>JAIOJX010000025.1:117106514-118467228 GCA_022376925.1 Tragulus kanchil | reverse complement strand
ATCACTTCCTACATGACTAGCATTGACTTCATTCCATTCACTAGGTATATTGCACACTGGAGTATAGTCAGCGGCTTTCCTGGTGGCTCATTGGTAAAGAATCCATCTGCCAAGCTAGGCATTAAGATGCATGGTTCCCCGATCCCTGGCCCCCAGGAGGATTCCACGTGCTGCAGAGCAGCTGGATCAGTGTGTCCAATTGCAAGCTAATGCTCTGGAGCACATGCGCCCAGAGCCGGTGCTCTGCAACCAGAGAGACCGCTGCAATGAGAGGCCTACACAGGCCAACGAATAAAGATGGATGAAAATAAATAAACAAACAAACAAACAATAAAAGAGGCTAAAATTAAAAAACCAATAAAAGGACCACAGTTTCCAAATAGTACTAAGGAGCCCTGAGACATCACAGTGAACGCTTGCAGGGATGCTGCAGTGCATTTTAGGAGAAAACAGCACCATCAGGGCAGATGTTAATATGAAGAATTTTAGCATATGACATGGAATTAAAGAGGAGGAATTGAGTGATGCATCATTCTGTATTGAGATCCAGTTGACGCTTTAGACTTAAAGGGTTAAAAAAATACAAGACATGAGTGAGGGATATTTTTGGGGAAACAGATGTGCGAGGAGATGAGATGGTTTGTAGCTGACTGGCAGGAGGCTGTGAGAGGCTCTGTTCATCATGCAAAAACATTTGGATGTTTTTCCTTTAAGTAATAAGTGACTGATCCAGTCTGCTTCAGGATAATAATCTATGTCCTGCAATTGATTGGAAAGAGGTTAGAACAAAGGCAGAGAAACCTATCTAAGAGACAATTTCTGTGACCTTCTGATGAGAAAGCCAGAGTGGGCAGAGAGTGAGCTGGCTGAATATGGGTAACTTGGGAATGCTAGGAGGGAGCAAGGAAATAAAGGAAGAACAGGAAAATACACAGCGTACATATTTATGCCAGAAATTAAGGCAGTTACAGACACTGAAGAGATGACAAGTCCTAGAGGAGAAGGCTCAGGAGAGATGAAAATATTTGATCTTGTCATCAAAAGTGTGAGAGGTTAATTCAGATCAGTTCAGGCTGATTTAACATGTACTTCCATCCCTGCCCAAGATAACAGATCACTTCCTACATGACTAGCATTGACTTCATTCCATTCACTAGGTATATTGCACACTGGAGTATAGTCAGCGGCTTTCCTGGTGGCTCATTGGTAAAGAATCCATCTGCCAAGCAGGAGATGCAGGTTCAGTCTCTGGGTCAGGAAGATCCCGTGCAGATGGAAATGGTAACCCACTTGAGTATTCTTGCCTGGAGAATCCCATGGACAGAGGTGCCTGGCAGGCTACAGTCCATGGGGATACAAAGAGTCAGACAGGATTTAGTGACTAAACCACAACCACAGTGTGATGAACACAAAGTCTCTGACAGTGAGATGCTTAGATTCTAATAGTAATAGAGGCAGACATGCAGATAAAATTTCCAGATGTTTGCTCTCTAGTATGATGAAAAAAAAGTATAGAGTGATTTTGAGAGAAATGCCCACAATTTTTACATCCTCTTGTATTAACTGTCAATGCATTTTACATCTTATAAATCATACAGGATGATCAAGCTTGCTCTGTCTCCACTATGCAATTTGGTATTTCATTGTGAGTTACCGTATATATAATATTTACAGTAGTATCATATATATTGTTGTCCTGTTTCCTTATTTTTCTTGTCCCTACTGGAATCTTTGCCCTTTATAGTCAAGTGTACCTGCCTTAGTCTTGCTTTATTCCTTTGATGGAGTGGGTCTCCCTTTTTAGCATGGATTTTTGAAATTTACAAATGTAATTAGGCAATTGAGCAGGTGTTATGTCTACAGTCAGTAACAGAGAGACTTAACTGATGTCTCCATGGCACCAGAGTTCTGCATTTTTATCAATGTATATTTCCTTTCATTGTGGTGATGGCTGTGGTTTTAATTACTTTGAACTTATACTCATGAACATTTGAAAGTTTTTTGTGAAACTCAAGCGTTGTAGCCTACTGATTGGGCAACTTGACTCCTCTGCTCATGTCTGTTCATTGTAAAAAGCCATTCTTATTTATCCCAAGAAAAATGTTAGTAATTTTTAACTATGTGATTGCTTTCTGAGGAGGATCTTATCTTGAATAACCATTGAAACACATGCGATCAGGCATTTTCTCGCCTGGTATGCACTTGCTGGGAAATTCAGCCTTGCCCTGATCCTGGAATTTGTGACTTTCTACTATATGCTTCCCAATTTGCCATTCTTGCCTTACTTGCTGCTTACCTACTGCCCCCTTTTCCTGTTTTATTCATGCTTCTATCAAGTCATTTGACAGCATTCTGCAAGCACACCTTTATGTCTTAGCTACAGGTTGTCTCATTAGTAGAATTATCTGGGTCTGGCGGGAGGGAGGTCCTTCTTCTAAAGTGACGATAAGTACTGCTTTGTAACTTGTAGTAATATCTTTAACAGTAGTCTGTGCTTACGTTCTTAACCTATAAGCTACTTGGAAGAAAGAGCTGTGTATTCCGTAAGTCACCACTCTACCTTTTGTGACTTTCAATATGTTTGTGTTTAAAAAAAAAAAAAAAAAAAGTTAAATGAATGTGAAGACTTACAAGTTCTATGAAATTTTCACATAGAGATGTGTTGTAACAAGCACTGCTTTTCTCTAACAGGGTTCAGAAATGCTCAGAAATCAATCACATGAACGCCCACAATTTGGCTTTGGTTTTTTCCTCCTGTTTGTTTCAAACTAAGGGACAAACTAGTGAAGAAGTGAATGTAATCGAGGACTTAATTAATAATTATGTTGAAATTTTTGAGGTAAATATTTTATATCCTGCCTTTGTTTAAATAGTCTTGCTTTATTCCTTTGATGGAGTGGGTCTCCCTTTTAGCATGGATTTTGAAATTTACAAATGTAATTAGGCAATTGAGCAGGTGTTATGTCTACAGTCAGTAACAGAGAGACTTAACTGATGTCTCCATGGCACCAGAGTTCTGCATTTTTATCAATGTATATTTCCTTTCATTGTGGTGATGGCTGTGGTTTTAATTACTTTGAACTTATACTCATGAACATTTGAAAGTTTTTTGTGAAACTCAAGCGTTGTAGCCTACTGATTGGGCAACTTGACTCCTCTGCTCATGTCTGTTCATTGTAAAAAGCCATTCTTATTTATCCCAAGAAAAATGTTAGTAATTTTTAACTATGTGATTGCTTTCTGAGGAGGATCTTATCTTGAATAACCATTGAAACACATGCGATCAGGCATTTTCTCGCCTGGTATGCACTTGCTGGGAAATTCAGCCTTGCCCTGATCCTGGAATTTGTGACTTTCTACTATATGCTTCCCAATTTGCCATTCTTGCCTTACTTGCTGCTTACCTACTGCCCCCTTTTCCTGTTTTATTCATGCTTCTATCAAGTCATTTGACAGCATTCTGCAAGCACACCTTTATGTCTTAGCTACAGGTTGTCTCATTAGTAGAATTATCTGGGTCTGGCGGAGGGAGGTCCTTCTTCTAAAGTGACGATAAGTACTGCTTTGTAACTTGTAGTAATATCTTTAACAGTAGTCTGTGCTTACGTTCTTAACCTATAAGCTACTTGGAAGAAAGAGCTGTGTATTCCGTAAGTCACCACTCTACCTTTTGTGACTTTCAATATGTTTGTTTTTAAAAAAAAAAAAAAAGTTAAATGAATGTGAAGACTTACAAGTTCTATGAAATTTTCACATAGAGATGTGTTGTAACAAGCACTGCTTTTCTCTAACAGGGTTCAGAAATGCTCAGAAATCAATCACATGAACGCCCACAATTTGGCTTTGGTTTTTTCCTCCTGTTTGTTTCAAACTAAGGGACAAACTAGTGAAGAAGTGAATGTAATCGAGGACTTAATTAATAATTATGTTGAAATTTTTGAGGTAAATATTTTATATCCTGCCTTTGTTTAAATAGTTTTGCTGTTACTGTTTGGAAACGAAAATATTTATTTTAGGAAGTTTTTATTCAGGTATATTTAGAAAGAAAGTAAAGGATAGCTATATGATTTTTAACTTTTCACATATAACTAGCTTTTTAAGTTATAGCCATTCATTTAAATTTGGCTGCTTTTAAAGCTTTTTTCTATCTGGTATCTCTTGGACAGAGTATTTCTATTTATAGTGTTTTTAACGGGGTTTTTTCACACTGTGTATGCATTAAGTATGTCTCCTTAGAGGTGTGAAATTATGAATTTCACAATGTTGGTAGATTACATCAGGCTGATAAATTTTGCAATTGAAAGCATTTTAGAGTTTTCTTTTAGTTTTCCATGAATTGGAAAAAAAAACCAATTCTGAACTAATATGTGGTGGTTTTTATTAAGTCATCTGTGTTCTAATCATTTGATTTTTCAATTTGCTAATTTGCAAAGTTCATATTTTCATGTTTCATCATAAAAGTCTTAAAATACAGATGATTTCTTAATTCAGAGAAGTGAAAACAGAGGAAATAAGCCTATGATTTGAATATGGGGGGACTGTCCGGGATCTGGGTGAAAGGTCCATCTCTACTGCTTGACTGTTTCTGCATCTTAGTGTTATCATCAAACCTTTTGGGGCATTCTGTTAAATAGTCTTGTACAAGACCCCTTGTTTTCAGGACTGTGTCTTTACCAGATGATCAAATAAGTTAATGTAATAGGTTACCTTTTGTAGTTCATGTATTCTTATAATAACTCATCATAAATTGTTTTAAAAAAGGAAAAGAGACTATATTTTAATAAAGTAAAATTAAGAAAAGTTCATATTCTTAATTTATCTAGGAATGGATAATTGTTGGAATCTCTTTCCTGTTTGATCTCCTTTTTGTCTCTTCCTATATGTATCCACTGTTTTTGATCAATAGCAACTTCTTTGCAACAGTTCTGATGCTGAAAAATGAAAGACTTTGAACAAAAAATGTGTGGCTTTGCATGCTCTTTTGATTTTCTGTTTTTGTACTATTATAGTAATAAAAGTGCTTATCTACATAGTTTTGTTAAGTCCAACTTTAACCAAATGATGGAAATTTCATAAGCTCTTAATGAACATTTCTGGTAGAAAAACTATCTTGTCACTCAACCTCCATAAACTCTATCAAACCCGTCATTAGCCCTTTATTAACTTGCCACAGTAAAGGAGATCCCATTGATGGAATCTGCAGCCCGAAGTCTTATCTTCATAAATTGTTATGAGGCTGTACCTTACTGGCTTTATTTCTTCCCTAGCTGTGTGGGACCACGCCAATGAAAATGGCCATTCTCATTTATTGTTAACATATCAGTCTTTAAATTCCTAAAGAAAGTTATGTGAGGATGAGTACCATCACTCCTTGTATTTTATTAGAATGTCCCAAATTATATCTTAAACAGGTTAAAGAAGACCAAGTCAAACAAATGGACATAGAGAATAGACCAAGTATATATTGAAAGCATTTTAGAGTTTTCTTTTAGTTTTCCATGAATTGGAAAAAAAAACCGATTCTGAACTAGTATTTGGTGGTTTTTATTAAGTCATCTGTGTTCTAATCATTTGATTTTTCAATTTGCTAATTTGCAAAGTTCATATTTTCATGTTTCATCATAAAAGTCTTAAAATACAGATGATTTCTTAATTCAGAGAAGTGAAAACAGAGGAAATAAGCCTATGATTTGAATATGGGGGGACTGTCCGGGATCTGGGTGAAAGGTCCATCTCTACTGCTTGACTGTTTCTGCATCTTAGTGTTATCATCAAACCTTTTGGGGCATTCTGTTAAATAGTCTTGTACAAGACCCCTTGTTTTCCAGGACTGTGTCTTTACCAGATGATCAAATAAGTTAATGTAATAGGTTACCTTTTGTAGTTCATGTATTCTTATAATAACTCATCATAAATTGTTTTAAAAAAGGAAAAGAGACTATATTTTAATAAAGTAAAATTAAGAAAAGTTCATATTCTTAATTTATCTAGGAATGGATAATTGTTGGAATCTCTTTCCTGTTTGATCTCCTTTTTGTCTCTTCCTATATGTATCCACTGTTTTTGATCAATAGCAACTTCTTTGCAACAGTTCTGATGCTGAAAAATGAAAGACTTTGAACAAAAAATGTGTGGCTTTGCATGCTCTTTTGATTTTCTGTTTTTGTACTATTATAGTAATAAAAGTGCTTATCTACATAGTTTTGTTAAGTCCAACTTTAACCAAATGATGGAAATTTCATAAGCTCTTAATGAACATTTCTGGTAGAAAAACTATCTTGTCACTCAACCTCCATAAACTCTATCAAACCCGTCATTAGCCCTTTATTAACTTGCCACAGTAAAGGAGATCCCATTGATGGAATCTGCAGCCCGAAGTCTTATCTTCATAAATTGTTATGAGGCTGTACCTTACTGGCTTTATTTCTTCCCTAGCTGTGTGGGACCACGCCAATGAAAATGGCCATTCTCATTTATTGTTAACATATCAGTCTTTAAATTCCTAAAGAAAGTTATGTGAGGATGAGTACCATCACTCCTTGTATTTTATTAGAATGTCCCAAATTATATCTTAAACAGGTTAAAGAAGACCAAGTCAAACAAATGGACATAGAGAATAGCTTTATTACCAAGTGGAAACACACTCAAGTGAGTAGTAATAGTTAGATCTCCAATCTAAAAGAATTAAAACAAAACAACAAAAAATTATTTTGTAAGTTAATATTTGGGTTTATTTTCAAATTCCTATTTCAAGCAAAGTAAAACTAATGGAAAAAAATAGATAAAACAGTTGTGAAATTCTGTAGCATGACACATACAGAACGCCAAAGTATGGTAATATAAAATTTTCAAAACATAGATGGAAAAATCACTTCTAATCTTATCAAAATATTCTTTATGAAATCAGTTTTCATTTGTGGAAACACTATTGAAAATACTAGTGGATTTCAAAGGAAGCATTTAAAGTCAAAATAAATACTAAAATGAATTGACAGTTCAGATTCTCTAATGATTCTTTCCATTATGCTTTTGAAAGTGTATGTTATTCCTTATATGCTTTTGCTTTGCATGCTCTCCGATGATTGCACTAGTGGGAATGTTTCTACTATGTACTTTCTAACTTGTTAATTTATGTCTTAGGTTGGCTTTTCTAGATCTTCTCTTTCCTCGGTTGCATCATATTGAATTTGTGCGTTCAGGTTGCACTACCAGTTTTCCAGAATACTTTTCCTCATTTAATAAATATTCACTGGATTTTATTGAACTCCTAGTTAATAACTAGGAGTTATAGTGGATTCATGAGAGCAGTCTACATAAGAAAAATGGGTTAAATAAATTCTCCTTGTAAATACACTCAGAGTATGAGGTGAATGCTTTCTTATTAGTCAAACCCTATGTTCACTTCATTCCTGAAATACACACAACTAACTAGAGAATTTGTCAGAGAGCTATCATTCCATATGAGGGAGATGCCAAGTCTTATCTTCATAAATTGTTATGAGGCTGTACCTTACTGGCTTTATTTCTTCCCTAGCTGTGTGGGACCACGCCAATGAAAATGGCCATTCTCATTTATTGTTAACATATCAGTCTTTAAATTCCTAAAGAAAGTTATGTGAGGATGAGTACCATCACTCCTTGTATTTTATTAGAATGTCCCAAATTATATCTTAAACAGGTTAAAGAAGACCAAGTCAAACAAATGGACATAGAGAATAGCTTTATTACCAAGTGGAAACACACTCAAGTGAGTAGTAATAGTTAGATCTCCAATCTAAAAGAATTAAAACAAAACAACAAAAAATTATTTTGTAAGTTAATATTTGGGTTTATTTTCAAATTCCTATTTCAAGCAAAGTAAAACTAATGGAAAAAAATAGATAAAACAGTTGTGAAATTCTGTAGCATGACACATACAGAACGCCAAAGTATGGTAATATAAAATTTTCAAAACATAGATGGAAAAATCACTTCTAATCTTATCAAAATATTCTTTATGAAATCAGTTTTCATTTGTGGAAACACTATTGAAAATACTAGTGGATTTCAAAGGAAGCATTTAAAGTCAAAATAAATACTAAAATGAATTGACAGTTCAGATTCTCTAATGATTCTTTCCATTATGCTTTTGAAAGTGTATGTTATTCCTTATATGCTTTTGCTTTGCATGCTCTCCGATGATTGCACTAGTGGGAATGTTTCTACTATGTACTTTCTAACTTGTTAATTTATGTCTTAGGTTGGCTTTTCTAGATCTTCTCTTTCCTCGGTTGCATCATATTGAATTTGTGCGTTCAGGTTGCACTACCAGTTTTCCAGAATACTTTTCCTCATTTAATAAATATTCACTGGATTTTATTGAACTCCTAGTTAATAACTAGGAGTTATAGTGGAGTCATGAGAGCAGTCTACATAAGAAAAATGGGTTAAATAAATTCTCCTTGTAAATACACTCAGAGTATGAGGTGAATGCTTTCTTATTAGTCAAACCCTATGTTCACTTCATTCCTGAAATACACACAACTAACTAGAGAATTTGTCAGAGAGCTATCATTCCATATGAGGGAGATGAGGCAAGGCTTTCATCTTAATGCCTAGATCCCTGACACCAATGGAAAGTAAAAGTGTTAGTTGCTCAGGCATGTCTGACTCTGCGACTCCATGGACTGTAGCTCACCAGGCCTCACTGTTCATGGAATTCTCCAGGCACAAATACTGGAGTTGGTAGCCATTCCCTTCTCGGGTTCTTCCCAACCCAGGGATCTAACCTGGGTCTCTCACGTTGCAGGCAGATTCTTTACTGTCTGAGCCACCAGGGAAGCTCACCAGGGAAGCCCACTGCTATGACATTAATTCCCAAAGAAAGTATTTACTTCATTTTTTTTTTTTAAAGATTTATTTTTATTTATTTATTTTTGGGCGGAGGTCAGGTTGGGGAGGGAGGGGAGCAGGCGGGCCACTTCTATTGCTCTTTCATTTCTCTATTTTCATCCGTCTTTGTTCTTTTGGCTCCTGTGGGCCTCCCATCGCGGTGGCGTCTGTCATTGCAGAGCACCGGCTCTGGGCGCATGCGCTCCAGAGCTCCGGCTCAGTAATTGGACACATCTGTCCAGCCGCTCTGCAGCACGTGGGATCTTCCCAGGCCAGGGATCGAACTGGCGCCCCTTGCACTGCTAGGCGGTGTCCTTACCCACTGGACCACCAGGGGAAGCTCTATTTCCTTCATTTTTGACCCAAAGTAATTAATGCAACCTCCAGAGGCATGAGCAGTAACACAAAAAAATGTGGCTCATTAGTCCTTAGCTCTCTTGGATTCTTGCTTTTAGGGGAGAGCTTCACATAGGAAACAAAGGACTGTGTGAGCCCAAGGGCAGTCTTTGACAGCACTATCTATATTGTTATTGGATAAATTATGAGTACCATTTTGCAGTTTTATCATTTGTACTCATAAGACAATAAAATAATGGGTCTTGAACGGTTTCTAATTAAGTAGAAGTAAGTATCACTAAAATAAGAAAAGAATTGTCTATAAAATAGAGCAGTTAAGAAGGAAAAGTAGAATAGTTTGGCAAAAATCTGTTGTTTTGCTGGATTTTTTTTCTCTAGTCCATTCAAAACTTCTCTGAGGTAGTTTTCTGACAGTCTTTAAGTCTTATCCCTGTTTGAATTTCTGAGCTATTCTTGTTTTTGGCTCCACTCTGTGAGTTCTTTTTGTTTGCTTTTTTAATTTTTAAAATGTGTCCTTCCTGGAGAGTTGTTTATGCAAACACAGGGAAAAATAAAAACGTCAACTGTATCTTTTCTTCTCTAGCATTTTTATGTAGCTCCAAATATAAGGAGGAAACATTGGAAATAAACTTTTCTATGTCCGTAGTGTCAGAATAACTATGAACAAGTTCTTCAAAGTACATTTTCAATGTTTGCCCCATAAATTTACTCATCAAGTTTTATTCTAAGGCAAATTTAACTGTGAAATGATCCTTCTGCATTATGATATTTTTTAAAAAAATGAGTGATGGATGTGATTTCTAAGTCATTACATAGCTTAAGGGAATTTCAGAAAAAGAAGCAACTCAAAATATTTTTCATAGATTCATTTGGTACTTTGTTCCACATTATGCTGTCAGTCTGCATAGTGACATCTTAACCTTTGGTATTTTTTGGCTTGTGTATTCTTCACTTGGTGTGTCTTCTTGGGTATAATAGTGACCCAAATAACCTAGCAGTTGATGTTTGGCTGAAGATAATTAAAATAAAAACTTTATTATCTTCTTGTTCTCTGTCACTTCACTATTAATTTTCATTGCTAAATATACTTTTTCTATTTGTAATTTTAATACAGCAGTGACCTAATTTATCTTCAAATTTCAGTTTTTGGACTTATCATTTCTGTTTCCACTATAGTCAGATTCATTATTTCAGTAAGAATATTAAGGGTATGTTGAGGATACTAAACTTTAGAGTTAAGGATAAACGAAGTAGTGTGTTGATTGTACTTGCTGATTATATCACTTATGTAGATTGTATGCCCTTAATTGACCATATCTAGAAAATTGGTGTCATTATGTTGTTAATAGGGAGTTTGATACCATTTCATTATTGTAAAATCTTTAGAAATATTGTACACTGTCATAAGTGTTGTGTGTGTTCTTGAAGTATACTTACATTTGCTCTCTTCACACTTGCCCTTTCTAGGTTTCCCAGGCTGGAGATTTGTTAATTGACGTATATGTAGAAAGGAAGGAACCTGACTGCAGCATTATAATTCGGGTGAGTCCTAAAGATGGGAATGTGAAAAATACTATTGGAAATCTTAAGTGTCAGCATTAGTCTGCATACCTTGAATTTCCTGTTGACTCTATCTTTTTTCATATGTCCAATTCAAATCATGACAGGTTTGACTCTTTCTGCCAGTATTCTCTGGCAATCCCATGTTGTAGTCATTTGGAAACCATCCTGTATTCTTTAGGCTTTGGTTAGGATGTTCTGTAGGTTCTAGAAAACAGCCTGAGCTTTAGCACTTGCACCTGTCATTCCTACCTTCTTGACATTAGGCAATGTATATACTCCATCTGAGTTTCAATCTTCTTATCTGTAAAATGAAGAGAATTACAATATGTATATCATAGCATTAATGTGAGGACTTGGTAAGACCCTGCCTCTAAAACAGCACATTTCTTGATAAATAAGTGCTTAATAAATAACTGCTAGTATTAGGACTATTATTATTATTAACCCCCCACCCTTGTATCTTTTGTTGTTGTTGTTATGAGTCACTTATCTGTGTCCAACTCTTTGTGACCCCATGGACTGTAGCCTACCAGGCTCTTCTGTCCATGGGATTCTCCAGGCAAGAATACTGGGGTGGGTTGTCATTTCTTTCTCCAGAGGATCTTCCCAACCCAGGGATTGAAGCTGTATCTCCTACATTAGCAGGTGGATTCTTCACCACTGAGCCACCAAGGAAGTCAATCCTAGACTTTAGCTTCCAATATTTCTGTGTACTGGAATGTGAAATAACTCTTTTCTTCCTTGAGAAAATTAGTTAGCTATTTGTTCTGAATTTCAAAGGTCCTTCTCATGTTACCATATTCCGTACTTAGTCTGCCTTAAGAGAGTAAGATAACTTTCTCTGTACAAAGAACAGATGTGCTGCCATCTAACAGAAGAAATTCAGTTTTAGCTTCTTATCTTTTCTAAAGTCCAAGATAAAACAAGGTCTTAATAGCAGATATTTTTGGACTTTATGTCATATATATTGCAATCATTATTTTATATATATTTAATGATTACATATGGGGATATTCTCAGGTGCCACAGTGGATAAGAGTCCGCTTGAAATGCAGGAGACACATTTTCAATCCCTGTGTTGGAAATATCCCCTGGAGGAGGAAATGGCAACCCACCCCAGTGTTCTTGCCTGGAGAATCCCATGGACAGAGGAGCCTTACAGACACAACTGAGTGACTGAGCACACACATGCATATATGATTGCATATGATTCTTTGGCACCAGTTACTCAGTCATGGAGCTGCCCTGCCTCTCCTTGGCCATACCTGTTTGTTATGCTGAATGTATGATATTGGTGACAAGGGGCATGAGGAAGAAGTAAGGTTACTTGGCTTAAGTCTATCACTGACACTAAAAGGGATAGTAACAGCACATGACTGAACTCGACTTACTCCAAAACTCTTCAGTAGGTCATTTTAACTCCACTGACTAATAAAACCATAATAGAAGTGATTCCAATTGAGAAAATTCATATTTTAAGTATAGTCACATAAAAGACTGTCCCATTTCATCTACAGTAACTCTAAATTCTCTTGAAAAACATAACACAGCTATACAAAAATAAGCATCTGAGTAATGCTGAAAACTTTGCAAAGCTCTTACATTGGTTTCAGTCAGTCATTACCTCATTCCAAGAAGGTAGATGAAGCAGGTGATGTATGAACAGGTATAAACTGTTAAAAGTGTTACTGCCTGGATACGAACCTCAGTCATCATGTTCCAAGCCTGATGTTTATTACACCAATGTATATCTCAGTTAGAGTAATGATTTCCAAAGTGTACTTTGTGGAGTTCTAGATGTTCTAAAGAGGGACCTTGGGTGTCACCTGGGACAAAGAAGTGAGTTCTAGTCTTCTATTCCTAAGTCAGCCTGAGGAGCTCCCTGCTAGCTATTTCACTAGTTTGGTCACTCAGTATTTTTATTATTTTCAGGAAGGGCTATGCTTCTTTAAAAACTGTGAAACCATTCTGATGAGTGGTTATCACTGAAGTGACTTATATACTAAACTTTCTAATGCTTAAAGTTCTCTACTTTTGCCATATGTTAATTTTTTCCTTTAAGATTATACTATATTGGTATTTTCCTAAAGTCCAAGATAAAACAAGGTCTTAATAGCAGATATTTTTGGACTTTATGTCATATATATTGCAATCATTATTTTATATATATTTAATGATTACATATGGGGATATTCTCAGGTGCCACAGTGGATAAGAGTCCGCTTGAAATGCAGGAGACACATTTTCAATCCCTGTGTTGGAAATATCCCCTGGAGGAGGAAATGGCAACCCACCCCAGTGTTCTTGCCTGGAGAATCCCATGGACAGAGGAGCCTTACAGACACAACTGAGTGACTGAGCACACACATGCATATATGATTGCATATGATTCTTTGGCACCAGTTACTCAGTCATGGAGCTGCCCTGCCTCTCCTTGGCCATACCTGTTTGTTATGCTGAATGTATGATATTGGTGACAAGGGCATGAGGAAGAAGTAAGGTTACTTGGCTTAAGTCTATCACTGACACTAAAAGGGATAGTAACAGCACATGACTGAACTCGACTTACTCCAAAACTCTTCAGTAGGTCATTTTAACTCCACTGACTAATAAAACCATAATAGAAGTGATTCCAATTGAGAAAATTCATATTTTAAGTATAGTCACATAAAAGACTGTCCCATTTCATCTACAGTAACTCTAAATTCTCTTGAAAAACATAACACAGCTATACAAAAATAAGCATCTGAGTAATGCTGAAAACTTTGCAAAGCTCTTACATTGGTTTCAGTCAGTCATTACCTCATTCCAAGAAGGTAGATGAAGCAGGTGATGTATGAACAGGTATAAACTGTTAAAAGTGTTACTGCCTGGATACGAACCTCAGTCATCATATTCCAAGCCTGATGTTTATTACACCAATGTATATCTCAGTTAGAGTAATGATTTCCAAAGTGTACTTTGTGGAGTTCTAGATGTTCTAAAGAGGGACCTTGGGTGTCACCTGGGACAAAGAAGTGAGTTCTAGTCTTCTATTCCTAAGTCAGCCTGAGGAGCTCCCTGCTAGCTATTTCACTAGTTTGGTCACTCAGTATTTTTATTATTTTCAGGAAGGGCTATACTTCTTTAAAAACTGTGAAACCATTCTGATGAGTGGTTATCACTGAAGTGACTTATATACTAAGCTTTCTAATGCTTAAAGTTCTCTACTTTTGCCATATGTTAATTTTTTTTCCTTTAAGATTATACTATATTGGTATTTTCCTAACAACAAATAATGGCCTTCACTGTATCATTAATGTAGTCTAAAGAAAGCACTAAATTCCATGAACTCCAGAAGATAGACCACATGAGTTATCTGTAATGAAATTTTATGTTTTTTATATATGTGTAATATGCTTATGACCAATAAGGGACAGGAGAAATGAGATGAGCACATTTTCTAAGAAAGTTTTGAATAGGTGCATACTTATGCTAAACACATGGCAACTAGGTTGAAGATGTTATATTCTAATACTTATATCATCTTCTCTTTGTTGAACATTGTAACTAATTCTGGTTGGAGAAAGCCAACTTGCCTTCAGCCAGCATGCCTGTGGGACTGACAACAACAAAAACAAGAAGAAACCCATGAAAACCCCCTAAGTCCCTGAAGAGGGTGGTGTGCTTACGCAGTGGCCTGAGGCTTATGGGCTCTTGTCGTGTTGGCTCCCAGGCTGATGCTGCAGACTCTGTCCTGAGCCTGAAAACCTCACTCCAGCAGACTCTGATGCCATACCATCTGTCACTTGGCATGGCGGGACACACCACCCGGCACTAAACCCAGGGCTTTTTTGGCATAGTGGGCAGCAGTCAACTGTGTATAATTTAGGGCCCAAGCTGAAGAACCATACCATTTTGAACTCCTGATTATACAACTGAGTTAAAATGTTTATGCCTACAAGGTCATAGGATCCAGTATCTGTGGAAGATCTTTCTGAGTATGAGTAGGTATATTCTTCCCTTTTTGAGTGATCTAATTCTTCACTAAGTAAGAAAAGAAAATGCTTCCCAATTATATGGGCATTTCCTTTTTACACATTAAAACCTTATTATATTATATGAAGATCTGAATAGGCCTAGGTTAAAAATTATGGAAGCTGAGGAGCTCCCTGCTAGCTATTTCACTAGTTTGGTCACTCAGTATTTTTATTATTTTCAGGAAGGGCTATGCTTCTTTAAAAACTGTGAAACCATTCTGATGAGTGGTTATCACTGAAGTGACTTATATACTAAACTTTCTAATGCTTAAAGTTCTCTACTTTTGCCATATGTTAATTTTTTTTCCTTTAAGATTATACTATATTGGTATTTTCCTAACAACAAATAATGGCCTTCACTGTATCATTAATGTAGTCTAAAGAAAGCACTAAATTCCATGAACTCCAGAAGATAGACCACATGAGTTATCTGTAATGAAATTTTATGTTTTTTATATATGTGTAATATGCTTATGACCAATAAGGGACAGGAGAAATGAGATGAGCACATTTTCTAAGAAAGTTTTGAATAGGTGCATACTTATGCTAAACACATGGCAACTAGGTTGAAGATGTTATATTCTAATACTTATATCATCTTCTCTTTGTTGAACATTGTAACTAATTCTGGTTGGAGAAAGCCAACTTGCCTTCGGCCAGCATGCCTGTGGGACTGACAACAACAAAAACAAGAAGAAACCCATGAAAACCCCCTAAGTCCCTGAAGAGGGTGGTGTGCTTACGCAGTGGCCTGAGGCTTATGGGCTCTTGTCGTGTTGGCTCCCAGGCTGATGCTGCAGACTCTGTCCTGAGCCTGAAAACCTCACTCCAGCAGACTCTGATGCCATACCATCTGTCACTTGGCATGGCGGGACACACCACCCGGCACTAAACCCAGGGCTTTTTTGGCATAGTGGGCAGCAGTCAACTGTGTATAATTTAGGGCCCAAGCTGAAGAACCATACCATTTTGAACTCCTGATTATACAACTGAGTTAAAATGTTTATGCCTACAAGGTCATAGGATCCAGTATCTGTGGAAGATCTTTCTGAGTATGAGTAGGTATATTCTTCCCTTTTTGAGTGATCTAATTCTTCACTAAGTAAGAAAAAAAAATTCTTCCCAATTATATGGGCATTTCCTTTTTACACATCCATTAAAACCTTATTATATTATATGAAGATCTGAATAGGCTGTTTTCTCTAGGTGCTTAGAGAAACTAGGTGAACATACTAAGGAAACTTGTCATATCATTAGGTAGTGGATGAGGACAGGTGTTACTGCCCTAGCATAAGGCCACTTCTGGGTCTTAATACATTCTGAAGGAATTTTGCTTCTTTTGCAGATATCTCCCGTGATGGAAGCAGAAGAGTTAACTAATGACATACTAGCAATAAAAAACATAATTCCTACAAAAGATGACGTCTGGGCTACATTTGAAGTTATAGAAAATGAAGAGCTCGGTAAGTGGTTCTCACACTAGGGATTCTTACATTCCTTAGAGGATGAAGAAATACTATTTTTGTGCCAAATCATTAGTAACATTTTGCATTTTTCTCGTGTCGCATCTCACTATGACTTCCCTTCTACTTCAGTGCATGTGTTGATAACATGGTGGTGCTACTTGAGATTGCTCTGCCATGATTTTATGTATCAAGATAGACTATTTTATTGACTGTAAACTTACAGTGTAAAGCCTTAGGCATGTATGTTGCTGCCTCAAGAAATAAGGCCTCATTTTTAAGAACAAGCAATGTGATTCGTAGCGATATTCTGAAAGTCACCCTGCCATCCTCCTCATTCCACCTTATTCCTACATGCTGCATATTTATCAAGGATGCTGATTTAGAAGATTACTATTTAAAAAAAAATAATTTTAAGCCTAGCAGAAGCTCATTTTTCAGTTTTTTTCTTTTTCATCTCTCTTTAGTGGAGTGGATCAGATATTTTGTCATCTTTTCTCTCAGGTACAGAAGAATAAAGAGAGCTTTTAAACACCTTGACCACCCCGGTTCATAAGCCTAACATTCTTATGATACCATTTGGTTTTAAAACCTCTAGGGGAAAAAAAAAATTTCATAATGTCTTTGTATCTTGACCATCTGTCTAGTTGATACCTGCCTGCTTAGGGACTCCTTCAAGTATAGATGTCAAACTGCCAGTAGTAAAATCTTGCCACCCACAGCTCAATACAAAAATTAAAACTGAACGTGAAAAATGCCTCATGGTGTATTATTAAGAATCTTATAATCAGTGTTAGAATGAAATGGGATTATCAAATACTTTCTTTCATTATTCTATCTTGATGTTTTATTCCTTCTTTTCTTTTTATCATGCACTCCTCTTTAAAAATGTAATTTGTATTAAAGGACTACTTTCCAATATTTCCCTGTAGTTCAGTTGGTAAAGAATGCACCTGCAGTGCTGGAAATCCTGGTTTCATTCCTGCGTTGGGAAGATCCCTTGGAGAAGGTATAGGCTACCCACTCCAGTATTCTTGGGCTTCCCTGGTGGCTCAGATGGGAAAGAATCTGCCTGCAGTGTGGGAGACGTGGGTTTGATCCCTGGGTTGGGAAGATACCCTGCAAAAGGGAAAGTCTACCCACTCCAGTATTCTTGCCTAGAGAATTCCATGGCTCGTTCATGCGTCGTAGAGTTGCACACGACTGAGCGACTTCACTTTCCAATCTTCATTGCCAGGATTCAGTGACACTGATCCTTTGTTGTTGGTTCACACTGTCTCCCCCATACCAAGGCTCAGTTTGGCCTCATAAAAGGTTTTTGTCAAATGACCAGCGACCTCTCACATGCCGAGTCCAGTAGATTTGCTTCGGCTTTACTTTTCTTGTCCCCACTGTGGCGTTTATTGCTAACGACTGTTCCCTTTTTCTTGGAAAGCGTTCATGCTGTTTTCATCACTGCTTGGATTCTCTTCCTGGTGCTGGAATCGTTTTATCTCATTTGTCAATTTTCTTCCTCAGTCTATCCCCAAAACAGTGGGTTTGTGCTACTCCAGTCTCTTTTCCCATTTTTTTTCTCATTTTACTTGTTATTTATAAGCAATCACTTCTACTCCTTGTGCTTAACTATCATGCAAGCGGGTGTTTCTCAAGTGCACCTTTATTTCTACCCCTATAGCCCCCTCATTTACCTCCTTTAAAACCCAGGCTAAGGATTCCAATGTACTTTGTATTGTCTTTTTTTTTATGGTGCTTATCACATGGGCACCTTTCATTACTGGAGGAAAGACAGTCTCATCAATAACTTGTACTGAGAAAACTGGACAGCCGCATGTAAAAGAATGAAATTAGAACATTTTCTTACATACACTGCATACAAAAATAAACTTAAAATGGATTAAAGACTTAAATGTAAGACCTGAAACCTTAAAAGTCCTAGAAGAGTATGTAGACAGAACACTCTTTGACATAAATTGTGGCAATATTTTTTGAATCTGTCTTCTAAGGCCAAAGAAGAAAATAAACCAGTGGGATTTAATTAAACTTCAAAGCTTGTATACAGCAAAGAAAACATCAATGAAAAATTAAAAATGAAAATGAAAAATTAACCTACAGAATGGGAGAAAGTATTTTCAAATCATATATCTGTTCAGAGGTTAATATATGAAATATATAAAGAAACCCTATTTATCAATAGTAATACAATAACAAAAATCAAACAACTCAATTAAAAAATGGGCACAGGATCTGAATAGACATTTTCCCAATGAAGATATGCAGATGGCCAACCAGTACATGAAAACATGCTCAGCATCACTAATCATCGGGGAAATGTATAGATAAATCAAAACTACAATGCAATACCACCCCACAGCTGTTAAAATGGCTATCATCAAAGTCTATAAGAAAATGTTAGCAAGGATGTGGAGAAAAAAAAAACCATGATATACTGTTGGTAAAATAAATTGGTGCACCTACTGGGAAACACAGTGTGGAGTTTCCTCAAAAAACTAAAAATAGATTTGCTGTCTGATCTAGCAGTTCCAGTCACAGGTATATATCTGGAAAAGACAAATACTGTAATTTGAAAAGATACATGCATCCCTGTGTTGATAATGGCATTATTTACAAATGTGGAAGGCACATAAAAAGTGATTCCTGCATGTATGCTAGGAACCACTATTATTGTTGTTCAGTCACTAAGTCACGTCTGACTCTTTGAGACCTCATGGCTACAGCATGTCACCTCTGTCCTTCATCATCTCCTGGACTTTGCTTGAATCCTTGTCCGTTGAGTTGGTGATGCTGTCTAACCATGTCTTGCTCTGCTGCCCCCTTCTCCTTTTGCCTTCAATCTTTCCCAGCATCAGGATCTTTTCCAGTGAGTCAACTCTTTGCATCAGGTGGCCAAAGTAGTGGAACTTCAACATCAGTACTGTCAGTGAATATTCAGGTTGATTTCCTTTGGGATTAACTGGTTTGATCTCTTTGCTGTCCAAAGGACTCTCAAGAGTCTTCTCCAGCACCACAATTTAAAAGTGTCAATTCCTTGGCACCCAGCCTTTTTTATGGTCCAGCTCTCACATTCATACATGACTGCTGGAAAAACCATAGCTTTGACTATATGGACCTTTATCAGCAAAGTGATGTGTCTGCTTTTTAATATGCAGTCTAGATTTGTCATAGTTTTTCATAGCAGCCACTAGGAGATCTTAAAACCCTGGTGATGGTCGCCTGCATGCTTCTGTTGCTGTTGGTTCTTTAGAAAGTCAACAGCAGAACAGTGAATTGTGAGTTTGGGTGTATGCATCCTCATTCTACCACTTCTCTTCTTTCAAGGCTTGAGTCAAAGGACATCCCATGTCTCAGTTCTGGAGGTCTGTGCCTTTGGGCATTGGCCCTCCAGACTGAGAGGAACAAACAGAATGGGTGAAACAGGGAGGAACCATGTATAGTTGGAACACAGATTGCACTATATCTGGAAACACTCTTTTTAAATTTCATCTGGGAAAATGAAGACATGCCTATTCTGAAAATGACTAATTATCAACTTTCATGTGCCAATTAGTATATCACAAATGGCAACATTGGAGTCAGGTGGTTTTGTTTTCTTGGTTTTGTTTTTGGTTCCTTCTTGCTAATTAAAAAAAAAAAAAAAAGTTGATGAGGTATAAAAAGACTAGGAAACCTCAAGTTGTTTTGACTTGTGAATGTCCAGATAAATAATCAAGGAACACCCTATATACATCAAAAAAGAATATATCTGATGGAACTAGGAATTGAAATTTGGCATGTTTTTTTTTAACTTAATAATTATCATATCTCCTATTTTTTAAATTTTGGCCTCTTTCATTGGTTTTTTATTTATTTTCATCCATCTTTATTCTTTGGCCTGTGTGGGCCTCCCATTGTGGTGGCCTCTCTCGTTGCAGGGCACTGGCTCTGGGTGTGTGCACTCCAGAGTGCTGACTTGTAATTACACACACCAGTCCAGCAGCTCCACAGCACATGGGATCTTCCCAGGCCAGGGATCGGACCAGTGTCTGTTGCACTGCAGGGCAGACTCTTTATCCACTGGGCCACCAGGGAAGCACCCAGATTTGGCATGGCTTTAATATTTGATCCACCATTCCAGTCGAAATTGCTGGAAGAGACAACTAAGAGTATTTTTACTGCTTTTAGAGGAACAGAGCTAAGAAAGCTTTAACAAAGGGACCTGTGATTATGCTGACTTACTGGAGCAGGTGGGACCTGTGGAGCCACCCGACCTTCTGAAATGTTAAGAGCTTTATTTCTAGTAACATGCAGGGAAAATAAAGTGAAATGTAAAAAGAAGATAAAAGGTGAAGGCGTTGATGGGGATAAGACTGGTGAGAAAGTCAACAGCAGAACAGTGAATTGTGAGTTTGGGTGTATGCATCCTCATTCTACCACTTCTCTTCTTTCAAGGCTTGAGTCAAAGGACATCCCATGTCTCAGTTCTGGAGGTCTGTGCCTTTGGGCATTGGCCCTCCAGACTGAGAGGAACAAACAGAATGGGTGAAACAGGGAGGAACCATGTATAGTTGGAACACAGATTGCACTATATCTGGAAACACTCTTTTTAAATTTCATCTGGGAAAATGAAGACATGCCTATTCTGAAAATGACTAATTATCAACTTTCATGTGCCAATTAGTATATCACAAATGGCAACATTGGAGTCAGGTGGTTTTGTTTTCTTGGTTTTGTTTTTGGTTCCTTCTTGCTAATTAAAAAAAAAAAAAAAAGTTGATGAGGTATAAAAAGACTAGGAAACCTCAAGTTGTTTTGACTTGTGAATGTCCAGATAAATAATCAAGGAACACCCTATATACATCAAAAAAGAATATATCTGATGGAACTAGGAATTGAAATTTGGCATGTTTTTTTTTAACTTAATAATTATCATATCTCCTATTTTTTTTAAATTTTGGCCTCTTTCATTGGTTTTTTATTTATTTTCATCCATCTTTATTCTTTGGCCTGTGTGGGCCTCCCATTGTGGTGGCCTCTCTCGTTGCAGGGCACTGGCTCTGGGTGTGTGCACTCCAGAGTGCTGACTTGTAATTACACACACCAGTCCAGCAGCTCCACAGCACATGGGATCTTCCCAGGCCAGGGATCGGACCAGTGTCTGTTGCACTGCAGGGCAGACTCTTTATCCACTGGGCCACCAGGGAAGCACCCAGATTTGGCATGGCTTTAATATTTGATCCACCATTCCAGTCGAAATTGCTGGAAGAGACAACTAAGAGTATTTTTACTGCTTTTAGAGGAACAGAGCTAAGAAAGCTTTAACAAAGGGACCTGTGATTATGCTGACTTACTGGAGCAGGTGGGACCTGTGGAGCCACCCGACCTTCTGAAATGTTAAGAGCTTTATTTCTAGTAACATGCAGGGAAAATAAAGTGAAATGTAAAAAGAAGATAAAAGGTGAAGGCGTTGATGGTCCATAAGATTGTGGTTGATAGAAGAATGTCAGCAGGGAACTGGTGCTTTTTCTAGTGCAAATATAAATCCTCCAAGTTACCAAAGCAACCAAAAATAATCTAATAGTAAATGAATTAATAAGCAAGTGAACCAGAAGTGCTGGATTGTATTTTATCTGCCTGTAAATTTTAAAGCAGTGGTTCTCTACTCTTGTCATTTCCAAAGCCTTCATTGTATAATAGATACTTGATTTGTTCGCTTTACTATCTTGAGAGAGACTATTACACCCATTTTTTAAAATGTTATAACCTAGTTATAAAAACTAAGTAAAAGGAAAATGAATTATATTATTTCCGATTCTGTGACTTCATGGACTGTAGCTCACCAGGCTCCCCTGTCCATGGAATTCCTGAGGCAAGAATACTGGAGTGAGTTGCCATTCCCTTCTCCAGGGTATCTTCCCAACCCAGGGATTGATCCAAGGTCTCTTGCACTGTAGGCAGATTCTCTACTGTCTGAGCCACCAGGGAAGCCCATATAAATGCTTTAACCTTCCTATATGATTGAAAATATATTCTTAAATCTATCAATGGAATTATCATAGATGTGACAGCTACAAATGCAGACTTATATAAGCATGTCTCTTTATGATTCATAGATCATTAGCAGAATTGTTGTTATTGGTGAAATGGTGTCATTTGTTTAGCCTGCTTTAACAGAGTTCCACAGCTGAAATATATTTGTTATATTTCTGGAGGCTAGGAAGTCCAAGATCAGGGAGGCAGCAGAGTTGATGTTTGGTGAGGGCCTGCTTCCTGGATGATAGATGGCTATCTTTTCACTTAATCCTCACGATGCAATGCGGCTTTGAGAGATTCCTTTTTTATAAGAGCACTAACCCCACTGAGACTTCCCTGGTGGCTCAGCAGTAAAGGGTCTGCCTGCCAATGCAGGAGGAGACCTGAGTTCAATCCCTGGGTCAGGAAGATCCCCTTAAGAATAGCAACCTTCCAAATTTCATTTTTAGCGAGAGGAACAGAGCTAAGAAGCAAAGGGACGTTGATGGGTCCAATTAAGAATTTTTGTAACATGCAGGGAAAATAAAGTGAAATGTAAAAAGAAGATAAAAGGTGAAGGCGTTGATGGTCCATAAGATTGTGGTTGATAGAAGAATGTCAGCAGGGAACTGGTGCTTTTTCTAGTGCAAATATAAATCCTCCAAGTTACCAAAGCAACCAAAAATAATCTAATAGTAAATGAATTAATAAGCAAGTGAACCAGAAGTGCTGGATTGTATTTTATCTGCCTGTAAATTTTAAAGCAGTGGTTCTCTACTCTTGTCATTTCCAAAGCCTTCATTGTATAATAGATACTTGATTTGTTCGCTTTACTATCTTGAGAGAGACTATTACACCCATTTTTTAAAATGTTATAACCTAGTTATAAAAACTAAGTAAAAGGAAAATGAATTATATTATTTCCGATTCTGTGACTTCATGGACTGTAGCTCACCAGGCTCCCCTGTCCATGGAATTCCTGAGGCAAGAATACTGGAGTGAGTTGCCATTCCCTTCTCCAGGGTATCTTCCCAACCCAGGGATTGATCCAAGGTCTCTTGCACTGTAGGCAGATTCTCTACTGTCTGAGCCACCAGGGAAGCCCATATAAATGCTTTAACCTTCCTATATGATTGAAAATATATTCTTAAATCTATCAATGGAATTATCATAGATGTGACAGCTACAAATGCAGACTTATATAAGCATGTCTCTTTATGATTCATAGATCATTAGCAGAATTGTTGTTATTGGTGAAATGGTGTCATTTGTTTAGCCTGCTTTAACAGAGTTCCACAGCTGAAATATATTTGTTATATTTCTGGAGGCTAGGAAGTCCAAGATCAGGGAGGCAGCAGAGTTGATGTTTGGTGAGGGCCTGCTTCCTGGATGATAGATGGCTATCTTTTCACTTAATCCTCACGATGCAATGCGGCTTTGAGAGATTCCTTTTTTATAAGAGCACTAACCCCACTGAGACTTCCCTGGTGGCTCAGCAGTAAAGGGTCTGCCTGCCAATGCAGGAGGAGACCTGAGTTCAATCCCTGGGTCAGGAAGATCCCCTTTAGAAAGAAATCAGACAACAAACCCATTTAGGAGGACTCCACCCTCATGGCTTAATCATCTCTGAAAGGCCCCTCCTAGCACCTTCACATTGGGAATTAGTTTCAGCCTGTGAATTGCAGGAGCTGGTGGGGGGTGCTGTGGGGGAGCAGCATTCAGACCACAGCAAATGGTAAACAACGCTTAGCAAAGCTCTGACAAACCACAATTATTAATTTCTCTTTTTTATGCTTTGGTGGTAGTCAAGATTCAAGGAAAAAATACATTGTATTAAAACCATATAAAATGTTTTTGAGAATTTATATTAAAGCTGATTAAATTCTAAGTTGTTAGTTTACTAGTAGGCTTTCCTTCGATTTGAAATTTGTACTAGACAGAGAACAAGTTTTTCTTTGTCTCATTGTTTGAAATATGCCAAGCATCCTTTACCCACTGCCACCAATCATCAGGACAAGCTGAAACCCACTGTAGGAGAGGGTATCACCTTCACCATACTTCTAAAGTACACTGATATTTTAATGGTTCGCCTTAAGAATGAACCTGTATCCTGCCAGTGTAGCTCTATACCCCTTAGGTTCTTCATATGCTGAAAAAAGTTCACTGACTGTGGGGCCTCATTTTAGTGAGCTTCCTCACTGAAAGGGTCAAGGCTATGAAGCAGTTACTGTCTATGCAGCAACATCATAACAAAATATTTTCTTCCTTCTCGTATCTACCATGAGATGGAAGATCAGTTCATTTTTATTCAGTCTTTCTAGCCCTTCTCTTGATTGGCAGGGTGCTATCATTCTCTGAGTATGTGGTTAGGACAGAGAGAAACCTGCACGGCTCTAGATTTGGCACGAACAATTTATTATGACAGTCATAATTGTCTCTGGGAATCCTATGTCATTACTACCAGAAATTTAAGGACAACATTTGTTAGTTCAGGTGGAAAAGCATAGCTCCCTGTTTAAGAAGGGAGGCCAAGTTTAATTCTGTGGAAGGGTTTTAAGCTATTGAGAACATGACTTTCCTAGCTAAAGAACCACCTCTACACCTTGTTCTTAAATAACTACACTGAATTTTCAGCAAAAAAAAAATTTAATGTGATAATCTGAATGCATGCTAAGTTGCTTCAGTTGTGTCTGGCTCTTTGTGACCGCATGGACTGTAGCCTGACGTGCTCCGCTGTCCATGGGATTCTCCAGGCAAGAAAACTGGAGTGGATTTCCATGTCCTCCCCCAGGGATAGATAGTGTAGAAATGAGTTATTTATTTCTATTAATACCTTAATGCCAACTGACTTGCATAATTCATCATAACAGATGGTTGTACACATAAACTATTAACAAAGATGTATCTATTTGTAGGAATTTATATTCCAACAACAGTTGATGACTCAATCCATTTTTCCTGCCTCTTATCTCTTTCTTTTATAGTTGTGTCATTTGACAGTCTAATAAATATTTATCTCTTCATCCTATTTTTCAGCTCTGTTTTTATGCAGGAGCTTGGATCTTCCTGATTTCCATTTTCCTGAAGTATTTCATACTATGAGACTGCTGTGAAAAACATACTTGGCTTATTTTTTTCAAATATGTATTTTCCTCTGTGTCTTCTGTGATATGTTTCAGTATAACTAAGGGTACTTCAGAGCTGTCTTTGTGGTATCTACTGGTAACAGAGACCTCTTTAATATAAATATTTGCAAGTCTCATTACAAACTCCAATAATAAAGGAGAGTAAGCTTTTATTTTTAATCTAGGTAGTTTTGCAGTTAAGAATAGCATTCCCATCTCCAAGCCAACTGCAGTATGATCAGTTTCTTGACATGAGATGGAAGATCAGTTCATTTTTATTCAGTCTTTCTAGCCCTTCTCTTGATTGGCAGGGTGCTATCATTCTCTGAGTATGTGGTTAGGACAGAGAGAAACCTGCACGGCTCTAGATTTGGCACGAACAATTTATTATGACAGTCATAATTGTCTCTGGGAATCCTATGTCATTACTACCAGAAATTTAAGGACAACATTTGTTAGTTCAGGTGGAAAAGCATAGCTCCCTGTTTAAGAAGGGAGGCCAAGTTTAATTCTGTGGAAGGGTTTTAAGCTATTGAGAACATGACTTTCCTAGCTAAAGAACCACCTCTACACCTTGTTCTTAAATAACTACACTGAATTTTCAGCAAAAAAAAAATTTAATGTGATAATCTGAATGCATGCTAAGTTGCTTCAGTTGTGTCTGGCTCTTTGTGACCGCATGGACTGTAGCCTGACGTGCTCCGCTGTCCATGGGATTCTCCAGGCAAGAAAACTGGAGTGGATTTCCATGTCCTCCCCCAGGGATAGATAGTGTAGAAATGAGTTATTTATTTCTATTAATACCTTAATGCCAACTGACTTGCATAATTCATCATAACAGATGGTTGTACACATAAACTATTAACAAAGATGTATCTATTTGTAGGAATTTATATTCCAACAACAGTTGATGACTCAATCCATTTTTCCTGCCTCTTATCTCTTTCTTTTATAGTTGTGTCATTTGACAGTCTAATAAATATTTATCTCTTCATCCTATTTTTCAGCTCTGTTTTTATGCAGGAGCTTGGATCTTCCTGATTTCCATTTTCCTGAAGTATTTCATACTATGAGACTGCTGTGAAAAACATACTTGGCTTATTTTTTTCAAATATGTATTTTCCTCTGTGTCTTCTGTGATATGTTTCAGTATAACTAAGGGTACTTCAGAGCTGTCTTTGTGGTATCTACTGGTAACAGAGACCTCTTTAATATAAATATTTGCAAGTCTCATTACAAACTCCAATAATAAAGGAGAGTAAGCTTTTATTTTTAATCTAGGTAGTTTTGCAGTTAAGAATAGCATTCCCATCTCCAAGCCAACTGCAGTATGATCAGTTTCTTGACATAAGGGATGTTGAAGCTATCTTATTTCCTTCCTTATCTACTCACTAAGGATAGGAAAGTGAAGGAGAAGGTATGAGCTGACGTTGTTTTCCATTTTGTGTGTATTACCTTTTTACTTCTCAGAAATATCTTGATGAATTGATACATTTTCCCCAAAATTACATATGTGAAAATCATCATCAGGAGGTTTACATATCTGTACAAAATAAAAGCAAGTATAATGGGTATGATTTGGGGCTTGGGACTGTAAAGTCAGATAGATTTGAGAGTTAAATCCCTGTTCCTTGCTTGAATCAGCTGTTTCATTTTAGGCATGTAGCTGAACTTCTCTGATCCTTGGGTTCTTTTATATATGATATAAATAATAATCTGTAATGAAGAATGTTGTAAGCATTGAAAGCAGCAACTGATGTAAAGTATCCAGTATATACTATGTCTGATACATAGTTGTTATTCTAGAAATAGCAACTGTTAATGGGAAAAGTAGTGTCCCAGAGTTTTGCAAGACGAAGGGTTGTATAAGTCATGTATGTAAAAACAGTTCTTATTCTGTACTTTTATTTTAGGGTAGTTAATTCTAACTATAACCTCTTACTGGAAGACAATTTATGAGTGACTTAACAATTGAACTATGGCTTTGGCAAATTATGGGCAATTATGATTTTTGCCAAATCTTTTTGGAAAATTATTTTTTTAAAAAAAACAAGATTAGGGCTTCCCTGGTGGTCCAGTGGGTAAGGACACCGCCTTGCAGTGCAAGGGGCGCTGGTTCGATCCCTGGCCTAGAAAGATCCCACGTGCCATGGAGCAGCTGGACCGATGTGTCTAATAACCGAGCCGGAGCTCTGGAGCGCATGCGCCCAGAGCCAGTGCTCTGCAACAACAGAGGCCACTGCGATGGGAGGCCCACACAGGCCAAAGAACAAAGATGGATGAAAATAGATAAATGAAAGACCAATAGATGTGGCCCGCCCACCCCCTTCCCTCCCCAACCCCACCCCCCCAAAAAAATTTAATTAATAAAAAAAAAAAAGATTAATGTAGCACAAAAGACTTTGCCTGATTTTGCAAAGAATTATATGTTTTCTGATGATCCATTTACAGTTATTTTCTAGATCACCATAGAAATCCATAAGATATTTTATCCCCCAGGTATTTATTACTGAACATCTATTATGTCCTCCACATTCTGGTTTGTACAGGTGACATATTTATAAACTAGAAATAGGGTTGTCTCCAAGATGTATGACTTAGTTGCTCTGTTTTTTTCTGTTGTTGTTTATAATCACCATCGTAATGAGTAGGCTTGCACCAAGATGCACAGAATATAGGATTGCATTTCATTGTACTGAATAGGAAGCAAAAAATTTAGTTATTTGCACTGGAAGGGACAAACCTATTTTCTTCTTCAGTGAACCTGGTATTTTTTTTTTATCTTTTTTTTGGGGGGTTGGGTGGGGAGGGAGGGGAACAGGTGGGCCACTTCTGTTGGTCTTTCATTTCTCTATTTTCATCCGTCTTTGTTCTTTGGCTCCTGTGGGCCTCCCATCGCGGTGGCCTCTGTCGTCGCAGAGCATCAGCTCTGGGCACATGTGCCCCAGAGCTCTGGCTCGGTAATTGGACACATCGGTCCAGCCGCTCCGCGGCACGTGGGATCTTCCCAGGCCAGGGATCGAACCAGTGCCCCTTGCACATGCAAGGCAGTGTCCTTACCCACTGGACCACCAGGGAAGCCCCTGGTATTTTTGATACATTCTAGAATGCTTTGCTGATAAAGGGGAGACCAGTACTAAGGAGAATGTGATATTTAGATATTTAGTCTTAATATAGCATTGGTGATACAGTAGCGTGATGCTGTTGACATCCACTGTGTTATGTGCCGTTGGCATTAATACTTTAACCTAAAACAAAAACCTTATTAGAAGGCTATGAAAAAGTCGAATTGACTTATAAAGGCTATGTTACTAGGAAAGTTACATCAACATATCCATGGTAGAGTGTATTATGTTCTTGCTATTTCAGTTATGCCATTTGCAGTATACTACAAAAAGACTTGATTTTTTTTCCCTCAGCATATGCTTCAGTTGCAACATTTTATTAACTGATCAGTATATTTTTATCAGGCTTTCGTGATGGTTCTAGTGGTAAAGATTCCACCTGCCAGTGCAGGAGATACGGGTTCAATCCCTGGGTCAGGAAGATCCCCTGGAGTAGCAAATGGTAACCTACTCCAGTATTCTTGCCTGAAAAATTCCATGGACAGAGGAGCCTAGCAGGCTACAGTCCATAGGGTCACAAAGAGTCAGACACAACTGAGCACACATGCATGCTTGTATATTTTGATCAGCAAAAAACTTTGCTATGACATTTTGGTTCTAATTCTAAAATTCCATGGGATTTTTTGGTTAACTCTGTGATAAGAATTTGTGATGTATTTAAAACTACAGTTACATAAAGCAGAATGTATGTGGATGAGTATTTATCAAGGAGAAATCGTGACAATGTCATCAGCTTTTTGCTTGTTGGCCTATGATCTAAACTGTTAATGTATAATGTTGCTACATGATGTTTCTGACTGATAATTCCACTAATAAAGACTATGTTACCAGTAAAGTTACATTACTATTTCTAAGATTACTAAGTACTGTTTGATAAGGATTATCTTCTATTCTCTGTTGAAGTTACATTTTATAGTTTCATATAAGTTTATTATCAGCTATAAGTTCATTAATATTAATCAGAAATTATGCTAGTCTCATTGGGATAAATATAGGATTTATTTATAATATACATATTACTGGACAGACCAGTATGTCTACATTTATTCCATTGAGTATGCAAATAGCAGATTTCTACAAGCAAACCAGAATATTGTTTAAATTAAAAATTAGAGTAATACACTAGTTATATAAAAACGTAACTTTTTTTCTGTGATTTTATCTGAAGAATAGGACCTCTGAATTTTTTTTAAAGTAGTCTAGTAAAAAACAAATGTCCCTGCACAGCCTGTGTACCCTGTATGTGGTCCCGGCACTATTCCTGTGTACGTAAGATACAATTATGAATGTTATAATCAGAGCCTTTTAAAAGGACTTTTTGAAATTTATGATTTAAGGACGTTAATTTTTTTTGTAATGTGGGTTTACTTTTTTGCAGAGCGTCCTCTTCACTACACAGAAAATGTGTTGGAACAGGTGCTTCGGTGGAGTTCATTAGCTGAACCTGGCTCTGCTTATCTTGTGGTGAAGAGGTTCTTAACCATTGACACAATTAAACACTATAATGGTAGGTACTGCTATTTCACACTCGAACTGTGATTGAAAACTGAAGTGGTTAAAGAATAATTATTATGGAACAAGTGTTATTTGAAAATGTGAAACATGAGTAGCTAAATGCAGAATCCACTAACATATTGTTGTATAACAGAAATAAGACTATATAGACCAAGTGCACAGTCAGATTTACCTGGTGGGGTAGCACCACAGTAATACTTGGTTAATTTGGTGGTATCAAGTTAAAGATTTCACAGGACTGATTCCTCTTTTAAAGTTTTTATTGTATTTTGTTGCCATGTTTGGGTGTTTTCCTAATCTTTAGATACATGGTGAATCATCCTGAGTTATGCTTACATTTGAAAATTTTCTGGTCACTCAAGAAGTGTGAGCTCTGAGATTCTGTGTTGTTATCATTCTCATGTATGTTGCCATAATTTTGAAAAACAAACATAAAATTGGTATTTTCCATTCCACTGTGAGAAGACATGTACACATGTAAGGTTAAATCAGAAGTTGGCTAGCACAGGGGAATCAGATACGACAGTCTCTGAACTTGTGTGACATATCAGAAAATGTCCATTTAACTTTGATTTTCCTGTTATGTTGACATTAGCTGACAGATTAGAAAAAATATTTCCCACCACACCATCTGTAAACTAACCCTGAAAGGAGTCAAGCTTTATAACATTAAACTTACCACAGCTTGTCTAATTCATATCAATAATAACCATTGCGTGCTAAGTCACTTCAGTTGTGTCTGACTCTATGCAGCCCTATGAACTGTAGCCCTCTGGTGTCCTCAGTCCAGGGGATTCTCCAGGCAAGAATACTGGAGTGGGTAGTCATTCCCATCTCCAGGGGATCTGCCCAACCAAGGGATCAAATCCACATCTTCTGCATTGGCAGGTGAATTACTTTATCACTGAGCCACCAGGGAAGCCCTTCTGTGACTCTTACAAGGACATGAGTCCCATTCCTGAGGATCCCACCCCTATGACCACATCTAATCCTAATTACCACCCAAAGGCCCCACACTCCCTAATACCATGTAGGTAGGTTTCAGCATATGAATTTGGGGAAACATAAACACTGGGTCCATAAATGTGCCCTTCATATCGTGTAATTACATAAAAGAATTCCATGGGCAGAGGAGCCTGGAAGGATACAGTCCATAGGGTTGCAAAGAGTTGGAGGCAACTGAAGCAACTTTTCACACACACGTACACATTGTTACAAAATGAGAGCAGTTTAACAGCTTCTCTGTCATTCTGGTCTTACTAACAGCTAAATGATCAGAGCTGGTATTCTTTTTGCTGTAGAATTTTAATCTGTGAGACACCTTTACCTTATTTAATTTCTTTCTTCCTCCTACATATGGTTTTGATCACACCCTGTGTACTGCTTTAACCTTATTTAATGTCATACAACTGTGGTTCTCTTTAGATACATGGTGAATCATCCTGAGTTATGCTTACATTTGAAAATTTTCTGGTCACTCAGAAGTGTGAGCTCTGAGATTCTGTGTTGTTATCATTCTCATGTATGTTGCCATAATTTTGAAAAACAAACATAAAATTGGTATTTTCCATTCCACTGTGAGAAGACATGTACACATGTAAGGTTAAATCAGAAGTTGGCTAGCACAGGGGAATCAGATACGACAGTCTCTGAACTTGTGTGACATATCAGAAAATGTCCATTTAACTTTGATTTTCCTGTTATGTTGACATTAGCTGACAGATTAGAAAAAATATTTCCCACCACACCATCTGTAAACTAACCCTGAAAGGAGTCAAGCTTTATAACATTAAACTTACCACAGCTTGTCTAATTCATATCAATAATAACCATTGCGTGCTAAGTCACTTCAGTTGTGTCTGACTCTATGCAGCCCTATGAACTGTAGCCCTCTGGTGTCCTCAGTCCAGGGGATTCTCCAGGCAAGAATACTGGAGTGGGTAGTCATTCCCATCTCCAGGGGATCTGCCCAACCAAGGGATCAAATCCACATCTTCTGCATTGGCAGGTGAATTACTTTATCACTGAGCCACCAGGGAAGCCCTTCTGTGACTCTTACAAGGACATGAGTCCCATTCCTGAGGATCCCACCCCTATGACCACATCTAATCCTAATTACCACCCAAAGGCCCCACACTCCCTAATACCATGTAGGTAGGTTTCAGCATATGAATTTGGGGAAACATAAACACTGGGTCCATAAATGTGCCCTTCATATCGTGTAATTACATAAAAGAATTCCATGGGCAGAGGAGCCTGGAAGGATACAGTCCATAGGGTTGCAAAGAGTTGGAGGCAACTGAAGCAACTTTTCACACACACGTACACATTGTTACAAAATGAGAGCAGTTTAACAGCTTCTCTGTCATTCTGGTCTTACTAACAGCTAAATGATCAGAGCTGGTATTCTTTTTGCTGTAGAATTTTAATCTGTGAGACACCTTTACCTTATTTAATTTCTTTCTTCCTCCTACATATGGTTTTGATCACACCCCCTGTGTACTGCTTAAGGATGGCAGTAAAGTGCTCTATAGGCATATGACTGCTACAGTCTTCCCTGTCATACAACTGTGGTTCCTGGGGAGGAGACTTTTGTCCCCCAGGGACATTTGGCAATGTCTGGAGATGTTTCTGTCACACTGGGTGGGGTGGGGCTTCTGGTATGTAGTGGTTAGACACCAGAGATACTGCTAAACATCCTACAATACCCAGGAAACCTCCTTACAACAAAGACTCATCTGGCCTAAAATGTTAGCAGTGTCACATTGAAAATCTCTGACTTAGATTATCTATAAAATCTGGTCTAGCTCTTAAATTTAGTTATTCTTTTATTTTAATATTGAGATAAATATTGTGAGTTTATAGACAAAGTCCTGTCAACATTATGAAACATATTAAAAGTTCTCATGGCCTTTCTTTTAGAAAATAAGTGATCTTTTCATGTAAATTTTTATTTTTATTTTTTGGGAGAATTTTCATGTTTATTATATTCCCCTAAAATGTCTCAATTCTGCATGTTGCAAAATACTTAAAAATCCATACTGAGACATAATAACTTGGGTTTCCCAGGTGGCACAATGGTAAAGAATCTGCCTGCCAACCCAGGAGATGCCAGTTCTATACCTGGATAGGAAAGATCCCCTGGAGGAGGAAAGGGCAACCCACTCCAGTATACTTGCCTAGAAAATTCCATGGACAGAGGAGTCTGGTGGGCAAAGAATCAGGCATGACTGAGCATACAGACACGCACACACACAATAACTTAGCTCTTGTTAGAATGCTCGTAGACTAGCTATTTGAATAAAAATAATCAGGGATAAGATCTTAAAACCTATAGTATATAAAAGAATTCCATGGGCAGAGGAGCCTGGAAGGATACAGTCCATAGGGTTGCAAAGAGTTGGAGGCAACTGAAGCAACTTTTCACACACACGTACACATTGTTACAAAATGAGAGCAGTTTAACAGCTTCTCTGTCATTCTGGTCTTACTAACAGCTAAATGATCAGAGCTGGTATTCTTTTTGCTGTAGAATTTTAATCTGTGAGACACCTTTACCTTATTTAATTTCTTTCTTCCTCCTACATATGGTTTTGATCACACCCCCTGTGTACTGCTTAAGGATGGCAGTAAAGTGCTCTATAGGCATATGACTGCTACAGTCTTCCCTGTCATACAACTGTGGTTCCTGGGGAGGAGACTTTTGTCCCCCAGGGACATTTGGCAATGTCTGGAGATGTTTCTGTCACACTGGGTGGGGTGGGGCTTCTGGTATGTAGTGGTTAGACACCAGAGATACTGCTAAACATCCTACAATACCCAGGAAACCTCCTTACAACAAAGACTCATCTGGCCTAAAATGTTAGCAGTGTCACATTGAAAATCTCTGACTTAGATTATCTATAAAATCTGGTCTAGCTCTTAAATTTAGTTATTCTTTTATTTTAATATTGAGATAAATATTGTGAGTTTATAGACAAAGTCCTGTCAACATTATGAAACATATTAAAAGTTCTCATGGCCTTTCTTTTAGAAAATAAGTGATCTTTTCATGTAAATTTTTATTTTTATTTTTTGGGAGAATTTTCATGTTTATTATATTCCCCTAAAATGTCTCAATTCTGCATGTTGCAAAATACTTAAAAATCCATACTGAGACATAATAACTTGGGTTTCCCAGGTGGCACAATGGTAAAGAATCTGCCTGCCAACCCAGGAGATGCCAGTTCTATACCTGGATAGGAAAGATCCCCTGGAGGAGGAAAGGGCAACCCACTCCAGTATACTTGCCTAGAAAATTCCATGGACAGAGGAGTCTGGTGGGCAAAGAATCAGGCATGACTGAGCATACAGACACGCACACACACAATAACTTAGCTCTTGTTAGAATGCTCGTAGACTAGCTATTTGAATAAAAATAATCAGGGATAAGATCTTAAAAACCTATAGTATATAAAAAAGATTTTATACAGGTGGGCCTGAGGGATGACCCAAAACAAGGATACTATTAAGTGCTGTTGATTTTTGAAAAAAACAACATTCGTGTTAGATGGAGGGGTTTAGAGCAGTCACATCTAAGTAAAATCTTTACGTTGTTTGAGGGCAAGAACAAATGGTTGAGGGAGAAACTTTTAATTGGCTCTACCCCTAGACTGGGTAGGAAGAATGGGCATTAAAATGATGCTTCTTTGGCGGGTTATCAGTGTGTCCTTCTGTTGTGAAAGCATCAAGCTTTGGTAAGGTCTAGACAGTACATCTTGCATAAAGCCTGAGGAATCCAAACAGTGGAAAGCAGCGGACATGACAGCTTCAGGGACTTGGACAGGGTATTCTCTGGAGTAGCTTGTCAGCAGGCTCTCATGTTCCTCTCACGTCTCCTGCATTCCTGTGACAGGGCAGGAGCTGTGAAACTTCTCTCTGCCCTGCACTCTCCTTCTCAGTTCACCAAGCCAATATGCAGCTTGCTGTTATGATATCTGTAGTTCTTTCTGAAGAAAGAAATGGCAACCTACTGTAGTATTCTTGCCTGGGAAATCCCATGGACAGAGCCTGGTGTGCTACAGACCATGAGGTCGCAGAGAATCAGACATGACAGAAGGAACTTGGTGCATACAGTTCTTTCCACCAGGAAATTAAGTCACTCTGATGGAAAAAAAAAAAAAAGAACCTTGGGAAATGCACTAATTAGACTATTTCACATTGTTAGTTTTACATATATATATATATATATATATATATATATATATATATACAAACACACATATATATACATATATATATGTGTATATATATATATATATATATATACACATGTATGTGTATATGTGTGTATGTATATTTTTTTTTGTCAAAAACAGGATATATACCTGTGAAGTAAATATTTAACTTTCCTTTTTTAGTTTTCCAGCCAATAAAATTTTTATAAATTTTTAAATCAGATGTTGATTTATATTCAGATTGTCAAAGTGAAATAATCTTTCTCATTACGGTTGGTTCTGCATCTGTCTTCATTTTAGGATTGCCATTTTAAAGAAGTTTGGCCTCTTGTTTGTTTTTAAAATCAGTTAAAGTCATGATATTTTCTTATAATTTTGTCACACAGCGACCTGAGCTTACAAGTACTTCTTATGGGGTACCCTGTGTCATAGATTTTAGGTCGTTTAAGTGTTCAGTCTACTTTGTCTCTGTCTTGGCAAATTTCTCCTAAATCAATCATAGTGACCACCTTCTCCAGAATTATTGCTCCATTCATTACATGCAGTACTCCTTAAAATTGGGGTCTAACAGGAAAATAATGAAAGTAAATGTGATTTCTCTGTCATTCTGTTAGCAGTAAAACTGAAATCGTCTCAGAAACACATTGTTATTCACAGCAGAAAGGAAACAATGTTAAAGATTTCTTTTTCTTTGAGATATTCTTATTCTAACTTGGGTACCGACTAGAAATTAGCAGAGGTTTAACAAGGATGGTTAGTTACACCACATTTGTGAAACTTCTCTCTGCCCTGCACTCTCCTTCTCAGTAAAGCCTATGCTGCTTATGATATCTGTAGTTCTTTCTGAAGAAAGAAATGGCAACCTACTGTAGTATTCTTGCCTGGGAAATCCCATGGACAGAGCCTGGTGTGCTACAGACCATGAGGTCGCAGAGAATCAGACATGACAGAAGGAACTTGGTGCATACAGTTCTTTCCACCAGGAAATTAAGTCACTCTGATGGAAAAAAAAAAAAAAGAACCTTGGGAAATGCACTAATTAGACTATTTCACATTGTTAGTTTTACATATATATATATATATATATATATATATATATATATATATATATAAACACACATATATATATATATATATATATATATATATATATATATATATATATACACATGTATGTGTATATGTGTGTATGTATATTTTTTTTTGTCAAAAACAGGATATATACCTGTGAAGTAAATATTTAACTTTCCTTTTTTAGTTTTCCAGCCAATAAAATTTTTATAAATTTTTAAATCAGATGTTGATTTATATTCAGATTGTCAAAGTGAAATAATCTTTCTCATTACGGTTGGTTCTGCATCTGTCTTCATTTTAGGATTGCCATTTTAAAGAAGTTTGGCCTCTTGTTTGTTTTTAAAATCAGTTAAAGTCATGATATTTTCTTATAATTTTGTCACACAGCGACCTGAGCTTACAAGTACTTCTTATGGGGTACCCTGTGTCATAGATTTTAGGTCGTTTAAGTGTTCAGTCTACTTTGTCTCTGTCTTGGCAAATTTCTCCTAAATCAATCATAGTGACCACCTTCTCCAGAATTATTGCTCCATTCATTACATGCAGTACTCCTTAAAATTGGGGTCTAACAGGAAAATAATGAAAGTAAATGTGATTTCTCTGTCATTCTGTTAGCAGTAAAACTGAAATCGTCTCAGAAACACATTGTTATTCACAGCAGAAAGGAAACAATGTTAAAGATTTCTTTTTCTTTGAGATATTCTTATTCTAACTTGGGTACCGACTAGAAATTAGCAGAGGTTTAACAAGGATGGTTAGTTACAACCACATTTTTTCCTGAGTAACAAATTGCTTATGACTTACTATTTTATTAAAACATGAATTAGCACTCCCGCCTCCTTTGCACCCTGCTGCATCATACCTGATACCAAGTTGCCACCGATTTTGGTGTCTCTATCCCTATCCCTATCTCTCTTTTATCTACACAGATACGTGAGTGCGCACACACAAACACACACATGTGACTTGCGTTTCATTAACTGCATGATGGTGTTTCTTATTTTATATAACAAATTAGAGGTATATGCATTTTTCTGACATTATGTTTTCACTACCTTTTTGCTTAAGAATTTTCTCAAATAAATTTAGGGGGTTGGGGTTGTTTAGGTGTTTTACTTTTCTCAATTTGCTCACTTTACATCAACAGTTTAAAATATAGACATCAGAAGAAGGAATAGATTTTAGAAACATCTGACACTTAATTTCTGCTCATTCATTTAAGGAAATGAGGAAGCGTACTTTACTTTTGTAGAAGTATATGAGAGTAAATGAATTTTCTGTTGCCTCTACTTAAAAATCAATTCTGTGTTTTTCAAAATCAGCATTTTATTTCTGAGAAACATTTTAGGGCTATTGTCATTATTGTAACGGGGAGTTAACTAACTGGAAAAAAGAAATAATAGTCTGAATTCTTTCCTATCCCACCTTGATTTTGGCAGAGATATTGAGACAGGGTGAATAAAACTTCATTTGAATTGCCATTTAGATTTAGTCATAAATAATCTTATTAGATCATCGTATATTATTATTCTCATTTCGAGTTCTGACATCTCTATCACAAATTAGCCATAAATTTATAACTTCTGTAAGTTTCCAGAATAAATAATTTTATGTTGTAGAAGTCTTACTTGAACTACTAAACTTCTTTAATATTACCCCAATAGAAGTGTAGATACAGTGGAATCAAGTTTTAATGATCTCAATGGGGAAGAACTACTCTTAAGACAGAAGATGTAACTCAAATGCAGGTGCCTGTGGGCTTCTAAATTTAAATTGCCACTTAGGGTAGACACTTGGGAATTAAATTTGCATTAGAACCGACTAGAAATTAGCAGAGGTTTAACAAGGATGGTTAGTTACAACCACATTTTTTCCTGAGTAACAAATTGCTTATGACTTACTATTTTATTAAAACATGAATTAGCACTCCCGCCTCCTTTGCACCCTGCTGCATCATACCTGATACCAAGTTGCCACCGATTTTGGTGTCTCTATCCCTATCCCTATCTCTCTTTTATCTACACAGATACGTGAGTGCGCACACACAAACACACACATGTGACTTGCGTTTCATTAACTGCATGATGGTGTTTCTTATTTTATATAACAAATTAGAGGTATATGCATTTTTCTGACATTATGTTTTCACTACCTTTTTGCTTAAGAATTTTCTCAAATAAATTTAGGGGGTTGGGGTTGTTTAGGTGTTTTACTTTTCTCAATTTGCTCACTTTACATCAACAGTTTAAAATATAGACATCAGAAGAAGGAATAGATTTTAGAAACATCTGACACTTAATTTCTGCTCATTCATTTAAGGAAATGAGGAAGCGTACTTTACTTTTGTAGAAGTATATGAGAGTAAATGAATTTTCTGTTGCCTCTACTTAAAAATCAATTCTGTGTTTTTCAAAATCAGCATTTTATTTCTGAGAAACATTTTAGGGCTATTGTCATTATTGTAACGGGGAGTTAACTAACTGGAAAAAAGAAATAATAGTCTGAATTCTTTCCTATCCCACCTTGATTTTGGCAGAGATATTGAGACAGGGTGAATAAAACTTCATTTGAATTGCCATTTAGATTTAGTCATAAATAATCTTATTAGATCATCGTATATTATTATTCTCATTTCGAGTTCTGACATCTCTATCACAAATTAGCCATAAATTTATAACTTCTGTAAGTTTCCAGAATAAATAATTTTATGTTGTAGAAGTCTTACTTGAACTACTAAACTTCTTTAATATTACCCCAATAGAAGTGTAGATACAGTGGAATCAAGTTTTAATGATCTCAATGGGGAAGAACTACTCTTAAGACAGAAGATGTAACTCAAATGCAGGTGCCTGTGGGCTTCTAAATTTAAATTGCCACTTAGGGTAGACACTTGGGAATTAAATTTGCATTAGAACAGAATAGATAAAAATGCAACTGCTTCTGGCAAATTCAGACCTGGAAAGCCAAGCCATCCACTATCAACTGACTTAAGAAAATAAAAGAAAATTCCAGCCAAAATAGTGGAAGTTCATAAATCATAGTCTAGCTGAAATGATTTACATTCTATTCCTCATCAAATCTTGCTGGAGCCAAAGGTGTGTAAAAGTTGCAGGTAAATCCACTCCACTTCAAGTGGAAGATTTTCTCAGAAACTGGTAACAGAATAGAAAGATAGTGCTCTGCTTCTTACCGTGTGCTGCACTGTCATCAGAATGTCATGAAATCTCTGGCACTTTCCTACTCAATCCTCCAATAGTATCTACATTTACAGTTTTACTGCTTACATGTAATCTTAATTACAGAAGGATGTCATCAGGCTGCTGGTTCTATTAAGCATTACTTTTTCAATACAAGTAACAAAAAAAAATACACTGGCAAGTAGGGGGTTATTTGACTTTTCTTAGATTACATTCAGGCAGCTCTTAAATTGAGTTTGGTTTCTACTCAGTTGTAGAACTTAATTTTATTAAATGCATTTTGAATGAATGCCATAAAATGAGTGAACTATATCAGATTCTGCCTCTTCCAGAGTATGTATCCTATATAATCAATATCAAGCAAAGAATATGAATAATTTAGAATTTGGAAAAAAAAATTTATGTGTCAGGCTGAAGTATTGTCAGATTTGTGGCAGGTTTTCAAGAGGGTGTCTCACAAAAACTGCTTATTTGTCTCCTTCAGAACTTAGCATACACGGGCAGGGGTGGAATTTGACTTTTCAGATAATGTACAGGCCTGTGGAAATAGTGTTTCCCAGTGAAAGAAGAAGGGAGAAGCAGACTGCAGAAAATAGACGCATTTGTTGAACATTCCCTTGTCATTGCTCAGAGCCTATATAATAGATAAAAGTTCATAGTTACTATGCATTTACTGGTGTCAGATGCTGGGCTGCCGGCTTTGCATGCACCATCTCATTTAATCTTTCTTATAGTCTTAAGAGCTTTTTCACAAGTACTCTCTAAGCCTTTTATAAATTGAGAAACTGGGATATGGGGATCTTAATTCCCTGAAGGTGACCTGCTGGTAAGTGGAGGAGCAGATTTTAATTTTTACAGTTCTTCTAAATTCAGTCCATAAATCATCAGGCCTTAGGAAGAGTGATTCTTTTGTTCGCTACAGACTCAGCAGTGCAGTCTGTCCTCTGTTAGATAAATAAGCAGTTACCTTCTGCTTGCTATGAGCCAAGCACCCTTCTAAATACTTTACATGCCAGATCTACTGGATAATCACTATGAATCCCCATTTTGCAGGGGAAGAAAATGAGATGTAGAGATGACTGCCTGGGATCCAGTGGCAACTGTGGTTGAAACTCAAGACCAAGTAGTCTTGCTCCAGAGTGAGCTCTTCGTCACTGTGCTATGTTAGTACTCACAGAGGCTGAATTTTAAAATTCAAAATTTTAAATAGCAAACATGAAATTGAAACAGGAAACGAAGTTCTGTCCTGCCACAAAGAGTGAACTTTGCAAACAAGCACTCACTCACACAGGCAGAGTTTATTTTAAAGGATAGAGATACAAAGCTGTCAGCCTGGGCACTGAGAGGGGATGAAGTACCCCAAACGGCAGTTTAATAACAACAGTTTATATCTTTATTAGAATTGGTCTGTTCGTTTTCGATTGGCTTGGGGCCAGATGTATGTAATTTCGGATCAATCAGTTTAAATGTCATAATGTCCAGTTTGTCCTTTTTATGGCTTTTGAGAGTCCTTGGGTTTTTTCAGACCATGACTTGCCAGCCTTTGACACCTTTTCTTGACCCCAGGCTATTGTTTAAGGACCAAGATGTATACTTAAGAGTTAATGGTCCTCCTGGTGTTTTCCTCCTTGATAAATTGGACAGCAGTTACTGATTGTCTTGTCATGGGTCTGGATGTTTTATGACCCTCCAGACCAGGGAGGCAATTCTCTGAATGCCTAGAAACTGGAGCAACAAGTATCACCTTAAGCTAATTGGAGTGAAATGTTTGTCTGAGGGAGGGAGGTGGAATTAAAGTTGAAATTAGAAAAAGAACCGTGATCCCTACACTGACAGCCTAACAATTTCTCCCCTTTTTAATTTTGCGCTTTTAATAAATTTTGAGAAACTGGGATATGGGGATCTTAATTCCCTGAAGGTGACCTGCTGGTAAGTGGAGGAGCAGATTTTAATTTTTACAGTTCTTCTAAATTCAGTCCATAAATCATCAGGCCTTAGGAAGAGTGATTCTTTTGTTCGCTACAGACTCAGCAGTGCAGTCTGTCCTCTGTTAGATAAATAAGCAGTTACCTTCTGCTTGCTATGAGCCAAGCACCCTTCTAAATACTTTACATGCCAGATCTACTGGATAATCACTATGAATCCCCATTTTGCAGGGGAAGAAAATGAGATGTAGAGATGACTGCCTGGGATCCAGTGGCAACTGTGGTTGAAACTCAAGACCAAGTAGTCTTGCTCCAGAGTGAGCTCTTCGTCACTGTGCTATGTTAGTACTCACAGAGGCTGAATTTTAAAATTCAAAATTTTAAATAGCAAACATGAAATTGAAACAGGAAACGAAGTTCTGTCCTGCCACAAAGAGTGAACTTTGCAAACAAGCACTCACTCACACAGGCAGAGTTTATTTTAAAGGATAGAGATACAAAGCTGTCAGCCTGGGCACTGAGAGGGGATGAAGTACCCCAAACGGCAGTTTAATAACAACAGTTTATATCTTTATTAGAATTGGTCTGTTCGTTTTCGATTGGCTTGGGGCCAGATGTATGTAATTTCGGATCAATCAGTTTAAATGTCATAATGTCCAGTTTGTCCTTTTTATGGCTTTTGAGAGTCCTTGGGTTTTCAGACCATGACTTGCCAGCCTTTGACACCTTTTCTTGACCCCAGGCTATTGTTTAAGGACCAAGATGTATACTTAAGAGTTAATGGTCCTCCTGGTGTTTTCCTCCTTGATAAATTGGACAGCAGTTACTGATTGTCTTGTCATGGGTCTGGATGTTTTATGACCCTCCAGACCAGGGAGGCAATTCTCTGAATGCCTAGAAACTGGAGCAACAAGTATCACCTTAAGCTAATTGGAGTGAAATGTTTGTCTGAGGGAGGGAGGTGGAATTAAAGTTGAAATTAGAAAAAGAACCGTGATCCCTACACTGACAGCCTAACAATTTCTACCTCAAAATTATGATTTTTTAAAGAACAGATGAGATTGGGTACATTCAGGGTAGTTATGGCCATAGACTGAAATTAGTATTTTTAAGAGCTAAATTATGAGACAAACATGACTTTTCATATATTCAATGCCTTTTTTTCTTAAGAGTTTTAGAGACATGAATAACATGTATGGACTGGGAGTAGTTAGAAAAAAAATCTTCATGGATGAGTTGGGTCCAGAAGTGGGGGTAGAATTTGTATAATTTGTATAAGTTCACTCAACTTGAGGGAAATTGTTTAACTGAAGTCATGCCATAGAGACAAGGATCAGTCAACTTTCTAAACAGTGTATTATGATCAACTGACTTATAAATATATTTTAACTTAATAGTTAATGAAGATGAATAGGAGGGTAATTTAGCCCTTGAAAAGTCAGGAAAAGGAGTTTAAACTTTTAATGTTAGGCAAGTAAAAGATCAAATAGAAAAACTGAGCTTTGGAAAGGAAATTAACATAGTAAAACAATATTGAATAGCACCAATCTGGAATTATATGTGTAAGAATCACAAAGACACGACGACCGCAAGCTGTTAGGGAAGGAGTTTATTTGGGAAGAGTTCCCGGGCGAGATCCATAGGTCCGAGAGATGGGCCTGGAAAATCGAGCCCCGGAGATGGGACGAGGAGGTTTAATTAGAGAGGAAAGAGGAGAAGGAGAAAAGGGGAGGGGGATAATCCCAACGATTTTCCAGGCTATTGTTTAAGGACCATTTATGAGAGTCCTTGGGTTTCAGACCATGACTTGCCAGCCTTTGACACCTTTTCTTGACCCCAGGCTATTGTTTAAGGACCAAGATGTATACTTAAGAGTTAATGGTCCTCCTGGTGTTTTCCTCCTTGATAAATTGGACAGCAGTTACTGATTGTCTTGTCATGGGTCTGGATGTTTTATGACCCTCCAGACCAGGGAGGCAATTCTCTGAATGCCTAGAAACTGGAGCAACAAGTATCACCTTAAGCTAATTGGAGTGAAATGTTTGTCTGAGGGAGGGAGGTGGAATTAAAGTTGAAATTAGAAAAAGAACCGTGATCCCTACACTGACAGCCTAACAATTTCTACCTCAAAATTATGATTTTTTAAAGAACAGATGAGATTGGGTACATTCAGGGTAGTTATGGCCATAGACTGAAATTAGTATTTTTAAGAGCTAAATTATGAGACAAACATGACTTTTCATATATTCAATGCCTTTTTTTCTTAAGAGTTTTAGAGACATGAATAACATGTATGGACTGGGAGTAGTTAGAAAAAAAATCTTCATGGATGAGTTGGGTCCAGAAGTGGGGGTAGAATTTGTATAATTTGTATAAGTTCACTCAACTTGAGGGAAATTGTTTAACTGAAGTCATGCCATAGAGACAAGGATCAGTCAACTTTCTAAACAGTGTATTATGATCAACTGACTTATAAATATATTTTAACTTAATAGTTAATGAAGATGAATAGGAGGGTAATTTAGCCCTTGAAAAGTCAGGAAAAGGAGTTTAAACTTTTAATGTTAGGCAAGTAAAAGATCAAATAGAAAAACTGAGCTTTGGAAAGGAAATTAACATAGTAAAACAATATTGAATAGCACCAATCTGGAATTATATGTGTAAGAATCACAAAGACACGACGACCGCAAGCTGTTAGGGAAGGAGTTTATTTGGGAAGAGTTCCCGGGCGAGATCCATAGGTCCGAGAGATGGGCCTGGAAAATCGAGCCCCGGAGATGGGACGAGGAGGTTTAATTAGAGAGGAAAGAGGAGAAGGAGAAAAGGGGAGGGGGATTCTTCAGAGCAGGCGCAGAAATGAAGTCTTTGTTTAAGTAAGATGGGAAATTAGTGATGAGTCCGCTGTCCTTGAGTTGTCTGTGGGCATGGGGGTGTGCAGTTCTTGTTACTTTCTGCACCTGGTGAAGAATCTTCATGGCCAGGGCAATCTCCTTATCGCAGGACTTGAGAGAGTCTCAGGCGCCAGCAGGCTAGCACCTGGCCATTTGGTGACTTTTTAGTGCCAGGAGTCTCTGGTGGGGAGTCTCCGGTTACCGTGTTACCCCTAGCAACTGGCCCTTTCTTGTGACTCTTTCAGGGCCGGGGAATCTCCGGCTACTGTGTTAACCCTTCAATAGCCTACCAACCTAACAATATGGAGTCATTAGAAAAGTAGGACATGAAAATCTGGAATCCTGGAATCCAGGTATTAAGTAGAAAAGGCAAGAGTTAGGGAGACAGGATTGGCAAAGAATTGAAGTTGAACCCCAGAGAGAAATTCTGAGAGAACAATGGCCGAATTGTTATCTGACTGGACATGAAGGACAAAAGCAGAATGTGTGTCTTAGAAATATTCCTGGGTTTATGTTTTCTCCTTTCCCCTACCCTTGCTGCTTCTCTGTCTGTCTGTGTCTGTCTTCCCAAGACCTTCCCAGTTTCTCCGTAGATGAGTTATTTTATTGGGATCAGGGCCACTAGTTAGGAATTACTGTTTTGGTCTAAGAACTTGAGGTTTTCAAATGGTTTGGAAAAGTTTTTTTTGAGGCAACTGTTTCATAGTCTCAGTAATATGATGTCTCTTCTGTATAAATGACTAAATTTGACCATTCAGTGTTATTTTATACAAAGGCTTTTCTAATTAATAACTGAAGTACAGCACAAGATAATGAAATATACCAGTCTATTCTCTTACCTAGGGTTAACTCTAAAAAACCCTCACTGAACTCCACCTGAGCCTGACTTGTTAGAAACACCAGGAGGGAGAGTGTATGATTCTCTGGTTATTGTTGTTTTGTTCAGTTGCTAAGTCATGCCCAACTCTTTGCGACCCCATGAACTGCAACACACCAGGCATCCTAGATGTTAATAAGCTTTTTGCCCAGGATGAGGCTGAGGGAGTGAAAACACTAAAGCAAAATACCCAACGATTGAGAGACCACACATTACTAGAAATTTGAAAAAGTGAATTGTTGGAAGCCATTTAATTTATAACCTTCATTATGTTATACACTGAGGCATGCAGTATCCCCTAAATGCTTAGTTTCGTCTTGGTCCTTGAGAGGTAAATAATTTTCCCTACGTATTTTAACATTGTTAGAGGAGACAGAAATTTTGTTAGAGCTTTTAATAATTCTTCTAAGCCCTCAGTATTTATTTTAGAACTTTGTATTTCAAGTTTCTTTTTGTTCCTTCCTCCTTTATGAATCCCTTAGTAATATATGCATCAAGATTTAGCTAAAAAGACTTCTCTGGTGGTCTAGTGGTAAGACTCCACATTTCCACTCAGGAAACTCAGGTTCAGCATTTAGTCAGGAAAGTTCCAAATGCTGTGAAATGTGCCCACCTCACCACCAAAAAAAAAAAAAAAGTGAAAGTGAAGATTTAGCTAAGATATTCTGTCGGTAGTGGTAGTTTAGTTGCTAAGTCTTGTCTGACTCTTGCGACCCCATAGACTAGAGCCTGCCAGGCCCCTCTGTCCGTGGAATTCTCCAGGCAAGAATACTGGAGTGGGTTGTCATTTCCTTCTCCAGGAGTTCTTTCCCACCCAGGGATGAAACCTGAGTCTCCTGCATTGCAGGCAGATTCTTTACCACTGAACCACCAGGGAACCCAAGATACTCAATACATACGATTTATTAAAATATGTTTTAATAAATATGCACTCAAAGGTGACAACAGTATTCTTTTTCCTAAGCCTGTTTTCTCTTTGATCTATGAGTAGTTTATTTAAACACTAGACATATAATAATTTCTTATTGGCAAAATTAGAAAGTTTAATTGAACAAAAATCTTAAAAAGGTGTAATCAGAAAGTGTGAATGGAATTGGTTCGACTTAAGAAAAATATAACATCTACATCTTGATTATAATTTAATGCTTTTAAAATACCCTACCTATTTATAAATCAACAGTAGTATAAATGCCTTTCTCAACTTTCTTGTTGTAAATCAGCTGAATGACTAAGCCCACCCTGTGTTTTCTAAAGCTTACTGTATTTCTCCCATCCAGATATATAAATATTATTTGTTAATGTATGTTTACTCCGCCTCTAACACTGTACTGCAAGCCTAGAAACCATCTCCTCTGGGATTATTATATATTATTACAACAAAATGCATACTAGATTCTTAATATCATAAAGAAATTAATGTCATATGAATTTTGCTGAACACATTTTATATATATATATATTCACATATATATATATATATATATCTTTTTCCTTATCTTCTCATTGAATTAAAATGACCTTTCAAGTCATTTAATTGGAAAAGTATTATTTTTAATTTATCTAGAAGCTATTTAGCTATAAAATACTATTTAAAACATTTTTCTATGGAATTCACTATTAAGAGACTGTACCGGGAGACAAATTTTAGCAGTGTATTTCTCATAAATTATTGTAAAATCACAAACTCTCAAGAAAGAACCTATTTTAGTATGACAGCAGGATTAAAAGAATGTTCTCTGTGGCTAGAATGCAGATCATAAAAGCCATTTTTGTTTGTTTATGGTTAGGATCAGTGATGTGATTCAACATGTTGATTTTTGCGTCTGAGTTGTCACCCCATGCTCATATTAGAGTTCAAAGGCACGATTTCAATTTTTTCTAACTTTTGTTTTCTAACAATTTTTCCTAACTTTTTTTTTCTTATACTGACTGTAATTGTAAATGTCTGTGTATTATTTGCTGGATAAATAAAGGTTTTCCCTAACCAAGAGTTTGCTAGGTTTACGACTAAAAGAGATCTTTTTGTAAAATCTTAGTCATTTATAAATTTGAGAAACCATAAGTGAATACTTAAAAATGATATCACTGTAGTACCAGGAACTTGCTAAAGGGCTTGTTCCTGAGGTAGTGTCCCGCCCCACATCTTTTGAGGGCACGTCTCCTGAGAGAGCCACAAAGGTCTGCAGGATGTGTCCATACTCCTGTTGTACAGGAAAGCTGGAGTTGACCCCAGAATGACCCTGTCCTGATTGCTTGGCTTCGGGTTCTTTTTCTTTTCATTGTTTCTTGGTTCTCTAGCAGGCAGTTAAATACAATTGAGATTTCAAGAAGAAAGTTGTAAACTGCAGATACAGTGATAAATTGATTCATGATAAATTGATTCATGATAAATTTACACAGACTAAATGTGGCTTTGTTACCAAAAATGTGTTTTTTAATAGAATTGTTGAAATGATTTCAAAGTATGGGAGACTGGCAATATTGCCCAAGCATTAATAGACATTTTGCTTCCCTTTGCTACCCTTATCTGTTTCATAGATGAAGGGATTTTTCTAATGTCTCAAGAATTCCTAAATTCCTGAGTCAGGATTCCAGAAAATGTTTCTCTTTGACTATGTATTTTTCTTTGTTTATATGAGTGCTGTTCATTCAAAGAAATAAAATGCGACCTGATGATGTCATTTTAACTGGCCTAGTAGTTTTTCAAAAAAAAAAAATTCCGTAAACTCAATATCCAAAAATTCATAAATTATTGTAAAATCACAAACTCTCAAGAAAGAACCTATTTTAGTATGACAGCAGGATTAAAAGAATGTTCTCTGTGGCTAGAATGCAGATCATAAAAGCCATTTTTGTTTGTTTATGGTTAGGATCAGTGATGTGATTCAACATGTTGATTTTTGCGTCTGAGTTGTCACCCCATGCTCATATTAGAGTTCAAAGGCACGATTTCAATTTTTTCTAACTTTTGTTTTCTAACAATTTTTCCTAACTTTTTTTTTCTTATACTGACTGTAATTGTAAATGTCTGTGTATTATTTGCTGGATAAATAAAGGTTTTCCCTAACCAAGAGTTTGCTAGGTTTACGACTAAAAGAGATCTTTTTGTAAAATCTTAGTCATTTATAAATTTGAGAAACCATAAGTGAATACTTAAAAATGATATCACTGTAGTACCAGGAACTTGCTAAAGGGCTTGTTCCTGAGGTAGTGTCCCGCCCCACATCTTTTGAGGGCACGTCTCCTGAGAGAGCCACAAAGGTCTGCAGGATGTGTCCATACTCCTGTTGTACAGGAAAGCTGGAGTTGACCCCAGAATGACCCTGTCCTGATTGCTTGGCTTCGGGTTCTTTTTCTTTTCATTGTTTCTTGGTTCTCTAGCAGGCAGTTAAATACAATTGAGATTTCAAGAAGAAAGTTGTAAACTGCAGATACAGTGATAAATTGATTCATGATAAATTGATTCATGATAAATTTACACAGACTAAATGTGGCTTTGTTACCAAAAATGTGTTTTTTAATAGAATTGTTGAAATGATTTCAAAGTATGGGAGACTGGCAATATTGCCCAAGCATTAATAGACATTTTGCTTCCCTTTGCTACCCTTATCTGTTTCATAGATGAAGGGATTTTTCTAATGTCTCAAGAATTCCTAAATTCCTGAGTCAGGATTCCAGAAAATGTTTCTCTTTGACTATGTATTTTTCTTTGTTTATATGAGTGCTGTTCATTCAAAGAAATAAAATGCGACCTGATGATGTCATTTTAACTGGCCTAGTAGCCACATTTAAAATATACATCTATAAATATAGATATATATAAAGAAATAGGTGAAATTGTGGCTGTATATTCTGTATAAACTCACATATCCAAAATATCATTTCAACTTGTCATCTGTTTCAGAATTGTGCTATGTTAACCTTTTTTGTTATTAATCTTCAAAATATGGTATATATTTTATTCTCACAGCACATCTCATTCAAGACTAGCTATGTTTCAAGTGCTCTCATAGCCAGTAGCTAACTGAACAGCATGGGCAGGCCTATATATTTTAAAAAGATATAAAATATCTGGTCACTGGATCTGTAACTTGTCTGATACTCCCCTGATATATGTAGTTCCCAAAAATTAACTAGAGGCTTCTTAATGGTAGGAAAGGAGTTATTACTTGATATCCTCAAAACTGAAAAATACAGATTTATATTCTATTCCAAAAAATGAACATATACCTAACTTGCAAAACTAAATGTTGTACTTTACAGAGAGGAAAGCACTGGAAAATATCAAAGAGGGAGTCTTGAAAGTCAAAGAAGAACCATCTAAAATACTCTCTGGAAATAAGTTTCAAGACCGGTATTGTGTTTTACGAGATGGGTACCTCCTCCTTTACAAGGATCTGAAGGTATTTGTTTATATAGTATTTAAGTATGTGTACATTTTTGTGTGAATTAACATTTTTATTTCACACCTCTAAGCCCTCTTTCCTGGAATTCAAGGCCTATAAAGCTGGTGATTTCTTTCAGCCTCTGGTAGGCTGCTGGAAGAGTAGAATCACACAATCACTATGTAGAACTTTGGGGCTGCTTTTAAAATAGTTATACATTAACTCATGATCCAGCAACTCTGTCCATAGGTATTGTATCCACGAGAGCACATGTTCAAGAATATTCATAAACAGCTTTATTCATAAAAGTTAAACCCTGGAGATATTTCAGGTATCCACCAATAAGAGAATGATATATATTCAGACAATGGATACTCAGCAATAAAAATGAATGGATGCAGGAACATGGTTGAATCTTCAAATCCTTTTTAAGCAGAAAAACTTTGACACAAAATATTACCATATGAGTCTGTCCATTAAAGTTTTAGAAAGTGGCAAAAACCCTGTATCATGATAGGAGTTAGAAAGTATTTGCCTAGGGTATGAAGTAAGGTTGCTACAAAAGCAAGGAGATAGAGTCAGTAGGGTATTTTCTAGGATGATAGAAATAAATGTTCACTATCCAGTTCTGGGTGGTGGTTACATGGATATATACAATAACATGTCTACTTCCTTAAGATTCAAACAATATCCAAGCAATTATTTTGAATGTGGAGTAACCGCAGGACCTAAAAATACTTTTTTCCATGAATTATAAAACTCACTTGAGTGAACATTGCTTGCATACTTCAAGTGTGTGGTGCTTCACTGTGTTTGTTTTGGACCTCTATAAAGAAGGACCAGTCTAGTACTATGTTATTTAATATTTAATATTGAAGGAAGAGTTACTGAATAGCTTTCCAAGGTTCTACAGCCCTGTTTTGCTGTGGCTTCTATTGAGCGCTCTACATGGTGACAACTGTCTTGTATGTTCCTCCAACAGGGAAGCCTGCAGGTGGGCATAAATAAATCTTAGCATCCTACTTTGTGTATTCCTTTGATGTTCGTATTCTTCAAGGACAGCAGAATGTCCAGGCAGGAAGCTAACAAAACAGCAGTGAATTTTACAGCCCTTACTCCTTCTTCCAAGAGCTGTAATATGTACTGGAACTCCCACATTGTTGTTCCATCTGATAGACCTAGAGGAGAGTCTGTGTGGGTATCAAGTGATATCATTTATTATTCACTTTTTTCAGTACAAGAAGAGTGGAGTTTGCAGAAATAAGGCACTTAAGAATTCTGGGTTGTGGGAACCAAACACATCACATTTTTTAAGATTGATTTATTTATATTTATTATTTTTTGGCTGTGCTGGGTCTTTGCTGCTGTGTGAGCTTTCTCTAGTTGTGGTGATCAGGAGCTATTCTTCATTGCAGTGCACAGGATTCTCATTGTGGTGGCTTCTCCTGTTGTGGAGCATGGGCCCTTAAGTAGTTGGGGTGTGTGAGCTCCATAGTTGGGGGCTTGAGGGCACGGACTCAGTAGTTGTGGCACACGGGCTTAGTTGCTCTGTGGCACATGGGATCTTCCTGGACCAGAAATTGAACCTGTGCCCTCTGTACTGGCAGGCAGATTTTCAACACCAGAATACTAGGGAATCCTCCAGCATATCACATTTTACGGTGCATGAACTGTAAGTCTGTGAAAGGAAATCACAGCTGTAAACTTCATAGCTGAAGTTCTAGCCATCAGATCTGAATCTGTTTGAATTTTGTTTGATTTTCTTCAGTGAGTCACTCACCTCGATCTTCATTAGACAAACTTCCTTCACGCTTTTCCTTCTATTTACATGTTGGTTAATGTTCCCTTTGTAGCTGGACGTCTACTTAAGGTAATTTAAAATCATCTTGGACTTTTTAGTTACGTTAAGGAACCAACACTTCCACTGTAGCAACAGAAGATTCTAGAAACAACTACTATCAATAGCAGTGCAGTCATAATGGCCCCAACTAACATTCAAGTGGTGAACCCATAAAAAAGCAGAGTTCTGTGCATTTTACTTCATTTATCTCACCTTAGAATAATCCTATAAAACTAGTACTATAATTAACCCCCTTGACAGGTGAAGAAATGGAGTTTACCAAGGTACTACATAACTTGCTCAAGATCACATACCCAGTAAGCAGTATAGTCAGAATTCATTCCCAGATGTCTAATTCTAAAGGCTTTATGCATGGACTCACAAGTTTGTATTATTTTAGCTTCATGTTTTTGCTGATGGGATTTTTCTTTAAGAGGATAAGTGTTTTTTATTTTAATAGTAACAAATATTTTCAAATGACACATCATACAATTCAGTTTCTTATAATGCTTTTTTTCCCCAACCTGATGTAAATTTTAAAATCTGCCACAAGGAAGGCTGTACATGGAGATACTATTTTGTAGATGAAAAAATTTTGTAATTGAGCTAAAGAATCTTATCTCTTAACATAACAGTCTTTAAGAATTTGCATCTTTTTAAAGGATCATCTTGCTTAATGCAAAATACTTCATCCAAACTGGGTTTTGTTTTTTTAAGTAGTTGGGGTGTGTGAGCTCCATAGTTGGGGGCTTGAGGGCACGGACTCAGTAGTTGTGGCACACGGGCTTAGTTGCTCTGTGGCACATGGGATCTTCCTGGACCAGAAATTGAACCTGTGCCCTCTGTACTGGCAGGCAGATTTTCAACACCAGAATACTAGGGAATCCTCCAGCATATCACATTTTACGGTGCATGAACTGTAAGTCTGTGAAAGGAAATCACAGCTGTAAACTTCATAGCTGAAGTTCTAGCCATCAGATCTGAATCTGTTTGAATTTTGTTTGATTTTCTTCAGTGAGTCACTCACCTCGATCTTCATTAGACAAACTTCCTTCACGCTTTTCCTTCTATTTACATGTTGGTTAATGTTCCCTTTGTAGCTGGACGTCTACTTAAGGTAATTTAAAATCATCTTGGACTTTTTAGTTACGTTAAGGAACCAACACTTCCACTGTAGCAACAGAAGATTCTAGAAACAACTACTATCAATAGCAGTGCAGTCATAATGGCCCCAACTAACATTCAAGTGGTGAACCCATAAAAAAGCAGAGTTCTGTGCATTTTACTTCATTTATCTCACCTTAGAATAATCCTATAAAACTAGTACTATAATTAACCCCCTTGACAGGTGAAGAAATGGAGTTTACCAAGGTACTACATAACTTGCTCAAGATCACATACCCAGTAAGCAGTATAGTCAGAATTCATTCCCAGATGTCTAATTCTAAAGGCTTTATGCATGGACTCACAAGTTTGTATTATTTTAGCTTCATGTTTTTGCTGATGGGATTTTTCTTTAAGAGGATAAGTGTTTTTTATTTTAATAGTAACAAATATTTTCAAATGACACATCATACAATTCAGTTTCTTATAATGCTTTTTTTCCCCAACCTGATGTAAATTTTAAAATCTGCCACAAGGAAGGCTGTACATGGAGATACTATTTTTGTAGATGAAAAAATTTTGTAATTGAGCTAAAGAATCTTATCTCTTAACATAACAGTCTTTAAGAATTTGCATCTTTTTTAAAGGATCATCTTGCTTAATGCAAAATACTTCATCCAAACTGGTAGACAACGGTAGGATTGAGAGCTTGTCTGAAAGACAGTGTTTTACTTTTCTGACATTTGAAATATTTTCCCCGTGTTTATTGAAGCATAATTGACAAGAACTGCATTTATTATAAAAATATGCTTTTGATATATGTATACATTATAAAATGATTACCACAATCTAAGCTAATTAATTGAGGAATTAGTATTCATTACCTCACATAGTTTTATGTTTTTGTGGTGAGAACATTTAAGATCTACTCTCTTAGCGAGTTTCAGGTACAATACAGTATTATTAACTGTTATCACCATGCTGTACATTAGATTTCTGGGGCCTGTTCCTTCTGCATAACTGAAACTTAGTTCCCTCTGATCCACACCTTCCCTTTTCACTTACTCCCAGTCCCTGGAAACCACCATTCTGCACTCTTCTTCTATGCTTGTTTGACTTTTTAGATTCTACTGAGTCATGTAAATGAGATCATACAGTATCTGTCAGAAAGAGTGTTCTTTAACGACATTGAACACATTCTGTTTTTATCAAAGTGACCTCAGGTTATGGCATTATAGTCTAACTGTTTGAAAGTTGTCTTTATGCATTCGTCAGAATCAGTTAATGCAACTGATACTTTCATTTGCATAGTAAAGCAAGCAGATGAGGGCCTTATGGTTTTCCTTTGAACCACTATTATTTTCAGCATACGGTATTATTTTACTGGTTATTTCTGCATGTTGCTGCTCTTTTCCTTTTAAAATTGATGGCCAAGTTATTGGGAATGTTTGCTTTTCAGATGATTTTATAGTAAATAATAGTAAAAATCCCCAAATTTATATGAATACAGATTTTGGTCTGGTTTTGAAGTTGCCCTTAATATATGTATGGTTGTATATATTTAGAAAATGATTTACTGAGAAGGGAGTAGAAATTACAAATTGAAAAGTGTATTTAAAGAGACTGTGTGTTAATTAGAGAGAATTTATGAATGCTCATTAACAACAAATTAGAGTAATACACAGGGGAAGATATATTTTGAGAGTTTTTCCTGCACAGAAAATGTTAATTAAAATGTTTTCAGACTTGAAAGGTGAGAAGTTTCAAAAAATATTACCATTATACTGTTAATGGTGTGAGGGGGGAAAAAAAAGCAAATGGGGAGGGGCGGTTGTTAAAAGTTGCACACACTAATAAGCATACTCTTCCTAGTAACAAGGATAGTTTTTAAGCACACTAATTCAATTGGCTCAACTAAAAATTTTACTTTGAAATATAATGCCTGAAGCAACATATTATATACTTCATAACACTTAAACTTTTTGAAGAAATTCTCCAGAAAGTACACATACTAAAAGAGTTGTAATACACCAACAGTAAAGCTATCATGTTAAATGAGATTTCTTTTAATAGAACTTTGCATAAGGATCCTTACAGTTCTTATTTATGCTCATTCAGCTTAAAGGGTTTCTTTCTACTATGGCTGAGCTCCTCTCAAATTATGTCCTTTGTGTTCTCTTCGCACAGAGTAGGGCATAAACTCATGAGTAGGGGTGTCCAGAGTGGCTTAGGAATCAGTTGTATTACTTCAGGCTCTCAATCTATTGCCAACAGTATTTCAAATTGTAGGCAGCCCCTAGGTTACCAGTGTCCAGTATAAATAAGACTGCTGGTGCAGTGGTAAAGAATCCACCAGCCAATGTAGGAGACACAGCAGATGCAGGTTCAATCCCTGGGTCAGGAAGATGCTCTGGAGGAGGAAATGGCAACCCAATCCAGTTTCTTGCATGGAAAGCCCCATGGACAGAGGAGTCTGGGAGGGCTACAGTCCATGGGGTCACAGAGAGTCAGATATGACTGGGCCAATGAGCAGACACACTCATACCTGCACTTAGATCAGGCACAGGCTCTCATTCTCATTCGTGCAGGTCCCCTCTTACCTGTCCTGCTGGAGTTGCAGCCTCGCATGCAACCCTGCTGCTTCCTCTGCTGGGACTGAGCCCAAGGAACCAGCAGGCTAAGCTCTGAGGTGGGACATGAACCTCAGTTGTAATCTTATTGAACCTCTGACAGAAGTATCCAGGAGTCTCTGCTATGATATACACTCCAGTGTTCTCCTCTCCTTGACTCTCCTATATGGAAAACTTACTGCCTTAAAAGACTACCTCAGTCTTCCATATCAGACTTCAGGTGTTATTCCTTAACATTCAGTAAAGTTAGCAAGCTTAAAAATCAGTACCCCAAAACCAAACACATAAACTGTCAGAAAAATAACCTTTGCAAGAAGAGGCTCACCTGAAGAAAACTACAGAAACTACACTAAGAGAATTGAGTGAAAATTAATGCAAAGTCTATTATTATTGATCCATAGGTTTAATGTAATTATTTGTGTTTTCAAAATCCCAAAGCAAATAATTTTTAGAACTTGGAAAAAATGATGTGATAGCTCATCTTAAAGGGTAGACAGATAAAAATACTAAAAATACTTGCAAACGTTTTAGAGATATAAAAGTAAAATAGTTGTCAAGTTATTTCCCACCCAACTATTTATTCATACAATAAAACTAAAAAGCTATGCAAGTCTACTTCAGGCTCTCAATCTATTGCCAACAATTTTTATTTCCCAAATTGTAGGGCATAAACTCATGAGTAGGGGTGTCCAGAGTGGCTTAGGAATCAGTTGTATTACTTCAGGCTCTCAATCTATTGCCAACAGTATTTCAAATTGTAGGCAGCCCCTAGGTTACCAGTGTCCAGTATAAATAAGACTGCTGGTGCAGTGGTAAAGAATCCACCAGCCAATGTAGGAGACACAGCAGATGCAGGTTCAATCCCTGGGTCAGGAAGATGCTCTGGAGGAGGAAATGGCAACCCAATCCAGTTTCTTGCATGGAAAGCCCCATGGACAGAGGAGTCTGGGAGGGCTACAGTCCATGGGGTCACAGAGAGTCAGATATGACTGGGCCAATGAGCAGACACACTCATACCTGCACTTAGATCAGGCACAGGCTCTCATTCTCATTCGTGCAGGTCCCCTCTTACCTGTCCTGCTGGAGTTGCAGCCTCGCATGCAACCCTGCTGCTTCCTCTGCTGGGACTGAGCCCAAGGAACCAGCAGGCTAAGCTCTGAGGTGGGACATGAACCTCAGTTGTAATCTTATTGAACCTCTGACAGAAGTATCCAGGAGTCTCTGCTATGATATACACTCCAGTGTTCTCCTCCCCTTGACTCTCCTATATGGAAAACTTACTGCCTTAAAAGACTACCTCAGTCTTCCATATCAGACTTCAGGTGTTATTCCTTAACATTCAGTAAAGTTAGCAAGCTTAAAAATCAGTACCCCAAAACCAAACACATAAACTGTCAGAAAAATAACCTTTGCAAGAAGAGGCTCACCTGAAGAAAACTACAGAAACTACACTAAGAGAATTGAGTGAAAATTAATGCAAAGTCTATTATTATTGATCCATAGGTTTAATGTAATTATTTGTGTTTTCAAAATCCCAAAGCAAATAATTTTTAGAACTTGGAAAAAATGATGTGATAGCTCATCTTAAAGGGTAGACAGATAAAAATACTAAAAATACTTGCAAACGTTTTAGAGATATAAAAAGTAAAATAGTTGTCAAGTTATTTCCCACCCAACTATTTATTCATACAATAAAACTAAAAAAGCTAAGACAATATTCTGGCATAAAAATGAACAGAGAGATCAATGGTAACATAAACTGAGGTAAGAAATGTAATTGTTTTTCATAATTATGTCATCATAAATGCATGTCGTAAGAAAATTTATATAATAAATTTTGTTTGTTGATTAGTCTTTGCAACACTGTGGATTGTAACCCATCCTCTGTCCATGATATTTTCCAGGCAAGAATACTGGAGTGGGTTGCCATTTCCTCCTTCAGGGGATCTTCCAAACCCAGGGATCAAACACATGTATCCTACACAGTGACCTGCATTGGCAGGAGGATTCTTTACCTCTGAGCCACCAGGGAAATAAGGCTGGGATAATTGTTAACACAAATTTTTCAACTTAAATTCTCATCTATACTGTATGTAAAATATATCAGATTGACAAAATAAGTAAAATTTTACAAATAGAAACCCTTATCAGTTATGTGAGAACTGTTTACACTTAAAACAATAGTTAAGAGAGTCCAAAAGAGAAAATCAACGTAATTGACTTTATACAAATGATAAAAGTAAATGGTAAGCAATTTGGGTAGACTATTTCATTTAAAAAAATAAGGCAGTTTCCTATTAGATACATAAAGAACTAATGTCACTAAGTAAATGCATGGATAAACTGTTGACCAAATCAAAACTGAAAACTGCTAGCAAATATAGGAATATACATTTTAACATTTTAGCTGTAAGTAAATGTACCCTATCAATTATGCCAAAATCTTAATCATGTTCCCAGCCTTTGACCCAGTGATTGCATTTAACATTCAGTAAAGTTAGCAAGCTTAAAAATCAGTACCCCAAAACCAAACACATAAACTGTCAGAAAAATAACCTTTGCAAGAAGAGGCTCACCTGAAGAAAACTACAGAAACTACACTAAGAGAATTGAGTGAAAATTAATGCAAAGTCTATTATTATTGATCCATAGGTTTAATGTAATTATTTGTGTTTTCAAAATCCCAAAGCAAATAATTTTTAGAACTTGGAAAAAATGATGTGATAGCTCATCTTAAAGGGTAGACAGATAAAAATACTAAAAATACTTGCAAACGTTTTAGAGATATAAAAAGTAAAATAGTTGTCAAGTTATTTCCCACCCAACTATTTATTCATACAATAAAACTAAAAAAGCTAAGACAATATTCTGGCATAAAAATGAACAGAGAGATCAATGGTAACATAAACTGAGGTAAGAAATGTAATTGTTTTTCATAATTATGTCATCATAAATGCATGTCGTAAGAAAATTTATATAATAAATTTTGTTTGTTGATTAGTCTTTGCAACACTGTGGATTGTAACCCATCCTCTGTCCATGATATTTTCCAGGCAAGAATACTGGAGTGGGTTGCCATTTCCTCCTTCAGGGGATCTTCCAAACCCAGGGATCAAACACATGTATCCTACACAGTGACCTGCATTGGCAGGAGGATTCTTTACCTCTGAGCCACCAGGGAAATAAGGCTGGGATAATTGTTAACACAAATTTTTCAACTTAAATTCTCATCTATACTGTATGTAAAATATATCAGATTGACAAAATAAGTAAAATTTTACAAATAGAAACCCTTATCAGTTATGTGAGAACTGTTTACACTTAAAACAATAGTTAAGAGAGTCCAAAAGAGAAAATCAACGTAATTGACTTTATACAAATGATAAAAGTAAATGGTAAGCAATTTGGGTAGACTATTTCATTTAAAAAAATAAGGCAGTTTCCTATTAGATACATAAAGAACTAATGTCACTAAGTAAATGCATGGATAAACTGTTGACCAAATCAAAACTGAAAACTGCTAGCAAATATAGGAATATACATTTTAACATTTTAGCTGTAAGTAAATGTACCCTATCAATTATGCCAAAATCTTAATCATGTTCCCAGCCTTTGACCCAGTGATTGCATTTCAAGAAATCTAGCCATATGGGGAAAAAAATCCAAAATATTTTTTAAATTATGTGCCATGATAGTAATAGCAAACTCAGCGATAAGGGTCACTAGAAATAAATTCAGCATGTAAATTCCAGGCCTTATCATCACATCCACACAGAACACTGGTCACCAAAGTATTATCCATGATCTTCTTCCCGCTCACTTTTTTCTTTGTATTTCTTCTATATTCTCCTAACATGTTTTCTCCATGGAAACGAGTTTTAAATTTTATAAACATATTTTTCCACCCTTTACTCTTCAAATTCAACTGCTTTCATAAGGAAAAGACTACATTAATGGTTTAACTTTTATAGAACTTAGGACTGATTTGAGCTACGTATTTGTTGAATGGGTTTTTGTGCATTGTTCTAGGGCTCTCACAACTTAACCTATAAATTTCTATGATGCTGTGTGTTCTAAATTTGTAATAATAATAGCTGTAATTTGCTGTGCACTTAGTATCTGGCCATTTGCTTGACTCAACCTTTCAAAGTCACTTGTCTTATTTAATATGTACAGTAGCCCTTCACTTTCTCATTTAATCTTCATAATAACCTATGAGATAGTCAATATATTATTCCTATTGACAGATAAGAGCAGAGAGCAATAATGTGAGGTCATGAGCTAGTAAGTAGCAAGACAGATTTGCACCCAAGTCTCTGACCCCAGATCCTTGTTATTAATGCAATCGTCTATCTACCAGATAGAAAAAAGAGATTTCCTTGACAATTTAAGTAGGAAAGCTTTCTAATTACTATCTTCATGGCTTTTTTTATCTTAATAAGTAAAATTTTACAAATAGAAACCCTTATCAGTTATGTGAGAACTGTTTACACTTAAAACAATAGTTAAGAGAGTCCAAAAGAGAAAATCAACGTAATTGACTTTATACAAATGATAAAAGTAAATGGTAAGCAATTTGGGTAGACTATTTCATTTAAAAAAATAAGGCAGTTTCCTATTAGATACATAAAGAACTAATGTCACTAAGTAAATGCATGGATAAACTGTTGACCAAATCAAAACTGAAAACTGCTAGCAAATATAGGAATATACATTTTAACATTTTAGCTGTAAGTAAATGTACCCTATCAATTATGCCAAAATCTTAATCATGTTCCCAGCCTTTGACCCAGTGATTGCATTTCAAGAAATCTAGCCATATGGGGAAAAAAATCCAAAATATTTTTTAAATTATGTGCCATGATAGTAATAGCAAACTCAGCGATAAGGGTCACTAGAAATAAATTCAGCATGTAAATTCCAGGCCTTATCATCACATCCACACAGAACACTGGTCACCAAAGTATTATCCATGATCTTCTTCCCGCTCACTTTTTTCTTTGTATTTCTTCTATATTCTCCTAACATGTTTTCTCCATGGAAACGAGTTTTAAATTTTATAAACATATTTTTCCACCCTTTACTCTTCAAATTCAACTGCTTTCATAAGGAAAAGACTACATTAATGGTTTAACTTTTATAGAACTTAGGACTGATTTGAGCTACGTATTTGTTGAATGGGTTTTTGTGCATTGTTCTAGGGCTCTCACAACTTAACCTATAAATTTCTATGATGCTGTGTGTTCTAAATTTGTAATAATAATAGCTGTAATTTGCTGTGCACTTAGTATCTGGCCATTTGCTTGACTCAACCTTTCAAAGTCACTTGTCTTATTTAATATGTACAGTAGCCCTTCACTTTCTCATTTAATCTTCATAATAACCTATGAGATAGTCAATATATTATTCCTATTGACAGATAAGAGCAGAGAGCAATAATGTGAGGTCATGAGCTAGTAAGTAGCAAGACAGATTTGCACCCAAGTCTCTGACCCCAGATCCTTGTTATTAATGCAATCGTCTATCTACCAGATAGAAAAAAGAGATTTCCTTGACAATTTTTAGAATGTAGGGAAAGCTTTTTCTAATTACTATCTTCATGGCTATTATCTTTATAAAAATTTATTGCAGGCTATCCAAGAATAAATGTATATACTTTGATAAGGTTTTAGAATATAATGATTTCAATTTGGCCTCTGTCAGATAACTTTCCTGATGGTTCAAGGATTTGAATTTTTTAAATATTAGATAAATATGTTGGGATGTATACAGTGAATATATAATGGTCTAGATCAACTGTAAATTCTTATTAATATTCTACTTTCATGACTTAATGAAAATTTTCATTACTATGGATATTTTAGATAGTTTGATCTATGACTACATAGCTTCCGAGTTCGAAAATCCAAAAAGTATAGAAAATCATAACTCCTTTGGTGGTAAAATCTTATACCAACATGAAGATATTTGTCTTAGTCTGTTCAAGCTAAACATCATAGACTGGGTGACTTACAGATAATAGAAATGTGTTTCTCTCGGTTCTGGGTCTGAGACCAGGGCGCCAGTATGGCCAGGTCCTAATAGGAATCTTCTTCCAGACTGTAGACTGTGCACTTCTCATATCCTCACATGGTGGGAAGAAGGTGAACTAACTCTCTGGCTTCTTTTAGAAGGCACTAATCCAATTCATGAAGGCTCCGATCTCTTGACTCAGTTAACCACCCAAAACCATCACCACCAAATGCCTTCACATTGGGGATTATGTTTCAGTTTGGGAGGATGTGAACACTGAGTCCATAACAATACTTGTGGCCTTTTATTCACACTGTATGAAATGTCATGCATTTTTGTAGAGAAATAGGAATATATTTGAATATAGGGTAGATGCTGCCCCAGACAACACTGGTGATATCGTGAAGTTACAGAATGTATTGCGTATATATTTTTTAAGCATAAAAAATCACTTCTCATATACATCTATTTCCAAGTGTTTTGAATAAGGAATTATTGTACATGTCTATCTGTATATATGTACACACACATGTATAAACATACATCTATATCCATTTATTTAAATTTATATACACTGTAACCAACACAGTCTTCATTTACTAAAAGTTTGGTATTACATTCATGAAAAACTGGTGAAACTAAACCTTCTAAACTTGATTCTTAATACTCAAAGAAAATAGGGGGATATGTATAAAATCTGTTTAATTCCATATTATTTTGTTTTCCTTTACAGAGTAGCAAACCTGACAAAATGTTTTCTCTCAGTTCAGTGAAGTTTTATCTTGGAGTTAAAAAGAAGATGAAACCTCCAACAAGGTAAAGCTTAGAAGGAAGGGTTATTGAAAAGATTACAGGAAAACATGTCTGTTCAGGGATTTAAAGGATCAGTGGCATTAGTCTTAAGTTTAAGCTTTAGAAGATCTAAGGCTTAATGAAAATTTTCATTACTATGGATATTTTAGATAGTTTGATCTATGACTACATAGCTTCCGAGTTCGAAAATCCAAAAGTATAGAAAATCATAACTCCTTTGGTGGTAAAATCTTATACCAACATGAAGATATTTGTCTTAGTCTGTTCAAGCTAAACATCATAGACTGGGTGACTTACAGATAATAGAAATGTGTTTCTCTCGGTTCTGGGTCTGAGACCAGGGCGCCAGTATGGCCAGGTCCTAATAGGAATCTTCTTCCAGACTGTAGACTGTGCACTTCTCATATCCTCACATGGTGGGAAGAAGGTGAACTAACTCTCTGGCTTCTTTTAGAAGGCACTAATCCAATTCATGAAGGCTCCGATCTCTTGACTCAGTTAACCACCCAAAACCATCACCACCAAATGCCTTCACATTGGGGATTATGTTTCAGTTTGGGAGGATGTGAACACTGAGTCCATAACAATACTTGTGGCCTTTTATTCACACTGTATGAAATGTCATGCATTTTTGTAGAGAAATAGGAATATATTTGAATATAGGGTAGATGCTGCCCCAGACAACACTGGTGATATCGTGAAGTTACAGAATGTATTGCGTATATATTTTTTAAGCATAAAAAATCACTTCTCATATACATCTATTTCCAAGTGTTTTGAATAAGGAATTATTGTACATGTCTATCTGTATATATGTACACACACATGTATAAACATACATCTATATCCATTTATTTAAATTTATATACACTGTAACCAACACAGTCTTCATTTACTAAAAGTTTGGTATTACATTCATGAAAAACTGGTGAAACTAAACCTTCTAAACTTGATTCTTAATACTCAAAGAAAATAGGGGGATATGTATAAAATCTGTTTAATTCCATATTATTTTGTTTTCCTTTACAGAGTAGCAAACCTGACAAAATGTTTTCTCTCAGTTCAGTGAAGTTTTATCTTGGAGTGAAAAAGAAGATGAAACCTCCAACAAGGTAAAGCTTAGAAGGGAAGGGTTATTGAAAAGATTACAGGAAAACATGTCTGTTCAGGGATTTAAAGGATCAGTGGCATTAGTCTTAAGTTTTTAGAGACTAAGCTTTAGACAGATTCCTCAAGTTGCCACAGATATGTGGCAGGGGACCTGTGGCAGATCACAGGACTGTGTGTGGGAGGATAGGGAGGGATGATGATGTTCCCGGTCAAGTCAAGCTCCTGGGTGATTGCATATCCTCTGTATAGAGCAAGAAATCTCCAGAAGGCCCTGACTGCTGGGAAGGACATGGGTTTCTCCACATATTCCAAACAGTCTACCCAGAGGAAGAAAAATGCTGCCCTCCAGCGTCATCAACTTTTCTTTTCTTTTTTTAAATATCTTTTGTTTTATTTACATGTTTCACTGAACTGGGTCATACGTGCAACATGTGTACTGTTTGTTGTGGCATGTGGGATCTAGTTCTCTGACCAGGGATTGAACCCAGGCCTCTTGCATAGGGAGCCAGAGACTTAGCTAGTGGACCACCAGGGAAGCCTTCCAACTTTTATTTCTTATTCATATTTTTACTGGAAGATAAATTGCTTTACAGTGTTGTGATGGCTTCTGCCATACATCAGCTTGAATCAGTTATGATTACATGTGTGTATGTATCCCCGCCCTCTTGAGCCTCCCTCCTCCCACTTCACGCCTCTAGATGGTCACAGAGCACCAGGATGGGCTCCTGCTGTTATATAGCAGCTTCCCACTAGTCATCTATTTTTCACATGATAGTGTATGTATGTCAGTACTACTTTCTCCATCTGTCTTTCCTTCCCCTGCTTTGTCTACCATTCCATTCTCCACATCTTCCTCTCCATTTCTTCTCTGTAAGTATGTTCATCAGTACTGTTTTTCTAGATTCCATATATATGCATTAATATATGATACTTGTTGCTTTTAGAACATCTTGGTCCTGGTTCTATAACTTGCCCTTTTTCTTTTGCTGAATTTGTTAATAAACTCACAGCACATGGATGGTAGGGAAAAAGTGGCCTCTTTTTACACATTATGTTTCTCATTAGCATTTGAACAAATCCAGCATTTTCTAGTCATACCACACTTGCTCATCACGGATTACTTTGATTAGCTAATTAATGTTTGTACTAATACTTTTAATATCATCAAATATCATTTTAATGAATTACATATGATTTCAGATTCTGTTACTGAAAATGTACTCACTTTTGCCTCTGTGCTTAATTTCTTAGCCTACCACAAGCATCTGTGTTGTGACTGGTACATTCTTTAAAATTTCTTATAGTATCAAAAGTCAGTATGTATTTTTGGCCATTTTTCTAGACATCTGTCCTTACTCAGCCCAGAATATCCCCACTGCCCCATAGATATCATGAGACCACCTCCCCCCATGTTCCTTTAGTATATTTATATTTAAATTTGTAGCCAAATTCCTCAGTATCCATCTTATGCTTCTAGATATACCCAATGAATCATCACTTTGTAGTATCAATTCTTTTATGCATTCCCACAAATATTATCTTCTTAATATCTAATCCTGTGTATTGTATCATAGAATGGATCATTTTTAATATGTATACATGTTTTTTTCCCCCCATATGATGCAGTTGGGGATTGACAGCATATTCTGAAAAACATCACTGGTAAGTTAAATCCGATTTTGGATTTGATACATCGATGATAGCAGTAAATAATGTTCTTATTTGGCAGATAGATCTAAAGACAGGAAATTTCTTCTAAACGAAGGTAAAATCTTTTCTAAATACTTTGAACCTAAAAAGTACGTGTGCTTCAGGGTTTGATGGGCTCCTGCTGTTATATAGCAGCTTCCCACTAGGCATCTATTTTTCACATGATAGTGTATGTATGTCCGTACTCCTTTCTCCAGCGGTCTTTCCTTCCCCTGCTTTGTCTACCATTCCATTCTCCACATCTTCCTCTCCATTTCTTCTCTGTAAGTATGTTCATCAGTACTGTTTTTCTAGATTCCATATATATGCATTAATATATGATACTTGTTGCTTTTAGAACATCTTGGTCCTGGTTCTATAACTTGCCCTTTTTCTTTTGCTGAATTTGTTAATAAACTCACAGCACATGGATGGTAGGGAAAAAGTGGCCTCTTTTTACACATTATGTTTCTCATTAGCATTTGAACAAATCCAGCATTTTCTAGTCATACCACACTTGCTCATCACGGATTACTTTGATTAGCTAATTAATGTTTGTACTAATACTTTTAATATCATCAAATATCATTTTAATGAATTACATATGATTTCAGATTCTGTTACTGAAAATGTACTCACTTTTGCCTCTGTGCTTAATTTCTTAGCCTACCACAAGCATCTGTGTTGTGACTGGTACATTCTTTAAAATTTCTTATAGTATCAAAAGTCAGTATGTATTTTTGGCCATTTTTCTAGACATCTGTCCTTACTCAGCCCAGAATATCCCCACTGCCCCATAGATATCATGAGACCACCTCCCCCCATGTTCCTTTAGTATATTTATATTTAAATTTGTAGCCAAATTCCTCAGTATCCATCTTATGCTTCTAGATATACCCAATGAATCATCACTTTGTAGTATCAATTCTTTTATGCATTCCCACAAATATTATCTTCTTAATATCTAATCCTGTGTATTGTATCATAGAATGGATCATTTTTAATATGTATACATGTTTTTTTCCCCCCATATGATGCAGTTGGGGATTGACAGCATATTCTGAAAAACATCACTGGTAAGTTAAATCCGATTTTGGATTTGATACATCGATGATAGCAGTAAATAATGTTCTTATTTGGCAGATAGATCTAAAGACAGGAAATATTTCTTCTAAACGAAGGTAAAATCTTTTCTAAATACTTTGAACCTAAAAAAAAGTACGTGTGCTTCAGGGTTTAGGTCCATTTCACTCTCATGTATCCTATTTGCCAGTGCCTCTTAAGAAAAACCACAAGTGATTCCTTAAAAATGTGGGATCCTTGGTTTTATGGAAAAAGCAGGCAAAATTCAGCTTTAAATTAAGGAGAAGAACTCTCCAAAACTAAAGTTTTCAAAAAAGATGTTGGCTTCAAACCTGTTCTTTCCATAGAATACTTTTTTCCATTGATGTCACCAGGATCTCCGTAGAGATTGAACTGGATGTCTCCTCCCTCACTTCTGTGTGTCTCATTAATGACTGGGCCATACCAGATCTGCCTCTTAATCCTCTCTCTGATCCACCCACACCCTCTGTCCTTGGAGCCTTCATGCATCTGCCTGGATCACTCCAGAAGTCCTAAGTGCTCTTCATGCCTCTGATTTTGCTATTTGTTTCTGGCACTCTCCACCCAGCACTAAAGATATTTACTAAAATATATTTCTTTTCTACTTTAACTCATCTGTTAACACAACCTATAGGATTAAAGTAGAGGTTTATTGGCACAGCACACAAGGTCCTTTAATATGGGCTCATGAACTGTGTCCCTCATGACTTTCCCACATTCTACTTAATGATAAAACAATAATCTGTCTTTAATTCACCATATATAACTCCCTGCTTCATATCATATGTTTAATATACATGTCCCCTTTACTGACCCTTCTTCCATAGTGTATTGCAGCCCCTTCCCTTATCAGTTTTATCTTCTTCCTGCTGATCTGGCAGACTCAGCTGTTATTTTTGTTCAAACCATAGGTGAAATGCTCCAAAAGTCTTACCAGATAAATCTCCTTTCTAATCCATTTGTTTCTTCCTTACATTGATGGTGTATTGTGCATGTGGATGCATAATTAAAATGATTTGTAGAGGGAATGGTTTTCTTGGACATGGCAATAGGAAAGGAGACTCTCTTCATGAGAATCTAATGGAAGAAGCAAGGATTATTTTTAGAAGTTTCATTCTAACATTTTTCCTAAATTATGAATACAGGAATATAAGAAATGTACTTTGAAATATCTATTATGCCATTCTAACATCAGTTACAAAATTTGCCCATCCCCAATTGTGCTGTTTCTATGTGTTCAAATTTACTTTTTCCTCTCTGTGTTTCATTTACATTCCTGGCTCCCCTAATAGACTACGTGAACCTTGAAGGCAAAATCTGTTTTATGTATGTTTCCAATAGAACGTTACTGAATTAGTGTTATTGAACATGCAGTGGTTTTTCATTTGGCTTATTTTTCATGAAAGTGTTGTGGGTATTAGTGTTTTTATAATCACAATGATAGTGACTGCCTAAAAATCATCTCTTAGGAAGATGTACACTTTTTTTCTTCTAAGGCTCAGAAAAATGAGGAAATGTTTTACCATCAAGTACCTGGAAAATCAAATTACATCGACCTTTCTTCCTTTGCAAAGAGTACCACTGATCATTTTTTCAGCAGTTATCAAAGCCTTCAAGCTATATTTTCTTAAACTAGCACATTTATACTATTTTGATAATGTGTACTTAACAGAAGTCTGAAGCAACTTGTACTGAAATACTCACATTTTGATTGAATTATGTCATTAATCAGGAGAAACCCAAAGAGGTTTCTGATCACTTACTTGCCAGATAAATACACTAGAAAATTCCTTTGTCCTTTTGAATTAGACATTTTACAAACCTTGTTTTGCAGGCACCTGTGTTGTGAGAGTTCACAAACACAGATGGAGTGGATGGCCAATATCTTTATCGCCCAGGTATGATACCTGTTTCAACTATCTAATGAAATATAACAACTGTGTTATAGGAAATGTTACGGTGGTGGTAGTTCTCAGAGAATGAGATTTTTGTGTATACTTTTCTTATTCATGATTGTTTAAGTATACAAGGATCCAGCCTTTTGCCCATTACTCTTTAAAAGACAGTTTACTATTTGTTGAGTCTTTTTTGCGAGCCCAGCAGCTCCCAGCTTGAGGGTGCATATTACTTCAAGATGGTGAAATAAGAAAGAAGAGTTTGTCTAAGTTGTCCTCCAGAATCCCACATCAAAAAAGTGTGCTCTTTTCATTTTTTAAATTAATTTGTATTAGAATATAGTTGCTTTACAACATTTTAGTTTCCACTATAGCAGAACGAATCAGGCATAAATATACATATACTTCTCCCTTTTGGACTCACTTCCCATTCAGGTCTCCACAGAGCATTAAGTAGAGTTTCCTGTGCTATACAGTATGTTCTCATTAGTTACCTCCTTTACACATTGTATCACCAGTGTATATGTGTCCCAGTCTCCTAATTCTTCCCACTCCACCCTCATTTCCCCCTTGGTATCCATGTATTTGTTCTGTGTCTGCATCTCTATTTCTGCTTTAGATCAAGAAAAATGGTATAGATCTTTTTTTTTTCTGCTTCCTGTTCTCCCCCACGGCCTCCTGCTTTTCCAGAAACAAGGACAGGAACCTATATTTCTTTAATACATACACTGTGCTAGCTACTTCAGAAGACTTAATACATGTATTCCTTGCAGCAAATCATGCATGATGCTGCTTATAGATAAGAAAGCCAAGTTTACTGAAGGTTCCTTAGGGGCCATGCATTTAGTTGGAGAAGGGAATGGCACTCCACTCCAGTATTCTTGTCTGGAAAATCCCATGGTCAGAAGAGCCTGGTTGGCTACAGTCCATGGGGTTGCAAAGAGTCAGACATGACTGAGCACACACACATACAAAAAACCAAAATGCGTGTAGTCAGTGGTTTAACCCAGAGGCCTTGGCATATCCTCAGTTCCCCTTGTAGTCTCCTCTCTCTTGGAGGATTCACTCTTTTGGTGAAGGATTCAACAGTCCCATTGATAGGATTGGTTTCTTCCCCAGCCTTGTCTAACCAGACTCCCCGCAATGCTTCCCCACAAGAGCATTGAAATTCACTGCTAATGATTAAGTTGTCACTCTTTATTACTGAGGGTGTGCTTCCCTGTTTCTCTTACAAGTGAGAAGTTAATTCACCCTCAAAGCTTGTCCTTATTTGTTTTGAAAACCATTTTCTCTTCTCATTTAATTTATTATCCTTTCCAGTGGTTAATAAAGACTTCTGTTCTCAGCCTGACCCTACTCCTACTACCTGGGAACACATTTCCAGAAAAAAATCCCATAGCTTTTTAGAGCCTTTTCTTTTGTGTGTGTGCTTGAATATTCAGATATTCAAGTTTGCTTTCAAAAAAGTAGACTTGAAGTAATAGTAAAATTAGTAACAGTTTTAAAGACTGTATGGTTCTATGTCTGGTTATAGCACAACTAAGTAGATGTTTTCATTTTTATGACTGAAGTCAGTAGATGCTATATTGGAAAATCCAGGTTGGAAAACTTTCAAGTTTTCCTGTGCTATCTATTTCTCTTAGACCTCCTTACATTGTATCACCAGTGTATATGTGTCCCAGTCTCCTAATTCTTCCCACTCCACCCTCATTTCCCCCTTGGTATCCATGTATTTGTTCTGTGTCTGCATCTCTATTTCTGCTTTAGATCAAGAAAATGGTATAGATCTTTTTTCTGCTTCCTGTCCTCCCCCACGGCCTCCTGCTTTTCCAGAAACAAGGACAGGAACCTATATTTCTTTAATACATACACTGTGCTAGCTACTTCAGAAGACTTAATACATGTATTCCTTGCAGCAAATCATGCATGATGCTGCTTATAGATAAGAAAGCCAAGTTTACTGAAGGTTCCTTAGGGGCCATGCATTTAGTTGGAGAAGGGAATGGCACTCCACTCCAGTATTCTTGTCTGGAAAATCCCATGGTCAGAAGAGCCTGGTTGGCTACAGTCCATGGGGTTGCAAAGAGTCAGACATGACTGAGCACACACACATACAAAAAACCAAAATGCGTGTAGTCAGTGGTTTAACCCAGAGGCCTTGGCATATCCTCAGTTCCCCTTGTAGTCTCCTCTCTCTTGGAGGATTCACTCTTTTGGTGAAGGATTCAACAGTCCCATTGATAGGATTGGTTTCTTCCCCAGCCTTGTCTAACCAGACTCCCCGCAATGCTTCCCCACAAGAGCATTGAAATTCACTGCTAATGATTAAGTTGTCACTCTTTATTACTGAGGGTGTGCTTCCCTGTTTCTCTTACAAGTGAGAAGTTAATTCACCCTCAAAGCTTGTCCTTATTTGTTTTGAAAACCTTTTTCTCTTCTCATTTAATTTATTATCCTTTCCAGTGGTTAATAAAGACTTCTGTTCTCAGCCTGACCCTACTCCTACTACCTGGGAACACATTTCCAGAAAAAAATCCCATAGCTTTTTAGAGCCTTTTCTTTTGTGTGTGTGCTTGAATATTCAGATATTCAAGTTTGCTTTCAAAAAAGTAGACTTGAAGTAATAGTAAAATTAGTAACAGTTTTAAAGACTGTATGGTTCTATGTCTGGTTATAGCACAACTAAGTAGATGTTTTCATTTTTATGACTGAAGTCAGTAGATGCTATATTGGAAAATCCAGGTGTAAATAGCCAGGAAGCAGAGGCTGCTCTTACCACTAAGTTATTTTCCCTTGCCTTACCTTTCCCTTGTTGTGCTGGCCCAAAAGACTCAGTCCAATTACATTTATTCTGTTCATTCCACTTCTCAGGATTAAGGTAAATGCAAAGGTCCTTTTGGAGTTGAGGATTTAATGGTTCACCTCCATGGGGAAAGAGACAGGAAAGTAGCAAATGTTAATATATATGTTAATACACACACAAAACCCAATAGTGAGTGTTCCTTACAGTGAGTTCTTGCTGGTGCCTAGAATACTTTTCTAATATCCATCCCCATCCTCACCCCTGCCTCAACGAAAATCTTCAGCTTACCTGTCACATTCTCAGAGAAACCTTCTTGACTTTCAGGCCAGTTAGACCTTAGAGCTGTAGGAACCTTTAACATCCAATACATCAACATTGTAATATTAACTAAATATTAGCATTTATGTATTTAAATTTCCTATGTCTTTCCTGTTAAAATGCAAACCCCATGAAAGGAAGGACTTGGTCTTACTAGAACTATATCTTTATCTGCATCACAAGACCTGATGCATCTTTCAAAGAACATTCTCAGTATTCTAAACTAAAGAGAATAATCTAGTAAAAATTTCAAATAGATAATAGTGTGGTAGAATAATAAAATATGATAGGGAAAGGAAAGTTAGTGTGATTGATGTAAGAAGGGCATTAATTGAGAAGCATTTTCAGGGGACACCTTTCTGAGTACCTGACAGGTGTGCTGAAATGAGGGAGCCAAGTATGCAGGACAGGCAGAGCATTCCAATGAGAGGGGCCACCAAGATCATAATCTGGACTTACTCATGAACATCAGGAAAGGATGTAAGAGATGAGGAAGGCAGGGGACAGATAATGTAAGCCCAGTTTAGGAGTTTCAGTGGGAAACAAGGGAAAGATATAATCAGCCCATATTACTGAAGAAAAACAATGATGGTTCCTTTGTTAGGGATCAAAGATGGAATTAAGAAGAACAGCTGTGTGGAAGAAAATGAAACCCCAGACTAGGGTGGTAACAGGGGGTTTGATAAGATATTCAGATTTAGGGGCTTCACTGGTAGTCTAGTGGGTAAGGACACCACCTTGCAGCGCAAGGGGCACCGGTTCCATCCCTGGTCTGGGAAGATCCCACGTGCCGCAGAGCAGGTGGACTGATGTGTCCAACTACTGAGCTAGAGCTCTGGAGTGCATGCGCCCAGAGCCAGTGCTCTGCAGCGAGAGAGGCCACTGCAATGGGAAGCCCACACAGGCCAAAGAACAAAGATGGATGAAAATGAATAAATGAAAGACCAATAGGAGTGGCAAAAAAAAAAAAAGATACTCATATTTAGGAATAATTGAAGATAGAGCCAGTATACAGATTGATCAGCTATAGGAGTTCGAGAAGAGTAGAAATGGACAAAGAGTCCTAATTGTTTGGCTTCTGGCAGCTGGGAAATGTAAGTGACATTGTCAAGAGATGCAGAAGAAAATTGAGAGTGGGGCACATGAAATTTGAGATGCATATTGGACATATAAGTGGATATGCTGAGTAGCTAGACTAGGTGAATAGGTCAGAAACTCAGGCAAAAGTTTGGGACTGACAATGTGAATTTGGCAGGAGTCAGCATTTGGATTGTATTAAAATGCCATGGGAGGATCCAGTGAGATAAGACAGAATTAGAATACAAAATTGGAGAGGAGAAGGCTGTAGGAAGAGAGAGGAAGAAGACAGACAGTAAGCCCTAAGACATTCCAAACTTTAAAGGTCAAACAGAAGAGAAAAATTGAGCAAAAGAAATGAGTGGTTTTGAGAAAGCAGGAAAACCAGGTGATAGGTGCCGAGAATTCTATCAAGAAATCAGAGGAGAGAATATTAAACCAGCAGGGGCCCCAAGCAGACATGAAGCAATGTGAACAACTGCATGTGTTCATCATTGCGGAAAAAATCATTATACAACAGAGTGTGGCACCCTTGTTTCCAGGTTGTTCACTATATATTCTGACCCACTGTGCAATTATAGATATGACAGGGGAAGGTTATTTGTAATCAGAGTAAATACTTATTGGAAGAGAAGGGAGCCGCGTTTATATGGCTGGAGATGCAGAGAAACGGGTACATCTCATGGTGGGAAAATGAAATTGAATGATTACTAATAATTTTTCAGTTACAGCAGTGAAGTCAACACATGGCAGTCTGGGAGGGAGAGTACAAATTCAGAGACAGAATAAAAGATGAGAAATTACTTTCAGAGTGTGAGGAAGCCAGTTGTACTATAGTAGAATGTCAAGGGAACGCTGAAGGCTCATTTGAGTTTTTAGGGTAAATTTTAAAGTGAGATGAATCTCCAGATGGACCTTTTTTTTTGTATTTTGCCTCCTTCAATTTGGAGGTACCCAGAGAGTAAGTAGAATCAGGTTTAACCAGGCTTGAGGTTTTACCAGGCAGTGTGATAGGTGAAGCAGCCTAAGACTTGATATGAGTTATAAGGAGAAGAGTATACTGATTGACCATGAAATCTAAGCCAGACTGTGAAGGAAAGGGGGGAAAAAACTGAAAAGTAGACTTGGGGAAGAGGGCGGGTAATGGACTGAAAAGTCTCAGGGAGTCTAAGGAATATTTAGAGTGAATGAAACTAAACTAAGTTAGCTGGAAACGTGTCAAGGTCAGAAAATGAGAGGCAGAACCATGTTGACTGCATTATTCACAATCGGCAAGGTATGGGAATAACTTGTCTATGGATGGATGAGTGGATAAAGAAAATTTGTATGCATACCTGCGTACAATGGAATGTTATTCAATCCAGAAAAAGGAGATCTGCCATTTGGGACAACATGGGTGAACCTAGAAGGCATTATGCTAGATGAATTAAGCCAGACAGACAGTTACTACATAGTATCCCATATTAAAGTCAAACTCATAAAAACAATGGAGCCGTTGTTGCCAGGGAATGCGAGGAAATATTTAAGAGCCTGGTGAAAGGGTATGTATTTTTGGATACATGATGAATAAAATCTGAATGGTGACTTTAGTTCATAACACTATATAATTTAAACTTGCTCAGAGGATAGAACTTACATGTTCTAGCCTATAAAAGGGAGGCAAATATGTGAGGTGATGAATGTGTAGATTATCTCAATAGGGGGAATCCTTTCGCAGGGTATGCATGCAGTCATCATGTTGTATACTTTAAGCATCTTAGTTTTATTTGTCAGTATACCTCAGAAAAGCTGTGGGGAAAAATTGTAAAAAGAAAGTGAGAGGCAGGAATAAAGATATGAAGGTGTGATCACTGGTTATAATAATGAGATCCTCAACTATATGCTTAATGCAGTATAATTTTTGAACTCACTTATATACATAAATGTTATCAGAATGTACTACTTAGATCTAAAGATTTCTGTTGTTGGGGAAAATATTGCTACTTCTTGAATCAATCCACTGAGAACTAATTAGCCAGTATTCATAGCATTGTATATCATGTCAGAAAAAAAAAAGTACTTGAAAACTACATTTGCTTTAGATTCCTTGAAATATCATTAAACATATAGATTGTACATCAGTGAGTAAAAACATAGGTATAATTCATAGGGTTACCTAATTCCTTCCCAGCCAGTTTTCTCCCAGCTTTACATAGTTGAGAATGTCCCAATTATGTAATATAAGTTATTTTAACCACTTTAGACTATGATATAAAAATAATAATATGAAACTTGTAACTTTGATTGAATGGTATAATCTACCATTGCAGATTTGCTGAACCAAAGGACTCCACTGAAATTCAAAGGTTGATCTAATGCCTAGGCAATAACTCTAGTAATAATAGGACGTATACTGTAGGATCTTTGTGGATGAAAGGAGATATCCGTATATAGATAAGCACAAAGTCTAGCAGTATGCCCCTCAGTATAACTTAGCTGCTATTTTATAGTGAGTATAAAATGTGTTGATATAGTTTTTTGCTATAAAACAAACATTAAAATACTAATTGCAACATAAGAATATGACTGTTCAGTCTTAAGAGTAGAGGAAAAGAATGAGTAGGCATTTAGCTATAAAGTTTACCAGATGGTTTTCATTTCATTGTAACATCTGTAAACTTCTCATTGTTATGGTTGGTATTTTGTATTTCTTTCATAGATTGCTGTCTGAAAATCGATTTGTTTTTCCCTGCTTCTGAAAAGTTAATCTACCCTGAAGGGTAGAGAAAGCCTTTAAAGATTTTTCTTTTATATGCATATCTTAAGGATTTATCATTCAAAAGCTTATATTTTTACTTGTGGGTATTTCCCTCCCACCCTTTGCAAATTACCTTTTTTCCAGTCATATCTATAATTGCTCAATGGCCAGAATATGTAGTCAACAATTTAAGAACAAATGTGCCACACTGTCTGTGGTACAGTGATTTTCAGCATAAATGTTTGTGTACAAGGTAACATTTCTTTGGAATTCAATTAGATGAAAAACTAACATTTTTCAAGAGGTCATAAAATGAAGATAATTTTTCTGCTAGCTATGCCTTAGGTTGACTTGAGGGTATATATAATGTCAAATTATTTTGGCACTAAAAGTTGTCTTTGGTGGTAAGAGAAGATGAATGCGTGGTTACTTTGATTACAGAGCCTACAAATGTAGACAGGTATATTATTTTTCTTTTACCAAGAGATTTACTGCTTTCCGTAAATATTTTCCCCCATTTGGTTTGGTAAGAAGTACAGAAGGCATGTTTTTGAAGCTTAGAAATTGAACTGAGACCTCAAAGCTCAGTTCACTTAAGAGTTTTACATCCTCAAGCGGTGCTACCACAAGAATCAACATCATAATTACAAACAAGCTTCCCATGGAAAGTAGATCATCTGACTTGGATAGATGGGAAAGGAGCTCAGTGACTATAAACTTGGTGTACCACATAATAAAAGTCACACACCCATGGCAAGAAATTGTGTTTTCACAGCATGAAAATGATCTATGGCCACCAGCTGGAAAGGAACGAAAACGTTCTATAACCAAAAATCCCAAAATTGGAGGTTTGCCTCTAATTCCCATTCAGCATGACAGAAATGCAACCCAAGCCCGGAGAGAGATCGAGGTAAGGCTAGGATTTTATTTGTTTTTACATTAACCATAGCATTTGTTTTCTTAGGGCTTAATGTGGCTAAATGCATTAATTGCTTCATTGGTTTCAAAAGAACAGTAATAATCACTTGGAAAAGTATAGTAAAAATAGTAAAATTGTAAAAGTCACATCCATCAAGAAAATTTATGAATAACCTATACCACTGTTTGAAGTTTTATATTTTATTAACTTCTCTTAAATGACTAACTTTAATAATGTTATTGACCACTCAATTAAATTTGCATGATACCACTTTTTTTTAATCCCTAAAGAGGTCAAGAATGTTAAATATGTATACAGAACTTTCTCATGGTAAAACTTACAGTCTCAAATTAGCCTTATAAGTTCACGTCTAACCTCCTTAGAATGAGGCCCATGGCGGATTATGCTGGGAGTCATGGTAACAAGACTCACCAGTAACACAATCAAATTCCAGTGGTTTGGGAACTGATTTAAGAAACTACAGGATGACCTCCGAGCATCAGTAAAGAAGATTTGGCATTCTTTCATGAAAACTGTGTTATCCTTCTCACTTTGATTACAGAGCCTACAAATGTAGACAGGTATATTATTTTTCTTTACCAAGAGATTTACTGCTTTCCGTAAATATTTTCCCCCATTTGGTTTGGTAAGAAGTACAGAAGGCATGTTTTTGAAGCTTAGAAATTGAACTGAGACCTCAAAGCTCAGTTCACTTAAGAGTTTTACATCCTCAAGCGGTGCTACCACAAGAATCAACATCATAATTACAAACAAGCTTCCCATGGAAAGTAGATCATCTGACTTGGATAGATGGGAAAGGAGCTCAGTGACTATAAACTTGGTGTACCACATAATAAAAGTCACACACCCATGGCAAGAAATTGTGTTTTCACAGCATGAAAATGATCTATGGCCACCAGCTGGAGAGGAACGAAAACGTTCTAAAACCCAAAAAATCCCAAAATTGGAGGTTTGCCTCTAATTCCCATTCAGCATGACAGAAATGCAACCCAAGCCCGGAGAGAGATCGAGGTAAGGCTAGGATTTTATTTGTTTTTACATTAACCATAGCATTTGTTTTCTTAGGGCTTAATGTGGCTAAATGCATTAATTGCTTCATTGGTTTCAAAAGAACAGTAATAATCACTTGGAAAAGTATAGTAAAAATAGTAAAATTGTAAAAGTCACATCCATCAAGAAAATTTATGAATAACCTATACCACTGTTTGAAGTTTTATATTTTATTAACTTCTCTTAAATGACTAACTTTAATAATGTTATTGACCACTCAATTAAATTTGCATGATACCACTTTTTTTTAATCCCTAAAGAGGTCAAGAATGTTAAATATGTATACAGAACTTTCTCATGGTAAAACTTACAGTCTCAAATTAGCCTTATAAGTTCACGTCTAACCTCCTTAGAATGAGGCCCATGGCGGATTATGCTGGGAGTCATGGTAACAAGACTCACCAGTAACACAATCAAATTCCAGTGGTTTGGGAACTGATTTAAGAAACTACAGGATGACCTCCGAGCATCAGTAAAGAAGATTTGGCATTCTTTCATGAAAACTGTGTTATCCTTCTCACTTTGAAGGGCACAGTGAGCATAAGCAACATCAGTCTTGATTCAGGAAAGGACATAGGCTATAAATCTCAAAACTCAAGACAGCCTGCAACTAATGTGCATTTCAGTGCCTTAAATGAGTCCTTCAACGCAAAAAGAAAAGCATGTGAAAGATAGTTGTTTCTTCTTGTAGCCCCAGTTTGGCATTAGGCTGTGTGAGCTTCTTGCTTTCCAAACCATAACATTTTCTAAAAAATTTTATTGCAGTATAGTTCATGTACAGAGTGTCAGTTTCATGTATAACAAGAATAACTTGAGAGATGAAAGCCATTTTAATTTACTGATCAGATTTGTTAACACTGTTTCTCCTTAAGTATCTTTCCTTAAATATTTATCCCACTGTACTATTCCTCTTCTCTAAAGGATAAAAGCTTTGAGAATAATGGTTTATTTCCTTTGTTGCCTTCTATGCTGGTGTAATCAAAGGGAAGAGTAAGACAGCAAGAACTCAGGAGCTTGTCCCTCATGCCATTCTAATAAACTATGGATTCCTCAGATCATCTTAAGAGTCACATTGCCCAGGAGCCCAGGTTAGGGGACATAGAAATGTAGGGAATAGATACACCCCGCTGTGACCCTAGTTTCTCCTGACATTGCCTCAGGACCGATTATGAAACCAAGCAAAAAGTAAGTTATTTGGATCAAAATATGTTAATAGTATTCAGTATAAAACTGAGATGACTGAATGTACAATACTTTGTTACCAAATCCAGAATTTCAGAGGCAGGTTTTTTTAAGCATACTTGAGATCAAAAGATGGATGAACGAAAACTATAACCAAACAAACAATTTTACGAGATATTAATTGCTAGAACATGTTAGTAAACTAAACCAAGCTTTTTTGTAAGTGTTCAGATTTAACAAATTAAAAAGCTTTAATGTTTAGTGTTTTTCAGTGATAAATAATATTTTATTTGGTAGTGTTTTTCACTGAAAAACATTAAAGTTTTAAAAAGGCAAAATTAAAATTGTGAGTAACCAAAGAAGTTTTTATTGAATTAAATTTACCCAAATACGTAATATATTAATAAATGACAAAACATTACTAAGTAGATTATATTCATAAGAAAAAATATAGTCATATCAATGGGTGTATTCAAGTAAGGTTGCTTTTCAAACAAATCATTTACAGATTGGTGAATTTGGTGACTTCCCATTCCGTGGGGTTCATTTAAAATTTGTGTGAAATACCTCCTCCAAGCAAGGAAGGCTTCCTGGAGGAAGCGACTTCTAAACTTGAGTAAATTAGTAATGAGCTAGTGAGTAAGCCAGGGGAAGTAAGTTGTCGACAAAGGAAATCATACATGAAGAGGCAAACAGTGTTTAAGAATGCACAAGCTAGATGCTATCTATGGCCCTCCTACTTCCTCTCTTAACTTCATTGTGTTGATTGTGCTCAGCTTTTCTCTGTAAGCTTTTAGGGATAATAAAAGCCCTTACTTCATAGGGTGCTAGTCTCTCTGCTGGGAAATGGGCTCCATTTCAGATCCTCATTTCCATTCAGTTTTCTGACACAAACTGGCATCTCCTGGGCCAAGCCACCTCTTGCTTTCATAATTTCATACCTTAGCAATCTTTCTTTTTAAATTATTAATACCTTGAAGACAGTGCAGCACCTAAAGGATGCCTTTTTCCCCACAGTATCAATGCCCTTGGTTTTTCTTCCTCACAACATGCAAAGGCAATCCACACACTATATTATCATGCAGAACACTCACGTTCATATCTGCTTGATTTTTATCATTTGTTTCACCACCCTTCCCCTTCATATAAGGTTATATCATTTAGTTTGATATCATAGTTTTATTTGAAATGTTAACATTATATGTATTAATGCATGTGTACATGTGCACTAAGTCGCTTCAGACTCGTCCGACTCTTCGTGACCCTGTGGATGTAGCCCTCCAGGCTCCTCTTTGCTTGGAGTTCTCCAGGCAAGAATACCAGAGTGGGTTGCCATGCCTCCTCCAGGGGCTTTTCCCAACCCAGGAATTAAACCCATGTCTATTATGTCTCTTGCATTGGCAAGTGTGTTCTTTACCACGAGTGCCACCTGGGAAGTCCATACTCGGCCTCTATACAGTACATCTGAGTCCCAAAGTCCTTCTATTCTATTGAAGAGAACTGTTAATAGGACACATAAAACCACTCCATATTGATCCTTAGTTTTCTTAAGTGACAGATACCAAGTGAAACTTTTTAATAAGATACGTATTGATTTCTAAACTCCCTATTACATGCCTATATTTAAATAGTCATCATTTTTTACTAATCCTTTTTTAATACTGTGATAAAATACATGGCATTTTCCATTGTAACCATTTTTACCTGCACAATTCATCAGTTACATTCACATGACTGTGCAACTACCACCACTCTTAACATATTCTGATGAAACTGTGGAATTAAGCTAGATTCTAAATAAATATTTCTTCCCATCAGTTTTAGAATATTCTCTGAGACGTATAATCATGAGCTTATCAGAAAATTCCAAATGGCAAAATTACGTCCCAATCTGCTGAATATTTAGGAAGATGAAATAAAGTGTTATACATACTATTTTTTTAAACTTTCTTCATCCCCTATTCAGAACATATTGTCATTTCCTATGGGCAGGAACTGTGATAGGTTCACTCATCAGTGAACAAATCAAACAAAAGCTAAAAAAAACAAAAAGCCCTTCTTACACTGTTTTGATTTTTTAGCAGGGCATTCAGACAATCACGAGAGATATGAATAGTTACTCTAGTATGTTAGAGATGAACTCTATGGAGAAATGTAAAGAGTTGAGGTGTTGCCCTTTGAACATTACATTGCACAACCTTAGTCACATTACTGTTTATGCTACTTGGTTTCATTCTTTTTTTTCAAACTAGTATTTTTTTTAGTTTTTATTGTATATTGAAGTCTAACAATGTTGTGTTAGTTTGAGGAATAGAGCAAAGTGATTCAGTTATACACATATCCTTTTTCAAATTCCTTTCCCATTTAGGTTATTACAGAGTACTGAATAGAGCTCCCTGTGCTACACAGGTGATCTGTTTTAAGTATAGCACTGCTTTGGAGACTACAGTCATCTTGATAATATTGATTCTTCCAATCCAAGAACATGTTACCTTCCAAACCAGATTCTCTGGGGGCTCCTCTTCCCATTTCCAGACTGCCAGGGTGGGAATCTTCACATGGAGCTCAGGACTTTCACTCCTGCAGGAAAACTTCTGTGGTAGAATTATTTTCCATTTTGTGCATCACCCACCCAGCAGATACACAATTGGACTTTAACATGATTGCACTCCTTCTAGTGTCTCATGGTGACTTTTTGTCCTTGGATGTAGATATCTTTTTTAGTAGGTTCTAGTTGTTTGTTTTATCTTTTGTTGATGGTTGTTCAGCAGTTAGTTTTGATTTTCGTGTTATTGTAAGAAGGGGTAAAGCTCACATCCTCTTCCCATCTTCAAAACAGTCCCATTCTTCCTGTTGTATCACTGCTTTCATTTCATTTTCTCTCAGACATTTGTAATACAGTAAGAAATTTTTTGAGTTTCTTTCTGTGCTATGCAGCTTTTACTGAGGAAATCTTGAAGAAAAGTCCTTCAACTCTTGTTTGTGAAAAGAAAAATGACATATGCCACCCACCACTATCTCCCCGTGACCCAGATTTTTGGGTGGCCTTTCACTATGGCTGCATACACACTAGATGCTTGCTTCTCTGTTCTTTTTATCTTACGTTTGCTTAGGCTGTAATCCCCTTTGAGAATCTGATGAGAGTGCTGGATGTCAGCACTTGCTTGGTCAAAAGAAGTCCTGGACACTGCTTAAGAAAGAGCACCTCTGACCCAGTGCAAGTTGTCTCAGTGGATTTGTGGTAGCCTGTAGACACAGCTGAATGTGTACTTTAATCCACTAATACAAAAGTGGGTTTTAATACATAACTATGTATACCTTCCAATGCTTTCAGAAATGCCTGTAGGATTCACATGGCACTATATGGGGAAAAGATTTCACTAGTCAAATATTTTGAGAGGAGAAAAAGATGGAAAAATAAGTCAAACAGGTTTTTCTGATATAATATTTCTCAGCTTCTTTAAAACACTAATACGTATTGCAAATCTCAAAGAAGCACCTATTACAAAGAGCATTTCCTGGACTCATAGCCAGAGATTCCCTTTTTCCTTGTACCTTTGGTACGACACTATGGGAATTATATGTAACAAATCCAAACAGCAGTGAATTGAAAGAGGCAAGTTTAAAGTGAGTGTCAATTTGCATAACTAGCTTGAAAGACATCTTTGAAATGGGATGCTGAATGCTTGTTAGAATGAATTTCATGATTTCCAGTTTAGTTGATTTTGTAGCTCTGAGATCCAGCTATCAATTCAGACCTGCTGCTTGTGCTAAAGTTAGAACCTAAGTCATAGCAATAAGGTGTAATAAAAGAAGCATCAACTTTTATGTGTAGTGTATTCTTTAGGCCAAGTATGCCAGCTCTTGCCTTCCTGTGAGATGTGTTGTTTTATTTTAAGAGTGCAAGAGCAGAACTTGAAAGGCTGCGGCTCAGAACAAAGGGCGACCAAGAGCCTGGAGATGGCACCTTGAAGGAGAAAGCTTCACTTGTGGCCCAGTGTCTGGAGCACAAGGATGAGAAACTTCGAAATCGAACCAAAAAGCACCGGAGTTTCAACTGTCTGGAGGACCCAGAGACTGAGGTCTTTCAAGGGCCACAGAAAGGCCAGAAAGGCCAAAAGACATTGTGGAAGACTGAGGACAGAAATGGCAAAGCTCCTTTGGACTGCAATAACAAGTTACCACCAAAGGTCATCGAAGAGCTTAGTGTGGTTCTCCAGCGGTCAAGAACCCTTCCAAGAGAGTTACAGGCTGAGCAGGTGGTGCAGAAGGAAATAAAATGACTTGACCTATAATTATTTTTTAAATACTGTGTATAGTGTCTGAAACCAAATGGTATTTTATGGTGGGTGACATTTGCCTAGCTATCCCTTAATCCTTTAAAGAGCATTTTAAAACTATTAATATGTATATATATATGTGATAAGTGTAAGATGCACTGTGTTTTGGTCTCAACGAAGCTTGTACAGTTTAGCTCTTTTAATCGTGTGTAGGAAGGCATTGGCCAACCTTTTGAAGCACAGTTGATCCTTGAACAACAGATGGCAGGGGTGAGTGTGTTAATCTGTGTATAATTTATAGTCAGCCTCCCATATCCAAAATTCCTCTGCATTTGCAGATTCAACTAATTGCAGATCATGTAGTGCTGTAGGATTCACTTTTTAAAGGATTTTTAAATATCTGCATATAAGTGGACCCATGCAGTTCAAAACCTGAATTGTTCAAGGATCAACTGTAGGTGTGTGTTAAGTGGTGTAAATTTATGAACAGAAATTACAAACTGTACTGTAGTGTATAAAATGCTGTGTGTAAATGAGCCTATGAAGCTATATGTAACACATTTTGCACTTTGAGAAACCTTGTATATAAAGTTACCATATGTTTTTAGGTTTACATAGGGTCCAACCTTAAGGAAAAGAAAGGGAAGTAAGTTGAAAAAGGAAAGGATTTATGGTCATGGCTGCCTCTCCAACAACACTGAGATTTTAGAAAGAGGTAAAGAATTAACACACGTGCTAAAAGCCTGGGAGGTCAGATTGAGATTCATTCTAGTTCACTGTTGACTAGACCTTGTTTGTAAGAAATTGCCTGTTAAGAAAAAAAAAAAAATCTAGTGACTATTTCCCAAGGTAAGTATTCAGCCACCACACATGAATAATGGCACTGGGCTTTGTTCACGTGGGATCAGGGAAGCAAGCGCAGCACAGACCCATTCACTACACTTCAGTTCTCTTCAGGTGGCCACTGAGAGAAAACCCACACTGTATCGCAGATATGTGTGTGCAGGACCTGGCATGGATGCCATTTGCACTGTCGCTATATATGAGCAAATTCGAGTTCCTTACTGTCATTTGGGTACGAGCAACATTCATCCTCACAGGGTTTTGTTTTTTATTGTTGTTTTACTTTGAATATGCACTTCTTATTAAGTAAGACTGAATCAGAATTTACCAGAACTGTACAACATATGGCCATCTGGGGGTAGGGATTAGATTTACTACTACACTTTTGGAAGCTACTAGGTCACTTTTAACCTAGTCTTTATTATTTCCTTATAAAGCAGCAGTCTCCTTCCTGTGCCTAATGAATAATGACAAAGCCCTCTACTTTTGATTCCACATAAAGAGCAGCTGCTGGGTTGGTGATTTTTCTCAGACAAAACAGTCTGTTATAGTTGATATTAGGGGTAACACTTTTCAATCAGTTGCTTTAGAATTTGATTAGGGCTGGTGAGTTGGATCAAAATTATTTTACTAGTAGGTAGCTAAGCTTTATTCCTACCATTTCCTTTCCCCTCCCCTGTTTTTCAGGTGTCTTATCAGAATTTATCTGTCTACAAAGGTCTATACTTTATTCAGTCCAATCATAGTGCAGTACTATACTGTTGTATACTATGAATTTCATTCAAAATGCCAAAAATTTCCAAGGGTGTGTATGATATGTAACACATTTTGCACTTTGAGAAACCTTGTATATAAAGTTACCATATGTTTTTAGGTTTACATAGGGTCCAACCTTAAGGAAAAGAAAGGGAAGTAAGTTGAAAAAGGAAAGGATTTATGGTCATGGCTGCCTCTCCAACAACACTGAGATTTTAGAAAGAGGTAAAGAATTAACACACGTGCTAAAAGCCTGGGAGGTCAGATTGAGATTCATTCTAGTTCACTGTTGACTAGACCTTGTTTGTAAGAAATTGCCTGTTAAGAAAAAAAAAAAAATCTAGTGACTATTTCCCAAGGTAAGTATTCAGCCACCACACATGAATAATGGCACTGGGCTTTGTTCACGTGGGATCAGGGAAGCAAGCGCAGCACAGACCCATTCACTACACTTCAGTTCTCTTCAGGTGGCCACTGAGAGAAAACCCACACTGTATCGCAGATATGTGTGTGCAGGACCTGGCATGGATGCCATTTGCACTGTCGCTATATATGAGCAAATTCGAGTTCCTTACTGTCATTTGGGTACGAGCAACATTCATCCTCACAGGGTTTTGTTTTTTATTGTTGTTTTACTTTGAATATGCACTTCTTATTAAGTAAGACTGAATCAGAATTTACCAGAACTGTACAACATATGGCCATCTGGGGGTAGGGATTAGATTTACTACTACACTTTTGGAAGCTACTAGGTCACTTTTAACCTAGTCTTTATTATTTCCTTATAAAGCAGCAGTCTCCTTCCTGTGCCTAATGAATAATGACAAAGCCCTCTACTTTTGATTCCACATAAAGAGCAGCTGCTGGGTTGGTGATTTTTCTCAGACAAAACAGTCTGTTATAGTTGATATTAGGGGTAACACTTTTCAATCAGTTGCTTTAGAATTTGATTAGGGCTGGTGAGTTGGATCAAAATTATTTTACTAGTAGGTAGCTAAGCTTTATTCCTACCATTTCCTTTCCCCTCCCCTGTTTTTCAGGTGTCTTATCAGAATTTATCTGTCTACAAAGGTCTATACTTTATTCAGTCCAATCATAGTGCAGTACTATACTGTTGTATACTATGAATTTCTTCATTACAAAATGCTGAGTACTTACATCTGGTGGTAAGAAAATAGTTTACCAAGGGTGTGTATGATATTTATTGTTTAAATCCACATAGACTAGAATTTTTTAAAGAGAAACTGCTGGTCAGTTTATGAACTAGGTGGCACTGCTGAGGAGCCTTACTATAAAGCAAGAAATCATGGTGGTTAGGGAAAAAAACTAAAAAGCTTATTTGTAGTAAATGATAATATTTATGTTTTATGAAATAAGAGAACACAAAAACTATGCTGGACAATGGGATAGTATCTGGATTTTTTTTTACCTGATTATTTGAATACTTTTGAAACTTGAGCTTAAAATCTAATAACTTCTGTTTCCTTTCCTGTACAATTGTCTCCATTTTTCAAGTGTAAGATAAGGGCTAATGATGACATCTCATATATTTTGAGTAAAAATTAAAACTGTTTTACAAGTCCACCTGAATATGACTGTTTACTCAAAGTAACCACTTTCATCTTTTGAAAATAAAGAAATAGATTACATTTAAAAATGTTTCAATATATACTTCAAACTAGCTGTCAGTTAACAAGTCAGTATGAATATTATTCTCTTTTAAATAATTATTTATGCAGACATGACACAGACTGATGGTACTCCTTTATTGCTATAGCCCTAAAGTTAATAGTTAAACAAAAGTAATTGAAGCAAATATGTGTCTGTATAACTATATTATCTGTTAATTTGCATTTATACTTGTATAATTATCTGTCATTTAAGTCTTTATTATTTCCTTATAAAGCAGCAGTCTCCTTCCTGTGCCTAATGAATAATGACAAAGCCCTCTACTTTTGATTCCACATAAAGAGCAGCTGCTGGGTTGGTGATTTTTCTCAGACAAAACAGTCTGTTATAGTTGATATTAGGGGTAACACTTTTCAATCAGTTGCTTTAGAATTTGATTAGGGCTGGTGAGTTGGATCAAAATTATTTTACTAGTAGGTAGCTAAGCTTTATTCCTACCATTTCCTTTCCCCTCCCCTGTTTTTCAGGTGTCTTATCAGAATTTATCTGTCTACAAAGGTCTATACTTTATTCAGTCCAATCATAGTGCAGTACTATACTGTTGTATACTATGAATTTCTTCATTACAAAATGCTGAGTACTTACATCTGGTGGTAAGAAAATAGTTTACCAAGGGTGTGTATGATATTTATTGTTTAAATCCACATAGACTAGAATTTTTTAAAGAGAAACTGCTGGTCAGTTTATGAACTAGGTGGCACTGCTGAGGAGCCTTACTATAAAGCAAGAAATCATGGTGTTTAGGGAAAAAAGCTAAAAAGCTTATTTGTAGTAAATGATAATATTTATGTTTTATGAAATAAGAGAACACAAAAACTATGCTGGACAATGGGATAGTATCTGGATTTTTTTTTACCTGATTATTTGAATACTTTTGAAACTTGAGCTTAAAATCTAATAACTTCTGTTTCCTTTCCTGTACAATTGTCTCCATTTTTCAAGTGTAAGATAAGGGCTAATGATGACATCTCATATATTTTGAGTAAAAATTAAAACTGTTTTACAAGTCCACCTGAATATGACTGTTTACTCAAAGTAACCACTTTCATCTTTTGAAAATAAAGAAATAGATTACATTTAAAAATGTTTCAATATATACTTCAAACTAGCTGTCAGTTAACAAGTCAGTATGAATATTATTCTCTTTTAAATAATTATTTATGCAGACATGACACAGACTGATGGTACTCCTTTATTGCTATAGCCCTAAAGTTAATAGTTAAACAAAAGTAATTGAAGCAAATATGTGTCTGTATAACTATATTATCTGTTAATTTGCATTTATACTTGATAATTTTTAATCCTAAAATATAAGAACTATATTGTAAAAGGAAATATTTTTGAAAATGCACCCAATTTATTTGAGTAGATTGAGAAAACATGCAAATATCTCAACACTACACACTTCTGATAGTTACTTTGGGAGAAGATGATGAAACCTTTCAGTATCTCATCAAAATTTGCACAAGGACTTGCATATAATTTGGTCAGCAAAAGGCAGGATTAGCTTAATCTGAACAATGCCCTGTCATGTATATAATCATCATATTCATTTCTAAACATTTGGAAATAACACAGAAATAAATCCTGTAGGTTACTAAGATTTATCAGCTTCACATCCCATAGTTGCTATTTTTAACAATTTTTGGTTGAAAATGTTCTAAATTATTTTGTATATACCTATCTTCTCTGCCATGGCTGCTATATGTTGAATGTAAAGTTTTTAATAACTGAGATACCTGTATAGCTTTAAGACTTTTTATGAATTATTGGATTAAAGTTTGGAATCTAAATGTCCTTATTGAGAAGTGGGAATAACTCCCATCTTGTAGGCTTTTTGTGATGACTCATATAAAGTTGACTTGAACAACAAAGTTTTGAATTCTGCCAGTTTACTTATACACAGAATTATTTTTTAGCAGTAAACACTATAGTACTACGTAATCTACTGCTGACTGATTTCACAGATGGGAGAGCCAACTGTAAGCTATATACAGATTTTCAACTAGGTCATCGTCCATGACCCCTACTTTGTTCAAGGGAATGAAATGCACAGTTCACTTATCTGTGGATTTTTTTTTTCACTAAATATTCAGCTAACCCTCAGAATCAACACATTCCATATTTGCATATTAAGCCAACTGTGGATTACAAACATGTTATCCATAGTTGACTGAATCTATAGATATTAAACCCATGAGGATGAAAAGGTGACTATACAGATTCTCAAGTTTTCGTATCCAGAGCAGAAATATAAGAAGGCAAAGTGGTTGAGGAGGCCTTAGGAGAAAGTGAAAGATAAACTCAATTGAACCCAGAGTTCCAGAGAATAGCAAAGAGAAATAAGAAAGGCTTCTTAAATGAGCAATGCAAAGACATAGAGGAAAACAACAGAATGATAAACACTAGAGATATCTTCAAGAAGCTTACAGATACCAAGGGAACATTTCATGCAAACATGGGCACAATAAAGGACAGAAACAGCAACAACCTAACAGAAGCATAAGAGAGTAAGAAGAGGTGACAAGATAACACGGAAGAGCTTTACAAAATAATCACAATGGTATGGTCACACACCTAGAGCCAGACATCCTGGAGTGTGAAGTCAAGTAGGTGTTAGGAAGTGTTACTATGAACAAAGCTTCTGGAGGTAATAAAATGCCAGTTGCACTATTTGAAATCCTAAAGAAGGATGTTGTTAAAGTGCTAATTTGGAAAACTCAGCTGTGGCCACCAGACAGGAAAAGGTCAGTTGTCATTCCAATCCCAACAAAATCCAATGCCAAAGAATGTTCAAACTACCACACAATTGCACTCATTTCATATGCTAGCAAGGTAATGCTCAAATCCTTCAAGGTAGACTTCAGCAGTATGTGAACTGAGAACTTCTAGAGGTACAAGCTCAATTTAGAAAAGGCAGAGGAACCAGAGATCAAACCGCTAACATATGCTGGATCATAGAGAATGCAAAAAAAAAAAAAAAAAAAACTTTTATTGACTACGCTTAAGTCTTTGTGTTTATAACAACCAGCTATGGAAAAATTTTAAAGCAATGGGAATAGCAGACCACTTTACCTGCCTCCCAAGAAACCTGTTTGCAGGTCAAGAAGCAACAGTTAGTACTAGATATGGAACAATGGACTGGTTCCAAATTGGGAAAGGAATATGTCAGGGCCCTATGTTGTCACCCTATTTATTTAACTTATATACAAAGTACATCATGCAAAATGCTAGGTTAGATCAATCACAAGCTGGACTCAAGATTGCTGGAAAAATATCAACAATCTCAGGTGTGCAGATGATACCACTCTAGTGGCAGAAGGCACAGAGGAACTAGAGAGCATCTTAATTGTAACTGTTAAAAGTACATCAAAATGCTTTCAAAACTCAATTGACCCAGAGTTCCAAAAGAAGATTGCAAAGAGAAATAAGAAAGGCTTCTTAAATGAGCAATGCAAAGACATAGAGGAAAACAACAGAATGATAAACACTAGAGATATCTTCAAGAAGCTTACAGATACCAAGGGAACATTTCATGCAAACATGGGCACAATAAAGGACAGAAACAGCAACAACCTAACAGAAGCATAAGAGAGTAAGAAGAGGTGACAAGATAACACGGAAGAGCTTTACAAAATAATCACAATGGTATGGTCACACACCTAGAGCCAGACATCCTGGAGTGTGAAGTCAAGTAGGTGTTAGGAAGTGTTACTATGAACAAAGCTTCTGGAGGTAATAAAATGCCAGTTGCACTATTTGAAATCCTAAAGAAGGATGTTGTTAAAGTGCTAATTTGGAAAACTCAGCTGTGGCCACCAGACAGGAAAAGGTCAGTTGTCATTCCAATCCCAACAAAATCCAATGCCAAAGAATGTTCAAACTACCACACAATTGCACTCATTTCATATGCTAGCAAGGTAATGCTCAAATCCTTCAAGGTAGACTTCAGCAGTATGTGAACTGAGAACTTCTAGAGGTACAAGCTCAATTTAGAAAAGGCAGAGGAACCAGAGATCAAACCGCTAACATATGCTGGATCATAGAGAATGCAAAAAAAAAAAAAAAAAAAACTTTTATTGACTACGCTTAAGTCTTTGTGTTTATAACAACCAGCTATGGAAAAATTTTAAAGCAATGGGAATAGCAGACCACTTTACCTGCCTCCCAAGAAACCTGTTTGCAGGTCAAGAAGCAACAGTTAGTACTAGATATGGAACAATGGACTGGTTCCAAATTGGGAAAGGAATATGTCAGGGCCCTATGTTGTCACCCTATTTATTTAACTTATATACAAAGTACATCATGCAAAATGCTAGGTTAGATCAATCACAAGCTGGACTCAAGATTGCTGGAAAAAATATCAACAATCTCAGGTGTGCAGATGATACCACTCTAGTGGCAGAAGGCACAGAGGAACTAGAGAGCATCTTGATGAAGATAAAAGAGAGTGTAAAAACTGGCTTAAAAGTCAACATTCAAAAAACTAAGATCATGCCATCCCCACTCCCAACACTTCATTGCAAACAAATGGAGACAAAGTAGAAACAGTGACAGATTTTTTTTTCTTGAGCTCCAAAATCACTGTGGATGGTGACTGAAGCCATGAAATTATAAGATATCTCCTTGGAAGAGAAGCTATGACAAACCTAGACAGCATATTAAAAAGCAGAGACATCATCTTGCTGACAAACGTCTATATTAGTCAAAGCTGTGATTTTTCCAATAGTCATGTAAGGATGTAAGAGTTGGATCATAAAGTCGGCTAAGCACCAAAGAATCGATGCTCTTGAACTGTGGTACTAAAGAGGGCTTTTGAGAGTCCCTTGGACTACAAGATCAAACCAGCCAATTCTAAAGGAAATAAACCCTAAATATTAATTGGAAAAACTGATGCTAAGTCTGAAACTCCAATATGTTGGTCACCTAATGTGAAGAGCCAATTCACTGGAAAAGGTCCCCGATGCTGGAAAAGATTGAGGGTAGGAGGAGAAGGGGATGACAGAGGCTAAGAGGGCTGAATGGCATCACTGACTCAACAGATATGTGTTTGAGCAAACTCTGGGAGACTGAAGGACAAGGAAGCCTGGAATGCTGCAGTTCATTGAGTTGCAGAGTCAGACGTGACTTCACATCTGAACAACAAGCAGCCTCCCCTAGAACTAATCTTCTGTAGATAACCAAGAGACAACTGTATACTCACTTACATGTGTATCACATACCTGATCCACAGAGGTTTACTATATGTTAGTTACTAAGATATTAGTTTTTCTAGCTCCCCTTCAGTCTACACTGATACTTCTTAATACTTTTTTTCAAGTTGCTTCTAGCAGTTTTTGTCATCCCTTCAAAAATGTTGTACACTGATAGGACAGATTACCACAGGTTGTAGGCTGAATTGTATTTCTCCAAAATCCATATGCCCTAAAACCCTAGTACCCCAAAATTTGTAGTATTTGGAGATAAAAACCTTTAAAGAGTTGATTATATCAAAATGGGGTTATTGGAGTGGGCTTTCATCAAATATGACTTTATGTCTTTATAAGAAGAGAAAATTTAGACACACAAATATCAGCAATATGTTCACACAGGAAAGAGCATGTGAGGACACAGCAAGAACGTGGCCATCTGCAAAGAAGGTGAGAGCCATTAGATATAACCAAACCTGCCAACATATTGATCTTTGTCTTCTAGCCTCCAGCATTGAGAGAAAATAAATTCCTATTTTTTATGCCACCCAGTCTGTGGAATTTTGTTAATACTAGCCCTAGTACACTTTTATATTAATCTGTTAATATAGATATCACATGAGCAGAATGCCCCCTGGTACTTTCAAGTATTAGTCTTTGCACTCTTGTTCTCCCACATCTCAGAATATTTTTGTAGTATTAGAGAGTTACTACACCTATCACAATGATTAATGGAAGAGAGCATTTTGAGATGCAACTACTTAGAAGTTAGTTAAAAAAAACTTAACACTGAAATAATACAGCAAAAATAATTGAAAATTGTGGCCCAGAAAAATTATAGTTTTGGACTGCTTGTAAAGATTCAAGTTCTATGGCATGAAAAACCACTGTTCCATTAGAGGGAAGATGCTGATGCTTCATAACACCTGACTGATAGAAAATATCATTAATCCTTTCAAAGAACAGAGAGATCTTCACTTAAATAACTAAGGAGTCACTCAACTAGGGAAGAGACAAAGTCATTTCAATCCACCCAAGTAAGCAACTCTACATGTGTAGTCACATACCTGATCCACAGAGGACAACTGTATACTCACTTACATGTGTATCACATACCTGATCCACAGAGGTTTACTATATGTTAGTTACTAAGATATTAGTTTTTCTAGCTCCCCTTCAGTCTACACTGATACTTCTTAATACTTTTTTTCAAGTTGCTTCTAGCAGTTTTTGTCATCCCTTCAAAAATGTTGTACACTGATAGGACAGATTACCACAGGTTGTAGGCTGAATTGTATTTCTCCAAAATCCATATGCCCTAAAACCCTAGTACCCCAAAATTTGTAGTATTTGGAGATAAAAACCTTTAAAGAGTTGATTATATCAAAATGGGGTTATTGGAGTGGGCTTTCATCAAATATGACTTTATGTCTTTATAAGAAGAGAAAATTTAGACACACAAATATCAGCAATATGTTCACACAGGAAAGAGCATGTGAGGACACAGCAAGAACGTGGCCATCTGCAAAGAAGGTGAGAGCCATTAGATATAACCAAACCTGCCAACATATTGATCTTTGTCTTCTAGCCTCCAGCATTGAGAGAAAATAAATTCCTATTTTTTATGCCACCCAGTCTGTGGAATTTTGTTAATACTAGCCCTAGTACACTTTTATATTAATCTGTTAATATAGATATCACATGAGCAGAATGCCCCCTGGTACTTTCAAGTATTAGTCTTTGCACTCTTGTTCTCCCACATCTCAGAATATTTTTGTAGTATTAGAGAGTTACTACACCTATCACAATGATTAATGGAAGAGAGCATTTTGAGATGCAACTACTTAGAAGTTAGTTAAAAAAAACTTAACACTGAAATAATACAGCAAAAATAATTGAAAATTGTGGCCCAGAAAAATTATAGTTTTGGACTGCTTGTAAAGATTCAAGTTCTATGGCATGAAAAACCACTGTTCCATTAGAGGGAAGATGCTGATGCTTCATAACACCTGACTGATAGAAAATATCATTAATCCTTTCAAAGAACAGAGAGATCTTCACTTAAATAACTAAGGAGTCACTCAACTAGGGAAGAGACAAAAGTCATTTCAATCCACCCAAGTAAGCCAAACCAGGATCATGAGATCAAATGGACACTAACATTCCTCAGGTAAAAGTGACAGTCTCATTGGAGTGAATCTCATCTTCCCCTCCAGCTGATGCCTCATTTGACATGGCAAAACTGTTTATAGCAAAACTCTGGGTAAAATTTGTCTCGCTTTCTGCCTTCTATTTTTCCACTCTCACTCTTTTCTTTCTTTTCTTTCTCATTCTTTTCCACTCTCATTCTTCTTTCAACCTTTTGTTTCCCATTATTCAAATCCAGGGAAACTCACTCCAGTATTTTTGTCTGAAGAATCCCATGGACAGAGGAGCCTGGTGGGCTACAGTCCATAGGCTCATAAAGAGGCAGACATGATTGAAGCAACTGAGCATATATTCTACCACTAACTGCTCTTCTCAGTGAGGATCAGAACAAACTCAGTGCCTATCTGAATAGTTTTCAGTCATCATGATGCACTACTGGTCTTCCCTCTATTGTGGAATGCATTCTATGATTAGTGTCCAGGATAACATTATCTTATAATTTTCCTCCTCTTCACTTCTCAGTCTTCTCAGATCCTCTGCTCATCTAATCTCATATCTTTAAATACAGTACATACTCCACATATCTTTCTGTCTGCAGTCTGGAGTAAGTTCAGGTCTGTATAATTTATATCTCCACTTGAGTGTTCAACTGTCATCTTAAATGCAACATGTCTATAGTTTATATATTAGTATGTTTTAACAGTCTAATCACTTGCACTAGAATATAGCTCAGCCAGTGCACAATCTTTGGTTCACCACTCTATTTCCAGTACATAGCACAGTGTCTATACCATAGCATACAGTCACTACTGACGTATACATTGAATAACTGAAGTCATGGTGCAGTAAAGCAGCTTGAAGAGCAATAACTTCACCAAGAGCTAGAAACAGTGGATTAAAAATATTTGTGCAAATGCAATTGGTAAAATAAATAAGAATAAAAATGGCAAGATTTTGAGGAAATAGAGATGCAATGGTGCAGCTCTTTAGCTGGAGGCATTTGGAGAATCTAAACACATAGCAAGAAATTAAAAATACTAATCCAGTTTTTGGTCAACTTAAGTTTTTTTCAGACAATTAAATAAGCAGAGATTTTGCACTCTTGTGTACCTAAGAAGCCAACTTGAAGCCTCAAAGGACTAAGATTTCAGAGAGAAGAGAATAAAGAAAAACTGACTACAGATAGTTTTCCTTTTAAGATATTTTGCAAAATACTGATGCCACATAGGGCAGTTGGCTAATAAAATCAGTAGAAAGTATCTATAGCAGACTTGACTTTTTTTTGTAGGTGTGTGGTATTAAGAATATAAGGATTCAAGTTTATTTACTATCATGGAGAGGGACCCATGTGAACATAAGGCTCTCAGTTGGAAGCCTTAAATAACCATGTTGTTCAAGTAGGTGTGAATTAGAATCTTAGCAGATCATCATCAAAACTGCACCAGAGCCTCAATTCAGCTCAGTCCCTGACTGGGTGAAGATCAGCCTCCTCTCTAAAACATGAAAAGATGAATCCTCTTTGAAGAAATATAATATTGTCTAGAGCCTCTCCATTTTTCCCACTATCTGATGTTAAAAAAAAAAATTCAACAGTACCTATGACTGAAAAAAACTAAAAAATACTAGAAAATAAAGAGTAACAAATGATCAAGATACTGGACTTACCAAACAGGGATTCAATGACAGTTACAATTAATTTCATCACAAAATAAAGAAGAAAGAAAATATTTTAAAAGATGGACATTTATGCCAGACAATTGGAATCTAAAGTAATCAACTGGGAATTCTGGAGGTGAAAAGTACAATCACTGAACTTGAATGAGTTTAGCAGAATAATAGATGTGTCCCAAAGATTAATTGGAAGAGAGCTTAATAAAAAATAAACTATGCCCAAACTGAGCACACAGAAAAGCAGATTGAAGATACAGAAAAAGACATGCAGGACTATGAAAATGTCTAACATACATGTAATTTGATATTTAAAAGGAGAGGAGACAGAAAACATGGAGAGGGAAATATTGGAAATACTGGAAGTGGTAATGACCAAGAATTTTTCAAAATTGATACGAGTTAGCAACCAACAGATTCAATAAGCTACTCAAGTTCTAAGCAAGGTAAATACAAAGATAATTTTATATAATTTCATTGAAGTAAAACAGAAAAGTCAACAAGAACCTATATTAGAGTATAAAATAACAGTAAGTTTCAAATAACAAAAAGAAACTGACAGGGCCTCTAACCACAGAAACAAAAGCCAAAACGGACTGGACTACAATTATTAAAGTGCTAGAAGAAAATATGTGCTACCAAGAATTTCGTATCACCTAAAAATACTCTTCAAAAAAGATGGTAACCACAGCTCCATGGTCTGCACACGGAGTTCACCCACAAGCAAGCCTGCTTTAGCCTCAAGCCAAGCCCAACTCACCAGTGAGTAGACTTTGGCCACAAGAATACCACAGCCCTGTGAATCTGATTCACCCACTAGCAGGGCATGTCCTGCCCAGGAACTGGCTGGGCCCTGGCCCTGCCTACTAGCAGTTTGACACAAGTTTTAAGATGCCACAGGCCCCACAACCCAATATGTTAGGAACTTGCTCTACCCACCAGTGATCCAACACCAGATCTGGGATCTTTGGGCCTTGCAACCAGAACCCAGGACTTGAAACTGCCCAGCAGTAAGCTGGCATTTCCAGTAGTGGGACTTCACAGATAGCTAAAGAATCTACCTGCCAATGCAGGAGATGCAAGAGACGCAGGTTTAATCCCTAAGACAGGAAGATCCACTGGAGTAGGAAATAGCAACTGACTACAGGATTCTTGCCTGGAAAATCCCATAGGCAGAGGGGCCAGGTGGGCTACAGTCCAGGGGATCACAAAGAGTCAAATACAATAGCAGCTGAATACCTATAGGCTTGCACTAGCCCCAGAATCTGGCTTCACCCACTGGTGGGTGGGCAACAGCTCCAGGGCCTCCTAGACCCTGACTCTACCCACTGATGAGCCAGAACCATGCCCAGGACCCATGGTATTCCACTATCATGGCCTCATGACCCAGTTCTACCAACTAATAATCAGTAGCCTCCATACAAGGCAGGACCTGGAAACTAAATGGACCATAGGCCAACCAAACCTACAAGATGACCCATATAATAAGTCTGTCATCATAGAAAAATCTAAACAACCCTCAAAGGGTGAAACCATACAGTATGTGGCTCTGGTGATGAGACAGGAGTGCAATGCTGGGACACAGCCTAAATATCTATCAACAGAAGAACAGAAGAAGATGATATGGTACAGTGCTTGCTTCAGCAGCACACATACTAAAATTGGAATGATACAGAAAAGATTAGCATCACCCCTGTGAACAGATGACATGCAAATTTGTGAAACATTCCATAAAAAAGAAGAAAATATTGTACATACATACATACATACATATATATATTTATGAAAGAACAAAATAGTGCCATTTGCAGCACCAAAGATGGACCCAAAGAGTAGTACCAAAGAGATTGTCCTACTGGGTAGAGTAAGTCACACACAGGAAGACAAATATCATATGATATTGATAATATGTAGAATCTATAAAATGGTTACAAATCAATTTTTTTACAAAATAGAAGCAGAGTCACAGATACAGAAACAAACTTGTGCTTACCAGGGGATAAAGGTGGGGGAGGGATAAATTGGGTGATTGGGATTGATATCCTAGTATATATAAAAGAGATAACTAATAAGAGCCTACTGAACAGCACAGGGCACTCTACTCAATATTCTAATGGCCTATATGGGAAAAGAATGTAAAAGAAGAGTGGATATATATATATATTATAATATATATATTATATATACTTAATATTATATTAATATTAATATAATAATATTATAATATTGTATTAATGTACAATAATTATAATATTATATTATAATATAATTATAATATATTATATTAATAAATAATATAATAATAATATATATAATAATATATATTAATATTATAATATATATATATTATATGTGTGTGTGTGTGTATATATATATATATACATATATACATATGTATACATAGGCATCCCAAGTGGCACTAATGGTAAAGAACCCACGTGCCAATGCAAGAAGATCCCCTGGAGGAGGAAATCACAACCTACCCCAGTATTTTTGCCTAGAGAGTCCCATGGAGAGAGGAGTCCAGCAGACTACAGTCCATAGGGTCTCAAAGCGACAGACACGACTGAAGCGACTTATCATGCACACATAATATATGCACACACATATAACTGAAGCACTTTGTTGTACACTTAAAACTAATACAACATTGTAAATCAACTATAGTTCCATATATATATATTTTTTAATGTCTATAAGTAACAAATTTTGGAGAGGTATGAGAGAAAAGGGCACCATCCTACACTGGTGATGAGACAGGAGTGCAATGCTGGGACACAGCCTAAATATCTATCAACAGAAGAACAGAAGAAGATGATATGGTACAGTGCTTGCTTCAGCAGCACACATACTAAAATTGGAATGATACAGAAAAGATTAGCATCACCCCTGTGAACAGATGACATGCAAATTTGTGAAACATTCCATAAAAAAGAAGAAAATATTGTACATACATACATACATACATATATATATTTATGAAAGAACAAAATAGTGCCATTTGCAGCACCAAAGATGGACCCAAAGAGTAGTACCAAAGAGATTGTCCTACTGGGTAGAGTAAGTCACACACAGGAAGACAAATATCATATGATATTGATAATATGTAGAATCTATAAAATGGTTACAAATCAATTTTTTTACAAAATAGAAGCAGAGTCACAGATACAGAAACAAACTTGTGCTTACCAGGGGATAAAGGTGGGGGAGGGATAAATTGGGTGATTGGGATTGATATCCTAGTATATATAAAAGAGATAACTAATAAGAGCCTACTGAACAGCACAGGGCACTCTACTCAATATTCTAATGGCCTATATGGGAAAAGAATGTAAAAGAAGAGTGGATATATATATATATTATAATATATATATTATATATACTTAATATTATATTAATATTAATATAATAATATTATAATATTGTATTAATGTACAATAATTATAATATTATATTATAATATAATTATAATATATTATATTAATAAATAATATAATAATAATATATATAATAATATATATTAATATTATAATATATATATATATATATGTGTGTGTGTGTATATATATATATACATATATACATATGTATACATAGGCATCCCAAGTGGCACTAATGGTAAAGAACCCACGTGCCAATGCAAGAAGATCCCCTGGAGGAGGAAATCACAACCTACCCCAGTATTTTTGCCTAGAGAGTCCCATGGAGAGAGGAGTCCAGCAGACTACAGTCCATAGGGTCTCAAAGCGACAGACACGACTGAAGCGACTTATCATGCACACATAATATATGCACACACATATAACTGAAGCACTTTGTTGTACACTTAAAACTAATACAACATTGTAAATCAACTATAGTTCCATATATATATATTTTTTAATGTCTATAAGTAACAAATTTTGGAGAGGGTATGAGAGAAAAGGGCACCATCCTACACTGTTGTTGGAAATTAAATTGCTGAAGTCACTATGGATAAAATAGCATAAAGGTTCTTCTAAAAGCAAAAAACAGAGTTATCACTCCTGGGCATATATATATATCCAGATAACACTCTAACTCAAAATGATACATGTATCCTGTCTTCATAGCAGTACTGTTCGCAACAGCCAAGACATGTAGCAACCATAATGTCCATATACAGATGAATGGATAAAGAACTTATGCTATGTATATACATTAGAGTATTACTTAGCTATAAAAAAGAAGGAAATAATGCCATTTGCAGCAACATGGATGGAAATGATCATACTAAATGAAGCAGATTAAAAAGAGAAATACACATACTATGTATCACTGATACATGAAATCTAAAACATGACACCAATAAACCTATCTATGAAACAGAAATAGACCCATAGACTCAAAAAGTAGACTTACAGTTGCCAGTAGGGAGAGGTTTCAGGGCGGGATGCAATGGGAAGCTGGGGTAGCAGATGTAAGTTATTATATACAGAATGGATAAGCAACAAGGTCCTGTGGTATAACACAGAGAACTATATTCAATATCCTATGATACACTATAATGGAAAATAATAATTTAAAATGTATGTATATGTATAACTGAATCACTTTTCCATACCACAGAAATTGTAAATCAACTATATGTCAACAAAAAAGAAAAAGTAAAGATATATACATTCCAATGTTCATAGCAGCATTACTTATGATAGGCAAGAAATGCAAGCAACCTAAGTGTCCAAACAGATGAATGGATAAACATATATATATGTATAGATATGTATTTGTGTATGTGTGTGTGTGTATATATATATACACAGACACTCATGCACAATGAGCTAATACTCAACAATAAAAAGAATAAAATTTTGTAATTTTCAGCAATATGGATGGACTTGGAGGATATTATGCTAAGTGAAATAAGTTAAGCAGAGAAAGGCAAATACTGCATGGTATCCCTTATCTGTGGAATCAAAAAAATAATACAAACTAGTGAATATAACAAAAAAGTTACAAATCGAGACTGATATAGAAAACAAACTAGTGGTTACCACTGAGGAAAGGGAAGGAGGAGAGGGGCAAGTTAAAGGTAGGAGATTAAGAATACAAACTACTATGTATAAAAGAAATAAGCAACAGTGACATCTTGTATAGTATGGGAAATACAGACAATATTTTATAATAACTATAAATGGGAATATAACATTTAAAAATTATGAATCACTATTGTACACCTGAAACTTACATAATATTGTACATCAACTATATACATGAATAAAATAAAAAGATAAAATAAACACAATTTTAGATGAATAGATATGCTTCTCTAAGAGATCTGTACTGAAAGAAATTAACAGTTTAGCCAGAAGTAAACTGGTCCCAGATAAAGTGTCAAAATGCAGGAAAACTAAAGAACAAGGAAAGGTTGAAAATACAGAACACATAAATTAACACTGACTGTACAAATAATGATATACTGTCTTGGGTGATATATGTAGAGTAAATAAGCACTGTACCAAAGAGGCATGGTATAGTGTTAACGTTCAAGCATTATAAAAAAAGACATGAATGTAATACATTTTAACAAGTCATGAATGTGTGTTATTTCTAGAGTACCTAATAAAATAATAAAAGGTAGGAGCCATATTTATAGAGAACAAAAACTGAAAAATAAAATCTATTTAAATAAGCCAAAAGAACAAAAAGAACAGAACAAGTCAAAAATAAACCCTAGGTGGTAAATATAAAGCCAAGTATTTAAAATAACTAATTTCAATTACAAGCAAACAGCAATAAAAAACTCTTACGTTGCTTCTAAAAGGCATTGTAAATACAAAGACAGATATTGAAAGCAAATGTTAAAAAAAAAAATATTCTGCATATACTAATTCAAAGAAAGCTGATGTCCCAGTAATAACTCAAAAACGATTCGACTTAAGGCAAGAAGCATTACTTCAGATAAAGAGGGACATTTTTTATACGAGAATACAAGGAAATAAAACCTTTATATCTACTATATAATTATAACCTTCAAGGCTCACGGTTCAGAATCACACTACCCATGTAAGAAAATTTTATCTGGACAACTAAAACTTCCATACCTTACTGCATGTAACTGTTACTTGACTGAAGACACCGTGGTAAGGCTAAAAGTTTTCTCGGTGCTTGCTTTCACAAAAGTCTGGTTCAAAGCACAGCACGTTTGGCCACGGAGTACAAAATGAAGCAGGGCAAAGGATAACAGTTTTGCCAAGAGAACACATTGGTCATAGCAAATACCTTCTTCCAACAACACAAGAAATGACTCTACACATAGACATCACCTGATGGTCAATACCAAAATCAAATTAATTTTATTCTTAGCAGCTGGAGATGGAGATGCTCTATATAGTCAGCAAAAATAAGAGCTGGAGCTGACTGTGGCTCAGATCATGAGCTCCTTATTGCTAGATTAAGCATAAACTAAAGAAAGTAGGGAACTAGGACATTCAGGAATGACCTAAATAAAACATCTTATGATTATATAGTGGAGATAATGAAAAGATTAAAGGGATTATATCTGGCAGACAGTGCGTGAAGAAACCTGGATGGAGGTTCATAATTGTGTATAGGAAAAAGTGACCAAAAACATCTGAAACAAAAAGAAATGCAAGAAAGCAATATGGTTGTCTGAGGAGGCCTTACAAATAGGGAAGAAAATAAGAGACACAGAAAAGTAAATGAGAAGGGGAAAGATATAACCAAAATGAATGCTGAGTTCCAGAGAAATGACAAGGAGAGATAAGAAAGCCTTTTAAAGTAAACAATGCAAATAAATAGAGGAAAACAACAGAATGGGAAAGGGACTAGGGATATTTTCAAGAAAATGCGAGATACCAAGGGAACATGGCATGAAGAAGGGTACAATAAAAGACACGATAAGGATATAAAAGAAGAGATTAATAAGAAGTGACAAGAATACACAGAACTGTACAAAAAAGTTTTTAATGACTCAGATAACCACAATGGTATGATCACTCACCTAGAGCAAAATATACTAGAACGTGCAGTCAAGTAGGCCTTAGGAATCATTACTGTGAATAAAGCTAGCAGAGATGATGGAAGTCCACATGAGCTATTTCAAATCCTAAAAGATGATGCTTTTAAAAATGCTGAACTCACTATACTTGCAAATTCGGAAAATACAACAGTGACTACAGGACTGGAAGAGGTTGGTTTTCATTTCAATCCCAAACAAGGACAATGCAAAGAATGTTCAAATTAGTATTCAAACTGTACTCATTTCACATGCTAGCAAGATTATGCTGAAAATCCTTCAAGCTAGGCTTTAGCAGTACATAAACATAGAATTTCCAGATGAATAAGCTGGGTTTAGAAAAGGTAGTGGAACCAGAAACCAAATTGCCAAGATTGTTGCCACAGAAAAAGCAGGAGAATTCCAGAAAAACATTTATTTCTGCTTCACTGAGTACACTGAAACCTTTGACTGTGTGAATCACAACTGTGAAAATTTACAGTTAGGGGAACACCAAACCACCTTACCTTCCTCCTGCAAAACCTTATGCAGGACAAGAAGCAACAGTTAGAACCAATCATGGTTCAACGGACTGGTTCCAACTTGGAAAAGGAGTACAAGGCTGTATATTGTCACCCTACTTATTTAACTTATATGCAGAGTATATCATGTGAAATGCCCGTTTGTATGACTCACAGCTGGAATCAAGATTGTAGGGAGAAATATCAACAACCTCAGATATGCAGATGATACCACCATAATGGCAGAAAGCAAAGAGTGACTAAAGAGTCTTTTGAGGGTGAAAGAGGAGAGTGAAAAAGCTGGCTTAAAACTCAGCTTCAAAAAACTGAGATCATGGCCTCCAGTCCCATCACTTCATGGCAAATAGGAACAAAATAGGGCTTCCCCTGGTGGTCCAGTGGGTAAGGACACCGCCTTGCAGTGCAAGGGGCGCCGGTTCGAGCCCTGGCCTGGGAAGATCCCACGTGCCGCGGAGCGGCTGGACTGATGTGTCCAATTACCGAGCCAGAGCTCTGGAGCGCATGCGCCCAGAGCCGGTGCTCTGCGACAACAGAGGCCACCGCGATGGGAGGCCCACAGGAGCCAAGGAACAAAGACAGATGACGATAGAGGAATGAAAGACCAATAGAAGTGGCCCGCCCACCCCCCTCCCTCTCCAACCCAAACCCCGCCCAAAATAAATAAATAAATAAATCTTTAAAAAAAAAAAAAAAAAAAATAGGAACAAAATAGAAACAGTGAAAGATTTTACTTTCTTAGACTCCACAATCACTGTGGAGGGTGACTACAGCCATGAAATTAGAAGCATCTGCTCCTTGAGGGAATAATATGAGAAACCTAGACAGTGTATTAAAAAGCAGAGAAATCACTTTGTGAACAAAGATCCATATAGTCCAAGCCATAGTTTTCTCAGTAGTCATGTATGGATCTAAGGAGTTAGATCATAAAGAAGGCTGAGCGCTGAAGAACTAATACTTTCAAACTGTGTTACTGAAGAAAACTCTTTAGAGTTCCTTGGACAGTTAGGAAATCAAACCAGTCAATTCTAAAGAAAATCAACCTTAAATATTCATATTCACCACAAGGACTTAATGTGAAACTCCAATACTTTGCCCACCTGATGTGAAAAGCCAACTCACTGGAAAAGATCCCAATGCTGGGAAAGATTGCAGGCAGGAAGAGGAGGAGATGACAGAGGATGACAGTTGAGTTTATCTGTGTTCACCAACTAGCATCACCAACTCAATGGACATGAGTCTGAACAAACTCTGTGAGAAAGTGAAGGACAGGAAAGCTGGTGTGCTGCAGTCCTTGGGGTTGCAGAGAGTTAAACACAACAGTAACTGCAACAGAATAAGGGATGTGATAGAAAGAAATTAGCTGTATTCTTAACCTCTCCACTGACAGCTAATGTCTTAGAAACCCTTTCCTACAAGTTATATAAGAACTAACGGGACTCACCTGAAAAAAGACAGAACATTTAAGCAACAATTCTTCTTTTGAGAAGACTTAACACATAACAATCATGGAGACCATCCACGCATTGTAATAAATGAATAACCTCAATCTTCGACACACTCATCCTCTCAAACCCACATGATGGTGTTGTCACTGCACTGAGAGTCTAAGAAGTGATCTTCCACTCCAGAAACATGAAAATTTCATTCCAAAAATGGAAAGGACTGGTGGCAACACTCAAAGCTATCAGCCAACACCAAAACCAGGGACCTTCAGCTCATTTCAGCTGAATTACTTTTGTTTATCACATCCCAGCAACATAAGGCAACACATTCTTCAACAGTTCACTTAAGATTTCATTCTAAATGTTGATCACTGCATCAGGTTCCTCACAGCTCTCGTGGGGGAGTGTCCATGGCTCTTGTTCCTATAAAAACTGCCTCCAACACAAGTCAGGCTGTAAATATGTGCAGTCATTTGTACTTTCACATACTTTCTACAAATGCCATTCCCAGTGAAAGGATTTTTTCATTTGTATTTTCAAATTGAATATAGTTTGGAACGTATTAGAAGTTACAAAGATGCCTGAGTAAATTCACATTGATCCTAATATTTCTTAATTATTTCCTGCCCAACTGTTCAACTACCTGATAAAGAGACTAGAAATCCTTAGTGAGATATATTTATTCCTTGGTAGATGAACTTGACCTTTGCCGCCAAGGAATGTGCTTGGCTTGTGTTTCCTTATGCATTATTTTAACAATAAACTAATTTGTGTCTCTGCATGAAAATTGTGAAATTACACAAGTAAATGAAATAGAATGGTGATAAGTGATCTTTCAAATGCATAGAATTACCAAGTTGAAAAATAAAATTAGACATCTAACTAGTAGTTCGAACAAGTTAGAAATAACATATTTGACATGCTAGATCAAATTTCTAAAGATGTGATTATAATTATAAATATGATTTTATAAAACATTATGATCTCTTTCACTTCACTACATGAAGAAGTGTGCACACAAAGAATACTATATACTCATTCCAGAGAAATCAGATATTATCTAAGTTAGTTTTTTTTTGGGGGGGGGGACCACTTCTATTGGTCTTTCATTTATTTATTTTCATCCATCTTTGTTCTTTGGCCTGTGTGAGCCTCCCATCGCAGTGGCCTCTCTCATTGCAGAGCACTGGCTCTGGGCACATGCACTCCAGAGTTCTGGCTCCGTGGCACATGGGATCTTCCCAGGTCAGGGATCGAGCCGGTGCCTTGCACTGAAGGAGCACGAAGGAACAAGGAGGTGTCCTTACCCACTGGACCACCAGAGAAGCCCTATCTAAGATTTTTAAATCATCTTACAAAATTATCAGAACTGAGGCTTCTTCATAGAATTTTTATCACCCCCAAATAAGGCAACACATTCTTCAACAGTTCACTTAAGATTTCATTCTAAATGTTGATCACTGCATCAGGTTCCTCACAGCTCTCGTGGGGGAGTGTCCATGGCTCTTGTTCCTATAAAAACTGCCTCCAACACAAGTCAGGCTGTAAATATGTGCAGTCATTTGTACTTTCACATACTTTCTACAAATGCCATTCCCAGTGAAAGGATTTTTTCATTTGTATTTTCAAATTGAATATAGTTTGGAACGTATTAGAAGTTACAAAGATGCCTGAGTAAATTCACATTGATCCTAATATTTCTTAATTATTTCCTGCCCAACTGTTCAACTACCTGATAAAGAGACTAGAAATCCTTAGTGAGATATATTTATTCCTTGGTAGATGAACTTGACCTTTGCCGCCAAGGAATGTGCTTGGCTTGTGTTTCCTTATGCATTATTTTAACAATAAACTAATTTGTGTCTCTGCATGAAAATTGTGAAATTACACAAGTAAATGAAATAGAATGGTGATAAGTGATCTTTCAAATGCATAGAATTACCAAGTTGAAAAATAAAATTAGACATCTAACTAGTAGTTCGAACAAGTTAGAAATAACATATTTGACATGCTAGATCAAATTTCTAAAGATGTGATTATAATTATAAATATGATTTTATAAAACATTATGATCTCTTTCACTTCACTACATGAAGAAGTGTGCACACAAAGAATACTATATACTCATTCCAGAGAAATCAGATATTATCTAAGTTAGTTTTTTTTTGGGGGGGGGGACCACTTCTATTGGTCTTTCATTTATTTATTTTCATCCATCTTTGTTCTTTGGCCTGTGTGAGCCTCCCATCGCAGTGGCCTCTCTCATTGCAGAGCACTGGCTCTGGGCACATGCACTCCAGAGTTCTGGCTCCGTGGCACATGGGATCTTCCCAGGTCAGGGATCGAACCGGTGCCCCTTGCACTGAAGGAGCACGAAGGAACAAGGAGGTGTCCTTACCCACTGGACCACCAGAGAAGCCCTATCTAAGATTTTTAAATCATCTTACAAAATTATCAGAACTGAGGCTTCTTCATAGAATTTTAGTGCAACAATAAACCTAATTTACTGGCAGATGTTGTACTCATGTCTACATTGGAATTCAATCACTTTCTAAATATGTTGAATGAGCTATTATACAGTTAATACAATTTAAATACCAGAAACATTTAAATCATTTTTATCTGTTGACTGCTCAAAAGACAAAATCAACACCAGAAGTTGCTGCATATTTTAAAAGATATAACCTGCCAATCAGTTAAAGCCATTAAACTTGAATACTAAATTCTTGACAATATACATCTTAAAAAACTAACGCAAAAGAAACTCCAGTCCTCATCTGTAATCAGCAATCATAAAATATCCTATAAGTACCCTATAGGCCCTTAGGGGATTTCCTATTTAGCCATAGGATAAGTGCTTAATAAATATTTCTTGGATGACTGCATGAATAAGAACAGTCATCTGTCTTGTACTTAGTGAAAACTGTTTCCAGATTTTGATAAATGTTGATCTAACAGTTTGTGATAATGGTGTAATATTTTTGGTTAGAGTTATTTTGCCTATTCACATATTTATTTGCCTGTTTTTTTTTTTCCCCACCTTTTTTTTTTTTTTTTAATTTTGGCCTCTTTTATTGGTTTTTTTTCTATCTGTTTTTGTCCATTTCCATTCCTTGGCCTGCATGGGCCTCCCACTGCAGTGGCTCCCTCTCAATGCAGAGCAATAGCTCTGGGCTCATGCACTCCAGAGCGCTGGCGCATAATTGGACACACTGGTCCAGCTGCTCCACAGCACATGGGATCTTCCTGGGCCAGGGATCAAATCAGTGCCCTGCACTGCAAGGCAGACTCCCCACCCACTGGGCCACCAGGGAAGCCCTCCACCTTTTATTAATGGTGTTTAAATAGAAAATAAGAAAAGGCTCTTTGTTCCATTTGTTCTATATAAATGTCATTTTATACTGGGCATCTGTTATCTGGTGTCAATTTTGATTAAAATTAATTTCTGAGCTAGGTTTTTGAAGATATACATCATTATAAATTGTTTGTGCACTTCTGAAATAGATTAAAAATTAATTGTCTTTTGTATGGGATACTTAAAACTTAAACATCCCACTTAACAGAAATTCTATAGTTTTTCTACTTACCAATTATAATAGAAAAAATTTTGACCCTGAAATAAAGTTGCTATTTTTTCCAGTTTTTACAATAATAAAGCAATAATTGATTATCAAATGCCAATTATATTCATAAACAGTTTCCTAAGCTATTCCTTTCTGTTCCTGACAAAGAGAAGTTGGGAATATAAAAAGATTATTGATAAGCCTATTGAAGGTGAATAATCTAATTGCTACTCTGATGTTTCTGGGGATTAAAACTTCTTAGTAAATTACAGCTTCCACAGTTCATCAGTTACAGTGATGTACTGAGCATTTACCAAGTACAAAACATTAGCTAAGTATACATAATGTGCAAGAAAACACAAATGATACATTTAAAATATGTACATTCCCAAATATCAGTATTTAGGACACATTATTTTCCAATTTATTCTATTGTATTTGCTTTTTTATTCCACTTAACAACAAGGTATTATTTCTACTTTATGGCTGGTATTGAGCTAGTTATCAATTCCATGGGTCAGTTTGTTAACCAGTTAGTTGTGTCCAACCCTTTGCAACCTCATGAACTGTAATTCCTATGTCCATGGACTTTTCCAGGCAAGAATACTGGAGTGGGTTGCCATTCCCTTCTCTGGTGGGATGGGGAGTGGTCTTCTTGACCAGGGATGGAACAGGGGTCTCCTGCACTGCAGGCAGATTCTTTACCATCTGAGCCACCAGGGAAGCCCAGTATTTGGATCTAAATTTGTAAGATAATCAACCAGGTGAAGAAAGAGAATGAGACCAAGGTTCATCCACAATGCTGATAACTCTCCAAATCTCTGAAAATTGATAGAAGTTGCCAAATGCACCACTCTATCTCCAAGTAAATCCAGCCTCCCTTCAAATGAATCATTTTTAGTTTACAAAGTCTTCAGGTTATACTCAACTAATCAAAAGGTGCATAAGTCTTTTATAAGTACAATTTGAAATACTTCTCTTTTATTAGAGACATTATTGTTAATGACAAAAGGTTTCAATTAGGTCTTTTATACAGCACTGTGGTCGAAAATTTTGAAGATATACATCATTATAAATTGTTTGTGCACTTAACTTTTGTATGGGATACTTAAAACTTAAACATCCCACTTAACAGAAATTCTATAGTTTTTCTACTTACCAATTATAATAGAAAAAATTTTGACCCTGAAATAAAGTTGCTATTTTTTCCAGTTTTTACAATAATAAAGCAATAATTGATTATCAAATGCCAATTATATTCATAAACAGTTTCCTAAGCTATTCCTTTCTGTTCCTGACAAAGAGAAGTTGGGAATATAAAAAGATTATTGATAAGCCTATTGAAGGTGAATAATCTAATTGCTACTCTGATGTTTCTGGGGATTAAAACTTCTTAGTAAATTACAGCTTCCACAGTTCATCAGTTACAGTGATGTACTGAGCATTTACCAAGTACAAAACATTAGCTAAGTATACATAATGTGCAAGAAAACACAAATGATACATTTAAAATATGTACATTCCCAAATATCAGTATTTAGGACACATTATTTTCCAATTTATTCTATTGTATTTGCTTTTTTATTCCACTTAACAACAAGGTATTATTTCTACTTTATGGCTGGTATTGAGCTAGTTATCAATTCCATGGGTCAGTTTGTTAACCAGTTAGTTGTGTCCAACCCTTTGCAACCTCATGAACTGTAATTCCTATGTCCATGGACTTTTCCAGGCAAGAATACTGGAGTGGGTTGCCATTCCCTTCTCTGGTGGGATGGGGAGTGGTCTTCTTGACCAGGGATGGAACAGGGGTCTCCTGCACTGCAGGCAGATTCTTTACCATCTGAGCCACCAGGGAAGCCCAGTATTTGGATCTAAATTTGTAAGATAATCAACCAGGTGAAGAAAGAGAATGAGACCAAGGTTCATCCACAATGCTGATAACTCTCCAAATCTCTGAAAATTGATAGAAGTTGCCAAATGCACCACTCTATCTCCAAGTAAATCCAGCCTCCCTTCAAATGAATCATTTTTAGTTTACAAAGTCTTCAGGTTATACTCAACTAATCAAAAGGTGCATAAGTCTTTTATAAGTACAATTTGAAATACTTCTCTTTTATTAGAGAGACATTATTGTTAATGACTTTGGTAAATGAAGCACCATCTAGTTAAATGTACAGTAATACCTTTTTAACTGGCATTCACTTTTACAATATACAGCACTGTGGTCGAAAAGCCTCATATGTGAAATGGGTCCCCCTCCATGGATCACAGCCTTGTTGTGGGAAGGGGTTCCATAACTCAGTGAAGTTGATTAGCCATACTGTGCAGGACCACCCAAATCAGACAGGTCACAGGGACGAGCACGGACAGAACATGGTATACCAGAGGAAGAAATGGCAATGTACTCCAGTATTCCTGACTATACATCCCCATGGTAGGTATGAAAAATCTAAAAGATATGAAACAAGAAGATGACCCTATCCCCAGTTGGCAAGTGTCCAATATGCTACTGGGTAAGAGTGGAAGGCAATAACTAATAGCTCCAGAAACAATGAAGAGATTGAACAAAAGCATGAATGATGCTCAGTTGTGGGTGTGTCTGATGGTGCAATGGTGGACCAATGCTGTAAAGATCAATATTGCAGAGGAATTTGGAATGTTAGGTCCATGAATCAAGGCAAATTGGACACAGTCAAGCAGGAGATGGCAAAAGTGAATATCAACATCAAAGGCAGGGGGCCAAGATGGCGGAGGAATGAGGGGAAGATTTCACCAGCTCCCCAACAGAATCACCAGAAATAATGAAGAAATGAAAAACCACCAACAAACCAGCCGCTAGACGACAGAATAACTCCATAGGTCCGCGAGAGTAGAAGAGTGAACAGCCAGAACGTTCCTGGAGCTACTGTTCTGAGAACCCTCTATCCTAACCCCCACGCCAGACCTGACTAACAGCGCGCTAACAAGTGCACTAAAAGGGGACCTGAGTGGAGCGTCAGGGGAGAGAGGGCAGCGCTCAGTGCGAAAATTCCAAGAATCCGGCCGGATCACAGGCAGAAATTAAGACATAGCGAAGATAAGATACTGGAGCAGGGCTGGGCAGAAAGCAATTAGGAAGTTCGCCGCCGGGAGGAGCATAGGGACGTGGATAGAGCCGAACAGGGAGTGCCCACCATGAAAATCACGCCGCTTAGCAGGGCGAAAATCGCGACTTTCCGCCTGGCACCGGGTAAGTTCAAACACTCCTAGTGGGGGGCCTGCTGAACGGAGAGGGGAAGTTGCCCACGGATTGCTGACCAGGGACCGGGTTCCAGCCAGAAGGGAAAGCTCATGCCTACCTTTGGGACTTGGACGCATAACTGGCAGTGCACATGCGCCAATGGCAGAGGAGCCGTGCACCCCTAGGGCTGCAGCTGCAGCAGAGGAAGCCGGGAGAATGGCAGGTATTGGAGGCTACCGGCGGGTGTGCGGTAGAGCCGTGGCCCCCCTCCAACACGGGACTGCGCGCGCCGCAGTGCCCCGCCCGACGGACTGGGATCAGCCTGCTGCCCAGCCAGCACCTGAGCTTGCAGGAAAGCCTTTATTTCGCTGAAAACAAAAACAGAAACCATAGCAACCGGTGCTGTAAAGGAAAGGCTACATCATCAAGACAACAGCATCCAGAGCAGATTGGCTTCCACCAGACAGATGAGAGGATAAAAACCAGGGACAGTATTTAGCTTTTTTTGTTTGTTTATTTGTTGTGGACGGTTCTGTTTATTTGATTGATCTGTCAGGTTTGGGTTTTTGGTTTTTTTTTTTTTTTTTTTTTTTTTTGTCTCTTCTTATTAAGTTTTTCGTCCGTTTTTAATCTTTAATATATTTTTTTAATTTTAATTCTTGGAAACTTCTAATTTTCTTTCCTCTTTGCCACTGCTTCCTCCCTCTATGTTCTAAATCTAAAACTTTCTCCTATCTACCACTATCCTCTAGAGAAATATTTCCTACCTTCCTGTCTCCACTATTCTCTTCCAGCTGCACTAAACAATACAACACACTAATCTTGGCTACATAACCCTATAAAATCCTTCCAAGACGAATCTATTCCCTTCTCATTACCCATACACTCTCCTCCCCCTCACCCCCAACACATGTCTTAGTTAAAAACTGCTTTCAATGAAATAGTTCAAGCCAGGACCTTGCCCTGGATCTATTTATCCAGGCACTATTTTAATTAATTCAGAGCTTAACGGGCAAGTATCATCTTTGATTGCATCATCTGCCAGAAAAGTTTCCTATGCTTTATCTCTGTAAGACTGGTTAGATGTGGTTATTGCTGTGTATGTATGTATATCTTATGACTATGTTAGAAAACATCTGCACGCTTTTATGACTGTCACCCATCAGGGATACACCTCTTGTTCTTCAGATGCTAGTATTTGAACTAATATCATGGAACACCATAGCAAACCAGACATAGAGCCTACACCCCCTGACCAATCATTAAACCAAGGATCCTCAGAACAGAAGCCCTGATTCCAGGACCCCACACTATCAAAAAACATACAACACTAGAGATTATTCACCTGTAAACAAGACCTAACACCACCCACGATACAAACCACTGAACCCTTCTACAAGGACAGAAACCCAAAGGAAGGGAGAATTCAACCAAGAAGCCTGGTGGGAAAAAGAACTCCATACACACAGACACACACAAAGAAACAAATACTAACCTAATAATGAAACGACAAAGAAACACTGCACAAATGAAGGACCAAGCTAGAGAAACACCACTTCAAATGACAGAGGAGGAGATAGACAAATTATCTGAAGGAGAATTCAGAAAAGCGATACTAATGAGGATGCAAAACACCAAAAACAGAATATTAGAGGAAATTAGTGTATTGAGAAGAGACATGCAAGAAATGAAAAATAAGCAAATAGAGACTACCAACTCAATTGCTGAACTCAAAAATACTACAGGTCTCAACAGTAGAGTATCAGAGGTAGAAGAATGGATAAGCGTGCTGGAAGACAGAATGGTGGAAATAAATGCTGAAGAACAGAACAAAGCCGAAAGAATTTAAACAACTGAGGACAGCATCAGAGACCTATGGGACAATATCAAATGCACCAACATTAGAATTATAGGAGTTCCAGAAGAAGAATAGGGGAAGAAAGGCTATGAAAAAATTCTTGAAGAGGTTATAGTTGAAAACTTCCCCAGCATGGAAAAGGAAATAGTTAACCAACTTCAAGAAGCACAAAGAGTTCCACACTGGATAAACCCCAGAAGAAATACAACAAGGCACATTCTAATCAAACTAATGCAGACTAAATATAAAGACAGATTACTAAAAGCAGCTAGGAGCAAACAACAAATGACATATAAAGGAAACCCCATATGTCTAACTGCGGATCTTTCAACAGAAACCCTGCAGGCCAGAAGAGAAAGGCAAGACACATTTAAAAGGGTAAAAGAGAATAACCTCCAACCAAGAATTCTCTACCCAGCAAGAATCTCATTCAGAATGATGGTGAAGTCAAAAGCTTCACAAACAAAAACTAAAAGAATTCTGTACCACAAAAACCAGCCCTACAAGTGTTAAAGGGCCTGATATAGCCAATAAATACAAGAGTAGGAGAAGTCCTACAAATCAAACCCCAGACTTCTAAGAAGATGACAATAGGAACATTTGTATCAATAATTACTTTGAATGTAAATGGACTAAATGCTCCAACCAAACGACACAGGCTGGCTGAGTGGATCCAGAAACATGACCCATATATATGCTGTTTACAAGAGACCCACTTCAGACCTAGAGACACTCATAGACTGAAAGTGAGAGGCTGGAAAAAGAAAATCCATGCAAATGGAAATCAAAACAAAGCTGGAGTAGCAATCCTCATATCAGACAAAATAGATTTTAAAGTAAAGAAGATTCTAAGAAACAAGGCAGGTCACTACATCATGATTAAGGGATCTATCCAAGAGGAAGACATAACAGTCATGAATATCTACGCACCCAACACAGGGGCACCTCAATACATAAGACAGATACTTTCAGACATAAAAGAAGTCAACAATAACACAATAATTGTAGGAGACATTAACACTCCTCTCATACCAATGGATTGTTCATCCAAACAGAAAATTAATAAAGAAACTCAAGCCTTAAATGCCACACTAGAAAAGATAGACCTCATCGATATCTTTAGGACCTTTCATCCAAAAGCAGAAGAATACACTTTCTTCTCAAGTGCTCACGGAACATTCTCCAAGATAGACCACATCTTGGGCCACAATTCTAACCTCAGTCAATTCAAGAAATTATATCAGCCATCTTCTTGGACCACAATGCAATGAGACTAGAGATCAACTACAGAAAATATAATGCTAAAAACACAAACACATGGAGATTAAACAACACATACCTAAAAAACCAACTGATCACTGAAGAAATCAAAGGAGGTATTTAAAAATTCCTAGAAGAAAATGACAATGAACACACGACTGTGCAAAACCTATGGGATACTGCAATAGCAGTTCTAAGAGGGAAATTTATAGCAATACAATCCTACCTCAAGAATCTAGGAAAATATGAAGCAGATGACCTAAACCTATGCTTAAAACAACTGGAGAAAGAAGAACAAAAACCTCCCAAAGCCAGCAGCAGAAGAGAAATTATAAAGACTAGAGCAGAAATAAATGAGAAAGAAATGAAAGAAACTATAGTAAAGATAAATAAAACAAAAAGCTGATTCTTTGAAAAGGTAAACAAAATTAACAAGCCACTGCCCAGACTCATCAAGAAAAAGAGAGAGAACAACCAGATCAACAAAATCAAAAACAAAAAAGGAGAGATTACAACAGAGAATGCAGAAATCCAAAGGATTCTAAGAGACTATCATGAACAACTCTACGGCAACAAACTGGACAACCTGGAAGAAATGGACAGTTTCTTGAGGAAGATTAATCTCCCAAGACTGAGCCAGGAAGAAACAGAAACTTTGAACAACACAATCACAAGCTCAGAAATCGAATTTGTGATTAAAAATCTACCCCAAAATAAAAGCCCAGAGCCAGATGGCTTCACAGTCGAATTCTACCAAATATTTAAAGAAGAGCTAATGCCTGTTCTTCTAAAACTCTTTCAAAAAATTGCACAGAGGGCTTCCCCTGGTGGTCCAGTGGGTAAGGACACCGCCTTGCAGTGCAGGGGGCGCCGGTTCAATCCCTGGCCTGGGAAGATCCCACGTGCCGTGGAGCTGCTGGACCAATGTGTCCAATTACCGAGCCGGAGCTCTGGAGCGCATGCGCCCAGAGCCAGCGCTCTGCGACAACAGAGGCCACCGCGATGGGAGGCCCACAGGAGCCAAAGAACAAAGATGGATGAAAATAGAGAAATGAAAGACCAACAGAAGTGCCCACTCACTCCACTCCCTCCCCGACTCCCACCCAAAATAAATAAAGAAATAAATCTTAAAAAAAAAAATTGCAGAGGAAGGAAAACTTCCAAACACATTCTACGAGGCCACATTCACCCTGATACCAAAACCAGGCAAAGACAACACAAAAAAGGAAAATTACAGACCAATTTCTCTGATGAACTTAGATGCCAAGATCCTCAACAAAATCCTAGCAAACAGAATTCAATGACACATCAAAAAACTCACACATGATGATCAAGTCGGGTTCATCCCAGGCATGCAAGGATTCTTCAATATCCGCAAATCAATCAATGTGATACACCATATCAACAAATTGAGAGACAAAAATCACATGATCATCTCAATAGATGCAGAAAAAGCCTTCCAAAAAATACAACACCCATTCATGATAAAAACTCTTCAGAAAATGGGTATAGAAGGAACCTATGTCAGCATAGTGAAAGCCATATATGTGAAGCCCACAGCGAACCTTATCCTCAATGGTGAAAATCTCAAAGCATTCCCTCTAAGATCAGGAACAAGACAGGGGTGTCCACTTTCACCACTCTTATTCAACATCCTGGAAGTTCTAGCAATAGCAATAAGAGAAGAGAAAGAAATCAAAGGAATCCAGATTGGAAAGGAAGAATTCAAACTGTCTATTTGCAGATGACATGATATTATACATAGAAAATCCCAAAGACACTATTACAAAGCTACTAGAACTAATCAACAAATTTAGCAAAGTCGCAGGATACAAAGTCAACACACAGAAATCACTGGCATTCCTACACACAAACAATGAAAAATCAGAAAACGAAATCAAAGAGGCAGTCCCCTTCACCATTGCAACCAAAAGAATCAAATACCTAGGAATAAACCTACCCAAAGAAACAAAAGAACTGTACACAGGAAATTACAAGACACTCATGAAAGAAGACTTAAACAGATGGAGAGATATTCCATGTTCCTGGGTAGGAAGAATCAATATTGTGAAAATGACCATACCACCAAATATCATCTACAGATTCAATGCAATACCTATCCAACTATCACTGACATTTTTCACAGAACTAGACCAAAGAATAACACAGTTCATATGGAAACACAAAAGACCTCGAATAGCCAAAGCAATCCTGAGGAAGAAGAATGGATCTGGAGGAATCAGCCTCCCTAACTTCAGACTCTACTACAAAGCAACAGTCATCAAGACAGTATGGTACTGGCACAAAAACAGAACTATAGACCAATGGAACAAGATTGAGAACCCAGAGATAGGCCCGCAAACCTATGGGTACCTTTTTTTTGACAAAGGAGGAGAAACTATAAAATGGGACAAAGACAGCCCCTTCAACAAGTGGTGCTGGGAAAATTGGACAGCTGCATGCAAAAAAATGAAGTTGGAACATTCCCTGACACCATACACAAAGATCAACTCAAAACGGATTAAAGACGTAAATGTAAGACCAGAAACCATCAAACTCTTAGAGGAAAATATAGGCAAAACCCTCAAGGACATCAATCAAAGCAAGATCTTCTCTGACCCACCTACTAAAATAGTGGAACTGAAAAGAAAAATGAACATGTGGGACCTCATGAAACTTCAAAGCTTTTGTACATCAAAAGAAATTACAAAAAAGCTCAACAGACACCCCACAGAGTGGGAGAAAATCATAGCAAATGAAACAACAGACAAAGAATTAATCTCCAAAATCTACAAGCAACTCACAACCAGAAAAATGAACAACTTAATCAAAGAATGGGGAAAAGATCTAAAGAGACGCCTCTCCAAAGAGGACATACAGATGGCCCAAAAGCACATGAAACAATGCTCAACCTCGCTTATTATTAGAGAAATGCAAAGTAAAACTACAATGAGATATCACCTCACACCCATCAGAATGGCCATCATCAACAAATCTGCAGACACTAAATGCTGGAGAGGGTGCGGAGAAAAGGGAACCCTCTTGCATTGCTGATGGGAATGTAAATTAATACAGCCTCTATGGAAGACAGTCTGGAGATTTCTTAAAAACTAAAAATAGAAGCCCCAACCCAGCAATCCCACGATTAGGCTTATAGAGAGATATTCCATGTTCCTGGGTAGGAAGAATCAATATTGTGAAAATGACCATACCACCAAATATCATCTACAGATTCAATGCAATACCTATCCAACTATCACTGACATTTTTCACAGAACTAGACCAAAGAATAACACAGTTCATATGGAAACACAAAAGACCTCGAATAGCCAAAGCAATCCTGAGGAAGAAGAATGGATCTGGAGGAATCAGCCTCCCTAACTTCAGACTCTACTACAAAGCAACAGTCATCAAGACAGTATGGTACTGGCACAAAAACAGAACTATAGACCAATGGAACAAGATTGAGAACCCAGAGATAGGCCCGCAAACCTATGGGTACCTTTTTTTTGACAAAGGAGGAGAAACTATAAAATGGGACAAAGACAGCCCCTTCAACAAGTGGTGCTGGGAAAATTGGACAGCTGCATGCAAAAAAATGAAGTTGGAACATTCCCTGACACCATACACAAAGATCAACTCAAAACGGATTAAAGACGTAAATGTAAGACCAGAAACCATCAAACTCTTAGAGGAAAATATAGGCAAAACCCTCAAGGACATCAATCAAAGCAAGATCTTCTCTGACCCACCTACTAAAATAGTGGAACTGAAAAGAAAAATGAACATGTGGGACCTCATGAAACTTCAAAGCTTTTGTACATCAAAAGAAATTACAAAAAAGCTCAACAGACACCCCACAGAGTGGGAGAAAATCATAGCAAATGAAACAACAGACAAAGAATTAATCTCCAAAATCTACAAGCAACTCACAACCAGAAAAATGAACAACTTAATCAAAGAATGGGGAAAAGATCTAAAGAGACGCCTCTCCAAAGAGGACATACAGATGGCCCAAAAGCACATGAAACAATGCTCAACCTCGCTTATTATTAGAGAAATGCAAAGTAAAACTACAATGAGATATCACCTCACACCCATCAGAATGGCCATCATCAACAAATCTGCAGACACTAAATGCTGGAGAGGGTGCGGAGAAAAGGGAACCCTCTTGCATTGCTGATGGGAATGTAAATTAATACAGCCTCTATGGAAGACAGTCTGGAGATTTCTTAAAAAACTAAAAATAGAAGCACCCTACGACCCAGCAATCCCACGATTAGGCTTATATCCTGATGAAATCAAATCTGAAAGAAGCACCTGTACCCAATGTTCATTGCAGCTTTCTATACAATAGCCAGAACATGGAAGCAACCTAGATGTCCATTGACAAATGAATGGATACAGAAACTCTTGTACATATATACAATGGAATACTACTCAGCTGTTAAAAGAAATACCGAAGACTCAGTCCTAATGAAGTGGCTGGCTCTAGAACCTATCATAAAAAGTGAAGTAAGTCAAAAAGAGAAAGACAAATACAGTATACTAACACACATATATGGAATCTAGTAGGACGATCTTGATAACACACGCAGTGAACTCACGGATAAACAGACAGAGCATAGACATAGGGACATTGTGGGGAAGAAATAGGAGGGGGGAAGCATGGAGGGAGTAACGTGGAAGCCTATACTGTCATGTGTGGAAAAGATAGCCATTGTCATTGTGCTAAGTGAATAGGAGTGCTCACAATGGCATGGGGCAATGGCCCAGAGGGGTGGGATGGGGGACACTGGGGGGGATGGAGACCAGGGATATGCATATGACTGATCTGGGAACATACATGTCTGTGAACAACAAAACTCTGTAAAACCTTTAAAATAATGAATTTAAAAAAAAAATAAGAAAGCAAGCAAAAAAAAAAAATCGAAGGCATCAGTGAAATAAAATGGATGGTTACAGGAGAATTTAATTCAGATGAACATTATATCTCTTACTGCAGTTAAGAATCCCTTAGACGAAATGCAGTAGCCCTCATACTCAACATGAGAGTCTGATATGCAGTACTTGGGTGCAATCTCAAGAGAGACAGAATTATCTCAGATCATTTCCAAGGAAAATCATTCAATATCACAGTAATCCAAATCTGTGTCCCAACCACTAATATCAAAGAAGCTGAAGTTGAACAGTCTATGAAGACCTACAAGACCTTCTAGAACTAATACCAAAAAAAGATGTCCTTTTCATCACAGAAAAGATGTCCTTTTCATCATAGGGGATAGAATTGCAAAAGTAGGAAGTTAAGAAATACTGGGAATAACAGGCAAGACTAGCCTTGGGGTACAAAATGAAGCAGGGCAAACAGTAACAGAGCTTTGCCAAGAGAATGCACCAAGCATAGCGAACACCATTTGCCAACAACATAAGTGGTGACTCTATACATGAACATCACCAGATGGTCAATACCAAAATCTGAAATCAAATTGATTACAATCTTTGTAGCTGAAGACAGAGAAGCTATATACAGTCAGCAATAACAAGGCCTGGAGCTGCTGTGGTTCAGATCATGAGCTACTTATTGCAAAATTCAGGCTTAAAATGAAGGAAGTAGTGAAAACCACTAGGCCATTCAGGTATGACCTAAATCAAACCACTGATGATTATATAGTGGAGGTGATGAATAGATTCAAAGGATTAGACAGAGTACCTGAAGAACTATGGATGAAGATGCCTAACAATGCATAGAAGGCAGTAACCAAAACTATTCCAAAGAAAAAGAAATGCAAGAAGGCAAAGTGGTTGCCTGAAGATGCTTTTCAAATAGCTGAGCAAGACAAGAAGTGAAAGGCAAGTGGGAAAGGAAAAGATATACCCAACCGAATGCAGAGTTCCAGAGAACAGCAAAGCAAGAAAGAAGGATCTTCTAAATAAACAATTCAAAGAAATGAAGGAAAACAACAGAATGAGAAAGACAAGCGATCCTATGAAAATTGGAGCTATCAAGGGAATATTTTGTGCCAGGATGGGCATGAAAAGGGGTTACAGGAGAATTTAATTCAGATGAACATTATATCTCTTACTGCAGTTAAGAATCCCTTAGACGAAATGCAGTAGCCCTCATACTCAACATGAGAGTCTGATATGCAGTACTTGGGTGCAATCTCAAGAGAGACAGAATTATCTCAGATCATTTCCAAGGAAAATCATTCAATATCACAGTAATCCAAATCTGTGTCCCAACCACTAATATCAAAGAAGCTGAAGTTGAACAGTCTATGAAGACCTACAAGACCTTCTAGAACTAATACCAAAAAAAGATGTCCTTTTCATCACAGAAAAGATGTCCTTTTCATCATAGGGGATAGAATTGCAAAAGTAGGAAGTTAAGAAATACTGGGAATAACAGGCAAGACTAGCCTTGGGGTACAAAATGAAGCAGGGCAAACAGTAACAGAGCTTTGCCAAGAGAATGCACCAAGCATAGCGAACACCATTTGCCAACAACATAAGTGGTGACTCTATACATGAACATCACCAGATGGTCAATACCAAAATCTGAAATCAAATTGATTACAATCTTTGTAGCTGAAGACAGAGAAGCTATATACAGTCAGCAATAACAAGGCCTGGAGCTGCTGTGGTTCAGATCATGAGCTACTTATTGCAAAATTCAGGCTTAAAATGAAGGAAGTAGTGAAAACCACTAGGCCATTCAGGTATGACCTAAATCAAACCACTGATGATTATATAGTGGAGGTGATGAATAGATTCAAAGGATTAGACAGAGTACCTGAAGAACTATGGATGAAGATGCCTAACAATGCATAGAAGGCAGTAACCAAAACTATTCCAAAGAAAAAGAAATGCAAGAAGGCAAAGTGGTTGCCTGAAGATGCTTTTCAAATAGCTGAGCAAGACAAGAAGTGAAAGGCAAGTGGGAAAGGAAAAGATATACCCAACCGAATGCAGAGTTCCAGAGAACAGCAAAGCAAGAAAGAAGGATCTTCTAAATAAACAATTCAAAGAAATGAAGGAAAACAACAGAATGAGAAAGACAAGCGATCCTATGAAAATTGGAGCTATCAAGGGAATATTTTGTGCCAGGATGGGCATGATAAAGTACAAAATGGTAACAACCTAAAAAAGGCATAAGAGATTAGTAAGAGGTGGCAAGAAACACAGAGTAAGTGACTAAGTATTAGTTATTCAGTCATGTCTAACTCTTTGCAACCTCATGGACTGTAGCCTTGTCAGGTTCCTCTGTTCATGGGATTTTCCAGGCAAGAATACTGGAGTGGATTTTCCATTCCTTTCTCCAGGAGATCTTCCAAACCCAAGGATCAAACCCAGGTCTCCTGTATTGCAGGTGGATTCTTTACCGTCTGAGCCAAGGAAGCCACATGCAGAAGGACTATGCAAAAAAGGACTCAATGACCTGGATAGTGACAATGGTGTGGTTGCTCACCTAGAGCCAGACATCCTGGAGTATGAATCCAAGTGGGCCTATGTTCATAGCATTGCTATGAACATAACTAGTGGAGGTGATGGAATTCTAGCTGAACTATTTCATATTCTAAAAAATTATGCTGTTAATGTGCTGCACTCAACAGATCAGCAAACTTGGAAAACTCAGCAGTAGTTACAAGACTGGAAAAGGTCTGTTTTCATTCCAACCCCAAACAAGGGCAATGCAAAAGAATGCTTAAACTATCATACGTTGTGCTTATTCTACACACTAGCAAGACTGAGCTCAAAATCCTTTAAACTAGACTTCAGGAGGATGTTAACTGAGAACATCCAGATGTACACACTCGGTTTAGAAAAGGCAGAGGAACCAGATATTAAATTGCCAACATTTTTTGGATAATGGAGAAATCAAGAGAATTCTAGAAAAACATACACTTCTACTTTATTGACTACACTAAATCCTTTGACTGTGTAGATCACTATAAACTGTTAAAATTCTTAAAGAGATGACAATACCAGACCACCTTACCTACCTCCTAAGAAACCTGTATGCAGGTCAAGAAGCAACAGTTAGAAGTGGACACAGTACAACGGACTTTTTGGTTCAAAATTGGGAAAGGAGCAAAGCAAGAAAGAAGGATCTTCTAAATAAACAATTCAAAGAAATGAAGGAAAACAACAGAATGAGAAAGACAAGCGATCCTATGAAAATTGGAGCTATCAAGGGAATATTTTGTGCCAGGATGGGCATGATAAAGTACAAAATGGTAACAACCTAAAAAAGGCATAAGAGATTAGTAAGAGGTGGCAAGAAACACAGAGTAAGTGACTAAGTATTAGTTATTCAGTCATGTCTAACTCTTTGCAACCTCATGGACTGTAGCCTTGTCAGGTTCCTCTGTTCATGGGATTTTCCAGGCAAGAATACTGGAGTGGATTTTCCATTCCTTTCTCCAGGAGATCTTCCAAACCCAAGGATCAAACCCAGGTCTCCTGTATTGCAGGTGGATTCTTTACCGTCTGAGCCAAGGAAGCCACATGCAGAAGGACTATGCAAAAAAGGACTCAATGACCTGGATAGTGACAATGGTGTGGTTGCTCACCTAGAGCCAGACATCCTGGAGTATGAATCCAAGTGGGCCTATGTTCATAGCATTGCTATGAACATAACTAGTGGAGGTGATGGAATTCTAGCTGAACTATTTCATATTCTAAAAAATTATGCTGTTAATGTGCTGCACTCAACAGATCAGCAAACTTGGAAAACTCAGCAGTAGTTACAAGACTGGAAAAGGTCTGTTTTCATTCCAACCCCAAACAAGGGCAATGCAAAAGAATGCTTAAACTATCATACGTTGTGCTTATTCTACACACTAGCAAGACTGAGCTCAAAATCCTTTAAACTAGACTTCAGGAGGATGTTAACTGAGAACATCCAGATGTACACACTCGGTTTAGAAAAGGCAGAGGAACCAGATATTAAATTGCCAACATTTTTTGGATAATGGAGAAATCAAGAGAATTCTAGAAAAACATACACTTCTACTTTATTGACTACACTAAATCCTTTGACTGTGTAGATCACTATAAACTGTTAAAATTCTTAAAGAGATGACAATACCAGACCACCTTACCTACCTCCTAAGAAACCTGTATGCAGGTCAAGAAGCAACAGTTAGAAGTGGACACAGTACAACGGACTGGTTCAAAATTGGGAAAGGAGTACAGCAAGGCTGTATATTGTCACCCTGCTTATTTATCTTATATGCAGAGTGTGTGTCTTTGCACTAAAGTTGCTTCAGTCAGGTCCAACTCTTTGTGACCCCATGGACTGTAGCCCACCAGGCTCCTCTGTCTATGGGATTCTCCAGACAAGAATACTGGAGTTGGTTACTATTTCCTTCTCCAGGGGACCTTCCCGACCCAGGGATCAAACTCATGTCTCTGGTGTCTCTTGTAATTGGCAGGCAGGTTCTTTACCACTGGCACCACCTGGGAAGCAGCAGAGTACATTATGCAAAATGCCAGGCTGAAATCAAGCTAGAATCAAGATTCCTGGGTGAAATACAAACAATCTCAGATATGCACATGATACAACTCTAATGGAAGAAAGCAAAGAGGAACTAAAAGTCTCTTGATGAGTGTGAAAGAGGAGAGTGAAAGAGCTGGCTTGATGCTCAACCAAAAAACTAAGATCGGGCTTCCCTGGTGGTCCAGTGGGTAAGAGTCCGCCTTGTAGTGCAAAGGGCACTGGTTTGACCCCTGGCTGGGGAAAAGCCCATGTGCCGTGGAGCAGCTGGATTGGTGTGTCCAATTACAAGTGAGTGCTCTGGAGTGAATGTGCCCAGAGCCAGTGCTCTGCAATGAAAAAGGCCACTGTAATGGGAGGCCCACACAGGCCAAAGAATAAAGATGGATGAAAATATATAAATAAATAAAACAATAAAAGAAGCCAAAATTTAAAAAAAAAAAAAAAAAAAAAAACCCTTGGCATCCAGTCCTATCACTTCATAGAAGGAGAAGCAAAAAATGGAAGCAGTGACAGATTTTCTTTTCTTGGACTCCAAAATCATTGCAGATGGCAACTGAATCCATGAAATTAAAAGACACTTGCTCCTTGGAAGAAAAGTTATGACAAATCTAGCTTATTAAAAAGCAGCGGGGCTTCCCCTGGTGGTCCAGTGGGTAAGGACACCACCTTGCAGTGCAAGGGGCGCCAGTTCGATCCCTGGCCTGGGAAGATCCCACGTGCTGCAGAGCGGCTGGACCGATGTGTCCAATTACCGAGCCGGAGCTCTGGAGCACATGCGCCCAGAGCCAGCGCTCTGAAACGACAGACGCCACCGCGATGGGAGGCCCACAGGAACCAAAGAACAAAGACAGATGAAAATAGAGAAATGAAAGACCAATAGAAGTGGCCCGCCTGCTCCCCTCCCTCCCCAACCCCCGCCCCAAAATAAAAATAAATAAATAAATCTTAAAAAAAAAAAAAAATAGAACATGATTGACAAAAAGTAAAAAAAATAAAAGGCAGCGACATCACTTTGTTGAGACAGGTTTGTTTAATCAATACTATGGTTTTTCACACTAGTCATGTATGGATATGAGATTTGCATCACAAAAAGGCTGAGACTGAAGAATTGATTCTTCTAAATTGTGGTGGTGATGAAGACTCTTGAGAGTCCCTTGGACACCAAGGAGATCAAACCAGTCCATTCTAAAGGAAATCAATCCTGAGTATTCACTGGAAAGTTTGATGCTGAAGCTCCAGTACTTTGGTCACCTGATGCAAAGAGTTGACTTGCTAGAAAAGACCCTTATGCTGATAACAATTGAAGGCAAGAGGAGAAGGGAGTGATAGAGGCTGAGATGGATAGACAGAATCACCAACTCAATAGACATGAATTTGACCAAACTCTGGGTGATAGTTGGGGACAGAGGAGTATTTCAAAGGGAACTGGAGTATTGCAGTCCATAGGGTCACAGAGTCACACACGACTTAGTGACTTGAGCAACAGGAGCTTGAATTTCCAACATGTCAGTGTGTCAGGGGGCTTTCCCCCATACCAATAGGCAATTTTCCAACACAAGCGGGTATCTCGCAATTCAACTCAAATTTCACACTATCTAGCCAAAGAATAGAACATCAGATCCCACAAGTTGAGGGCTCAGTCCCACACGACTGCTTCCCACTCCCTGCTTTAGATGGCAGTCACAAGTCCAAGTGGCCACATGTACTTCTAACCCATGACCTAAAGACTGGAAGTTCACATGATCCTGTTTCTTGGGTTGCGTTAATTTACTACAGTGCATTACATAGCCCCAATATTTTACTTATAAATCACTAGTCATCTTGACTACTTACTTACTGGTGGTTTAGTCACTAATTCATGTCTGACTCTTTGAGACCCCATAGACAGTAGTTCACCAGACCGCTCTGTCCATGAGATTCTCCAGGCAAGAATATTGGAGTGGGGAGCTTCCCTGGTGGTCCAGTGGGTAGGGACACCGCCTTGCAATGCAAGGGGTGCTGGTTCGATCCCTGGCCTGGGAAGATCACACGTGCCGCGGAGCGACTGGACCGATGTGTCCAACTACCGAGTCGGTGCTCTGGAGCGCATGCGCCCAGAGCCGGTGCTCTGCGACAACAGAGGCCACCGTGATGGGAGGTCCACACTGGCCAAAGAACAAAGATGGATGAAAATAGATAAATGAAAGACCAATAGAAATGGCCCACCCGCCCCCTCCCCCCCCACCTCCCCCCCCCAAAAAAAAGAAAAAAAAAAGAATACTGGAGTGGGTTGCAATTTCCTTTACCAATTTACTAGGTTAGATTTATTATAAATGTATATAACTCAAGAATAGACTGATTGAAGAGATCCACAGTGAAAGGTATGGGGAAAGGGCAGAAAGGATGGTTGATAATGAAATAACTTTATGGAATGGATGTAACATAATGCTCTATAGTCTTGATAGGGGTTTGGGCTGCACAAGCATACTTATTTATCAAAATTCAGGGCAAATACACTTAAAATATGTTCATTCCGTTTTATGTAAAATTTTATACACAGTGCCTGCTAAAGTATTTGAGGAAGTTGGTGAGATGTTTGCAGCATTTTTTAAAAGAGCAGAAAATATGATGAATTAATAGATGAATAGAGAAGGATAGATAGAGTTGAGCAAGTACAGTAAAATGTAAAGGGCAGAATCTAGGTAGAAGCTTTCAGAAGAAGGAATTTTTTCCAATACTGCTTCATGTTCAAGGGTTTGCCTAATAAGGAGTTGAAAAAATTGCAGCATAAAAGGCACATGTGATTTATTCAGTCTTTCTAGCATTTTTGATGTTTATTATAAAAGTATTAGAGACTGAATTAAATTGTATTTAATTTCAATTCTGCCTTTTGACATGTACCCACTGCTCATAATAGTGAAAGCTATTTGCTGCATGGGTTCCTTTTAGAACTCAATTAACATCGATTTGTCCATTGCTACAGACTATATTAATGCTAACGACTTAGAATAAATTACTGTTTGCTCTTTATGAATAAGTTCAATAAACTGTTTCTTTCATTTCTACTTCCTTTCCAATGTGTTCTAATTAAAATCTATTAATGTTTGTATTTCCTAGTAATTTTATTTTTACATTTATATTCAAATTACCACATAACTGAAATGTACAAATTTCCTAATAAATGTCAGATTTTATTGTCTGTTATTTCCATTTAAGAGTTTAATGACTCTACTTGGATGCTCAAAATTTAACTTTTTTAAAAAAATTCAGAGTTCATAAACCTAACATGCCCTATTTTCAGATATGAACTGTTCAAATAGGAAGCACTAGGTAATGGTCCAGAAAATGGTTAGGTTCACTGAAGGTATCCAAAGAGCATATGAAAACTACTATCTGAATTTGTTTTTATTTAAAAAATCTTTATCCAACTTTAACCTATAGGTTGACCAGGACATACTCAGTTGGTCTTCATCCATCACATATCATTCACATGCTGTATTTAAATTTCTTTACAAACAGTGATATGCAATGTGGAAGAGTTAACAGTTTTGTTCAATGGTTTATACTGTAGTTCACTAGAGTAGAAAATGGCAGCCCACTCTAGTGTTCTTGCCTGGAAAATTCTATAGACAGAGTAGCCTGATGGGCTATGAGGTCTCAGAGTCAGAGCAGCCTGGCAGGCTATGAGGTTTCAGAGTCAGACATGACTGAGCACACACGTAGTTCACATTTGACTGTGTATATGGATATATAAATATTTACTAATTTTAATTCAGAAAGCTCTTAGAAAAAGACACTTGGTTTAAAAGATTTCTTAAAGCAGGCAGGAAATGGAGAAGGGAAAAACAATCTGTATAAATGAAAGTGATACTAATAAAAGTGAATATGAGAAAATGATAAAACCAACTTATCTTCCTGACCACAAAATTGGACCTCTTCAGAAAAACGAATCTGATTTATTAATATTAGAGACTGAATTAAATTGTATTTAATTTCAATTCTGCCTTTTGACATGTACCCACTGCTCATAATAGTGAAAGCTATTTGCTGCATGGGTTCCTTTTAGAACTCAATTAACATCGATTTGTCCATTGCTACAGACTATATTAATGCTAACGACTTAGAATAAATTACTGTTTGCTCTTTATGAATAAGTTCAATAAACTGTTTCTTTCATTTCTACTTCCTTTCCAATGTGTTCTAATTAAAATCTATTAATGTTTGTATTTCCTAGTAATTTTATTTTTACATTTATATTCAAATTACCACATAACTGAAATGTACAAATTTCCTAATAAATGTCAGATTTTATTGTCTGTTATTTCCATTTAAGAGTTTAATGACTCTACTTGGATGCTCAAAATTTAACTTTTTTAAAAAAATTCAGAGTTCATAAACCTAACATGCCCTATTTTCAGATATGAACTGTTCAAATAGGAAGCACTAGGTAATGGTCCAGAAAATGGTTAGGTTCACTGAAGGTATCCAAAGAGCATATGAAAACTACTATCTGAATTTGTTTTTATTTAAAAAATCTTTATCCAACTTTAACCTATAGGTTGACCAGGACATACTCAGTTGGTCTTCATCCATCACATATCATTCACATGCTGTATTTAAATTTCTTTACAAACAGTGATATGCAATGTGGAAGAGTTAACAGTTTTGTTCAATGGTTTATACTGTAGTTCACTAGAGTAGAAAATGGCAGCCCACTCTAGTGTTCTTGCCTGGAAAATTCTATAGACAGAGTAGCCTGATGGGCTATGAGGTCTCAGAGTCAGAGCAGCCTGGCAGGCTATGAGGTTTCAGAGTCAGACATGACTGAGCACACACGTAGTTCACATTTGACTGTGTATATGGATATATAAATATTTACTAATTTTAATTCAGAAAGCTCTTAGAAAAAGACACTTGGTTTAAAAGATTTCTTAAAGCAGGCAGGAAATGGAGAAGGGAAAAACAATCTGTATAAATGAAAGTGATACTAATAAAAGTGAATATGAGAAAATGATAAAACCAACTTATCTTCCTGACCACAAAATTGGACCTCTTCAGAGCCTCATTATACAATAAAGATGACGTTCTAAAGATATCTGACCGAAAGTCACCTAAAACTATAGTCATTAAGAAGAAGACTAGTAGAAATTATATGCACTACCATTTATAATGAACTTAGCCCTAAAGGAATTTTCATGTCTTGAGATATTACATAATGACAGCATAAAGTGTTCAAGGGATCAAGACTTTTTAAACATGGAGAAAATGAATAAAAATCTCTGCAATTTTTAAATGGGATTTTTAAGGTCATTTGATCTAACACAAACTATAAATTTTTAGAAGTTTTTCTTGAGTGAAATCAGAGAAGCAAAAAGAATTAAACAGAGACTTGTTCTTCCTGTAGCAGAGGGCTGCAGTAATACATGACAAATAAATGTAAATACAATTTATTACAAGACAACCATAAATTTCCAGAAGATCTGCCTAAACAAGTGTGGGAGAGATAGTCAGTTGGATGAAAATACCCATATTTTAATTATGTCCCAATTTAGGGTATTTCCTAGATTTCACTTCAATAATGAAATACATAAAGAGCTACAGTTTTTGTGATCCTGTAAAGCAAAATATGAAAGAGAAACATCTTAAATAATGCATCTAATTAAAATAATCTTTCTTGAAACACCTATAAGTGCTCATGGAGCAGCATCTTTGATTGGAATGAAGACAGGATTCCGGGATGAGAGGATTATCACTCATGAATCCCTTTTATCATTTTTCAGAGACAAGATTTTGCAGAGGAATATGTTTTAGATTCATGTGCTTTAGTTGGAAACATTTTCATTTTGTGAGGGAATTCCAAAGAATCACTCCAAAATTGCCCTTCACGTTAATTTTACACTAGTTGGCTGAATCTAAAAGTAAAAACTTCTGACAAATATTACCAGACATGAGTTTCACTGATGTGGTTCTGACTGCAGCAACATTCTCAGAGTCTGGCTGCAGATAATCTGGGTCAGAGCATTTGTGAACACATGGAGAAGTAAAAACAATCTGTATAAATGAAAGTGATACTAATAAAAGTGAATATGAGAAAATGATAAAACCAACTTATCTTCCTGACCACAAAATTGGACCTCTTCAGAGCCTCATTATACAATAAAGATGACGTTCTAAAGATATCTGACCGAAAGTCACCTAAAACTATAGTCATTAAGAAGAAGACTAGTAGAAATTATATGCACTACCATTTATAATGAACTTAGCCCTAAAGGAATTTTCATGTCTTGAGATATTACATAATGACAGCATAAAGTGTTCAAGGGATCAAGACTTTTAAACATGGAGAAAATGAATAAAAATCTCTGCAATTTTTAAATGGGATTTTTAAGGTCATTTGATCTAACACAAACTATAAATTTTTAGAAGTTTTTCTTGAGTGAAATCAGAGAAGCAAAAAGAATTAAACAGAGACTTGTTCTTCCTGTAGCAGAGGGCTGCAGTAATACATGACAAATAAATGTAAATACAATTTATTACAAGACAACCATAAATTTCCAGAAGATCTGCCTAAACAAGTGTGGGAGAGATAGTCAGTTGGATGAAAATACCCATATTTTAATTATGTCCCAATTTAGGGTATTTCCTAGATTTCACTTCAATAATGAAATACATAAAGAGCTACAGTTTTTGTGATCCTGTAAAGCAAAATATGAAAGAGAAACATCTTAAATAATGCATCTAATTAAAATAATCTTTCTTGAAACACCTATAAGTGCTCATGGAGCAGCATCTTTGATTGGAATGAAGACAGGATTCCGGGATGAGAGGATTATCACTCATGAATCCCTTTTATCATTTTTCAGAGACAAGATTTTGCAGAGGAATATGTTTTAGATTCATGTGCTTTAGTTGGAAACATTTTCATTTTGTGAGGGAATTCCAAAGAATCACTCCAAAATTGCCCTTCACGTTAATTTTACACTAGTTGGCTGAATCTAAAAGTAAAAACTTCTGACAAATATTACCAGACATGAGTTTCACTGATGTGGTTCTGACTGCAGCAACATTCTCAGAGTCTGGCTGCAGATAATCTGGGTCAGAGCATTTGTGAACACAGTCCTATATGTTCACAACACAGGGCAGTTGGGTGATTACACTGTCGTGCTGTAAGTTACAAGTGAGAGACGTCTAAAATGTAACAACTATGTCAATCTACAGAGCCAAGGAAAAGAGATTTCTTTCTAGGAATGAAAAAACAACATTTAGGTGATTTCCTTTAAAACTTTCATAGAGAACACACTGAATAAATCTGTGTTAAATTAACGAACAAATCAACAAATAACAAATAATTAGCTTACCGTTTCAAATTTAATCCAAAAATGTTATTATATTCTATTTACTTTAACTGCATAACTAATTGTAAGGAGGGGCTTCCCAGGTGGCTCAGTGCTAAAGAATCCGCCTGCCAATGCCAGAAATTGGGTTCAATCTTTAGGTCAGGAAGATCCCCTGGCAGAAGAAAATGGCAACCCACTTCAGTATTCTTGCTTGGGAAATTCCATGGATAGAGAAGCCTGGTGGGCTCCTGCTACAACTGAGTCTTCATTCCTACCCTGAAAATATTCTCTTTTTTTAATGGACATTTCTCAAGTTCCTAATGTACACTGGGTTAAGACATTATGTATAGGAATGCCAGTGATTTCTGTGTGTTGACTTTGTATCCTGTGACTTCGCTGAATTCGCTGATTAACTCTAGTAGTTTTGTAATAGTGTCTTTGGGATTTTCTATGTATAATATCATGTCATCTGCAAATAGAGAGTTTGACTTCTTCCTTTCCAATCTGGATTCCTTTGATTTCTTTCTCTTCTCTTACTGCTATTGCTAGAACTTCCAGGACTATGTTGAATAAGAGTGGTGAAAGTGGACACCCCTGTCTTGTTCCTGATCTTAGAGGAAATGCTTTGAGATTTTCACCATTGAGGATAAGGTTCGCTGTGGGCTTCTCATATATGGCTTTTATTATGTTGAGATAGGTTCCTTCTATGCCCATTTTCTGAAGAGTTTTTATCATAAATGGATGTTGCACTTTGTCAAATACTTTTTCTGCATCTGTTGAGATGATCATGTGATTTTTGTCTCTCAATTTGTTGATATGATGTATCACATTGACTGATTTGCGAATATTGAAGAATTCTTGCATGCCTGGGATAAACTCAACTTGATCGTGATGTATGAGCTTTTTGATGTGTCATTGAATTCTGTTTGCTAGGATTTTGTTGAATCTAGACACCAAATTTCTCATCAGTGAAACTGGCCTATAATTTTCTTTTTTTGTGTTGTCTTTGCCTGGCTTTGGTATCAGGGTGATGGAGGCCTCATAGAATGTGTTTGTATTTCTTAAGAAACTAAAAATAGAAGCACCATACGATCCAGCAATCCCACTCTTAGACTTATACCCTGATGAAATCAAATCTGAAAGAAGCACCTGTACCCCAATGTTCATTGCAGCTCTCTATACAATAGCTAGAACATGGAAACAACCTAGATACCCATTGATGAACGAATGGATACAAAAGCTCTGGTAAATATATACAACGGAATACTACATAGCTGTAAAGGGAAATGCAGAAGAATCAGCCCTAATGAGGTGGCTGGATCTAGAACGTATCATAAAAAGTGAAGTCAGTCAGAAAGAGAAGGACAATACAGTATATTAACACATATATATGGAATCTAGTAGGATGGTGATGATGGCACACACAGTGAAGTGACAGAAAGACAGACATGGACAGTGGACATGTGGACATTGTGGGGAAGGAACAGAGGGTGGTAGGCGTAAAGGAAGTAGTATGAAGGCCTGTACTATCATAAGTGAAGAAAATAGCTCTAGTCATTGCTCTGTGAGAAAAGGGGATCCTTCAGGGGTGCTGTGTGATGGTTGGGAGGGGTGGGAAGGGGGGGATATACATATAACTGATCTGGGAACATGCATATCTGTAAACAACAAAACTGTGTAAAAGTTAAAAGTAAAATAAAGGTTTTAAAAAAAAGACATTATGTACTTTCACACATCCTAACTCACTATATTTAAAGCTAAATACCAATCTATGAGGAAATGAAAGTTTCAAAATTTAAAAAATTTGATCATCAAGCAGCGTATTCTGAAAGAGCAGGATGCAAGAATTCTAAAATGGGATTTAATTGCAGGAACTCTAGAGCAATCAGCTGTTAGCTCTTTTCAATAAAATGGCCTCATAACAAGATGTATAGGCAGCCTGTTATCAGATGCCTGTGGCAGTCATTTTCAGTAAGGCCTGGAATTCATTCATGAAGCCAGTTTTAGAATAAGGGCAGTAGTTTTGCCTCCAACTCTTTCAGAGTTCTCCAGAAGGGCTTTCTCCAAAGGACTTAATTTATTAAAGAATGAGAGAATACATTTGTTGTTGTGTGTTTTTTTTTTTAATAAACATTTCCATTGTCAGGAAACAAAATGTTTGTCAACTTAAATTTTGTTTAAGATTAATTTTTGATTGTTTGATGCAAATAATCAAAATTAACAAGAAAATCATGATGCTTTATGATTGCGATTTGTTAAACAGAGTTATGCAGCTCTCTATACAATAGCTAGAACATGGAAACAACCTAGATACCCATTGATGAACGAATGGATACAAAAGCTCTGGTAAATATATACAACGGAATACTACATAGCTGTAAAGGGAAATGCAGAAGAATCAGCCCTAATGAGGTGGCTGGATCTAGAACGTATCATAAAAAGTGAAGTCAGTCAGAAAGAGAAGGACAATACAGTATATTAACACATATATATGGAATCTAGTAGGATGGTGATGATGGCACACACAGTGAAGTGACAGAAAGACAGACATGGACAGTGGACATGTGGACATTGTGGGGAAGGAACAGAGGGTGGTAGGCGTAAAGGAAGTAGTATGAAGGCCTGTACTATCATAAGTGAAGAAAATAGCTCTAGTCATTGCTCTGTGAGAAAAGGGGATCCTTCAGGGGTGCTGTGTGATGGTTGGGAGGGGTGGGAAGGGGGGGATATACATATAACTGATCTGGGAACATGCATATCTGTAAACAACAAAACTGTGTAAAAGTTAAAAGTAAAATAAAGGTTTTAAAAAAAAGACATTATGTACTTTCACACATCCTAACTCACTATATTTAAAGCTAAATACCAATCTATGAGGAAATGAAAGTTTCAAAATTTAAAAAATTTGATCATCAAGCAGCGTATTCTGAAAGAGCAGGATGCAAGAATTCTAAAATGGGATTTAATTGCAGGAACTCTAGAGCAATCAGCTGTTAGCTCTTTTCAATAAAATGGCCTCATAACAAGATGTATAGGCAGCCTGTTATCAGATGCCTGTGGCAGTCATTTTCAGTAAGGCCTGGAATTCATTCATGAAGCCAGTTTTAGAATAAGGGCAGTAGTTTTGCCTCCAACTCTTTCAGAGTTCTCCAGAAGGGCTTTCTCCAAAGGACTTAATTTATTAAAGAATGAGAGAATACATTTGTTGTTGTGTGTTTTTTTTTTTAATAAACATTTCCATTGTCAGGAAACAAAATGTTTGTCAACTTAAATTTTGTTTAAGATTAATTTTTGATTGTTTGATGCAAATAATCAAAATTAACAAGAAAATCATGATGCTTTATGATTGCGATTTGTTAAACAGAGTTACCTCTGGGCATTACCCTCATAAGCCCAAGTGACTATATTTGCAGATGGAAGCTTAATAGCTAGTGTATAGTTTATTATGTTTAAAAAGGGCTAGGAAATGTGATAACTGGTTACAGGTCACAGTCACTGAATATAAAGGAGTTAATTTATAGTTTTAGATCCATAAGTTAAGCTGGAAATACTAAGTGTGGTCTTGCAGTTTGTCCCAGTGGTAGAGTGTTTATTTTGTTCCTTTCTCAGTGTCTGGAGAGTTTGTGAAGTGACTCACAAGAACTCAGATAAGACAGAGATAGAGCTAATCTTTAACAGTTAATTATGAAATTAAAACGATAAATCAGAGGAGAGATAAACAAAGGGATCTTACAGAGAAAAGGCATCATTCAAAAACTTGAGTTGAGTAACTGAGCAAGGTCCTAGTTAGCTAGTTGGGATTCAGTGATAAACAAAATAGTCTTAATCCTCAAGAAATTTACCAATTAATAAGGAAGAGGCAGGGGCTTCCCTGGTGGTCCAATGGGTAAGGACACCACCTTGCAGTGCAAGGGGCGCCGGTTCGATCCCTGGCCTGGGAAGATCACACGTGCCGTGAAGCGGCTGGACCGAAGCCGAGCTGGAGCTCTGGAGCGCATACGCCCAGAGCCGGTGCTCTGTGACAACAGAGGCCACCGCAATGGGAGGCCCACAGGGGCAGAAGAACAAAGATGAATGAAAACAGATAAATGAAAGACCAATAGAAGTTGCCTGTCCGCCCCCCTCCCTGCCCCCTCCCTCCCCAACCCACTTAAAATAAATAAGTAAAATTTAAAAAAAAAAAAAAGGAAGAGGCAGATTAAATAGTACTCACTAAATGACTAGATATACACAGTCTGATAAATACTTTGAAGAAAAGGTATAGAAAGCAATAACAGAGGGACCAGCTTTTACAGGAATTTATTTGTAGCTGTTTGTCAACTTAAATTTTGTTTAAGATTAATTTTGATTGTTTCATGCAAATAATCAAAATTAACAAGAAAATCATGATGCTTTATGATTGCGATTTGTTAAACAGAGTTACCTCTGGGCATTACCCTCATAAGCCCAAGTGACTATATTTGCAGATGGAAGCTTAATAGCTAGTGTATAGTTTATTATGTTTAAAAAGGGCTAGGAAATGTGATAACTGGTTACAGGTCACAGTCACTGAATATAAAGGAGTTAATTTATAGTTTTAGATCCATAAGTTAAGCTGGAAATACTAAGTGTGGTCTTGCAGTTTGTCCCAGTGGTAGAGTGTTTATTTTGTTCCTTTCTCAGTGTCTGGAGAGTTTGTGAAGTGACTCACAAGAACTCAGATAAGACAGAGATAGAGCTAATCTTTAACAGTTAATTATGAAATTAAAACGATAAATCAGAGGAGAGATAAACAAAGGGATCTTACAGAGAAAAGGCATCATTCAAAAACTTGAGTTGAGTAACTGAGCAAGGTCCTAGTTAGCTAGTTGGGATTCAGTGATAAACAAAATAGTCTTAATCCTCAAGAAATTTACCAATTAATAAGGAAGAGGCAGGGGCTTCCCTGGTGGTCCAATGGGTAAGGACACCACCTTGCAGTGCAAGGGGCGCCGGTTCGATCCCTGGCCTGGGAAGATCACACGTGCCGTGAAGCGGCTGGACCGAAGCCGAGCTGGAGCTCTGGAGCGCATACGCCCAGAGCCGGTGCTCTGTGACAACAGAGGCCACCGCAATGGGAGGCCCACAGGGGCAGAAGAACAAAGATGAATGAAAACAGATAAATGAAAGACCAATAGAAGTTGCCTGTCCGCCCCCCTCCCTGCCCCCTCCCTCCCCAACCCACGCCCCCCTTAAAATAAATAAGTAAAATTTAAAAAAAAAAAATAAGGAAGAGGCAGATTAAATAGTACTCACTAAATGACTAGATATACACAGTCTGATAAATACTTTGAAGAAAAGGTATAGAAAGCATATAACAGAGGGACCAGCTTTTACAGGGAATTTATTTCTATTTTCTGTAAACGATAACTAAAGAATCATGAGCAAGTTGTTAACCTAATGAAAATTAGGCAAAGCTCCAAGCAGAGAATAAAAGTTTGAAACAACAGAAGTAGGAAACAATTCACAGCATTAGAATAATTTCCTTCAAATTTGTTCGATTTTACATTTCTATGAATAAAAAATTTGTAAATACTCAGTGCCAATGGCTAGCTAGCCTTTTTTCCCCACTCCTCTCCTCCGCTCTGCTTCCTTTCCTTTTCTTCCTTTCTTCTTACTTATATACATATTTATTAGTAAAACACATATGTTTCAAAAAAAATAGGTACTAATAAAGGATGAGATAAAAATATATTTTGCATGTTTCCTTTTCACATATCATCATATATTAGCTGTGATATCCCAAAGATCAATGCCTCCTTTTATTAGAAAATCTGAAAGATCAGTGTGTCTGAAGCCTAGGAAGCCATGATGAAATTTATAAAAGCTGAGGCAAAGGTAGGCAGTGGCTAGATCATGAAGGGTCCTGACACATGCTTACAGCTTTTTCAATCTTTCTCTAGGTTCACTGAACACCAGTGACGAATTTAGAGAAGCCCATTTCAGAGTATACTACTGAAGTTGCCAGGCAGAGAATGGATCAAACAGAAATGGGAGAAAAATAAATGGTAATCTAGGACATTTAAGAAATATAGTAATCTAGGAAAGAAATGATGCAGAGTTGGATTGGACTATTGCAGTGGCAGTGGAAAAAATGTAATTAGAGATAAATTGTAGAAGTAGACTTGTCAAGTCTTGTGATAGGAAAAATTCATCACAGGGCTGAGGCTCAAGATGGTGGAGCAGTAGGGCATGAAGCTCACCTTCTCCACAAATCCATCAAAAATGCATCTACCTGTGGTCCAATTCTTAAATAATACCTGCTGAACACTAAAAGGACAAGTAAAGCTCCACACAACTGAGTAGGACAAAAGAAAATATAAGAAAAGAAATAGAAGAAGGAATTGGGATGGGACCTGCACCCTGGGAGGAAGCTACAAAAGAGGAAAAGGTTCCTGCACCATGGGAAGTCGCTTCACTGTCAGGGAGAACAGCTAGGACAGAGGGAGGGCTTCATAACATCAATGGAGAGCACAGTGACTGGTCTGTGGCAGCCAGAACAGAGGGGAACCTGCACAGGTGATCAGTGCTGCCACCAGGCACTCCCCAGCCTGAGTTGTGTGTCCACAGTGTGGATGGGGGCTGGGGGCTGAAGATCAAACCCTAGGAGGGGACTGAGATCGGAGGCAGGGAAGCTGCCTGAAAGAGGCTGAATCCGGTGTGACCACGACTGAGGGTATATAATGAGAAGGCCTGGTCTGCCCTAGAGGTCAAGAGCCATTGTTTGGGAGGTGAACGAGGGGAGAAGCATGGCCTGCCGCCACAGCCTCTTTTCCCTGTGTGCTCCAAGGTGAGAGGACAACACCTAACAAAGCTCTGGGAACAGGCATGAGTCTCCATGGCAGATTCTGGGAGTACTCACAAGCGGCCATCACAACCTCCTGGGCAGCAGGAGTGGTCCTGAGCCCCTGTCACTAGCCTCCTGGGCTCCAGGGGCAAGGACAAGCCACTTGCAATGCCATCGTGGGCACCAGGGGTACACACAAGCTGCCACCAAGAACCCCAGGAACAAGCAACTGCTGCATCTGCCCACCCCCTATCAAGGGGATAATCACCAATATATACTGAGGAAAGAAGGAGCAGGCTTCCCTAATAAAAACAGCCTTTGCATCAAAATGATTAGATTACAGTAGATAACTTTTTCTCCCAAACTTACAGAGTAAAGAAATATAAGTAAAATGAAGAAGCAGAGGAACCATGCTCAGTTAATGACCAAGAGGACTGAAAGAACAAGCAGTGAGACAGACATTTTCGGTCTTACAGCTACTTATTTCAAAAAGAAGATAATGAAAATACCGAAGAAATTAAGACTATCAACAGAAATACAGAGAGCTGTAAAAAGAAACAAATTGTTATTATAAAAAGGATCTGAGAAAAATCAAAAAACTCATTTGCGGAGATGAACACAGAACTAAATGCAATGAATAGCATAATGAATAATACAGAAGAATGAATAAGTGAAGTGGAAGGTAGAATAATGGAAACAACACAATCAGAACAGCAGCCAAAAAGTCAAATAAAAAAAAACAAAAGCAATATAAGAGACTTATGGTATAATATAGTGTGCCAATCTACAAATAGTAAGGATCCTAGAAGGGAAAGAAAAAGGAGATCAAAAATGTTATTTGAAGAAATTATGGCTAAAAATTTCCAAAACTAAAGAAGAAACTAGATTCAGGTATAGGAAGGACCAGGGATCCAAAACAATATGAAACAAAACACACCTACTTCAAGACATATTATAACTAAAGTGCAAAAGTAAAAAACAGAGTTCCAAAGACAGCAAGAGAAAAACATTAATTACAAGAGAAACCCCACAAGGCTATCAGCTGATTTTTTTTCTTTTTCACAGAAATGCTGCAGGGAGAAAGTAACAAGATATATCCAAAATCCTAAAAAAGTCCCAGACAAACCAAAACTAAAAGGGTACAGCAATACTAAAGATACCTTAAAGGAAATATGGAAAGGTCTTCTGTAAATAGAAAAGAAGAATCAATAAGCAAATCACCAAAATAAGTCAGTACACAGGTTTAAAAAAACTTATAAAATACCTCTGTGAAACTGAAGATAATCACAAGGCACAGCAAAAGGATGAACATTAAGGTATGAAAGAGGACATCAAAAACATGACTGAGGGAGGAGAATAAATGTGTCATTTCTAGAATGTATTTGAGCCTATATGATGACCAATCTAAGGGAAATAGATATAGGAAGTGATTAATACCCTTGAAAAACAAGGTGACTACAAATCAAAAACCTACACAAGATTTACAAAAGCCAAAAGAAGAGAACATAAGTATAATACAAAAGGAAAAAGAAAAGGGGGAAAATGAAGAAACAAACTAATTGAGAAAACATGGCTTAAAATGACAATAATATCTATCAATCATTACCTTAGGTGTCAATAGACTAAACGTTCCAATCAAAAAACACAGATGGAAAATTGTATTAAAAAAAACCCAAGATCCTACAATATGCTACCTATAGGAGACCCACTTTAGGGCAAAAGATAACCATATAGGGAAAGAGAGATGATGGAAAAAGATATTTCATACACGGAAATGACAAAAAGCAGGGTCACAATACTCAGACAAAATAGACTTCAAAACAAAGGCGATAAAGAAAGATAATTAAGGACACTATAGGATAAAAGGATCAATACAGAAAAGGATTTTCCACTCATTAACATGTATGCACTTAATATACAGGTACCCAAACACATAAGACAAGCACTAACCAACATAAAGGGAGAAGTTAAAGGATACAGTAGCAATTGTTGTTTAGTTGCTCAGTTGTATCTGATTCTTTGTAACCCCATGGACTGCAGCACGCCAGGTTTCCCTGTCCTGCACTATCTCCCAGAGTTTGCTCAAATTCATGTCCACTGAGTCAGTGATGCCATCCGACTGCCTCATCCTCTGCCATCCCCTTCTCCTCCTACCCTCAATCTTTCCCAGAAACAAGGTATTTTCTAATGAACGGTTCTTTGCATCAGGTGGCCAAAGTATTGGAGCTTCGGCATCAATTCTTCCAATGAATATTCAGGACTGATTTCCTTTAAAATTGACTGGTTTGATCTTCTTGCACTCCAAGGGACTCTCAAGAGTCCCTTTTCCCCAGCACCACAGTTTAAAAGCTTCAATTCTTTGGTGCTCAGCCTTCTTCACAGTTGAACTCACATTTGTACATGACTACTAGAAAAAAGATAGCTTTGTATACGGAACTTTGTCAGCAAAATAATGTCTCTGCTTTTTAGTAGGCTGTCATGGTTTGTCATAGCTTTTCTTCGAAGGAACAAGTACCTTTTAATTTCATGGGTGATTTTGGAGCCCAAGAAAATAATGTTTGTCACTGTTTCCATTTTCCCCATGATGGGACCAGTTGCTATGATCTTAGTTTTTTAAATGTTGAATTTTAAAACAGCTTTTTCACTCTTCTCTGTCACATTCATCAAAGGCTCTTTAGTTTCTCCTCACTTTCTGTCATTAGTGGCATCATCTGCCTATGTGAGTGTATTATTTTTCCCAGAAATCTTGATTCCAGCTTGAGTTTCATTCAGTCTGACATTTCTCATTATGTGCTCTGCACATGAGTTAAATAAGTAAGGTGACAATATACATCCTTGACATACTCCTTTCCTAGTTTGGAATCAGTCCATTTTTCCTTGTCCAGTACTAATTTTTGCTTCTTGACCTGCATACATGTTTCTCAGGAAGCAGGTAAAGTGATCTGGTATTCCTATCTCTTTCAGAATTTTCCACAGTTTGTTGTGATCCACACAGTCAAAGGCTTTCACATAGTCAATTAAGCAGAAGTAGCTGTTTTTCTGGCATTATCTTGCTTTTTCTATGATCTAGCTGATGTTGGCAATTTGACCTCTGGTTCCTCTGTCCTTTCTAAATCCAGCTTGTACATCTGAAAGTTCTTGGTTCACATACTGTTGAAGCCTAGCTTGAAGGATTTTGAGCATTAACTTGCTAGCATGTAGAATGAATCCAACTGAGCAATAGTTTGAACATTCCTTGGCATTTCCCTTCTTTGGGACTGGAATGAAAACTGACCTTTCTCAGTCCTGTGGCCTCTTCTGTGTTTTACAGATATGCTGCTCTACTGAGTGAGCACTTTAACAGCATCATCTTTACGATATGAAATAACTCAGCTGGAATTTGATTACCTCCACTAGCCTTGTTTGGGAAGTGATGCTTTCTAAGGCCTATTTGACTTCAAACTCCAGGATGTCTGGCTCTACATGAGTGATCACACTATTGTGGTTATTCAGGTCATTAAGACCTTTTCTGTATAGTTCTGTGTATTCTTCCTACCTCTTCTTCATATCTTCTGCTTCTGTTAGGTTCGTATAATTTCTGTCCTGTACTGTGCCTACCTTTGCATGAAATGCTCCCCTAGGTATTTCTAATTTTCTTGAATAGCTGTCTAGTCTTTACCATGCTGATGTTTTCCTCTATTTCTTTGCATTGTTCACTTAAAAAGGCTTTCTTATCTCTCCTTGATATTCTCTGAAACTCTGCATTCAGATGGGTATCTCTTTCCTCACCTCCTTTGCCTTTCACTTCTCTTCTCTCAGCTATTTGCAAGGTTTCCTCAGACAATGGTTATGCCTTTTTGCGTTTTTTCCCCTTTGGGGATAGTTTTGATCACTGTCTTCTGTACAAGGTTATGAATCTCCATTCATAATTCTTCAGGCACTCTATCAGCTCTGCACATGAGTTAAATAAGTAAGGTGACAATATACATCCTTGACATACTCCTTTCCTAGTTTGGAATCAGTCCATTTTTCCTTGTCCAGTACTAATTTTTGCTTCTTGACCTGCATACATGTTTCTCAGGAAGCAGGTAAAGTGATCTGGTATTCCTATCTCTTTCAGAATTTTCCACAGTTTGTTGTGATCCACACAGTCAAAGGCTTTCACATAGTCAATTAAGCAGAAGTAGCTGTTTTTCTGGCATTATCTTGCTTTTTCTATGATCTAGCTGATGTTGGCAATTTGACCTCTGGTTCCTCTGTCCTTTCTAAATCCAGCTTGTACATCTGAAAGTTCTTGGTTCACATACTGTTGAAGCCTAGCTTGAAGGATTTTGAGCATTAACTTGCTAGCATGTAGAATGAATCCAACTGAGCAATAGTTTGAACATTCCTTGGCATTTCCCTTCTTTGGGACTGGAATGAAAACTGACCTTTCTCAGTCCTGTGGCCTCTTCTGTGTTTTACAGATATGCTGCTCTACTGAGTGAGCACTTTAACAGCATCATCTTTACGATATGAAATAACTCAGCTGGAATTTGATTACCTCCACTAGCCTTGTTTGGGAAGTGATGCTTTCTAAGGCCTATTTGACTTCAAACTCCAGGATGTCTGGCTCTACATGAGTGATCACACTATTGTGGTTATTCAGGTCATTAAGACCTTTTCTGTATAGTTCTGTGTATTCTTCCTACCTCTTCTTCATATCTTCTGCTTCTGTTAGGTTCGTATAATTTCTGTCCTGTACTGTGCCTACCTTTGCATGAAATGCTCCCCTAGGTATTTCTAATTTTCTTGAATAGCTGTCTAGTCTTTACCATGCTGATGTTTTCCTCTATTTCTTTGCATTGTTCACTTAAAAAGGCTTTCTTATCTCTCCTTGATATTCTCTGAAACTCTGCATTCAGATGGGTATCTCTTTCCTCACCTCCTTTGCCTTTCACTTCTCTTCTCTCAGCTATTTGCAAGGTTTCCTCAGACAATGGTTATGCCTTTTTGCGTTTTTTCCCCTTTGGGGATAGTTTTGATCACTGTCTTCTGTACAAGGTTATGAATCTCCATTCATAATTCTTCAGGCACTCTATCAGATCTAATGCCTCAAATCTATTTGTAACTTCCACTATATAATTGTAAGGGATTTGATTTAGGTCATACCTGAATGGCCTAGTGGTTTTCCCTACTTCATTCAATTTAAGTCTGAATTTTTCAATAAGGAGTTCATGATCTGAGCCACAGTCAACTCCTGGTATTATTTTAGCTGACTTTATACAGCTTCTCCATCTTCGCTGCAAATCTGATTTCCATAATGACCATCTGGTGATGTTCACGTGTAGAGTTGTCTCTTGTGTTATTGGAAGAGGGTGTTTGCTATGACCAGTGTGTTCCTTGGTATAACTCTGTTAACCTTTGCTCTGCTTCATTTTAACTCCAAGGCCAAACTTTCCTGTTACTCAAGGTATCTCTTAATTTCCTTCTTTGGCATTCCAGTTCCTTGTGATGAAAAGAACACTTTTTTTCTGGTGTTAGTTATAGAATGTCTAGTAGGTCTTCATAGAACCATTCAAATTCAGCCTCTCTTGCATAGTGGTTGGGGCACAGATTTGGATTACTATAATAGTGAAAGGATTACCTTGGAAATGGGATCATTCTGTCGTTTTTGAGATTACACCCATGTACTGCATTTCAGACTCTTGTTGACTATGAGAGCCAATCCATTTCTTCTAAGGTATTCTTGCCCACAATAGTAGATATAATGGTCAGATGAATTAAATTTTCCCATTCCCATCCATTTTAGTTCACCGATTCCTAAAATGTCAATGGTCACTCTTGTCATCTCCTGTCTGACCACTTTTAATTTACCTTGATTCATGGACCAAATAGTCCAGGTTCCTATGCAATACTGCTCTTTAGAGCATCCGAGTTACTTTCACCACCAGACACATCCACAACTGGGCGTTCTTTCCTCTCTTGCGCTCTATGGCCTTTTGCCTTTCACTTCTCTTCTCTCAGCTATTTGCAAGGTTTCCTCAGACAATGGTTATGCCTTTTGCTTTCCCTTTGGGGATAGTTTTGATCACTGTCTTCTGTACAAGGTTATGAATCTCCATTCATAATTCTTCAGGCACTCTATCAGATCTAATGCCTCAAATCTATTTGTAACTTCCACTATATAATTGTAAGGGATTTGATTTAGGTCATACCTGAATGGCCTAGTGGTTTTCCCTACTTCATTCAATTTAAGTCTGAATTTTTCAATAAGGAGTTCATGATCTGAGCCACAGTCAACTCCTGGTATTATTTTAGCTGACTTTATACAGCTTCTCCATCTTCGGCTGCAAATCTGATTTCCATAATGACCATCTGGTGATGTTCACGTGTAGAGTTGTCTCTTATGTTGTTGGAAGATGGTGTTTGCTATGACCAGTGTGTTCCCTTGGTATAACTCTGTTAACCTTTGCTCTGCTTCATTTTAACTCCAAGGCCAAACTTTCCTGTTACTCAAGGTATCTCTTAATTTCCTTCTTTGGCATTCCAGTTCCTTGTGATGAAAAGAACACTTTTTTTCTGGTGTTAGTTATAGAATGTCTAGTAGGTCTTCATAGAACCATTCAAATTCAGCCTCTCTTGCATAGTGGTTGGGGCACAGATTTGGATTACTATAATAGTGAAAGGATTACCTTGGAAATGGGATCATTCTGTCGTTTTTGAGATTACACCCATGTACTGCATTTCAGACTCTTGTTGACTATGAGAGCCAATCCATTTCTTCTAAGGTATTCTTGCCCACAATAGTAGATATAATGGTCAGATGAATTAAATTTTCCCATTCCCATCCATTTTAGTTCACCGATTCCTAAAATGTCAATGGTCACTCTTGTCATCTCCTGTCTGACCACTTTTAATTTACCTTGATTCATGGACCAAATAGTCCAGGTTCCTATGCAATACTGCTCTTTAGAGCATCCGAGTTTACTTTCACCACCAGACACATCCACAACTGGGCGTTCTTTCCACTTGGGCTCAGCCTCTTCATTCCTTCCAGAGCTACTTCTCCACTCTTCTCCAGTAGTATACTGGGCACCTACCAACCTGGGGAGTTCATCTTTTAGTGTCTTTTTTTTTGCCTTTTCGTACCATTTATGAGGTTCTAAATGCAAGAATGCTGAAGTGTTTTGTCATTCCCTTCTCCAGGAGACCATATTTTGCCATTTCCTTTTTCAGTGGACCACATTTTGTCAGAAATCTCCACCATGACCCATACATCTCGGGTGGCCCTACATGGGCTGGCTCATAGTTTCAGTGAGTCAGTCAAGGCTGTGATTCATGTGACCACTTTAGTTAGTTTTCTTTATTTTGGAGGGATTTCACTAGGGGCTGGAATTCTGGCTTGAGAAAATAGGTTAATTTCACTATCCAGATTTAGATATTAATGTTAATAGCAAATGTTAACAGACTCAGGCTGGCGAATCTTTTTTGGCATTAAGATTACCCATGATATTGTTTCCTTTTTGGAATTTATTTTGGTGTGTAGCTCTCTCTCTCTCTTTTTTTTTTAACAATTATGAACAGAGCTCTTCAACAATGTCATATTTGAATTGGCAGAGTAGAAGGACAATCACCCTGAGAGAACACCAAAAATCCAACTAGCTGCTGATCAACCATCAACAGGAGAACCTTGGAACCCACCAAAATAAGATACCCCATGTCCAAGGGCAAAGGAGAAGCTGCAACAAGATGGTAGGAGGGGAGCAATCACGTTTAAAATCAAACTTCATACCTGCCTGACATACTCACAGGGCACAAACAGAACCTTGTACACACCAGGACCCAGGAAAAGGAGCAATGACCTCACAAGAGACTGAGGCAGACCTGCTTTTGAATGTTTCAGTGTCTCCTGCAGAGGCATGGGTCAGCAGTGACCTGCCACAGGAACAGGAGCTCTGGCAGCAGCAGTCCTGGAAGGTGCCACATGTAACATAAGTCCTCTTGGAGGGGGTCAGCATTATCCCCACTATACAGTCACTGAGCAGGCGACCAACAAAATGGAGAACAATTATACCAAAGAAGTTCTTGCACTGCTGTGAAAATTGTAGGCCCCATCACAGATTTCCCTACCTGGAATCCGGCAAAGGGACTAAGAACCCACAGGGAATTTCACTTTGAAGGCCAGTGGGATTTGAATACAGAACTTTCACAGGACTCAGGAAACAGGGACTCTTGGAGGGCACAACCAAAACCTTGTGCACACCAGGACCCCAGAGAAATAAGCAGTGATCCCACAAGAGATGGAGCCAGACTTGCCTGTGAGTATTTGGAGGTATCCAGCAGAGGCTTGAGTCATCAGTGGCCTGCCATAGGGTCAGAAGCACTGATTGCAGCAAGCTCGCATAAGTCCTTTTGGAGGAGGCAGCCATTGCCCCTACTTTAATTTGGCCTGAGAGAAGGAACACAGCCCCGCTCATCAGCAAAAAAGTGGATTATAGATTTACTCAGCATGACCTTGCTCAACAGAGCTACACACAGATTTCCCCACAATCAGTCCCTCCCATCAGGAAACTTTCCTCAAGTCTCTAATCTTCATCCATTAGATAGCAGACAGAATGAAAACCACAATAGTAGTTGGAGACTTTAACACCCCACTCACACCAAAGGACAGATCTTCTAGACAAGAGTATCAATAAGGCAACAGAGATCTTAAGTGATACAACAGAACAGTTAGACCTAATCAATATTTTCAAAAAGTATTACATCCAAGACAAGAAGAATATACATTCGAGTGTACACAGAACCTCCTCTAGGAAGGATCACACACTAGGGCACAAAACAACTCCAAAATTTGAGAGTATAGAAATTATCTCAGGCATCTTTTCTAACCACAATGATAGAAAACTAGAAATCAACCACAGAAGGAGAAATCAGAAAAAAAAAAAAAAAAAGTACGTGGAGACTAAAGATGGTAGAAAAACACCCAATAGGTTAATGATGAAATCAAAGAAGAAATTAAAAGATACTTTGAGATAAGTGACAATGAAAACAGCCATACAAATTATATGGGATGCAGCAAAAGCAATGCTTACAGGGAAGTTCACAGTCATATAGGCCTTCTTCAAAAACACATTTATCCCCACTATACAGTCACTGAGCAGGCGACCAACAAAATGGAGAACAATTATACCAAAGAAGTTCTTGCACTGCTGTGAAAATTGTAGGCCCCATCACAGATTTCCCTACCTGGAATCCGGCAAAGGGACTAAGAACCCACAGGGAATTTCACTTTGAAGGCCAGTGGGATTTGAATACAGAACTTTCACAGGACTCAGGAAACAGGGACTCTTGGAGGGCACAACCAAAACCTTGTGCACACCAGGACCCCAGAGAAATAAGCAGTGATCCCACAAGAGATGGAGCCAGACTTGCCTGTGAGTATTTGGAGGTATCCAGCAGAGGCTTGAGTCATCAGTGGCCTGCCATAGGGTCAGAAGCACTGATTGCAGCAAGCTCGCATAAGTCCTTTTGGAGGAGGCAGCCATTGCCCCTACTTTAATTTGGCCTGAGAGAAGGAACACAGCCCCGCTCATCAGCAAAAAAGTGGATTATAGATTTACTCAGCATGACCTTGCTCAACAGAGCTACACACAGATTTCCCCACAATCAGTCCCTCCCATCAGGAAACTTTCCTCAAGTCTCTAATCTTCATCCATTAGATAGCAGACAGAATGAAAACCACAATAGTAGTTGGAGACTTTAACACCCCACTCACACCAAAGGACAGATCTTCTAGACAAGAGTATCAATAAGGCAACAGAGATCTTAAGTGATACAACAGAACAGTTAGACCTAATCAATATTTTCAAAAAGTATTACATCCAAGACAAGAAGAATATACATTCGAGTGTACACAGAACCTCCTCTAGGAAGGATCACACACTAGGGCACAAAACAACTCCAAAATTTGAGAGTATAGAAATTATCTCAGGCATCTTTTCTAACCACAATGATAGAAAACTAGAAATCAACCACAGAAGGAGAAATCAGAAAAAAAAAAAAAAAAAGTACGTGGAGACTAAAGATGGTAGAAAAACACCCAATAGGTTAATGATGAAATCAAAGAAGAAATTAAAAGATACTTTGAGATAAGTGACAATGAAAACAGCCATACAAATTATATGGGATGCAGCAAAAGCAATGCTTACAGGGAAGTTCACAGTCATATAGGCCTTCTTCAAAAAACAAGATCACAAAAAATATAATCCACCACTTAAAAGAATTGGAAGAAGAACAAATAAAACCTAAAGTCAGCAGAGGGAAGGAAATAATAGAGATCAGAGAGAAATAAACAAGAGATTTTTAAAACAATAGAAAAAAATCAGCAAAACCAATAGCTATCCTTGAAAGGATAAACAAAATTGACAACCCGCCAGTGGGGCTCACCAAGAAGAAAAGAGACAACCCAAATAAACAAAGCAAGAGATGAAAACAGATACAGAACAATTGATACCACAAAAATACAAAACCATGAGGGAATCCTATGAACAATCATACATCAACAAATTTGACAACCTAGAAGAAACACACGTTTCTGGAAATTAATAGCCCACAAGAATTGAATCAAGAAGAAATAGATAACTTGAACAGCCCAATCAGTAGAAGTAAAATAGAATGTGTAATTTTTAAAAAGTTTCTACAAACAAAAGTCCAGGCCCAGCCAGATTTACAGGCCAATTCTCCCAAACATTAAAAGAAACACATATACTGACCCTTCTCCAACTCTCTCAAAATATTAAAGAGGAACAAACACCTTTAAAGTCATTCTATCAAGCCACCATCATCCCAAGCAAAACAAGACAAGGACATCGCCAAAAAAAAAAAATTAAAATCAACATCTTTGAGAAATATAGGTGCAAAAATTCTCAACAAAATATTAACAACAAACTTAATCCAAAAGCACATAAAAAATATCATACACTTCAACCAAGTGGTATTCATCCCAAGTTTAGAAGCATAGTTCAAAATACACAAAAGCAATGTGATATTATGCATCAGCAAAGAAAAGTCAAAACTACATGATCATCTCAATAGATACAGAAAAAGCATTTGACAAACTCAACATCCATTCATGATAAAAACAACCAAGTGGGGATAGAGGGAACATATCTCAACATAATAAAAGCTGTTTATAACAAACCTACTTGATGGTAGAAAAACACCCAATAGGTTAATGATGAAATCAAAGAAGAAATTAAAAGATACTTTGAGATAAGTGACAATGAAAACAGCCATACAAATTATATGGGATGCAGCAAAAGCAATGCTTACAGGGAAGTTCACAGTCATATAGGCCTTCTTCAAAAAACAAGATCACAAAAAATATAATCCACCACTTAAAAGAATTGGAAGAAGAACAAATAAAACCTAAAGTCAGCAGAGGGAAGGAAATAATAGAGATCAGAGAGAAATAAACAAGAGATTTTTAAAACAATAGAAAAAAATCAGCAAAACCAATAGCTATCCTTGAAAGGATAAACAAAATTGACAACCCGCCAGTGGGGCTCACCAAGAAGAAAAGAGACAACCCAAATAAACAAAGCAAGAGATGAAAACAGATACAGAACAATTGATACCACAAAAATACAAAACCATGAGGGAATCCTATGAACAATCATACATCAACAAATTTGACAACCTAGAAGAAACACACGTTTCTGGAAATTAATAGCCCACAAGAATTGAATCAAGAAGAAATAGATAACTTGAACAGCCCAATCAGTAGAAGTAAAATAGAATGTGTAATTTTTAAAAAGTTTCTACAAACAAAAGTCCAGGCCCAGCCAGATTTACAGGCCAATTCTCCCAAACATTAAAAGAAACACATATACTGACCCTTCTCCAACTCTCTCAAAATATTAAAGAGGAACAAACACCTTTAAAGTCATTCTATCAAGCCACCATCATCCCAAGCAAAACAAGACAAGGACATCGCCAAAAAAAAAAAATTAAAATCAACATCTTTGAGAAATATAGGTGCAAAAATTCTCAACAAAATATTAACAACAAACTTAATCCAAAAGCACATAAAAAATATCATACACTTCAACCAAGTGGTATTCATCCCAAGTTTAGAAGCATAGTTCAAAATACACAAAAGCAATGTGATATTATGCATCAGCAAAGAAAAGTCAAAAACTACATGATCATCTCAATAGATACAGAAAAAGCATTTGACAAACTCAACATCCATTCATGATAAAAACAACCAAGTGGGGATAGAGGGAACATATCTCAACATAATAAAAGCTGTTTATAACAAACCCACAGCCAATATAATACTGAACTGTGAAAAATTGAAAAACTTCCTGCTAAAATCTGGAATGAAACAAAGATGCCTACACTCCCCTCTTCTATTCAATATAGTATACTACTCAGCTATAAAAATAATGAAATAATGACATTTGCAGCAATATGGATGCAAGTAGAGATTATCATACTAAGTGAAGTAAGTCAGAAAGACATTCACTGTATAATATCACTTACATGGGTAACGCTCAAAATCCTTCAAGCCAGGTTTCATCAGTACATGAACTGAGAATTTCCAGATATACAAGCTGGATTTAGAAAAGACAGGGGAACCACAGGTCAAATTGCCAACAATCATTGGATCATAGATAAAGCAAGACAATTCCTAAAAACTGCTGCTTCACTTACTATGTTAAATCCTTTGACTGTGTGGATCACAACAAACTGTGGAAAAATCTGAAAGAGTATCAGACCATCTTACCTTCTTCATGAAAAACCTGTATGCAGGTAAAGAAGCAAGTTAGAACCAATCATGGATCAATGGACTGGTTCGAAACTGGGACAGGAGTACATCAAGCCTATATACTGTCATACTGCTTATTTAACTTATATACAGAGTACATCATGTGAAATGACAGGCTGGATGAAGCTCAAGCTGGAATGAAGATTTCCAGGAGAAATATCAATAACCTCAAATATGCAGATGACAGCACCTAATGGCAGAAAGTGAAGAGGAACTAAACGACCTCTTGATGAAGGTGAGAGCAGAGTAAAAAAGCCTGGCTTAAAATTTAACCTTCAGGGCTTCCCTGGTGGTCCAGTGGGTGAGGACACCGCCTTGCAGTGCAGGGGGCACCAGTTCAATCCCTGACCTGGAAAGATCCCATGTGCCGCGGAGCAGCTGGAGCTATGTGTCTGGCTGCCCAGCCAGAGCTCTGGAACACATGACCCCAGAGCCGGTGCTCTGTGGCAAGAGGGGCCACTGCGATGGGAGGCCCACACAGGCCAAAGAACAGAGATGGATGAAAATGTATAAATGAGGGGCCAGTGGGAGTGGCCAAAAAAAAAAATTAACCTTCAAAAAACTAAGATCATGGCATCCAGTCCCAGTACTTCATGACAAACAGATGGGAAAAAATGGAAACTGTGGCAGATTTTTTATTTTCTTTGACTCCAAAATCAATGCATACAGTGACTGTAGCCATGAAATTAGAAGATGCTTGCTCCTTAGAAGAAAAGCAGTGACAATATGGATGCAAGTAGAGATTATCATACTAAGTGAAGTAAGTCAGAAAGACATTCACTGTATAATATCACTTACATGGGTAACGCTCAAAATCCTTCAAGCCAGGTTTCATCAGTACATGAACTGAGAATTTCCAGATATACAAGCTGGATTTAGAAAAGACAGGGGAACCACAGGTCAAATTGCCAACAATCATTGGATCATAGATAAAGCAAGACAATTCCTAAAAACTGCTGCTTCACTTACTATGTTAAATCCTTTGACTGTGTGGATCACAACAAACTGTGGAAAAATCTGAAAGAGTATCAGACCATCTTACCTTCTTCATGAAAAACCTGTATGCAGGTAAAGAAGCAAGTTAGAACCAATCATGGATCAATGGACTGGTTCGAAACTGGGACAGGAGTACATCAAGCCTATATACTGTCATACTGCTTATTTAACTTATATACAGAGTACATCATGTGAAATGACAGGCTGGATGAAGCTCAAGCTGGAATGAAGATTTCCAGGAGAAATATCAATAACCTCAAATATGCAGATGACAGCACCTAATGGCAGAAAGTGAAGAGGAACTAAACGACCTCTTGATGAAGGTGAGAGCAGAGTAAAAAAGCCTGGCTTAAAATTTAACCTTCAGGGCTTCCCTGGTGGTCCAGTGGGTGAGGACACCGCCTTGCAGTGCAGGGGGCACCAGTTCAATCCCTGACCTGGAAAGATCCCATGTGCCGCGGAGCAGCTGGAGCTATGTGTCTGGCTGCCCAGCCAGAGCTCTGGAACACATGACCCCAGAGCCGGTGCTCTGTGGCAAGAGGGGCCACTGCGATGGGAGGCCCACACAGGCCAAAGAACAGAGATGGATGAAAATGTATAAATGAGGGGCCAGTGGGAGTGGCCAAAAAAAAAAATTAACCTTCAAAAAACTAAGATCATGGCATCCAGTCCCAGTACTTCATGACAAACAGATGGGAAAAAATGGAAACTGTGGCAGATTTTTTATTTTCTTTGACTCCAAAATCAATGCATACAGTGACTGTAGCCATGAAATTAGAAGATGCTTGCTCCTTAGAAGAAAAGCAGTGACAATCCTAGACAGTGTATCAACAAGCAGAGATATCACTTTGCCAACAAAGGTTTATAAAGTCAGAGCTATGGGCTTCCCCTGGTGGGTCCAGTGTCTTGCAGTGTAAGCGGTGCTGGTTCGATCCCTGGCCTGGGTAGATCCCATGTGCCATGGAGAGGCTGGACTGATGTGTCCAACCACCAAGCAAGAGCTCTAGAGCACATGCGTCCAGAGCTGGTGCTCTGCAATGAGAGAGGCCACTGCAATGGGAAGCCACACAGGCCAAAGAACAAAGATGGATGAAAACAAATAAATGAAAGACCAACAGAGTGGCCAAAAAAAACAAAACAAAGAAACTTGGTTTTTCCAGTAGTTGTGTATGGATGTGAGAGCTGAACCATAACGAAGGCTGAACACTGAAGAACTGATGCCTTCGAACTGTGATGCTGAAGACTCCTGAGAGTCCCTTGGACTGCACAGCGATCAAAGCAGTCAATCCTGAAGGAAATTAACCCTAAATATTCATTAGAAGGACAGATGCTGAAGCTCCAATACTTTGTCCACCTGGTGCAAAGAGTTGACTCATTAGAAAGACCCTGATGCTGGGAAATACTGAAGTCAGGAGGAGAAAGGGATGGCAGAGGATGAGATAGTTGGATGGCATCACTGACTTGATGGATATGAGTTTGACCAAACTCTGGGAGATGGTGAAGGACAGGGAAGTCTGGTGTCCTTCAGTCCATGGGGTCTCAAAGAGGCAGGCATGACTGAGAGACTAAACAACAACTACTTGAGGAAGATGGAGAGAAATTTGTATGCTCAAGAATGAGATTAGCTTCACTTAAACCAACAGGAAATATTCAAGAGATACTGAGCAGTGAAGGAATTAGTCACAGAATGACATACCTGATAACACAATGGAGATTTCAATAAGGAAGTCAGTATGGGTGCTAAGTCACTTGAGTTGTGTCCAGCTCTTTGCCGAGAAAACAATGGGAAAAATGGAAACTGTGGCAGATCTTTTATTTTCTTTGACTCCAAAATCAATGCATACAGTGACTGTAGCCATGAAATTAGAAGATGCTTGCTCCTTAGAAGAAAAGCAGTGACAATCCTAGACAGTGTATCAACAAGCAGAGATATCACTTTGCCAACAAAGGTTTATAAAGTCAGAGCTATGGGCTTCCCCTGGTGGGTCCAGTGTCTTGCAGTGTAAGCGGTGCTGGTTCGATCCCTGGCCTGGGTAGATCCCATGTGCCATGGAGAGGCTGGACTGATGTGTCCAACCACCAAGCAAGAGCTCTAGAGCACATGCGTCCAGAGCTGGTGCTCTGCAATGAGAGAGGCCACTGCAATGGGAAGCCACACAGGCCAAAGAACAAAGATGGATGAAAACAAATAAATGAAAGACCAACAGAGTGGCCAAAAAAAACAAAACAAAGAAACTTGGTTTTTCCAGTAGTTGTGTATGGATGTGAGAGCTGAACCATAACGAAGGCTGAACACTGAAGAACTGATGCCTTCGAACTGTGATGCTGAAGACTCCTGAGAGTCCCTTGGACTGCACAGCGATCAAAGCAGTCAATCCTGAAGGAAATTAACCCTAAATATTCATTAGAAGGACAGATGCTGAAGCTCCAATACTTTGTCCACCTGGTGCAAAGAGTTGACTCATTAGAAAGACCCTGATGCTGGGAAATACTGAAGTCAGGAGGAGAAAGGGATGGCAGAGGATGAGATAGTTGGATGGCATCACTGACTTGATGGATATGAGTTTGACCAAACTCTGGGAGATGGTGAAGGACAGGGAAGTCTGGTGTCCTTCAGTCCATGGGGTCTCAAAGAGGCAGGCATGACTGAGAGACTAAACAACAACTACTTGAGGAAGATGGAGAGAAATTTGTATGCTCAAGAATGAGATTAGCTTCACTTAAACCAACAGGAAATATTCAAGAGATACTGAGCAGTGAAGGAATTAGTCACAGAATGACATACCTGATAACACAATGGAGATTTCAATAAGGAAGTCAGTATGGGTGCTAAGTCACTTCAGTTGTGTCCAGCTCTTTGTGACCCTATGGACTGTTGTCTCTCAGGCTCCTCTGGCCATTGGATTCTCCAGGCAAGAATGCTAGAATGTGTTGATGGGCCCTGCTCCAGGGGATTTTCCCAACCTAGGGATTTTAACCCATGTGTCTCATGTCTTCTGCATCAGCAGGCAGGTTCTTTACCATTAGTGCCACCTGGAAAGCCCTTTTCAGACAGATGACCAGACTGGTTTCTAATTCAAATTATGATCAAAGATATTAGGGTGGATAGTTCATTCATTTTAGTACAGTCACTGGAATGAATTTAGACCTATCAAAGATTAAGCTGTGTCCAGAATGTACTTTCTCAGAAGTCTTAGATCTTCTTGGATGAGGAAAACCTTGTCCCCCAGTGAAAGGCTGTATTTCTTGTCTAGTCAATGAGGAGCTGTTTCTGGTTGCCTACAGGGCAACAGCTGCAGACTTGACCTCTACATGCTGATCCGGGGAGGCCCACATCCTGGTGGAGGGAAATAGAACTGAGGGTGATGAAGACTAGCATATTCCAAGTCAAGTCCTAGAGATCCACATCACCTGGAAGGCATGAGATTCCCAATACGTATCTCTGAAGTCACATAAGACTCTGAAGGTGCTTCCCACTTGGATAGAATCACCAGAGATGGGCCCCTGAATGGTCTGCTTCTTGACTATTCAGGTGAAAGTAAAAAAAACTACTTGTATTCAGTACATTTATTTATATGTTAATAAGATCAGAATATTCACATATTTGTATTTAATGGAAGTCATCTTTCTGGCATCACTGACTTGATGGATATGAGTTTGACCAAACTCTGGGAGATGGTGAAGGACAGGGAAGTCTGGTGTCCTTCAGTCCATGGGGTCTCAAAGAGGCAGGCATGACTGAGAGACTAAACAACAACTACTTGAGGAAGATGGAGAGAAATTTGTATGCTCAAGAATGAGATTAGCTTCACTTAAACCAACAGGAAATATTCAAGAGATACTGAGCAGTGAAGGAATTAGTCACAGAATGACATACCTGATAACACAATGGAGATTTCAATAAGGAAGTCAGTATGGGTGCTAAGTCACTTCAGTTGTGTCCAGCTCTTTGTGACCCTATGGACTGTTGTCTCTCAGGCTCCTCTGGCCATTGGATTCTCCAGGCAAGAATGCTAGAATGTGTTGATGGGCCCTGCTCCAGGGGATTTTCCCAACCTAGGGATTTTAACCCATGTGTCTCATGTCTTCTGCATCAGCAGGCAGGTTCTTTACCATTAGTGCCACCTGGAAAGCCCTTTTCAGACAGATGACCAGACTGGTTTCTAATTCAAATTATGATCAAAGATATTAGGGTGGATAGTTCATTCATTTTAGTACAGTCACTGGAATGAATTTAGACCTATCAAAGATTAAGCTGTGTCCAGAATGTACTTTCTCAGAAGTCTTAGATCTTCTTGGATGAGGAAAACCTTGTCCCCCAGTGAAAGGCTGTATTTCTTGTCTAGTCAATGAGGAGCTGTTTCTGGTTGCCTACAGGGCAACAGCTGCAGACTTGACCTCTACATGCTGATCCGGGGAGGCCCACATCCTGGTGGAGGGAAATAGAACTGAGGGTGATGAAGACTAGCATATTCCAAGTCAAGTCCTAGAGATCCACATCACCTGGAAGGCATGAGATTCCCAATACGTATCTCTGAAGTCACATAAGACTCTGAAGGTGCTTCCCACTTGGATAGAATCACCAGAGATGGGCCCCTGAATGGTCTGCTTCTTGACTATTCAGGTGAAAGTAAAAAAAACTACTTGTATTCAGTACATTTATTTATATGTTAATAAGATCAGAATATTCACATATTTGTATTTAATGGAAGTCATCTTTCTGACTTAATGATTTATGAACTCTGTGCCTCATTCACTGCTTTTGGATGTTTGCTGAACTTAATGAATTGGTTCTGCTTTGACCTGGACAGCAAGAGAGAGAAGATTACACTTTCTGGAATCATTGTTCAGTATTGCAATTAATAAGGGTTTTTCCTATCCCTGTGGGCAAGGCCTGAAGTTAGGTCTTTCACCATCATTGCTTACTTCTTTCACTTACCACCTTTGGAAATAATGGCCTATGCTTTCCCACAAAACTTCAGAGATATTTTTTTCCCCTATGAGTTCGTGCTAAGTTGCTTCAGTTATGTTCAACTTTTTGTGACCCTGTTGACTGCAGCCTGCGAGGTTCCTCTGTCCATGGGATTCCCAGGCAAAAACATTGGAGTGAGTTAATATGCCCTCTTCCAGGGGCTCTTCCTGACCCAGTGATCAAACCTGCACCTCTTTCATCAGTAGGCAGCTCTTTACCACTAGTGCCACCTGATCTGCATGATAATGTTTTCTAAAATCATATAGGAATTCTCTCCTTATTAAGGTTTATAAAATAATATATGTAGGAAATATTAGTTAGGCACTCTCTTAACCTTAAGTCTACTAGGAAGTGTTTTGGGGCATCCAGTCAGCTTACAGTGAGGTGATTATTCTCTCCCCTCCTCAGGGAGAGACAACATAGAGTAAAACTGAAGTGTAAAGTCTCTGCAGTAAGACATCCTGCTTCCCCAAAGGCTGTATTTCTTGTCTAGAATCCTACAGGGCAACAGCTGCAGACTTGACCTCTACATGCTGATCCGGGGAGGCCCACATCCTGGTGGAGGGAAATAGAACTGAGGGTGATGAAGACTAGCATATTCCAAGTCAAGTCCTAGAGATCCACATCACCTGGAAGGCATGAGATTCCCAATACGTATCTCTGAAGTCACATAAGACTCTGAAGGTGCTTCCCACTTGGATAGAATCACCAGAGATGGGCCCTGAATGGTCTGCTTCTTGACTATTCAGGTGAAAGTAAAAAAAACTACTTGTATTCAGTACATTTATTTATATGTTAATAAGATCAGAATATTCACATATTTGTATTTAATGGAAGTCATCTTTCTGACTTAATGATTTATGAACTCTGTGCCTCATTCACTGCTTTTGGATGTTTGCTGAACTTAATGAATTGGTTCTGCTTTGACCTGGACAGCAAGAGAGAAGATTACACTTTCTGGAATCATTGTTCAGTATTGCAATTAATAAGGGTTTTTCCTATCCCTGTGGGCAAGGCCTGAAGTTAGGTCTTTCACCATCATTGCTTACTTCTTTCACTTACCACCTTTGGAAATAATGGCCTATGCTTTCCCACAAAACTTCAGAGATATTTTTTTCCCCTATGAGTTCGTGCTAAGTTGCTTCAGTTATGTTCAACTTTTTGTGACCCTGTTGACTGCAGCCTGCGAGGTTCCTCTGTCCATGGGATTCCCAGGCAAAAACATTGGAGTGAGTTAATATGCCCTCTTCCAGGGGCTCTTCCTGACCCAGTGATCAAACCTGCACCTCTTTCATCAGTAGGCAGCTCTTTACCACTAGTGCCACCTGATCTGCATGATAATGTTTTCTAAAATCATATAGGAATTCTCTCCTTATTAAGGTTTATAAAATAATATATGTAGGAAATATTAGTTAGGCACTCTCTTAACCTTAAGTCTACTAGGAAGTGTTTTGGGGCATCCAGTCAGCTTACAGTGAGGTGATTATTCTCTCCCCTCCTCAGGGAGAGACAACATAGAGTAAAACTGAAGTGTAAAGTCTCTGCAGTAAGACATCCTGAGATTTTACTCCAGGTCTCCCACTTACTACAGTGGAACTCAGGGTAAATTTCCCAAGATTTCACATTTCAATTTCCTCAGGCAATTGTCCCCTATACCTTGCTTTATAATTTCTGTCTCTACATCACTGTTGTTACCCATATTACTAGAGGAGGCCATAAATATGACTTGGTTGCCACTTGACCCATGATCTAGACCCAGGCAACCAGAGGCTCCTCAGCCCCTCCTCTGTCCCTGGAATGTTCCTTCTGCACACCATTCCCACAGTTAGATCCATTTTCAAGGATGCAGAGATGAGAGAGCATGATGTATTATTGAGACCATCTGGACAGTATACATGACTAAATTCATTTAAGGCTCTATACAGACTTCTAAGGTTCTGGTGGGTGGGTTCAGAGATCTACTTCCCTTTTGGTAGTACACAATATGTATTGCATGGGTGGTTCCCTTGCTTATTAAATATGCCACCTACCAATTTGGAGTGATCTGCTTCTCTCCATGCCTTACAATGTATGGGAGTTCCTGTTTCAGATTTCACACAGGGAACTCTGGAGGTTGTGAAGCAGCAAGTGGTGAGTTATCCAGTAGAAAAAAGTGGGCCTTAGGAAAGAGGCATCATTGCGAGAAATCCCAATTGGCCACTGACCTCTCTGTGGGGAGAAGTAGGCTGTATGTAAGATACCTGTGGACCATGGAGTGAGTTACGGTGATGTCCTCCAAATGCGGACTTATCTGATACATTTTCAAAGAAAGGAGACCTATGGCTGTGTCATGGGTTGGCCTATACTATGAGTTGGTTAGCTGGACACCAACACCCGACTAGAGACTAAAGTTTGAGATAGAAAGCTGAAAGAAGGGCTGAAGTCGAGAAGAATGTGCAGGTGTCCATCACTCAGCTAGCCCTGGGCTGGCAGGTAGGTGGGACAAAAGGATAATAACGTTGAAGACCTCAGTATGCCATTTTGCAAAAGTAGGACACAAATTGCCACAGATTAAAGTCTGAGCACTTATGGAAAAGTCTTATTCAGACACTAAGAGGTGAAACTCCTGAGAAAGTGAGGCGAGTAAAATGTTGTAGAGATTGACAAAGAAAAAGATGAAGCACCACATGGTGTACAACCACTAATAGAAGAGAAAATTTTAAACAGTAATTATCCTACACTTCTGATAATAAACAAATGACCCAAAACTCCTAGGAAAAAGAAAAGCTTACATTCTCTCTGTCCCTTGAAGATAGAAATATTATATCTTTGAAATGTAAAGATTCTAGGAGCTATTTTAAATACTGCCCATGATTGCTTCAGACTATTAAAACATGAGAGAGAGAAGAGGCATTTTAAAATGTAAACTTCTATGGAAGTGTCCTTGTCTAAAATTTAGTTCACAGTCTCCATAAGATTACACAAAGGTAAATACAAATTTTCACACATTATTGACCAGGGGTTTTTTGCAAAGACTAATGCACGTAGCTGGCAATTTGTTACAGTAAATATATATATATATATATATTTAATTCTTTTTTTTTGCAATCTCTTTTTTTTTTTTATTTTTAAACCTTTATTTTACTTTTAACTTTTACAGAGTTTTGTTGTTTACAGATATGTATGTTCTCAGATTAGTCATATGTATATCCCCCGCTTCCCTCCCCTCCCGACCATCACACAGCACCCCTGAAGGATCCCCTTTTCTCACAGAGCAATGACTAGAGCTATTTTCTTCACTTATGATACGTATAGGACTTCATGCTACTTCCTTTACGCCTCTCACCCCCCCCATGGAGTGAGTTACGGTGATGTCCTCCAAATGCGGACTTATCTGATACATTTTCAAAGAAAGGAGACCTATGGCTGTGTCATGGGTTGGCCTATACTATGAGTTGGTTAGCTGGACACCAACACCCGACTAGAGACTAAAGTTTGAGATAGAAAGCTGAAAGAAGGGCTGAAGTCGAGAAGAATGTGCAGGTGTCCATCACTCAGCTAGCCCTGGGCTGGCAGGTAGGTGGGACAAAAGGATAATAACGTTGAAGACCTCAGTATGCCATTTTGCAAAAGTAGGACACAAATTGCCACAGATTAAAGTCTGAGCACTTATGGAAAAGTCTTATTCAGACACTAAGAGGTGAAACTCCTGAGAAAGTGAGGCGAGTAAAATGTTGTAGAGATTGACAAAGAAAAAGATGAAGCACCACATGGTGTACAACCACTAATAGAAGAGAAAATTTTAAACAGTAATTATCCTACACTTCTGATAATAAACAAATGACCCAAAACTCCTAGGAAAAAGAAAAGCTTACATTCTCTCTGTCCCTTGAAGATAGAAATATTATATCTTTGAAATGTAAAGATTCTAGGAGCTATTTTAAATACTGCCCATGATTGCTTCAGACTATTAAAACATGAGAGAGAGAAGAGGCATTTTAAAATGTAAACTTCTATGGAAGTGTCCTTGTCTAAAATTTAGTTCACAGTCTCCATAAGATTACACAAAGGTAAATACAAATTTTCACACATTATTGACCAGGGGTTTTTTGCAAAGACTAATGCACGTAGCTGGCAATTTGTTACAGTAAATATATATATATATATATATTTAATTCTTTTTTTTTGCAATCTCTTTTTTTTAATTTTTTATTTTTTTAAACCTTTATTTTACTTTTAACTTTTACAGAGTTTTGTTGTTTACAGATATGTATGTTCTCAGATTAGTCATATGTATATCCCCCGCTTCCCTCCCCTCCCGACCATCACACAGCACCCCTGAAGGATCCCCTTTTCTCACAGAGCAATGACTAGAGCTATTTTCTTCACTTATGATACGTATAGGACTTCATGCTACTTCCTTTACGCCTCTCACCCACTGTTCCTTCCCCACAATGTCCATATGTCCACTGTCCATGTCTGTCTTTCTGTCGCTTCACTGCATGTGCCATCATCACCATCCTACTAGATTCCATATATATGTGTTAATATACTGTATTTGTCCTTCTCTTTCTGACTGACTTCACTTTTTATGATACATTCTAGATCCAGCCACCTCATTAGGGTTGATTCTTCTGCATTTCCCTTTACAGCTGTGTAGTATTCCATTGTATATATGTACCAGAGCTTTTGTATCCATTCATTCGTCGATGGACATCTAGGTTCCTTCCATGTTCTAGCTATTGTATAGAGAGCTGCAATGAACATTGGGGTACAGGTGCTTCTTTCAGATTTGATTTCGTCAGGGTATAAGCCTAAGAGTGGAATTGCTGGGTCATACGGTGCGTCTATTGTTAGATTTTTAAGACATCTCCAGACTGTCTTCCATAGAGGCTGTATCAATTTACACTCCCACCAGGAATGCAGGAGTGTTCCCTTTTCTCCGCAGCCTCTCCAGCATTTATTGTCTGCAGATTTGTGGATGATGGCCATTCTGACGGGTGTGAGGTGATATCTCATTGTAGTTTTGATTTGCATTTCTCTAATTATTAGTGAAGTTGAGCATCGTTTCATGTGTTTTTGGGCCATCTGTATGTCATCGTTGGAGAGGTGTCTGTTTAGGTCCTTTTCCCATTTTTTGATTGGGTTGTTCGTTTTTCCAGTGCTGAGTTGTCTGAGTTGCTTGTAGATTTTGGAGATTAATTCTTTGTCTGTTGTTTCATTTGTTATGATTTTCTCCCACTCTGTGGGGTGTCTGTTGAGTTTTTTTGTAATTTCTTTTGCTGTACAAAAGCTTTGAAGTTTCATTAGGTCCCACATGTTCATTTGTCTTTTTAGTTCCACTATTCTAGTAGGTGGGTCAGAGAAGATCTTGCTTTGATTGATGTCCTTGAGGGTTTTGCCTATATTCTTCTCTAAGAGTTTGATGGTTTCTGGCCTTACATTTAAGTCTTTAATCCATTTTGAGTTGATCTTTGTGTATGGTGTCAGGGTATGTTCCAACTTCATTTTCTTGCATGTAGCTGTCCAATTTTCCCAGCACCACTTGTTGAAGGGGCTGTCTTTGTCCGATTTTATATGTTTGCCTCCTTTGTCAAAAATAAGGTACCCATAGGTGTGTGGCTTTATCTCTGGGTTCTCGATCTTGTTCCATTGGTCGATATTTCTGTTTTTGTGCCAGTACCATACTGTCTTGATGACTGTTGCTTTGTAGTAGAGTCTGAAGTTGGGGAGGCTGATCCCTCCAGCTCCATTCTTCTTCCTGAGGATTGCTTTGGCTGTTCGAGGTCTTTTGTGTTTCCATATGAACTGTGTTATTCGTTGGTCTAGTTCTGTGAAGAATGTTATTGGAAGTTTGATAGGGATCGCATTGAATCTATAGATGACATTTGGTAGTATGGTCATTTTCACAATATTGATTCTTCTGACCCAGGAACATGGAATATTTATTTTAAAGGTTTTACAGAGCTTTGTTGTTTATAGGCATGCATGTTCCCAGATCAGTCATATGCATATCCCTGGTCCCCTCCCCCATCCCATGTCCCCCTATCACACCCCTCCGAGCCATCACACCAAGCCTTTCTAAGTACTCCTATTTCCTTAGCACAACGACAATAGCTATCTTTTTCACACATGACAGTATAGGTTTCCATGTTACTCCTTCTATGCCCCACACCCATACAGTAAATATTGAAGCCTCTGTAGCCAATAACATTCCAGTAGCAAAAGACAAATTAATATGTCTCCAGTCAATAGTTGTTAAAATATTTTCCATGGATATTAGTAAAAGCATTAGCCATGTGAGTAGATAGCCTAGGTAATCTTAACCTGTTCTGTCTGCTAGACACAACTTGGAGTCATATGTTATCTATAAACTAGTCAGTTTTGCATTGTTGTACCTTATTCATGACTAAAATTTTAGAATGAAAGCTATAGGCTTTTCTGTGTCTATATGTTTGTGTGTTTGTTTTTTTACATTTAAGTCTTTAATCCATTTTGAGTTGATCTTTGTGTATGGTGTCAGGGTATGTTCCAACTTCATTTTCTTGCATGTAGCTGTCCAATTTTCCCAGCACCACTTGTTGAAGGGGCTGTCTTTGTCCGATTTTATATGTTTGCCTCCTTTGTCAAAAATAAGGTACCCATAGGTGTGTGGCTTTATCTCTGGGTTCTCGATCTTGTTCCATTGGTCGATATTTCTGTTTTTGTGCCAGTACCATACTGTCTTGATGACTGTTGCTTTGTAGTAGAGTCTGAAGTTGGGGAGGCTGATCCCTCCAGCTCCATTCTTCTTCCTGAGGATTGCTTTGGCTGTTCGAGGTCTTTTGTGTTTCCATATGAACTGTGTTATTCGTTGGTCTAGTTCTGTGAAGAATGTTATTGGAAGTTTGATAGGGATCGCATTGAATCTATAGATGACATTTGGTAGTATGGTCATTTTCACAATATTGATTCTTCTGACCCAGGAACATGGAATATTTATTTTAAAGGTTTTACAGAGCTTTGTTGTTTATAGGCATGCATGTTCCCAGATCAGTCATATGCATATCCCTGGTCCCCTCCCCCATCCCATGTCCCCCTATCACACCCCTCCGAGCCATCACACCAAGCCTTTCTAAGTACTCCTATTTCCTTAGCACAACGACAATAGCTATCTTTTTCACACATGACAGTATAGGTTTCCATGTTACTCCTTCTATGCCCCACACCCATACAGTAAATATTGAAGCCTCTGTAGCCAATAACATTCCAGTAGCAAAAGACAAATTAATATGTCTCCAGTCAATAGTTGTTAAAATATTTTCCATGGATATTAGTAAAAGCATTAGCCATGTGAGTAGATAGCCTAGGTAATCTTAACCTGTTCTGTCTGCTAGACACAACTTGGAGTCATATGTTATCTATAAACTAGTCAGTTTTGCATTGTTGTACCTTATTCATGACTAAAATTTTAGAATGAAAGCTATAGGCTTTTCTGTGTCTATATGTTTGTGTGTGTTTATAAATGTTTATATATACATGAGATATATATATGTGTGTGTGTGTGTGTGTGTGTGTGATACTTTCATACCACCAGATTATATTTTGAAAATTAATTTGTAAAAAGAGCTCTATTTAATAGGCTTAAGGAAAAACAAACTTTAATATTAATGGACTACTTACATTGGGGTAAAAAGATACAGTAGAGGATGTGGAACTCACCTTCCCCCAGAAACATATGAAAAACATAGTTCTCTTTGAAAACTAACTAGAAACTGCAAAAAAAAAAAAAAAAAAAAACTCCTGCCAAGGCTGCAGGAACTAGCCACATCATCAGGTAGAATGGAAGGAAAAGCATCAGGGCAGGACCTAGGCCCCCAGAAGGGTACAAAGAGGGAAGGGGATCTTGCACCAGTGGGACACTTGCCCTGGGAAGTGAGCAGGGTGAACGCAGACTGGGCCTCCAAGTCCTGGAGCCCGGATGGAGAGGACATGCCCCCTCTGCTGCTTGGAGAACCACCGGGACAGAGAGGAAGACAGGAGGAGCACAGACTGTACTGGTGAGGAGTGCACAGCTGCTGGTATGCGACTCACTAGACAGGCCACCCAGAGGCCCGCCCTCAGCGCTGCCATTTCATTCCCCAATCTGAAATAAGCAAACACTCCGACTCTGCTCAATCCACACCACAGCTTGGCACTGGACCCAGGGCAGCCAGGACGTGAGAAAATTCTTGGTCTATGAATGCAGAGGCAACCCAGGTCTGGGGAGTAGTCCAGGCAGAACGGCAGCAGCCAGTGTTGGCACTTAACTCAAATAACTCCTAGAAGCAGCCCAGATTTCAGAGGGCAGTTCAGCTGTTTGAACTAAAAGAAGTCCAGCCCCCCCCCGAGTCAATAGTTGTTAAAATATTTTCCATGGATATTAGGCATTAGCCATGTGAGTAGATAGCCTAGGTAATCTTAACCTGTTCTGTCTGCTAGACACAACTTGGAGTCATATGTTATCTATAAACTAGTCAGTTTTGCATTGTTGTACCTTATTCATGACTAAAATTTTAGAATGAAAGCTATAGGCTTTTCTGTGTCTATATGTTTGTGTGTGTTTATAAATGTTTATATATACATGAGATATATATATGTGTGTGTGTGTGTGTGTGTGTGTGATACTTTCATACCACCAGATTATATTTTGAAAATTAATTTGTAAAAAGAGCTCTATTTAATAGGCTTAAGGAAAAACAAACTTTAATATTAATGGACTACTTACATTGGGGTAAAAAGATACAGTAGAGGATGTGGAACTCACCTTCCCCCAGAAACATATGAAAAACATAGTTCTCTTTGAAAACTAACTAGAAACTGCAAAAAAAAAAAAAAAAAAAAACTCCTGCCAAGGCTGCAGGAACTAGCCACATCATCAGGTAGAATGGAAGGAAAAGCATCAGGGCAGGACCTAGGCCCCCAGAAGGGTACAAAGAGGGAAGGGGATCTTGCACCAGTGGGACACTTGCCCTGGGAAGTGAGCAGGGTGAACCGCAGACTGGGCCTCCAAGTCCTGGAGCCCGGATGGAGAGGACATGCCCCCTCTGCTGCTTGGAGAACCACCGGGACAGAGAGGAAGACAGGAGGAGCACAGACTGTACTGGTGAGGAGTGCACAGCTGCTGGTATGCGACTCACTAGACAGGCCACCCAGAGGCCCGCCCTCAGCGCTGCCATTTCATTCCCCAATCTGAAATAAGCAAACACTCCGACTCTGCTCAATCCACACCACAGCTTGGCACTGGACCCAGGGCAGCCAGGACGTGAGAAAATTCTTGGTCTATGAATGCAGAGGCAACCCAGGTCTGGGGAGTAGTCCAGGCAGAACGGCAGCAGCCAGTGTTGGCACTTAACTCAAATAACTCCCTAGAAGCAGCCCAGATTTCAGAGGGCAGTTCAGCTGTTTGAACTCCCACAACCAACATGCTGCAACTCCCAGTCCTAGCCAAGCCTCCCACACACAACCTCAAAACAGCATCAGATTTGGGATGACCACACCAGAGGCAAAGCTGTGGGCTGCTTGTGAGTGGAGCTGTAAACACCTATGCAAGCAGCATGTCAGGCCTCTTCAGAGCCCAGGATCCACTTAATTCAACACTCCACTTCTTTAGGGCAAAGGCCCAGAGTAGAAGAAAACACAAACACTTAAAGGAAACAGTGCCAGCTTGAGCCTGACCTTCAGGGTTTCTGCTCCACCAACTTGGGCGAAGACCGTACACCTGACAGCAGGTAACAGTCACTGAACAGAAATGAAGTCCCACCTCACACCATGCACAGGCTCTAACTACTCCAACACCAGCCACAACCTCTATACCAAGATGATATTGACCAGAACACCCTAAGAAAAGATGTGACAAGCATCCATATCAAATCTAATCTTCATGCCAAAACACCAGGCACATGCTTTCTACACAGGAATACACCCATATAAAAACACCCCTTTCAAGAGGGGTGGGACCTAATGAAACTTAAAAGCTTCTGTACAGCAAAAGGCACTACAGAAAAGGTGAACAGACAGCCCACCGAATGGGAGAAAATCATAGCAAATGAAACAACAGACAAAGAATTAATCTCCAAAATCTACAAGCATCTCAGACAACTCAGCACCAGAAAAATGAACAACCCAATCAAAAAATGGGAAAAGAACCTAAACAGACACCTCTCCAACGATGACATACAGATGGCCAAAAGGCACATGAAACGATGCTCAACCACAGCTTGGTCACTGGACGACTCACTAGACAGGCCACCCAGAGGCCCGCCCTCAGCGCTGCCATTTCATTCCCCAATCTGAAATAAGCAAACACTCCGACTCTGCTCAATCCACACCACAGCTTGGCACTGGACCCAGGGCAGCCAGGACGTGAGAAAATTCTTGGTCTATGAATGCAGAGGCAACCCAGGTCTGGGGAGTAGTCCAGGCAGAACGGCAGCAGCCAGTGTTGGCACTTAACTCAAATAACTCCCTAGAAGCAGCCCAGATTTCAGAGGGCAGTTCAGCTGTTTGAACTCCCACAACCAACATGCTGCAACTCCCAGTCCTAGCCAAGCCTCCCACACACAACCTCAAAACAGCATCAGATTTGGGATGACCACACCAGAGGCAAAGCTGTGGGCTGCTTGTGAGTGGAGCTGTAAACACCTATGCAAGCAGCATGTCAGGCCTCTTCAGAGCCCAGGATCCACTTAATTCAACACTCCACTTCTTTAGGGCAAAGGCCCAGAGTAGAAGAAAACACAAACACTTAAAGGAAACAGTGCCAGCTTGAGCCTGACCTTCAGGGTTTCTGCTCCACCAACTTGGGCGAAGACCGTACACCTGACAGCAGGTAACAGTCACTGAACAGAAATGAAGTCCCACCTCACACCATGCACAGGCTCTAACTACTCCAACACCAGCCACAACCTCTATACCAAGATGATATTGACCAGAACACCCTAAGAAAAGATGTGACAAGCATCCATATCAAATCTAATCTTCATGCCAAAACACCAGGCACATGCTTTCTACACAGGAATACACCCATATAAAAACACCCCTTTCAAGAGGGGTGGGACCTAATGAAACTTAAAAGCTTCTGTACAGCAAAAGGCACTACAGAAAAGGTGAACAGACAGCCCACCGAATGGGAGAAAATCATAGCAAATGAAACAACAGACAAAGAATTAATCTCCAAAATCTACAAGCATCTCAGACAACTCAGCACCAGAAAAATGAACAACCCAATCAAAAAATGGGAAAAGAACCTAAACAGACACCTCTCCAACGATGACATACAGATGGCCAAAAGGCACATGAAACGATGCTCAACCTCACTTATTATTAGAGAAATGCAAATCAAAACTACAATGAGATATCACCTCACACCCATCAGAATGGCCATCATCTACAAATCGACAGACAATAAAAGCTGGAGAGGGTGCAGAGAAAAGGGAACCCTCTTGCACTGCTGGTGGGAATGTAAATTAATACAGCCTCTATGGAAGACAGTATGGAGATTCCTTAAAAAACTAACAATAGAAGCACCATACAACCCAGGAATCCCACTCTTCGGCTTATACCCTGACGAAATCAAAACTGAAAGAAGCACCTGTACTCCAATGTTCATTGCAGCTCTCTATACAATAGCTAGAACATGGAAGCAACCTAGATGTCCATCGACGAATGAATGGATAAAGAAGCTCTGGTACATATACACAACGGAATACTACTAAGTTCCACACTAAGATACATTATAATCAAAATGGCAATGCTAGAGAATTCTAAAGACAGTAAGAGAGAAAGTAAAAGAAATAAAGTCGTACACAAGAGAATCCAAGAAAAGCTTTCAGCTGATTGCTCTATGGAAACTCTGCAGATCAACATGCAGTGGCATGACATATCCAAAGTCCAGAAAGAAAAAAAAACAACCTGCTGTTTGTGATACTCCACCAAGCAAGATTATTGTCTAGAATAAAAGAGGAAAGAACTAAAAGAATACAACAATAAGCTAAAATAATAAACTAAAAGAATACAATACTAATCCTAAAGAAATGTTAGAGTCTAACCTAAATGGGGAAAAAGGGAGGGCCTTTTAGAAAGGGAAGATCCCAACAGGGAAGGAAAAAATATATATAAGGGGGAGGGATAAGTCAGGTGTTTGAGAATAATATATAGACACCATTATATATAATATAAACAATAAGGATCTACTCCATAGGATAGAGAACTCTACTCAATATTTCATAACAACCTATATTGGAAAACAATGTTTAAACGAATGGATATGGGTATAGGTATAACTGAATCATTTTGCTGTACACCTGAAAGTAATACAATATTGTACTTCAACTATACTCCAAAATAAATAAAAAGTAAAATTTAAAGTTGACAAACCTTTAGTTAGGCTCACCAAGAAAAAAAAAGATTCAAATAAACAAAATAAGAAATAAATGATGAGAAATAATAACACAGAGATACAGAAAATCATAAGAATACTGTGAGTATCTATATGTCAACAAATTAAACAAATGTACAGAAACATATAGCCCTCCAAGAAGGAGTCAAGAAGAACTAGACAGGGCTGGCCTGGCAACTAAGTGGTAAAGGATCTGCTTGTCAGTGCAGCAGGCGTGGGTTCAATCCCTAGTCCAGGAGGATCCCAAATGCTTGGGAGCACCTAAGTCCGTGCGCCACAAATACAAAGCCTGTGCTCTAGAGCCCAGGAGCCAAAACTACTGAGCCCACACACCACAATTACCAGAGCCCTCACACCCTGGAGCCCATGCTCCACTTCAAAGGAAGCCACCGCAAGGTGAAGCCCATGCACCACAACCAGAGAGTAGCCCCTGCTCACTACAACTACAGAAAAGCCCCTTTCCTCACAGCAATGAAGATTCAGCACAGCCAAATATAAAATTTTAAAAAATATAAAGGAACTGGACAATTTGAACACACTGATCACTAGACATGAAATTCAATTTGTAACAGAAAATGTTCCCAAACAAAAGTTCAGCTTCACAGATGAAGTCTACCAAACTAATACCTATTCACGTCAAATTATTCAAAAATTATTGCAAATTATTCTCAAAAATTCTCAAATTATTCCAAAAATACTGAGAGGAAGGAAACACTTCCAAATTCATTCTACAAGGCCATTATCCTAATACCAAAATTAAACAAAGACACTACAAAAAAAGAAAACCTATAGGACAAATCTTCCATAAATAAATATATGCAAAAATCCTTTAAAATATATTAGCAAACTTAATCTAAAAATACATAAAAAGAATCATACACCATGATTAAACTGGATTTGTTTCAGTTTTCAAGAATAGTTCAACATATACAAATCAATCCATGTGATATACCACATTAACAAGGAAGGACAAAAACCACAAGATGATCTCAGTAGACACAGGAAAAAAATGACAAAATCCAACATTCATTCATGATATAAACTCTCATCCAAGTAGATATATAGGGTACATATCAACGTAACAAAGCCATTTACCATAAACCCACATCCAACATAATACTCTATGGTGGAAAGCTAAAACCTTCCTACTAAATTCAGGAATAAGAAATAAATGATGAGAAATAATAACACAGAGATACAGAAAATCATAAGAATACTGTGAGTATCTATATGTCAACAAATTAAACAAATGTACAGAAACATATAGCCCTCCAAGAAGGAGTCAAGAAGAACTAGACAGGGCTGGCCTGGCAACTAAGTGGTAAAGGATCTGCTTGTCAGTGCAGCAGGCGTGGGTTCAATCCCTAGTCCAGGAGGATCCCAAATGCTTGGGAGCACCTAAGTCCGTGCGCCACAAATACAAAGCCTGTGCTCTAGAGCCCAGGAGCCAAAACTACTGAGCCCACACACCACAATTACCAGAGCCCTCACACCCTGGAGCCCATGCTCCACTTCAAAGGAAGCCACCGCAAGGTGAAGCCCATGCACCACAACCAGAGAGTAGCCCCTGCTCACTACAACTACAGAAAAGCCCCTTTCCTCACAGCAATGAAGATTCAGCACAGCCAAATATAAAATTTTAAAAAATATAAAGGAACTGGACAATTTGAACACACTGATCACTAGACATGAAATTCAATTTGTAACAGAAAATGTTCCCAAACAAAAGTTCAGCTTCACAGATGAAGTCTACCAAACTAATACCTATTCACGTCAAATTATTCAAAAATTATTGCAAATTATTCTCAAAAATTCTCAAATTATTCCAAAAATACTGAGAGGAAGGAAACACTTCCAAATTCATTCTACAAGGCCATTATCCTAATACCAAAATTAAACAAAGACACTACAAAAAAAGAAAACCTATAGGACAAATCTTCCATAAATAAATATATGCAAAAATCCTTTAAAATATATTAGCAAACTTAATCTAAAAATACATAAAAAGAATCATACACCATGATTAAACTGGATTTGTTTCAGTTTTCAAGAATAGTTCAACATATACAAATCAATCCATGTGATATACCACATTAACAAGGAAGGACAAAAAGCACAAGATGATCTCAGTAGACACAGGAAAAAAATGACAAAATCCAACATTCATTCATGATATAAACTCTCATCCAAGTAGATATATAGGGTACATATCAACGTAACAAAGCCATTTACCATAAACCCACATCCAACATAATACTCTATGGTGGAAAGCTAAAACCTTCCTACTAAATTCAGGAATAAGACAAGACTGCTGACTCTCATTACTTCTATTTAACATAGAATGGGAAGTCCTAGACATAGCCATCAGAGAACGAAAGAAATAAAATGATATCATAATTGGAACGGAAGAGGTAAAACTTAATACTTGCAGATGACATGAAACTATATAGAAAGCCCTAAAATCTTAACTATCCCAAAACTGTTAGAATAAATGAATTCACCAATATTTCAGGATAAAATATTAACAAAATAAATGTTACATTTGTGCACACTATTAACAAAATATCAGAAAGGAAAAGCAAAAAAGAAGCATGTAAAATCACATAAAAATAGACCTAGAAATAAACTTAACTAAGGAGGTGAGAGACCTATACTCTGAACATTATAAAACACTGATGAAGGAAGGTGAAGATGATTCAAAAAAATTGGCCATAGTACAGTAAGTGTCTACAGATTTATCAAAATATCAATGATATTTTTCACAGAACTAGAACAAATAATCCTAAGGTTTATATGAAACCTCAAAAGATCTTTAAATGCCAAGTCAATCCTGAGAAAAAAGAACAAATCCAGAGGTATAAGCTTCCCATACTTCAGACTATACTACAAAGTGACAGTAGGCAAAACAGCATGGGGCTTCCCCTGGTGGTCCAGTGGGTAAGGGTACCGCCTTGCAGTGCAAGGGGCGCCAGTTCGAGCCGTGGCCTGGGAAGATCCCACGTGCTGCGGAGCGGCTGGACTAATGTGACCAATCACTGAGCCGGAGCTCTGGAGCGCATGCGCCCAGAGCCGGTGCTCTGCAGCAACAGACGCCACCACAATGGGAGGCCCACAGGAACCAAAGAACAAAGACGAATGAAAATAGAGAAATGAAAGACCAATAGAAGTGGCCCGCCCACCCCCCTCCCTCCCCAACCCCTGCCCAAAAGAAAGAAATAATGAAATGAAGCTTTAAAAAAAAACAAAAAACCAGCATGGCATTGGTACGAGAACAGATCAATGGAACAGAACAGAGTCCACAGACAAACTCACACATGCATGGCCAACTAATCTATGAAAAAGGCTAAAACCTTCCTACTAAATTCAGGAATAAGACAAGACTGCTGACTCTCATTACTTCTATTTAACATAGAATGGGAAGTCCTAGACATAGCCATCAGAGAACGAAAGAAATAAAATGATATCATAATTGGAACGGAAGAGGTAAAACTTAATACTTGCAGATGACATGAAACTATATAGAAAGCCCTAAAATCTTAACTATCCCAAAACTGTTAGAATAAATGAATTCACCAATATTTCAGGATAAAATATTAACAAAATAAATGTTACATTTGTGCACACTATTAACAAAATATCAGAAAGGAAAAGCAAAAAAGAAGCATGTAAAATCACATAAAAATAGACCTAGAAATAAACTTAACTAAGGAGGTGAGAGACCTATACTCTGAACATTATAAAACACTGATGAAGGAAGGTGAAGATGATTCAAAAAAATTGGCCATAGTACAGTAAGTGTCTACAGATTTATCAAAATATCAATGATATTTTTCACAGAACTAGAACAAATAATCCTAAGGTTTATATGAAACCTCAAAAGATCTTTAAATGCCAAGTCAATCCTGAGAAAAAAGAACAAATCCAGAGGTATAAGCTTCCCATACTTCAGACTATACTACAAAGTGACAGTAGGCAAAACAGCATGGGGCTTCCCCTGGTGGTCCAGTGGGTAAGGGTACCGCCTTGCAGTGCAAGGGGCGCCAGTTCGAGCCGTGGCCTGGGAAGATCCCACGTGCTGCGGAGCGGCTGGACTAATGTGACCAATCACTGAGCCGGAGCTCTGGAGCGCATGCGCCCAGAGCCGGTGCTCTGCAGCAACAGACGCCACCACAATGGGAGGCCCACAGGAACCAAAGAACAAAGACGAATGAAAATAGAGAAATGAAAGACCAATAGAAGTGGCCCGCCCACTCCCCTCCCTCCCCAACCCCTGCCCAAAATAAATAAATAAATAAATAAATCTTTAAAAAAAAAAAAAAAAACAGCATGGCATTGGTACGAGAACAGATCAATGGAACAGAACAGAGTCCACAGACAAACTCACACATGCATGGCCAACTAATCTATGAAAAAGGAGGCGATAATTCATAATGGATAAAACATAGCCTTTTCAACAAGTATTGCTGAGAAAATTGCACAGTATGTGCAGAACAATGAAATTGAAACATTCTACAGTAAACTATAACTGGTTTAAAGATCTAAATGTAATACTTGAAACCATACAACTTCTAGAAGAGAACATAGGAGTTCTGACATAAACTATAGCAAGCAGTGTTTTATTCAATCTCCCAAGGTGGTAATTATAAAAGTAAAAATAAATGGGGCTTAATTAAACTTAAAGTCTTCTGAAGAGTACCAGAAACCATCAACAAAATATAGAATAAAGAATGAAATAAAATTTTTCAAATTATATGATCAATAAGATGCTAATATCCAAAATATACACACAGATCATACAACTGAACATAAAAAAATACAATTAAAGAATGAGCAGAGGGGTTTCCCTGGTGGTCCAGTGGATGGAGAGTCCGCCTTGCAGTGCAAGGGTCACTGGTTTGATCCCTGGCCTGGGAAGATTCCACGTGCCATGCAGCGGCTGGACCAGTGTGTCCAACTGTGAGCCAGCACTCTGGAGTTCATGCTCCTGGAGCAGGTGCTCTACACCAAGAGAGGCCACTGCGGTGGGAGGCCCACACATGCCAAAGAATAAAAAAGGTGGATGAAAATAAATACAAAAATAAAAGAGGCATGATGGGGAAAAAATTATTAAAAAGCAAATGAGCTGAGAATTTGAATAGGCATTTTTCCAAACAAGACCTACAGATGGCCACAGGCACATGAAAAGTTGCTCAGCATAGATGATCATTAGAGAAATGCAAGTCAAAACCACAATAAGACAGAACCTTACCTTGTCAGAATGGCTATCACCAAAAAGAATAAAAATCAATTTTAAAGAAGATGAAAAGAATAGGATCCCTTTACACTATTGATTGGAATGTCAACTGGTACAACCACTATGGAAAACAGTTCGGAGGTTTCTTAAAAAACAACACAGAATTGTCATATCATCTAGTAATTCCACTCCTAGGTACATATCTAGAATAAAAAAAACACTAATATGAAAAGATACATGCACTTCCAATTTCACAGCAGTATTGTTAACAATAGCCAAGACATAGAATAAATTCAAGTGCCCATTAATAGATAACTGAATTAAGAAGTGGAGTGTGTATGTATATACAGTGAAATAGTCATCTATAAAAAAAGAATGAAACACTGCCATTTGAAGCAACATGGATGGACCTAGAGAATATCATGCTTGGTAAACAGGAAGAGAAGGAAATAATTGATGATATCATTTATATGGTGAATCTGAAAAATAATACAAATGAATATATACACAAAACAGAAACAGATTCACAAATATAGAAAACAAACTTGTGGTTACCAAAAGGGAGAGAGAAAGGACTGGAACAAATTAGGGGTATGCGGTTAACAGATACAAACTACTATACAAAGGATAGATAAGCAAGAAGGATATTCTATATAGCACTGAGAATTATATCCATTATCCTGCATAAACATAATGGGGTATAATCTGCTAAAATAATGACTTACTATAGTGTACTCATGAAACTACCTAAATATTGTAAATGAGCTACCTCACTGTAAGTAAGTTAATTAAAATTAAGGGAAATGAAAAAAGATAGTGTTCTTATATAAAATAATTTTCTTTCATATGCTAAAAGAACAAATCTTTTTGAGGCTTTTGGTTTTATTAAGATTGTGCAAGGTTTTCTTTACCTTTTAGGTAGTGTGCCTAAAAAACAATGATTCTGTGTTTTATTAAAATAATATCCTGTGCCTCTTATTGTCTTAATTAGATAAGAAAATTAAGTCTTTCTTAAAAGAGCTAACTCATTTTCCACAACTATGTAACTTTGTTTTCTTTGAAGTCTTTTCACCGTGATTAAATACATAAGTACTGTTTCACAGTGACCAATATCCTACTTAATAAAATATTTTAACACCTACTATTATATTCACAAACTTCCCATAAACCAAATTCTATATGAAGTCTTTTTGACCGCAAACTGTTAATAACTTGATGCTTTTCAGAATCACTGGAACATCTCAAAAGATTTTTTCTTTCTCCTTTCACAAGAAATATTAGGCTTATTTGCTAAATTACATTGGAAGCATTACCAAAGTAAAAGTGATGCTAAACTTGAAGTGATATCTGTAGCAATACATTTTATTAATAAGTATTCCAGAAAATATATGAAATTCTTTAAAATATATCCTAGAGTTACGTTATCACTCATAATTCTAGTGATTTTAAAATGTATGCCACAGAAATAATCAAATTTCCTTATTAACTACATTGTAATGAACTGTCAATAAATCTTTAAGTATGGCCACTTTAAAGCCTTTTGTCATTTCCAGGCAGTTACTTTTTACTCTGATGCTTTTATGAAAGTGTTACTGCAGAAATGATTCCTATTCAAGGAGATTCATGGAAAAGATTATGAAAAATGTATTTTTGATGACTCAGATCATACCACTAAGTAACAAGTGACAGAACTTTAATGGAGAAATCTTGGGATGCAGATAATACTATACAAAGCCGATAGATAAGCAAGAAGGATATTCTATATAGCACTGAGAATTATATCCATTATCCTGCATAAACATAATGGGGTATAATCTGCTAAAATAATGACTTACTATAGTGTACTCATGAAACTACCTAAATATTGTAAATGAGCTACCTCACTGTAAGTAAGTTAATTAAAATTAAGGGAAATGAAAAAAGATAGTGTTCTTATATAAAATAATTTTCTTTCATATGCTAAAAGAACAAATCTTTTTGAGGCTTTTGGTTTTATTAAGATTGTGCAAGGTTTTCTTTACCTTTTAGGTAGTGTGCCTAAAAAACAATGATTCTGTGTTTTATTAAAATAATATCCTGTGCCTCTTATTGTCTTAATTAGATAAGAAAATTAAGTCTTTCTTAAAAGAGCTAACTCATTTTCCACAACTATGTAACTTTGTTTTCTTTGAAGTCTTTTCACCGTGATTAAATACATAAGTACTGTTTCACAGTGACCAATATCCTACTTAATAAAATATTTTAACACCTACTATTATATTCACAAACTTCCCATAAACCAAATTCTATATGAAGTCTTTTTGACCGCAAACTGTTAATAACTTGATGCTTTTCAGAATCACTGGAACATCTCAAAAGATTTTTTCTTTCTCCTTTCACAAGAAATATTAGGCTTATTTGCTAAATTACATTGGAAGCATTACCAAAGTAAAAGTGATGCTAAACTTGAAGTGATATCTGTAGCAATACATTTTATTAATAAGTATTCCAGAAAATATATGAAATTCTTTAAAATATATCCTAGAGTTACGTTATCACTCATAATTCTAGTGATTTTAAAATGTATGCCACAGAAATAATCAAATTTCCTTATTAACTACATTGTAATGAACTGTCAATAAATCTTTAAGTATGGCCACTTTAAAGCCTTTTGTCATTTCCAGGCAGTTACTTTTTACTCTGATGCTTTTATGAAAGTGTTACTGCAGAAATGATTCCTATTCAAGGAGATTCATGGAAAAGATTATGAAAAATGTATTTTTGATGACTCAGATCATACCACTAAGTAACAAGTGACAGAACTTTAATGGAGAAATCTGATGGGGATGATTATTTTTGTATTTTTACTTTAAACACTGTTGGTTCTTTTACGGATTTTTTTTTTTTTTTTGGCCAAATTTAATAAAACTTCTTTCTCTTTTCTTTTAAACTATTAGAAATCTGCCAACACCTTTGTGAACAAAGACAAAATGTTTATCTTTTTCTCCTGAGTTGATCACTCTAATATTTGGAAACTCTGTTGTTGCTTTCATGATCATGTAATTATTTGCATATGTTTAGTAAAAATCTGTTCCTGGTAGCCATAAACAACCACAGCAGCCAGTGAACTCAGTGTGGTATCTCAGTGACTTCTCTTGTGTGCTTGTGTCGGTAGCTCATGTCATGTCTGACTCTTTGCAACCCCATGGACTGTAGCTCAACAGGCTCCTCTGTCCATGGGATTTCCCAGGCAAGAATACTGGAGTGGGTAGCCATTCCCTTCTCCAGGGGATCTTCCCAACCCCATGAATCAAACCCAGGTCTCCCGCCTTGCAGGCAGAATCTTTATCATCTGAGCTAATGACAAAGTCTGAGCCCTGGGCATTAATCCTTTGCATTAACATTTTGGCTGTTCTAATGCGATCAATGCATGGTTTTAAACCTGGATAGGTGAGGGGCTGACGGTCACAAGTAAGACTTGTGGGTTCAGGACATATGAAAAGATATTTGGATCACTTATAAGAACCTGAGGCAGTCATTATTTTCATAACCTGGCTCATGTGGTACTGATACCACTTGACTTTTAGGAGGCCAATGCCCTAACCTGAGGATCAGCGCTAGAAAATTTAAAAAATATATGAAATTCTTTAAAATATATCCTAGAGTTACGTTATCACTCATAATTCTAGTGATTTTAAAATGTATGCCACAGAAATAATCAAATTTCCTTATTAACTACATTGTAATGAACTGTCAATAAATCTTTAAGTATGGCCACTTTAAAGCCTTTTGTCATTTCCAGGCAGTTACTTTTACTCTGATGCTTTTATGAAAGTGTTACTGCAGAAATGATTCCTATTCAAGGAGATTCATGGAAAAGATTATGAAAAATGTATTTTTGATGACTCAGATCATACCACTAAGTAACAAGTGACAGAACTTTAATGGAGAAATCTGATGGGGATGATTATTTTTGTATTTTTACTTTAAACACTGTTGGTTCTTTTACGGATTTTTTTTTTTTTTTTGGCCAAATTTAATAAAACTTCTTTCTCTTTTCTTTTAAACTATTAGAAATCTGCCAACACCTTTGTGAACAAAGACAAAATGTTTATCTTTTTCTCCTGAGTTGATCACTCTAATATTTGGAAACTCTGTTGTTGCTTTCATGATCATGTAATTATTTGCATATGTTTAGTAAAAATCTGTTCCTGGTAGCCATAAACAACCACAGCAGCCAGTGAACTCAGTGTGGTATCTCAGTGACTTCTCTTGTGTGCTTGTGTCGGTAGCTCATGTCATGTCTGACTCTTTGCAACCCCATGGACTGTAGCTCAACAGGCTCCTCTGTCCATGGGATTTCCCAGGCAAGAATACTGGAGTGGGTAGCCATTCCCTTCTCCAGGGGATCTTCCCAACCCCATGAATCAAACCCAGGTCTCCCGCCTTGCAGGCAGAATCTTTATCATCTGAGCTAATGACAAAGTCTGAGCCCTGGGCATTAATCCTTTGCATTAACATTTTGGCTGTTCTAATGCGATCAATGCATGGTTTTAAACCTGGATAGGTGAGGGGCTGACGGTCACAAGTAAGACTTGTGGGTTCAGGACATATGAAAAGATATTTGGATCACTTATAAGAACCTGAGGCAGTCATTATTTTTCATAACCTGGCTCATGTGGTACTGATACCACTTGACTTTTAGGAGGCCAATGCCCTAACCTGAGGATCAGCGCTAGCAACCAACTCTTTACTAGATATAGTAGAATAGGTGCATAGAATAACAGCTGCTATATTGCGCAGATGGGGTGGTATATTGTCAAGAATGCCAGATTGTCCTTGAAATAGAGCTACTTGGTTAATGCAGTAACAGCACATTCTGTGTTTTCAAAATAATTCTCAGGAAAAATCCTAAAGGAATCTGAGGCCGTGCACTGGAATTCCCAGTTGGTGTGGAATTTCAAGAAACGTATTAATATATTGGCCTACTCCCTCCAAGTGAGGGCTCTAAATATGCCTGTGTGGACAATGTGTCTAGTCTAACCCAAGTTACCCTGTCACAGCCACCATCAGGGGATTAGAGAAGCAGAATACCAAGCATAGGGTCCCTCAGCAAATACACAGTGATTAAGGCCACGGTCATGGTGTGCAAGACAGGGCAACAGAGCCTGACTCTGACTGGATATTCCATCTCCTATGACCCACAAGCTGCCAGGTTGAAAGAAAGGAAGAATGGAATAGTAAAGAAGCATACTGAATTACTAACAGTTAAAAACAGAGGGACCCAGTGTTCTGTCTCAGCCTTTATAGGGCTTGTTGCCCCATATGCTAGACTGGGGATCCCTACTGAGACCCCTATGAAAGTCTCAGGGGACAGACACTGCCTGGATCTTAACATAGATCAATGTGCTATGCTGCTGAGAACACCAAGCCTCATGAGTCTGGGAAAGGCATTATCTACTAGAACTGAATATCTCACCAGGATGTATGAACTACTTTATGCCCCAGGTGATAGGGAACTACTGAATCTCCACTAGGATCCCCATTTTCTATGGCAAGCTGGACTTGAGCATCTGAAATGGAATTATTACCATTGATTTAAAAGGAGAAGGTGGGATTCTGATTTGGCATATCTCCAATCTATCTGCTCACTCCAGAGAGTCTTCACAAGTAAGACTTGTGGGTTCAGGACATATGAAAAGATATTTGGATCACTTATAAGAACCTGAGGCAGTCATTATTTTTCATAACCTGGCTCATGTGGTACTGATACCACTTGACTTTTAGGAGGCCAATGCCCTAACCTGAGGATCAGCGCTAGCAACCAACTCTTTACTAGATATAGTAGAATAGGTGCATAGAATAACAGCTGCTATATTGCGCAGATGGGGTGGTATATTGTCAAGAATGCCAGATTGTCCTTGAAATAGAGCTACTTGGTTAATGCAGTAACAGCACATTCTGTGTTTTCAAAATAATTCTCAGGAAAAATCCTAAAGGAATCTGAGGCCGTGCACTGGAATTCCCAGTTGGTGTGGAATTTCAAGAAACGTATTAATATATTGGCCTACTCCCTCCAAGTGAGGGCTCTAAATATGCCTGTGTGGACAATGTGTCTAGTCTAACCCAAGTTACCCTGTCACAGCCACCATCAGGGGATTAGAGAAGCAGAATACCAAGCATAGGGTCCCTCAGCAAATACACAGTGATTAAGGCCACGGTCATGGTGTGCAAGACAGGGCAACAGAGCCTGACTCTGACTGGATATTCCATCTCCTATGACCCACAAGCTGCCAGGTTGAAAGAAAGGAAGAATGGAATAGTAAAGAAGCATACTGAATTACTAACAGTTAAAAACAGAGGGACCCAGTGTTCTGTCTCAGCCTTTATAGGGCTTGTTGCCCCATATGCTAGACTGGGGATCCCTACTGAGACCCCTATGAAAGTCTCAGGGGACAGACACTGCCTGGATCTTAACATAGATCAATGTGCTATGCTGCTGAGAACACCAAGCCTCATGAGTCTGGGAAAGGCATTATCTACTAGAACTGAATATCTCACCAGGATGTATGAACTACTTTATGCCCCAGGTGATAGGGAACTACTGAATCTCCACTAGGATCCCCATTTTCTATGGCAAGCTGGACTTGAGCATCTGAAATGGAATTATTACCATTGATTTAAAAGGAGAAGGTGGGATTCTGATTTGGCATATCTCCAATCTATCTGCTCACTCCAGAGAGTGCTGTCTCTCCTGGCCTACATGACTATTCTGCACAAGTTCAACTTCCTACAACTGCTAACCACTCTCTCCCCAAGACCACGTAGGCACATTCTATTTCCATTTGGTATAATCATTTGGATGCTGTATTTGTTCCCTCCATTGGCTTGGAGGAGATTATAGCACACAGAGAAGCCTTCACTAAATTTGCCCAACAAACCTTACATAAGAGTCTGCAAAGCTTTTCTTTCCTGAAATCTTAAATGTCGAATGAGAAAACCTGTCCTCCAAAATAAGACAGCCTCAGATATTATTACTGACCCACAAAGAGGTACTAGAGTGCCATTATCCAAACAGTATTTGTATTCTTATACATGATGAGCCTACTAATGTCTCATATTTATTAAATCACTTAAGCATAGGAGTAAATGTCCTGAGTGATCTGACCCCCAGCCTATGGGACTTAGTAAATCAATAGTTTGCACCAAGAGACCCCTGGTAGAAAGAAAATTACTTCTTCCAGGAATCATTACCTTAATCTTGTTTTCTATTACAGGTGCCTATATTGTTGCTGTGGCCTCTGCATTCAACGTCATATAATCACCTAACGAGCCATGTTCATGCTAATAAAACCCATGATGCACAACTTAGGAAAGGGGGCGTGTGTGAGAGCTAATAAGAGTGAAGTGTTGGGGAAATTCAGTGAGAAAACCTGGTTGTCAACTGCAAGCTGGACCCAGACAACCAGAGACTCCTTACCTTCTCCTCTTTCCATCCCATACTAGGTGCTCTTTCCAACAACACTGCCTTCAGAGAGGGCCATGTGTTATTGAGGCCATCTGCATGGTGTACATAACTGAATCACATTAAGACCTCACTATAAAAGTTCAAGATTTCATGGGCATGTGCACAGATCTCTCATCTTGTGACTCACCCAAGACAAGCCTTGTATGTAAGTTCCTTTGCTCATGAGACCTCCCACCTACCAATCTGGGGTGATCTACCTCTTTCTTCAGTGTTTCTTTGCCCCAGTGTACTGGGCCAGTTTCAGATTTTACCAGGGAAACCTCCCAGGCTGCAAACCAACAAGTCATATAATAACTTTCATTTTAACTATAAAAAGAAAAGCCCTCTACCAATACTATATACCCCTCCTGATATCTCCCCTTAGTAAGCTATCTCAAAAGATCCTCTTTACACTATCCTGTTTACTCCCATTCACTCATCAAGTCTCTCTGATCAAGCTTTCCTTCCCATCAGCTCTCTTGCACTTCAAAAACGAACCAACCTCTGGAACCACTTTGGGTTGAGATCATGAATGATTCTATTCCAAATAAACTGATTTACATAACTTTGATAACTATGTAATTAGTGTCTTTTGACACAGTTGATCACATACTTCTTTTCCCAGTCCTTCCTAACTTGGTAAAGAGAATAGCACATTCTAAATGAATGTACAAAGAAACCTCAAAGTATGGACGTGCCTGTGTTCTTATCTCTTCTCCTCCATATTGGTGCTCATTCTTGAGCTTTCTTCATTTAGTATCATGGACTTAAATCCACACATTCACTAATTAGTACAAATGTGTATCTCAGTTTTCTTCCTCTTTTGATTGAATGCCTTTAGGTTCTGAGAAATACATGACTCTTTACTATAAATTTCTAAAAGGATGCTTTTAACTTACAACATCAAAGTACTATCATAGTTGTGCAGTTTGGCTTCTGGGAATTTTGTTTCTGATACTAGGACTAAAATACCTCTTATTGAAATACAGGGCACTTTTCAACACAAAACTCTAGTTAAAACATTTAACTGAAATATGGAAATAAAATGAAAGGTGCCCTTTACTTTTTTCATACTATCAAAGATAAGTAGGTAAAATTATTATTTGATTGAATACAGAGACTTAAACCTTGAATAAGTGTCAGGGGATCATTGTCAGCATGGTGAGGCCACTTAATCATGGATATGACTACACATCAAAATCAGGAAGGGACAGTGTCAGCACATGGCAGTCTATGAAAATGTTTAAGAGAAGGATAAACAGAAGACCATGCATTTACTAAGCAAGTGACCAATGAATGCGTGACTTGACAGCATCATTAGCATGATGTACTCAAATGAGCCATTGAATAAGCATCTACTGAACCATGTTTAACAGGCATACTTGAAAGGTTGCTTCTTCTCAGCAAAATAAATAGTTCTCATTATTTGAGGTGCTCTTGCCAAATACCTAAGGAAAAGTATAGGAAATGGAAGAGAGAGATTATGAAGTATTTGAGAGATAAGAATGATCTGAAAGAGTTACAAATAGCTAATCTTTTCAGAAAATAAATGCAAGAGAGCAAGGTACACTGGAAAAGTACCATTATTGTGCTAAGTCCCTTAGGGTTCATGTCCAACACATTAGGCATGTTATAATTGAACTGTTGAGAAACAAATTAAAAATTTAATGATTTCTCCTCCCTCTGGAAATAAACTTAGTTCCCTATTACTGATGCTGCCAGAGCTCATAATATCACTGTCTAATCAGCACTTAATGGTCCTCTCTTAATGCTGCTAATTTTAGATAATTAATGTGCTTGTAAAAGAATTTTATAAATGTTTTATTTTCACATGCTACATGTTGGAAAAATATAAGCAATCCACTACTAGTTCTTTACCTCCCAACATCTTAGTCTTTTCGCAAAGATGAGCATTGTGTGTTTTGTGTCCACATGGACAAATCTGTACAACACAACTATTTTCTCCTGGTCACTCACTAATCTCCCCCTACTCTGTTGCCCATCTCTTCAGACGTCACTGCAAAGTATAAGGAAGTAGGCAAATAGAACAAAAGTACATTTTATAAGGACAATAGGATTCAACCTGCAAATGCTAAAATTACTTACCCATTTTAACTAAATTGTTCTTTTTTTATCTAAGAGCAATCACAAGAGTACATCTGCACAGTTTACCTCATCTGCTTTCTCATAACAAATCTCTCTAGCTATGAGTCTATAGGTTCTCCTATAATGACATCTTCTTAAACAACTCTCTCTAGTCTATTACCGCCTTCACTGTTTTCTTTTATTCCTTGTTCCTCTCCTGGTTGCCTTATTTGTCCCCTACACAAACTCTCAAGAGTCAATAGGTTTAAAGGTGTAGAGCTCATAATCAGAGCTGCTCCCTCATTTGCTGTTTGGCATCCACAGCCTTCTTTAAGGCACCTCTCTCAAGGCCTGCTGATCCCGTTATCACAGTGACTTGACAGCATCATTAGCATGATGTACTCAAATGAGCCATGATGCATCTATGAAGTATTTGAGAAAAATAAATAGTTCTCATTATTTGAGGTGCTCTTGCCAAATACCTAAGGAAAAGTATAGGAAATGGAAGAGAGAGATTATGAAGTATTTGAGAGATAAGAATGATCTGAAAGAGTTACAAATAGCTAATCTTTTCAGAAAATAAATGCAAGAGAGCAAGGTACACTGGAAAAGTACCATTATTGTGCTAAGTCCCTTAGGGTTCATGTCCAACACATTAGGCATGTTATAATTGAACTGTTGAGAAACAAATTAAAAATTTAATGATTTCTCCTCCCTCTGGAAATAAACTTAGTTCCCTATTACTGATGCTGCCAGAGCTCATAATATCACTGTCTAATCAGCACTTAATGGTCCTCTCTTAATGCTGCTAATTTTAGATAATTAATGTGCTTGTAAAAGAATTTTATAAATGTTTTATTTTCACATGCTACATGTTGGAAAAATATAAGCAATCCACTACTAGTTCTTTACCTCCCAACATCTTAGTCTTTTCGCAAAGATGAGCATTGTGTGTTTTGTGTCCACATGGACAAATCTGTACAACACAACTATTTTCTCCTGGTCACTCACTAATCTCCCCCTACTCTGTTGCCCATCTCTTCAGACGTCACTGCAAAGTATAAGGAAGTAGGCAAATAGAACAAAAGTACATTTTATAAGGACAATAGGATTCAACCTGCAAATGCTAAAATTACTTACCCATTTTAACTAAATTGTTCTTTTTTTATCTAAGAGCAATCACAAGAGTACATCTGCACAGTTTACCTCATCTGCTTTCTCATAACAAATCTCTCTAGCTATGAGTCTATAGGTTCTCCTATAATGACATCTTCTTAAACAACTCTCTCTAGTCTATTACCGCCTTCACTGTTTTCTTTTATTCCTTGTTCCTCTCCTGGTTGCCTTATTTGTCCCCTACACAAACTCTCAAGAGTCAATAGGTTTAAAGGTGTAGAGCTCATAATCAGAGCTGCTCCCTCATTTGCTGTTTGGCATCCACAGCCTTCTTTAAGGCACCTCTCTCAAGGCCTGCTGATCCCCGTTATCACAGTGACTTACAGAGTCAAGAATATTTAGGAAGACAATCAGAATAATGTCCCTGTAAAAGTCTCAGACATAGAACTCACAAAAAGAACTTGTTTTAAGGGAAAGGGGACAAAGGTTGCCACAAAGCATGGAAATTGATAGATGATGGTAGGTAACTTATCATGAATGGTGACGGATTTGTGACCTCCAAAGGAAAAAATTGGGGGATCAAAAGACTCAGTTCTGGTCACTCAGAGCTTCAGGCAGCAAAAGTTTTGTTAAAGAAAAAAAGGGATAAAGAAAGCTTCCAGCTAAAGGAACTGGAAGGGGGATAGAAAGGTACCCCCAGCAGCTAGTTTAGGTGATGCATTTTGTACTTTTTTACTTGTTTATTAACAGTAGATCAAAAGAATATTTTAAGGCTGTAAAGGTCTAGTAAGACACTCCCACAACATTAACTCCTATGTTAATAGGATTAGCCAAAAGATGGTCTGACTTGATGGTCTCATCAAGACTGGATGAGGCACTCCAANGCAAAAGAGTTTGCATCCATTAGACAATAAAGTTAGTTTCAGGGTAGATCTTTATCATGACAAACATTTTAGGCTAGAAAATGTTTGTTCCTCCTCCTCAAAAACCGTTGGCCTCCTTAACAAGTCTGCCTACTCACCTCTTTCAAAATGAAGCAAAATTAGGAGGATGGTAATAGGGTTCTGGTTTAAAATTGTAACATTTTAAAGGAAGATCATACACTCACCTCCTCCCATAGACATACTGAATCTGCAGCTACATGTGGCACAACTTCCTCTGACAAAAACCTTAAAACTGAGCAATTTCTACCAATCTGATGAACAAGAAACGATCCTCTGGTTGCCTTATGACATCTTCTTAAACAACTCTCTCTAGTCTATTACCGCCTTCACTGTTTTCTTTTATTCCTTGTTCCTCTCCTGGTTGCCTTATTTGTCCCCTACACAAACTCTCAAGAGTCAATAGGTTTAAAGGTGTAGAGCTCATAATCAGAGCTGCTCCCTCATTTGCTGTTTGGCATCCACAGCCTTCTTTAAGGCACCTCTCTCAAGGCCTGCTGATCCCCGTTATCACAGTGACTTACAGAGTCAAGAATATTTAGGAAGACAATCAGAATAATGTCCCTGTAAAAGTCTCAGACATAGAACTCACAAAAAGAACTTGTTTTAAGGGAAAGGGGACAAAGGTTGCCACAAAGCATGGAAATTGATAGATGATGGTAGGTAACTTATCATGAATGGTGACGGATTTGTGACCTCCAAAGGAAAAAATTGGGGGATCAAAAGACTCAGTTCTGGTCACTCAGAGCTTCAGGCAGCAAAAGTTTTGTTAAAGAAAAAAAGGGATAAAGAAAGCTTCCAGCTAAAGGAACTGGAAGGGGGATAGAAAGGTACCCCAGCAGCTAGTTTAGGTGATGCATTTTGTACTTTTTTACTTGTTTATTAACAGTAGATCAAAAGAATATTTTAAGGCTGTAAAGGTCTAGTAAGACACTCCCACAACATTAACTCCTATGTTAATAGGATTAGCCAAAAGATGGTCTGACTTGATGGTCTCATCAAGACTGGATGAGGCACTCCAATGCAAAAGAGTTTGCATCCATTAGACAATAAAGTTAGTTTCAGGGTAGATCTTTATCATGACAAACATTTTAGGCTAGAAAATGTTTGTTCCTCCTCCTCAAAAACCGTTGGCCTCCTTAACAAGTCTGCCTACTCACCTCTTTCAAAATGAAGCAAAATTAGGAGGATGGTAATAGGGTTCTGGTTTAAAATTGTAACATTTTAAAGGAAGATCATACACTCACCTCCTCCCATAGACATACTGAATCTGCAGCTACATGTGGCACAACTTCCTCTGACAAAAACCTTAAAACTGAGCAATTTCTACCAATCTGATGAACAAGAAACGATCCACCTTAAAGTGGATAAGAGAGGTTAGGACCCAATCTCACCAATAAATCCCACCCACAGTGTAGCAATCCACAACTGGGAGTAAACTCAAACCCCAGAGCTTCCTCCTGAAGAGCAAAGGGTTTGAACATTTTGAATCAGGAACCCCAATTTTTAAGACTAGCAATTGGGAGATGAGTCACCAAAATACCTTTGAAAACCAACAAGGCTTGAATCCACAAGATCCTCAGCTCATAGCAATATTAAAAACAGGGTTTCCCTGGTTGTCCAGTGGGTAGAGAGCCCACCTTGCAGTGCAAGGGTCACCGGTTTGATCCCTGGCCTGGGAAAATCCCACATGCTGTGAAACAACTGGACCAGTGTGTCCAATTATGAGCCAGTGCTCTGGAGGGCATGCTCCAAGAGCCGGTGCTATGCAGCGAGAGAGGCCACTGCAATGGGAGGCCCACACAGGCCAAAGAACAGAGATGGATGACAATAAATAAGTGAAAGAGCAATTAAAAAAAGGCAAAAAAAAAAAAAACACAACAAAACAGCTCTTAGAGGGCTCTGTGCTTGGATCCAGTTGTGCCAGGATCTGCTAAAGCAGCAGATGATCAAAAGTACTCAGATTCATGTGAATGAGGCTCCTTTGCTAATTTTGAAGTGATTGATTTGGGGGCTTCCCTGGTGGCTCAGTGGTAAAGAACCTGTCTGCCAATGATGGAGACATGGGTTCAATCCTTGATCCTGGAAGATCCAACATATTCTGGAGCAACTAAGCCTGTGTGCCACAGGTTTTGAGTTTGTGCTTTTGAGGCAAGAGAACACAACTAATGAACCCTTGTACTGCAACTACTGAAGTCTGCCCATGCTCAGTAACTAGCAAAGCCACCACAATGAGAAGCCCACATACCTCAACTAGAGAGTAGACCCCACTCACTACAACTGCAAAAAAGCATGTGCAGCAATGAGGACCCAGCATGGCTAAATATAAATACAATTATTTTAAAAAATTAGAACAAATAAAGTATTGATCTGAGGGACACGTATCTAATTTAGAACACATCTACAGGCTTGCTGGCTGGTAGGCAACATCTTCACATACTCACTCTGCCTCATACCAGTCAGCAGGCACTGTGATTTTTCTATAGACAGCAGATGCTATCTATATCCTTTCTCTATGCCTTGTTTAAGTGTGCAGATAACATCTTACTTTTCTATTTTCCATCTATATGCTCTCCTTTTTATGCCTTCCCTCTGCTGTGATCCAGACCACTAGAATCTCAAAGAGCAGACCTTTTGCATGTGTCTCATGCCCCAGTTTTTGAGGTTGCCCATGGGATGCCCTTTAATCATCTATCTCTGGAGGCCAAGAGGCCTTGCAATCCTAAGTCCCATGCGACCGTAACAACCAGAGAGACAGTTTTGGGCTGACAACCCCTCCCAGGGCACTGCACAGACAGAAGACTGAAATATACCCCTATTCTTTCTGTGAAAGAAACCTATTTGCTTGTCCTGGCACTGCAGTCCAAAGGGGAAGTCTTCTAGCTTGGTGCACAACTAGGGGCCTATGGAAATTTTCTCAGGGAACAGAGTCTCTCATGAACACAATTCTTGTACTTTTCTTCTACCTTTCAATAGCTCAGCAGTATTTCTCAGAAAGGAGAGTGGTTTTTTTTTTTTTTTTCATTTTTTTCTCCCCTGCTGACTTTTCACAGCTGTGAACACCTAACAGCACCTAATTCTGATGTTCATGGGTCCCACAGGACTGTAACCAATGGAAAAAGAGTTTAAGAGTTCTTAAATGGCTATCCCCACACCCCAAAACCCCATTCCTGGCACAGCAAGAGGCAACAGATCCAGGCACTTAGTCTTTCTATAAAATTGATCAGTTTACTACCACAGATGAACTCTAAAGGGTAGGCTTCTAACTAGACATACATCTAAGGGTTGACCTTGATCTTTGTAAGAGAAATCAGTGGTCAAGTACAACCTTACACTTTGCCTTGGCTGTATTCCAGAGTGTTAGTGTATCCTGGCTGGGGGTCGGGGGTGTGTGTGAGCTTTTACATACACCTAATGCCATAGTTTTTGTATTTTGTGCCTCTGTTTTTGTGACTATTGCTAGGTGATCTGGAGATTGCCTGACTGCTGGCCAAAGGGTCTTGTATTCTTGGGCCCCATGGGATTTGTGACAATTACAGAGACAGTTAATGGCAGGCTACCACCCTCAGGGCATAGTAAAAACAACAGACTGGAAAACACTTCCAGTCTTCCTGGGAAAGAGGCCTATTTGCTTGTTATAGAGCTTTGGCCAGGGAAATCGGGACAAGTTACTGGTTTGGCACACAACTAGGGACCTATGGAGGTCCTTCCAGGAAACACAGGCTCAGGGACACAATCTTTGTGCTTTTCCTTTGCCCTGCTATGGGTAATCAGTGTCTCCTGGAGAGTAGCTCATATCCTCACCTGGAACACCAATTTTTGCAACTGCCACATACAGAACACCTGGTTCTGGTGGTCAGCAGGGATTGTAGCCCCGTAGGATTATGTATATTTGCATACTTGCTGCCTGAGGGTCTGTTTTTCAATCAGCTTGAATCTGGGTGCTGACTGAGATCCTCCCCTTTAGGACACTGACAGGTCTTAACACAACCTCAACCACTGAGAACCATTAAAGATAAAATGGGCTGGGCTTCCCTGGTGGTTCAGTGGGTGAAGAGTCTGCCTTGTGGTGCAGGGGTCACCGGTTCGACCCCTGGCCTGGGAAGATCCCACATGCCACAGAGTGCCTGGACGGGTGTGTCTGATTGCAAGCCAGCACTCTGGAGGGCATGTGCCCAGAGCCAGTGCTCTGCAACAAGAGAGGCCACTGTAATGGGATGCTCACACAGGCCAAGGAATGAAGATGGATAAAAATATACAAATCAAAAAACAATAGACGAGGTCAAAATTTTGAAAAATATAAAATAAAATGGGCTCCTTGGACCATCAAGAGAGAGACTATCAAGAGTTAGGGCAGGACTAAAAGATAAGTTTCATCTTGTAAAGAAGACTACTCCTTCAACACTGGGAGAAGTGGCTGTTTATCTGATACACAGAAACCAACACAAAGAATTAACCAATACAAAGAAAAAGAGAAATATGTTCCAAAGGAAAAACAAAGTAAAATCTCAGAAAAAAAATGAAATGGAGATAGTTATTTTACCTGAAGACGAGTTCAAAGTCATGGTCATAAAGATGTTCGTAGAACTTAAGAAAAGTATGAATACACTGAGAATTTCAACAAGAGACAGAAAATATTAAAAAAAAAAAAAAAAAAGGACCAAATAGAAGTCACAGAGCTGGGCACTGGAGACAAGTGGAAGATTAGAATGACCTTGATGTTGTTGATGTTCTCACAAACACACCAAAATCACAGCAAACCACTACATAACCATTGTTAAAAAAAGACTAAGTGTATGCTCAGTCATTCAGTTGGCTCTTTACAATCCTATGAACTGTAGCCCACCAGGCTCCTCTGTTCATGGAATTTCCTAGGCAAGAATACTGGAGTGGGTTGCCATTTCCTACTCCAGGGGAATCTTCCCAACCAGGGATCAAACTTGCATCTTTTGTGTCTCCAAGAGAAGAAATAAAGATGAAGTCACAATGAGACAGTTCAGGGAGCGGGGGTTGGCTCATGATATAATCAAATTACATATCACCCAGGTGGATGACCCACAGACTGGAGAGTAACTACATCACAACAGTTTTGCCACAAGAGTGGGAGCTCTGAACCCCAGAGGAGGATCCCAAGGCCACGAGTCTGTTATTCAGAGGAGGAACCTCTAGAATGTTAAGTTTTGAAGCCTGGTAGGGCATAATTGCAGAAGCTCTACATGACTGGGGATAGTAAAGACTCTTCTCTTTAATGGTGCACACAAAGTGCCTCACACGCTGGGACCCAGAGCAAAAGCAGTGACTTCATAGAAGCCTGGGCTCAACCTAACTGGCTGGTCTTGGAGGCTTTCCTGGGGAGATGGGGATGGCAGTGGCTCTCTCGGGGGTCACAAAAGCTGGTGACAGATACCTTAGGACTCTTCATCTATGTTAATTCTTGCTGGAGGTAGATAGCAAGACCCTTGCTTGGGTCATTAGCTCCAAGACCTGGCCCCTCCTAACAGCCTGTAGTCTTCAGGTCTGGAAAGTCTCAAACAAAACCACCAACAGGGCAGGAACACTGCCACGCCCATCAGCAGCCAGACTGCCTAAAAACTTCCTGAGCCTACAGCCACCTGTAGACACACCTCTTGACACAGTCCTGGCCACCAGACGGCCAAGACAGTTTTACCCACCAGTGGGCAGGCACCAGCCTCTCCTGCCACTAAGCCTGCACAAGCCTCCAGACCATCCTCACCCACCAAGAGTAGAAAACAGAAGCAAGAAAACTGCAATCCTGTAGCCTGTGGAACAAGCTACAAACACAGATAAGAACCTACACTGAGACCAGCTGATCCCAGGCCCTTGGATGACCCAGAGAATGAAAGGGGAGTGTATTGTTGAGACACAAAAGATATCCCATACAGAGGGCCACTTCTCCATCTAGAGAAAAAATAACAAACTTACTACAAACATAAAAACATAAATAGACATTTAAACAAAATGAGACAGCAGAGGGACACGTTCCTTCCAGGTGAAGGGACAAAATAAAACCCAAGAACAAGAGCTAACTGGAGATAGGCAATATATCCAAGAAAGAGTTCAACACAGTGATCGTAAAGATGATACAAGAATGCAGAAAAAGAACAGATGCATAGAGAGAGAAGTTATGAGAAGTTTTTAATGAAGAATCAGAAAATATAAAGAACAACCAGTGGAAAAATGCAGTAACTGAAATGAAAAAAATACTCTAAAAGGAAACAACAGCAGAACAAATGAGGTAAAAGGAAGGATCAGTGAGCGAGAGACAGAGGTGAAAATCACTGCCACAGAACAAAGAGGAAAGAATCAAAAGAAATGAGGACAGATTAAGAGACATTTGGGACAAGGCCAAATGCATTAATATTCACAATATATAGGTCTCAGAAGGAGAAGAAAAGAGCCTGAGAAAATATTTGAAGAGATAATAGCTGAAGATGTCCCTAACATGGGGGCAGAAAACAATCACTTAAGTAGACAGTGACTCAACCTAACTGGTCTTGGAGGCTTTCCTGGGGAGATGGGGATGGCAGTGGCTCTCTCGGGGGTCACAAAAGCTGGTGACAGATACCTTAGGACTCTTCATCTATGTTAATTCTTGCTGGAGGTAGATAGCAAGACCCTTGCTTGGGTCATTAGCTCCAAGACCTGGCCCCTCCTAACAGCCTGTAGTCTTCAGGTCTGGAAAGTCTCAAACAAAACCACCAACAGGGCAGGAACACTGCCACGCCCATCAGCAGCCAGACTGCCTAAAAACTTCCTGAGCCTACAGCCACCTGTAGACACACCTCTTGACACAGTCCTGGCCACCAGACGGCCAAGACAGTTTTACCCACCAGTGGGCAGGCACCAGCCTCTCCTGCCACTAAGCCTGCACAAGCCTCCAGACCATCCTCACCCACCAAGAGTAGAAAACAGAAGCAAGAAAACTGCAATCCTGTAGCCTGTGGAACAAGCTACAAACACAGATAAGAACCTACACTGAGACCAGCTGATCCCAGGCCCTTGGATGACCCAGAGAATGAAAGGGGAGTGTATTGTTGAGACACAAAAGATATCCCATACAGAGGGCCACTTCTCCATCTAGAGAAAAAATAACAAACTTACTACAAACATAAAAACATAAATAGACATTTAAACAAAATGAGACAGCAGAGGGACACGTTCCTTCCAGGTGAAGGGACAAAATAAAACCCAAGAACAAGAGCTAACTGGAGATAGGCAATATATCCAAGAAAGAGTTCAACACAGTGATCGTAAAGATGATACAAGAATGCAGAAAAAGAACAGATGCATAGAGAGAGAAGTTATGAGAAGTTTTTAATGAAGAATCAGAAAATATAAAGAACAACCAGTGGAAAAATGCAGTAACTGAAATGAAAAAAATACTCTAAAAGGAAACAACAGCAGAACAAATGAGGTAAAAGGAAGGATCAGTGAGCGAGAGACAGAGGTGAAAATCACTGCCACAGAACAAAGAGGAAAGAATCAAAAGAAATGAGGACAGATTAAGAGACATTTGGGACAAGGCCAAATGCATTAATATTCACAATATATAGGTCTCAGAAGGAGAAGAAAAGAGCCTGAGAAAATATTTGAAGAGATAATAGCTGAAGATGTCCCTAACATGGGGGCAGAAAACAATCACTTAAGTCCAAGAAGTGCAGTGACTCCCAGGCAGGACTAATAGTAATCAAGGTGACAAAAATTAAAGACAAAAATAAATATTAAAAAGAAACAAGGGGAAAGCAACAACACATAAATTCATTCCTATTTAAGTGTCAGTTGATTTTTCAGCAGAAACACTGCAGGACAAAAGTGAAGTGGCACATATGCTTAAAGTGATGAGTAAGAAGAAACCATAACCAAGAATAATCTACCCAGCAAAGCTCTCATACAGAATTGATGAAAAAATCAAAAGTTTACAGATAAGCAAAGGCTAACAGAATTTAACATACAAGACCATCCTTTCAACAAATGCCAAAGGAACTTTCCTAAGCTGAAAAAAGAAAAGGTTACGACTAGAAACGAGAAAATAATAAAACAGGAAAGCACACATACATAAAGGCAAACATACAGTAAAGGAAGGAAACCATTCATATATGAATATGTTATCAACACCAGTAAGTATGACAGAAGGAAAGCACAAATGCAGGATATTTGAAATATAGTTGAAATTAAGAGATCAGCAACATAAAACAATCATGTTTATACAGAGTGCTACACCAAAATCCCAAGAAAACCATGAAACAAAAATCTACAATAGATAGCCACACAAAAAAGAAAAATTAATCCAAACAACACTAAATAATCAAATCTCTAGAATATAAAGAAGGAATAAAAACAACTAAAACAAATCCAAAACAATAAAATGGCAAAAAGAATATACATACTGGGCTTCCCTGGTGGTCCAGTAGGTAAGGACACCGCCTTGCAGTGCAAGGGGCACCGGTTCAATCCCTTGTCTGGGAAGATCCCATGTGCCACGGAGAGGCTGGACCAATGTGTCCAATTACCGAGCCGGAGTTCTGAAGCGCATGTGCCCAGAGCCTGTGTTTTGCGACAACAGAGGCCACTGTGATGGGAGGCCCATATGGGCCAAAGAACAAAGATGGATGAAAATATATAAACGAAAGACCAAGAGAAGTGGCCCACCCGCTCCTCTCCCTCCCCAACCTACCCCCACCCCCCCAAAAAAGAACATACATACTGATAATTATCTCAAACACAAATTGATTAGATGCTGCATCCAAAAGACACAGACTGTCTGAATGGATCAAAAACAAGACCCATATATATGCTGTTTACAAGAGGCCCACTTCAGATCTAGAGAAAGAAACAGTGTGAAAGTAAGGGGATTAAAATGGATACTCCATGAAAATGTAATTCAAAAGAAAGCTGGAGTAGGAATACTTATATCAGACAAGATAGGCTTTAAAATACTGATACATGAGATAAAGAAGGACATTACAAAATGATTGGGGGACCAATCCAAGAAAAAAATATGACAATTGTAAATATATATGCACCCAACATAGGAATCACTCAGTCATGTTCAACACTTTTGTGACCCATGATCAAGCTTTGGAAGTTTCCAAGCAAGAATACTGGAGTGAGTGGCCTTTTCCTTCTTCAGCAGATCGTCCCAACCTGGAGATCAAACCCAGGTCTTCCTGCATTACAGGTGGGTTCTTTACCTTCTGATCCACCAGGGAAGCCCAACATAGGAATGGCTTGATTATATAAAGTCAACATTAACAGACATAAATGGAGAAACTGGCAGTAACATAATAGTGGGGGACTTTAAAGCTCCATTTACATCAATGGACACGCCATCCAGATATAAAATCAATAAAGAAGCTCAGACCTTAAATGACACTTTAGGCAAGATGGACTTAATTGATACTTATAGTGCATTCCATTTGAAAGCAGCAGAACATTATTTTTAAGTACATATGGAACATTCTCTAAGATATATCACATGTTGGCCCATGAAGCAAGTGTTAGTAACTTTTAAAAAACTGAAATCGCATCAAGCATCTTTTCCAACCACAACAGTGTGAGATTAGAAATCAATCACAAAGGAAAAATAAGGGGCTTCCCTGGTAGCGCAGCTGGTAAAGAATCCACCTGTGATTCAGGAGACCGCTATTCAATTCCTGAGTCAGGAAGATCCCCTGGAGAAGGGAATGGCTACCCACTCCAGATATTCATGCCTGGAGAATTTCATGGCCAAAGACGCCTAGCAGGCTGCAGTCAATGGGTTTGCAAAGAGTCGAACATGATCGAATGACTCACTTGCACTCACAATAAGGCAAAAAAAAAAAAAAAAAAAATGTCCAAAGCACAAACATGTGGAGGCTAAATAATACTCTACCAAAAAAAGCAATAGATCACTGGATACCAGAAGAAATTTAAAGTAACCTAAAAAAAAAAAAAAATCCTATGAAGACAAATGGAAATGAAAACATAATAACCTAAGAGGCAGTAAAAGCAGTTAAATGAGGGAAGCTTATACTGATAAAAAGGTTACCTCAGGAAACAAGAAAAATCTCAAAAAATCTAACTTTACACGTAAATTAAAAACATTAGAGTAAATATAACACAAAGTCTGTAGAAGGGAAAAAAAATCATAAAATCAGAAAAGAAATAAAACAGTATAAGAAAACGAAGAAAAAGATCATCGAAACTAAAAGTTAAATCTTTGAAAAGATAAGCAAAATTGAGAAAACTTTAGGGAGTATCATCAAGAAAAAAAAATCAATAAAATTAGAAATAAAAGTATCAACACTACAGAATTACAAAGGATCACTAGAGACTACAACAAGTCAATAAGATAGGAAAACTGGAAAGAAAGGACAAATTCTTAAAAAGGTGTAATCTCCCGAGATTGAGCCAGAAATAAATAGAACATATGAACAGACCACTCACCAAGTACTGAAACTGAATCTGCAACTAAAACACAAATGCAAGTCCAGGACCAGGTGGCTTCACAGGCAAATTCCATCAAACATTCAAACAACAGTTAACACCTACCCTTCTAAAACTATTTAAAAAAAAAGAAAAAGAAAAACTGCACAGGAAGGAATACTCTCAAACTCATTCTATGAGGCCATCATCACCTTGATACCAAAACCACACAAAGATATCACAAAAAAAAGAAAATCACAGGCCAATATCACTGATGAAGATGGATTTAAAAATCCTTAACAAAATACTAGCAGTCTAAATCCAACAATACAAGATACTAGTGATCCAAATCTAGTCAATAGATCATAGACTATAATCTAATGGTATCTATTCCCAGGTATTCAGGGATTTTTTAGTATAAATCAGTGTGATATACCACATCAACAAAATGAATAATAAAAGTCATATAATTATTTTAATACACTCAGGGAAGACTTTCAACAAAATCCACCACCCATTTGTAATAAAAAGTCTTTAGAAAGCGGGCATGGAGGGAACGTCACTGAACATAATAAAGGTTATATATGCCAAACCTAAAGCTTACATTATACTCAATGGTGAAAACCTGAAAGCATTCCCTCTAAATTAATGAATAAGACAAGATATTCATTCTCATGAGTATTAATCAAAATTGTTTTGGAATTCCTAACGAGAACAATCAGTGAAGAAAGGAAATTAAAGAAATACAAATTGTAAAAGAAGTATTATCTGTCACTATCTGCAGATAGTATGATATGATACACAGAAAATCCTTAAGATACTATCAGAAGACTACTAGACCTAATTAATGAACTCAGTTAAGCTGCAGGGCACTAAATTAATTCACAGAAATCTCTTGCATTTCTATACACTAACAATGAAATATCAAAAATAGACATAAGAAAACAATCCCATTTACCATTACAACAAAAACAATAAAATACCTAGGAAAAAAACTAAGGAGACAAAAACCGATACTTCAAAAACTATAAGATGCTTTCAGTTTTGATTTCGTCAGGGTATAAGCCTAAGAGTGGGATTGCTGGGTCATAAAAAGATGTATATCTGAGTCCAGAAATGAAAAACAGGAAGGAAAAAACAAATGCAAGTCCAGGACCAGGTGGCTTCACAGGCAAATTCCATCAAACATTCAAACAACAGTTAACACCTACCCTTCTAAAACTATTAAAAAAAAAAGAAAAAGAAAAACTGCACAGGAAGGAATACTCTCAAACTCATTCTATGAGGCCATCATCACCTTGATACCAAAACCACACAAAGATATCACAAAAAAAAGAAAATCACAGGCCAATATCACTGATGAAGATGGATTTAAAAATCCTTAACAAAATACTAGCAGTCTAAATCCAACAATACAAGATACTAGTGATCCAAATCTAGTCAATAGATCATAGACTATAATCTAATGGTATCTATTCCCAGGTATTCAGGGATTTTTTAGTATAAATCAGTGTGATATACCACATCAACAAAATGAATAATAAAAGTCATATAATTATTTTAATACACTCAGGGAAGACTTTCAACAAAATCCACCACCCATTTGTAATAAAAAGTCTTTAGAAAGCGGGCATGGAGGGAACGTCACTGAACATAATAAAGGTTATATATGCCAAACCTAAAGCTTACATTATACTCAATGGTGAAAACCTGAAAGCATTCCCTCTAAATTAATGAATAAGACAAGATATTCATTCTCATGAGTATTAATCAAAATTGTTTTGGAATTCCTAACGAGAACAATCAGTGAAGAAAGGAAATTAAAGAAATACAAATTGTAAAAGAAGTATTATCTGTCACTATCTGCAGATAGTATGATATGATACACAGAAAATCCTTAAGATACTATCAGAAGACTACTAGACCTAATTAATGAACTCAGTTAAGCTGCAGGGCACTAAATTAATTCACAGAAATCTCTTGCATTTCTATACACTAACAATGAAATATCAAAAATAGACATAAGAAAACAATCCCATTTACCATTACAACAAAAACAATAAAATACCTAGGAAAAAAACTAAGGAGACAAAAACCGATACTTCAAAAACTATAAGATGCTTTCAGTTTTGATTTCGTCAGGGTATAAGCCTAAGAGTGGGATTGCTGGGTCATATGGTGCTTGTATTTTTAGTTTTTTAAGACATCTCCAGACTGTCTTCCATAGAGGCTGTATCAATTTACACTCCCACCAGGAATGCAGGAGTGTTCCCTTTTCTCCGCAGCCTCTCCAGCATTTATTGTCTGCAGATTTGTGGATGATGGCCATTCTGACGGGTGTGAGGTGATATCTCATTGTAGTTTTGATTTGCATTTCTCTAATTATTAGTGAAGTTGAGCATCGTTTCATGTGTTTTTGGGCCATCTGTATGTCATCATTGGAGAGGTGTCTGTTTAGGTCCTTTTTCCATTTTTTGATTGGGTTGTTCGTTTTTCCAGTGCTGAGTTGTCTTGAGTTGCTTGTAGATTTTGGAGATTAATTCTTTGTCTGTTGTTTCATTTGCTATGATTTTCTCCCACTCTGTGGGCTGTCTGTTCAGCTTTTTTGTAATTTCTTTAGTTGTACAAAAGTTTTCAAGTTTCATTAGGTCCCACATATTCATTTGTCTTTTTAGTTCTGCTATTCTAGCAGGTGGGTCAGAGAAGATCTTGCTTTGATTGATGTCCTTGAGGGTTTTGCCTATATTCTCCTCTAAGAGTTTGATGGTTTCAGAAGCACCTGTACCCCAATGTTCATTGCAGCTCTCTGTACAATAGCTAGAACATGGAAGGAACCTAGATGCCCATCGACGAATGAATGGATACAAAAGCTCTGGTAAATATATACAATGGAATACTACACAGCTGTAAAGGGAAATGCAGAAGAATCAACCCTAATGAGGTGGCTGGATCTAGAACGTATCATAAAAAGTGAAGTCAGTCAGAAAGAGAAGGACAATACAGTATATTAACACATATATATGGAATCTAGTTAGGATGGTGATGATGGCACATGCAGTGAAGCGACAGAAAGACAGACATGGACAGTGGACATATGGACATTGTGGGGAAGGAACAGTGGGTGAGAGGCGTAAAGGAAGTAGCATGAAGGCCTGTACTATCATAAGTGAAGAAAATAGCTCTAGTCATTGCTCTGTGAGAAAAGGGAATCCTTCAGGGGTGCTGTGTGATGGTCGGGAGGGGAGGGAAGGGGGGATATACATATGACTAATCTGAGAACATACATATCTGTAAACAACAAAACTCTGTAAAAGTTAAAAGTAAAATAAAGGTTTAAAAAAAAAAAAACTAAAAATAGGAAAGTGATTATTCAACAAATAATATTGCGGTAATTTGGATTGAAACTAATACCCTAGTATCATAATTTATATGAAAATAATGATCAAATCAAATAAAGTTGTTGCAATTTGCTCAAAAAAATAAAGTTCACAAAGGAGAAAAAAAAAAACTATAAGATACTGATGAAAGAGGTCAAAGATGACAAATGGAAAGACATATTCTTGGGTTTGAAGAATAAATATTGTCAAAATAACTATACTACCCAAGGCAATATGCAGATTTACTACAATTTCTATCAAATTACCTATGGCATTTTCCAAAGAACTACAAAAAAAACCCTTCAAATTTCTTTGGAGACCCCAAATAACCAAAACAATCTTGAGAAATATAAGTGGATCTGGGGGAACTAGGTGTCCAGCCTTCAGACTACACTAAAACTTTAAAGTAATCAAGATAGTATGGTTCTGGCAAAAAACCAGACATATAGAGCAATGGAATGGGATAGAAACCCCAGAAATAAATGAACACACCTATGGACAATCAATTTATGACACATGAGCCAAGAATACACACTGGAGAAAAGACAGTCTCTTCAATAAGTGGTGCTGAAATACTAGCCAACTATATGTAAACAAATTAAATTTATAATACTCTGTAACACTATACAGAAAAATAAACATAAGGCAGATTATCTATGAAAAGCCTAAATGGAAGATTGGATACTCTAGAACTCCTAGAGGAAAACATAGGCAGAACATTTTCTGACATAACATCTCAGGAATATATTTTTTGATCTATTTCCTAGAGTAATAGAAATGAAAACAAAAACAAATGGGATCTAGTGAAACATAAAAGCTTTTGCACAGCAAAGAAAATCATAAACAAAATGAAAAGACGACCTATAGAATGGGAGAAAATATTTGCAAATGATAAGAAGAAAAAGGGATTCATTTCCAAAATATACAAACAGCTTGTACAGGTCAATATAAAAAAAAATAAGAAAAATGTACAAAAGACCTAAATAGAACATATACAAAGAACACACACGAATGCCCAACAGGCAAATGAAAAGAAGCTCCATATCGCCTAATGTTAGAGAAATGCAAATCAAAACCAAACTGAAGTATAGCCTCACTCCAGGCAGTTTGGCATCATCAAAAAGTCTACAAATACCAAACGCTGTAAAGGATATGGAGAAAAAGGAACCCTCCTACACAATTGATGGGAATGTAAATTGGTGTAGCCACTATGGAAAATAGCATGGAGGTTCCTTAAAGGACTAAAGATGGAGTTACCATATGATTCTATAATCCCACTTTTGGGCATATATCTCGAGAGAATCTAACTGGAAAAGGTGCATGCTACATCAATGTTCAGAGCGGCACTATTCATAATAGTCAAGACATAGAAGCCTCCTAAATGTCCATTGACAGACAAATGGATAAGGAAGATGTGATTATACACAAACACACACTTACACACACAATAATTATTATGAGGCCTTACAAGTAGCTGAGAAAAGACGAAAAGCAAAAGGAAGGGAGAAAGAGAAAGATATACCCAACTGAATGCAGAGTTCCCGAGAATATCAAGGAGAGATAAGCTTTCTTAAGTAACCCATGCAAAGTAATAGAGGAAAACAATAGAATAGGAAAGATGAGAGATCTCTTTAAGAAAACTGGAGGTACCAAGGGAACATTTCATACAAAGACAGACATAATAAAGGACAAAAACACTAAGGACCTAACAGAAGCAGAAGATATTAAGAAAAGTTGGCAACTGGGATTATGTATATCTGTAAACAGCAAAACTCTGTAAAAGCAAAAAATAAAAATTATTATTAAATGAAAAGAAAAATGTATCTTTAAAAAAAAGAAAGAAAGAAAAGTTGGCAAGAATACACAGAAGAACTGTACCAAAAAGCTATTAATGATCCAGTTAACTACAATCATGTGTCACTCACCTAGGGCCTGGAGTGTGAAGTTAAGTTGGCTTTAGGAAGCATCACTATGGACAAAGCTAGTGGAGGTGATGGAATTTCAGCTGAACTATTTCAAATATTAAAAGACGATGCTGTGAAAGTGCTGCATTCATTATGCTAGCAAATTTGGAAAACGCAGTAGTGTCTACAAGACTGGAAAAGGTCAGTTTTCATTACAATCCCAAAGAAAAGCATGCCAAAGAATGTTTAAATTACCATACAACTGCACTCATTTCACATGCCAGCAAGATTATTCTCAGAATCCTTCAAAGTAGACTTCAGCAGTATATGAACCGAGAACTTTCAGATAAACAAGCTGAATGTAGAAAAGGCAGAGGAAGCAGATATCAGATTTCTAACATCAGTTGGATCACAGAAAGAGCAAGAGAATTCCAGAAAACATCTACTTCTGCTTCACTGATTATGCTAAAGCCTTTGACTGTATGGATCACGGCAAACTGGAATATTCTTAGATAGTTATACCAGACCACCTTACCTGTCTCCTGAGAAATCTGTATGCAGGACAAGAAGCAACAGTTAGAACCAGTGAAACAGTTCAGAGCGGCACTATTCATAATAGTCAAGACATAGAAGCCTCCTAAATGTCCATTGACAGACAAATGGATAAGGAAGATGTGATTATACACAAACACACACTTACACACACAATAATTATTATGAGGCCTTACAAGTAGCTGAGAAAAGACGAAAAGCAAAAGGAAGGGAGAAAGAGAAAGATATACCCAACTGAATGCAGAGTTCCCGAGAATATCAAGGAGAGATAAGCTTTCTTAAGTAACCCATGCAAAGTAATAGAGGAAAACAATAGAATAGGAAAGATGAGAGATCTCTTTAAGAAAACTGGAGGTACCAAGGGAACATTTCATACAAAGACAGACATAATAAAGGACAAAAACACTAAGGACCTAACAGAAGCAGAAGATATTAAGAAAAGTTGGCAACTGGGATTATGTATATCTGTAAACAGCAAAACTCTGTAAAAGCAAAAAATAAAAATTATTATTAAATGAAAAGAAAAATGTATCTTTAAAAAAAAGAAAGAAAGAAAAGTTGGCAAGAATACACAGAAGAACTGTACCAAAAAGCTATTAATGATCCAGTTAACTACAATCATGTGTCACTCACCTAGGGCCTGGAGTGTGAAGTTAAGTTGGCTTTAGGAAGCATCACTATGGACAAAGCTAGTGGAGGTGATGGAATTTCAGCTGAACTATTTCAAATATTAAAAGACGATGCTGTGAAAGTGCTGCATTCATTATGCTAGCAAATTTGGAAAACGCAGTAGTGTCTACAAGACTGGAAAAGGTCAGTTTTCATTACAATCCCAAAGAAAAGCATGCCAAAGAATGTTTAAATTACCATACAACTGCACTCATTTCACATGCCAGCAAGATTATTCTCAGAATCCTTCAAAGTAGACTTCAGCAGTATATGAACCGAGAACTTTCAGATAAACAAGCTGAATGTAGAAAAGGCAGAGGAAGCAGATATCAGATTTCTAACATCAGTTGGATCACAGAAAGAGCAAGAGAATTCCAGAAAACATCTACTTCTGCTTCACTGATTATGCTAAAGCCTTTGACTGTATGGATCACGGCAAACTGGAATATTCTTAGATAGTTATACCAGACCACCTTACCTGTCTCCTGAGAAATCTGTATGCAGGACAAGAAGCAACAGTTAGAACCAGTGAAACAGATTGTTTCAAAATTGGCAAAGGACAACATCAAGGCTTTATGCAGTCACCCTGCTTATTTAATTTACATGCAGACTACATCATGTGAAATGCCAGGCTCATTAAGTCACAATCTAGAATCAAGATTTCTGGGAGAAATATCAACAACCTTGGATATGCAGATGACACCACCCTAGTGGCACAAAGTGAAGAGGAATTAAAGCATCTCTTGATGAAGGTAAAAGAGGGAGAGTGAAAAAGTTTGCTTAAAACTCACCATTCAAAAAACTAAGATAACGGCATATGGTCCTATTACTTCATGGCATATAGATGGAGAGAATGTGGAAACAGACAGATTTCATTTTCTTCGGCTCCAAAATCAATGTGGATGATGACTGCAGCCACACAATTAAAACACTTGCTCCTTGGAAAAATAGCTATGTCAAATGTAGACAGCGTTTTAAAAAGTAGAGATATCTCTTTGCCAAGAAAGGTCCATATAGTCAAAGCTATGGTTTTTCAAGTAGTCATGTGTGGATGTGAGCTGGACCATAAAGAAGGCTGAATACCAAATAATTGATGCCTTTGAACTATGGTGCTGGAGAAGACTCTTGAGAGTCCCTTGGACAGTAAGGAGATCAAACCAGTCAATCCTGAAGGAAATCAACCCTGAATATTCATTGGAAGGTCCAATGCTGAAGCTTCCATACTTTGGCCACCTGATGGAAAGAACTGACTCATTGGAAAAGACCCTGATGCTGGGAAAAATTGAGGGGAAGAGAAGGGGGCAAAAGAGGATGAGATGATTGGATGGCATCATTGACTCAATGCACATGTGTTTGAACAAATTCTGCGAGATAGTGATGGACAGAGGAGCCTGGCATGCTGCAGGTCTCAAAGAGTCTGACACGACTTAGGGACTGAACAACAACAAAAAGAATAAAGTAATGCCATTTGCAGCAACTTGTATGGACCCAGAGATTATCATACTAAGGAAGCCAGAGAAAGAAAGACAAATGTCATTTTTAAAACCCCTTTGTCTCCTGAGAAATCTGTATGCAGGACAAGAAGCAACAGTTAGAACCAGTGAAACAGATTGTTTCAAAATTGGCAAAGGACAACATCAAGGCTTTATGCAGTCACCCTGCTTATTTAATTTACATGCAGACTACATCATGTGAAATGCCAGGCTCATTAAGTCACAATCTAGAATCAAGATTTCTGGGAGAAATATCAACAACCTTGGATATGCAGATGACACCACCCTAGTGGCACAAAGTGAAGAGGAATTAAAGCATCTCTTGATGAAGGTAAAAGAGGGAGAGTGAAAAAGTTTGCTTAAAACTCACCATTCAAAAAACTAAGATAACGGCATATGGTCCTATTACTTCATGGCATATAGATGGAGAGAATGTGGAAACAGACAGATTTCATTTTCTTCGGCTCCAAAATCAATGTGGATGATGACTGCAGCCACACAATTAAAACACTTGCTCCTTGGAAAAATAGCTATGTCAAATGTAGACAGCGTTTTAAAAAGTAGAGATATCTCTTTGCCAAGAAAGGTCCATATAGTCAAAGCTATGGTTTTTCAAGTAGTCATGTGTGGATGTGAGCTGGACCATAAAGAAGGCTGAATACCAAATAATTGATGCCTTTGAACTATGGTGCTGGAGAAGACTCTTGAGAGTCCCTTGGACAGTAAGGAGATCAAACCAGTCAATCCTGAAGGAAATCAACCCTGAATATTCATTGGAAGGTCCAATGCTGAAGCTTCCATACTTTGGCCACCTGATGGAAAGAACTGACTCATTGGAAAAGACCCTGATGCTGGGAAAAATTGAGGGGAAGAGAAGGGGGCAAAAGAGGATGAGATGATTGGATGGCATCATTGACTCAATGCACATGTGTTTGAACAAATTCTGCGAGATAGTGATGGACAGAGGAGCCTGGCATGCTGCAGGTCTCAAAGAGTCTGACACGACTTAGGGACTGAACAACAACAAAAAGAATAAAGTAATGCCATTTGCAGCAACTTGTATGGACCCAGAGATTATCATACTAAGGAAGCCAGAGAAAGAAAGACAAATGTCATTATCATATCACTTACGTGGAATCTAAATAATGATGCAAATGAACTTATTTACAGAATAGAAACAGACCGATGGACACTGAAAAGAAACTATCATTACTAGAGGGAAAAGGGTTGAGATATGAATAAATTAGGAGTTTGAGATTAACAAGAACACATTACTATCAATATATGTAAACAACCAACAAGGTCATGTTGCATAACACAAAGAACTATATTCAATATTTTAATAATAACCTATAAAGGAAAAGAATCTGAAGAGTATACATTTATATACATGTACATATGTGTATATATAAAACACTAAATCACTATGCTCTACACCTGAAACTTAGAAACATTTGAATGTAAGACCCAAAACCATAAAAATCCGACAAGAAAAACACAGGTGGCATGCTTTTTGAATTACTCTGGATGATCATTTTTTCGATTTTATACCAAAAGGAAAAATAAACAAGTGTGACTGCATGTAATTAAAAGCTTAACGGGAAAAACAAAAAAAACCTTATGTACAAAAAGGAATAACCCACAAAATGAAAAGGCAATATATAGAAGGGAAGAAAATATTTATAAATTATACACCTGATAAGGGGTTAATATCAAACTATATAAAGAACTCATACAACTCAGTAGCAAAATCCCATTCTGTTTTTTAAAATGGGCAAAAGGCCTGAATAGACAATATCAAAGAAGACATATACATGGCTTACAGGCATTCATATCACTAATTATCATGAAAATATAAGTCAAGACCATAATGAGATGTCGCCTCACACCTGCTAGACTGGCTACTGTTTTCAAAACGACAACAAATAAGCATTGCTGAGGATGTGGAGAAAAGAGAACAATTGTACCCTCTTGCTGGGAATGTAAATTGGTTCATCCATGGAGTTTCCTCAAAAAAGTTACAGGCAGAACTATCAGCAATTCTACTTCTTTTCTGATCATAGCACTATGAGACTAGAATTAAACTACAAAAAAAAAACCCTATAAAAATCACAAACATGTGGCAGCTAAACAATATACTACTAAACAACCAATGAATCACTGAAGAAGTCAGAGGAAATCAAAAAATACCAGAAATAAATGAAAATCAAAGTGCAACCGTCCAAAACCTATGGGATGCAGCAAACACAGTTCTAGGAAAGGAAACAATAAAAATTTCCTTATCAATTGCACTGTAATGAATTGTCATCAAATCTTTAAGTATGATCACTTTAAAGACTTCTATTAGGAGTTTGAGATTAACAAGAACACATTACTATCAATATATGTAAACAACCAACAAGGTCATGTTGCATAACACAAAGAACTATATTCAATATTTTAATAATAACCTATAAAGGAAAAGAATCTGAAGAGTATACATTTATATACATGTACATATGTGTATATATAAAACACTAAATCACTATGCTCTACACCTGAAACTTAGAAACATTTGAATGTAAGACCCAAAACCATAAAAATCCGACAAGAAAAACACAGGTGGCATGCTTTTTGAATTACTCTGGATGATCATTTTTTCGATTTTATACCAAAAGGAAAAATAAACAAGTGTGACTGCATGTAATTAAAAGCTTAACGGGAAAAACAAAAAAAACCTTATGTACAAAAAGGAATAACCCACAAAATGAAAAGGCAATATATAGAAGGGAAGAAAATATTTATAAATTATACACCTGATAAGGGGTTAATATCAAACTATATAAAGAACTCATACAACTCAGTAGCAAAATCCCATTCTGTTTTTTAAAATGGGCAAAAGGCCTGAATAGACAATATCAAAGAAGACATATACATGGCTTACAGGCATTCATATCACTAATTATCATGAAAATATAAGTCAAGACCATAATGAGATGTCGCCTCACACCTGCTAGACTGGCTACTGTTTTCAAAACGACAACAAATAAGCATTGCTGAGGATGTGGAGAAAAGAGAACAATTGTACCCTCTTGCTGGGAATGTAAATTGGTTCATCCATGGAGTTTCCTCAAAAAAGTTACAGGCAGAACTATCAGCAATTCTACTTCTTTTCTGATCATAGCACTATGAGACTAGAATTAAACTACAAAAAAAAAACCCTATAAAAATCACAAACATGTGGCAGCTAAACAATATACTACTAAACAACCAATGAATCACTGAAGAAGTCAGAGGAAATCAAAAAATACCAGAAATAAATGAAAATCAAAGTGCAACCGTCCAAAACCTATGGGATGCAGCAAACACAGTTCTAGGAGGGAACAGCAATACAATTGAACCTTAAGAAACAATAAAAAAATTTCCTTATCAATTGCACTGTAATGAATTGTCATCAAATCTTTAAGTATGATCACTTTAAAGACTTCTGTCATTTCCAGGCAATTACTGTTTTACTGATGTTTTTACAAAAGTGCTACCACAGGAATGATTCATTTTCAAGGAGATTCATGGAAAGAAGTATGAAAATTATATTTTTGCTAGCCCAAATCATATCAATGAACTCAGTAAGAACTGACAGAACTTAAATGGAGAAATCTGATGAGGATGATCATTTTTATGCCTTTTTATTTCAAACACTGATGGTTCTGTGGGGTTTTTTTTTGCTCGCTTGTTTTGGGCTTTTTTTTTTTTTTATGGCCAAATTTAAGAAAAAATTTCAAACAACCTAAACTTACACTTAAAACAATATAGATCTTCTGAACCACTGGGTTCATACCAATAGTAGATTGGCTGGTTTGAGTTCACCTCTAATTTGTGTATGATTTTAAATTCATGGAAATCCCAGGTTATACATTTGTATCCATCCCTGTAAAGGTCAAGGTCATAAATCAGTGCCACAAATCCACTGTATTCCATACCAGTCACTTTCTCTATGTGTAATAATAAGTGTAGTTCATAAAGCCTCCAGTCTAATTTCCTAATATTACTAGGTTGATCATTTTTAGCATGACTTAATTGTTCCCAACATGGAGAAATTTTTTAAACTTAAATGACCATAGCCTGTGTTAACCATATAGATCATCCCATAATTGTTGGCAGTTTCCCCTTTAAGAGACGAGAGGTTACAGTATCCTTTTTTTTTTTTTTTTAAGATAGCTGATCACTCTGAGTTTGAATGACCCTAAGAGAATAGGATCAGAAGGGTCAGAGCAGATATTATTAATTGGCCAGGTGACAGGTTTCCATCTAGTAATATCATGAATAGACCCAACAAGACTAAACTCTCTTCTAAAATAAATTTCCCAGGTGGTATCCAATCAGAGCCCTAGAAGAGAAAAATCCACTAAGGTAACATAGAAGTATTAGACGCAGATAATTACCCACAATCCAACAATAGGTTTGAGTTTTAAACTAGCATAGAATCGTACCCAGGATAGGAAACATTTGATTGATAGGCAAAGCTCCAAGAAACCAAGAAAACATTATAAACAATCACATAAGTCAGGTCTAGCATCTTGAACAACCTGTCAACTTCTGCTAGTGTCTTCTCATTCTAGTGTAGCACAGTTTTCTCTGAGCATTGTTTTTACGGTGAGTTTGAGGTCAGCAGGCCTCTCTATAGGCCAGTCCAGTATAGGGAGCTTTGAAAGTGGGAATTAATCCAAGAGTCAATTACCCTTCAATTTCACTGTGCATAAGCTAGTTAGGAGTACCTGATATAAAGGTCCTTCCATGCAGGTTGGAGATAGTTACATCTTTTCCTAGTCTTGGTTGCAAGTCCTGAAGCATCTGATCTTCATCCAAAGATAGGTTACTGAGATAAGCTTCAATAACAAACTTAGAGTGTCCTTTACTAAATCAATTTAAGTTTACATTAATATCCTAACACCAAAGATCTAAAAATGAGCCTATCTTAAAAATAGAACTCCATTAACAAACTGGGATTTAACATTCATTGAAACATGTTTTCTCCTAAAATTACCCCATTTTTTACCAAATATGAGCAAATTATGATTTGTTTTTGATATAGGTCTGGTGCCAAAAATCTTGGCCTGATTATTTATATAACCATAATTGATTATAGACCATTTTTGCTTTGCTGCAACTTTTAGAGTCTCAGAATGAACTTTTAAAATAGAACCGTTCAAGAGCTAGGTAAGTCATGCCAAAGGTTTATCACAGATTTCACTTAACAGATCTTAGTGAATTCTTCCTCTCTCAAGGTCTCCAAAATTCCTTTAGACTTCTGTAGGTGTTAGTGAGACAGCCTTCCTAACTTATCTGATAAAATTACTGGAAACTAAAAGTTTCCAATCTCTGGAGGGGTCAGATAGAGAGAAAATATAAACGTTCAATTGTTTATAAAGTATAATTTACCAAATTACTATTAAGTCATAATTAGTTTGAGGGAAGGTTTCTCTCTAAGGTAACATAGAAGTATTAGACGCAGATAATTACCCACAATCCAACAATAGGTTTGAGTTTTAAACTAGCATAGAATCGTACCCAGGATAGGAAACATTTGATTGATAGGCAAAGCTCCAAGAAACCAAGAAAACATTATAAACAATCACATAAGTCAGGTCTAGCATCTTGAACAACCTGTCAACTTCTGCTAGTGTCTTCTCATTCTAGTGTAGCACAGTTTTCTCTGAGCATTGTTTTTACGGTGAGTTTGAGGTCAGCAGGCCTCTCTATAGGCCAGTCCAGTATAGGGAGCTTTGAAAGTGGGAATTAATCCAAGAGTCAATTACCCTTCAATTTCACTGTGCATAAGCTAGTTAGGAGTACCTGATATAAAGGTCCTTCCATGCAGGTTGGAGATAGTTACATCTTTTCCTAGTCTTGGTTGCAAGTCCTGAAGCATCTGATCTTCATCCAAAGATAGGTTACTGAGATAAGCTTCAATAACAAACTTAGAGTGTCCTTTACTAAATCAATTTAAGTTTACATTAATATCCTAACACCAAAGATCTAAAAATGAGCCTATCTTAAAAATAGAACTCCATTAACAAACTGGGATTTAACATTCATTGAAACATGTTTTTCTCCCTAAAATTACCCCCATTTTTTACCAAATATGAGCAAATTATGATTTGTTTTTGATATAGGTCTGGTGCCAAAAATCTTGGCCTGATTATTTATATAACCATAATTGATTATAGACCATTTTTGCTTTGCTGCAACTTTTAGAGTCTCAGAATGAACTTTTAAAATAGAACCGTTCAAGAGCTAGGTAAGTCATGCCAAAGGTTTATCACAGATTTCACTTAACAGATCTTAGTGAATTCTTCCTCTCTCAAGGTCTCCAAAATTCCTTTAGACTTCTGTAGGTGTTAGTGAGACAGCCTTCCTAACTTATCTGATAAAATTACTGGAAACTAAAAGTTTCCAATCTCTGGAGGGGTCAGATAGAGAGAAAATATAAACGTTCAATTGTTTATAAAGTATAATTTACCAAATTACTATTAAGTCATAATTAGTTTGAGGGGAAGGTTTCTCTCACACCTGGAAAACACAGATTCAAAACAGTAATTTTTAAGACAGAAACTATTAAATTCTAAGCATATTTGCCAGTTCATTCAGTCCTTTTGTCAACCTTTGTGAAGTCATCAGGTTTTCCGTTAGAATCCTTTCATTTCTTACCCAGTTCAGAAACTGATATTTATCCTAAAGTCCTTTCTTTTTGAGAAACCATTTTTGAGAAAATGGTTAGTGTTATGACAATATTTTAAGATAGTAATCAGAATTATAACTGATAACATTTTACCCAAACATTATCAGAATTTTAGGAACTCCATATTCTTTCTAGGATATCTATATTAATAAAATTTACCATACAATATAACCAGACCCTTATTACTCACTTGACAATACTTCCCATGTAATTCAACATACAAAATGAACCTAATTAGTGCAATATGTCTCTTTCATGGGCCCTCTGAGGCATCCCAAAGTTAGTCAAAAATGCTTCATTAGAATGATTTAGGAAGTGTTGCCAACAAATACGGAAAAGGCTTAGAACACAGTCAGACAGGATTATAAAGGTCATCATGAAACAATAGCTATTCACATAGCCAGAGTAATAATAAAGAATTTCAGAGTCAAATATAGATCTTTTAAGAGGTAAATAAACTTAAGTCTATTATCAAAGGCAGTTCAATCTCTGAAGAAAGCATGTCTTCTTTACAGAGAAGCCAAATTCAAGTTTTTGCACCAGATTCTTTAAATTCATTTAAAGGTAAACTTAAATTTATTTTAAACATAGTCCTAACTATGCACAAAATCCTTTCCTCAGGGTCTCTTTTCCACAAACCTTCTTATCACTTTCTGTACCCATTACTTTGTTCTCCTGAAAGAACCACCTCTAAATCAGACTTTCTTCCTTTTCTCTTCATAAAATCCAATTCCATTCCTCATAACTTCTTAAGCATCCTACTTTCCTTAAGCAACCAAGAACTGACTTTTATATTAGCATTCTATAGATTGGTGATCATAAGTGCCAGTGATAATTTCTAAAAACATTTGCTTTCTTATACAGAATATCTCAGGATGACACCACACATTCTTCATTAATAGTCCCAAATGTGTTTAATTTCTCTATAAGGGGAAATCACTGTTAAGTAATAAATGTTTCCAAACCTTATTTTATTTGGAAATAACCTAGCTATTCAATAGACTTCCATCACTTAGTTTAGCACAACTCTTAGAAATGGAAGACTATTTTAGTCAGACATACCTAAAGCATAATTATTCTTAAGAGTTTACCTAAAAGCTCATATCTCATTTACAATTTTTTAGAAGTTTCTTCACTAGAGTTACTTTCCTTTCTGACAAACTTGTAACAGACATAATATTTCAAATTCATTTAAAGGTAAAATTATAATATTTATAATATTTAACTTATATTAAACCCAGGCACAATGAAAATATTCTGCTTAATGTTAATGACTCTTAGACATGTCTATATAAGATCAATAAACAAACACTAATACCAGATATTTAATATTTCCTAGTTAACGTGAACCTGAAATTTGTTTAGGTTTAATCTCTCTTGTATTCAGAATTATTTGATTTGTAAGCACAATTAAATTAGAGTTCATTTACAAATTGACCTCAGCAATCAGCAATATTATCCAAAAAACAAAGACACAAACTAACACATATATATATATATCCCTAAGAGATACAATAAGAGATCCTATAGCCTGTTTTCCAAACTTAGTTATAAATCAGATATCACAATATAAAACTAATTGTACATAAAAGTTGGAAAAAGAAAATTTTAAAAGGACATCATCCCCCCCCCCCCCACCTTTTTTTTTCTGTCAGGAATTAGAAATGGTCTAGATAAGTGATCCAGAGAGTTTTGGTCCCAAGGTATAGAATGAGTTATTTCCTCAGAGCAAGAATTCTTAAAGAGATAAACTTTTCCATGGTCATAGTTTTATAACCAAAATCTAGACCAGATAGTACTCAAATTGGCCCTAATAACAAAGGCAGATTGGTCCCAGCAGGGATTTTCCCTCTGGGGAAGTGGGAGTCTTAGTTTGATCAGCCCCAGGCTTTTGATCATAAGAGAAACTCCTGGACATAAGGTAACTTCAGTCCATTTTCCTAGCCTGCGTCAATAAAGATCTAATATTTTGAGGCCATTTTTCTTATCATTGGAGCATAGCTATAGGTTGACCCGTCATTTAAATTTTTTTCCAAGGGGTTCCAGGTGGAGTGTGGAACCTCTGAGGAAGCACTTCCCGTATTAGCTCAAGCAGTTTGTACCAGATGTCTGCACTCTCAAACCAAACCAAGCCAGAACCTCACCAGCCTGGAGCAATACTCTAAAGAAAAGACAAAAAGATGCCCAGAAATCAAAAGCAAAGTGGTAAGAGTGCCTCAAAAAGATAGCAAAGTGATGCTCAGAAATTAAAAACCATATGGCATAAATGCCAAACATGACTTCCCAGTCCTATTAGTCCTGGGACCTAGCAGAGTCAGTGCTAACAACCTTTTAGTTCTGATACAGTTTCAAGCAACTTTTTGTTGGTTTCCTGCAAAGAAATCACTCTTTTAGAAGCTTCTAGATACCAATCAAAGCAAGTATGACCAGGTTTTTCTAAGTGTGCACACAAAAATATCAATTTTGGAATATCAAAAGAATCCCAGTTTGCCATTTCAAGTTAAGATATCCTTTAGCACAAATACCCCAATTACCTAGGCACTTCTAAGTATGAGCTCCAGACGTATTATACATGAATTTGACTGGTGTGTTAGTAATAGGTTGGCTTTCTGATGCCCCTCGTTTCTATATTTGAGAAACTCTACTTCCCACTTTATGCTGAATTTGTCAGGGATAAAATTACTAGTGAAATCGTGTAATGGGCCTGTGTGCTGCTTGGGAGCTTAACTCCTCCTGAGTCACCCCAGAATCGTTTCAGCTCTCTTATGTGTCTCGGGAAAATACCTCCGGCAATCCAAGACCACTGAGGCTGCTCAGGTTGCTGAATGGCCAGTTCTTATGTGCGACGCCTGGAAGAGTGAGTATTTTAATTAATGAGTGGGTTTCCCTATGGGACCCCGGCAAAGTTTAAGGAGAGGCCTCCACCACTCCCGTAAATTTCTCAGTCACCTGAGAACCATAACTGGCCAGGAGGAGTCTTGTCCCTTCTCTTTGGAGCAATGCTCTTGTGTATTTTTCTAACTTTTATCGTCAATAAAGATCTAATATTTTGAGGCCATTTTTCTTATCATTGGAGCATAGCTATAGGTTGACCCGTCATTTAAATTTTTTTCCAAGGGGTTCCAGGTGGAGTGTGGAACCTCTGAGGAAGCACTTCCCGTATTAGCTCAAGCAGTTTGTACCAGATGTCTGCACTCTCAAACCAAACCAAGCCAGAACCTCACCAGCCTGGAGCAATACTCTAAAGAAAAGACAAAAAGATGCCCAGAAATCAAAAGCAAAGTGGTAAGAGTGCCTCAAAAAGATAGCAAAGTGATGCTCAGAAATTAAAAACCATATGGCATAAATGCCAAACATGACTTCCCAGTCCTATTAGTCCTGGGACCTAGCAGAGTCAGTGCTAACAACCTTTTTAGTTCTGATACAGTTTCAAGCAACTTTTTGTTGGTTTCCTGCAAAGAAATCACTCTTTTAGAAGCTTCTAGATACCAATCAAAGCAAGTATGACCAGGTTTTTCTAAGTGTGCACACAAAAATATCAATTTTGGAATATCAAAAGAATCCCAGTTTGCCATTTCAAGTTAAGATATCCTTTAGCACAAATACCCCAATTACCTAGGCACTTCTAAGTATGAGCTCCAGACGTATTATACATGAATTTGACTGGTGTGTTAGTAATAGGTTGGCTTTCTGATGCCCCTCGTTTCTATATTTGAGAAACTCTACTTCCCACTTTATGCTGAATTTGTCAGGGATAAAATTACTAGTGAAATCGTGTAATGGGCCTGTGTGCTGCTTGGGAGCTTAACTCCTCCTGAGTCACCCCAGAATCGTTTCAGCTCTCTTATGTGTCTCGGAAACTACCTCCGGCAATCCAAGACCACTGAGGCTGCTCAGGTTGCTGAATGGCCAGTTCTTATGTGCGACGCCTGGAAGAGTGAGTATTTTAATTAATGAGTGGGTTTCCCTATGGGACCACTGCACAGTTTAAGGGAGAGGCCTCCACCACTCCCGTAAATTTCTCAGTCACCTGAGAAAACCATAACTGGCCAGGAGGAGTCTTGTCCCTTCTCTTTGGAGCAATGCTCTTGTGTATTTTTCTAACTTTTATCCTAATAAATTCTTAAGTCAGTTGAATTGAGGAAGTGTCAGATAAACCTCTTACTTAATCACTCAGTCCAAATGACTCAGTCCCCTACAACAGAGCCCCTCGGCATCTCTCAGCCAAGCCTAGGGTATACTTTGATTTTCTACAATCACTACCCATCCCAGAAACTTTCCACTGGGTGGGTAATTCCCTTGGCAGCTTTCAGCCAGCCCTCCACCTATAGTGGGTGGGAATTTCTCAGTATTTTTCAACTGAGCCTTACTCAGTGTATAGATTATGAGTAGGTATGCCCACATGTTTCACCCGGGTCCCCTCCCCTAGTATCTTCTCTACTTGGAGGGGGCAGGTAACCTGCTGTATGGCCAAATAAAACTTAGAAATCTCAATCAATACGGGAGATTCAAGAACCAGGAGAGACTTACCCAAATTGTCTGCACTCCCGGATCAGGTGGATGGGCACAAAAGGGGCTGCTGCTGGTACCAAAGCTCTGGTTTCTTGTGGAGTTTAGGTGAAGCAAGGAAGCATACTCTGGGTCCCTTCGTGGTTGCCATACCTGTTGACTAAAAAAAATTGAACAACTTGATAGTCTGCAAGTTGAGTTCTATTTGGAGCAAAATGAGGACTGCAGCTTGGGAGGCAGCACCTCAGATAGCTCTGAGAGACTGCTCCAAAGAGCTAGTGGGGGATGGGGAGGAGGTCAATAGACAAGGTTTTGATGAAGAGGGAGTTCAATGCCATTAAACACTCATTTTACAGACGGTTTTCAGTTAGTCATGAAGATCTGATGTCACCATGAAGGTATTTGGTGTTTTCTAGATATGAGGAGATGCAAGAATTGAGATCATAAAATCTGTTCTAAAATACATCCACCTATCTAAAGACCTGTTCCATTAGATTCCCCGGAGCACAGAGGGCCTTGTTCCACCCTTAGCTACCTCAGGGGATGTTGAAGGTCAGTGGCTGCTACACACAGGGGTCAATCTTCAGAGGCAGATGGCAAACGCCCTTGCTGTCAGTCACTGGCAATGTAATTGGTAAGTGCCAATTTGTAGCTGACACTTCCAAATATTCAAGCTAGTTAGGGCACCTAAGCAGAAGTAGCTGAAAGTTGCAAAGGTCAGTTCTATACAGATCTAAAGAGATTAACCTCCAGGAGCCCAAGCTGAGAAAGAAAGTTAAAATAGAAACAGCCCAGTCACACAGCCACCAACTCAGCACTCAAACCAGGTCTGAGGAAACTATAGGAAGCACATCTTTTAATGGGATTAACTAGAAACAGCTGTTTAAAATCTAGAAGAGCTGTGCAGACTTATACAAAGAGTGTGGGACTAGTAACTCCAGAACAGGAAGTGGTTTTTCATTTTTATTTATTCGTAATAATCTTTGCCATTATTTTAATCACTTTCCCGAGTGTGCATTAGAGCAGGTGGGTGAGTGACTAGTGTTTGAAAGATGCAAGATGCTTCCGGAGAGGGGCAGAGTTTTGCAAGCACTTCTGAGCAAAGGCGGAATGCTCACTGAGTCACTTTTGCCTCTTTAATCTTCCTGCCCTTGACAAAAATACCATGAATATCCCTTTTACTCCTTCACCTGATTTTTCCTTGTCTGTGTCTCTGTTGAAAAAGACCATGATAATTATTTATGACTATTTATCAAAGGCATTTATTTAAAGATATTTTTCTCCTTTAATGAGGTAGGAGTGACATTGGAGAAATTTTACATTTAGTTGGCATAAATGTTCTTGGAAAATTAAAATAAATGCAAAAGATGACATTTTACAAGATTGCTTTCCATTCTTAACATAATGAACAATTCAGTCACTGTTGAATAGCCCAATCTATTTTATTTCTTTGAACAAATTCCATGGTAAGAGCTAACATCACCCATTTGCTTCAAAAGCAGAAAGTAATTATCATCACAATTAGCTTTTACAAAGATGCACATTTTCCTTATGGCACTGCTTCTCATCTTCACCTTCCTCCCCAATTTGTATTCCTATCTGCAGAAGGGCTGTATAAAAGAGATTACCTCTTCTGCATCTACTTATATAGCTCTGTAGAGGAATTATAATATAGACAACTGTTGCCTTAGCCATCAAAGCTACATTTTAGCCAATATATAAGGTCAAGGCATATTTTCAGGGTCTTTTGAGATTCTGAAGGAATTTCAAAAATATGGATGTTACTTCACTGAGCAAAAAAAATTCTAAGGTGTTTTTGTTTTTTACTTTTTTATATTTATGAAAAAACACAAGGCTTTTAAATTGTTACTCTGACCTTCATTATTCCCTGATCCCTCCTAGTCTTTTGAGGGAGTCAAATACTTTTGATTGGCTCCCCTGGTGGCTCAGACTGTAAAGAATCTGCCTGCAACGTATGAGACTAGAATTCGATCCCTGGGTCAGGACGATCCCCTGAAGAAGGAAATGACAACCCATTCTAGTATTCTCACCTGGAAAATTCCATGGACAGAGGAGCCTACCTGTCCACAGTCCATGGGGGGTTTCAAACAATAGGACACGACTGAGTGATTGTCACTTTGAAAAGATAGGAAGCAAATGGAAAGGTGGATGGATGAGACCTCTTGCCTTCACTATAAAATTGTGTAAGCAGGGAGGGCCAATCAGAGACACAAGTGATCCTCTAAGATATGCTAGGAAGATTAATACTCCAAAGGCTAATGTTAATTGCTTACATGCAACTGTCCAGAATCAGCTAGAGCTCCCATCAAATGGCCTAAAAGGAGAAGGCAGAAAAAGAACAGAAAAGACCTTACGGTTGTATATGGCTAAATTCTTATGACTAGTTATTTGGGTATATAAGTTCATGTGGGTAATGATGAGGAGCTCCCAGAATTCAGAAAACAGAGAAAGAAGATTGTTCTCTAAGTATTATAAAATCCGCCCCAAATGATGAGATTCAAAGTCACCTTGAAGAAAGAAGTTGGCCTCCTGGGCAGAACAAGATGAAAGAAGGTATTAATGAGCCCCCAAAAGAATTATTTATTAGAAACAGGGACTAATTAACATATAGAAATTCAAGACCATTAGGCCATCAGATTTTTTGGAGAACGCATTCCTCCCCAATTTGTATTCCTATCTGCAGAAGGGCTGTATAAAGAGATTACCTCTTCTGCATCTACTTATATAGCTCTGTAGAGGAATTATAATATAGACAACTGTTGCCTTAGCCATCAAAGCTACATTTTAGCCAATATATAAGGTCAAGGCATATTTTCAGGGTCTTTTGAGATTCTGAAGGAATTTCAAAAATATGGATGTTACTTCACTGAGCAAAAAATATTCTAAGGTGTTTTTGTTTTTTACTTTTTTATATTTATGAAAAAACACAAGGCTTTTAAATTGTTACTCTGACCTTCATTATTCCCTGATCCCTCCTAGTCTTTTGAGGGAGTCAAATACTTTTGATTGGCTCCCCTGGTGGCTCAGACTGTAAAGAATCTGCCTGCAACGTATGAGACTAGAATTCGATCCCTGGGTCAGGACGATCCCCTGAAGAAGGAAATGACAACCCATTCTAGTATTCTCACCTGGAAAATTCCATGGACAGAGGAGCCTACCTGTCCACAGTCCATGGGGGTTGCAAACAATAGGACACGACTGAGTGATTGTCACTTTGAAAAGATAGGAAGCAAATGGAAAGGTGGATGGATGAGACCTCTTGCCTTCACTATAAAATTGTGTAAGCAGGGAGGGCCAATCAGAGACACAAGTGATCCTCTAAGATATGCTAGGAAGATTAATACTCCAAAGGCTAATGTTAATTGCTTACATGCAACTGTCCAGAATCAGCTAGAGCTCCCATCAAATGGCCTAAAAGGAGAAGGCAGAAAAAGAACAGAAAAGACCTTACGGTTGTATATGGCTAAATTCTTATGACTAGTTATTTGGGTATATAAGTTCATGTGGGTAATGATGAGGAGCTCCCAGAATTCAGAAAACAGAGAAAGAAGATTGTTCTCTAAGTATTATAAAATCCGCCCCAAATGATGAGATTCAAAGTCACCTTGAAGAAAGAAGTTGGCCTCCTGGGCAGAACAAGATGAAAGAAGGTATTAATGAGCCCCCAAAAGAATTATTTATTAGAAACAGGGACTAATTAACATATAGAAATTCAAGACCATTAGGCCATCAATGGCAGCAGTTCCTTCCCCTTGCTCTGTCTTGTGGAGAACGCAAGCACACTGATAAAAGATTTACTATGCTTGGCTTTGGTAGCAGGTATCTCTGCATTCTGATAAGAGATGTAATGACTAAAAACCTGATGCAATGAAATATTGAAATGCTGAGCTAATTTCCTGCTCTAATTTTGTGTTCACAAATCAACACTAGGATTGTAATTTTATATTGGAAGGGATAGTTCTCCTTCAGGGATAGAAGGCCAGCCTGAGTACAGCGTATGTCTAATCATCTCTTGTAGTGTGATTACGTCACTGAAGTACAGGTCCGTACCACTGTCAAAGTCATGGGTCAGGCAAAGCTAAGGAATGATAAAGGTGAAATAATCAATAAGGTAAATCCCACTCTGGAAAATCTCTGCCTGCCTAGCTGCCCAGGTGACTTCTCTTATACCACAATTTCAGTGCGCAGGTTGAAGTAGTAACCTGGTTGGGTGTTTTTTTCAGTTGTTTGCTTCAGCTGCCCACACTCCTTACCCCCCTTACTGGCACCTACAATAAACTCTATACTTTCCTTCATCATAACCTGGTGTCAGTACATTGGCTTTATGGCATACAGGCTAGAGGACCCAAATTCAGGTAAGTAACAAACTCACCTGGTATAATCACATCTGGGTAAGCTGTGGTTTTATGGGTAGGTAGGGGGTGTGTGTGTGATTATTTTAAACTATTCATTCTATAGTAGTTATAGACTTGTTTAGATTTTTAAATAACTTTTTTACTGATGATTTTAAAATTTTAAGTAAACTAAAATTGCCCCATGGAGACAGAAATTATCTCACTGTAAAAATGTTTAAAACTCAGATATTTTATAATAAAGCTAGATAAAGCAAATACACATACAGAGATTGAAAGTTAACTAATGCAAATGGATATGAAGAAAATAGTAAGATGCAGACTGAACACCTATATTGATATTAACCAGATAAGAGTTTTAAAAAAGCATTATTGGGGAAGCATAAGTATATTGTAAAAACAGGGACTAATTAACATATAGAAATTCAAGACCATTAGGCCATCAATGGCAGCAGTTCCTTCCCTTGCTCTGTCTTGTGGAGAACGCATAGCACACTGATAAAAGATTTACTATGCTTGGCTTTGGTAGCAGGTATCTCTGCATTCTGATAAGAGATGTAATGACTAAAAACCTGATGCAATGAAATATTGAAATGCTGAGCTAATTTCCTGCTCTAATTTTGTGTTCACAAATCAACACTAGGATTGTAATTTTATATTGGAAGGGATAGTTCTCCTTCAGGGATAGAAGGCCAGCCTGAGTACGCGTATGTCTAATCATCTCTTGTAGTGTGATTACGTCACTGAAGTACAGGTCCGTACCACTGTCAAAGTCATGGGTCAGGCAAAGCTAAGGAATGATAAAGGTGAAATAATCAATAAGGTAAATCCCACTCTGGAAAATCTCTGCCTGCCTAGCTGCCCAGGTGACTTCTCTTATACCACAATTTCAGTGCGCAGGTTGAAGTAGTAACCTGGTTGGGTGTTTTTTTCAGTTGTTTGCTTCAGCTGCCCACACTCCTTACCCCCCTTACTGGCACCTACAATAAACTCTATACTTTCCTTCATCATAACCTGGTGTCAGTACATTGGCTTTATGGCATACAGGCTAGAGGACCCAAATTCAGGTAAGTAACAAACTCACCTGGTATAATCACATCTGGGTAAGCTGTGGTTTTATGGGTAGGTAGGGGGTGTGTGTGTGATTATTTTAAACTATTCATTCTATAGTAGTTATAGACTTGTTTAGATTTTTAAATAACTTTTTTACTGATGATTTTAAAATTTTAAGTAAACTAAAATTGCCCCATGGAGACAGAAATTATCTCACTGTAAAAATGTTTAAAACTCAGATATTTTTATAATAAAGCTAGATAAAGCAAATACACATACAGAGATTGAAAGTTAACTAATGCAAATGGATATGAAGAAAATAGTAAGATGCAGACTGAACACCTATATTGATATTAACCAGATAAGAGTTTTAAAAAAGCATTATTGGGGAAGCATAAGTATATTGTAAAAACATATTCTATTTATGAAAAGCCATAGCAATTCTAAATATACATGCTTCTAATAAACTAAGTGTGAAAAAAATGAAAGTTTAGTCACTAAGCTGTGTCTACCTCTTTGTGACCCCCATGGACCGTAGCCCACCAGGCTCCTCTATCCATGTAATTCTCCAAGCAAGCACACTGGAGTTGGTTAGTCATTCCCTTCTCCAGGGATTCTGCCAACCCAAGGACTGAACCTGGGCCTCCTGCATTACACGCAGATTCTTTACTGTCTGAGCTACCAAGGAAGTCCTTTACTTACTGTAAGCACATTGAATTCTTCATGTGAAAGCGAGCAAAGACATATTTTTCTCATGTACACATGGAGCAGTTAAAAATTGATCAAAGCCTCAACATATTAGAAAGTGAAGACAATCACACTGTTTTCTGATAATGCAATAAAAAGTTCATTTTTAAAAATAGCTAAAAAAAAAGCCTATTAATGTTTAGAAATTCAAATACATTCTTAAATAACTCAAAAAGTAAAAATCACAATAAAAATTTAAAAGACATTTAAAACCAGTGAGTAATGAAAAATCTATCAGGACATGAGTTTAGGTAAACTCCAGGGGATAATGAAAGACAGGGAAGCTTGCTGCGTACTGAAGTTCACAGGGTCACAAACAGTCAGATATGACCTAGCGACTGAAAAACAAAATATATCAGGACACATAGATTATCAGCTAAAGTAGTACTATAACTTTCCTAAACAAATTTCCATGGAAATATATATCCTTAGGCATTTAGGAAAGTTATACATAGATAACTTTATTTTTGTTGATAGAATTCAGTTTTATTAAGGTATAATTTATACAATATAGCATTCACCAATTTTAAGTACAGTGACCATCACAAGCTACTTTTAGAACATTTCATCACCCAAAAGGATCCTAATGACTGCAGTTAGTCAATCCCTGCTGCCACCTAGAGGCAGACAACAAATAATCTTCCCGTCACAATAGATTTGCCTTTTAGACCCTTGATAGTTAATAAGATTCATAAATGTTGTCTCATATAGCAGTTGTTCCTTCCTTTTGTTAAGAGTTTTAAAAAAGCATTATTGGGGAAGCATAAGTATATTGTAAAAACATATTCTATTTATGAAAAGCCATAGCAATTCTAAATATACATGCTTCTAATAAACTAAGTGTGAAAAAAATGAAAGTTTAGTCACTAAGCTGTGTCTACCTCTTTGTGACCCCCATGGACCGTAGCCCACCAGGCTCCTCTATCCATGTAATTCTCCAAGCAAGCACACTGGAGTTGGTTAGTCATTCCCTTCTCCAGGGATTCTGCCAACCCAAGGACTGAACCTGGGCCTCCTGCATTACACGCAGATTCTTTACTGTCTGAGCTACCAAGGAAGTCCTTTACTTACTGTAAGCACATTGAATTCTTCATGTGAAAGCGAGCAAAGACATATTTTTCTCATGTACACATGGAGCAGTTAAAAATTGATCAAAGCCTCAACATATTAGAAAGTGAAGACAATCACACTGTTTTCTGATAATGCAATAAATAGTTCATTTTTAAAAATAGCTACAAAAGCCTATTAATGTTTAGAAATTCAAATACATTCTTAAATAACTCAAAAAGTAAAAATCACAATAAAAATTTAAAAGACATTTAAAACCAGTGAGTAATGAAAAATCTATCAGGACATGAGTTTAGGTAAACTCCAGGGGATAATGAAAGACAGGGAAGCTTGCTGCGTACTGAAGTTCACAGGGTCACAAACAGTCAGATATGACCTAGCGACTGAAAAACAAAATATATCAGGACACATAGATTATCAGCTAAAGTAGTACTATAACTTTCCTAAACAAATTTCCATGGAAATATATATCCTTAGGCATTTAGGAAAGTTATACATAGATAACTTTATTTTTGTTGATAGAATTCAGTTTTATTAAGGTATAATTTATACAATATAGCATTCACCAATTTTAAGTACAGTGACCATCACAAGCTACTTTTAGAACATTTCATCACCCAAAAGGATCCCTAATGACTGCAGTTAGTCAATCCCTGCTGCCACCTAGAGGCAGACAACAAATAATCTTCCCGTCACAATAGATTTGCCTTTTAGACCCTTGATAGTTAATAAGATTCATAAATGTTGTCTCATATAGCAGTTGTTCCTTCCTTTTGTTGATAGCATTTATTTATATAAAACATCTTAATTGTTCATTTACCAATGACTAAAATTTCCAGTTACTTCACATTCTCGCCAAAAAATGTTGCTGACTTGTAATTATAGTCATGGTAATGGGTGTGAGGTGGTATTTCATTTATTTTAATTTGCATTTTTCAGACATCTAATGATAATGATCAACTAGGTAAAATTATTTTATTTCAGAAAGAGAAAAGCATGAAAACTAATGTGTTGTATCTCTCTGAAACTTGAAAAGAAAAAATCCAAAGAAATTAACAGATATAATAAAACAGGAGTATAAGCTAATGAAAAAACTATGTAATAATGAAGATTAAATCTAAAAATTTATTTTATAAAGTATATCAGAAGACATACCTTTGGTGCTTTATCTAGAAACATAAAAAATACGTAATAACAATTTTTAAAGTGGACATAGAGATAAAAAGAATTAAAAAAATCAGTGAATACTATCAAGTATTTGCCAACATTTTAGTGAACTTCAATAAACTGTAGAAACTCATGAAAAAAGGTAGATTAAAACTTTTTAATTGATTTAACTTTTAAGGTATACATATTCTTCTGAATAAGTACATAACTATAGCTTTTAACAGCTGAAATAGTCTTAATAACCTTAGTTAACTACATACATGGAACAAGGTATCTTGGTAAAATGCAGTGAGTTTTTGCTACAGCTTCACTTATAAAAAAATCCTAAAGATTCAGATTTGAATTTATCAAAGCAAAATGCAATTATGTGCATTGACTCTTCTAACAAAATTAACTTTTCATACAAAAATGAAAATCTGACATAAAATGTCAAATAACAATGCTAATGTTAAAATTTCATAATTTTAAGAGAAATTAAACACTTTATAATACATTTATTCTTGTACTATTTAAGCCCTTTAGATGAGTTAAAATTTTCATCATCTAACACATGCAGTGAACTTATGGAAAAACAGACAGAGCATAGACATAGGGACATTGTGGGGAAGAAATAGGGAGGGGGAGGCATGGAGGGAGTAACATGGAAACCTATACAATCCCTGCTGCCACCTAGAGGCAGACAACAAATAATCTTCCCGTCACAATAGATTTGCCTTTTAGACCCTTGATAGTTAATAAGATTCATAAATGTTGTCTCATATAGCAGTTGTTCCTTCCTTTTGTTGATAGCATTTATTTATATAAAACATCTTAATTGTTCATTTACCAATGACTAAAATTTCCAGTTACTTCACATTCTCGCCAAAAAATGTTGCTGACTTGTAATTATAGTCATGGTAATGGTGTGAGGTGGTATTTCATTTATTTTAATTTGCATTTTTCAGACATCTAATGATAATGATCAACTAGGTAAAATTATTTTATTTCAGAAAGAGAAAAGCATGAAAACTAATGTGTTGTATCTCTCTGAAACTTGAAAAGAAAAAATCCAAAGAAATTAACAGATATAATAAAACAGGAGTATAAGCTAATGAAAAAACTATGTAATAATGAAGATTAAATCTAAAAATTTATTTTATAAAGTATATCAGAAGACATACCTTTGGTGCTTTATCTAGAAACATAAAAAATACGTAATAACAATTTTTAAAGTGGACATAGAGATAAAAAGAATTAAAAAAATCAGTGAATACTATCAAGTATTTGCCAACATTTTAGTGAACTTCAATAAACTGTAGAAACTCATGAAAAAAGGTAGATTAAAACTTTTTAATTGATTTAACTTTTAAGGTATACATATTCTTCTGAATAAGTACATAACTATAGCTTTTAACAGCTGAAATAGTCTTAATAACCTTAGTTAACTACATACATGGAACAAGGTATCTTGGTAAAATGCAGTGAGTTTTTGCTACAGCTTCACTTATAAAAAAATCCTAAAGATTCAGATTTGAATTTATCAAAGCAAAATGCAATTATGTGCATTGACTCTTCTAACAAAATTAACTTTTCATACAAAAATGAAAATCTGACATAAAATGTCAAATAACAATGCTAATGTTAAAATTTCATAATTTTAAGAGAAATTAAACACTTTATAATACATTTATTCTTGTACTATTTAAGCCCTTTAGATGAGTTAAAATTTTCATCATCTAACACATGCAGTGAACTTATGGAAAAACAGACAGAGCATAGACATAGGGACATTGTGGGGAAGAAATAGGGAGGGGGAGGCATGGAGGGAGTAACATGGAAACCTATACTGTCATGTGTGGAAAAGATAGCTATTGTCATTGTGCTAAGGGAATAGGGGTGCTTACAATGGCATGGGGCGATGGTCCGGAGGGGTGGGATGGGGGGAATTGCGGGGGTGGGGACCAGGGATATGCATATGACTGATCTGGGAACATACATTTCTGTGAACAACACAACTCTGTAAAACCTTTAAAATAAAGAATTTTAAAAAAATTTTTCATCATGATTATAACTGTTCTGTTTTTGCTTATAAAATGCATCCATTAAGATCTCATTTACCTATGGCATCTTGTTTCTGCACGCAATTCCTTGGGTCATCTTCTAGGAACAATGAAAAAGTAACATGACCTTAAAAGAGTAGATGCTACAGTTTTTGAGTTTTGACAAAACTCCCTCTTTGACCATGCTTTATTATTTTCAACTTTATTGAGATATAACTGACATACAAAATTGTGTAATAGCTGAATTACAGCTAAATAATTCCATTGTGTGTATGTGTATATTTAGGTACACAACATCTTTGATTCATTTGTTGGTGCACATTTATGTTGTTTCTGTATTGTGATTATTGTCAATAAAGCTTCAATGAATATGGGAGGGCAAGTACCTCTGAGATCCTGTATTCATTTCCTTCAGTGTACACCCAGAATTAGGTTGTCAGATCATATGGTAGTTTTATTTCTGATTTTTTAAAGAATCTCCATATCATTTTCCATAGTGGCTGTACCAACTTACATTCCCACGAACAGTGCACAAAGGTACTGTTTTCTCCATATCCTCACCAAGGCTTGTTGTCTCCTCTCTTTTCTGTCGATACAAGTCTAACAGATGTGAGGTAATACCGTCATTTTGATTTACATTGCCCTGGTTATTAGTGATGCTGTGCCTTTTTACGTACCTGTGGGTCAGTTGTATGCCTTCTCTGGAAAAATTAAGTTCTTCTCTTTAAACTAGATTGTGTGTATGTGTATGGTTTTGTTTTGTTTTGTTTTTCCTATTGAATCAGTACTTTATATATTTTGGATATTAACCCTAATCAGATGTGATTTGTAAATACTTTTTCCCACCAGGCAGGCTGCCTTTTCTTTTTTTTTTGGGGGGTGGGGTGGGGGGGGAGGGGGATGGGTGGGCCACTTCTATTGGTCTTTCATTTCTCTATTTTCATCCGTCTTTGTTTTTTGGCTCCTGTGGGCCTCCCATCGCAGTGGCCACTGTCGTCAGAGCACCGGCTCTGGGTGCACACGCTCCCGAGCTCCGGCTCTTGGACACATCAGTCCAGCGCTCCCTTTCCGGCTCCCCCGTGGGCGCTCCCACTGGACCACCGGGAAGAAAACCTATGTAACTGATCTGGGAACATACATTTCTGTGAACAACACAACTCTGTAAAACCTTTAAAATAAAGAATTTTAAAAAAATTTTTCATCATGATTATAACTGTTCTGTTTTTGCTTATAAAATGCATCCATTAAGATCTCATTTACCTATGGCATCTTGTTTCTGCACGCAATTCCTTGGGTCATCTTCTAGGAACAATGAAAAAGTAACATGACCTTAAAAGAGTAGATGCTACAGTTTTTGAGTTTTGACAAAACTCCCTCTTTGACCATGCTTTATTATTTTCAACTTTATTGAGATATAACTGACATACAAAATTGTGTAATAGCTGAATTACAGCTAAATAATTCCATTGTGTGTATGTGTATATTTAGGTACACAACATCTTTGATTCATTTGTTGGTGCACATTTATGTTGTTTCTGTATTGTGATTATTGTCAATAAAGCTTCAATGAATATGGGAGGGCAAGTACCTCTGAGATCCTGTATTCATTTCCTTCAGTGTACACCCAGAATTAGGTTGTCAGATCATATGGTAGTTTTATTTCTGATTTTTTAAAGAATCTCCATATCATTTTCCATAGTGGCTGTACCAACTTACATTCCCACGAACAGTGCACAAAGGTACTGTTTTCTCCATATCCTCACCAAGGCTTGTTGTCTCCTCTCTTTTCTGTCGATACAAGTCTAACAGATGTGAGGTAATACCGTCATTTTGATTTACATTGCCCTGGTTATTAGTGATGCTGTGCCTTTTTACGTACCTGTGGGTCAGTTGTATGCCTTCTCTGGAAAAATTAAGTTCTTCTCTTTAAACTAGATTGTGTGTATGTGTATGGTTTTGTTTTGTTTTGTTTTTCCTATTGAATCAGTACTTTATATATTTTGGATATTAACCCTAATCAGATGTGATTTGTAAATACTTTTTCCCACCAGGCAGGCTGCCTTTTCTTTTTTTTTTTTGGAGGGTGGGGTGGGGAGGGAGGGGGATGGGTGGGCCACTTCTATTGGTCTTTCATTTCTCTATTTTCATCCGTCTTTGTTCTTTGGCTCCTGTGGGCCTCCCATCGCAGTGGCCACTGTCGTCGCAGAGCACCGGCTCTGGGTGCACACGCTCCAGAGCTCCGGCTCGGTAATTGGACACATCAGTCCAGCCGCTCCGCGGCACGTGGGATCTTCCCAGGCCAGGGATCAAACCGGCACCCCTTGCACTGCAAGGCGGTGTCTTTACCCACTGGACCACCAGGGGAAGTCCCAGGCTGCCTTTCATTCTGTTATTTCCTTTGCTGCACAGGAGCTTTTTTTAGTTTGGCATAATTCCAATCATTAATTTTTGCTTTTGCTGTTATAACGAAGAAAATACTACTAATGTCAAAGAAAATTTTCCCTGTGCTTTCTTCTAGAAATTTTATAGTTCTATGTCTCATTTTTAGGTCTTTGATTCATTGGGTTAATTTTTGTGACTAAGTGGTCCATTTCATTCTTCGGCATGTGATTACCTAGTTCCCCAACATCATTACCTGAAGGAACTACCCTTTTCTCATTAATCTTGCCTTCTTTGTGCATGATTAGTTGACTATATATGAAAGGGTTTATTTCTAGGTTCCTGATTCTGCTTCATTGCTTTCTGTACCCATTTTTCTTTCTTTTTTTTTTAAAGATTTATTTATTTATTTTGGGTGGGGGTCGGGTTGGGGAGGGAGGGGAGTGGGCAGGCCACTTCTATTGGTCTTTCATTTCTCTATTTTCATCCGTCTTTGTTCTTTGGCTCCTGTGGGCCTCCCATCGCGGTGGCGTCTGTTGCTGCAGAGCGCCGGCTCTGGGCGCATGCGCTCCAGAGCTCCGGCTTAGTAATTGGACACATCGGTCCAGCAGCTCTGCAGCACGTGGGCTCTTCCCAGGCCAGGGATCCAACCGGCGCCCCTTGCACTGCAAGGCGGTGTCCTTACCCACTGGACCACCAGGGGAAGCCCTGTACCCATTTTTATATCAGTTCAATATTATTTTATCATAGTTGTCCGTAGTTTGAGATCACAAAGTGTGACGCCTCCAGCTTTGTTCTCCGTCAAGACTGCTTTGGCTATCTGGGGTCTTCTGTGGTTCCATATAAGTTTTAGGATTTGTTTTTTCTATTTCTGTGAAAAATGCCACTGAAATTTTGGTAGATTGTGCCGAGTCTACAGAAAACTTTGGGTATTATGGACATTTTAACAATATTAATGTTTCCAATTCATAGACATGGGATATCTTTTTATTGGTTTCCATGACTAAGTTTAGTCTCCTCTGAGCTCTCTTGGTTAAACCTTGACATTGGCCTGCCTTTAGCAGGAATTCTGTTGTGTCTGGTTTAGATGAGAATTACCCACGCTTAATAAATGATCAGTTTCCTCATCCTCCACCCTTGCTGTCCTTATCATTCACTTTTCCTTGATGTATTTGGAGCTATGTTCAATCTCTCTACTCTTTTGAATTAGTCTTGGATAAGATCTGTACTATTTTAACAAATGTCCAAATAATTTTTAAAGTTTTTTAAGAAAAATACTATTTATCAACATGAAATTTTGATTTTATATCTCTAATTATGAGGATGAGATAAACAGTTTTCTTCATGTTAGATTCCTATTTATTAACCGTGAAAGCTGAATTATCATCACTTAAAAAACCTGATACAGGTACTAATCATGTTAACTATGTGACCCTGGACAAGTTTTCAAATATTTAATTTCTAGTTCTTCTGGAAGAAAAACAAGCAAACATCCTCATTCTACAGTGCAGTTATACGAACAGTGAGGGATTTGGGCTGACTACTAGGCTTTTTAGTACAAGAAGGCATTTAATTGGTATAAAGTCCATTTTCATTCATCTGTGCTACTGTATTTATTGGGGAAAGGGGTATACATAAAAACAGAATATACTAAAATAAACAGATAATGGCCAACATACATACAAGAAATAATTTATAAACTGAGAGTAAAGTGCTTGGGGTAAAAATTCAGATTCCATCTTCAAACTCAGCCATTATGCAGATGAAAACACTTTGAATCAGACATTCAAACATGCAGAATATAAACAGTTCCCTGGGATCACTCAGGGCAAGAAGAATCTGTTCCTCAGAAGCAAGAGTGTTAAGAAAACATACCCAAGGTGATTCAAATACAGTGCTCAGAGAGTATTGCCTCCAGCAACTGAAGGTCCCAACTACCAGACTCTTTCAAAGCACCACTATGATTCTAAATAACCCAATGGCAACCCAAAAAAGGCCCAACTTAGTAACAAAAATATCCAGTACCCAACAATGTAAAACGCAAATTGCTGGTCTCTTACCTTCAGTTACCTGGTGTGCAACAACCCACAGAAATACAATTCATCATTAGCAAATAAGTCAATCAACAGATCCCTAAACTACACGTGGTAAAATTGCTACAGGACGATTTTTAAAGGTATGAGAACCACTGCTATGGTTCTCATACCCTCATGGACCCTCATAGATCATACCCTGTATGTTCAAGAGTGGAAGTGACACAGGAACTTAAGTCCTAGGCAAACCTAAATGGAACTTCTACAGATTAGGTATGCAATAATTGTCAGTTTCCCTTTCATTCCTCCCACCCTTGCTGTCCTTATCATTCACTTTTCCTTGATGTATTTGGAGCTATGTTCAATCTCTCTACTCTTTTGAATTAGTCTTGGATAAGATCTGTACTATTTTAACAAATGTCCAAATAATTTTTAAAGTTTTTAAGAAAATACTATTTATCAACATGAAATTTTGATTTTATATCTCTAATTATGAGGATGAGATAAACAGTTTTCTTCATGTTAGATTCCTATTTATTAACCGTGAAAGCTGAATTATCATCACTTAAAAAACCTGATACAGGTACTAATCATGTTAACTATGTGACCCTGGACAAGTTTTCAAATATTTAATTTCTAGTTCTTCTGGAAGAAAAACAAGCAAACATCCTCATTCTACAGTGCAGTTATACGAACAGTGAGGGATTTGGGCTGACTACTAGGCTTTTTAGTACAAGAAGGCATTTAATTGGTATAAAGTCCATTTTCATTCATCTGTGCTACTGTATTTATTGGGGAAAGGGGTATACATAAAAACAGAATATACTAAAATAAACAGATAATGGCCAACATACATACAAGAAATAATTTATAAACTGAGAGTAAAGTGCTTGGGGTAAAAATTCAGATTCCATCTTCAAACTCAGCCATTATGCAGATGAAAACACTTTGAATCAGACATTCAAACATGCAGAATATAAACAGTTCCCTGGGATCACTCAGGGCAAGAAGAATCTGTTCCTCAGAAGCAAGAGTGTTAAGAAAACATACCCAAGGTGATTCAAATACAGTGCTCAGAGAGTATTGCCTCCAGCAACTGAAGGTCCCAACTACCAGACTCTTTCAAAGCACCACTATGATTCTAAATAACCCAATGGCAACCCAAAAAAGGCCCAACTTAGTAACAAAAATATCCAGTACCCAACAATGTAAAACGCAAATTGCTGGTCTCTTACCTTCAGTTACCTGGTGTGCAACAACCCACAGAAATACAATTCATCATTAGCAAATAAGTCAATCAACAGATCCCTAAACTACACGTGGTAAAATTGCTACAGGACGATTTTTAAAAAGGTATGAGAACCACTGCTATGGTTCTCATACCCTCATGGACCCTCATAGATCATACCCTGTATGTTCAAGAGTGGAAGTGACACAGGAACTTAAGTCCTAGGAAGCCACAACCTAAATGGAACTTCTACAGATTAGGTATGCAATAATTAGCAGAAAATATCAAAGCGGCCACACAACCCTGTTAAAATCAGGACTCTAAGGAGGAATACGTGGTTAAGTAGTTGAGAGGCAGCAGAGAACAGTTTTAAAGTCATGGGCTCAGGAGCTGCAGTGCCAAATGCTCGTTCCGAGTTATAAAGTTACAACCATGAATCCCTGTTTTGAGTAGCTGCCACGCTGTGCCTCAGTTTCCTTCTTTGTAAAATGAACAAAGCAACACCTCCCAACAGGAGTGCTCTAAGTATTATAATATTTACTTTCCGGTGAAGAACAGAGAAATTTGTAGGGCACACGTTTTAATGGCTCCAAAAATACTTATGAAATAAAATGAAAGACAAGTAACCCAGCTCTCCTCCCACAAACACACAGGCAACAGGTTGCCTCAACTTACCTTCACTTTTATTTTTGAGTATTTTCTGTCCATGGCCTGCAGACAGTTGGCATTTTCTCTGCCCTACTGGAGTGCAAGAGTCAGGGAGTCCCAGGGCATAGATAGGTGAGAGCTCCTCGCTGGCTCCCCGGCTCTGAAGCCAGTGGGAGGTGTGGCTACTATTTAAGGTCTCGAATGTGATTGGTCCTCTCCCAGAGCGCAGTGCATCAGGCTGGCTCTTAATCCTCCCGCATTCTCAGGTAGCCATCGGGGCGTAGAGGTATTTCCAGACAAGGTAAGGGTTATTTCCCTGTTACTCTGCCTTGGACCTTGACTAACACATTGTACAAATATCCAGGTTAACAAAAATATCCAGTACCCAACAATGTAAAACGCAAATTGCTGGTCTCTTACCTTCAGTTACCTGGTGTGCAACAACCCACAGAAATACAATTCATCATTAGCAAATAAGTCAATCAACAGATCCCTAAACTACACGTGGTAAAATTGCTACAGGACGATTTTTAAAAAGGTATGAGAACCACTGCTATGGTTCTCATACCCTCATGGACCCTCATAGATCATACCCTGTATGTTCAAGAGTGGAAGTGACACAGGAACTTAAGTCCTAGGAAGCCACAACCTAAATGGAACTTCTACAGATTAGGTATGCAATAATTAGCAGAAAATATCAAAGCGGCCACACAACCCTGTTAAAATCAGGACTCTAAGGAGGAATACGTGGTTAAGTAGTTGAGAGGCAGCAGAGAACAGTTTTAAAGTCATGGGCTCAGGAGCTGCAGTGCCAAATGCTCGTTCCGAGTTATAAAGTTACAACCATGAATCCCTGTTTTGAGTAGCTGCCACGCTGTGCCTCAGTTTCCTTCTTTGTAAAATGAACAAAGCAACACCTCCCAACAGGAGTGCTCTAAGTATTATAATATTTACTTTCCGGTGAAGAACAGAGAAATTTGTAGGGCACACGTTTTAATGGCTCCAAAAATACTTATGAAATAAAATGAAAGACAAGTAACCCAGCTCTCCTCCCACAAACACACAGGCAACAGGTTGCCTCAACTTACCTTCACTTTTATTTTTGAGTATTTTCTGTCCATGGCCTGCAGACAGTTGGCATTTTCTCTGCCCTACTGGAGTGCAAGAGTCAGGGAGTCCCAGGGCATAGATAGGTGAGAGCTCCTCGCTGGCTCCGCGGCTCTGAAGCCAGTGGGAGGTGTGGCTACTATTTAAGGTCTCGAATGTGATTGGTCCTCTCCCAGAGCGCAGTGCATCAGGCTGGCTCTTAATCCTCCCGCATTCTCAGGTAGCCATCGGGGCGTAGAGGTATTTCCAGACAAGGTAAGGGTTATTTCCCTGTTACTCTGCCTTGGACCTTGACTAACACATTGTACAAATCAGTATAACTTCCAGATCAAGCGTACTTGTCTATTATTAACTCAGCAAAAAGTGCACAGCCAGTCTGCAGTGAATTTTGCTGTTAAACTGCTTCCCAAATCTGATTTTACAGTGGAATCAGCTGGGAGGCATTTCGAGGGCTAACCCCGTCATTCAGATTTAATTATTTTGGGCTGGGTCCCAGGCATGTCTAGAAAGCTCTCTTGGTGATTCTTACATGCAGCCTGGGATGAAATCTGCCATTTTAGAGAAACAGCATGCACTTTGCCGACAGCTTCACCTGAATGCAGGGGTCTCCTGCATCCATTCCCACCTCATTGTGCTCCAGCGAGGCGGGTACTTTAGAAACAATGATTTGCACCCAGGCTGCGGGTTAGAACTATCTGGAGAGCATTTAACTATTCCTATGAGGGTCCCGTTCCAGACGTTTCCACATAACAAAATCTGAAGCCCCAGCAAAGTTCTTGACCATCTCAGGTGTTTTTAATGAAACTAGAGCTGCATATAGTGGAACTATATGTAAACTCGTTCTGTGTTTATCAAGTCACCTGTAAATATGTTATCATACTTTCGTAATTCAAAAAAAATCTAAAAAAAATTTTAAAGGGTCTGATGGCTAGGGGCCTTTGTTTCCTCGCTTAACAAAAAAATGGTATCTCTATGAATTTACTGGGGAAAGGATGGGGAAGCTGTAGTTAGGGAGTTTGGGATACACAGGTACACACTGTTATATTTAAAATGGATAAACAGCAAGGACCTACTTGGTAGTACATGGAACTCTGCTCAGTGTCATGTGGCAGCCCAGATGAGAGAGAAGTTTAGGGGGAGAATGGATATGTGTATATGTATGGCTGAGTCTCTTTGCTGTTCACCTGAAACTATCACAACATTGTTAATTGGCTATACCCCAATACAAAATAAAAAGGGTTTTTTTAGTTTTTTGGTTTTTTTTTTTTTTTTTAAAGGTGGTATATCTTAGAGCACAGTTCCCTAGTCTGTGGGATCTAATGCCTGATGATCTGAGGTGGAGCTGATGTACTAATAATAGAAACAAAGTTCACAATAAATGTAATGTGTTTTCATAATCCCAAAATCATCTCCCTCACCCCCCTACAGCTGTACCCCATCTATGGAAAACTTGTCTTCCACAAGAAACTGGTCCCTGGTGCCAAAAAGTTTGGGGACCACTGTCTTAGAGAATCTCTGGAACCTGGGATAGATGATGAGAGCCTGATCCAGGTAAGACTTTCAGAGATTTGAGACTTAAGAGAAGCATGTGGATTTAAAGAAAATGATTTCACACAAGTTTAGGGCTGCTTGTATTCTTTAGGATAAGAATATATAGGGATGGAATTTTAACTGTAAAACTTGCATCTATGAAATTTCTTGGATGGATTTTGGAAGCAAGAAGGTCAGCCAGGGAGAATATTGGAAGGAAAATTGGTTGAAGGTGATGAAAGTAGATGATCCTGGGGGTTCCTGTGCACATGAGGGTCTTCCTGGGTCAAAACCAGGGCTCACTGCTCCAAACAGTGGTGGTTTCCGCTCTGCCAGTGAAATGACTGGGAAGTATTTTATTTTCCAAGATAAAAGGGGAACTTTTCAGATTTCTGAGTGTTGAAGAGAAATTTTAAGAGAGATCAAGTATCATGAAATAAGGGAGACTGAGCAAATGAGAAGTACTTGAATCGATAGCAATTTCTATCTAATTCATATTGTGAGAAACTGAAGTAGTAAGAAAGGGGCAGAAAGACATGGTCACAGAGACAAAAGCATACACTGATTGCCACTTTGCAGAGAAACGAAGTCCTCTCAGGCTGAAAAGGATCAGTGAGAGAGAGAAGGGGAATAGGGAGCATACCAGGTAGGATTTCAAGAGAGGATTCTCTATAAACAAAAGCAAAACTTCCTACCCTACCCCATGATTTTTCTTTTTAAGAGTCAATATAAGTCTTGTAAAGAGAAGTGCATTTCATCATGATTTAGAGCAGCGTGTATTTTCAAGGCTATGAGAGGAAACTTGTAAGCTGATAGAAAATGACCATTTTTAAAATTTTCCAATACTAACATGAAATACAACTTAGGAAAGATCACACAGCAACTGTTTGGGAAGTCAAGTGAATCTGGAGGACCAGACTTGGACATGGGTAAAGTGATTGAGGTTTCAGTGGGTATGGAGCACTAGCAGTGTTTCTGGGTAGAAATAGTTGATACCTGAAAAGAGGGTTGAGGAGAAACCAGAAATCATGGGTGTGAGTGAAATCCAATGGGAGTTTCTGCTGAGCTTGGGCAAGAGAAGACTTGCATCTGTAGACAGGTCTTCCCAAGTGGCCTGGTGATAAAGGATTCCTTCATTGCTTTTAATTTAAGGATTGGGACTCTGCATCTTCTAAATCCCTTCAGCTGTACCTAAACTAGCATTTGATTGAATAACTGGGAAAGGGTGTGCTTGACTTCAGCTAGGGCAGTGATTTTAAAGGATTCTGGGCCCCACCTCCTAAACTACAAAATAAGAGATTGTCTCATGTCTACAAAGTCACACTCCTGATTTCTGATTAAAAAAAAAAAAAAAAAAACTTCAATGAGAGCTTCCAGTCAGACAAAAAGTGCTGCTATCTCTATAGCACTTTGGAATAGCTGGGTTTTCTTCACTCTGTAGTCAAATTAGTTTGCGCGCTAAGGGTCTTTCTGAAAGAGAATAGCAATAGCATCCTCCAAAAATTTTGCCCTAAAGGGGTTCTAAAAATTCCCAAGTATCATGAAATAAGGGAGACTGAGCAAATGAGAAGTACTTGAATCGATAGCAATTTCTATCTAATTCATATTGTGAGAAACTGAAGTAGTAAGAAAGGGGCAGAAAGACATGGTCACAGAGACAAAAGCATACACTGATTGCCACTTTGCAGAGAAACGAAGTCCTCTCAGGCTGAAAAGGATCAGTGAGAGAGAGAAGGGGAATAGGGAGCATACCAGGTAGGATTTCAAGAGAGGATTCTCTATAAACAAAAGCAAAACTTCCTACCCTACCCCATGATTTTTCTTTTTAAGAGTCAATATAAGTCTTGTAAAGAGAAGTGCATTTCATCATGATTTAGAGCAGCGTGTATTTTCAAGGCTATGAGAGGAAACTTGTAAGCTGATAGAAAATGACCATTTTTAAAATTTTCCAATACTAACATGAAATACAACTTAGGAAAGATCACACAGCAACTGTTTGGGAAGTCAAGTGAATCTGGAGGACCAGACTTGGACATGGGTAAAGTGATTGAGGTTTCAGTGGGTATGGAGCACTAGCAGTGTTTCTGGGTAGAAATAGTTGATACCTGAAAAGAGGGTTGAGGAGAAACCAGAAATCATGGGTGTGAGTGAAATCCAATGGGAGTTTCTGCTGAGCTTGGGCAAGAGAAGACTTGCATCTGTAGACAGGTCTTCCCAAGTGGCCTGGTGATAAAGGATTCCTTCATTGCTTTTAATTTAAGGATTGGGACTCTGCATCTTCTAAATCCCTTCAGCTGTACCTAAACTAGCATTTGATTGAATAACTGGGAAAGGGTGTGCTTGACTTCAGCTAGGGCAGTGATTTTAAAGGATTCTGGGCCCCACCTCCTAAACTACAAAATAAGAGATTGTCTCATGTCTACAAAGTCACACTCCTGATTTCTGATTAAAAAAAAAAAAAAAAAAACTTCAATGAGAGCTTCCAGTCAGACAAAAAGTGCTGCTATCTCTATAGCACTTTGGAATAGCTGGGTTTTCTTCACTCTGTAGTCAAATTAGTTTGCGCGCTAAGGGTCTTTCTGAAAGAGAATAGCAATAGCATCCTCAGAAAAATCCAGCTTGTATTGTCCTTGGTGCTCCAATCGAATCTTCCCTCAGGGGTTTACTGAAGAGGACAGTGTCCTGACTATGGAGTGAGTAGGGGAAGAACCTCTAATTCTAGGGTGGTGGTGCTCGCTACTGTCTAGATGAGCCTGTTGGTGATGGTTGGTTTAGACTTCCCACACCTGTGGTTCCTAGTTGTGACCTGCAGCCTGAGATTTAAAATACAAGAAGTGGTTCTGCCCTAACCCTCCCCCCACCTACAATGTTCATTTCCATCTCATAGAAGAGATAATGGGGGCCCTCCAGTGACCCCTCACAAAACTTGTATCCTCCATGAGTAAGCAATATTGTGGACTTCCCTGGTAGCTCAGCTGGTAAAGAATCTGCCTGCAATGCATGAGACCCTGGTCCAGTTCCTGGGTTGGGAAGATCCCCGGGAGAAAGGATAGGCTACCCACTCCAATATTTTTGCCTGGAGAATTCAATGGACAGAGGAAACCTGGTGGTTTACAGTCCATGGGGTCACAAAGAGTCAGACAGGACTGAGTGACTTTCACTTTCAAGCAATATTGTGCAAGGGACCACAGCAGTACTCATTTTGCCTTAGTCATTGCTAGAAAAATGAAGAAATAAGGTTGTGTGTATATGTAAATGACAATGTCTGAGGAAAAAAACTGTGAAATTGGAATCACCACAAAAAAGAAGTAAAATAATATTTATAACCATGATCCAGGAAATGTGAAAAAAACAATTCTAAGACATAATATAATTGCATTTTTAAAACAGTTTACATTATAAGCCATATATTTATATTATCCAAAAGTGAGTGAAGTAAGAAGCATTGACTGTGACCTCACAAAGACTGAACTGAGGTCCAAGGATATTAAATATTAGGATTTTTCTCACTTGCACAGCCTGAGAATTACAACCTATTGATTCCTTTATCCACAAGTGATCCCTGATGGTTAATGACCCTTCATGCTACAAGAATATTGGGGACAGGAGAGTGAGAGAGGTAACAGATCCCATGTCACTGGGAACTAAGCTCCCTCCCTTTCCTTTGGCCTCTCTTTGCATTTTTGGGTCCCATCCAAGCCCTGGCCCCATCGTAGGACTAGAGGCTTGTTCTGTACAATCTCACACTTACTTTTCATTCCACTGAGTTTTAGAGAGTAAAGGACTTATCAGTTCCATTATTTATTGCTTATGTGGAATTTGGGTCCAGGTTAAAATTTTAAGTTAAAGATTTGGATCAGAAACAGAAGAATGTGATGACTTGTTCAGGGGTGGGGTTTGCTTCAAGTGGGGGAAAAGGCAAGAACAGAGCATGGAAATCCCATAGGGGGCTCAGGATGCAAAGTTCCCAACTGGCAGAAGGCAAAAAAAAAAAAAAAGAAAGAAATGGTTTAAAAAACACGGAGATGTCAAACAAGAGTGTACTGGACATAAGAAAGTATTGGAAAATATAAAATAATCTTTAAGACTGAAATAGAAGCTGACTGAAAATATAATAAATGGATTCTTGTCAAGATCTAAAGATATTTATGAGAACAAAAGAAAATCTTAAAAAGTTAGAAAGTATTACAGAGTAGTGATTTTTAGAGTTGTAAAACACTCAAACATATGTCTCTTTAAATTCTATGCAGAAACACCAAACAATACAACAGAATTAATACTTAAAGTTTTTTTTTTTTTAAGAAAATTCCATGGAAATAAAAAACTTGCAATTAAACATTAAAATGATGCCTGGTGTATCTGGAAAGATAGGTTCAGATTTGTCATCTCAAAAGACATAGTAAAAGTATGTGGTTTTAAAATAAATTCCTAAAACATCAATAAAATGCAAACCTAAACAAACTTGTCACTTACATAGAAAAATCACTTGACCTTGGATTTTTTGACAATAACAGACAGATAAAGACAACCTTATAATACCATTAAAGCATGCTACAGGATAGCAATATGTGCACCAAGGATTTAATATCCAACCAAACTGTCCTTCCATTTTCATGGTTAGAGAAACAGACTTAAACAGGCCAAAACTCAGAGAATGTTGTATCCAAAGGCCCTGAGTAATACACAAACAAATCCAATGTATACAATCAAGAGTCGGCTATAAAATTTTGCCAAAATGTCACTGGGAACTAAGCTCCCTCCCTTTCCTTTGGCCTCTCTTTGCATTTTTGGGTCCCATCCAAGCCCTGGCCCCATCGTAGGACTAGAGGCTTGTTCTGTACAATCTCACACTTACTTTTCATTCCACTGAGTTTTAGAGAGTAAAGGACTTATCAGTTCCATTATTTATTGCTTATGTGGAATTTGGGTCCAGGTTAAAATTTTAAGTTAAAGATTTGGATCAGAAACAGAAGAATGTGATGACTTGTTCAGGGGTGGGGTTTGCTTCAAGTGGGGGAAAAGGCAAGAACAGAGCATGGAAATCCCATAGGGGGCTCAGGATGCAAAGTTCCCAACTGGCAGAAGGCAAAAAAAAAAAAAAAGAAAGAAATGGTTTAAAAAACACGGAGATGTCAAACAAGAGTGTACTGGACATAAGAAAGTATTGGAAAATATAAAATAATCTTTAAGACTGAAATAGAAGCTGACTGAAAATATAATAAATGGATTCTTGTCAAGATCTAAAGATATTTATGAGAACAAAAGAAAATCTTAAAAAGTTAGAAAGTATTACAGAGTAGTGATTTTTAGAGTTGTAAAACACTCAAACATATGTCTCTTTAAATTCTATGCAGAAACACCAAACAATACAACAGAATTAATACTTAAAGTTTTTTTTTTTTTAAGAAAATTCCATGGAAATAAAAAACTTGCAATTAAACATTAAAATGATGCCTGGTGTATCTGGAAAGATAGGTTCAGATTTGTCATCTCAAAAGACATAGTAAAAGTATGTGGTTTTAAAATAAATTCCCTAAAACATCAATAAAATGCAAACCTAAACAAACTTGTCACTTACATAGAAAAATCACTTGACCTTGGATTTTTTGACAATAACAGACAGATAAAGACAACCTTATAATACCATTAAAGCATGCTACAGGATAGCAATATGTGCACCAAGGATTTAATATCCAACCAAACTGTCCTTCCATTTTCATGGTTAGAGAAACAGACTTAAACAGGCCAAAACTCAGAGAATGTTGTATCCAAAGGCCCTGAGTAATACACAAACAAATCCAAGTGTCATACAATCAAGAGTCGGCTATAAAATTTTTTTGCCAAAATAATTTAGAATGACCATTGAATACATTTAATTGCATATGTAAGAAGATCAAGGGTAAAAGAATAGAACACAATTGTCATCTCTCCAACATTAAGAAGTAATAATGCTATGAAAAGGGGAAAGAGTATATGAAGAAAGAATTAGAATAAGCTCAGCAATGGTCATTTTAAAAAGAGGTGGAGTCAGTTGGTATCCCTGTAAACTGGTAGATCAGCTACAAGTTTCACCATCATCTGAAAGTAGAGCGTTCCTGTGAAACCTTTCATAGGCTGAAATGGCAGAAAGTCACAAGAAATTACCTCAGGGCCCATCTTGCTAACAGATGCACAGAATAAATTGAGATCAAGCACAGATGCTCATGGACACAGTTCAAAGTCACAATGGCTCTATGCTGAGAGGCTGAGTGTAGTTCATGCAGGGAAGGAGCATGCTGTGCCTTTCTCACTGCTCTGGGTGCGTGCTGCCTCTACAACTCTACAACCGCAGCTGCAAAGCAAATGCTGAGTGCTCTTTTCATTTTTTACCTTTTTCCATAAAAAAATACAAATCCTCCAGCTGTAAAAGAAATGCAGAAGAATTAGTCCTAATGAGATGAATGAATCTAGAACCTATGATACAAAGTGAAGTCAGTCAATAAGAAAAGAACGAATATAGGATACTGGCACATATATATGGAATCTAATAAGATGATACTGATAAATACATACACAGAACAGCGATGGAGAGATAGACATAGAGAACAGACCTATGGACATTGTGGGGAGGGAAGAAAGTGAGAAGTTTGGAAAGAGTAACATGGAAACATACATTATCATATGTAAAAGAAAACGATTGTGAATGTACTGTGGAACTAAGGGATCTTCCATGGGGGCTAGGCAACAACCAGGAGGGGGGCGGGATGGGAGGGAGTGGGAAGGGGAGGGGGCACAGGTGGGAGGGATCTAAAATATGCCCATGATGCAGTTGGGATTATATAGAGCTGTAAACAACAAAACTATATAAAAGCAAAAATACAATCCTTAAAAAAAAATACAAATCCTCTTTAAGACCTTTTATACACTATGCTTAGTCCAAGAGAGGCTAAGTAAACAGATAAATAAAAATTTAGGAGATCTAAATAATGAGAAAAAACAAAGTAAAATTAAAAACTTTTGAATGTCTAAAAAATAAAAATGGAAAGAATTCAGGAGATAATGCACAAATTAAATCCAAACTTAAAAGGTAGTAGGATAAAAATAAAATAAAAGTAAAAGCAAAGATGTAAGGAAAAAAAATATAGATACAGGATTAGGGAGAGAAAGTAGGATAAAAATTAGAATTAGTAAATAAAAGATTGATTCTCTGTAAATAAATAGACAAAACATTAAATAACCTAATGAAAACAGAACAGGAAAGAGTGTAAATTTATGTTGAAAATGATAAAGGGAAAGAACCATTGAAACAGAAAAAAAATTAGAGAAATCATGAGATTACTCTATACAAGTCCATACAAATTATATTAAGAAAACTAAACAAAGGGAAAATATACAGTGGAAATAAAATCTGCCAAATTTGTATATAGAATGGTTAAATCAAGCTATTTTCTTGAAGGAAATAATGCTTTTAAAGACACACTACCCCATTTATAGGTCCTTTCACAGAGAAATTCTTACCACATTGTAGAGACTAGATAATTATAATCTAGAACCTATGATACAAAGTGAAGTCAGTCAATAAGAAAAGAACGAATATAGGATACTGGCACATATATATGGAATCTAATAAGATGATACTGATAAATACATACACAGAACAGCGATGGAGAGATAGACATAGAGAACAGACCTATGGACATTGTGGGGAGGGAAGAAAGTGAGAAGTTTGGAAAGAGTAACATGGAAACATACATTATCATATGTAAAAGAAAACGATTGTGAATGTACTGTGGAACTAAGGGATCTTCCATGGGGGCTAGGCAACAACCAGGAGGGGGGCGGGATGGGAGGGAGTGGGAAGGGGAGGGGGCACAGGTGGGAGGGATCTAAAATATGCCCATGATGCAGTTGGGATTATATAGAGCTGTAAACAACAAAACTATATAAAAGCAAAAATACAATCCTTAAAAAAAAATACAAATCCTCTTTAAGACCTTTTATACACTATGCTTAGTCCAAGAGAGGCTAAGTAAACAGATAAATAAAAATTTAGGAGATCTAAATAATGAGAAAAAACAAAGTAAAATTAAAAACTTTTGAATGTCTAAAAAATAAAAATGGAAAGAATTCAGGAGATAATGCACAAATTAAATCCAAACTTAAAAGGTAGTAGGATAAAAATAAAATAAAAGTAAAAGCAAAGATGTAAGGAAAAAAAATATAGATACAGGATTAGGGAGAGAAAGTAGGATAAAAATTAGAATTAGTAAATAAAAGATTGATTCTCTGTAAATAAATAGACAAAACATTAAATAACCTAATGAAAACAGAACAGGAAAGAGTGTAAATTTATGTTGAAAATGATAAAGGGAAAGAACCATTGAAACAGAAAAAAAATTAGAGAAATCATGAGATTACTCTATACAAGTCCATACAAATTATATTAAGAAAACTAAACAAAGGGAAAATATACAGTGGAAATAAAATCTGCCAAATTTGTATATAGAATGGTTAAATCAAGCTATTTTCTTGAAGGAAATAATGCTTTTAAAGACACACTACCCCATTTATAGGTCCTTTCACAGAGAAATTCTTACCACATTGTAGAGACTAGATAATTATAATCATAAGGATACACAAATATTAATATTTCCAGAGACAAGAAAGATTTTGAATGTTTTTAGTGAAGCACATATAACTTTTAATATTTACATTGGTAATAATAGGATAAAGAAAGATAAATGTAAAATTATAAATAAAACATTAACAAGTAAAAGCCAGTACCACCTTAAAAATAAATACATCACAGACCAGTGAGAGTTATTCTGGAAATGCAAGAATTGTTCAAACACTAGTATATCATTTGTGTACCTCAGTCCTACAGTCAGTAACATACCCAGGAATTTAATGACCATCTATTTAATGGCATTCCCACTGGTTCCTTCCAGGGATGACTTAATGGCCCTGCCTTCAGTGCAGTCACACAGGTACTCATGTTTAAAAGACTCACACTTGGTTTAACACTAAGCTGTAGTCATCTTAATTTTTTCACAAGTGGTCCCACGTTTGGCATAGGAAGATCTGGATTTGGATCCTTGTTCTCGAATTCATTATCTGCCTGGCCTTGAGCAAGTCACGTAACTTCTTGTGTCTTAATGTTGTGCAGTGCTCTGGTGGAAATTGAAGTTGATATATGACAATGCCAATCACATAGCAAGTGCCAAAGCAAGTGAGAGATACATGGTGTGTCACTGATCCTGTTTGTGATAACAGTTGTTTTGCTGTCCACACTGTTCGCTGAACCCAGGGTAGGAAAGGTGTGAGCTTAGCGGTTGCAAGGAGACTTGAAGAGCCATAGGAGCTGCAGACATGTTTATTCTCTCCTGACTGGCACAGCAGCCATAACACAGCCTCTCTCCCGGCTTACATAGAAGCCATAGCAACAGCCATAACATAAGTATAACATAGCCATAACATAACCTCATAAAACATTCCATGGTGCCACTTCCATGTCACCCCAATGTAGCAGCAGCCAGAGCTTTCATGGTGAAGCTCATATAGGCGTGCCACACAAAATAGCCTGAGACCTAGCAAGTATCTTGTGAGGTACACATGCAATCTTAAAAGGGATCTCAGCTGTTAAATAACCATGCAGAGTCATTGTTTACAGATCATGGGTGATAAGAGTGTGAGAGCATGAGAGGAGAGAGCCTGACTGGCGCCATCTTGTTAATTTCCCCACTCACGGTAATTATTTTTGATATAGTTGTGGAGGTGGCAATTGTAGCTGCAGTTGTTGCTACGTTTCACCAGAGCCTAGTATCAGTCAGAAAAAGAAGAGAGAGAGAGGTTTATAGGAAACGAAATTCTTTGCTGAGTCTTAAAGGCGGAGCCCAGTCAGCCATGTAGAAGAAAGACCTTCAGGATGGAGGTTTTTCTGGGTGTCCACAGGAGCAGTGTGGTGGCCTAAAGCATGAGATTGGGTAGATTTGGGATAGAATCTCACTTCCACAAGATGCCTAACCTTGGGCAAATCACCTCCCCTTGCTGTGCCTTAGTTTCTTCATCTTTAAAAGTTGAAATGATAATACTACTATCTCAAAGTGTTATTTGAGAATTAAGAAAGTTTAGGAACTTCCGAGCAGTTCAGTGGTTAAGACTCATGGGGCACTGGTTTGATCCCTTGAAGTCACGTAACTTCTTGTGTCTTAATGTTGTGCAGTGCTCTGGTGGAAATTGAAGTTGATATATGACAATGCCAATCACATAGCAAGTGCCAAAGCAAGTGAGAGATACATGGTGTGTCACTGATCCTGTTTGTGATAACAGTTGTTTTGCTGTCCACACTGTTCGCTGAACCCAGGGTAGGAAAGGTGTGAGCTTAGCGGTTGCAAGGAGACTTGAAGAGCCATAGGAGCTGCAGACATGTTTATTCTCTCCTGACTGGCACAGCAGCCATAACACAGCCTCTCTCCCGGCTTACATAGAAGCCATAGCAACAGCCATAACATAAGTATAACATAGCCATAACATAACCTCATAAAACATTCCATGGTGCCACTTCCATGTCACCCCAATGTAGCAGCAGCCAGAGCTTTCATGGTGAAGCTCATATAGGCGTGCCACACAAAATAGCCTGAGACCTAGCAAGTATCTTGTGAGGTACACATGCAATCTTAAAAGGGATCTCAGCTGTTAAATAACCATGCAGAGTCATTGTTTACAGATCATGGGTGATAAGAGTGTGAGAGCATGAGAGGAGAGAGCCTGACTGGCGCCATCTTGTTAATTTCCCCACTCACGGTAATTATTTTTGATATAGTTGTGGAGGTGGCAATTGTAGCTGCAGTTGTTGCTACGTTTCACCAGAGCCTAGTATCAGTCAGAAAAAGAAGAGAGAGAGGTTTATAGGAAACGAAATTCTTTGCTGAGTCTTAAAGGCGGAGCCCAGTCAGCCATGTAGAAGAAAGACCTTCAGGATGGAGGTTTTTCTGGGTGTCCACAGGAGCAGTGTGGTGGCCTAAAGCATGAGATTGGGTAGATTTGGGATAGAATCTCACTTCCACAAGATGCCTAACCTTGGGCAAATCACCTCCCCTTGCTGTGCCTTAGTTTCTTCATCTTTAAAAAGTTGAAATGATAATACTACTATCTCAAAGTGTTATTTGAGAATTAAGAAAGTTTAGGAACTTCCCGAGCAGTTCAGTGGTTAAGACTCATGGGGCACTGGTTTGATCCCTGGTAGAGGAACTAAGATCCCACAAGCCAGTCAGTAAGACCCCAAAAGTTTTTTTTAAAAAAATGACAGTTAAGGGAGTTCATATATGTAAAGCACATAAAAGAACATTTAGCAGTTTGTAAATGCCAGATACGTGATATGTTATTAGCCAAGGAAATTTGAGTCAGGCAATAAATTTAAAAGGAGGCAAGGGCCAGTTCACAGAGGATTCGTCTGCCATGCTCAGGACCTTGAATGTGATCTTGCAGGCAGTGAAGAAAGTCATTAATGTGTTTACGTGTAGTTGTGACAGGATGTGACCAGCCTTCTAGAAACTTGCTATAACAGCATTATAGCGACATGAAGAACTGTGGAATAAACGACTTTCAGTTACCATTGCTTTCCCTATTGGCACACTTGACAAAGACAATTTCAATTTCTAGTGTAAGCAATAGTCAGCATTGAGATAAATTTTCAGCTCAAGAAATTTCCTTCTGGCCATAGCATCTGTCCTGGGAGGCACCCTGGTGAAGTCTCAGCCATAATTCACATCCTAAACTGCACCCAAGAAAGAGTCAGAATATGCTTTAGGTTGCCACCCCTCACAATACCTTTCTTAACCTAACTCCACGCTTGTGGAGCCAGAGCCAGTCTCCTGCTGAGGGCTTGAACACTTTAGCCCCAGGTTGCCCAGTAAATGTCCTCACCATTTGTTAGAGCTGCCAGGGGATCCTTGGATGCACTCACTGTAGTTCACAGCAGATGTAATAGCAGTCAGTAAAGAGAGAGAGGTTTATAGGAAACGAAATTCTTTGCTGAGTCTTAAAGGCGGAGCCCAGTCAGCCATGTAGAAGAAAGACCTTCAGGATGGAGGTTTTTCTGGGTGTCCACAGGAGCAGTGTGGTGGCCTAAAGCATGAGATTGGGTAGATTTGGGATAGAATCTCACTTCCACAAGATGCCTAACCTTGGGCAAATCACCTCCCCTTGCTGTGCCTTAGTTTCTTCATCTTTAAAAAGTTGAAATGATAATACTACTATCTCAAAGTGTTATTTGAGAATTAAGAAAGTTTAGGAACTTCCCGAGCAGTTCAGTGGTTAAGACTCATGGGGCACTGGTTTGATCCCTGGTAGAGGAACTAAGATCCCACAAGCCAGTCAGTAAGACCCCAAAAGTTTTTTTTAAAAAAATGACAGTTAAGGGAGTTCATATATGTAAAGCACATAAAAGAACATTTAGCAGTTTGTAAATGCCAGATACGTGATATGTTATTAGCCAAGGAAATTTGAGTCAGGCAATAAATTTAAAAGGAGGCAAGGGCCAGTTCACAGAGGATTCGTCTGCCATGCTCAGGACCTTGAATGTGATCTTGCAGGCAGTGAAGAAAGTCATTAATGTGTTTACGTGTAGTTGTGACAGGATGTGACCAGCCTTCTAGAAACTTGCTATAACAGCATTATAGCGACATGAAGAACTGTGGAATAAACGACTTTCAGTTACCATTGCTTTCCCTATTGGCACACTTGACAAAGACAATTTCAATTTCTAGTGTAAGCAATAGTCAGCATTGAGATAAATTTTCAGCTCAAGAAATTTCCTTCTGGCCATAGCATCTGTCCTGGGAGGCACCCTGGTGAAGTCTCAGCCATAATTCACATCCTAAACTGCACCCAAGAAAGAGTCAGAATATGCTTTAGGTTGCCACCCCTCACAATACCTTTCTTAACCTAACTCCACGCTTGTGGAGCCAGAGCCAGTCTCCTGCTGAGGGCTTGAACACTTTAGCCCCAGGTTGCCCAGTAAATGTCCTCACCATTTGTTAGAGCTGCCAGGGGATCCTTGGATGCACTCACTGTAGTTCACAGCAGATGTAATAGCAGTCAGTAAACAGTGTTTGTTGAGCACCCACTGTGCTGGAGCACAGGAATGTGGAAATACAGAAAACCAGCACAGCAAAGCAAGCAGTGGGAGACGGATATATCTCTTCCGTAGTAGTGTCTGACACCTCTGTCAATAGCGTAAGCTCTTCCAGGCTGTTAAGAATTATTCAGTTTGACTAGAAATGTGACACGTAGACTTCCTCTTTGCCAATTTCTAAGGTGTCTGACAGGCGCAGATTTGCCAGGCATTGGACAATTCTGAGAGAATATTTTGAATTCTCTTTACGAATCAAGGAAAAGTCAATTTGTCATGCATGCTTAATCATCTTTGGATTGCTATTGGCTTTATTTACTCAGTTTTGACCAGCAACAATGGTTTAAAATAGCTAAAAACACATTCGGGGGATTGCATTTCCTTTAGAAATTTTCTAAGGCATCAATACTAAATATGTTATTTCCTCTATCAGTTTGGGAGATTTTGTTTGTTTTGTAAGATAAGCCATTTTGAACTCTCATAGAGGGAAAATTGTGATGAGTATTGAAAAACTGCACTTTGAAAGTGTGTGTTTTCTATGAAAATAAAAAATGAGAGTGTATCTTGGCACTATCCATTTCATTATTTAAAATATTCTTAAGCAAAAAGATCATTAACGTTAAAATTAAGCTTGTTATATATAGAAATATAACTATTTGGGTGATGATATTTTTTCTGAGTATATAAAAGCCATTTTAGATAGTACCATTATCTCATTGTCAATCACTAAGTTATATTGAGTTATTGTGTGTGGTTACATTCTGCATTTCAAGTTTTCTTTTTTCTGCAAAATATAATTTCCCACAGCCTTGCCGTAATTATATTTACAAAGATAGATGAAGAACCTTTTCTACAGGTTCAACCTCAACCAAAAAATGAAATTGAATGGGCTGTCAGATTGTTCAGCTCTTCTGAAAGGAAACATGGTGGAGATCCAGTTTGTGTGGCAACAACATGCATTTAACAAAACAGAAAATAATCAATTTCATGCCAGTGACAGGAGGGGATTCAGCTAGCTGACTGCCAGTAAAGGTTGTTTAGCAGGTTTCAGATTCCTAATTGGGTGTCTAGCTTGTTAAGCAGCATCTGGTCTTTAATTAGTTGAAAAATTATTACCACTAAGAGTTCCTTTAAAATGAAAAAGAATAGAATAATTAAAATGGGAGACGGATATATCTCTTCCGTAGTAGTGTCTGACACCTCTGTCAATAGCGTAAGCTCTTCCAGGCTGTTAAGAATTATTCAGTTTGACTAGAAATGTGACACGTAGACTTCCTCTTTGCCAATTTCTAAGGTGTCTGACAGGCGCAGATTTGCCAGGCATTGGACAATTCTGAGAGAATATTTTGAATTCTCTTTACGAATCAAGGAAAAGTCAATTTGTCATGCATGCTTAATCATCTTTGGATTGCTATTGGCTTTATTTACTCAGTTTTGACCAGCAACAATGGTTTAAAATAGCTAAAACACATTCGGGGGATTGCATTTCCTTTAGAAATTTTCTAAGGCATCAATACTAAATATGTTATTTCCTCTATCAGTTTGGGAGATTTTGTTTGTTTTGTAAGATAAGCCATTTTGAACTCTCATAGAGGGAAAATTGTGATGAGTATTGAAAAACTGCACTTTGAAAGTGTGTGTTTTCTATGAAAATAAAAAATGAGAGTGTATCTTGGCACTATCCATTTCATTATTTAAAATATTCTTAAGCAAAAAGATCATTAACGTTAAAATTAAGCTTGTTATATATAGAAATATAACTATTTGGGTGATGATATTTTTTCTGAGTATATAAAAGCCATTTTAGATAGTACCATTATCTCATTGTCAATCACTAAGTTATATTGAGTTATTGTGTGTGGTTACATTCTGCATTTCAAGTTTTCTTTTTTCTGCAAAATATAATTTCCCACAGCCTTGCCGTAATTATATTTACAAAGATAGATGAAGAACCTTTTCTACAGGTTCAACCTCAACCAAAAAATGAAATTGAATGGGCTGTCAGATTGTTCAGCTCTTCTGAAAGGAAACATGGTGGAGATCCAGTTTGTGTGGCAACAACATGCATTTAACAAAACAGAAAATAATCAATTTCATGCCAGTGACAGGAGGGGATTCAGCTAGCTGACTGCCAGTAAAGGTTGTTTAGCAGGTTTCAGATTCCTAATTGGGTGTCTAGCTTGTTAAGCAGCATCTGGTCTTTAATTAGTTGAAAAATTATTACCACTAAGAGTTCCTTTAAAATGAAAAAGAATAGAATAATTAAAATGTTAGAAACCATATGGTGGATGCTTAGCCTCACTTGTCAATAGCTGTTTTCTTTCTTTATACTGACATGTTTAAAAATATTCCTATGTCAGGTACTTTTATAAATGCACCTCATGTAAATGTAAAATCCCCAAAGTTTTCCAGAACAGAATAGCCAAAAAAGTGTTTGCCATTTAATAATTATTTTTGACCATGAAATTATCCTCAATATCCCCCACCTCATGGATGGAATGTGTAATTGATAAGTGAACCTTATAATTGGCTTCATTATTGAAGAGAATAGCAAATTCGAAACCCAAGTTTGCCATGGTTCTGTAGTTATATTCCTACTTTACTTAGAAATAAAATTTTTAAAAACCGCTATTTAGTGACACACCAGTCTACATACACACTGTACTATGAAAATCTATGGTTAATTATACACATATGACAATGCCCTCATTTCTCCTATTGACAAAGCTGTATTAAATGTGCTTTTTAAAAAACATTTTGCTTTATATTTTTAATCTTTTTCAGTAGGAGATAGTAGCATAATAGAAAGTATATGCATTTTGGTGCTAGCAGAACTGGATTCAATTTTTTCTCTCTCCCTTTTACTAAGCTCACATACCTTAACTCATTTGGGACCCTCTCTTTTCTTCTGTGATGTAAGACTCATAAAATCCAACCTGGTACAGTGAAACTCTACAAAGTACCTAGCTTTATTTCTGGAGTGTATTACCTGTTCCATAAATGGTTGTCTTATACTTATTTGTAAATACATGTAATGCATTGTAGAAGTCTGAGAAAGTCAATTTGGGGTTCACTTCATGATCCAACATGATATCAGTGAAGAATGATTTGCATAGGATCCAGTTTGTGTGGCAACAACATGCATTTAACAAAACAGAAAATAATCAATTTCATGCCAGTGACAGGAGGGGATTCAGCTAGCTGACTGCCAGTAAAGGTTGTTTAGCAGGTTTCAGATTCCTAATTGGGTGTCTAGCTTGTTAAGCAGCATCTGGTCTTTAATTAGTTGAAAAATTATTACCACTAAGAGTTCCTTTAAAATGAAAAAGAATAGAATAATTAAAATGTTAGAAACCATATGGTGGATGCTTAGCCTCACTTGTCAATAGCTGTTTTCTTTCTTTATACTGACATGTTTAAAAATATTCCTATGTCAGGTACTTTTATAAATGCACCTCATGTAAATGTAAAATCCCCAAAGTTTTCCAGAACAGAATAGCCAAAAAAGTGTTTGCCATTTAATAATTATTTTTGACCATGAAATTATCCTCAATATCCCCCACCTCATGGATGGAATGTGTAATTGATAAGTGAACCTTATAATTGGCTTCATTATTGAAGAGAATAGCAAATTCGAAACCCAAGTTTGCCATGGTTCTGTAGTTATATTCCTACTTTACTTAGAAATAAAATTTTTAAAAACCGCTATTTAGTGACACACCAGTCTACATACACACTGTACTATGAAAATCTATGGTTAATTATACACATATGACAATGCCCTCATTTCTCCTATTGACAAAGCTGTATTAAATGTGCTTTTTAAAAAACATTTTGCTTTATATTTTTAATCTTTTTCAGTAGGAGATAGTAGCATAATAGAAAGTATATGCATTTTGGTGCTAGCAGAACTGGATTCAATTTTTTCTCTCTCCCTTTTACTAAGCTCACATACCTTAACTCATTTGGGACCCTCTCTTTTCTTCTGTGATGTAAGACTCATAAAATCCAACCTGGTACAGTGAAACTCTACAAAGTACCTAGCTTTATTTCTGGAGTGTATTACCTGTTCCATAAATGGTTGTCTTATACTTATTTGTAAATACATGTAATGCATTGTAGAAGTCTGAGAAAGTCAATTTGGGGGTTCACTTCATGATCCAACATGATATCAGTGAAGAATGATTTGCATAGGATCCAATGTAATTTTGAAGAAATATTATCATTTATTCACCAGCCTTTGAACTATGGACACTCTTGGGAACATGAACATCATCTGATTTTTATGCCACTCACCCCATGTTTACTGGAATGATGAGACTGACTTGAATGGACATTTTATATAATATTTACTCCTCATCCTTCTGCAGCTTCCAACTTGCATAAATAGGAAGGCTCTCATAAAGGTATCCAAATCAATTCTTTAAATGCATTTATGTTTTAATTTGCATGTGCTTAATGAACAGAACCACAGTCATGCCCAATACTGTGGTCCTTTGTGTCTCTCCCAACACAGCATGTCTCCTCTCTGAACAGAATGAGAATCACATTGTTTTGTTTTGTCTTAGTGCTTCAATTCTTTATCAAACCATTATTTTCCCACATTTTAATATTAGTTCTTTAAATTCAGTACAGAATAATAAACTGAAATTCTTTCTAGTCAAATGTCTTGTATCAACATTTGTCTCCACTTTTCTGCTTACCTTTCATTCGTTTCTAAAGTCTCTGTCCAGGATGTGTCTGTCTCCATCCTTATCTTCTGCCTGTTGCTGGGTTCACTACTATGTACCATAAACATCATATTGTCATGATCAGGCAATGCCAATTGGGAGAAACACTGACATGTGGTATAGTAAGATGCAAATTAGGCAATATAGATTAATAGCAAACATTTGGTTGACATCTCTAATTCCACTTGGGTTAAAACTAAAATTTTATTGCACTCCACTGTGGTCTGCATGCTGCCAGCTGCCTTTTCTACAGATGTTCTCAACATACGAAGGGGAGTCTGAACATTAGCCCCCTACTGCATATCAACAAGATGCCAGTGATCATGCAATAATTTGCTCTCTTTTCAAGAGCTGACTGTTGATATGACATGATGGAAACCCTCATCGTTATACACAGTTACAAAATGTCTGTAATTACTGCAGCTCTACAACTAAATGATTCAGCTCATCCATTCCATCCTGCTCAGAGAATGCCCAAGTGACATTTTACTTTTTCCTTGTCCTTATTTTCCCCAATTCATGGCTGCTGGAAAACTCTCACTTAATTGTCAACAGCCTAACTAGGATGTTTAAAATTTCACTATTTTAGTCCCTGAGGAGACAGTGACTGTTTTTGAGCTAGTTAAGGACAAGGTATAAACAGTAATAGAGGATTCCCTATGTCCTAAATGGACTGGAGAGGGGAAGATACCAATGGTCATCCATGTGGGGCTCCTAGAATAAACACACAACTAAGAAAATCATAGAGAAAGGAGGCTAGCCTCAGGGAATTTTGTAATTGTTTCTTGGTTTTTCTCCAAAATGGATTCTCTGATTTTACCTAAAGACACCAATCCTATCAAGAAACTTGCAAGTTCTAAGATTTTCCATTACAACCTCTGTGTGAGTGTGTTAGTCCCTCAGTCGTGTCCAACTCTTTGTGACCTCATGGACTGTAACCTGCAAGCTTCCTTTGTCCATGGAATTCTCCAGAAAAGAATACTGACTGGAGTGGGGTTTCTATTTCCTCCTCCAGAGAATTTCCTCTACTCCAGAGAATTTCTAGTCAAATGTCTTGTATCAACATTTGTCTCCACTTTTCTGCTTACCTTTCATTCGTTTCTAAAGTCTCTGTCCAGGATGTGTCTGTCTCCATCCTTATCTTCTGCCTGTTGCTGGGTTCACTACTATGTACCATAAACATCATATTGTCATGATCAGGCAATGCCAATTGGGAGAAACACTGACATGTGGTATAGTAAGATGCAAATTAGGCAATATAGATTAATAGCAAACATTTGGTTGACATCTCTAATTCCACTTGGGTTAAAACTAAAATTTTATTGCACTCCACTGTGGTCTGCATGCTGCCAGCTGCCTTTTCTACAGATGTTCTCAACATACGAAGGGGAGTCTGAACATTAGCCCCCTACTGCATATCAACAAGATGCCAGTGATCATGCAATAATTTGCTCTCTTTTCAAGAGCTGACTGTTGATATGACATGATGGAAACCCTCATCGTTATACACAGTTACAAAATGTCTGTAATTACTGCAGCTCTACAACTAAATGATTCAGCTCATCCATTCCATCCTGCTCAGAGAATGCCCAAGTGACATTTTACTTTTTCCTTGTCCTTATTTTCCCCAATTCATGGCTGCTGGAAAACTCTCACTTAATTGTCAACAGCCTAACTAGGATGTTTAAAATTTCACTATTTTAGTCCCTGAGGAGACAGTGACTGTTTTTGAGCTAGTTAAGGACAAGGTATAAACAGTAATAGAGGATTCCCTATGTCCTAAATGGACTGGAGAGGGGAAGATACCAATGGTCATCCATGTGGGGCTCCTAGAATAAACACACAACTAAGAAAATCATAGAGAAAGGAGGCTAGCCTCAGGGAATTTTGTAATTGTTTCTTGGTTTTTCTCCAAAATGGATTCTCTGATTTTACCTAAAGACACCAATCCTATCAAGAAACTTGCAAGTTCTAAGATTTTCCATTACAACCTCTGTGTGAGTGTGTTAGTCCCTCAGTCGTGTCCAACTCTTTGTGACCTCATGGACTGTAACCTGCAAGCTTCCTTTGTCCATGGAATTCTCCAGAAAAGAATACTGACTGGAGTGGGGTTTCTATTTCCTCCTCCAGAGAATCTTCCTTATCCAGAGACTGAACCCCTATCTCCTACATGGCAGGCAGATTCTTTACTGTCTGAGTCACTGGGGAAGCGGATTATAACCTCTAAGCAAGTTTAATACAGCATGTCAAATCTCTGTTATCCTCGCTCAGCAATCAAAAGATAATGTGTCAGGCTGTCTACTCTTTCTCATGTCCCCTTTTATCTGAAAATATTTTTTCTTAAATTTTCATTAATCCTCTTTAGTCATATTTCTGTTGTGCCCTCTGGAACTTGACTCTCCTCTGAAGATAATGCTTCCAGCGATTTTCCTGAGAAAAAATTATTCTTCTGGAAACCATCTTGAGATATAGTTTTTGTCCTTGTAGTTCTCCACTGCTAATCTAAATCATTGCTTCCTCCCTTTCAAGTAAATATATTTGCTTTGCTGGCATCAGCCTTAACCCCTCTCTAAGCTTCCATTCATTGATTGGTTGCTTACTCTCCAGTCATTCAAAGTATATGTAGCTGGTTTATAGTCCTTCTTTTCCTGCCGTCATCCTGGATAAGATTTACCCAACATCCTAGTCTCTTATTCTTTAATTTCCTCATAGAAAATGATCTTATCTTTCCACTTTATAATGGCTACCTGAATGTAGGAATATAATCCTTAAACATGCATTTAACTGGAATTGTAAGCACAGTTTCAGATGATAGTCTCCTTCCTACTCGCCTTCTCAACTATTTCCAGCATCAACTCATCAGCCTCATTGACATGTTTACACATAAGTCTCTTGTTTTTTCCTATTTATCTATAGTTTCCAGTCTTGGTTTCCTTCTTAGTAGATCATATATTCTGTGTTTTTTTCGTTTATACTATTCATTTTTCAGTGTCCTTAGGACTCTTTCCCTATTAAACTTTTACACTTGACTGGAAAACACAAAACTTGGTTGCATTTATCTGATTGCTTGTTCCTTATGTGTACCTAGATGCTCAATTTGATATTAAAGAAAATGATAAAAAAAAAAAAAACTTTCATGCCACCAGAAATTTCATGAACATTGCGCTCCGTCCTGAGCAGCACCAGGCATGGCTCATGGACACCTCTAACCCAACATGTCCAAGGGAAAGCATCATCGTTCCTTCCAGACTTTTTTTTCTCCTTATCTGATTGGATAACACTAATACTCATCTAGTCTCTTAAACATATCAATTTTCTCTTTCCTTCACACCATCAATCAGTCATCAATTCCCTCCTGACTGGTCTTCCGTTTTGCACCCTTTCTTCTCTACACGCTATTCCTCTATTCAGAAATTCTCACTCAACAGAATAGCTAAAGCAAGTACAGTGGCCTTTTTAAAATATCTTACAAGTTCCTCTGTGAACTCTTTCTACTCTTTGACCTTTCCTCTACATTTTTCCTTCACTCTCTCTACAGCAGTCATGTGGTTCCTTTGGGACACCAAGCGTGTTTCTATGCAAGCCCTTTGCATATGCTATTCCTTCTGCCTGAAACCTTCCACAGAAAGTTCTTGTCACTCTCTTACATCCCTGTTTAAATAGCAGAAAACAAAGTTCTGTGACAACTGCTTTCTGTCAAGAAGTAACATCTTCCCTCTCCCCACTCCTCTCAACTTCTTCATCCTGTTTTGTTTTCCTCTGTATTTCTATCACAGTCTGACATATACATGGTTTGACTGTTGCCTGTTTCTCCACAATAGTGTAAGATGCATGAGGGAAAGGACTTAATTTCATCCACTATTAGAGTACTAATACCTAGAACACTGCTCGGCATAGAGGGGACTTTCTACAGTATTTGCTAAATGCATAAATGAATGAGTCTGTCTCATTTAAAATGTACCAAAATTAATAATCTGATAAGAGCCATATCAATTTTTCATTTTTAATTTGAGGCTGAAGTGAATATATTTTCAGAAATGAGTTCCATAAAAATTATAATTTTTTTCTTCAAGCTTTTAACTGTCACTTTATGTTCTGGGCTTTGGGCTTCTCAGGCTTGCATGATTTCAGATAACATATGGTAAAACAAATGAGCATGGATTTGACACAACCTGACCTTTAAATGACAATGAGAGTGAAAGGGCAGAATGAATGTGGCCTTGTCAGACTCTTATGAGAATAGAAATTTTCTAGCAGCTTCAGAGAAGGTCAAAGAAATGTTCCTTAAATGGAAGGGGGAACCAACTGCAAGTTTTTCATCGAATGAGGGTGATAGACAGAGGTCTCTCAAAGAATATATAATGAGGATCCTCCAACTTATTCAGACTGAAGAAGAGCCAAGAGGTTGTGTGATTTATCTCACATTTTCAAGCATGACATGATCATTATGGAGACATAACATATTTTTAAAGGTAACACATGATCATTTTATAAAAATTTAAAGAGCATCAAAGGTATAAACCTCCAGGTCTTCTTTACCCTCTTAGCTCTCAGACTCCCATCTCAAAGGATACCCACTTGTACTAATCAGGTTTATACATTGCTAAAGATATTTTATGAAACACAATATGGGTTGTATTTTATTTAAAATTCTCTTAACTGTGAAAGATTTCAAACAGTCAAGAACTGTAAAAGGTAATGGAATGGGCACCAGTGATACACAAAGCAGATTTTATTAATATTAATGTTTGTCCAAATTACTTTAGATAAATATTAAAAAACAAAGTTCTGTGACAACTGCTTTCTGTCAAGAAGTAACATCTTCCCTCTCCCCACTCCTCTCAACTTCTTCATCCTGTTTTGTTTTCCTCTGTATTTCTATCACAGTCTGACATATACATGGTTTGACTGTTGCCTGTTTCTCCACAATAGTGTAAGATGCATGAGGGAAAGGACTTAATTTCATCCACTATTAGAGTACTAATACCTAGAACACTGCTCGGCATAGAGGGGACTTTCTACAGTATTTGCTAAATGCATAAATGAATGAGTCTGTCTCATTTAAAATGTACCAAAATTAATAATCTGATAAGAGCCATATCAATTTTTCATTTTTAATTTGAGGCTGAAGTGAATATATTTTCAGAAATGAGTTCCATAAAAATTATAATTTTTTTCTTCAAGCTTTTAACTGTCACTTTATGTTCTGGGCTTTGGGCTTCTCAGGCTTGCATGATTTCAGATAACATATGGTAAAACAAATGAGCATGGATTTGACACAACCTGACCTTTAAATGACAATGAGAGTGAAAGGGCAGAATGAATGTGGCCTTGTCAGACTCTTATGAGAATAGAAATTTTCTAGCAGCTTCAGAGAAGGTCAAAGAAATGTTCCTTAAATGGAAGGGGGAACCAACTGCAAGTTTTTCATCGAATGAGGGTGATAGACAGAGGTCTCTCAAAGAATATATAATGAGGATCCTCCAACTTATTCAGACTGAAGAAGAGCCAAGAGGTTGTGTGATTTATCTCACATTTTCAAGCATGACATGATCATTATGGAGACATAACATATTTTTAAAGGTAACACATGATCATTTTATAAAAATTTAAAGAGCATCAAAGGTATAAACCTCCAGGTCTTCTTTACCCTCTTAGCTCTCAGACTCCCATCTCAAAGGATACCCACTTGTACTAATCAGGTTTATACATTGCTAAAGATATTTTATGAAACACAATATGGGTTGTATTTTATTTAAAATTCTCTTAACTGTGAAAGATTTCAAACAGTCAAGAACTGTAAAAGGTAATGGAATGGGCACCAGTGATACACAAAGCAGATTTTATTAATATTAATGTTTGTCCAAATTACTTTAGATAAATATTAAAAAACAAAGTATTAGAGATAAAATTTAAACCATTGTTGCTCTTGAAGTCCCAGAGATAAACACTATCCTAAGGTTACTATCTTGTTATTATCCTGAGGTTGATTAGCATCTTTCCTAATGATTTTTCCCATACCCTTAATTACATATGTATCTATAAAGAACATAGTATCATATTACCTCTTTAATTTGTCTTACCATGCTACAATATCCTTTTGTAACTTGCTTTTTTTTAACTTTTGCCCCCATCATGCCTCTTTTATTTATATTTATTTTCATCCATCTTTTTTATTCTTTGGCATGTGTGGACCTCCCATTGCAGTGGCCTCTTTCATTGAAGTGCATCGGCTCTGGGTGCATGCGCTCCAGAGTTCTGACTCCTAATTTGACACACCAGTCCAGCTGCTCCAGGGCACTTGGGATCTTCCTGGGCCAGGGATCGAACCGGTGCCCCTTGCATTGCAAGGCGGTGTCCTTACCCACTGGACCACCAGGGAAGCCCAGTAACTTGCTTTTTATTTTTTTTTCCTTTGGCTACTTCTATTGATCTTTCATTCACTTATTTCCATCCAGCCCTGTTCTTTGGCCTGTGTGGGCCTCCCATTGCAGTGGCCTCGCTTGCTGCAGAGTACTGGCTCTGGGAGCATGCACCCCAGAGCTCCAGCTTGGTAGTTGGACACATTGGTCTAGCCGCTCCACACTAGGGATCTTCCCAGGTCAGGGATCGAACCAGCACCTCTTGCACTGCAAGGCAGTGTCCTTACCCATTGGGCCACCAGAGAAGCCCCTGTAACATGTTTTTTAATTTGACATTATAATTCCAAAATAAGAGGAAATAATTTTTCTTACATAACAAGAATTCTTGAAGTAGACCATTGCTGACATGTTTTGTAACTCAGTGTCACTGGTATAACGTATCTGGGATCCTCTTAAATTTCCCTTCATAGTCAAAAGTTTGAAGTTCGCAAAGCACAGATGCATTAGAAGGCAAGAAGCCAGGAGTGGCATGGGATAAAGTGCTTTTCCTTATACACCATGTCCTTCTAATTGTGACAGGGAAATCTTTCAAAGAAACTCCCTAGCAGATTTCCCTTTGTATCTATTGACCAAAATAACCACAGTAAACCAGGTAAGGGTCGATTTTACTTCAGAGCAAGAAAAGTCTGAAAAAATTAATTAAGTAGGAATAGGTATAGAATTACTTTTTAGTTAAACAAAGAACCCTGTCCACCATACTTTTTAAAATATATACATAATTTTCTGCTAACATTCTTAAACATTTATTTTGACTTATTCTTCTACATAAGGGCAAACAAATTTTGTTATATTGTGAATGGAATATTTTACTTTAAAAATATTTCTTGATTTTTGATATTGTATAAAAGTACTATTGGATTTCTGATTTTGATGTTGTAATAACAATCATCCCGTTTGTTTATTTGCTCTTATAAGTTAATGGATTTGTGTGTTTGTGGGGGTGTGTGCAGGTTGTCCCATGAACTGTGAGAAACAACATCTGTGATTCTTCTTTTTACCATCCCTGATCTCTTTTCCTTGTTTATTTGTACCAATTAGGACCACTAGTAAAATGTTGAAGAAGTCGTCAGTGGTTGGTGTTTGATACTTATTTTTACCCAACAGATGAATTCTCCTTCTGAAAAGAAATCCTCTCTACCTTAATGTTTTAGCATAACTTTCTCACTCTGTTTCTTCTCTCTGCACAAGTGGAGTAATTTACTATTTCAACAGGTGTAGGTTATTTCATGTCTATTTCTTTCTTACAGCTTTCTGGTTATGAGAATTGGTGTTGTTTGCCAGTTATTAAGATAATTATATTAAGTCTTCGACTAGGCTACCTTTCCTTTTGTTTATGATATCTTCTAACTCTCCCTGATATAATCTGTAATAGTTTATTTTTAAATTACACCACCAAAATATACTAACCTACTTCATCTAAATCCATATTTGCTACCTTCTCTCCTATAATATGACCATCAAATTTTAGATTTACATGTTTCTCACTTACCTAAACATTCCACTCCTATCATTCTCCCTTCTCTTTCCTTTCTGACATGCTTCTTTCTCTCTAGTATTTTAATCAGCATTCAAGCATGTAAAAAATCTTGAAACCACATCACATTCAGCTAATTTCTCAAAGAAACTCCCTAGCAGATTTCCTTTGTATCTATTGACCAAAATAACCACAGTAAACCAGGTAAGGGTCGATTTTACTTCAGAGCAAGAAAAGTCTGAAAAAATTAATTAAGTAGGAATAGGTATAGAATTACTTTTTAGTTAAACAAAGAACCCTGTCCACCATACTTTTTAAAATATATACATAATTTTCTGCTAACATTCTTAAACATTTATTTTGACTTATTCTTCTACATAAGGGCAAACAAATTTTGTTATATTGTGAATGGAATATTTTACTTTAAAAATATTTCTTGATTTTTGATATTGTATAAAAGTACTATTGGATTTCTGATTTTGATGTTGTAATAACAATCATCCCGTTTGTTTATTTGCTCTTATAAGTTAATGGATTTGTGTGTTTGTGGGGGTGTGTGCAGGTTGTCCCATGAACTGTGAGAAACAACATCTGTGATTCTTCTTTTTACCATCCCTGATCTCTTTTCCTTGTTTATTTGTACCAATTAGGACCACTAGTAAAATGTTGAAGAAGTCGTCAGTGGTTGGTGTTTGATACTTATTTTTACCCAACAGATGAATTCTCCTTCTGAAAAGAAATCCTCTCTACCTTAATGTTTTAGCATAACTTTCTCACTCTGTTTCTTCTCTCTGCACAAGTGGAGTAATTTACTATTTCAACAGGTGTAGGTTATTTCATGTCTATTTCTTTCTTACAGCTTTCTGGTTATGAGAATTGGTGTTGTTTGCCAGTTATTAAGATAATTATATTAAGTCTTCGACTAGGCTACCTTTCCTTTTGTTTATGATATCTTCTAACTCTCCCTGATATAATCTGTAATAGTTTATTTTTAAATTACACCACCAAAATATACTAACCTACTTCATCTAAATCCATATTTGCTACCTTCTCTCCTATAATATGACCATCAAATTTTAGATTTACATGTTTCTCACTTACCTAAACATTCCACTCCTATCATTCTCCCTTCTCTTTCCTTTCTGACATGCTTCTTTCTCTCTAGTATTTTAATCAGCATTCAAGCATGTAAAAAATCTTGAAACCACATCACATTCAGCTAATTTCTCGACCACCCATTTTAGAAAAAAAAAAAAAATCCTGGGAAGAGAGTTTTGTTCTGATTGTAACAAGTTCTTATCCTTCTTTCTTGAGCCTGCTTTCAGAAATGGTTCTACCACATTTAATTAAATATGAGCATTTCTTAAGTGATCTGGGCTCATCTGATGGCTCAGACCTGTAAAGAGTCTACCTGCACTGCACGAGACCTGAGTTTGTTACCTAGGTCAGGAAGATCTCCTGGAGAAAAGGAATGGTAACTGACTACAGTATTGTTGACCTGGAGAATCGTGTGTACAGAGAAGCATAGTGGGCTACAGTCCATGAAGTTATTAAAAAAAAAAAAGACGCTTGAGCTATCATTTTTATTTATTTATTTTTTAAAAGATTTATTTATTTATTCATTTTTTGGGCGGGGGTCGGGTTGGGGAGGGAGGGGAGCAGGCGGGCCACTTCTGTGGGTCTTTCGCTTCTCTATTTTCATCTGTCTTTGTTCTTTGGCTCGCGTGGGCCTCCCATCACGGTGGCGTCTGTTTCAGAGCACCGGCTCTGGGCGCATGCGCTCCAGAGCCCGGGCTCGGAGATTGGACACATCAGTCCTGCCGCTCTGCGGCACGTGGGATCTTCCCAGGCCAGGGATCGAACCGGCGCCCCTTGCACTGCAAGGCGGTGTCCTTATCCACTGGACCACCAGGGGGAAGCCCCATTTTTATTTTATTATTAAATGATCTAGAAGCCACATTTATAAAATTCTAAGTTCTCATGAATTCGGGGGTCTTCTTCTGGTTTTTCTAATTTGTTTCACTGGTTATGGATTAGTATCACACTTTTAAGAGAGTGTGTTTATAGTATGTTTTATATCTAACAGTTCTCCTCATTGATTTTTCCCAGTGCTTTCCTATGTTTTTTCTATATAAACTTTACAGTAAATTTTTCCAGCTCAAAATACCAACAAATACTTGTTGGTATTTAGTATTTGTTTTGGGTTCACACTAAATCTATATATTATCTAGAGGAAACTTATAAACTTGAGCTGTCCTATCCAAGTAAAAGTTTTGATTTGTTCAAGTCAATATTAGTGTCTTTCAGGGGCTTGAAAATGCAGGTTAAGAAGTCCTTATTAAATTTTATATGTACACATTTTATCTTTATTTTCTGTTTTCTACACAATTTTCTCTTATATCTTCCAAATGATTGCTTCAAAAATAGAGGCTATTTATTTTTGAGTATTAATTTTATATTCTGTCACTTCACTTTTTCATTATTGATTCTTGTGAAAATTAATGTAAAATCATCAGCTAATAGAAATAATTTTACTTAATGCTTATGCTTTGATTTCTTTGTCTAATTTCATTTGACTAATAACACTGACACAGTGTTAAATGGCAGTGGGAAGAGTGGGCATCCTTGCCTTCCTTCTGATTGTAGTAAAGAGATCTTAAACTTTATCTTAGCAAAACACGTTGCATACAGTAGGTTAGGTATTTACTAATCAGCTTTGAGTAGGTAACTTATATCGATATGATTTGTTTGCAAGTTATGTTTTTATTTTCTATCTTTTATTTATTTATTTATTTATTTATTTATTTTGAGGGTATGGGGTGGGGAGGGAGGGGAGCAGGCGGGCCATTGCTATTGGTCTTTCATTTGTCTATTTTCATCCATCTTTGTTCTTTGGCCGGTGTGGGCCTCCCATCTCAGTGGCCTCTGTTGTCGCAGAGCACCGGCTCTGGGCACATGCGCTCCAGAGCTCTGGCTCGGTAATTGGACACATCAGTCCAGACACTCCATGGCACGTGGGATCTTCCCAGGCCAGGGATCGAACCAGCGCCCCTTGCACTGCAAGGCGGTGTCCTTACACACTAGACTACCAGGGAAGCCCCATTTTCTCTTTAAATTATGATAAACACAAAGTTCATAACACACTTGCTGAAGCAAGAGATCTGTAAAAGGGAACAGTATGCTCCAGCATTTGGTACTTTCTTCTACAGTGATAATATCTTGAGCAAATTTTATATTATGAAGAGTCCTGTGTTCAAAATAGATTATTATTCGTAAAAGAAGCCTTCAGAGAGACTGTTGACTGAAAAATGCTTTTCTGTCCCTGAAAACCTAATGCTGACAATTGAAAAAAAATTTTGTGGAGAATAATACTTCATTAAACCATAAGGGCATTCATATCTAGCACACAGTGTGTATTAACAAGTTTCAAGTCTTTACAAGTACAAACAGGTTTTGCTCCTTTCAAAGACGTTTTTACAAAGACATGTTTCAAAGACAATTTTGGACTATAATTCTATTTTATTTTGATTCATTACAATGCATACTACTTGCATAAAGTATGGTGAAGCAGGCTAGACAATGCCAAAGTTTCAGGATGATTTTAGTATGCTAGGTAAGTCATGAGTTTCGGAGAAAACTCTCCCTGTATTCCCAAAGAAAGAGCTAAGGTCAGAAAGAGAAAACATGCTCCTAAGGGAGTTTTGACTACCTATACGCACAAAGTTACCTGGTGTGCACACTGTCCTACAGCCCTGGAATCTCCTTTTTACTGAGAGAGGAACTAGATGTACAGCATGAAGAAGCATGCCCTTTGGAAATGTCAATGCACACAGTCAGGCACTACAGCAACTTTGAGATGGTTCTTCTGATCTCCTGAGAGCTGTGCATTTTTAAGTATATGGGTGGATGAGAAATGATGTGAACTCAATGTAGTTCTGCTGTAGATTTTATGAAATTGTATAGGCTGGGATGACAGTATGCAGGACAAATCAGGAAATACGTCTGAAACACTCACAGTTAAAAACAGATGTACTTTTAAAAAAATGGATCAGTGGCCTCTGTTGTCGCAGAGCACCGGCTCTGGGCACATGCGCTCCAGAGCTCTGGCTCGGTAATTGGACACATCAGTCCAGACACTCCATGGCACGTGGGATCTTCCCAGGCCAGGGATCGAACCAGCGCCCCTTGCACTGCAAGGCGGTGTCCTTACACACTAGACTACCAGGGAAGCCCCATTTTCTCTTTAAATTATGATAAACACAAAGTTCATAACACACTTGCTGAAGCAAGAGATCTGTAAAAGGGAACAGTATGCTCCAGCATTTGGTACTTTCTTCTACAGTGATAATATCTTGAGCAAATTTTATATTATGAAGAGTCCTGTGTTCAAAATAGATTATTATTCGTAAAAGAAGCCTTCAGAGAGACTGTTGACTGAAAAATGCTTTTCTGTCCCTGAAAACCTAATGCTGACAATTGAAAAAAAATTTTGTGGAGAATAATACTTCATTAAACCATAAGGGCATTCATATCTAGCACACAGTGTGTATTAACAAGTTTCAAGTCTTTACAAGTACAAACAGGTTTTGCTCCTTTCAAAGACGTTTTTACAAAGACATGTTTCAAAGACAATTTTGGACTATAATTCTATTTTATTTTGATTCATTACAATGCATACTACTTGCATAAAGTATGGTGAAGCAGGCTAGACAATGCCAAAGTTTCAGGATGATTTTAGTATGCTAGGTAAGTCATGAGTTTCGGAGAAAACTCTCCCTGTATTCCCAAAGAAAGAGCTAAGGTCAGAAAGAGAAAACATGCTCCTAAGGGAGTTTTGACTACCTATACGCACAAAGTTACCTGGTGTGCACACTGTCCTACAGCCCTGGAATCTCCTTTTTACTGAGAGAGGAACTAGATGTACAGCATGAAGAAGCATGCCCTTTGGAAATGTCAATGCACACAGTCAGGCACTACAGCAACTTTGAGATGGTTCTTCTGATCTCCTGAGAGCTGTGCATTTTTAAGTATATGGGTGGATGAGAAATGATGTGAACTCAATGTAGTTCTGCTGTAGATTTTATGAAATTGTATAGGCTGGGATGACAGTATGCAGGACAAATCAGGAAATACGTCTGAAACACTCACAGTTAAAAACAGATGTACTTATATGGATAACGTAAAGGCACACAACACCACATAAAGATGAAAAAAAGCTATGTGATGGCCCAGAGGGGTTAGGGGGACGATGGGATATGCGTATGAATAATCTTGAATTATACATGTCTGTAAACAACAAAACTCTGTAAAATCAAAAAAGCAAAAAAAGACTTGTGATTGTGGGGAAAAAAGGTTTTAAAAACCCATAATTATGAAGATATCAATAAAGACACTTTTCCAGATGGAATATTTAGTATGACATGTTTAGCAATGAAGAAATAGCATGTTTTCCATCAAAGCAAGTGTATTTTTGTGACTTAAGGTCTAAGTTGTACCTGACAGAAATAAAATGTCCCGAGGTCCTGACACTAGCACAGTTTGCCCCTACAAAAATGGCTTTTGAGTGAAACCTTTTCTAAAAAAGGGTACATATCACAATTGACAGTTCCTGAAGAATCACAGAAATTTTAATTCACATATTATTAAATTATAAATAATTTCATAATGATAAATAACTTGGAAATTCTACTCAGAGACTACAGTAGATATTTTGGAATCATTAACACATTTACCACATTTTCCTTTAAATTGTGAAGTAATAGTCTGTCACTATCATTTATAATTTTAAAAATACATTCATTCCTGTTAGTTTACTTAGGAGGTATTTTAAACTTGTCACTATGTCTGTTTTCCTGTGAGTCATGAGTTTCGGAGAAAACTCTCCCTGTATTCCCAAAGAAAGAGCTAAGGTCAGAAAGAGAAAACATGCTCCTAAGGGAGTTTTGACTACCTATACGCACAAAGTTACCTGGTGTGCACACTGTCCTACAGCCCTGGAATCTCCTTTTTACTGAGAGAGGAACTAGATGTACAGCATGAAGAAGCATGCCCTTTGGAAATGTCAATGCACACAGTCAGGCACTACAGCAACTTTGAGATGGTTCTTCTGATCTCCTGAGAGCTGTGCATTTTTAAGTATATGGGTGGATGAGAAATGATGTGAACTCAATGTAGTTCTGCTGTAGATTTTATGAAATTGTATAGGCTGGGATGACAGTATGCAGGACAAATCAGGAAATACGTCTGAAACACTCACAGTTAAAAACAGATGTACTTATATGGATAACGTAAAGGCACACAACACCACATAAAGATGAAAAAAAGCTATGTGATGGCCCAGAGGGGTTAGGGGGACGATGGGATATGCGTATGAATAATCTTGAATTATACATGTCTGTAAACAACAAAACTCTGTAAAATCAAAAAAGCAAAAAAAGACTTGTGATTGTGGGGAAAAAAGGTTTTAAAAACCCATAATTATGAAGATATCAATAAAGACACTTTTCCAGATGGAATATTTAGTATGACATGTTTAGCAATGAAGAAATAGCATGTTTTCCATCAAAGCAAGTGTATTTTTGTGACTTAAGGTCTAAGTTGTACCTGACAGAAATAAAATGTCCCGAGGTCCTGACACTAGCACAGTTTGCCCCTACAAAAATGGCTTTTGAGTGAAACCTTTTCTAAAAAGGCTACATATCACAATTGACAGTTCCTGAAGAATCACAGAAATTTTAATTCACATATTATTAAATTATAAATAATTTCATAATGATAAATAACTTGGAAATTCTACTCAGAGACTACAGTAGATATTTTGGAATCATTAACACATTTACCACATTTTCCTTTAAATTGTGAAGTAATAGTCTGTCACTATCATTTATAATTTTAAAAATACATTCATTCCTGTTAGTTTACTTAGGAGGTATTTTAAACTTGTCACTATGTCTGTTTTCCTGTGAAGAGACAAATGTAGCTCTCAAATTTCTTTCTAGTGTTTGAGATTTCCCTAATTTTATTCATGTGTTTAGTTAACATTTTAAAATTGTGAAATAGTCACACATTCACAGGATGTATATAATTATGTGTATGGCTTAAAGAATAATAATAGAAACACTGTTATGCATGCTTTCCAATGGTAAGAAAGAAAATCTTGGTACATCTAAAGATTTTGTATAAGAACTCTCCAATCCCCTTCCATTCCCTAACCACCCCCCACCCCTACCCCTTGCGCCAGAGGTGACTGATAGGCTGCTAATCACTGTGCTCTGTAGCATTTCTAAGTGTCTGTGGAAGAAGGGTTCTATGGGAAACTCAGTGAGTAGTTCAGATTTTATGACTGAGGTTGGGAATTCACAGAGCCCTAATGTGTTCATGAATATTTGAAACTGAACACAATTTTATTTTCATGGATCATATTTTACGAATTATTGATCTAAGTATTTTACCAAATTTTGTGTACTTCATAATGAATGGATAAGTATATACATTTCTCTCTAAAACTTGAAGAACCTTTAATGGAAACTGAATCCACAAGGTTGATGAGCAAGGCATCTAGCAAGGGAGGGAAAAAAGCTCAAAATATCAGGAGCATACAACAGTAAACAGTTACTTTTCCTTCACAGTAAATATCCATCAGAGGTTTGCTGGGTACTCTATTATGAGCAGACTTCACTTTGGGTCATTCTCCCTTGGACAGTGCTAATTAAGACTTCAAATCACAATTTATCTGGCAGAACTTGTCTGCTGTCCTCACCCAAAACAAGAGGAGCAAAGAAGGCTATGTGGGAAATATTTGGTTCCACTGTATGCTAACCACATGATATTAGGCTAGTTTCCTAACTTCATTTCTTACCTTAAAATTGCATTTTATCAATCCATGATTCAGTGCTCTTTAAGAGCTTAAGATAGTAGTAACATTCAAAAAGCCCTCACTAAATACAATAAATTTTACAATGAAAATGATTATTATAAACATTATTTTGTATGGTATTATTATTATCATCATTATTATAAAGACATTAGTTCCTAAAATCAAGAGAGTGCAAATTTCCTTCAAAATAGCCCCATTCTCTCTTGGAGCGGGTTTAGAATTATTTTTTAAGAAATACCACTAGATCCAGGTAGTATTAACCTGGCTTCACTTGCAGAGGACTAGAACAGTCTTCTACTTAGGATAGTCTTCTACTTAGGACATATTCACTTTGGGCTCCTCAGGTCCCTACCATTCTGTTTTCATCCAGTTGACTCCACCATTAGTTAAGACTTTGCAGTTAACCATCAACGTAGAAGAGCTACATTGTAAAAACTCATGAGTGGATACAGAATCTGACTTCCTACCATATTCTATTTCTCAAAAGGTTATCAAAGATAAACAATTGGAAATGTTGCCTAGAAGCTTGCTGCAGCCTTATTAGGCGTATTAGTAGGAATTACACTTACATTTAATGAGATGTGGCTCCTTCTAAAGGATCTTTGAGGCAAAAAAAAAATAAGAATCCTGAAGTTTTTAAGGTATTGTGCATTTCATTACACAGGCTTTTCATTTTGAGAACCTTAAGAGACATTCTTTTTTGAGATTAATATCAGAAACAACAGTGATTTTCCTGTACAGGTGGCTTGGTGTGTTTTTCTTAAAGAGAGATTGAGATATATTGATGTCATTTACTAGATATTTCTCCCTATGTTTTCTTAACGCCCTTAGAGGCAAAATTATGGTTAGTTCATGACAAATACATAGAACTTCATAGTATGTAATTTTGATTAGTTTCATTTATAGGTTGGTTTTTATCTTTTACTTTGTCTTATATTTGTCCATTATTTTCATTCAATTAAATTTATTCTCTTTGACTGTATTATTTCTTTTAAAACCTCCTGAAATTGTTTCTGGAACAAAGTGGGCTAGTAATAACTACCAAAAAAAATTTTTACAATGAAAATGATTATTATAAACATTATTTTGTATGGTATTATTATTATCATCATTATTATAAAGACATTAGTTCCTAAAATCAAGAGAGTGCAAATTTCCTTCAAAATAGCCCCATTCTCTCTTGGAGCGGGTTTAGAATTATTTTTTAAGAAATACCACTAGATCCAGGTAGTATTAACCTGGCTTCACTTGCAGAGGACTAGAACAGTCTTCTACTTAGGATAGTCTTCTACTTAGGACATATTCACTTTGGGCTCCTCAGGTCCCTACCATTCTGTTTTCATCCAGTTGACTCCACCATTAGTTAAGACTTTGCAGTTAACCATCAACGTAGAAGAGCTACATTGTAAAAACTCATGAGTGGATACAGAATCTGACTTCCTACCATATTCTATTTCTCAAAAGGTTATCAAAGATAAACAATTGGAAATGTTGCCTAGAAGCTTGCTGCAGCCTTATTAGGCGTATTAGTAGGAATTACACTTACATTTAATGAGATGTGGCTCCTTCTAAAGGATCTTTGAGGCAAAAAAAAAATAAGAATCCTGAAGTTTTTAAGGTATTGTGCATTTCATTACACAGGCTTTTCATTTTGAGAACCTTAAGAGACATTCTTTTTTGAGATTAATATCAGAAACAACAGTGATTTTCCTGTACAGGTGGCTTGGTGTGTTTTTCTTAAAGAGAGATTGAGATATATTGATGTCATTTACTAGATATTTCTCCCTATGTTTTCTTAACGCCCTTAGAGGCAAAATTATGGTTAGTTCATGACAAATACATAGAACTTCATAGTATGTAATTTTGATTAGTTTCATTTATAGGTTGGTTTTTATCTTTTACTTTGTCTTATATTTGTCCATTATTTTCATTCAATTAAATTTATTCTCTTTGACTGTATTATTTCTTTTAAAACCTCCTGAAATTGTTTCTGGAACAAAGTGGGCTAGTAATAACTACCATTTATAAAGGAAAATGTAAGTTCTCTTCATATCTTTATAGATGCTTCAAGTTTCATGATATGTGTAACATAAAACAACTGGTAATTAACAGAAATATTTAAGTGACAAGCTGAGAAAATTTATGGTATGTTGAGGAAAGATGGACTCTAATTTATAGGCTCTATGATAAAATAGAATGATGCTGATTTTTTTTAAATCAAATGTGAAGCATTTATAAATGTTAAAAGTTATGCATACAAATCATCTTAAACAGCTTTGAAATAAAATGAACAAATAAAATCTACATATTAGTGATGTGCTTTTCCTTTCCTAAAAGTTTGTTTCTTCAAAGCATATATTATAAACTATTTTAATACAGTGAAAATTCTTCTATAGATGTTTACTCAGGAAAAAAATTCTACATGCCAAATGGTAAAAATATATAGGGTAAAACAAACAATCTGTTAGAGAAATTACTTTTTTACAAATGGAGAATGTTAGTACAGGACATAAGTTAAAATTTACATGTTAACAAGAATACTTTATGGAAATGCAGTGAGAATAGTTATGTTTTCTTCTTATCCATTTTGACAAAATGCTAAATTAAAAAAATTCTAGAAGATGTGCCTTATCAGAACCATATTATATAAATGGTTATGGTAGTCCTCCTCCATAAATTATGAGCAGATATTACTTTAAAAAAATAAATGACAAGTAAATCATTGGAGAAAAAGGTAGTTTCTGGTGTTAATGAACATTTGTCAAAAGAAATGATCTCTTTTAGATCTTGTTCTTTGAGCACTCAGAAGTGACAAGCATTTGTTACATATGCTCAGCTAACAATAAAGCTGTCTCTTGCAAAAGACAAATGAAAAGAATTGGATTAATTTAGTTATAAAGAGATTTACATTTTGCTGTTTCTAACATGTCTTTTAGAGATTGATGAGTAAGAAATGAGATAAGAAAACCCTTCAGAAGTGACTATTGCTGAATATGGTAGAAAAATTGCTCTTGCTGGAAGATGAATCAAGTTTCTGTCAGGTAAAGCCAGGGAAAATTCTCTTGTGTTATCAACTAATCTTACCCGAGAGGAATATTATGCAAGATGTATGATATTGCTTTCTCCCTCTCCTGGAAACCAGGTGGCTGTGCACTAAAGCAATGTAACAAGATTTCTGTACTTCCAGTTTATTTATTTATTAGTTTAGCCATGAGTCTAAAAGAAACATTATCTAATCTTGCCTGTCCACTAGCCAATTTTAGAAGGTTTTCATAATTTGAAATTGGTGATTAAATCTTCTATAACTGATGAAATTCAATTTACTGGTTATTTTCTTTGCTTTATTTTTTTCTGATTAAAACATATACTGATGAGCAAACTCTAACTAACCTAAATTCAGGGAATATGTATTTTGTGATTTTGCCTGCTTACAGTCTTTTAAATATGTGCTTTTCTGTTAACCAAAATCTTAACTTTCTTTTCTTCAGCAGACTATATATTCAGCATACATGAACACAAAATCACAAAACTGTAATTCTGTCTAATTCTCATGCTATATGGAGTTTTCAGTAATGTTTTTCCAAGCACAACAGTTGCAGTAAAAATCAACTTAGTGTGAAAACTCATTCCAAAAAAATTTTTAAGTTGCCTAGACTTAAATACTTTATGGAAATGCAGTGAGAATAGTTATGTTTTCTTCTTATCCATTTTGACAAAATGCTAAATTAAAAAATTCTAGAAGATGTGCCTTATCAGAACCATATTATATAAATGGTTATGGTAGCCCCCAAATTGAGCAGATATTACTTTAAAAAAATAAATGACAAGTAAATCATTGGAGAAAAAGGTAGTTTCTGGTGTTAATGAACATTTGTCAAAAGAAATGATCTCTTTTAGATCTTGTTCTTTGAGCACTCAGAAGTGACAAGCATTTGTTACATATGCTCAGCTAACAATAAAGCTGTCTCTTGCAAAAGACAAATGAAAAGAATTGGATTAATTTAGTTATAAAGAGATTTACATTTTGCTGTTTCTAACATGTCTTTTAGAGATTGATGAGTAAGAAATGAGATAAGAAAACCCTTCAGAAGTGACTATTGCTGAATATGGTAGAAAAATTGCTCTTGCTGGAAGATGAATCAAGTTTCTGTCAGGTAAAGCCAGGGAAAATTCTCTTGTGTTATCAACTAATCTTACCCGAGAGGGAATATTATGCAAGATGTATGATATTGCTTTCTCCCTCTCCTGGAAACCAGGTGGCTGTGCACTAAAGCAATGTAACAAGATTTCTGTACTTCCAGTTTATTTATTTATTAGTTTAGCCATGAGTCTAAAAGAAACATTATCTAATCTTGCCTGTCCACTAGCCAATTTTAGAAGGTTTTCATAATTTGAAATTGGTGATTAAATCTTCTATAACTGATGAAATTCAATTTACTGGTTATTTTCTTTGCTTTATTTTTTTCTGATTAAAACATATACTGATGAGCAAACTCTAACTAACCTAAATTCAGGGAATATGTATTTTGTGATTTTGCCTGCTTACAGTCTTTTAAATATGTGCTTTTCTGTTAACCAAAATCTTAACTTTCTTTTCTTCAGCAGACTATATATTCAGCATACATGAACACAAAATCACAAAACTGTAATTCTGTCTAATTCTCATGCTATATGGAGTTTTCAGTAATGTTTTTCCAAGCACAACAGTTGCAGTAAAAATCAACTTAGTGTGAAAACTCATTCCAAAAAAATTTTTAAGTTGCCTAGACTTAAATATTTTAGAATGAACAAGCATGGAAAAGCAAGGACCCATTACAAACAGCTAGGAAATTTTTCAGTCTTTAAATAGCTGATTTAATTTATACTTCAGTGTTCTGAAATAAAACTGAGAAAGTTTGAAAGACCTTTGAATACTTGTAACAGCTGATCCAATAATGGGCCTCCAGGAGGAAAAAAGAATGCATGATTCTACCACCTTTTTCTGTTAAAAGAGATAAAATTGATAACAGTTAGGTCATCTCATTTTTGCTTAGCACCCTGGAATGGCATCCTGCTCTGCTTTCCTTAGAAATTCCCATAGAACCTGAATTCAATGTGAGGTATTCTCCCCACCACCTGCTTTTCACTAAGGCTCTCATTCAGTCCCCATTGTGAAGCCCTCTCTCCCTTACACACCCTCCTCCTTTTGTTCAGGTCAAAACTTGGGCTTCATTCTCTTCCTCTGGTGTGCTAAACCCCTGCATTTGAGCTTTGAAGTAACTGTTGTCCTCTTTGGAATGTCTTCCTTGAGATATTTTATTTGACTTGATTCTTATGTTAATTAGTCTCAGTTTAAAAGTTGCCTCTTCAGCACATCCTTCCTTGGACTGTTTTTCTTTTCTTTTTTTTGGCCTCTTTTATTGGTCCTTCAGTTATTTATTTTGATCCATCTTAATTCTTTGACCTGTGTGGGCCTCCCATCGCAGTGGCCTCTCTTATTGCAGAGCACCAGCTCTGGGCACATGTGCTCGAGAGCGCTGGCTCATTATTGGACACACGGGTCTAGCTACTCCACGGCATGTCAGATCTTCCCATGCCAGGCAAGGATCGAACCAGTGCCCCTTGTACTTCAAGGTGGACTCTTTACCCACTGGACCACCAGGGAAGCCCTGGCCTGTTTTTCTTAGTGCCCATGTGAACTACCTGATTCAGTCATACTTGTTTAGTGTTCATTTCATGTTACTACCATAACACAGGTTTTCTATAGAGCCTTCATCTATATCACTCATGATGCCTCATAGTGTTTGTGCTCATTAAATATGTTTAATGAATAAATATAATCCCCCAATTATCAAAGAGATAGTTACCCTGATGGTATATGGTTTGCATGCTAGCACGATCACTGTGCTTCTTTTTAGTATGTTTAGTTTATGAATGAAATTATTTAAATATCTCAGTTAATGCGTATGAAACTGTATTCAAGTCTTTGTATGTTGTTGGAATAAGTATTGTTTGACTACTGTAGGTGGTAGTGGAATAGAATCACAGTTTATAGTCTCTTGATTTGAACCTTCAGTACATTTAGTATGTTCTGTGTGTTTTAGGTTTTGCTGTTCTTTCTTGAGTTTCTCCTACATGGTAGCTATTGACTAAAATGAGTCCACACATTTCAGTTCTGTCCAGTAGTTAATATCTTTTCCATTTTTGCAAATGAAGAAATGAAATATTCGTCCAAGAAATAAAATGCAGGCCTTCTGATTTCAATGTCAAGGCTCTTTCCACATGATCACTCCTTATTTCTTAAAATTAAGGCACGATAAGCATCATATACCTTTTCTCTATACCCTGGTGACAGCAAATGTGAGAATAATGTCTGAAAAAATTTAAAGCATTGATATAAATTAGAGTATACCATCACACATACTTCCTAAAGTTTGCTTGTTTCTTTGTGTTAAACCCTGAAGTTTAAAACTGTTGTCCTCTTTGGAATTCTTCCTTGAGTATTTTATTTGACTTGATTCTTATGTTAATTAGTCTCAGTTTAAAAGTTGCCTCTTCAGCACATCCTTCCTTGGACTGTTTTTCTTTTTTTTGGCCTCTTTTATTGGTCCTTCAGTTATTTATTTTGATCCATCTTAATTCTTTGACCTGTGTGGGCCTCCCATCGCAGTGGCCTCTCTTATTGCAGAGCACCAGCTCTGGGCACATGTGCTCGAGAGCGCTGGCTCATTATTGGACACACGGGTCTAGCTACTCCACGGCATGTCAGATCTTCCCATGCCAGGCAAGGATCGAACCAGTGCCCCTTGTACTTCAAGGTGGACTCTTTACCCACTGGACCACCAGGGAAGCCCTGGCCTGTTTTTCTTAGTGCCCATGTGAACTACCTGATTCAGTCATACTTGTTTAGTGTTCATTTCATGTTACTACCATAACACAGGTTTTCTATAGAGCCTTCATCTATATCACTCATGATGCCTCATAGTGTTTGTGCTCATTAAATATGTTTAATGAATAAATATAATCCCCCAATTATCAAAGAGATAGTTACCCTGATGGTATATGGTTTGCATGCTAGCACGATCACTGTGCTTCTTTTTAGTATGTTTAGTTTATGAATGAAATTATTTAAATATCTCAGTTAATGCGTATGAAACTGTATTCAAGTCTTTGTATGTTGTTGGAATAAGTATTGTTTGACTACTGTAGGTGGTAGTGGAATAGAATCACAGTTTATAGTCTCTTGATTTGAACCTTCAGTACATTTAGTATGTTCTGTGTGTTTTAGGTTTTGCTGTTCTTTCTTGAGTTTCTCCTACATGGTAGCTATTGACTAAAATGAGTCCACACATTTCAGTTCTGTCCAGTAGTTAATATCTTTTCCATTTTTGCAAATGAAGAAATGAAATATTCGTCCAAGAAATAAAATGCAGGCCTTCTGATTTCAATGTCAAGGCTCTTTCCACATGATCACTCCTTATTTCTTAAAATTAAGGCACGATAAGCATCATATACCTTTTCTCTATACCCTGGTGACAGCAAATGTGAGAATAATGTCTGAAAAAATTTAAAGCATTGATATAAATTAGAGTATACCATCACACATACTTCCTAAAGTTAAAAATCAAGGTAAAAGGGAGATATTGGATAAATATTATTAGAGTTTAGCCAAACAGGAAATTTTAGTCTTCAACCAGGAGGCAATAGGGCAAACTTATTCATTGGGAGCAAAATTAGATGAGGGGAAAAGTGAAGACAAAACAACAAAAATCCAACCAACAGCAAAGAAAAAAAGCTAGCTCTTATTTTTGGATCTGAAATCTGTGTTGTGAGACTAAGTGCACGACTGTGTTTATGTAGCTTGTTTTCTTCATTTGTGAGATAAGCATTGTCTCTTCCTCGGTAATAATTTAGTACTGCTAACAGGAAAGCTTGAGGTACAGTGAAAGTCACTTTGATGCAAGGGAATGTATTCCACCTGTGACCCTCCTTGGTGAAAGTCAGAGTGAAAATCTTGGAAACTGTGAGATTTGATCCTTTGTTTGGGAAAGAACTCTGGAGATGAACTACTGCAGATGAATTTTTAATCAAATCACATTTTTTCTTAGATATCTAAAGCCTTACGATTAAGAATATTCTAATGCCAATCTATTTCTTCCTTTCTCCTGATGTTTCACATGTACTTATATTGAATTAAATTATTTTATATTAAATAATAAATACAAGTCAATGAATCTCCTGATGATTATCACATGTAGCTTATATTGCTTGATGTTGGAAAAAACTACTGTATGTGGTAGTGGAATAGAATCACAGTTTATAGTCTCTTGATTTGAACCTTCAGTACATTTAGTATGTTCTGTGTGTTTTAGGTTTTGCTGTTCTTTCTTGAGTTTCTCCTACATGGTAGCTATTGACTAAAATGAGTCCACACATTTCAGTTCTGTCCAGTAGTTAATATCTTTTCCATTTTTGCAAATGAAGAAATGAAATATTCGTCCAAGAAATAAAATGCAGGCCTTCTGATTTCAATGTCAAGGCTCTTTCCACATGATCACTCCTTATTTCTTAAAATTAAGGCACGATAAGCATCATATACCTTTTCTCTATACCCTGGTGACAGCAAATGTGAGAATAATGTCTGAAAAAATTTAAAGCATTGATATAAATTAGAGTATACCATCACACATACTTCCTAAAGTTAAAAATCAAGGTAAAAGGGAGATATTGGATAAATATTATTAGAGTTTAGCCAAACAGGAAATTTTAGTCTTCAACCAGGAGGCAATAGGGCAAACTTATTCATTGGGAGCAAAATTAGATGAGGGGAAAAGTGAAGACAAAACAACAAAAATCCAACCAACAGCAAAGAAAAAGCTAGCTCTTATTTTTGGATCTGAAATCTGTGTTGTGAGACTAAGTGCACGACTGTGTTTATGTAGCTTGTTTTCTTCATTTGTGAGATAAGCATTGTCTCTTCCTCGGTAATAATTTAGTACTGCTAACAGGAAAGCTTGAGGTACAGTGAAAGTCACTTTGATGCAAGGGAATGTATTCCACCTGTGACCCTCCTTGGTGAAAGTCAGAGTGAAAATCTTGGAAACTGTGAGATTTGATCCTTTGTTTGGGAAAGAACTCTGGAGATGAACTACTGCAGATGAATTTTTAATCAAATCACATTTTTTCTTAGATATCTAAAGCCTTACGATTAAGAATATTCTAATGCCAATCTATTTCTTCCTTTCTCCTGATGTTTCACATGTACTTATATTGAATTAAATTATTTTATATTAAATAATAAATACAAGTCAATGAATCCTTAAACAATTGTGAATCAAGGAGTAATGAGTTGGGGTAACATGGCTGAAGATCTATTTATCATATACTGTTTATGGGCTTCCCTTGTGGCTCAGACTGCAATGCAAGAGATTTGGATTCAATCCCTGGATTGGTAAGACCTGCTGGAGAAGGGACCCATCACCCACTCCAGCATTCTTGCCTGGGGAATTTCGTGGCCAAAGAGCTTGGTGGGTTACTGTCAATGGGGTCACAGAATAGGACATAACCAATAGACTAAGACTTCCACTTTCACTTCACTTGTGTTCTAAAGCTGAATTCGTGAGAATGCGCTTTTTCATTTCAGGGAGATAGCTGATACACTCATCTGTTTTTCTTAAACTAATTAGAGGCACAGCATCCACCAAAGGAGCCATCATTTCTCCTGCATCTTCTCCACCAGCTCTGTCACCTATGACTTCTTTCCTACGATGCTGTTTTAAATTGTTTTTCTTAATAGAATGACTTCTCCCTTGAGTTAAGAAAAACTTTGAAACCATATAAATAAGCATTTCAGTTTGTAAATCCTATGTTTGATAAGAATCCACAGAAACTGTGGCTTAATATTCTCCTCTGCAGTGTTATGTGTTTAGTTGTTAGTCATGTCAGACTGTGACCCTATGGACTGCAGCATGCCAAGCTTCCCTGTCCTTCACTATCTCCTGAAGTTTTCTCAAACTCAGGTCCATTGAGTCAGTGATGCTACACTACTCCCTGTAGTAGGGATCACATAATTGTAGAAAATCTCCCTCTCCCCAGTATTCAGAAAGTTCATTTGTAGCCCCAAATACCTAAAGCATAGAAAATAGAATACTGATTTCCATGGAATGATTACAAAGTCTGTTTTCATGCTAAATAAAATATAACTGGATTTGTTACAGCAGGCAGGTAGCTAGGTATGAGCAGCTATGTGGGGGCAGGGATCAGGAGGCCGGGAATTTACACATTGTGTAAACAACCGGGGTCCACAAGCACACAAAGGAAAGCAGGAACCTATAATAAATATCAAGTCATAAAATGCAACCCTTTTTGATGTTTCACATGTACTTATATTTTTTTTTTTGAATCCTTAAACAATTGTGAATCAAGGAGTAATGAGTTGGGGTAACATGGCTGAAGATCTATTTATCATATACTGTTTATGGGCTTCCCTTGTGGCTCAGACTGCAATGCAAGAGATTTGGATTCAATCCCTGGATTGGTAAGACCTGCTGGAGAAGGGACCCATCACCCACTCCAGCATTCTTGCCTGGGGAATTTCGTGGCCAAAGAGCTTGGTGGGTTACTGTCAATGGGGTCACAGAATAGGACATAACCAATAGACTAAGACTTCCACTTTCACTTCACTTGTGTTCTAAAGCTGAATTCGTGAGAATGCGCTTTTTCATTTCAGGGAGATAGCTGATACACTCATCTGTTTTTCTTAAACTAATTAGAGGCACAGCATCCACCAAAGGAGCCATCATTTCTCCTGCATCTTCTCCACCAGCTCTGTCACCTATGACTTCTTTCCTACGATGCTGTTTTAAATTGTTTTTCTTAATAGAATGACTTCTCCCTTGAGTTAAGAAAAACTTTGAAACCATATAAATAAGCATTTCAGTTTGTAAATCCTATGTTTGATAAGACTCCACAGAAACTGTGGCTTAATATTCTCTCTGCAGTGTTATGTGTTTAGTTGTTAGTCATGTCAGACTGTGACCCTATGGACTGCAGCATGCCAAGCTTCCCTGTCCTTCACTATCTCCTGAAGTTTTCTCAAACTCAGGTCCATTGAGTCAGTGATGCTACACTACTCCCTGTAGTAGGGATCACATAATTGTAGAAAATCTCCCTCTCCCCAGTATTCAGAAAGTTCATTTGTAGCCCCAAATACCTAAAGCATAGAAAATAGAATACTGATTTCCATGGAATGATTACAAAGTCTGTTTTCATGCTAAATAAAATATAACTGGATTTGTTACAGCAGGCAGGTAGCTAGGTATGAGCAGCTATGTGGGGGCAGGGATCAGGAGGCCGGGAATTTACACATTGTGTAAACAACCGGGGTCCACAAGCACACAAAGGAAAGCAGGAACCTTCAGATTAAAAGGAGATCACACATTTTGGGTGATAAGTGTTGGAGTAGCAGACAAAGGTGAGGAAAGGCAGGAATCTCGTGTGTCAAAATGTAACCTTTGCTTGTGCTCACATGATAAAACAGCTTCCTTGGTCGCCCAGTGTTAAAGAATTTACATGTCAATGCTGGAGACACAGATTCCATCTCTGGGTCAGGAAGATCCCCAGGAGAAGGAAATGGCAACCCACTCCAGTATTCTTGCCTGAAAATCCCATGAACAGAGGAGCCTGGCAGGTAGTCCACAAGGTCAGTCTTACAGATAAGAACTACTTATCAGGCACTGAGACCAAAACACTCCCCTCAGGAAAATGGAGCTGAGATGAAAATCAGGAAAGTTGACCCCCAAACTCTTCCTTCCCTAGTGAATATTCCATCCCTTATTTGTATGCCTCTCATAATCCTCTTGCCAAAGAGACCCAGCTAGGTAGTTCCTCACCTGCCTGCCCACTTTCCCATTGAGAGTGTATCCTTGTTTAAACAAACTTTCACTTTACTTTCTTAATGAGTCTGTTTCATCTTCAAATTCCTTCTCAACAAAGGAGGAATTTCAAATTCACCTGCAACAGATTCAGTAAAATTGTAAATACTTAAAGTGATTTGCTTGTGGAAATGAGATACATTATTTGTCAGTGAGTAAATGTTGTATTTCTGAGTTGGTAATTTCATTTTATATTTTAGCATTATGACAGAGACAGAATTTATGTGTCCAGAGAGGTAAAACTAAATAAGACAAGTATGAAAATAGATTTATTTTGTTCCATAGTGAAAAGTAAGTTAGAGCTACTCTAGTGTTGGATGTCTTTTTCTTTATATTATAATTCAATATAAGTTTATGGAGATCATTTGAGGATCTGTGAAAGTAGACCCAAAAGCATAGAAAATAGAATACTGATTTCCATGGAATGATTACAAAGTCTGTTTTCATGCTAAATAAAATATAACTGGATTTGTTACAGCAGGCAGGTAGCTAGGTATGAGCAGCTATGTGGGGGCAGGGATCAGGAGGCCGGGAATTTACACATTGTGTAAACAACCGGGGTCCACAAGCACACAAAGGAAAGCAGGAACCTTCAGATTAAAAGGAGATCACACATTTTGGGTGATAAGTGTTGGAGTAGCAGACAAAGGTGAGGAAAGGCAGGAATCTCGTGTGTCAAAATGTAACCTTTGCTTGTGCTCACATGATAAAACAGCTTCCTTGGTCGCCCAGTGTTAAAGAATTTACATGTCAATGCTGGAGACACAGATTCCATCTCTGGGTCAGGAAGATCCCCAGGAGAAGGAAATGGCAACCCACTCCAGTATTCTTGCCTGAAAATCCCATGAACAGAGGAGCCTGGCAGGTAGTCCACAAGGTCAGTCTTACAGATAAGAACTACTTATCAGGCACTGAGACCAAAACACTCCCCTCAGGAAAATGGAGCTGAGATGAAAATCAGGAAAGTTGACCCCCAAACTCTTCCTTCCCTAGTGAATATTCCATCCCTTATTTGTATGCCTCTCATAATCCTCTTGCCAAAGAGACCCAGCTAGGTAGTTCCTCACCTGCCTGCCCACTTTCCCATTGAGAGTGTATCCTTGTTTAAACAAACTTTCACTTTACTTTCTTAATGAGTCTGTTTCATCTTCAAATTCCTTCTCAACAAAGGAGGAATTTCAAATTCACCTGCAACAGATTCAGTAAAATTGTAAATACTTAAAGTGATTTGCTTGTGGAAATGAGATACATTATTTGTCAGTGAGTAAATGTTGTATTTCTGAGTTGGTAATTTCATTTTATATTTTAGCATTATGACAGAGACAGAATTTATGTGTCCAGAGAGGTAAAACTAAATAAGACAAGTATGAAAATAGATTTATTTTGTTCCATAGTGAAAAGTAAGTTAGAGCTACTCTAGTGTTGGATGTCTTTTTCTTTATATTATAATTCAATATAAGTTTATGGAGATCATTTGAGGATCTGTTTTTCGGCTGTTTCACATCAGAACCACTAGAAGGGTTTATTAAAACTCGGGTTTCTGGGGCCCACCTTCAGAATTCCTCAGTTCTCCATATGTAGACTGGGTCTCAAGAATTGCATTTCTAACAAGTTCACAGGAAATACTGATGCTAATGGTCCAGAGACCACAGTTTGAGAAAGTCATCCTGAAACGATTGTTTAATTTCTTGTTCCTCATCTATGAAATAATGTGTTAAACTAAATAGCCATTCAACAAACATGTGTTAAGGGACTTACATGTGCCCAGTGCTTGCTAAAAGTGGTCCCTGCCTTTGAGAAGACCATGGAGAGGACAGCGACTAGTTCTACCTGTGGTAGAAGAGTCTGGGAATACTTGCTGCAGGAGAGGATTTCAAAAACCCACAAAGCTTGCTGTTAAAAGGTAAAACCTACAGAAATATTGGCATACATTTAGAAAAATATTACCTCTCGTCCCCATCTCCACCCTCACCCCACCTAATTCCCATTACATAGATTTATCAATGCTAATAATTTGATGTCAAATATACAAAAATGTCTCCAAATTATCCAGCCTTCTGAGGTGATTTATTCAATATTCATACATGACAGAGCAAGTATTTCCAAATGTTATGTGAGATCCCTTAATATATAAAGAATGCTTTACAGTCACCCTAGCTCCAGATTGCTCATTCAGATTCCATTCTTACTCCCCACTGTTAGTAACTAGTCCTTGGCTGCTGTCCTCTTTGGCCTTCATGCTTGGTGCACAGACACCTTTGTATCTTGCTCTTCCAAAGCATCACACACCCAAGGTTGTTGTGTGTAACAGACTTATACTAAATATTTTGAGTTCATAGAGGTTAATTATAGCACTGAAAAGAACATTGTACAGAAGATATCAGAGATCTGTAATACCAGCTTATCGGTACTGCAACAAATAGGTGAAGGCACGCAGGAATTGACAACAAAGTATAACTAGGGCCAATGAAAAAGTTGTGGTTTGCTATTTAAATGGAAGAAAAATTAAGAACATAAGCAGTTAGAGGTTTTATCTTGTTCAAATCTCTGAGTCTTATTGTTTTCTTTTGGCTGGGGAAAATATGTGTCAGAATTTTTAAATGACTTGTGATGGATTAAATTTGAAAATCACAGGAAAAACATAAGAATAAAATGGTACTATAAGCCAACAATTCTTAATTGGTGGAGTGTTCTCTTCTGCTAAACTGGTCTCTCCTCAAAGTAATGCAAATATTTAGATAGACATATAGATTGAAAGCTCATTTAAAGTGCTGCTTTAACAAAGCTTATTTCTGACTATGTATACTACTGATACATTATATAAATAATTAGGCTCTGAAACATGATAGAAATAATTATTACCTGCAGGTTAGGTGCTTCATCACATAATGAAAGAAAAAAAAACCATCTTGAATTTTGCAAGGCTTTTTTTTTTGGTTGTAAAAATAGACCATTTCTAATACCTGCACATAATGTAATGAGAAGACTGCTGTGCTTTGGGGTAAGTCTCCACAGGTTCAAATGCTTCAAAAAGGTTTAGGATTCTCTGGATTCAATTTTATGCTCTAAAATCCAATCTCTTCAGAATATTTTCCCTTTCATGAGGTTGACCCCTCAAAGTTGCTCTTAACCTGGAAGAATCTATAGAGATTTTTTATAAAAATGGACTTCACTTTGACTAGCACATAACATTTCTTATAAGGTATCAAACAAATAAATTATTTGCTTTGCCAACAATACATATACTTTTGCATCTAATTATTTTGTTTCTTTTAATCATTTGTGTAAAAAACCTCACTTATGAAAAAAAAATGTCTTGTTTACCCTAAAGCTTTGTTTTTCTTTATATTACATTTTATTCTAGTTTTCAGACGTCTTTATGAAAATACAATTTATATGCCATAAAATTCACCTAAGTGTACAATTTAATGGATTTTAGTATATTCAGAGTTGTTCCATCATCAATATAATCTAAGTTTCAAGCATGTTCATCACTCACAAAAGAAATCCCACTCTCATTAGCTGTCACTTTCTGTTGCCACCCTCTCCTACTTCTGTCTTCAATCATAAGCAACCATCAATCTACATTTCATTCCTATAGATTTGCCTATTATGGACATATAATATAATTGCAAACATATAATATGCGACTGCCTTGTTTCATTTAGCATATTCTTTCCAAATTTCATCTGTGTTATGGCATATATCTGTCCATCACTCCTTTCATTGCAGATAATCTTTTGTTTACTCATTCATCAGTTGATGGACACTTGAGTTGTTTTTACTTTCTGGCATTGTGAATACTGCTGCTTTGGCCATTTGTACACAAAGTTTTTGCATTGAAATGATTTCCTCTTGAATATGTACTTTGAAATAGAGCTGTTGGATCATGTAGTCACTCTGTATTTAGGCATTATAGGCAATGCCAAACTATTTTCCAACTTGTCTACTCAATTTTACACCTGGTAGCTCAACCATGTTTATTTTCTGTGTCCAACCACGTTGCTGAAAATGGCATTATTTCCATCTTTTTATGGCTTAGTAACATTCCACTGAGTGTGTGTATATATCACACACAGAGTGTCTTCTTCATTCATTTGTTCCCTGATGAACAATTAAGTTTCTTCCATGTCTTGGTAATAGTGAGATGGTCCAAACTTTTAGCTCTGCAAATATAATGTACTTGGGCCCTCTTCGAGCCAAAATTCTTTAAAAATGCAATAGGTTAGCAAAAGCTTCTTGAATGAGATACCAATGTTAGCCACTATATAGTTGTTGTTGTTTAGTCACTAACCCTTATCCTCCTCTTTTGCAACCCTATGGACTGTAGCCTGCCAGGTTCCTCTGTCCTTGGGATTTCTCAGGCAAGAATACTGGAGTGGGTTCCCATTTCCTTCTCTAGGGCATCTTCCTAACCCTGAGACTGAACCCACATCTCTTGCCTTGGCACATAGATTCTTTACCAAACCACTAAATAAAGAATTAATACATTGTATAATGAACACAGGGCATTTTGGGAAGCAAGTGTTCAATAACCCAGCCTCAAAACTATTAAGGTCTAAATTAAGATCAGAGCCTGTAGTAGGGTTCATTTCCAAATTTCAGAGTTGTTCCATCATCAATATAATCTAAGTTTCAAGCATGTTCATCACTCACAAAAGAAATCCCTCTATAGCATATTATCTGTCTCAATAAAACCCTCCTTTCATTTGCCTATTATGGACATATAATATAATTGCAAACATATAATATGCGACTGCCTTGTTTCATTTAGCATATTCTTTCCAAATTTCATCTGTGTTATGGCATATATCTGTCCATCACTCCTTTCATTGCAGATAATCTTTTGTTTACTCATTCATCAGTTGATGGACACTTGAGTTGTTTTTACTTTCTGGCATTGTGAATACTGCTGCTTTGGCCATTTGTACACAAAGTTTTTGCATTGAAATGATTTCCTCTTGAATATGTACTTTGAAATAGAGCTGTTGGATCATGTAGTCACTCTGTATTTAGGCATTATAGGCAATGCCAAACTATTTTCCAACTTGTCTACTCAATTTTACACCTGGTAGCTCAACCATGTTTATTTTCTGTGTCCAACCACGTTGCTGAAAAATGGCATTATTTCCATCTTTTTATGGCTTAGTAACATTCCACTGAGTGTGTGTATATATCACACACAGAGTGTCTTCTTCATTCATTTGTTCCCTGATGAACAATTAAGTTTCTTCCATGTCTTGGTAATAGTGAGATGGTCCAAACTTTTAGCTCTGCAAATATAATGTACTTGGGCCCTCTTCGAGCCAAAATTCTTTAAAAATGCAATAGGTTAGCAAAAGCTTCTTGAATGAGATACCAATGTTAGCCACTATATAGTTGTTGTTGTTTAGTCACTAACCCTTATCCTCCTCTTTTGCAACCCTATGGACTGTAGCCTGCCAGGTTCCTCTGTCCTTGGGATTTCTCAGGCAAGAATACTGGAGTGGGTTCCCATTTCCTTCTCTAGGGCATCTTCCTAACCCTGAGACTGAACCCACATCTCTTGCCTTGGCACATAGATTCTTTACCAAACCACTAAATAAAGAATTAATACATTGTATAATGAACACAGGGCATTTTGGGAAGCAAGTGTTCAATAACCCAGCCTCAAAACTATTAAGGTCTAAATTAAGATCAGAGCCTGTAGTAGGCAGAATAAAGCCCTGAAGTTAAATGCCTGTGAGAAATGGGGAATACAAAATTCATGAAAGGAACTCAGATACTGTGTAAAACTGTTTTGGCACAGGCTGTTGCTGAAGGTAAAGATGCTTTGAAATGTAGCTAACTAAGGCTATACTTTCAGGGATCATTTCTATAGTCGGTGAAATGTAGCTAACTTTGTGTGGCTCTGGGAGACAATGGACAAAAAGTGAACAAGAGTAAACATAGCTATGTTTTGCTCCCCCAAAGGGGGGGACCACTGAAGGAGATGGAGGAGGAAAGCCTCATTCAAGACACCAAGCCTTTGCATCTGTTCCTCCGTGGCAGTGGGAAAATGTGGCAGGAAGCAACAAGGGCGGTAGTGGACTGATCAGCCTTGAGTGCTGTCTACTCCATTTTGGACTCGGTTCCTGAGGCTTCTGGTTATTTTTGCAAGGGAGGTCTCAGCTGGTGTTCCAATTACCTCCTGTTCACCTTGTTGATAAGGGAGGGATCCCACAGCCTAAATTACATGAGCTAACTGAACACACAGTACCTGTCACTGGACAGCTGGACTAGAGAGCAATTTATTAAACATGTATACTCTCAACCCAGGAGAGGAGGACACTGCAGGCAGTGTGGGGGCCACAAAGGAATGGAGTGAACAAAGAACAGCTGTGGCAGGCAAGTTTTGTAGTAACAGTGAGATGAAGTGCCCTCAGTGTGTGCAGAAAGAGGCCATTGGCTTATTTGAATAGATTCTCAGGCTGGCAGGAGATTTCAACTCGTGTTGAGGACCAAGTGAGGTACAGCTGGTCCAAGTGATAAAGGAATTGGGCTTTTCTTATAAAATGCAATAGGTTAGCAAAAGCTTCTTGAATGAGATACCAATGTTAGCCACTATATAGTTGTTGTTGTTTAGTCACTAACCCTTATCCTCCTCTTTTGCAACCCTATGGACTGTAGCCTGCCAGGTTCCTCTGTCCTTGGGATTTCTCAGGCAAGAATACTGGAGTGGGTTCCCATTTCCTTCTCTAGGGCATCTTCCTAACCCTGAGACTGAACCCACATCTCTTGCCTTGGCACATAGATTCTTTACCAAACCACTAAATAAAGAATTAATACATTGTATAATGAACACAGGGCATTTTGGGAAGCAAGTGTTCAATAACCCAGCCTCAAAACTATTAAGGTCTAAATTAAGATCAGAGCCTGTAGTAGGGAGAATAAAGCCCTGAAGTTAAATGCCTGTGAGAAATGGGGAATACAAAATTCATGAAAGGAACTCAGATACTGTGTAAAACTGTTTTGGCACAGGCTGTTGCTGAAGGTAAAGATGCTTTGAAATGTAGCTAACTAAGGCTATACTTTCAGGGATCATTTCTATAGTCGGTGAAATGTAGCTAACTTTGTGTGGCTCTGGGAGACAATGGACAAAAAAGTGAACAAGAGTAAACAGAGCTATGTTTTGCTCCCCAAGGTGGGGACCACTGAAGGAGATGGAGGAGGAAAGCCTCATTCAAGACACCAAGCCTTTGCATCTGTTCCTCCGTGGCAGTGGGAAAATGTGGCAGGAAGCAACAAGGGCGGTAGTGGACTGATCAGCCTTGAGTGCTGTCTACTCCATTTTGGACTCGGTTCCTGAGGCTTCTGGTTATTTTTGCAAGGGAGGTCTCAGCTGGTGTTCCAATTACCTCCTGTTCACCTTGTTGATAAGGGAGGGATCCCACAGCCTAAATTACATGAGCTAACTGAACACACAGTACCTGTCACTGGACAGCTGGACTAGAGAGCAATTTATTAAACATGTATACTCTCAACCCAGGAGAGGAGGACACTGCAGGCAGTGTGGGGGCCACAAAGGAATGGAGTGAACAAAGAACAGCTGTGGCAGGCAAGTTTTGTAGTAACAGTGAGATGAAGTGCCCCTCAGTGTGTGCAGAAAGAGGCCATTGGCTTATTTGAATAGATTCTCAGGCTGGCAGGAGATTTCAACTCGTGTTGAGGACCAAGTGAGGTACAGCTGGTCCAAGTGATAAAGGAATTGGGCTTTTCTTATGGTTGAATGACATATCTGTTCAGAGCAGCAGAACTCACAGTTATGCCTTTGGGACCCTGTGAGCCCCAAAGATGTCAGGGCGGCAAGTGAAAATTTAAGCTTTCTAATACAGCTGGAAAGATCTGGACTTCTGTGACTGGCCAGGTGAGCACATGAGCAATTACCTGGAAAATGTATGAGCTGTGACCATGCTCTCACTCTTGAACATAAATACTTGGGAAAGAGTTCTATTCTGTACAGTGTGATGTAAATTTCCATTTCAGTCTAGAGTACATGAAAGAGCTTTAGAAATCACAATGCACCGAACAATTGTATTTGTGTGAAGAAATGTGCTGGAATGTCACTTTGGATTCTTTCCGTTGGAATTGCTCAAGCTTGAAATGGCATTCTAGAATCTCATTTTAAAATAAAAATGAATTCATATGTTTTGTAAAGCAATAGATGCTATATAAAGGTGGAAGTTATTATTTGAATCAAAATGCAACATTTAAATGTATTTGCAAAGTTTATCTTCCTCATTTACTTAGGGAGCATTTGGTTCTGAAAACAAACTTACTCAAATTTGTTTATGTAAAAGAGAACTTGAGTGGAAGAAAACAAGGATATTTTCATCAAAGTAATGAGTTAAGTAAAATGAGTTAAGTAAAATGAAGCCCAATGGGATCTGATATATACAGACTTCTGATAAGTTCATAGAAACTTGAAGAACGTGGATTATGATTTATTCCCTATTTATTCCCATAATAATCTTTGCTTCCATTTTCTAGCAATGGACCTTATTTCCAGAAGGATAGCACAGGATTGGTATCACAGCTGCTCTTAGGGTGATTCTGCACTTAGCATACTGCCTCTACATCTGGCTAAAAGGTGCCTGTGCACATCCTCCTGCCTTCTGAGCCAGAGAAAGAGAAAAGGAGATTCCAGTGCAGGGGACTTCCTTCTCTCCATCTTCCTTCCTTCCATATTAAAAAGAGATGTCTTGGAAGTTGCTTACATTATTTCTCTTTAGATCCTTTTAGCCCAGACTTAGTCATGTGGCCATATCCACTGCACAGAGGGCTGGGAAGTGTGCCCATCTCAAGGGCTGCTGTTATGAAAGGGGTGAAAGATGGAAGGGGCATGGGGAGACGACATATAGATAAAGTTTTAATGCTGGAAAAGTTCTTCCACCATATCAAATGTTGTTGAGAACTCAGTTCAGAATCTAAAGTCACTTCTAAGGTAAGAGAAGTGAACAAAGATCCAACATTGAAATTATATTTTGATGCTGGTATAAACTCATTGATGTATTAAATGACTTATCTAACTCAGCATGTAGCCTTCAGCTGATGAAATTTAGAAGACATGGTTAAAATTAAGTTCCTTTTTCTAGATTTGTCTACATTGAAACATGGTAGCTAATAGAAAGACAATTTTTAAAAAAATCATTTAATGATAATACTTCTTTTTCCTGTTTGGATAGATAGTATAGTCCCCAGCTAGACTGAGTCCCAGGTGCCCATATTGGTAACCTTCTCATTACCAGGTTCACGCTGGCTTCCATTTCTTCCCTTTCTCAAATCTCCACAGCCTACCTGAGATTTTTGGAATTCACTGCAGAAGAAACACCTTGCACTATAACCCTATTCCAGGGGTACTGTTTCTTGGAGATCTCGAACTAAGATATCTTTCTCAAAGTTTTAAAATAAGCCATACCAAAAGCCGTATGCAGTAGAGGAGCATTTGCTGTATGAAAGACCTAAACTGTTTATTTCTTACAATCTTATCAGCCAGTTACTACACCTGCTGCCATTTTACAGGTGTGGATTCTGAGGCACAACAAGATCAAGGAATGTGCTCGAAATCACAGCTGTTCATCATCTATGTTAAAGCGGCAACCAAATAACCCAATCAGCTTTTTAGTTTTTGTTGTTGCTTTTGTTTTTAAATTTTGGCCCCCTTTATTGGTCCCTTACCTATCTATCCTCATCCATCTCCATTCTTTGGCCTGTGTGGGCTTCCCACCGCAGTGACCCCTTTTGCTGCAGAGCACTAGCTCTGGGCTCATGTTCTCCAGAGTGCTGGCTCACAACTAGACACACAGATCCTGCTACTCTGAGGCATGCGGGATCCTCCTAAGCCAGGCATGTAACTGGTGCCTGTTACACTGTAAGGCATACTCTTCGTCCACTGGACCACCAGGGAAGCCCAGCCTTTTAGTTTTAGAAAATGGCTTGGCTTGATCATGACCAAGCATAACTACTTTACTACTTTATTACACAGAATACTTTCTGAGGAGAACATGTGGGAAACCCAATTATATTCTTTGGCTTAAGGGATGCAAATATGTGCGTTTCTTTGTCAATATATGCAAAGGTAACATTTATTATAAAAGAAACTTGCCTGTAGGAGTGCTTCCAAATATCTGGCAAGAAGGGCCTGTGAAATAGTTTGTATAGTTTTAGTTTTCTCCACAAAAGTACAATAGATATGGATTACTGGAGTAGATTCTCTACAGCTATCTCAATTCTGCAGTCACTAATTTTCTACTCTTTTTTTTTTTTCTTGTCCCTTCTTTGTCTCCTGCTCCTCATTCTTCCTTGATTTTCTTTTCTCACTCTTCTTACTCTGTGTCTCTCTTTTATTTTTGCTCTGGTTTTGTAATGGCCCCCAATAACTTAGCTTTCTTTTCTTGAAATTTGAAGTATTAAGATTTTCATAGTTAAAATCCAACAATTAATTATAAAACCAGGGAAAGAAAACCAGTAAGAGTCAGTTATGTTACACATAGCCATTTTACAAGGCCATACCAAAAGCCGTATGCAGTAGAGGAGCATTTGCTGTATGAAAGACCTAAACTGTTTATTTCTTACAATCTTATCAGCCAGTTACTACACCTGCTGCCATTTTACAGGTGTGGATTCTGAGGCACAACAAGATCAAGGAATGTGCTCGAAATCACAGCTGTTCATCATCTATGTTAAAGCGGCAACCAAATAACCCAATCAGCTTTTTAGTTTTTGTTGTTGCTTTTGTTTTTAAATTTTGGCCCCCTTTATTGGTCCCTTACCTATCTATCCTCATCCATCTCCATTCTTTGGCCTGTGTGGGCTTCCCACCGCAGTGACCCCTTTTGCTGCAGAGCACTAGCTCTGGGCTCATGTTCTCCAGAGTGCTGGCTCACAACTAGACACACAGATCCTGCTACTCTGAGGCATGCGGGATCCTCCTAAGCCAGGCATGTAACTGGTGCCTGTTACACTGTAAGGCATACTCTTCGTCCACTGGACCACCAGGGAAGCCCAGCCTTTTAGTTTTAGAAAATGGCTTGGCTTGATCATGACCAAGCATAACTACTTTACTACTTTATTACACAGAATACTTTCTGAGGAGAACATGTGGGAAACCCAATTATATTCTTTGGCTTAAGGGATGCAAATATGTGCGTTTCTTTGTCAATATATGCAAAGGTAACATTTATTATAAAAGAAACTTGCCTGTAGGAGTGCTTCCAAATATCTGGCAAGAAGGGCCTGTGAAATAGTTTGTATAGTTTTAGTTTTCTCCACAAAAGTACAATAGATATGGATTACTGGAGTAGATTCTCTACAGCTATCTCAATTCTGCAGTCACTAATTTTCTACTCTTTTTTTTTTTTCTTGTCCCTTCTTTGTCTCCTGCTCCTCATTCTTCCTTGATTTTCTTTTCTCACTCTTCTTACTCTGTGTCTCTCTTTTATTTTTGCTCTGGTTTTGTAATGGCCCCCAATAACTTAGCTTTCTTTTCTTGAAATTTGAAGTATTAAGATTTTCATAGTTAAAATCCAACAATTAATTATAAAACCAGGGAAAGAAAACCAGTAAGAGTCAGTTATTAATCATCACTGATTCAAATTGTAAAGAAGACTGCTGTCCACATTAGGTTTTATTGAATGATGTGCCTGAATTGGTTTTTCTTTTATTTTGCCAAAGTAGAAAGAAAATGCATCATTAGCTAAAACTAAATCATATAAGCACCAAGTGGTAAACTAGTCAACTGTGGACAAACACTGCACGTTTCAAATATTACATTTTCAGAGCCAGTGGGAGAGGTGTTCTTGTAAATGCCAGAGTATCAAATGTGAATATAAGCCAAATAAGTGTAAAAAATGAATGTAGTTTGAAGGAAGGAAGCATAATGTGGAAACACTTTTAAAACAGTGAACATATATTTCTAGAAACAAATGTTTTAAAATTTGAGTGTTTGAGCACATGACTAAATAAAAATTATTACTTGGGAAATAGTTGTTATGTAAATATTATAAATAATTTTCAGGCAAAAGAGGTTATAAATTAATTTCTAGACAAAGTAAGTCTATTTCAGATTTAAAATCTTTAAGAGAATCTATTATAGAATTTCAGAAAACCATCACATAGTTCCAGGGACATAGAAATCTGGTCCAAATCTGGCCTATTAAACTTTGTCTAAGTATATGGGGATTGGGCTTCCCTGGTGGATCGGTGGTAAAGAATTTGCCTGCAGTGCAGGAGACTCAGGTTCAATCCCTGGGTTGGGAAGATTCCCTCGAGAAGGAAATGGCTACCCACTCCTGGGAAATCCATGGACAGAGGAGGAGCCTGGTGGGCTTCAGTCCATAGGGTCACAAGAGTTGGGCATGCATGGACAAAAAAATAGATATGGATTACTGGAGTAGATTCTCTACAGCTATCTCAATTCTGCAGTCACTAATTTTCTACTCTTTTTTTTTTTTCTTGTCCCTTCTTTGTCTCCTGCTCCTCATTCTTCCTTGATTTTCTTTTCTCACTCTTCTTACTCTGTGTCTCTCTTTTATTTTTGCTCTGGTTTTGTAATGGCCCCCAATAACTTAGCTTTCTTTTCTTGAAATTTGAAGTATTAAGATTTTCATAGTTAAAATCCAACAATTAATTATAAAACCAGGGAAAGAAAACCAGTAAGAGTCAGTTATTAATCATCACTGATTCAAATTGTAAAGAAGACTGCTGTCCACATTAGGTTTTATTGAATGATGTGCCTGAATTGGTTTTTCTTTTATTTTGCCAAAGTAGAAAGAAAATGCATCATTAGCTAAAACTAAATCATATAAGCACCAAGTGGTAAACTAGTCAACTGTGGACAAACACTGCACGTTTCAAATATTACATTTTCAGAGCCAGTGGGAGAGGTGTTCTTGTAAATGCCAGAGTATCAAATGTGAATATAAGCCAAATAAGTGTAAAAAATGAATGTAGTTTGAAGGAAGGAAGCATAATGTGGAAACACTTTTAAAACAGTGAACATATATTTCTAGAAACAAATGTTTTAAAATTTGAGTGTTTGAGCACATGACTAAATAAAAATTATTACTTGGGAAATAGTTGTTATGTAAATATTATAAATAATTTTCAGGCAAAAGAGGTTATAAATTAATTTCTAGACAAAGTAAGTCTATTTCAGATTTAAAATCTTTAAGAGAATCTATTATAGAATTTCAGAAAACCATCACATAGTTCCAGGGACATAGAAATCTGGTCCAAATCTGGCCTATTAAACTTTGTCTAAGTATATGGGGATTGGGCTTCCCTGGTGGATCGGTGGTAAAGAATTTGCCTGCAGTGCAGGAGACTCAGGTTCAATCCCTGGGTTGGGAAGATTCCCTCGAGAAGGAAATGGCTACCCACTCCTGGGAAATCCATGGACAGAGGAGGAGCCTGGTGGGCTTCAGTCCATAGGGTCACAAGAGTTGGGCATGACTTAGTGACTAGCAACAAAGTATATGAGGATTACCAAAATTATTTCTTCACTGCTTGTCCATTCAGTAATCGTTTGTATGTTAATAAAACTATCAGATGTTCTTTATGAAGTAGCATTTTACAATGAATTATTTGCATGAAGGAGAAGAATTATGTAGTTAAATTATTTTTGGCAACTCACAGTTAATTTTCACATATATATATATATTGAAAGAGTGTTTCTATTTATCTTTCTATATTGCTTTTTGTAGCTCTACTATATATACTTCAAATTTCACAATATAGACACTGATATGTCACATTCTGCAGTTTGTAAGGGATCCAAATTCATCCTTGTGGTGTTTTCAGCCTCATTGGTTTAATTTCTGTGGAGATGCAGTAGGGAGGCTTAAAAGATAGCCTCTAATTACAACGGAGGAAAACAGCCTTCTACCACATAATCAAGGGGGGTTGGTGTCGTAGTCAGTCTCCCTAATTGGGGAGATTGACTCTTCAATCCCTAGTTGAGGTTTTGCTAAGAAAGAGATACTGTGTGTTTATAATACATATCATGGGCTTCCCGAGTTGTTCAGCAGTAATGAATCAGCCTGCAATGCAGGAGACACAGGAGATGAGGATTCAATCCCTGGGTGGGTAAGTTCCCCTGGACGAGAGCGTGGCAACCCACTCCAATATTCTTGCCTACAGAATTCCATGGACAGAGGAGCCTGGTGGGCCACAGTCTACAGGGTCACAAAGAGTTGGACAGGACTGAAGCAACTTAGTAAGCATGCATATAATACATATCATATATGCACATTAAGGAATATAATGTATACTGCATATCCAACATAGTCTGTTCTTTTTCATTTAAAGGTATGCTTAATGCAGTCTACTATATTTTCAGTTTGTATAGTTTTTAAGTTTTCTACCAGGTTTTATTCCTCTGTGCCTTTATCATTCTCTAATTTCCCATCTTCTCACAGTAACTTTTTTTTTTTTTAATACTCTCAGCATTTTTTTAACTCGGCATTAGATTTGTGAAATGACCTGTATCAATTTATCTACCAGACATGATTTGTCCTTATACATTCCACAATTATATTATCAATTTTCTACAAAGAGCAACAAAGTATATGAGGATTACCAAAATTATTTCTTCACTGCTTGTCCATTCAGTAATCGTTTGTATGTTAATAAAACTATCAGATGTTCTTTATGAAGTAGCATTTTACAATGAATTATTTGCATGAAGGAGAAGAATTATGTAGTTAAATTATTTTTGGCAACTCACAGTTAATTTTCACATATATATATATATTGAAAGAGTGTTTCTATTTATCTTTCTATATTGCTTTTTGTAGCTCTACTATATATACTTCAAATTTCACAATATAGACACTGATATGTCACATTCTGCAGTTTGTAAGGGATCCAAATTCATCCTTGTGGTGTTTTCAGCCTCATTGGTTTAATTTCTGTGGAGATGCAGTAGGGAGGCTTAAAAGATAGCCTCTAATTACAACGGAGGAAAACAGCCTTCTACCACATAATCAAGGGGGGTTGGTGTCGTAGTCAGTCTCCCTAATTGGGGAGATTGACTCTTCAATCCCTAGTTGAGGTTTTGCTAAGAAAGAGATACTGTGTGTTTATAATACATATCATGGGCTTCCCGAGTTGTTCAGCAGTAATGAATCAGCCTGCAATGCAGGAGACACAGGAGATGAGGATTCAATCCCTGGGTGGGTAAGTTCCCCTGGACGAGAGCGTGGCAACCCACTCCAATATTCTTGCCTACAGAATTCCATGGACAGAGGAGCCTGGTGGGCCACAGTCTACAGGGTCACAAAGAGTTGGACAGGACTGAAGCAACTTAGTAAGCATGCATATAATACATATCATATATGCACATTAAGGAATATAATGTATACTGCATATCCAACATAGTCTGTTCTTTTTCATTTAAAGGTATGCTTAATGCAGTCTACTATATTTTCAGTTTGTATAGTTTTTAAGTTTTCTACCAGGTTTTATTCCTCTGTGCCTTTATCATTCTCTAATTTCCCATCTTCTCACAGTAACTTTTTTTTTTTTTAATACTCTCAGCATTTTTTTAACTCGGCATTAGATTTGTGAAATGACCTGTATCAATTTATCTACCAGACATGATTTGTCCTTATACATTCCACAATTATATTTATGCAATTTCCTGTAAATATTAGACAACATGTGTTGAAATAATGAATAAGCAAAAAAATTGATGGGGGTTACCTGTTTCAGAGTATGTAGAGTGAGTCCTGGTCTTTGCTCAGCCACTCAGCTGCTGTTGACTGATGGCAAGTCCTAGCATTTCTCTGGGCTAAACCTTCCTTATTTATAAAGTAAAGGTCTGAGACTAGTTCCCCTATAAGGTCTTTTTCAGCTTTGATTTCCTTTAATTTCTGAGTTGGGGAAAATCCGAATAATGAAAGTCCTGGGAAGAGGAGCCTTGATTTTGCAAACTCTGGAACCCTAGTAAACAAGTCTTGCCTCTTATTAGATTTCACTGGTACTGCCATTTTTTGCTGGGATGGCTATCCTTATGACAGTGAAATTATTTTCACTTATTTATTGCTTTGTTTTCATTATTACTATTTTAGGAATGCTTTGCTTATAAGAGAAACATAATGTGTGTGCTCATTGTCTTAAATATGAAAAAAAATGAACAAATAAAAATAAATTATTCTAATTTTGTCACCAGATAAAACAATTATTAATATTGGAGAATTCTACCTTCATAGTATGCTGCTACATAGTTATTTATATAGTCAGGCTCATAGTCTATCTGTACATTTATCTATGCATATATCTATTTATGCACCTTTTTCTTATTAGTACAAATAAGTATGTTATATATAGACATTACAGTATCTTATTAATTTAAATATATCCCAATTTTCCAGTATTAGTTAAATATTTATGAAGATATTATTTTAATAGCCACTGTAGTGCTTTGGGATGTCTAGAATTTTTATCTGTCAGCATCCTTTAACTTGGGAATTCCCTGGTGGCTCAGTGGTAAAGAGTCTGCCTGCAATGCAAGAGACATGGGTTCAGTCCCTGGGTTGGGAAGATCTTCTGTAGAAGAAAATGGCAACGTACTCCAGGATTCTTGCCCAGAGAATCCCATGGACAGAGAAGCCTGGTGGGCTACAGTCTATGGAGTTGCAAAAGAGTCTGAGCAGCTAAACAACAGCAATCCTTTAAGTTCCTCTCACTTCTCATTTGAGTGGCAGGAACTCTTTGTTATGAGGAATCTATTCCAGGTGATCTGTACCCATATTGTAAGTCTGAACACATGACCAGTCTATGATCAACCAGGACATTCCATTTCATAGTAGTTTAGGGGAAAGAAAATAAACCAGGTCACCTGTGTATTTGTCTGGGGTTTTGAAGGACACAGTGAAAGAAAGGTACCATAGTTGTACTGAATTGGTGGCTGTAAAATTGATGTAAGCCTGTTTGCTAGTGCTGTCTTCTCCAGAGAATGAAGTCCACACAGGAAATAATGTAATTGAAAGATAGTAGAAAGTCAGTGAGATTTTTGATGATATCTTCTGATTCTCTAATTCATTCAGCACCTAAAACCAGTATGTTTGAATTTCTGACTTATGTGAGTCAATGGAATCCCTTTTCATCTCCTTTCTTGAATTAGGTATTCATGTCTTAAGAAAATAATTTTAACTCATACATTCAGGTATGTATCATATGAAACTGAACAAATTTATAGTATTGGAATTTTTAGCATTTTTGGTAAAATAATGTAGTAATATACAATGCAAAATCATTTTTACCCATTTATCTGAAGGAAGAGATAGGATAGCCCAGAATAGTTTCTTAAAAGAGAAATTTATAGACTGAAGGGTCTGGTTTTTTTTTTTTAAGATTCTGTAGATTATGAAAATACTGTCCAGAAACTGTGAAAGGTTGATGACATCAAAAATCGTCTCTGAGCTATATGCATCACAGCTGGAGGGCTGTAAACATAAAACCTCTGTTTTTGTCATCCATTATCTCTTCAAAGTAATTAAGAGGACTAAATCGTCTCTCATCTCTGGATCAAGCAACCCTATGATTTTTATGCTTACTCTGTTATCATTCAAAGCCATTCAGTCAGTAATTAAAATGTCCAGACCTCCATAACAATCAAAATGTCCTTTACTTCAGTTTGCTCAACATAGACAAGGAAGCATCAAAATCAGTGAAAGACACATGAATGGCTTCTTTTTCTCTACTTTGATATCTAACATTTTTTGTCTATCATAAAAACTGAAGAGTCTAAATAGAATTCTCTCCCTCCCCCAGGATGAAGAAGGAGTACAAAAAATTTTTAAAAACCAAGAAAATTCTTATGTTCAGTTCAGTTCAGTCCCTTAGTTGCGTCCAACTGTTTGAGACCCCATGACCTGCAGCATGCTGGGCTTCCCTGTCCTCCATCTATGTTATTGCTCTGTCTTTTGAGCTTAAATTGAGTTTTCCAGACCTGAAAGTTTAAACACTCTCTTGGGAGCTGATGGGGCTTCCCAGATGGTCAGTTGTAAAGGATCTACCTACCAATGCAGGAGACTTGGGAGACTAGGTTCAATCCCTAGGTTGGTTGGGAAGATCTCCTGGAATAGGAAATGGCAACCCACCAGAATGCTTGTCTGAAGAATTCCATGGACAGAGGAGCCTGGCTCCATGGGGTCTCAAAGAGTCATGCACAACTGGACAAACCTCTTTTGGGGTTGATGTGGGTTTTTTGGACTCTCCTCCCCAACACTTCCCCCACTACTGTAATTAAACATTCCTCCTCTGTAGTTGTGTTGATAATAGCCAGTGCTCTCTGTTAGTGCTGGTTGTCATTTGTGAATATGGTCTATTCTGTCAAAAAGAATGGTTCTGTAACACATATTATCTTTCACATGACTGGTAAATAGAATGACATCAGTATAATACAGACATCTCAGGTGATCATAGATAATTTTGTTTTCAAATGAGCATGTTAACAGTTTGAACCACCAGTGCCTGCAGTTGAACGCAAAATACACTAAAAAAAATAATCACAACAAGGTACAGAAATGTGCATTTCTGGATGTGATGCCCAATCAGCCCTTTTCCCTCTTGGCCTATGTTGGCCATATGCTTTGCCTGCAAAGTGCTTCCTGCATTATTCTCTCTGTCTTGTGTTCATTTTTCCCCTTTCTCCGTAACCTAGCAGGCGAAACCCTTCCTGATGTGCCTTTCCATTGAGCTACCTTTATTTTAAAGATAAAAACCCTTCATTTGCTATGCTATTTATTATTTTATCCAGATATTAACATGTCTTTTGGTATGCTAAAATTATCCAGCAATTAGAATTATGTGTTTGCGTGTTTGCGTGTGTGTGTGTGTGTGTGTGTGTGTGTAGTAGACACACATCCATTACATTTCCCAGTGGAGATTATGGAAAATTCTAAGACAGATCCTTAATACCTCTCTTTGCTTACTGGAATTAGGTGATAGTTCAACTGATATATTCCCTTTGGATGTATATCTGTCAGCACAATTCTCCAGAAAATCTTCCCCAACATTTCTGTGTTTGCCACCAGATCTCCAGACTCTATTTATTATATTCTTGATGTTGCATGGGGTTTTAAAGTTTTTTAATTCACTTCTTCCCATGTACTTTGTTACCTCTAGACCACTTTGGAAATTGCTTGTTAATGTATATTGTAAGACCTCCGTTTTAAGTTCCTTTTTGATTTTTGACCCCTCCATAGCTATTTTGCCCATGACTACTATTAAACCTGGCTTGGGGTTAAAGAGTCATGCACAACTGGACAAACCTCTTTGGGGTTGATGTGGGTTTTTTGGACTCTCCTCCCCAACACTTCCCCCACTACTGTAATTAAACATTCCTCCTCTGTAGTTGTGTTGATAATAGCCAGTGCTCTCTGTTAGTGCTGGTTGTCATTTGTGAATATGGTCTATTCTGTCAAAAAGAATGGTTCTGTAACACATATTATCTTTCACATGACTGGTAAATAGAATGACATCAGTATAATACAGACATCTCAGGTGATCATAGATAATTTTGTTTTCAAATGAGCATGTTAACAGTTTGAACCACCAGTGCCTGCAGTTGAACGCAAAATACACTAAAAAAAATAATCACAACAAGGTACAGAAATGTGCATTTCTGGATGTGATGCCCAATCAGCCCTTTTCCCTCTTGGCCTATGTTGGCCATATGCTTTGCCTGCAAAGTGCTTCCTGCATTATTCTCTCTGTCTTGTGTTCATTTTTCCCCTTTCTCCGTAACCTAGCAGGCGAAACCCTTCCTGATGTGCCTTTCCATTGAGCTACCTTTATTTTAAAGATAAAAACCCTTCATTTGCTATGCTATTTATTATTTTATCCAGATATTAACATGTCTTTTGGTATGCTAAAATTATCCAGCAATTAGAATTATGTGTTTGCGTGTTTGCGTGTGTGTGTGTGTGTGTGTGTGTGTGTAGTAGACACACATCCATTACATTTCCCAGTGGAGATTATGGAAAATTCTAAGACAGATCCTTAATACCTCTCTTTGCTTACTGGAATTAGGTGATAGTTCAACTGATATATTCCCTTTGGATGTATATCTGTCAGCACAATTCTCTCCAGAAAATCTTCCCCAACATTTCTGTGTTTGCCACCAGATCTCCAGACTCTATTTATTATATTCTTGATGTTGCATGGGGTTTTAAAGTTTTTTAATTCACTTCTTCCCATGTACTTTGTTACCTCTAGACCACTTTGGAAATTGCTTGTTAATGTATATTGTAAGACCTCCGTTTTTAAGTTCCTGTTGCATAGATTCTGTATCGACACCCATCCATAGCTATTTTGAGCCACATTGCAGAACAAGCTGGCAAATCAGTGCATTTCAGTTAACTCAAGAAACATGGAAAGCCTATATTTCTTTCGATCTTAGGGTTGCTTTTATTTTTAAGATGCAGAATGATTTAGTTTAATCAGCTTGGCTTTTAATTTGAGAAATTAATTAATTGAGAAAGTGTTATTGCTCTGAAGATAAATGAAGATACCTTAAATGGCTGTGTGAGTTATGAACATGTGGCACAGCCTTTAGGAGTGGTTATAAAAGAATACATCACTTTCTTCAGAGTGTATGCACTTCTTGGTCACTTTGGTCAGGATAAATGTTGCTAGTAATCATGGGCTGTCTTTCTAAATATTTACCATGTGATTTTTTTATTCACATTTTCCTTCTTGCTGAGGCATGTTTCTCCTGGAATACATGGCTTTGGTTCATCATTCTCAATTTCTGAAGGAGTAATGCTGAAAAGCACCACTGATAACACTATGAAGCCAATGCAGGCTCTGAATCACTCTTTTAAAATGTAAGTAACATCAGTAGACAGAAATACTCTACCTAATTTCAGTTTCCTTTATTTACTCATTAAAGGATAATTTTTTTTAAAAGAAAGGTGTGAAATCATGATTCTCCTACAGTTATAACATGAACACATGTCAAAGAATTTATTTTGACTCATTAATTAATGAGAAAACTAGTGGTTCAAAAGATAATTCAAAGAGCCCCATTAATAATCGGATAAAGAATACTGAAACAAATGTACAAATGGATGCGAACTGGCAGAGCTCTTGGATATCTATACGGCCATAGTCAATTGCATTTCACCAGACATACTTTGCATTTATATGGCTAGCAATTATTTATATCAGTACCAGTTCACAGTAAGTTAAGTTCTGTCTGTTTAGATGAGCCTTGTCAGAGACAAACGAAGGTGATGATAACTCGGATGAATAAGCTATCTAGAACAACCCATTAAATTTCAAAGTTTTTGTAAACTCTTTTTCTCAGTAAAATATTCCTCGTATACTTTTTAGGCACCACTTCATATACATACCTATACCTATAATACAATTTGAGCTTCCGAGGTAGCTCAGTGGTAAAATAATCCATCTACCAATGCAGGAGACACAGGTGATATCAGTTCGGACCCTGGGTCAGGAAGATTCCCTGGAGGAGCAAATGGCAACCCATTCCAGTATTCTTGCTTGCAGAATAGCATAGTCAGAGAAGTCTGGCAGGCTACGGTTCATAGAGTTTCAGAATATCAGGACTGAGCGACTAAGCATGCATACACATCATAAAATTTAATTTAGAAACTAGGCACAGTAAGAGATCAACAATATAGTAGTAGAACAATTATAGCAGTATACTGTGACAAAAATTATGTGAATGTGTTCTCTCCCTCTTCCCCAACATGCACACACACAGAGAAAGGATGGGAACCGAGGGTTCCAGATCTTTAGGGTCAAGAGCGCCTAACACGTCCACGCAGTCTGCTTTTACTGAGAGCTTAAGCATCCAGGTATTTGTAGGAAGTGATACAATCAGCACAGTCTGGGACTCAGTCACAGCCTTGGTCAATAATTATCCTCGTGACTCTAAGTTGTTTATAGTTTTTTTTTAATGGAAAGGGCATACTACAGCTGGGGGGCAACTAGACTGGAAAAGAAGTTAGGGAGTTTGTTCTGTGTGTGCACACAGAATTCTAACATGCACTGAACCAGTGTTCCTAAGTCCACAGCAGATCTCCTACCTGTTCTTGCTGATCAGTATGACCCCAGCTAATGAGCCCAAAAGATAATTCAAACAGCCCCATTAATAATCGGATAAAGAATACTGAAACAAATGTACAAATGGATGCGAACTGGCAGAGCTCTTGGATATCTATACGGCCATAGTCAATTGCATTTCACCAGACATACTTTGCATTTATATGGCTAGCAATTATTTATATCAGTACCAGTTCACAGTAAGTTAAGTTCTGTCTGTTTAGATGAGCCTTGTCAGAGACAAACGAAGGTGATGATAACTCGGATGAATAAGCTATCTAGAACAACCCATTAAATTTCAAAGTTTTTGTAAACTCTTTTTCTCAGTAAAATATTCCTCGTATACTTTTTAGGCACCACTTCATATACATACCTATACCTATAATACAATTTGAGCTTCCGAGGTAGCTCAGTGGTAAAATAATCCATCTACCAATGCAGGAGACACAGGTGATATCAGTTCGGACCCTGGGTCAGGAAGATTCCCTGGAGGAGCAAATGGCAACCCATTCCAGTATTCTTGCTTGCAGAATAGCATAGTCAGAGAAGTCTGGCAGGCTACGGTTCATAGAGTTTCAGAATATCAGGACTGAGCGACTAAGCATGCATACACATCATAAAATTTAATTTAGAAACTAGGCACAGTAAGAGATCAACAATATAGTAGTAGAACAATTATAGCAGTATACTGTGACAAAAATTATGTGAATGTGTTCTCTCCCTCTTCCCCAACATGCACACACACAGAGAAAGGATGGGAACCGAGGGTTCCAGATCTTTAGGGTCAAGAGCGCCTAACACGTCCACGCAGTCTGCTTTTACTGAGAGCTTAAGCATCCAGGTATTTGTAGGAAGTGATACAATCAGCACAGTCTGGGACTCAGTCACAGCCTTGGTCAATAATTATCCTCGTGACTCTAAGTTGTTTATAGTTTTTTTTTAATGGAAAGGGCATACTACAGCTGGGGGGCAACTAGACTGGAAAAGAAGTTAGGGAGTTTGTTCTGTGTGTGCACACAGAATTCTAACATGCACTGAACCAGTGTTCCTAAGTCCACAGCAGATCTCCTACCTGTTCTTGCTGATCAGTATGACCCCAGCTAATGAGCCCATGTGAATTGAATCGATTTGTTTTTGTCTTAGTTCTTTCTGTTATGTTTCTCATAGTTGTTTTTCTCATGGCTCTGCCAAGACTGTGCAAAGCTCCACCAGCTTGTTTCCCCACAGATGGGAAGGTTTGGGAGGGTCTGGGATTTCATCACACTACTCGGTATATCATAAATTTGAAAACTAATGAATTGTTTATTTCTGGAATTTTTCAGTTAATATTCTTAGACCACCGTTTATCTTAGGTAAATAAAACCCCAGAAAGGAAAACCATGAATAAGGGAGAATTAATGTATATCTGAATTTGATTAATTTCTTCACCAGCCTTTCATTAAAGTAAGGGCTCTTAGAGGCTAATGACTGCTTTGTATGCATCGCCCATTGATGATCCCTGGGTGACTCAGGTGCTTTGTTAGTGTTGAATGAAGGCATAAATTGCTTGAAAGATAAGAATTCTAAGGTCGTTTCTTTCTTCCTTTCTAGAAATATTTAGTTACTCAAATGCATCTACTAAAAAAATCACCTCAAGACATCATGTTTTTTTATAGGACAGTAAGTGTTCAGTTCATTTTTTTATTTTCTTAAACATTTTTGCTTAAGAGGCTAATATTTGGAGACAGTTGTGCATACTTTGTTATTTGTCACATTTCTTGTAGGGTTCAAAGTATTCTTTGTCCTTACCTTGAAGCATTTGGCAGTTTCTCTCCAAGGAACGATCCTGGTAATGAGAGAATATGCTTTGTGCATTCTTGGTGCTGCCAGTGATGCTTTCAAACTAAACATTAATTTTTAAACAGTAGGCTTCTGTGACCATGACACTGTTATTAAAATCTCTTTTTGGCATAATATCCAGGTTTCTTTAGGTCATTGTTGATGTTTTTATTTTTAAAAAGCTGTATTTTATGTTATATTGGTATTTTTTCCTCAAAATTAATATTTAATCCAAAGTATATTGGAAAATAAAATAGAAATGCATTAACATTACATAAGCCTGAAGTTAGTAGGGTCTTAAATTTTTATTTAGCATACTGGAACAGGGCACAATTTTTTCTCTTTTCAGAAAACAATAAAAAGTATGGGAAAGGAGTGTGGTAAGGACAAATATAAAGAACATTCAACAATATTTGGACCTAAACATAATAATTTTTAAAGTATAAATCCATGCATTTCAATGGTCAAACTAGCTTAAATAGCTTAGGAATTGGTTTTATATTATTTTCATACATAATTATAACTTATGCTTTAGAAATGTTAAGATTTTGAAAGGGAGGAGAATAATATCAGAATTATCTCTGTGGGTTACCTTGAAATGATTCCTTATTGAAATTCTTTCTCATTTTTAGTTTTAGAATAGTAATACTTGACTTTTAAAAAAGCAATAGTAAGAGCATTGAGTTGTAGATGGTAAGTACTTTTAATAATAAAATTAGATTGTCAGGGGCATTTGCTGCAACTTCTTTGAATTAATTTGACTCTCTCAGTCTCCAAATGGATTCATTGTTGTTTGGGGAAAATAGAAACTCTAAACTAAAAGTGTTTTTTCCAGAAAAAAAGCTGCTGGTCAGTGCCATTCAGGTCAGTTTATTAAGTATCCCTTGACAGTCTATTATGTGTCAGATCTTATTTTTAATTACAGGGATACAGAAATAAATGGCACTTTCAGACTCGTGGGAGAAAGAAGCCTAATTTCTTGTTCAAGAGCATTGGGTTGTAAGGAATCACTTTAAATTTCCATAAATTCAAGTAAATCTTCTTAGTTTATATGAACCCTTGGGCTAAGGGTTGAATGTTTAACAAGTGAACAAGATGGAAATGTGTGTATACTTTTATAACTGTTAGAACTTTGGTGTTTTGGAGTATGTTGTATTCAGAGAGAAACTGGCTAGATATGAGACTGGAAATGTAAATGAGGGTTTCATACACATTCATACATACTGTGCCTATGTTGTTGCACTCAGTCACTCAGTCACATCCAACTCAAATTTTCAACTCCATGCAATGTAGCCCTCCAGGCTCTTCTGTTCATTGTCATTTTCAGGCAAGAATACTGGAATGGGTTACCACTTCCTTCTCCGGGCCCCCCTTATGCATTAACATTACATAAGCCTGAAGTTAGTAGGGTCTTAAATTTTTATTTAGCATACTGGAACAGGGCACAATTTTTTCTCTTTTCAGAAAACAATAAAAAGTATGGGAAAGGAGTGTGGTAAGGACAAATATAAAGAACATTCAACAATATTTGGACCTAAACATAATAATTTTTAAAGTATAAATCCATGCATTTCAATGGTCAAACTAGCTTAAATAGCTTAGGAATTGGTTTTATATTATTTTCATACATAATTATAACTTATGCTTTAGAAATGTTAAGATTTTGAAAGGGAGGAGAATAATATCAGAATTATCTCTGTGGGTTACCTTGAAATGATTCCTTATTGAAATTCTTTCTCATTTTTAGTTTTAGAATAGTAATACTTGACTTTTAAAAAAGCAATAGTAAGAGCATTGAGTTGTAGATGGTAAGTACTTTTAATAATAAAATTAGATTGTCAGGGGCATTTGCTGCAACTTCTTTGAATTAATTTGACTCTCTCAGTCTCCAAATGGATTCATTGTTGTTTGGGGAAAATAGAAACTCTAAACTAAAAGTGTTTTTTCCAGAAAAAAAGCTGCTGGTCAGTGCCATTCAGGTCAGTTTATTAAGTATCCCTTGACAGTCTATTATGTGTCAGATCTTATTTTTAATTACAGGGATACAGAAATAAATGGCACTTTCAGACTCGTGGGAGAAAGAAGCCTAATTTCTTGTTCAAGAGCATTGGGTTGTAAGGAATCACTTTAAATTTCCATAAATTCAAGTAAATCTTCTTAGTTTATATGAACCCTTGGGCTAAGGGTTGAATGTTTAACAAGTGAACAAGATGGAAATGTGTGTATACTTTTATAACTGTTAGAACTTTGGTGTTTTGGAGTATGTTGTATTCAGAGAGAAACTGGCTAGATATGAGACTGGAAATGTAAATGAGGGTTTCATACACATTCATACATACTGTGCCTATGTTGTTGCACTCAGTCACTCAGTCACATCCAACTCAAATTTTCAACTCCATGCAATGTAGCCCTCCAGGCTCTTCTGTTCATTGTCATTTTCAGGCAAGAATACTGGAATGGGTTACCACTTCCTTCTCCGGGGTACCTTCCCAACCCAGGGATTGAACCCACGTCTCCTGCATTGCAGGTGGATTCTTTAACCACTCAGCCAGTATGTCTATATAAAATTTTCAAATTATTTTTTATTTTAAAACAATTGCACACTTACAAAATTATTATGAAGAGAATACACAGAGTGACCCATACCCCACATTTGATTAACCCTATTAACATTTTACATATTAGCATGATGCATTTGTTACAGTTAATGAACCAATTTGATGCACTGTTATTAACTAAAGTCCATACTCTATTCAGATTTCCTTGGTTTCTACCTAATACCCTTTCCTATTCCAAGATACCATTCAAGACACTTTCTGCTTAGTCTTCATGTCTCCTGGACTGTGACTTTTTTGGGTTTTGATGACTTCAACTTTTTGAGTAGTACTGGTAAGGTATTTGTAGAATGTCCCTCAGTTACAATTTGTGCAATATTTTCTTCGTGATTAGACCAAGACAATGTATTTTGAGGAGGGATACCAAATTGCCTTTTCCAATCAACTAGATATGCAGACTGCATATTACCAGTATAATTTATCACTATTGATGATCACCTGACTTGCAGCAGTGTCTTTTTTCTCCATTGGAAATGTATCCTTTCTTGCTGTCTTTTTTCATAGTGTGCTTATTCAAAGGAATTCACTATGTACAGCTCACTCATAAGTAGTCAGACTTGTGCTCCTCGAGGGAGGAGTAGCTACATATATTATTTGGGGTTTTTTAGTATGGAATATTTCTTCATTCAATCCCATTTATTGTATAAGAATTTATCCTAATAACTGTGACTATTTGTAAATTTGCTCTATCCTTTGAGTTATTATCCAGTTCTGCCTTATTTATTTCATTGTTGGGATTGTCCCAGTTTTGACTAGTAGGAGCTCCTTCAATTGTCTCCCATGGCCTTTTGCAGAAACCTCCAGCATTGTGTGGTTATTTACTCAGTCACTCAGTCACATCCAACTCAAATTTTCAACTCCATGCAATGTAGCCCTCCAGGCTCTTCTGTTCATTGTCATTTTCAGGCAAGAATACTGGAATGGGTTACCACTTCCTTCTCCGGGGTACCTTCCCAACCCAGGGATTGAACCCACGTCTCCTGCATTGCAGGTGGATTCTTTAACCACTCAGCCAGTATGTCTATATAAAATTTTCAAATTATTTTTTATTTTAAAACAATTGCACACTTACAAAATTATTATGAAGAGAATACACAGAGTGACCCATACCCCACATTTGATTAACCCTATTAACATTTTACATATTAGCATGATGCATTTGTTACAGTTAATGAACCAATTTGATGCACTGTTATTAACTAAAGTCCATACTCTATTCAGATTTCCTTGGTTTCTACCTAATACCCTTTCCTATTCCAAGATACCATTCAAGACACTTTCTGCTTAGTCTTCATGTCTCCTGGACTGTGACTTTTTTGGGTTTTGATGACTTCAACTTTTTGAGTAGTACTGGTAAGGTATTTGTAGAATGTCCCTCAGTTACAATTTGTGCAATATTTTCTTCGTGATTAGACCAAGACAATGTATTTTGAGGAGGGATACCAAATTGCCTTTTCCAATCAACTAGATATGCAGACTGCATATTACCAGTATAATTTATCACTATTGATGATCACCTGACTTGCAGCAGTGTCTTTTTTCTCCATTGGAAATGTATCCTTTCTTGCTGTCTTTTTTCATAGTGTGCTTATTCAAAGGAATTCACTATGTACAGCTCACTCATAAGTAGTCAGACTTGTGCTCCTCGAGGGAGGAGTAGCTACATATATTATTTGGGGTTTTTTAGTATGGAATATTTCTTCATTCAATCCCATTTATTGTATAAGAATTTATCCTAATAACTGTGACTATTTGTAAATTTGCTCTATCCTTTGAGTTATTATCCAGTTCTGCCTTATTTATTTCATTGTTGGGATTGTCCCAGTTTTGACTAGTAGGAGCTCCTTCAATTGTCTCCCATGGCCTTTTGCAGAAACCTCCAGCATTGTGGGTTTATTTACTTTTGACCACTTTGCTTATGGCACTACCAATCTCCAGGTTCATCTTGCACACTTTCTGCCTCAGTCTTCAATCAACCATTTCTTCAAGGAATCCTGATTCTTTTTTATTGGAGAAGTGCTATTAAAGCCAAGATCTGGGTACCCAAGTATGTTCATAGCTACTGGCATGTGTTTCCTTTTAGGTCCTTGCAGATGACATGAAAGGGAAATCTTTCTTGTGACTTCTATCCTTTAGGGTGAGATACTCTCATGACTCAAACAGTTCCAAAGCACTGAGGAGCTAGCTCATGGTGGATTCTTATTCCTATGGGACTCTGTTGAGGAGCCCACTTTCCTGTTTTGCAGAGAGCATTAGCAGTACTGCCATTCTGCTGCTTCTGTTTGCCTAGGGGGACAGAAGACTTGTCAATCTGATAGTTCATATATTCTAAGATCCAGCCATTGGTTTCAGATCCATCTCTGTCCCTCCTAGGCCTTGCACCCAAGGGTGTACAGAGCACAGATCATTGTCGGACATAGGATAGAGAAAACTCTATTCTCTGCATCTTAGAATAGCTGTTTTTTTCTTGTCATTCTTTTTTCTTCACCTTTCCTCTCTCTTTTCTCATAGGTAATGCTCTTCATTATGGTTTCAATATATTAAATGTTTAAATATCTCTTCAATGTATTAAATATCATTGAGAAAATGAAAGCCAGAAAAACAAGTGTGTTCTGAAGAAAATCTAAATTTCCCCTGGGCTGTTGTCTTTAAATTCAACAGATGATCACCTGACTTGCAGCAGTGTCTTTTTTCTCCATTGGAAATGTATCCTTTCTTGCTGTCTTTTTTCATAGTGTGCTTATTCAAAGGAATTCACTATGTACAGCTCACTCATAAGTAGTCAGACTTGTGCTCCTCGAGGGAGGAGTAGCTACATATATTATTTGGGGTTTTTTAGTATGGAATATTTCTTCATTCAATCCCATTTATTGTATAAGAATTTATCCTAATAACTGTGACTATTTGTAAATTTGCTCTATCCTTTGAGTTATTATCCAGTTCTGCCTTATTTATTTCATTGTTGGGATTGTCCCAGTTTTGACTAGTAGGAGCTCCTTCAATTGTCTCCCATGGCCTTTTGCAGAAACCTCCAGCATTGTGGGTTTATTTACTTTTGACCACTTTGCTTATGGCACTACCAATCTCCAGGTTCATCTTGCACACTTTCTGCCTCAGTCTTCAATCAACCATTTCTTCAAGGAATCCTGATTCTTTTTTATTGGAGAAGTGCTATTAAAGCCAAGATCTGGGTACCCAAGTATGTTCATAGCTACTGGCATGTGTTTCCTTTTAGGTCCTTGCAGATGACATGAAAGGGAAATCTTTCTTGTGACTTCTATCCTTTAGGGTGAGATACTCTCATGACTCAAACAGTTCCAAAGCACTGAGGAGCTAGCTCATGGTGGATTCTTATTCCTATGGGACTCTGTTGAGGAGCCCACTTTCCTGTTTTGCAGAGAGCATTAGCAGTACTGCCATTCTGCTGCTTCTGTTTGCCTAGGGGGACAGAAGACTTGTCAATCTGATAGTTCATATATTCTAAGATCCAGCCATTGGTTTCAGATCCATCTCTGTCCCTCCTAGGCCTTGCACCCAAGGGTGTACAGAGCACAGATCATTGTCGGACATAGGATAGAGAAAACTCTATTCTCTGCATCTTAGAATAGCTGTTTTTTTCTTGTCATTCTTTTTTCTTCACCTTTCCTCTCTCTTTTCTCATAGGTAATGCTCTTCATTATGGTTTCAATATATTAAATGTTTAAATATCTCTTCAATGTATTAAATATCATTGAGAAAATGAAAGCCAGAAAAACAAGTGTGTTCTGAAGAAAATCTAAATTTCCCCTGGGCTGTTGTCTTTAAATTCAACAATTATGATATTTTCTCACTATAATATGCACCCTAACACCAGAAGCTTTGTGTACTTGTATGTGAAGACATACTTGAAAATGCACATATGTAGGAGAAGAAGTGATGGAAATGGGAAGAATATTGAGAAATATTGACATTTCACAGTAGTCACTGGTGGATTTTTCCCCCTGTCACATTAACATCTTTAATATGGATTTAAGAAGTGGGGGGAGAAAATCTGAAAATGTTCTATTTTTATGTTTCTTTACATGAAGACTTCTAATGACTGGAGCCTTGATATATTCTAAAATTTCAAGCTCCTATTCAGTTTGATCTACAAATTAAGTTTCAATTTTCTCCCTTCATTAATTCTTGTAGGATTTTTAAAGTGAAACTTCTACAGTTGTGCTAAATAATAAATAAATTCTTAAAGCATTATCTCACTTCTACAGTATTTAAAATATACATAGACATATTTTTAAAAGTTCTCTGATTAAAAGTACAATGCAGGGGCTTCCCGTGGTGGTTCAGTGGGTAAGGACACCGCCTTGCAGTGCACGGGGTGCCGGTTCAATCCCTGGCCTGGGAAGATCCCACGTGCTGCAGAGCGGCTGGACTGATGTGTCCAATTATCCAGCCAGAGCTCTGGAGCGCGTGCGCCCAGAGCCGGCGCTTTGTGACAAGAGGCCACCGCGATGGGAGGCCCACAGGAGCCAAAGAACAAAGACTGATGAGAGAAATGAAAGACCAATAGAAGTGGCCTGCCCCCCCCCCCCCCCCCCCCCCCCCCCCCCCCAAAAAATTAAAAAGAAAAAAAGTACAATACAGAATCCAGAGTAAATGGAAGAGATTTACTTGTAATCTATGAAGCTTATAAATACTTTATTTCTGGAACAAAGAGAAATTAACAGCAAAAATGTTAGGAAAGAGAGCTTCACCTTTCCTCGCTCTTTTCTCATAGGTAATGCTCTTCATTATGGTTTCAATATATTAAATGTTTAAATATCTCTTCAATGTATTAAATATCATTGAGAAAATGAAAGCCAGAAAAACAAGTGTGTTCTGAAGAAAATCTAAATTTCCCCTGGGCTGTTGTCTTTAAATTCAACAATTATGATATTTTCTCACTATAATATGCACCCTAACACCAGAAGCTTTGTGTACTTGTATGTGAAGACATACTTGAAAATGCACATATGTAGGAGAAGAAGTGATGGAAATGGGAAGAATATTGAGAAATATTGACATTTCACAGTAGTCACTGGTGGATTTTTCCCCCTGTCACATTAACATCTTTAATATGGATTTAAGAAGTGGGAGGAGAAAATCTGAAAATGTTCTATTTTTATGTTTCTTTACATGAAGACTTCTAATGACTGGAGCCTTGATATATTCTAAAATTTCAAGCTCCTATTCAGTTTGATCTACAAATTAAGTTTCAATTTTCTCCCTTCATTAATTCTTGTAGGATTTTTAAAGTGAAACTTCTACAGTTGTGCTAAATAATAAATAAATTCTTAAAGCATTATCTCACTTCTACAGTATTTAAAATATACATAGACATATTTTTAAAAGTTCTCTGATTAAAAGTACAATGCAGGGGCTTCCCGTGGTGGTTCAGTGGGTAAGGACACCGCCTTGCAGTGCACGGGGTGCCGGTTCAATCCCTGGCCTGGGAAGATCCCACGTGCTGCAGAGCGGCTGGACTGATGTGTCCAATTATCCAGCCAGAGCTCTGGAGCGCGTGCGCCCAGAGCCGGCGCTTTGTGACAAGAGGCCACCGCGATGGGAGGCCCACAGGAGCCAAAGAACAAAGACTGATGAGAGAAATGAAAGACCAATAGAAGTGGCCTGCCCACCCTCCTCCCTCCCCACCCCACCCCCCAAAAGATTAAAAAGAAAAAAAGTACAATACAGAATCCAGAGTAAATGGAAGAGATTTACTTGTAATCTATGAAGCTTATAAATACTTTATTTCTGGAACAAAGAGAAATTAACAGCAAAAATGTTAGGAAAAGAGAGCATCAAAACCTCACAAATTTCTGTACAGTGATGATGGGAAATGAACCCCAAACCTCTGTTTCCAAAAGCAATAATCTTTTCAAAATTTTGTTTCCAAATAACCCTCATGGTACCTTTATTTGAAAAATGTGTATATAAGTTTGCGAAAGAGCATATTTGTGTCTGAGTATGTGTGCAGACATACAATTTAAAAGGAGACCTTTTTTTTGAAACCATTATAACAGCCTTAGTATGTTTTTAAGTGCATTGAATGTATTTACTTTTTTGTAATTTTAAGATAATATTTGCAATGTCACTACTAGTATATGCTAATTGTATCCAGGTTTTAAATCTTAGTTAATCTGTCTCCAGAATCCATGTTCTTAACTTCTTCTCTATGTGGCTCGCCAGGCTGGGCTCACTATTGATATCTTTTTTTTTTTAATTGCCTTTTTTTTTTAATTGTTTTTTCTTTGGGGGAGGCGGGTTGGGTAGGGCAGGAGGCAGGCGGCCACTACTATTGGTCTTTCATTTGTCTATTTTTCATCCATCTTTGTTTTGGCCCATGTGGGCCTCCCATCGCAGTGGCCTCTGTTGTCGCAGAGCACCGACTCTGGGCACATGCGCTCCAGAGCTCCGGCTCGGTAATTGGACACATGGGTCCAGCCGCTCCGCGGCACGTGGGATCTTCCCAGGCCAGGGATCGAATTGGCGCCCCTTGCACTGCAAGGCAGTGTCCTTACCCACTGGACCACCAGGGAAGCCCCACTACTGATATATTTGTAAGTACTAGGCTTTCCAGGTGACACAGTTGTAAAGAATCTGCCTGCCAGTGTATTCATATCCATTTAGTTGGTGATGCTATCTAACCATCTCATCCTCTGCTGCTCCCTTCTCATTTTGCCCTCACTGTCTCCTAGCATCAGGGCTATTTTCAGTGAGTTGGCTATTTGTATCAGGTGGCCAAAATATTTGAGCGTTAGCTTCATCATCAGTCTTTCTAATGAATATTCCAGAGTAAATGGAAGAGATTTACTTGTAATCTATGAAGCTTATAAATACTTTATTTCTGGAACAAAGAGAAATTAACAGCAAAAATGTTAGGAAAAGAGAGCATCAAAACCTCACAAATTTCTGTACAGTGATGATGGGAAATGAACCCCAAACCTCTGTTTCCAAAAGCAATAATCTTTTCAAAATTTTGTTTCCAAATAACCCTCATGGTACCTTTATTTGAAAAATGTGTATATAAGTTTGCGAAAGAGCATATTTGTGTCTGAGTATGTGTGCAGACATACAATTTAAAAGGAGACCTTTTTTTTGAAACCATTATAACAGCCTTAGTATGTTTTTAAGTGCATTGAATGTATTTACTTTTTTGTAATTTTAAGATAATATTTGCAATGTCACTACTAGTATATGCTAATTGTATCCAGGTTTTAAATCTTAGTTAATCTGTCTCCAGAATCCATGTTCTTAACTTCTTCTCTATGTGGCTCGCCAGGCTGGGCTCACTATTGATATCTTTTTTTTTTTAATTGCCTTTTTTTTTTAATTGTTTTTTCTTTGGGGGAGGCGGGTTGGGTAGGGCAGGAGGCAGGCGGCCACTACTATTGGTCTTTCATTTGTCTATTTTTCATCCATCTTTGTTTTGGCCCATGTGGGCCTCCCATCGCAGTGGCCTCTGTTGTCGCAGAGCACCGACTCTGGGCACATGCGCTCCAGAGCTCCGGCTCGGTAATTGGACACATGGGTCCAGCCGCTCCGCGGCACGTGGGATCTTCCCAGGCCAGGGATCGAATTGGCGCCCCTTGCACTGCAAGGCAGTGTCCTTACCCACTGGACCACCAGGGAAGCCCCACTACTGATATATTTGTAAGTACTAGGCTTTCCAGGTGACACAGTTGTAAAGAATCTGCCTGCCAGTGTATTCATATCCATTTAGTTGGTGATGCTATCTAACCATCTCATCCTCTGCTGCTCCCTTCTCATTTTGCCCTCACTGTCTCCTAGCATCAGGGCTATTTTCAGTGAGTTGGCTATTTGTATCAGGTGGCCAAAATATTTGAGCGTTAGCTTCATCATCAGTCTTTCTAATGAATATTCAGGACTGATTTTCTTTAAGATTTAGTGTTTCAATCTCCTTGCTGTACAAGTGAATCTCGAGTCTTCTCCAACACCACAATTCGAAATCATCAGTGCTCAGCTTTCATTCTGATCTACCTCTTACATCCATACATGACTATTGGAAAAACAGTAGCTTTGACTATTCAGACCTTTGTCAACAGAGTGATGTCTCTGCTTTTTAATATGTTATCTAAGTTTGTTATAGCTTTTCTTCCAAGGAGCAAGCATCTTTTAATTTTGTGGCTGCCATTAGCATCTGCAGTGATTTTGGAGCCTAAGAAAATAAAATCTGTCACTGCATTAAAATAATACTACTATTCAATTTGATTAATATATATTATATTACTATACATTATTATATATATTACATTACATATATTGTGCTATCATATATTGAATATTATATACTATTATTATTTATTAAGTGAGAACATCCAGGGATAAAAGGATTTGCATAATAACTTGGATTGACATGTTACAGGTGCTTCATTCACCTGCACAACCTCTAGATGCCTTCTAGAGCATAGTTCTTCATAGTTTCTGTTAATTCATCATTCAAATTGCAATAAAAAAGCAAAGAAATCAATAATTATTCACAAGGGATGAAATGTGAGAAGGAACCATATTACTTAATTCCAGGATGTCACTGTGTCTTCTGGGATAAATGGTATTTTGAATATGTTCCCTAATAACTTTCCCTCCAGGACACAGATTGTGTGTGTTATCAGTTATGTTGATGGCGTGTCCTCAGATGGCTGAAGGCTGAGGCTGCAGGAATGATTGAAATCTGTAGGCGGAAAAGACAACTGTAGTCCCTGGAGGTGTTAGAAGTCTGGAGAGCTTTGGAGGTCTGGTGCTGCCATTTATACTTCTCTTCCCTGGAACTCTTTCTCTGTAACAGATTTTGAACTAAAAATAAAGAAAATATCCCATACTTTTCTGGAAGTTTAATTTTTCAAAGAAATCTTGCCACCTCCTTTGAGAAAGCTTCTAACGGATTTTACACCCTTTCCTCCTTTTATTATTTCTACCAAACTGATTACATTTTTCTCTTAAAATAAAAACTTTAAGGTCAGCATTGCTTTTTATTTTCAATTAATTTGTTTGTTTTCTTTCTACCAGTTCTCTAGAAACTTTGAGTTGTTGGGGTTATTGTTTATTAACTTTGTGCTATGATTTAATTCTTGCTTTCTGTTTGATGTTCAATACAAACTCAAGTTTAATCTCTCAGTATATTACACTGTGAGGTATATTGTGTGTGTGTGTGCATGTGTGTGTGTAAGGGGTAAACAGTTGAGGTTTTATGTGTGTAAATAATGTAAGACATTGAGTTACAAATAAAAGATGCTTATATTTATTTTGCCAGATAGAAGTTCAGATTTTTTTTGATGATTATATATTTTTTCACTGGATTTCATCTTAAATACCTACAAAAGGATGAAATTTTAACATTTTCTTAGAAAGAGTAGGCCTATATTAAAACTATTTCCGAGAATCCATTGGGTTATAAGCAGAAGTCATTTGATTAGAAATATCTATATTATCATAGTTTTATTGTGATGATATATGATTAATATATAATTTTAACATAATCCATCATTTCAGGGCTCTGTATCCAGACTTTCTTCAAGTTGGAGATTCATATTAATAAGCAGAAGAGTTTGACAAAAAATACATGCTAATGAAATATGCTTCTGGTTTCAAAAGTATTCTAGATTGATTTAGGTTTTTTGAATGTTATTTGTATTTTTTTTAACAGTAATATAATATCTTTTGAAATAAGAGGCAATCTATAAATGTTCTGAAGAGGCTACATTGAGCTTTAGACTTAATTTCCTGTACAAAACACTTTAGAAACAGGAGATTATTTTACCATCAAGAAGAAATCACAAGATCTTAAGTTGGAAAGATCTTGAAAGTCACGTGGTAAACTTTCACTTAGTTGGAACTTGCCTTTGTCAAATGCCTGACCACAAGGTGACCAACCACTTGCCCTTCAGACATATTTATGGAGGGTGTTTTGGCCCCTCTTCAGAGGGATCTTAGTTGTCACTGAATTGAAACCTGCCTTTTGGTAATTGCATTAGGTAAAAATTCCACTACTGACTTCTGCTCTGCCTTTGGAACTTAGAAGAATGAATCTCCTTCCTCGCTGTCCTAATGTCTTTTATTGAGCAGAGCCAACCTGTCTACATTAACTTTTCTTTTCTACCCTAAATCAACTCAGCTTTGTCATTCAGGTAAAAGGATACTGGAGAGATCATTAATTTCTACTGCAGTAAATCCCCTACATATGAACCTTCAGTAGTGAACTTTTTTTTTTTTTTATTTTGGGCAGGGTTGGGGAGGGAGGGGAGCAGGCGGGCCACCTCTATTGGTCTTTCATTTCTCTATTTTCATCCGTCTTTGTTCTTTGGCTCCTGTGGGCCTCCCATCGCGGTGGCATCTGTCGTCGCAGAGCGCCAGCTCTGGGCACATGTGCTCCAGTGCTCTAGCTCAGTTATTGGACACATCAGTCCACCCGCTCCGCGGCATGTGGGATCCTCCCAGGCCAGGGATTGAACCAGCGCCCCTTGCACTGCAAGGTGGTGTCCTTATTCACTGGACCACCAGGGGAAGCCCAGTAGTGAACTTTTAAAAAGATTCGAACGTGCATCTGGTTCCAGCAAGGAACCAGACCTGTGTCACCCACTTCAGGCATGAGTGAGATTTCAGTTTGCCCTCTGTCTCCTATTCTCTCCTTCAGCTCTATCATCTCCCACCTCCTCACCCTCCTCCAGCCTGTCCAGTCAACGACAGCCACTTTTTGCTACTACTTCTTGTACTACTGTACTTTTCAAGATACTTCACAGTAATATTAAATTGTTTTTCTTTATTTTATGTACTATTTGTGTGGAAAGTAGTTTAAATCTATTACAGTACAGGACTATAGAGCCATATGTGTTAATTGGGTACCTAATGCTTACTTTCAGTTGCTTAGTCCTCAGTCATGTCTGACTCCATGTGATCCCATATGCTGTAGCCCACCAGGCTCCTCTGTCCATGGGATTTCCCAGACAAGAATACTGGAGTGGGTTTATTGGACTCACAAACAAATTGGGTTTACAAACTCACTTTGATCATGGAGCTTGTTTATATGGGGAAGATTCACTGTATTCAGAGTCCTGGTTCTCATTTGTCTCTTTAGGCCCCTCTCTCCTTCATTTCCTTTATTCCCTCAGTTCTGTGAGTTACTATATTTAATTCTATAGATTCCTTTCTTTCTGATGAAATTAGCTGCAAGTGGATTTTGTTGTTTGAGACTGATGATCTCTACAGTAGGAGAGATACGTGTAAAAAAAGTGAAAAATATATACATATTTGCATCTCACTCTATTGATTTTATCTTTCAGAAATATTGTTTTAGATTTCTTTATATTGCAGATTGATAAAAATGATACATTCTCCCAAATGTTTTACTGCGCCATGGCCTAAGATTGTTACTTTTAGGAATAAGGATACCAGCATTGAACAGTCATAACCTCTTTGGTAAGAGACAAAGGAAAGGTAGCATAGAGTAGTCACAGATGGTAGATTTGATTTACCTCCTGTTTTGATGGTTTAGCAATTAGTGAAATGCATTAACTTAGATTTTAGTATTTAAAACATGGATCTGTTTTTGTCTTGTTATGTTTTCTCAGCTAGAGAACACATCACCGTTTGAGGTAAAATTCATTAGGTAATTCATTCTGGTGGTGTACCTGACAGCTAGCTCAGATGAACAACAGCTTCAGTACTTATAATTATTACCAGCGTGTCTCATCTTCAGAAATACCACATGCAGGCTTAGACACCAGGGAAGCCCAGTAGTGAACAAATCTGGTTCCAGCAAGGAACCAGACCTGTGTCACCCACTTCAGGCATGAGTGAGATTTCAGTTTGCCCTCTGTCTCCTATTCTCTCCTTCAGCTCTATCATCTCCCACCTCCTCACCCTCCTCCAGCCTGTCCAGTCAACGACAGCCACTTTTTGCTACTACTTCTTGTACTACTGTACTTTTCAAGATACTTCACAGTAATATTAAATTGTTTTTCTTTATTTTATGTACTATTTGTGTGGAAAGTAGTTTAAATCTATTACAGTACAGGACTATAGAGCCATATGTGTTAATTGGGTACCTAATGCTTACTTTCAGTTGCTTAGTCCTCAGTCATGTCTGACTCCATGTGATCCCATATGCTGTAGCCCACCAGGCTCCTCTGTCCATGGGATTTCCCAGACAAGAATACTGGAGTGGGTTTATTGGACTCACAAACAAATTGGGTTTACAAACTCACTTTGATCATGGAGCTTGTTTATATGGGGAAGATTCACTGTATTCAGAGTCCTGGTTCTCATTTGTCTCTTTAGGCCCCTCTCTCCTTCATTTCCTTTATTCCCTCAGTTCTGTGAGTTACTATATTTAATTCTATAGATTCCTTTCTTTCTGATGAAATTAGCTGCAAGTGGATTTTGTTGTTTGAGACTGATGATCTCTACAGTAGGAGAGATACGTGTAAAAAAAGTGAAAAATATATACATATTTGCATCTCACTCTATTGATTTTATCTTTCAGAAATATTGTTTTAGATTTCTTTATATTGCAGATTGATAAAAATGATACATTCTCCCAAATGTTTTACTGCGCCATGGCCTAAGATTGTTACTTTTAGGAATAAGGATACCAGCATTGAACAGTCATAACCTCTTTGGTAAGAGACAAAGGAAAGGTAGCATAGAGTAGTCACAGATGGTAGATTTGATTTACCTCCTGTTTTGATGGTTTAGCAATTAGTGAAATGCATTAACTTAGATTTTAGTATTTAAAACATGGATCTGTTTTTGTCTTGTTATGTTTTTCTCAGCTAGAGAACACATCACCGTTTGAGGTAAAATTCATTAGGTAATTCATTCTGGTGGTGTACCTGACAGCTAGCTCAGATGAACAACAGCTTCAGTACTTATAATTATTACCAGCGTGTCTCATCTTCAGAAATACCACATGCAGGCTTACACCTGAGAAAGGATAGTTTTAATTCATATACATCAACAATTTTAATACAGTAAAATTTTCAGTATCGTCTAAGCATATAAGAAATAGTTAAGCCTGCCTGGCAGGCACATTCAACCTTGTAAGCTTGACTGAGCTCAGCTGGGCTCCAATGGAATGATTCAAAGCAGGATATGAAAAACAGGAAAAAAAATATTTAGTTAGAAAGGACATGATCATCAACATTTGGATACTGCTGAGTATGGACAATCCTTTTATCAGATTTGTTCTTTATTTCCCAAAGAAAGGACACCTGAGGCACCTCTCTAACAGTGAATATTTTACCCATGTGGAAGCAGTTATGAAAAGCTTTATCATTTCAGTTCTGGTTTAGTTTGGTTTTTGCTCTTAACAAATTCAGTGATATTCATTTTAGTGAAGCAAGTATAATTGGCTATACAAATACAGTTACCAATACACTCAATTTTCTCTTCTAATTTTAATGTTGATACACATTACACAGCAAATAGATAGATGCTTATTGGTATTGTATGTCTCATTTTCTCAGTGGGCAAATAGTTGTATGCAATTTATTTTCTGTATTTGTTAAATGTTTTCAACAGGTTAAAAAGAAGGGATTGAGCATTGTCTTTGAAGAAAACGCTCTCCCAGATATGTGTGTGTGTGTATATGTGTATGTATATATATGAAGGAAATGGCAACACACTACAGTATTCTTGTCTGGAAAATCCCATGGACAGAGGAGCCTGGCAGGCTACAGTCCATAGTGTTGCAAAGAGTCGGACATGACTGAAATGACTTAACACACACACATATATGTGCATACACATATAAGTAGGTATAATTGAGAGAGATGACAGCAAAAGATGTGGCAAAACATTAACAATGATTGTATTTGTGCAAAGGAGGTACAGAGGATCTCCGTATTCTTGTAGCTCTTCAGAAAGTTTAAAATGCTTTAACATAAAAAGTTAAAAATAAAACAGTACATTTCAAATGATAACAAAAAGAGGCACTAATTCTCATAATTGAAAAAGGATCATCCTGAATTTAAGAGTTTAAAAAACACTTAAGGGCTTCCCTGATGGTCCAGTGGGTTAAGGACATCACCTTGCATTGATGCAGGGGGCGCCAGTTCGATCCCTGGCCTGGGAAGATCCCACGTGCTGTGGAGCGGCTGGACCGATGTGTCCAACTACCGAGCGGGAGCTCTGGGAAAGCATGCGCCCAGAGATGGTGCTCTGCAACGAGAGAGGCCACTGCAATGGGAGGCCCACAGGCCAAAGGGCAAAGATGGAAATAAAAGAAAGACCAATAGAAGTGGCCAAAAAAAAAAGAAAAACTTAATTTTTTAAGGAAGACACATCTGAAAAAAATTTACATATATCATGGACTTTTGTCCCTTAACGTTTTCATATGTATTTCCCTGGGACAAGGGTATTCTCATATGTGACCAGTGTAAATAATTTAACATTATACTTTATTCTGTGAATCGTACTCTGGCCAAATTCTATATGTGCATCTTTTTTTTTTTAGGGGAAGCAAGTATAATTGGCTATACAAATACAGTTACCAATACACTCAATTTTCTCTCTAATTTTAATGTTGATACACATTACACAGCAAATAGATAGATGCTTATTGGTATTGTATGTCTCATTTTCTCAGTGGGCAAATAGTTGTATGCAATTTATTTTCTGTATTTGTTAAATGTTTTCAACAGGTTAAAAAGAAGGGATTGAGCATTGTCTTTGAAGAAAACGCTCTCCCAGATATGTGTGTGTGTGTATATGTGTATGTATATATATGAAGGAAATGGCAACACACTACAGTATTCTTGTCTGGAAAATCCCATGGACAGAGGAGCCTGGCAGGCTACAGTCCATAGTGTTGCAAAGAGTCGGACATGACTGAAATGACTTAACACACACACATATATGTGCATACACATATAAGTAGGTATAATTGAGAGAGATGACAGCAAAAGATGTGGCAAAACATTAACAATGATTGTATTTGTGCAAAGGAGGTACAGAGGATCTCCGTATTCTTGTAGCTCTTCAGAAAGTTTAAAATGCTTTAACATAAAAAGTTAAAAATAAAACAGTACATTTCAAATGATAACAAAAAGAGGCACTAATTCTCATAATTGAAAAAGGATCATCCTGAATTTAAGAGTTTAAAAAACACTTAAGGGCTTCCCTGATGGTCCAGTGGGTAAAGACACCATCTTGCAGTGCAGGGGGCGCCAGTTCGATCCCTGGCCTGGGAAGATCCCACGTGCTGTGGAGCGGCTGGACTTATGTGTCCAATTACCGAGCGGGAGCTCTGGAATGCATGCGCCCAGAGCTGGTGCTCTGCAACGAGAGAGGCCACTGCAATGGGAGGCCCACAGGCCAAAGGGCAAAGATGGAAATAAAAGAAAGACCAATAGAAGTGGCCAAAAAAAAAAGAAAAACTTAATTTTTTAAGGAAGACACATCTGAAAAAAATTTACATATATCATGGACTTTTGTCCCTTAACGTTTTCATATGTATTTCCCTGGGACAAGGGTATTCTCATATGTGACCAGTGTAAATAATTTAACATTATACTTTATTCTGTGAATCGTACTCTGATTTTTGTCCCAGGAATGTCCTTTATGGCACTTTTCTTCCCATAGAGGATGGGGTGTAGGATCACATAGTACATTTACTTGGTATGTCTCCTTACTCTTCATAAATCTGGAAAAGTCCTTTAGTCTTTCACTTCCTTTCATGATACTGACCTTTTTGAAGAACCTAGACCAATTATTTTATAAAATGTGTCTCAGTTTAGCTTTGTGTGATGTTTCCTCAGGATTAGGTGCAGGTTATGCATTCCTAAATGAAAAATAAAAAAGTGTTGAGTCCTTCCCTGGATGTCAGATCTGCTGATATCATTAATGCTGATTTTATTTTTACTGTTTTCTATTGTGGTGCATGGCTTCCCTAGTAACTGAGATGGTAAAGAGTCTGCCTACCATGTAGGAGACCAGATTCTATCCCTGGGTCAGGAAGATCCCCTGGAGCAGGAAATGGCAACCCACTCCAATATTCTTGTTTGGGAAATCTCATGGACAGAGAAGCCTGTTGGGCTATAGTCCATGGGATCACAAAAGAGTAGGACAATGACTTAGCAACTAGACAACAACTATCTCTAACACTACATCTAGCTTTGGCTTTACTTCAATTCAAACTCTTATTTGACCTAACTCACAATTCTTATTTTTGACTCCTCTTACTCTTCTGATTAAAAGAGCAAGTCAATCCATAATTCTTGTGCTCTTTATTTCTCCAGAAGTTTTGGACAACCTATACATTTTTCCCCATCTTTTTTCAGCTTAACTACTTTGTGCCTCCTTGTCTCCTTTGATAGATTTCACCAGTCATTAATTCTCACTGAACACACCATAGACTACTTTTTTTCTGCCATGCATAGAAAATGGCCTTCATTAATTCTTTAATGAGATGACAATTGAAAAAAAAATCATCAGAAAGCATACCAGTCATCATCTAAATAGTTCTGCAGTATGCCCATCCTTTATGCTTTCTTAAAAGCATCTCTAGGAAGAGAATATGCTAGAATATGTTAGGTATCTGAAATGAGATTCTCTGCTGCTGCCGCTTAGTCTCTTCAGTCATGTCCAACTCTGTGTGACTCTGTGGACTGTAGCTCACCAGGCTTCTCTGTCCATGCAATTTTCTAGGCAAGAATACTGGAGTGGGTTGCGATTTCATTCTCCAATGAGATTCTCTGGTGCTTACCATATGCACAATAGGATACATAGACCTCTTTCAACAATATTCTAATTTTTGTAGAGTTGTGATATATTGCAGTCAAGTGTTGTTGACATGAAAACAAATCATCTGTATGGCTCTAGTGCTTCAAGTGGACAGAAATAAGAATTAATCAAATACAATATGAAATAGTGGAGTGACACTATTTCTATACCTAAAGCTGTGAAACTTTATTGGGGCCAATGCATCATATTTTACTATTACTATATTAATATTTATCCTCCTTAATGTCACACTGCCAAAGAGCCTTTAGAATAGGACAAAGAAGTCAGCCATGTTGCTCAGTCATGTCAAATTATTTGAGACTCCATGGATGAGTCATGGAATTCTACAGGCAAGAATATTGGAGTGGGTTGCCATGCCCTTCTCCAGGAGATCTACCCAACTCAGGATAGAACCCAGGTGTCTCTCATTGCAGGCAGACTCTTTACCATCTAAACTACCAGGGAAGCCCAGAGTAGTTAAAAATGTCAGAAACTCTACAGGAAATGGAAGATTATGAAAACTTGAAATCTGTCCTTAAAGAAGATTGGCAATATTTATGATGGCTTATTTATTTTGGCAATATTTATGACGGCTTATTTATTCTTGAACTGAGTGCTGAAAATATTGATTTTAGGGCACAGGGCTATAGGTAAAGGTTCAGTTAACTTGGATGACAGTAAATCTGTAGCCCACATGAAGATCTTCTGTATGATGCTAAAACTTAGGAATCCAAATGCATTCTTTTAATTTGCAATGAGGAAAAGTCTCTCTATACTTGTGCTTCCTTTCAGTGGCTTATGTCAGTGACTTTAGAAGGACAGGATAGGAAGGTGGCTCACATGTTATCAACAGCACACATTGATCTGATGATCAGGATTTGGGGTTGAATTAAAAATTTGAAACAGGTGAAAGAATAAAGATAGATGAAAAATAAATAAATAAAAAATCAATATAAAAAAACTGATGCTCTTTCTTGGCTGCAGTTACCTAGGTGGCCTTGGTGAAGGCATTTAAAAACACCAAAAATCTGTCCTGAATTTCCCATCTGTAGCATAAAGGATTTGAGCTGAGAACACGGGTTCTGCTATAATATACTTCAGAAAAACACTTTGTCAAAGCAAGTTACATGTGTCTTGTTCCTCAGATTCTCTTGTTGAAACTGATAGTGGTGGAGTGAAAGTGGAGTGATTTTTCTATGAGACGGTCATCATTGTGGTCACTTGTGTCTAGAATTCAGTCATTTGTCAGAAATTCTGCCATACAGAGGTACTGCAAAAAAAAAAAAAAAAAAGAGCGAGAGAAGAAAGAAAATGCAGATGTATCAACTTACAAACTGAAAACAGAGCAATTGCTCCTAAAAGACACTTTCTATATAATCCTACAATTCTGATGCAATTTTCTTCTTTCAGTCTATTATATTCTGCAAGGCTAATATGTTTAAAAAGGTTCACTGACTGCGAATATTAAGTGATATTTGTGTCAGCTCTGTGCACCTTCCTGCCATTTGGGGGAGGTAATTATGCCCATCAAGTTAGAGATGATGGAGACAAAACTTGGGCACGTTTCAAAATGTTGCCTCTGATGCTCACTTTGGTTTCTTATAAAGCCATATTTTTCGTGTAGACTGTTCAGTCAGGAAAGGAATTTATACATAGTGTAGACTTGCTTTATCTTTTATAGCTTCGTCCTATATTGGAAACCACAAGTGCTACTGAGGTGAGAAGTGTGATCTAGTGGAAAAAGTCCGGGAGGACTCAGAAAAAGAGAAAATGAAAACCGTGTGAATGATTAATAAGTGAGCCTGAGTGACTTCAAATCAGAATCACTGCTAATTAGAGCTTCCATCTGTGTTCCTATTTCTTGGTATGGCAGCCCATTCTTACCACAGTCTCTCCATTTTTCTCTTGAATTTTATTTTTTTGAAATGAACAAAGACAGCCTAATGTCAAGATTCATGAAAAGTAACTTTAATACTTAAATAGATACTATATATATTTATTATTGTATTATCTTTTTAGGTTGCCTGTAACAAAGTACCTCAAATAGCATGATTCCAAAAGCAGAAATTTTCTTTCTCACAGTTCTGGAGTCTACGAGTTCAAGTTTAAGTTGCCCACAGGGCTGCTTCCTCCTCAGGGCTGGGAAGTAGAATCCATTTCTGTTTCTTTAGGTCCTGTTTATTTGCTGATGTTCTTTGACTTTCATTAGGCTTCTGTTGTATCTCCCTGATCTCTGCCTTCGTTTTCATATGGCGTTCTCCCTGTGCACTGGTCTGTGTCCAGATTTCCTCTTCTTCAACACTCCCGAGTCGTATAAGAAGATTGCATCATAGTGTCCCACGTTACTCCAATAAGACCTCCTCCTCATTTAACTGTTTTCATCTGTGCAATCACCCAATTTCCAAATAAGGTCTCATTCTGAGGTACTGATGTATAGGCCTTGAAATTTTGCTGGGGACACAATTCAGCTCTAACAATTATATATTAGAAAACAATCACAAGATTGGCCAACACCTTAGCTATGTCTTGTTTCCAAGATGAAGTGACACCTCACATTGCTGATTGTGTGGTTCTCTTTCGCCATCACAGTTTTTCTGTTTTGCTTCTTTTATTGTTGTTATTAATCTCCAGTATCTAGCACAGTTTTTGACACACAGTATGCCTATGAAATAGAACCAAACTAGTTCATACTGTTGAAATATATCTTTCTATTTGCTCTATTTTTCCCTTTGTTTCAAAATCCATCCTGCCTGGTCCATGGCCCAATAATACTTTACTTCCCTTCCAGGAGATTTATTTCCATTTTGGTAAGTGAAAAGCCTATATTATTGCCAGAACCAGCATCTAAATATTAAAAAATCTGGGCAATTTTTAAAAAGCATATGAAATGATTCCCAATTCATGATGTAATTCCCATGTCCCTAAACATTTATAAATCAAGACTAAATATTCCTTCTGACATGAACAATTCCATGACCACATTGATCATAGCAAATAGACTTTGTATTAAAGTATTTTAAGTCTGAAATAGATTTTTCCTTCAACCTTGTGATTTAGAGCAAGAAATTTTGTAGACTATTAGTTCTTCATGGATGCTGATGTCTGTCGCTCATTTGGTGTGAAATAGCATAGAAGTAATTGCAGCCCTCATCTGGTTGTGAGGACCAATATTTTATATGACATTTCAATTTAAAATCAATATACTATTGATGTTTTGCAACGTAATGGTTTGTAGAGATCCTAAACTGGAAGGATTAATTGTGAAATTAATTCTTAATTGTGAAATCCATTGACGTTGACAATAAACTAGAGTCACTCTTTATTTGTTGAGGTGGTCAAAGCAATATAAAAACAATTCACTCTTAAAAAATAAACTCAATATTGTGGTCAACAGTATGTTTTCAATTACACAATTTCAAATGGTCAAGGCAGTGTCAGAGATACTTTTGAATGAAATAAGGGGCTTTGTTTGCCTTCTAGATGAATGTACCACCAAGGGGCCAGTCTGTGGTGTTTTAGAGTTACATTCTCTTGGCTGTAAATGAATAAGCCCACTAAAATGGCAACATTATACACACAGGGCAGATGTGTGCTTGATCTGTCATATTGTTCAAGAGACCAGAACTAGCTAGTACTATCTTTTATCTCTGAGGCAGCTTTTATTTAAGAAAACTGGAAAGGTTAAGGGTTTCAATGAATATACTACAAATGTGAGAGTTTCTGTTCCTATTCTTAGAGGATATATGAAGCCCAAGTATTTTCCCTAAGTCCTGATGAATATTATATATTATATTTATATAATCATTGAATAAGGGACCTCTATGTTTAAAAGATAGATGATATAACTCTTACCTCATTTATATTACAGAGACTGTATAGCTATGTAAAAAACCTAAAAGAAACAAGGAACACACTAAACTAAACAATCTGTAAAATTTTAACAAGTTTATAATTTTAGGGTGTGTCTTAAGCCGTAATTCATTTCTGAATTTTGAGCTCATACTCAATTTGTGTGACATTTATTTATCATCAGTGTGTTTTCATTTGTCCCACATTTAACTTTAATATTTTCAATTCTGTAAGAGATACACAATTTCAAGTTATGTGCAAACTCCAATTCCTCATTTCTGCAAATGGGAATCATGGTGCCTTACCCTGTATGGGACTGTTTGAAGATAAAACAGAAAAATATGCAATGTCTATAAACTAATAGATTCATCAAACATATATTAAGTACCTATGATTTTCTTGGAAGTCTGAAAATAAAAATATATTAATTTTTTTTATTCTCTGTAAAACCATTTCTTTATGTGCAGCCTATCTGTTTGGAGGAAAAACTTTGAAAATAAGAACAATGACTCAGGTGCTTTACTATATAGATTGTAACCACTAGAAATTACAAAAAGAAAGTACTTTAGTTGTTGAATGCAACTAAAAGCCTGAAAACAAGCAAGACTTGTCATTTCTTCTCCTTGGTTTCCTCACTGATTAAAACTGGCATTTGGAATTACTCCCTGATTCACCAAAGCAGAGCTTTTGAAATGCTCTTAGTTCTTTTCCTGAAATTTATCACATACATAATACCATAATATATCTTGGGAGAATTAAAACATTGAACATATAATCTGGGGGTCTCCATCCTAGATTTGTCTCTTTCTTTCTGTCACTCACATTTAATCTTATCTTCTGCTATGTAGGATTATCAACAAAATCAGAAACGTTAAATCTGAAAGAGACTTAAGAAATCATGCAGTCTGCCCACCTCATTAAAGAAGGGTCAGCTTAGGCCGAGAGAGGTTAAATGACTTTCACAAGGTTATATTCTTAGGAATGGCAGTCATAGGTAGGAATTCATATTTAAGTCCAGCCTCAATTTTTTCTTTTTTTGTAATTTTTAAACATGAAGGAACATTTCAAATCTCTACTAAAGTCATCTAAACAATATCACATCATTGTGATACTCTGAACTAACATGTATCATCAGGCAAATCGTAAGCATTCAACTTGTATTTTTCTTATTAACAAGCAAAAAATTGATCGATGCCTTTATTAACCTTGAAAAAGAGTAAAGAAATCTTAAGATGCTATCCTTGAAAAATTAGAGGGACTAGATATATAAACATAATACTGGTATCTTGTAGCAGAAAAGTCTATGTAAGAAAGACAATTGCAAAGTATTTTGGAAAAAATTAAAATAACTTATGAAATCCTAAGGGAAAACAATAAGACCATGCTGTAAAGCTCTTGAATGGAATAAATCTGGGCTTAGTCAATTCCCTAACATGGATTATATTACTTAGAAATACCTTAAAAGGAAGGGAGCTTCCAAAATTTTAAATTGTGACTCATGGTAACAAACACATTCTATATTGTGATCCAAGAATACATTTGCATGTGTGTATGTATATCCGAAAGAAGTTTCATGAAAAATTTTCTTCTTTAGTATGATAGACTGATTCATTTCATTACTTCCTGATGGCCTGATCATGAACAATAGCATTGACTTCATAGCTTGCAGTCTGAGATACTCTGAACTAACATGTATAAACATCTGTTCTGTATCAGCTTTTTGGCTGGGCCTTTTGCATATGCTACCACACATGATTTTCCTGGGTCTTGTTAAGGTAAATGTGATCACATGTTTTTAGAAGTAAGATGAGTTACCTCCTGGGGATATTCTGTGGCAGAACTGAGATCTGAATCTGACATGTCTGACTGCAGAGTTTCTGCGCTAATTGGATCCTCCCTCTAAATTTTAAAACCATCTTGGAAATTGTGTTTGTACCCCATTTACATTCGCCTTATGGAGGAGATTGAGAGCACTGGATGGAAAGCAAAAGGTGTGATGTTTCAAAAAAAAATCTTGCATACGTCAGGTGGGATGTGGAATGTAAAGAACACACTTGACCCGAATTCCCTTCATCCAAGCCCTCTTGCATCACAAGACCCTTTTGTGGGGGCTTTTCTTGTGCTTACCAAGTTTACAGACTTCCTTTTCTCTAATATATATTTGTTCTTCTTATTTTGACTATGGGTGCACATTTACTCTCTACTCAAGTGATTACTAGACTCCAGTATCTATAAGTTTTGCTTATACTTAATCTCAAGCTATGAAAGATGCTTGCTTCTTGGAAGGAAAGCGATGACAAACCTTGATGCCTTGTTAAAAAGCAGAGACGTCACTTTGCTAACAAAGGTCCATATAGTCAAAGCTATGTTTTTTTCAGTAGTCATGTATAGATGTGAGAGTTGGGCCATAAAGAATGCTGAGTGCTGAAGAACTGATGCTTTTGAATTGTGGTGCTGTAGAAGACTCTTGAGAGTCCCCTGGACTACAAGGAGCAACAAACCAGGAAATCAACCATGAATATTCATTGGAAAGACTGATGCTGAAACTGAAGCTCCAATACTTCTGCCACTTAATACGAAGAGCCAGCTCATTTAAATTGTGATCAAAAAAATTCTATATTGTGATCCAAGAATACATTTGCATGTGTGTATGTATATCCGAAAGAAGTTTCATGAAAAATTTTCTTCTTTAGTATGATAGACTGATTCATTTCATTACTTCCTGATGGCCTGATCATGAACAATAGCATTGACTTCATAGCTTGCAGTCTGAGATACTCTGAACTAACATGTATAAACATCTGTTCTGTATCAGTTTTTTGGCTGGGCCTTTTGCATATGCTACCACACATGATTTTCCTGGGTCTTGTTAAGGTAAATGTGATCACATGTTTTTAGAAGTAAGATGAGTTACCTCCTGGGGATATTCTGTGGCAGAACTGAGATCTGAATCTGACATGTCTGACTGCAGAGTTTCTGCGCTAATTGGATCCTCCCTCTAAATTTTAAAACCATCTTGGAAATTGTGTTTGTACCCCATTTACATTCGCCTTATGGAGGAGATTGAGAGCACTGGATGGAAAGCAAAAGGTGTGATGTTTCAAAAAAAAATCTTGCATACGTCAGGTGGGATGTGGAATGTAAAGAACACACTTGACCCGAATTCCCTTCATCCAAGCCCTCTTGCATCACAAGACCCTTTTGTGGGGGCTTTTCTTGTGCTTACCAAGTTTACAGACTTCCTTTTCTCTAATATATATTTGTTCTTCTTATTTTGACTATGGGTGCACATTTACTCTCTACTCAAGTGATTACTAGACTCCAGTATCTATAAGTTTTGCTTATACTTAATCTCAAGCTATGAAAGATGCTTGCTTCTTGGAAGGAAAGCGATGACAAACCTTGATGCCTTGTTAAAAAGCAGAGACGTCACTTTGCTAACAAAGGTCCATATAGTCAAAGCTATGTTTTTTTCAGTAGTCATGTATAGATGTGAGAGTTGGGCCATAAAGAATGCTGAGTGCTGAAGAACTGATGCTTTTGAATTGTGGTGCTGGAGAAGACTCTTGAGAGTCCCCTGGACTACAAGGAGCACAAACCAGACAATCCTAAAGGAAATCAACCATGAATATTCATTGGAAAGACTGATGCTGAAACTGAAGCTCCAATACTTCTGCCACTTAATACGAAGAGCCAGCTCACTGGAAAAGACCTTGATGCTGGAAAAGATTAAAGGCAAAAGGAGAATGGAGCGGCAGAGGATGAGATGGTTAAGGATAGCATCACTGACTGAACGGGTATGAATCTGAGCAAATTCCAGGAGTGAAGGATGAGGGAGCCTGTCATGCTGCAGTCCATGGTGTCGCAAAGAGTTAGACACAACTTAGTGACTAAACAATAAGAATAATAATCTCAAGCCAACTGAATTCCTCTTGACCCCAAAGAAAAAGTCAGGCCCATGAGCTCGGGAGCCAGGCAAGCAGACCTGAGTTTAAAGCCTAAGTCTAAGATTTGTGTGATCTTGGTCACATTATTCTGTCTTTCTGAGCTTTCATTTACTGACTGAAAAATGCACCGACCTTGGGAATTATTCTCAGAAATTAGAACGTAAATAGGCTGACATATAGCAGACACTCAAAGTATTGTAACTACTTGTCCAGTTCTCTTGAGTATACACTGTACAGGTCTGGGAGACCCCTAAGACCTCCATGCTTCTCCATACTCATCAAGCCCTTGAGGGCATTCCTACACAGCATCTGTCCTTTCCTAGTATCTATTCCTGGTATCTATTTCTTCCAAGAAGACATAAATGAAGGTCAGAGATAGCCCTCATTTTCAGTTCTACTAACAAGATGCCACCTGATAGCAAATTCAACTAAGACAGTTGTGTCAACCTTGACCCTTCCCTGTACATCCAATGAGTGACTCAAGCTATGAAAGATGCTTCCTTCTTGGAAGGAAAGCGATGACAAACCTTGATGCCTTGTTAAAAAGCAGAGACGTCACTTTGCTAACAAAGGTCCATATAGTCAAAGCTATGTTTTTTTCAGTAGTCATGTATAGATGTGAGAGTTGGGCCATAAAGAATGCTGAGTGCTGAAGAACTGATGCTTTTGAATTGTGGTGCTGGAGAAGACTCTTGAGAGTCCCCTGGACTACAAGGAGCACAAACCAGACAATCCTAAAGGAAATCAACCATGAATATTCATTGGAAAGACTGATGCTGAAACTGAAGCTCCAATACTTCTGCCACTTAATACGAAGAGCCAGCTCACTGGAAAAGACCTTGATGCTGGAAAAGATTAAAGGCAAAAGGAGAATGGAGCGGCAGAGGATGAGATGGTTAAGGATAGCATCACTGACTGAACGGGTATGAATCTGAGCAAATTCCAGGAGTGAAGGATGAGGGAGCCTGTCATGCTGCAGTCCATGGTGTCGCAAAGAGTTAGACACAACTTAGTGACTAAACAATAAGAATAATAATCTCAAGCCAACTGAATTCCTCTTGACCCCAAAGAAAAAGTCAGGCCCATGAGCTCGGGAGCCAGGCAAGCAGACCTGAGTTTAAAGCCTAAGTCTAAGATTTGTGTGATCTTGGTCACATTATTCTGTCTTTCTGAGCTTTCATTTACTGACTGAAAAATGCACCGACCTTGGGAATTATTCTCAGAAATTAGAACGTAAATAGGCTGACATATAGCAGACACTCAAAGTATTGTAACTACTTGTCCAGTTCTCTTGAGTATACACTGTACAGGTCTGGGAGACCCCTAAGACCTCCATGCTTCTCCATACTCATCAAGCCCTTGAGGGCATTCCTACACAGCATCTGTCCTTTCCTAGTATCTATTCCTGGTATCTATTTCTTCCAAGAAGACATAAATGAAGGTCAGAGATAGCCCTCATTTTCAGTTCTACTAACAAGATGCCACCTGATAGCAAATTCAACTAAGACAGTTGTGTCAACCTTTACCCTTTCCTGTCACCAGAGTCCAATGGTTAGTGGAGCACAATCATTATTTTTAAAATAAATGAAAGAATGCTTGGAATTACCTTTTCACTGGACTTCCACTTGCCTAAACTTGGAACAGCCCCACTTCATTACTAATAGTTAACATTTCTTATTAAAAATATTTACTTATTTGACTGCACTTTTTGAAAATATTTCTTTATTTATTTGCTCTTAGTTGCAGCACATAGGATCTTTAATTGTAGCATGCTAACCCTTAGTGGCAGGATGCAGTATATCATTCCCTGACAAGGGATCAAACCCAGGCCCCCTGCATTGGCAGGACTGAGTCTTAGCCACTAGACCACCAGGGAAGTCCAACTAACAGCTAACATTTCTTGAATTCTCACTCTGGTTCAGACAGGTGCATTATGTCATTTGTTCCCGACCTCTGTCTAACAAATGCTATTTTTATTCCCATATCACAGGTAAAGAAAGTAGAGGTGGTGAGCAACTTAGTTAAGCCTTGTCCAAGCTGAGTTTTTACCCTAGGTAGTCTGACTTTAGACTCTGTGCCTTTTATCACAAAATGACACCATTGTCTTTAGAGGGATCCTTTGAGAATGATGAATTATTGCTGAGGAGATATATAAGTGTACTAGGACTCAATAGCAGTTACATTCCCATTACTTTACTGGGGATTCTGGGAACCCAAGAGTAGATCCTAAGCTAGGATGACAGGGAAAAACACATCGTGGTGTAGAAATGTGGAAAAGATGTACTCTGTTATCCTGCCCAGTTTTTTTCTTTGAGCTTTCATTTACTGACTGAAAATGCACCGACCTTGGGAATTATTCTCAGAAATTAGAACGTAAATAGGCTGACATATAGCAGACACTCAAAGTATTGTAACTACTTGTCCAGTTCTCTTGAGTATACACTGTACAGGTCTGGGAGACCCCTAAGACCTCCATGCTTCTCCATACTCATCAAGCCCTTGAGGGCATTCCTACACAGCATCTGTCCTTTCCTAGTATCTATTCCTGGTATCTATTTCTTCCAAGAAGACATAAATGAAGGTCAGAGATAGCCCTCATTTTCAGTTCTACTAACAAGATGCCACCTGATAGCAAATTCAACTAAGACAGTTGTGTCAACCTTTACCCTTTCCTGTCACCAGAGTCCAATGGTTAGTGGAGCACAATCATTATTTTTAAAATAAATGAAAGAATGCTTGGAATTACCTTTTCACTGGACTTCCACTTGCCTAAACTTGGAACAGCCCCACTTCATTACTAATAGTTAACATTTCTTATTAAAAATATTTACTTATTTGACTGCACTTTTTGAAAATATTTCTTTATTTATTTGCTCTTAGTTGCAGCACATAGGATCTTTAATTGTAGCATGCTAACCCTTAGTGGCAGGATGCAGTATATCTTTCCCCTGACAAGGGATCAAACCCAGGCCCCCTGCATTGGCAGGACTGAGTCTTAGCCACTAGACCACCAGGGAAGTCCAACTAACAGCTAACATTTCTTGAATTCTCACTCTGGTTCAGACAGGTGCATTATGTCATTTGTTCCCGACCTCTGTCTAACAAATGCTATTTTTATTCCCATATCACAGGTAAAGAAAGTAGAGGTGGTGAGCAACTTAGTTAAGCCTTGTCCAAGCTGAGTTTTTACCCTAGGTAGTCTGACTTTAGACTCTGTGCCTTTTATCACAAAATGACACCATTGTCTTTAGAGGGATCCTTTGAGAATGATGAATTATTGCTGAGGGAGATATATAAGTGTACTAGGACTCAATAGCAGTTACATTCCCATTACTTTACTGGGGATTCTGGGAACCCAAGAGTAGATCCTAAGCTAGGATGACAGGGAAAAACACATCGTGGTGTAGAAATGTGGAAAAGATGTACTCTGTTATCCTGCCCAGGTCTGAGTGCAAGAAGACTTAGATTAACAGAAGCAACTACCAAATGACAGCTAATCCTTTGGGGGCTCTTGTGAGAGAAATTGATGATGTCCCATCTAATTAGCTGGAAAAATAAATTTTAAAAGAGCTGCTATTTACATGATGAAGATGTGTATAAAAAGAAGTTCTAGAAAAAAACTCTTAGGAAACAGAAAGTGATTGATAATGAGGCCAGCAGAAAGAGGGGCTTTGTCATACAGACAATTTACTAGTTGACAAATTAACTAATAAGTTCTCCTCTTCCATACTACCCAGAAACACATTTTATAAAATAGCTTATAATTATGGAAATCATTCCTTTCATGCTCTCTGTCAGGTCCCCACTCCAGTATCCTTGCCTAGAGAATCCCATGGACAGGGGAGCCTGGCAGGCTACAGTCCATAGCATCGTAAAGAGTTGGATATGACTGAAGTGACCTAGCCGGCAGGCATCAGTCAGGTGATATCTAACACTATCTGGTAATTCCTCTCCTGACTTCTCACAGCCCTCCATGTTGTATGTATAACTGTTCCTATTGTAAAGATGAGAAGACAAAGGCTTACTGAGGTAAAGCAACTCGTCTGGGATTAGGATATTAATGTAAGGCATTGAGTCTTGTGAAAATGGATTTTTCACTTCTTTTGATTTGTGGGAAAAAACCCCACACCATTTCATATGATTTCACTATACAAATACAACTTCCAAGTTCATGATTTTAATCACTATATTATATTTCTTCACTTGAGCAACTCGTCTGGGGTTAGGATATTAATGTAAGGCATTGAGTCTTGTGAAAATGGATTTTTCACTTCTTTTGATTTGTGGGAAAAAACCCCACACCATTTCATATGATTTCATTTTACAAATACAACTTCCAAGTTCATGATTTTAATCACTATATTATATTTCTTCACTTGAGGCAAAAAAGAATGGAATTTCAGAGTGACTGGATGGAGTGTCACATTCATTTTAGTTTTTCTGGTTCTTCTGTTTCTCTCTTCCCATGACTCTGAAGGAATTTGAGCTAAATGTTGATGAGACTTTGGAAACTACTGGAAAATTTGATTCTAACCTGTTCTGTAGATCTGCGTTGTGTGAGTCGTCTTCCACAAGATGCCTATTAACTGAACTGTAATATATACCCCCATTTTCTTTAATGGGAAAAAGATAAAAGTATGTGCACTTCTTTCATTTTGTAAAAGTGTTATGTTTCCAGTACTTTTTATTTGCACCTTCTATTCTTAAGAACGGCAGTGTGTATAAATTCATTATTCAGAAAGACACTGCAAATTTGTGACTCATAGTAATTTATAGTGGCACAATATTTGTGATTTTTAGGGTGATCTATATTAAAAACTGTTATGTAAATAACTTGGACTCTAAATTCCACTTTCGATAACATTTGTTTCCTTCACAAATTCTTCTGGAAACTACATTTCTCAATTTTATCCTTACAACCAGCAGCCCTTAAAATGTATCTGTTTTAGCAACTGTTACCATTGTACGCTGCACACAATTTATGCATAAAATTACATTTCAAGAAGTTAAAAAGCTTAGGTTAATTCTTTTAGTGATCAAACTTGGCTTTTAAAGAGCTCATCTTTGCTGACAAAAACACAAGGGAAAAGTGGAATGAGTTGTGGAAAATATTTTGCATTATAAATAAATGATTCCACTAGGTGGCACTGTTGGCTTATCTACTCATGTAGCTTCCCCCCTCATTTTATCTTCTTGAAAGCAATGAGTCTGTTTTTCCCTTTTTATTTATTTATTTCCCCTATCTAATGAAAATTCCTGCATAGGAAAGAGCTGATTTGGGCAATTCTGAACTTGAAAAATGGGTGCTTCTTGCCATTAGAAACCTTATAAATAAGCCTCTACCAAATAGGTTAGCTCTTTTGGCCTACAAACAAGAAGGTTGATGACATATGTAACTTCCATCTTGATTCAGTAGGTGTAGAAGCAAACTGTTTTTATTTCATCTGTATCTCACTATTTGGGGATTATTTTAAACAGGAATAATGCCGCTGAAATATATTCCTCTTTCTCTGGTAATGAAAACCATGGCATGCCCAAGAAAGCCAGATTTTCAATAGTTTTGCAGCCTATGTTGAAAGAGGCAATTTACCATGGACCTGTGTGTCCCTGAACATTCTCTCATTCTCTCTAGATATTCCAAGAATGCAAAACCTTGGCTCCCTGGGCTGTCTCTCAGGATCATGTCTGCAGGAAACAACCTTGAGGGACACAGCCATGTCTTCCTTTAGAAGAGAGTAAGCTTGTTTTCATTTACTGTGAAAGCAATGATTCCCCCAAGCTTCGTAATAGTCCTCTGTAATCAAGCAACATCCATGAGACATGTTGCGGAGTTGATGCAAACAGACCTGAAGTTCTGGCTGAGACTGTCTGGGACCTGGGACCCTTTCTGCGATACCTTTTTATTTTTTTAGACACTGCACCTTCTATTCTTAAGAACGGCAGTGTGTATAAATTCATTATTCAGAAAGACACTGCAAATTTGTGACTCATAGTAATTTATAGTGGCACAATATTTGTGATTTTTAGGGTGATCTATATTAAAAACTGTTATGTAAATAACTTGGACTCTAAATTCCACTTTCGATAACATTTGTTTCCTTCACAAATTCTTCTGGAAACTACATTTCTCAATTTTATCCTTACAACCAGCAGCCCTTAAAATGTATCTGTTTTAGCAACTGTTACCATTGTACGCTGCACACAATTTATGCATAAAATTACATTTCAAGAATTTAAAAAAGCTTAGGTTAATTCTTTTAGTGATCAAACTTGGCTTTTAAAGAGCTCATCTTTGCTGACAAAACACAAGGGAAAAGTGGAATGAGTTGTGGAAAATATTTTGCATTATAAATAAATGATTCCACTAGGTGGCACTGTTGGCTTATCTACTCATGTAGCTTCCCCCCTCATTTTATCTTCTTGAAAGCAATGAGTCTGTTTTTCCCTTTTTATTTATTTATTTCCCCTATCTAATGAAAATTCCTGCATAGGAAAGAGCTGATTTGGGCAATTCTGAACTTGAAAATGGGTGCTTCTTGCCATTAGAAACCTTATAAATAAGCCTCTACCAAATAGGTTAGCTCTTTTGGCCTACAAACAAGAAGGTTGATGACATATGTAACTTCCATCTTGATTCAGTAGGTGTAGAAGCAAACTGTTTTTATTTCATCTGTATCTCACTATTTGGGGATTATTTTAAACAGGAATAATGCCGCTGAAATATATTCCTCTTTCTCTGGTAATGAAAACCATGGCATGCCCAAGAAAGCCAGATTTTCAATAGTTTTGCAGCCTATGTTGAAAGAGGCAATTTACCATGGACCTGTGTGTCCCTGAACATTCTCTCATTCTCTCTAGATATTCCAAGAATGCAAAACCTTGGCTCCCTGGGCTGTCTCTCAGGATCATGTCTGCAGGAAACAACCTTGAGGGACACAGCCATGTCTTCCTTTAGAAGAGAGTAAGCTTGTTTTCATTTACTGTGAAAGCAATGATTCCCCCAAGCTTCGTAATAGTCCTCTGTAATCAAGCAACATCCATGAGACATGTTGCGGAGTTGATGCAAACAGACCTGAAGTTCTGGCTGAGACTGTCTGGGACCTGGGACCCTTTTCTGCAGTGCCGTAGTGCTTGCACCTGGGCACACCTTTCCCAGACCAACAAACATGTAAACAACCTGTATGGGACTGAAAATAACTGCATGCACTCACAGCTGGGCAAATTCTGGATAAAAGATACAAAGAGACCAAAATAACTCCAGCTGCCATTTTGACGAGCCTGGAGCAAAGGCATGGTACTGAGCATGCGCCCTGCATGTAACAGCACCTAAGGGATGGGTTAAACACTTAAGCCATACCTCTGGCCTGACCCCTGGACACATCCTTACCCTCACTCTGTATAAAGAACCAGCTTGTTCCCACCCTGATCCCCCAAGCCCAGGGTTAAGCAGGCAAGGGAACCTGTTGTTTGTTCTCATTCCCTCCTACTGCAGCAGGGGCCCCAGTAAAGCCCTGCCTGAATTTCTTGTCTGGTCTTCGATCAATTTCTATTGATTAAGGGGGCCAAAACCCCTCCTTGGTAACATGGCCACTGCTTCTGCTATGAGTAATACAGATTTTTCTCTTAGATCCAGGAATCTCTGTTTTTTTTTTTTTCTGCCAGCATCCAGAAATAATAAATCCCAGGTCTTCCATCATTTGACAGTAAATCCACTTTTTCATCTTCCTTATATCACAGAATATTTTGTTTCTGAATCAAATATGATTCAGATGACTAACAAGCTACCTGGTGAAGTCTGGCTTTCTAATCTAATGTAGGAAGACTTTGTACTAGTTCTCTGAGTAGTAAATGGCCCGTTCTCAGGTTTTGGCTTTCAGAGACAGGGAGTTATTATGCCTGGTGTAGTCTGTTACATTTGAGAGTAGCTCTATTTAACAGTTCAACTTGTGCTGAGTCTGATTTTTCACCCTGTTTTTCTTACAGTGGAATTAGTCCACCTTTGAAAACTAGTCAGGTATTTTGGTCACTTTTGAGGTCAGAACACTTGCAAACTGTCTTCTAGGGTCAGAACACTTGCAAACTGTCTTCTAGGCTAACTGACTCCTTTTGTTTTCACCATTTCTTTTATGTGTTAGTTCTTAATTCTCTTCTTATTGAGATTGCTCTTCATTTGTTATTTACCAATGTGCTGATTTAAAAAATATATATATAGTTCTCAAATATGGAAAAAATGTGTTTTAGATGTAATCTGATTCTCCTTCAGTCCATATATCTCTCCCTATCCTTTTCCTTCCTGACTAAATGAATGAAGTCGATGACTCACTCTAACCCATCTTCATCCTGGGTGCCAAGTGTAATGTCTAACAAAGCTGGGCAAATTCTGGATAAAAGATACAAAGAGACCAAAATAACTCCAGCTGCCATTTTGACGAGCCTGGAGCAAAGGCATGGTACTGAGCATGCGCCCTGCATGTAACAGCACCTAAGGGATGGGTTAAACACTTAAGCCATACCTCTGGCCTGACCCCTGGACACATCCTTACCCTCACTCTGTATAAAGAACCAGCTTGTTCCCACCCTGATCCCCCAAGCCCAGGGTTAAGCAGGCAAGGGAACCTGTTGTTTGTTCTCATTCCCTCCTACTGCAGCAGGGGCCCCAGTAAAGCCCTGCCTGAATTTCTTGTCTGGTCTTCGATCAATTTCTATTGATTAAGGGGGCCAAAACCCCTCCTTGGTAACATGGCCACTGCTTCTGCTATGAGTAATACAGATTTTTCTCTTAGATCCAGGAATCTCTCTTTTTTTTTTTTTCTGCCAGCATCCAGAAATAATAAATCCCAGGTCTTCCATCATTTGACAGTAAATCCACTTTTTCATCTTCCTTATATCACAGAATATTTTGTTTCTGAATCAAATATGATTCAGATGACTAACAAGCTACCTGGTGAAGTCTGGCTTTCTAATCTAATGTAGGAAGACTTTGTACTAGTTCTCTGAGTAGTAAATGGCCCGTTCTCAGGTTTTGGCTTTCAGAGACAGGGAGTTATTATGCCTGGTGTAGTCTGTTACATTTGAGAGTAGCTCTATTTAACAGTTCAACTTGTGCTGAGTCTGATTTTTCACCCTGTTTTTCTTACAGTGGAATTAGTCCACCTTTGAAAACTAGTCAGGTATTTTGGTCACTTTTGAGGTCAGAACACTTGCAAACTGTCTTCTCTAGGGTCAGAACACTTGCAAACTGTCTTCTCTAGGCTAACTGACTCCTTTTGTTTTCACCATTTCTTTTATGTGTTAGTTCTTAATTCTCTTCTTATTGAGATTGCTCTTCATTTGTTATTTACCAATGTGCTGATTTAAAAAATATATATATAGTTCTCAAATATGGAAAAAATGTGTTTTAGATGTAATCTGATTCTCCTTCAGTCCATATATCTCTCCCTATCCTTTTCCTTCCTGACTAAATGAATGAAGTCGATGACTCACTCTAACCCATCTTCATCCTGGGTGCCAAGTGTAATGTCTAACATTTGGCATGTTCTCTCAGCATTTCTTTAAAGACTTGAGAGTGTGAATGACCTGTGTAGATGGGGTTACCATCACTGCTACCACTCCAGGTGTCAGATTTCTGGTAATATGGCCTGACATTTGTATTTGTGAAGTTTCATTACTCTACAGAGTTGCAGCATGGAGATAGGAAGGTAAAAGACAAACAAGCATACAAACACACTCTGCTTCTGCTACTCACTAGATATGTGACTAACACCAAGTTACCATTCAGTCCTCTTCCATTTCCTTATTTGCAAAACGACACATAGAGAGCATGTACCTCGCTGGGTTTTTGTTAAGGTTAAATGGATTAATATAAATCATGTAAAATGTGTAGACATGTATGACAAAGAGTAGGCACTATGTACATGTTGGTTATATAGTTATAGGTTGCCATGGAAGCAAACAGTATCTTATACACATCTGAGTGTAACAGAAGCATTGCAGAGAGTAGCATATACATGTACAGTGAAAAGAAGACCCAAGCAGGGAAGGCTTCACAGAGGAGCCACTGTTTGAGGTTTGACAGAAGGGAAAAGGGTTTCCAGGTTGAATGACTGCAGATCTCAAATAGGGAAAATTTTTTCTTCTTTACCACTATTATTAATTACCATAATATAGGAAATGTAGACTGTCAAAATAATGTTAGGAAGACAAAAATATCTCCACTTACATATGGAAAACTATAATTTGTATAACACCTCAGATTATAGAACAGTTTTCTAATATCATCTCATTTGATTTTCAAAACAAACAGAACCAGAAAAACTGATCAATGCTATCGAAGGTAAGCTCTATTATATTTCTCCTTTATAAGAAGCAATAGAATTCAATGTGAATGCTAGAGAAACAATGATATTCCTATTAGCAAGATGGATAGTGCAGTACAAACCAATCTCCAATCTCCATTTACAATAGTAAGGTAGACAATGTAGAATATACCAGACTTCCACCCTTAAATGTTCAATAAGATTGATAGAAAAAATAAAAACACTTGCAAACATATGGAAACAATTCTAATTCCTAGGTGGGAAGAATAGAAGTAAACACTAGAAATGTCATGTTTTCTATAGACAAATTTATATATTCACTGCAATGCCAATAAAAAGACAAACGGTACTTGTGTTCTTATATTTGTGTTAGTTCAACACTGTTAAATATGGTAGTTTTTTTCTAAAATCACTTAGTCAAAAGGTTTTAAGAATTATGTGCCAAGCACTGTAGTGAATATTGGGGAGTAGCTATGAAGAAGGCAGGACCTTTATTCTCAAGAAACTTATGTTTAGCAGAGGAAAACAAAAAGGCTAAGAAGTAAACATTGAGTTGGATATTATCAGTTGTTGACCAGTATTATGTAGACGATAGAATAGTCTACTATGGAAGAGAACAATTGAAAGGGACTCGTTTTATCTATGGCTGGGGAAGATTTTTCTAAAGAAGGATTTTTGGAAGGAGAAATATTTGAGTTGAGACATCAATGATAAAGAAGGGGAAGAACTGTGGAGTTCAGTGACATGAATACTGTAAAATAAAAGGAACATAAAAATTCAAACAGTATGAAGAAAACAAAAGCTTGCAGATTCAAGAAAACACAAATTTTAAATATGAATTGAGTGATTATAAACAAGGGTGGAGTAGAGGCAGATGGGGTTGCAGATACAGCTAGATTTTTAAGTCCTTGTAGAGCAAGTAAACAGGAGCTCACTTTTTCAAATTTGTCTACAGAAACCAAAGCATTTCTAGCATTTGCTTCTATTCTTTTTTATTTTTATTTGTTTTTTATTTTTATTTGTGAATAATGTTCTAATATCATCTCATTTGATTTTCAAAACAAACAGAACCAGAAAAACTGATCAATGCTATCGAAGGTAAGCTCTATTATATTTCTCCTTTATAAGAAGCAATAGAATTCAATGTGAATGCTAGAGAAACAATGATATTCCTATTAGCAAGATGGATAGTGCAGTACAAACCAATCTCCAATCTCCATTTACAATAGTAAGGTAGACAATGTAGAATATACCAGACTTCCACCCTTAAATGTTCAATAAGATTGATAGAAAAAATAAAAACACTTGCAAACATATGGAAACAATTCTAATTCCTAGGTGGGAAGAATAGAAGTAAACACTAGAAATGTCATGTTTTCTATAGACAAATTTATATATTCACTGCAATGCCAATAAAAAGACAAACGGTACTTGTGTTCTTATATTTGTGTTAGTTCAACACTGTTAAATATGGTAGTTTTTTTCTAAAATCACTTAGTCAAAAGGTTTTAAGAATTATGTGCCAAGCACTGTAGTGAATATTGGGGAGTAGCTATGAAGAAGGCAGGACCTTTATTCTCAAGAAACTTATGTTTAGCAGAGGAAAACAAAAAGGCTAAGAAGTAAACATTGAGTTGGATATTATCAGTTGTTGACCAGTATTATGTAGACGATAGAATAGTCTACTATGGAAGAGAACAATTGAAAGGGACTCGTTTTATCTATGGCTGGGGAAGATTTTTCTAAAGAAGGATTTTTGGAAGGAGAAATATTTGAGTTGAGACATCAATGATAAAGAAGGGGAAGAACTGTGGAGTTCAGTGACATGAATACTGTAAAATAAAAGGAACATAAAAATTCAAACAGTATGAAGAAAACAAAAGCTTGCAGATTCAAGAAAACACAAATTTTAAATATGAATTGAGTGATTATAAACAAGGGTGGAGTAGAGGCAGATGGGGTTGCAGATACAGCTAGATTTTTAAGTCCTTGTAGAGCAAGTAAACAGGAGCTCACTTTTTCAAATTTGTCTACAGAAACCAAAGCATTTCTAGCATTTGCTTCTATTCTTTTTTATTTTTATTTGTTTTTTATTTTTATTTGTGATTTGATTCATTCTGACTTCTAGATGGGGCTTCCCCTGGTAGCTCAGCTGGTAATGAATCCGCCTGTATTGCAGGAAACCCTGGTTCGATGGTATTTGGGAGATGCCAAGTGGCAGTTACAGGACTGTTAGACCAGTTATAAGTTGATAGTAATCTCTTAAGGAATGAGGTTTTGGGAGGGAACAGTGAGGGGATTAAGGTTATATAATAGAGGAAAAACTGACAGGCCTTACACAGGAGAAGGTTAGGGATGTGATGAAAAGGGAAGAACCAGTCTGAAAAAGAATGAATATATTTATGCATAAAACCAAGTCACTTTGCTGTATACCTGAAACTAACACAACATTGTAAATCAGCTATACAATAAAAAAAATAATAATAAAAAAGAAAGTAAAAAAAGTTCTCCACTCCAAAATCTCATGTGATCCTCACCACTGAGAGCATGTCCTCAGGTCCTGAGAGCATGATTAGTGCACCTATTGTGGGAGAAAACCTGAGGACCAGAAAGTTAGAGGATGAGGCACCTGCGACCTGTCAACTAGACTGATTGTGGCCATCATTTCAAAACATGTACAAATAAGGAATCATTGTGCTGTACACCTGAAACAAATAGAATATATCGATTTTGTTGTTGTTTAGTTGCCAAGTCATTTCCGACACTTTTGTGACACCATGGATTGTATCCCTCCAGGCTCCTCTGTCCATGGGAATACGCAGGCGGGAATACCCAGGCAAGTATACTAGAATGAGGTGCCATTTCCTTCTTCACAGGATCTTACTAACCCAGAGATTGAATCCACATCTTCGCCTTGGTAGCTGGGTTCTTTACCACAGACTCACCTTGAAAGTCCTCTGGGTCAATTACATCTCAATGAAAAATTAAAATATAAGCAAATGAACAATGATGCCAGGCTTTTGTTCTGCATAATTGCAGAGAATTTGGTACCACTGCTCAGAGGAGTTTTCCAAGAGAGAATTTAGAGTGATCTTGAGTATAACCAAGTAGAAATGCCATATTGGTGGCTGGATAGAGAGTTCACAGGAAACATCTGTACTACAGACATACATTCCAGGGTTGGCAGGGTATTGATGATATTGGAAATAACAGAAACATATAAGCATCCCGAGGGAGGGAGTGTGAATAGAGAATAAAAAATGAGCATGAGATAAAGTTCTTGACTACTTGGGTTTATATTGTTCAGGACAAAGGACCAGTAAAGGAGAACAAGAAGATAGATCCTATAACAGAGGATACCCCAGAGACTTAGTTGAAGGTTCAACATTGTCAAAATCTTCTGACTTTATATCTAATGCATGCATACATAATAAGGACAAAAATTGATCACAGAATCTGATATAAGACTCATCATGACCAAGAATTTTAATTTTGAGTAAAATCTACAACATTGAATTCCATCATCTATTATTTTTTTGGACCATAACTTGCCTTCAGTATTGATTCCTAAGTAATTTACAATCACCAACTTTTCCAAAAAAGGTTTGCCATTATTCATTTTATGATGAACAAGATCTAATATTAGCATGCCTCATCTCTAAATTACCTTTGTTTTAAAAAGTGTTGTCATTGGATCATAAAGACTAAATAAACTGAATATATTTTCAATTCAAATTTGAACAGATTCTTGCCAAGCTATTAGTGCTTTAATACATTTTATCATCTACCATTTTTTTCTTTCTCTTTATTTCTCCCCATTTTCTCTATATTTAAGGTGTTTCTGGTAGCATTTTTAAGGAATATTTCCTTCTAGTTTCCACTTTCTGGAAGCAATGGGAAAACTGAACACACATACACACAGCATATGCTTCCAGACGGATGGATCAAACTCAGGTCTCCTGTATTGCAGGCAGATTTTTAACACCTGAGCCACTCGGGAAGCCCACAGACAAACATGCACAAGTCTTAATAAGCTAAGAAGCACTTAGGAAAAAGACAAGTCAGACATATATGCAGACGCAGATATGCCACTAAAGAAGCATCTTGAACAAAATGGAAATATTTTGAACTGTATCTGTGAAGTCAGTGAATGGAAATGGTACTTAAGTAAGAGAAATGAAATGTCTATGGAGTATAGGTAAATACTTCAGAGAAAATAATTACATTTTTGATTCTCTAGATGGGAAATATGTTCTCTAGTTCAATGATCTTTCTCAATCCAGTTATCATTAATAGAGATTTGGAATCTGCAAGATGATCAAGGTGCTAAAATGAGTTACCCAGAATATGCTCTGATGAAAAATGTTCACATCTTATAGCCTGAGTATCTGTGTTGCCCAGGCCTGTCTGATGTTCTCTTCAACCTAGAATTCTTTTCTCAGGCTTCTCACAAGCTTATTTTCTACAGCCTTTCAAAGGTTTAAAAAATAATAGATCCTTTTATTCTTCAGTTTCTCTTTGCTTTCCAGCAAAAGGAGTGAGATCACACTTCTCCCACCCATGTTCTTTTCCTCATCATTCCCTACTAATTTTTTAGAAATGTCAGGACAGAGAAAAGGTCTGTTCTGCCACTGAACCACATGTGCATGATTATTAATTTCTTGAAGTCTCTAGTCTCACCATTCTCTAATAAAAAATTCACTCTATAAAACTTTTTTTTTCCAAAAATTTTTTTGGACCATAACTTGCCTTCAGTATTGATTCATTTTACAATCACCAACTTTTCCAAAAAAGGTTTGCCATTATTCATTTTATGATGAACAAGATCTAATATTAGCATGCCTCATCTCTAAATTACCTTTGTTTTAAAAAGTGTTGTCATTGGATCATAAAGACTAAATAAACTGAATATATTTTCAATTCAAATTTGAACAGATTCTTGCCAAGCTATTAGTGCTTTAATACATTTTATCATCTACCATTTTTTTCTTTCTCTTTATTTCTCCCCATTTTCTCTATATTTAAGGTGTTTCTGGTAGCATTTTTAAGGAATATTTCCTTCTAGTTTCCACTTTCTGGAAGCAATGGGAAAACTGAACACACATACACACAGCATATGCTTCCAGACGGATGGATCAAACTCAGGTCTCCTGTATTGCAGGCAGATTTTTAACACCTGAGCCACTCGGGAAGCCCACAGACAAACATGCACAAGTCTTAATAAGCTAAGAAGCACTTAGGAAAAAGACAAGTCAGACATATATGCAGACGCAGATATGCCACTAAAGAAGCATCTTGAACAAAATGGAAATATTTTGAACTGTATCTGTGAAGTCAGTGAATGGAAATGGTACTTAAGTAAGAGAAATGAAATGTCTATGGAGTATAGGTAAATACTTCAGAGAAAATAATTACATTTTTGATTCTCTAGATGGGAAATATGTTCTCTAGTTCAATGATCTTTCTCAATCCAGTTATCATTAATAGAGATTTGGAATCTGCAAGATGATCAAGGTGCTAAAATGAGTTACCCAGAATATGCTCTGATGAAAAATGTTCACATCTTATAGCCTGAGTATCTGTGTTGCCCAGGCCTGTCTGATGTTCTCTTCAACCTAGAATTCTTTTCTCAGGCTTCTCACAAGCTTATTTTCTACAGCCTTTCAAAGGTTTAAAAAATAATAGATCCTTTTATTCTTCAGTTTCTCTTTGCTTTCCAGCAAAAGGAGTGAGATCACACTTCTCCCACCCATGTTCTTTTCCTCATCATTCCCTACTAATTTTTTAGAAATGTCAGGACAGAGAAAAGGTCTGTTCTGCCACTGAACCACATGTGCATGATTATTAATTTCTTGAAGTCTCTAGTCTCACCATTCTCTAAAAAAACAGGAAAAATAGAAATTCCTATTCTTTCTTCCTCAAGGTTTGGGTGAGAATTCACTGATACAGTGAATGTGAAAGTGCTTCATACATAGGAGAATAGTATGCCTGTTAGTAAGGTGTATCATTTTAGTAACCCAGATTTATGCCAAAATGAATTGAAATAATGTATATGTTGACTTCATAAAATTACTACAGATTATGACACAGTCGCTTCATTTGTTTGTTTCATGCATTCAGAACCCCAACCCCAAACCCCTAACACTAAACCTTAACTGTAATGCTAATCCCTTACCCTTAACCCCTAACCCCTAACACTTAACCCTAACGCTAACCCTAACCTTAACCCTAACCCTAACTTTAGCCCTTTACTAGCACTAACCTTAGCTCAAACCACACACAAGCCTGAACCCTATCCCATCCTAAGGAATACCCTAAATCTAACACCAGCACTCCACGTGTCCCTTTATTATAAAGTGAATCCTATGGTTTAAAAGACCCCAACCCTTGCATCAAAGCTACCCCTAACCGTAGTCATAGACCAGTCCTATCCCTAGATCAAACCTCACCAGATCTCTCACATATACCAACCTCATTTACACTCTAAAGCAAACACTAATCCTCTGCATGACCTTTTCTGGTAAACTCCATCCTACCATAAACAGCCCCAACTCTTATGGTAATGCTAGCCCTAACACTAGCTCAAAGTCACCGGAGCCCACACCCTATCTCAACTTAACGAGCACTCTAAAAGTAATAGCAGTCCTCCGCATGTGACTTTTTTTTTTTAAATTTATTCTTTATTTTAAAGGTTTTACAGAGTTTTGTTTTTCACAGACATGTATGTTCCCAGATCAGTCATATGCATATCCATGTTCCCCTCCCCCCCAGTTCCCCCCATGCCACCCCGCCGAACCATGGCCCCAAGCCATTGTAAGCACTCCTATTCCCTTTGCACAATGACGATAACTATCTTTTCCACACATGACAGTATAGGTTTCCATGTTACTCCGTCCATGCTTCCCCCTCCCTATTTCTTCCCCACAATGTCCCTATGTCTATGCTCTGTCTGCTTTTCCATGAGTTCACTGTGGGTATTATCAAGACTGTCCTACTAGATTCCATATATGTGTGTTAGTATACTGTATTTGTCTTTCTCTTTTTGACTGACTTCACTTTTTATGATAGGTTCTAGAGCCAGCCACTTCATTAGGACTGAGTCTTCTGCATTTCTTTTAACAGCTGAGTAGTATTCCATTGTATATATGTACCAGAGCTTCTGTATCCATTCATTCGTCGATGGACATCTAGGTTGCTTCCATGTTCTGGCTATTGTATAGAGAGCTGCAATGAACATTGGGATACAGGTGTTTCTTTCAGTTTTGATTTCATCAGGATATAAGCCTAATAGTGGGATTGCTGGGTCATAGGGTGCTTCTATTTTTAGTTTTTTAAGGAATCTCCATACTGTCTTCCATAGAGGTTGTATCAATTTACATTCCCACCAGCAATGCAAGAGGGTTCTCTTTTCTCCGCACCCTCTCAGGCATTTATTGTCTGTCGATTTATTGTTGATGGCCATTCTGCCGGGTATGAGGTGGTATCTAATTGTGGTTTTAATTTGCATTTCTCTAATAATAAGTGAGGTTGAGAATCGTTTCATGTGCTTTGGGGCCATCTGTATGTCCTCTTTGGAGAGGCGTCTCTTTAGATCTTTTTCCCAGTTTTTGATTGGGATGTTCGTTTTTCCTGTGCTGAGTTGTCTGAGTTGCTTGTAGATTTTGGAGATTAATTCTTTGTTGTTTCATTTGCTATGATTTTCTCCCACTCTGTGTGGTGTCTGTTCAGCTTTTTTGTAATTTCTTTTGCTGTACAAAAGCTTTTAAGTTTCATGAGGTCCCACATGTTCATTTTTCTTTTCAGTTCCACTATTTTAGTAGGTGGGTCAGAGAAGATCTTGCTTTGATTGATGTCCTTGAGGGTTTTGCCAATATTCTCCTCTAAGTGTTTGATGGTTTCTGGTCTTACATTTAGGTCTTTGATCCATTTTGAGTTGATCTTGGTATGTGGTATCAGGGAATGTTCCAAGTTCATTTTTTTGCATGCAGCTGTCCAATTTTCCCAGCACCACTTGTTGAAGAGGCTGTCTTTGTCCCATTTTATAGTTTCTCCTCCTTTGTCAAAAATAAGGTGCCCATAGGTGCGTGGGCTTATCTCTGGGTTCTCGATCTTGTTCCATTGGTCTATAGTTCTGTTTTTGTGCCAGTACCATACTGTCTTGATGACTGTTGCTTTGTAGTAGAGTCTGAATTTAGGGAGGCTGATTCCTCCAGCTCCATTTTTCTTTCTCAGGATTGTTTTGACTATTCGAGGTCTTTTGTGTTTCCATATGAACTGTGTTATTCTTTGGTCTAGTTCTGTGAAAAATGTCAATGGTAGTTGAATAGGTATTGCATTGAATCTGTAGGTGATATTTGGTAGTATGGTCATTTCCATAATATTGATTCTTCCGACCCAGGAACATGGAATATCTCTCCATCTGTTTAAATCTTCTTTAATTTCTCTCATGAGTGTCTTGTAATTTTCTGTGTACAATTCTTTTGTTTCTATGGGTAGGTTTATTCCTAGATATTTGATTTTTTTTGGTTGCAGTGGTGAGGGGACTGCCTCTTTGATTTCGTTTTCTGATTTTTCATTGTTTGTTTTTCCTGTGCTGAGTTGTCTGAGTTGCTTGTAGATTTTGGAGATTAATTCTTTGTTGTTTCATTTGCTATGATTTTCTCCCACTCTGTGTGGTGTCTGTTCAGCTTTTTTGTAATTTCTTTTGCTGTACAAAAGCTTTTAAGTTTCATGAGGTCCCACATGTTCATTTTTCTTTTCAGTTCCACTATTTTAGTAGGTGGGTCAGAGAAGATCTTGCTTTGATTGATGTCCTTGAGGGTTTTGCCAATATTCTCCTCTAAGTGTTTGATGGTTTCTGGTCTTACATTTAGGTCTTTGATCCATTTTGAGTTGATCTTGGTATGTGGTATCAGGGAATGTTCCAAGTTCATTTTTTTGCATGCAGCTGTCCAATTTTCCCAGCACCACTTGTTGAAGAGGCTGTCTTTGTCCCATTTTATAGTTTCTCCTCCTTTGTCAAAAATAAGGTGCCCATAGGTGCGTGGGCTTATCTCTGGGTTCTCGATCTTGTTCCATTGGTCTATAGTTCTGTTTTTGTGCCAGTACCATACTGTCTTGATGACTGTTGCTTTGTAGTAGAGTCTGAATTTAGGGAGGCTGATTCCTCCAGCTCCATTTTTCTTTCTCAGGATTGTTTTGACTATTCGAGGTCTTTTGTGTTTCCATATGAACTGTGTTATTCTTTGGTCTAGTTCTGTGAAAAATGTCAATGGTAGTTGAATAGGTATTGCATTGAATCTGTAGGTGATATTTGGTAGTATGGTCATTTCCATAATATTGATTCTTCCGACCCAGGAACATGGAATATCTCTCCATCTGTTTAAATCTTCTTTAATTTCTCTCATGAGTGTCTTGTAATTTTCTGTGTACAATTCTTTTGTTTCTATGGGTAGGTTTATTCCTAGATATTTGATTTTTTTTGGTTGCAGTGGTGAGGGGACTGCCTCTTTGATTTCGTTTTCTGATTTTTCATTGTTTGTGTATAGGAATGCCAGTGATTTCTGTGTGTTGACTTTGTATCCTGTGACTTTGCTGAATTCGTTGATTAGCTCTAGTAGCTTTGTAATAGTGTCTTTGGGATTTCTATGTATAATATCATGTCATCTGCAAACTCCATCCTGCCATTAAGACAGCCCCAACTGTTATGGTAAAGCTTACCCTAACCCTAACACTGCCCCTATCCCTAGTCCCAACCTTTGCTCAAACCTCACCTGATACCTGAGCCCTATCCCAGCTTCTAGAATGAAAATGGAAATGGATGTTGTGTTAGAGATCCCTGACTATCTAGGTCAACTGTATCAATCTTTAAGATGAAGGACAATTTTCTGAATTCTTTGTTAAAAGTGGGCTTTACAAAAATTCTTAATTCAGCCATTCCAGATGGAGTGAAGGAAAATGCATTTTTAATAAGGTCTACAGGTAATTCTGCTGTGCTTTGCTAAGTTCCTTTAGTTGTGCCTGACTCTTTGCAAACCTATGGACTGTAGACCACCAGGCTCCTCCGTCCATAGGATTCTCCAAGCAGTCATACTCGAGTGGGTTGGCATGCCCTCCTTCAGGGGATCTTCTCCACCTAGGTACTGAATGTGCATGTTTTAATATCTCCTGAACTGGCAGGTGATTTCTTTACCATTAGCACTACCCTGATGTAGGTCACCTGGAACCCTGCTTTGATCAAATGCTTCTGTGGTCTTGGTGTATGGAAGTTTCTGCCAGTGTTGGCCAGGGTTTCCATTAGCTTTGGAATCAATGCACCAGGGTTTGGAACTCGGCTTGCTCACTTTCTACCTGAAAATTGGATTGCATTGAATCTGTAGGTGATATTTGGTAGTATGGTCATTTCCATAATATTGATTCTTCCGACCCAGGAACATGGAATATCTCTCCATCTGTTTAAATCTTCTTTAATTTCTCTCATGAGTGTCTTGTAATTTTCTGTGTACAATTCTTTTGTTTCTATGGGTAGGTTTATTCCTAGATATTTGATTTTTTTTGGTTGCAGTGGTGAGGGGACTGCCTCTTTGATTTCGTTTTCTGATTTTTCATTGTTTGTGTATAGGAATGCCAGTGATTTCTGTGTGTTGACTTTGTATCCTGTGACTTTGCTGAATTCGTTGATTAGCTCTAGTAGCTTTGTAATAGTGTCTTTGGGATTTCTATGTATAATATCATGTCATCTGCAAACTCCATCCTGCCATTAAGACAGCCCCAACTGTTATGGTAAAGCTTACCCTAACCCTAACACTGCCCCTATCCCTAGTCCCAACCTTTGCTCAAACCTCACCTGATACCTGAGCCCTATCCCAGCTTCTAGAATGAAAATGGAAATGGATGTTGTGTTAGAGATCCCTGACTATCTAGGTCAACTGTATCAATCTTTAAGATGAAGGACAATTTTCTGAATTCTTTGTTAAAAGTGGGCTTTACAAAAATTCTTAATTCAGCCATTCCAGATGGAGTGAAGGAAAATGCATTTTTAATAAGGTCTACAGGTAATTCTGCTGTGCTTTGCTAAGTTCCTTTAGTTGTGCCTGACTCTTTGCAAACCTATGGACTGTAGACCACCAGGCTCCTCCGTCCATAGGATTCTCCAAGCAGTCATACTCGAGTGGGTTGGCATGCCCTCCTTCAGGGGATCTTCTCCACCTAGGTACTGAATGTGCATGTTTTAATATCTCCTGAACTGGCAGGTGATTTCTTTACCATTAGCACTACCCTGATGTAGGTCACCTGGAACCCTGCTTTGATCAAATGCTTCTGTGGTCTTGGTGTATGGAAGTTTCTGCCAGTGTTGGCCAGGGTTTCCATTAGCTTTGGAATCAATGCACCAGGGTTTGGAACTCGGCTTGCTCACTTTCTACCTGAATGACAGAGCAGACTGCTGAAACTCTCTCTTTGAGCCTCTGTTGTCTGCATTTGTTTGCTAGGACTGTCATAACAAATTGCTACAAATTGGGTTGGCTAAAGATAAGAGAAATTTATTCCCTCATAGATCTCAAAGGCTAGAAATCTGAAATCAAAGTGTGCGGGGACCTTCCAGAAAGGGAAGGCAGTAGGATTACTCCCGGCTGAACCGGGAGATCTCGGAGAAAGGCAAATCTTGAACTGTCCGCCCCGCAGCCCCTCGGCTGAAGGCAAGGGACAATCAGACGCGACAGGGGTTCCATCGAAGTAGTTCCGCTTTATTAATGAAGATCCACAGCTTTTATAGGCAAGTGAAGGGGGTTTTGCGCGGGACTTCCTATAGATTACACCAATCAAGCTAAAGGCCAAGCAATCATTCACGAGCGCAGCCAGGGGAACCAATCAGAAATTTTGACCATCAATTAACAATTTAGATCACGCCCTGCCTCTTCCTGTAGGCGCCATCTTAGCTGCAAACATGTGCTTAAGCTTCTTTAAACAATGAGCTTAAGCTTCCCTTCATTTCCATGTCCCTTCCTGCAGGCGCCATCTTAGCTGCAAGCTGAAACAATGTGCTTAAGCTTCTTTTCACTTCCACACCCCTCCCTGTAGGCGCCATCTTAGCTCCAAACTGTAAACATGTGCTTAAGCTTCTTTATGCTTAAAACAGTCCTCTTTCAATTCAGAGCCCCACAAAAGTGTTGGCAAGACCATGTTCCCTCTGAAGATTCTCGTGCCTTTTTAAGTTCCTGGTGGTTCTAGGCAATTCTTAATGGTCTTTGGTTTGTAACTTCATCACTCCAATCTCTGCCTCCATCTTCAACTGGTATTTTTCTGTTTCTGTTTTTTTTCTCTCCTTTAATGAATCCAGTGACTGGATTTAAAGTTGACCTTAAGCCAGTATGTGTAGTAGTATTGTGTTTGCATGTTCAGTCGTGTCCAACTATTTGTGACCCCATGAGCTGTAGCCTGCTTGGTGTATGGAAGTTTCTGCCAGTGTTGGCCAGGGTTTCCATTAGCTTTGGAATCAATGCACCAGGGTTTGGAACTCGGCTTGCTCACTTTCTACCTGAATGACAGAGCAGACTGCTGAAACTCTCTCTTTGAGCCTCTGTTGTCTGCATTTGTTTGCTAGGACTGTCATAACAAATTGCTACAAATTGGGTTGGCTAAAGATAAGAGAAATTTATTCCCTCATAGATCTCAAAGGCTAGAAATCTGAAATCAAAGTGTGCGGGGACCTTCCGCAGAAAGGGAAGGCAGCAGGGATTACTCCCGGCTGAACCGGGAGATCTCGGAGAAAGGCAAATCTTGAACTGTCCGCCCCGCAGCCCCTCGGCTGAAGGCAAGGGACAATCAGACGCGACAGGGGTTCCATCGAAGTAGTTCCGCTTTATTAATGAAGATCCACAGCTTTTATAGGCAAGTGAAGGGGGTTTTGCGCGGGACTTCCTATAGATTACACCAATCAAGCTAAAGGCCAAGCAATCATTCACGAGCGCGGCAGCCAGGGGAACCAATCAGAAATTTTGACCATCAATTAACAATTTAGATCACGCCCTGCCTCTTCCTGTAGGCGCCATCTTAGCTGCAAACATGTGCTTAAGCTTCTTTAAACAATGAGCTTAAGCTTCCCTTCATTTCCATGTCCCTTCCTGCAGGCGCCATCTTAGCTGCAAGCTGAAACAATGTGCTTAAGCTTCTTTTCACTTCCACACCCCTCCCTGTAGGCGCCATCTTAGCTCCAAACTGTAAACATGTGCTTAAGCTTCTTTATGCTTAAAACAGTCCTCTTTCAATTCAGAGCCCCACAAAAGTGTTGGCAAGACCATGTTCCCTCTGAAGATTCTCGTGCCTTTTTAAGTTCCTGGTGGTTCTAGGCAATTCTTAATGGTCTTTGGTTTGTAACTTCATCACTCCAATCTCTGCCTCCATCTTCAACTGGTATTTTTCTGTTTCTGTTTTTTTTCTCTCCTTTAATGAATCCAGTGACTGGATTTAAAGTTGACCTTAAGCCAGTATGTGTGTAGTAGTATTGTGTTTGCATGTTCAGTCGTGTCCAACTATTTGTGACCCCATGAGCTGTAGCCTGCCAGGCTCCTCTCTCCATGGAATTCTTTAGCCAAAAATACTGGAATGGGTTGACATTGCATCCTCCAGGTGATTTTCCCAACCTAGGAATCAAGCCCACATCTCTTGTGTTTCCTGCATTGGCAGGCCAGTTCTTTAACATTGTGCCACCTTGGTAACCCCCAAGTCAGTATGGCCTCATTTTAATTTAATCACAAATGCAAAGACTTTACATATTTCCTAAAATGGTAACATTCAGAGGTTGAGGGGACACTGTTCAACCCACCACAGTGCTCTTGGACTATGAAGATGTATTATGGTACCATTTGGAAGCATGTAGTTAGTACCTTATAGTAGACGGTCATTAATCAATAGTTTTTCTTCTTTTTTTGTAAGTATAGCTTAAACACTGAGTCTCAAGCACAAGTGTGAAGATCAGCACTAACTATGTTAGATTTACCATATAAATATTCAAAAAACACAAATTCTAGGCTAAGACAGAAGGTAAAGGGAGCAGCAGAGGATGAGATGGTTACACAGCATCATCAACTCAATGAATATGATTCTGAGCGGACTCCAGAAGATAGAAGGACAGGGAAGCATGGTTCTGTAAGGTTGCTAAGAGTCACACATGATTTACTGACTGAATAACCAGAGGCTGCTCACTCTAGATTCTTATTATTCAATAAGCCTGGGTTGAAACCCAAGAATCTGTGTTTTCCAAGAGTTAACTGGGTGATTCTGATCTGAAGTCAGGCTTTGGAAAAACATTTTTTGACTAAGCATATATTACTTAAGGTATAGACCTGGTACTCAAGGATACCTTATTTACATAAAATTTGCATAAGATTTAAAAATACAAATATTTCTAACAGGACACCTTTATTTACAATTCTTAATGGTCTTTGGTTTGTAACTTCATCACTCCAATCTCTGCCTCCATCTTCAACTGGTATTTTTCTGTTTCTGTTTTTTTTCTCTCCTTTAATGAATCCAGTGACTGGATTTAAAGTTGACCTTAAGCCAGTATGTGTGTAGTAGTATTGTGTTTGCATGTTCAGTCGTGTCCAACTATTTGTGACCCCATGAGCTGTAGCCTGCCAGGCTCCTCTCTCCATGGAATTCTTTAGCCAAAAATACTGGAATGGGTTGACATTGCATCCTCCAGGTGATTTTCCCAACCTAGGAATCAAGCCCACATCTCTTGTGTTTCCTGCATTGGCAGGCCAGTTCTTTAACATTGTGCCACCTTGGTAACCCCCAAGTCAGTATGGCCTCATTTTAATTTAATCACAAATGCAAAGACTTTACATATTTCCTAAAATGGTAACATTCAGAGGTTGAGGGGACACTGTTCAACCCACCACAGTGCTCTTGGACTATGAAGATGTATTATGGTACCATTTGGAAGCATGTAGTTAGTACCTTATAGTAGACGGTCATTAATCAATAGTTTTTCTTCTTTTTTTGTAAGTATAGCTTAAACACTGAGTCTCAAGCACAAGTGTGAAGATCAGCACTAACTATGTTAGATTTACCATATAAATATTCAAAAAACACAAATTCTAGGCTAAGACAGAAGGTAAAGGGAGCAGCAGAGGATGAGATGGTTACACAGCATCATCAACTCAATGAATATGATTCTGAGCGGACTCCAGAAGATAGAAGGACAGGGAAGCATGGTTCTGTAAGGTTGCTAAGAGTCACACATGATTTACTGACTGAATAACCAGAGGCTGCTCACTCTAGATTCTTATTATTCAATAAGCCTGGGTTGAAACCCAAGAATCTGTGTTTTCCAAGAGTTAACTGGGTGATTCTGATCTGAAGTCAGGCTTTGGAAAAACATTTTTTGACTAAGCATATATTACTTAAGGTATAGACCTGGTACTCAAGGATACCTTATTTACATAAAATTTGCATAAGATTTAAAAATACATATATTTCTAACAGGACACCTTTATTTACAAATGATGCTAAATTTAAACAAGGAGAATGTAGGCATATTTGGGAATCAAATTTTACCTTCCTGATTTCAGTTCCAGTTTTCAAAAAAATCTTTTTTTTTTGTCTATTATGGGCCTAAATGGAGTTAACTATTATTAGAAGAAAATTTCAATAAAGACTAAATATTGTGAGTCACATTCTCTCAAACTATTATTTTCTTCTGCATGTTTTGGCTGGTTTTCAGTTGAGTTTATAAAGCTTTCTATTCATGTCCCCTAAATAAGGGAGGACATCCTTCTAATGAGGTCATTTTAAAATTAATGTTGAATATCATTTTTAGAGTTTAAATAGTTTACAATATACCTTTCTTTGCAAATTCTCCATTTGATTTCTGAGCCTTACTTGAGTCCTCTTCTGAAGAACATTGTGTATGGTGGTTTCCTCACAGTTTAGTGGGATGACTGCCATCAGGAGTCTTCAGCTTTACAGCCAGGGGAAATCATAGTGACAGTGAGATTACTGTGCATGAAATTTATTTTTTATGATTATGACACTCATCACTCCTGGGGTATCCTGTCCTCTTGTCACCAGCAGTTTTCACAGTTATTTTGAAAGGAATGTGAAAGGGGTATGTGAAAAGAAGAAATTAGTCTCATGTAATAATTCACATCTTTAAAATACTTAGCACTTAGAATAGATTATTCAGCTACCTTTTCTGTCACCTTTGTGTATTAGCTTTGGCAACTGGATCTGATGCATTAGAACAGGATGTGGATATCTGTTCTTTTATCAAGACAATATACATTTCATCTGAAGACTTGACTAGATTCTTTATGCTGAACTCAGAGATAAGCTAACTTTCCCCGAGTTGCCAAGGGCAACTTGACTGCACATGAAATTAGAAACTACTCTGAAAACATAATGTCTGGCTAGACACATTCTTATATTTCATTTCAGGAAAATATTCACCTAATATCTGTTATCTCCTGCTGTCAAAACACTGCTGATGAATGCTGCCTATCCCTTGAATCACATATCTGAGGTCTGTGAAAGACTGTGCATAAGATTTAAAAATACATATATTTCTAACAGGACACCTTTATTTACAAATGATGCTAAATTTAAACAAGGAGAATGTAGGCATATTTGGGAATCAAATTTTACCTTCCTGATTTCAGTTCCAGTTTTCAAAAAAATCTTTTTTTTTTGTCTATTATGGGCCTAAATGGAGTTAACTATTATTAGAAGAAAATTTCAATAAAGACTAAATATTGTGAGTCACATTCTCTCAAACTATTATTTTCTTCTGCATGTTTTGGCTGGTTTTCAGTTGAGTTTATAAAGCTTTCTATTCATGTCCCCTAAATAAGGGAGGACATCCTTCTAATGAGGTCATTTTAAAATTAATGTTGAATATCATTTTTAGAGTTTAAATAGTTTACAATATACCTTTCTTTGCAAATTCTCCATTTGATTTCTGAGCCTTACTTGAGTCCTCTTCTGAAGAACATTGTGTATGGTGGTTTCCTCACAGTTTAGTGGGATGACTGCCATCAGGAGTCTTCAGCTTTACAGCCAGGGGAAATCATAGTGACAGTGAGATTACTGTGCATGAAATTTATTTTTTATGATTATGACACTCATCACTCCTGGGGTATCCTGTCCTCTTGTCACCAGCAGTTTTCACAGTTATTTTGAAAGGAATGTAAAAGGGGGTATGTGAAAAGAAGAAATTAGTCTCATGTAATAATTCACATCTTTAAAATACTTAGCACTTAGAATAGATTATTCAGCTACCTTTTCTGTCACCTTTGTGTATTAGCTTTGGCAACTGGATCTGATGCATTAGAACAGGATGTGGATATCTGTTCTTTTATCAAGACAATATACATTTCATCTGAAGACTTGACTAGATTCTTTATGCTGAACTCAGAGATAAGCTAACTTTCCCCGAGTTGCCAAGGGCAACTTGACTGCACATGAAATTAGAAACTACTCTGAAAACATAATGTCTGGCTAGACACATTCTTATATTTCATTTCAGGAAAATATTCACCTAATATCTGTTATCTCCTGCTGTCAAAACACTGCTGATGAATGCTGCCTATCCCTTGAATCACATATCTGAGGTCTGTGAAAGACTGTGCATAATAGAAGTGATAATATTTCCATGTAGCAGGAAGCTTCATTTCTGCACTGAATTGTCAAGTAGCCCCAATACATCTGACTTCATCTATATACTTCTTTATGTTTGAAATTGTCGCCATGTGTTCAGGTTGTACTTCCACTTATTTCCTCAGAAATGTCATTCCATGGAAGATTCCCTTCTCTGCTTTCTCCCTCCTATTTTTTCTATTTATTCAATTCCTCAAGTTACAACCATGATTTTCTTCATAATAGACATTAATTTATGTCATTTATTGTATTCTCTTTATTTAGCTATGAAGAATCATAGTTGCAATGTGAATATTCATGTATATGACTCTGACATTCCCTGGGAAAGTTAAAGAGAAATAAAGACATCACTGATGGGGACTAGCAAGCCTCCCAGGCATGCCCTTGTGATGTAGCCATATCTTGGCATTTACTGCCTCCCAACTTCTGGCACAGAGCTCCAGGGTCATTTGCACTTGGGGTGAGTCAGAAATGAGAGATGACTCATTAAAACAAACTCATGAAAGATTGATGTGTAAACCACATATTGATGGAGTCATTTCTTGTGATAAATAGCTGACAAGAAGTCTCAGTATTTATAGTAGCTCTTCAGTGCAGAATCCAAATCCATCTAATGGAAAATCTGTGCCAGAAATCAAGTTATACTCTCAAAGTTTGTAAGTGAAAGTGTTAATTACTCAGTCATGTCTGACTCTTTGCAACCCCATGGAGTGTAGCTCTCCAGGTTCCTCTGTCCATGGGATTCTTCAGGCAAGGATACTAGAGTAGGTTGTCATTCCCTTCTCCAGGAGATCTTCAGGACCAGGACCCAGCAGGTCAGCTGGGTGCATAGAAAATAGCATGTGCACCGAGACATTAAGAAATACACACCCACACCCACACCACACACACACACACACTCACACACACACACCCACACACACACACACCCACACACACACCCACACCCACACCCACACCACACCCACACACACACACACACACACACCCCACCCCTCCCCATGGGAATGGGGGGGCTCAAGCTCTCTTGAGTCAAGGCCCTGATAATATTCACCAGTCACTCTTACTGAGAGCTTAAGCATCCAGGTGTTTACATGGAACAATATTAGCAAGGGCTGGGACCCACTCACAGGCCTGATCAATAACTACTCTTATTACTCTAAGTTGTTTATTTTATCTCCTTAATGAAAGGGTGTACTGCAGCTGGGGGACAACTAGAATGGCAAGAGGTTAAGGAGTCTGTTCTGTGTGCACATGCAGCGTTCTAACTGCACTGACCTGGCATTTCAAAGTCCCCAACAGATCTCCCACCTGTTGCTAATCAGTATGACCCCAGCTAATGAGCCCATGTGAATTGAATCAACTTGTTTTAATCTTAGTTCTTTCATTTCCAAAATGTTTTTCCCTTGGCTCAGCTAAAGCTGTGAAAGCCTCCACTGGTTTCCTCGCAACTCAGAAATCTGACCTGGATATCCTTCCTGTATTACACACAGATTCTTTACTGTCTCAGCCACTAGGGAAGCCCTCAGAATTGGTAGGTGAGTCTGAATTTGGGGGTAACTTGGCATGGAAAACCCCAAAAATGAAAAAGCCATATCTTCCAGGCATGCCCTTGTGATGTAGCCATATCTTGGCATTTACTGCCTCCCAACTTCTGGCACAGAGCTCCAGGGTCATTTGCACTTGGGGTGAGTCAGAAATGAGAGATGACTCATTAAAACAAACTCATGAAAGATTGATGTGTAAACCACATATTGATGGAGTCATTTCTTGTGATAAATAGCTGACAAGAAGTCTCAGTATTTATAGTAGCTCTTCAGTGCAGAATCCAAATCCATCTAATGGAAAATCTGTGCCAGAAATCAAGTTATACTCTCAAAGTTTGTAAGTGAAAGTGTTAATTACTCAGTCATGTCTGACTCTTTGCAACCCCATGGAGTGTAGCTCTCCAGGTTCCTCTGTCCATGGGATTCTTCAGGCAAGGATACTAGAGTAGGTTGTCATTCCCTTCTCCAGGAGATCTTCAGGACCAGGACCCAGCAGGTCAGCTGGGTGCATAGAAAATAGCATGTGCACCGAGACATTAAGAAATACACACCCACACCCACACCACACACACCCACCCACACACACCCACCCACACACCCACCCACGCACACACCCACACACACACCCACACCCACACCCACACCCACACCCACACCCACACACCCACACACACACACACACACACACCCCACCCCTCCCCATGGGAATGGGGGGGCTCAAGCTCTCTTGAGTCAAGGCCCTGATAATATTCACCAGTCACTCTTACTGAGAGCTTAAGCATCCAGGTGTTTACATGGAACAATATTAGCAAGGGCTGGGACCCACTCACAGGCCTGATCAATAACTACTCTTATTACTCTAAGTTGTTTATTTTATCTCCTTAATGAAAGGGTGTACTGCAGCTGGGGGACAACTAGAATGGCAAGAGGTTAAGGAGTCTGTTCTGTGTGCACATGCAGCGTTCTAACTGCACTGACCTGGCATTTCAAAGTCCCCAACAGATCTCCCACCTGTTGCTAATCAGTATGACCCCAGCTAATGAGCCCATGTGAATTGAATCAACTTGTTTTAATCTTAGTTCTTTCATTTCCAAAATGTTTTTCCCTTGGCTCAGCTAAAGCTGTGAAAGCCTCCACTGGTTTCCTCGCAACTCAGAAATCTGACCTGGATATCCTTCCTGTATTACACACAGATTCTTTACTGTCTCAGCCACTAGGGAAGCCCTCAGAATTGGTAGGTGAGTCTGAATTTGAGCAAGGATGCACATCATAGGTGGATGACACTTTAGGCTCCATGTGGATGTTCTTGCTGACCCTAGAAGCAAAATTAGGAGAGGACTTTTTTTTTTATTCTATTTTGAAATTTTCTTTGCTTTGGACTTCAGACAGGTCAATCTTCTAATATTAATAATTTATTTCTTGGATATCACAGGATATGTTAGAGTTTGACTTTTATATATCATGAGTGCTTGACTAGATTTTCAGATCCTGTCTTCCTGCCTTGGGTCTTAGAGACATTCTACTTTTTAAGATAGTGTCTGTAGACAGTTCTCAGTGGCCAGCTGTTGCTAGTTTAATAAGTTCATCTTATTTCCAAGTTTCCAAGCTTTAGTTTCATTTGCTGGTGGCTTCTTTGTGTCTGTTAAGTCTCATGTGACTGTCACATAGGACTTTTTGTCAGGGGGAGTTGGGGAGGACGGTGGGTGGGCAGGCCATTTCTACTGATCTTTCATTTATCTATTTTCATCCATGTTTGTTCTTTGGACCTTGTGGGCCTCCCATCGCGGTGGGAGGCCTCTGTTGTCGCAGAGCAAGAGCTCTGGGCATATGCACTCTAGAGCTCCGGCTCAGTAATTGGACAAATCGGTCCAGCCGCTCCGCTTCCCAGGCCAGGGATTGAACCTGCACCCCTTACACTGCAAGGCGGTGTCCTTACCCACTGGACCACCAGGGAAGTCCCACATAGGATTTTTTATACTTAGTCTATGAGTGGTGAATCCTTGTTTTCTATGGGCTAAAGAAAACAAAGACTTGCCACTTAATATTTTACACTGCCCAACACTTATGTACACGGAATGCCTATTACAATGAGGTACAAACTGCATTTACACCTTAATAGTGACATAATTAACAAGACAGTTTTGGTGGAGAGCATGGAAACTTCTTCCTCAGAATCTGAGGGAAAGGGCAGTGATGATGCTGATATAGAAAAATGTTTAGAATTAAATGTTAAAAAAAGGTAATCATATTCAAATAATGTTTCCAAAATCTTTTCAATGAGCTGTTGATGATTAGGAAGAGTTTGAGACTCCTTAAGGAAAGAAGAACTTTGGGAAAATTTCTGTGGAAAACGTGATGGGCGGGGGGTGCAAGGAAATGCCACTTCCTTTAAATGATGCTAAATCCAGAGTTTCACAGATAACAACTTGAAGGGACTCTCTGGATCAGGACATCTGATCAGAGGGCATGAACCCCTTTTTGGAATTTTCCAGAATTGCTTCACCAGTGCAGGATCCCTTTTTCCCTTCCTTTCGTGGGTTTCAGCAAGGTCAAAAGAAACTGCAATTCCAAACAAGTTTAACTAAATAGCACAGGATAATGAAAATACTGAATATCTAAATATTGAGATACTTAGGAACCTAAATAATTAAATTTACAAGCAAGAGCTTTGCACTCCCAAGCTTATTGGTTCCACCTTTTGTACGCATAGAACCTCAAGAAAGAGCCAGGTCATACCTATGTCTCTTACTTACTCTTAGCAATTGCTGTATTTAATTCCTAGGGATAGAATGACCATCTTAGCTACACTCTAAGAGTAAAGTAAAGAGAGGTTAACCTATTTTTTAATGCCAGTTCTCCCCCTTTAATTTACTAGTCTGAATGGCAACCACTTCTTGAGGTGATTACATGAAATCCTTCCCTTGAAGTCAGTGTCTATTATTATAGATGCTAACTATATTAACTTAATACAGAGACTATAGATCTGCAGTTGTAGATTGGTAATCAGTAATACTCATGTGGGAAGAATTACATCTAAAGATTTTCTTCATCGAGTGTCATTAAGGAGTTATGAAAATAGTGCTAGCCTAGGAAACCAGAAACACTTCAAAAAACAGAATTTGTTGACATGCTGTTTAAGATACAACAAACATGATGTGCTGATTAAAATGTAAGAAAACATTTTAAATGCCAAGCTGAGGAACTGAAAATTAAGTGATATACAAAGAGGCCAAAAATATGGAAAATGAAAAACCAGAAGACATAAACTGAAGGTTGGTCTGCTAATGAGCATTTGAGGTGGTTGGTGTCAAGGGACTTGGATTTGAATGACTGAAGGGAAAAACAAACAGGAATCCAGGGAGCAGATGATTGAGAAAGAATCAGATTGATATTTTCCTGTGTTGTTATTTCCACTACTGTTCAACATATTTAAAATGTGTTGAACACATTAAGCTAAATGCCTGATAAAAGGAAAAGAAGAAAATAAAGAAAGGAGGGATAAATGAAGATTCATTTGTGTACATACTTATTTAGATGAAACAGTATTTAAAGTACTTTTTGAGGCCTTATACTGTAAATTTTTCTCTTTTTGTGGTTGAGAATGTAATCTTAGTTTTTTCATTTAATAAGATCCTCAAACTATCATTCAGATTTTTTTGCAGCTTAAAAATGACATTTGAAGAACATGATTCATAACATGCTCAATTAATATTTATTGCTTCAGGCATTTCAAAATATGAAACACTCAGCCTTTGTAAGAAATCACTTAGGTCTCAAATTCTAGCTCACAAAATATTTTCAAAGAGGGGGAAAGAAACAATGAATCACTTTCGGCCATTCCAATAAAAAATTCAGAGATAGAAGAAGGAATAAAAACACTGAAAACCACTGAATATTGCTTGGCTCATTTCTGATTTTGTTTTTGACCTTGTGAAAGTTCCCTCTATCTTTAAACTCTTTGCTCATCAAAAATGGAGCCTTTTTCCCCAGAACTTTTTCAAAGAGGATATATCTAATGTATTGCCTCAAACAGTTTGTAGAATGAAGCAAAATATGAATTATTAAATAAATAATATCTAATGTTTATAGTCTGGAATAAAAATAGTATGGGTGGAAGAATAAAAGTCTTTCTGTTCTGTTTTGAATCCCTAAAATGAAATTTTCTCTGTCATGATGCCATTCTCCTACTGACTTGAAGAAGTGCAAGATTTCATTATGATGAAACTTTGTAATTATCTGCTCTTAATAAGGAAGGATCAGAGTGAGTGTGAGGAAAATATCAACAATTCTTTTTTCTTTTCCTTTATAGACTCAATTAAAATGTTACTTAAATTTTATTGGAACAGTTGTTTATACTATTGCTGAGCGAGCATTTTAAGCTACACAAGTAGACACTGAGAAATAGATTGATTATTCTACCCATTCTTAAGCCTATAAACATGTTGAGACTTTTCACAGTTAAAAATAATCTGAGGGAAATGACTGTTGTGAAAAGAGTTTTATCTAGCAGTTAACATCATAAGAGAAAGCAACATAAAGCATTACAATTGCCTAGTAATTATGCCATTTATTTTGGAAAGCCATTTTTTTACATAGGGATTAGTGATATCTGTATTTGTCTATATATGTGTCTATATCTATATGTCTGTATCTATATATGTCTATATCTACATATATATCTTTATCTAGTTTTTACTTTGTATTTGCAGGTTTAGTTGTATTAGGGTGTCTGCTTTACTCATGTATGAAAAGATAGTCTTTTCTTCATTTTCATCTGAACTTGTAGAATATGAGTTCTAGGACTTCTAGTAGGGGACAAGTATTTAGCTTTCCTCTTTTCTTTTTTCTCTGGGCCGCACGTTCAAGATTTTGTGCTTGAGGGAACTTCCAGTTTTACTCTCTGGACACTTTAAGGTAACCCAGAATCCCAGGAACTGGATATGTCTTGAGTTTCTTTATTTTCTGAAGAGAAGTATTCAGTCACCTTCAGAATTGTATTTCTTCCTCTATCTTTTTTGCTTAAATTCCTTTTTAAACTTTTTCAAAAAGGACCTTTTTCCCCAGAACTTTTCAAAGAGGATATTGCCTCAAACAGTTTGTAGAATGAAGCAAAATATGAATTATTAAATAAATAATATCTAATGTTTATAGTCTGGAATAAAAATAGTATGGGTGGAAGAATAAAAGTCTTTCTGTTCTGTTTTGAATCCCTAAAATGAAATTTTCTCTGTCATGATGCCATTCTCCTACTGACTTGAAGAAGTGCAAGATTTCATTATGATGAAACTTTGTAATTATCTGCTCTTAATAAGGAAGGATCAGAGTGAGTGTGAGGAAAATATCAACAATTCTTTTTTCTTTTCCTTTATAGACTCAATTAAAATGTTACTTAAATTTTATTGGAACAGTTGTTTATACTATTGCTGAGCGAGCATTTTAAGCTACACAAGTAGACACTGAGAAATAGATTGATTATTCTACCCATTCTTAAGCCTATAAACATGTTGAGACTTTTCACAGTTAAAAATAATCTGAGGGAAATGACTGTTGTGAAAAGAGTTTTATCTAGCAGTTAACATCATAAGAGAAAGCAACATAAAGCATTACAATTGCCTAGTAATTATGCCATTTATTTTGGAAAGCCATTTTTTTACATAGGGATTAGTGATATCTGTATTTGTCTATATATGTGTCTATATCTATATGTCTGTATCTATATATGTCTATATCTACATATATATCTTTATCTAGTTTTTACTTTGTATTTGCAGGTTTAGTTGTATTAGGGTGTCTGCTTTACTCATGTATGAAAAGATAGTCTTTTCTTCATTTTCATCTGAACTTGTAGAATATGAGTTCTAGGACTTCTAGTAGGGGACAAGTATTTAGCTTTCCTCTTTTCTTTTTTCTCTGGGCCGCACGTTCAAGATTTTGTGCTTGAGGGAACTTCCAGTTTTACTCTCTGGACACTTTAAGGTAACCCAGAATCCCAGGAACTGGATATGTCTTGAGTTTCTTTATTTTCTGAAGAGAAGTATTCAGTCACCTTCAGAATTGTATTTCTTCCTCTGATTCATTAAAATATATCTCTCCTGGTGAATGCTAAAGAAAGTGATGTTATTGTTTAAATGAAATTTTAAATCAAAGAGAACATTCATCTGATTATCATTTAGTAATTTCTGTAATTTCTTATTACAGTTATCTCTTTGACTCATTTGTCATACATCTTTTCTTATCTTCCCTCTGGTGGCAGAGGCCCTTGAGACATCAAAGTCAGTTGTATTCATTAAACTCAGTTAAATCAAAGTGCTAACATTTCAGGTAAATCTTAGCACTTTGAGGGACACTCAGAGGAGGTATTCCATTCATCAATCAAGGATCTATCATTAAGCAAGAACTTTTCCTCAAGTAAAGCATTAATGGAGCATGAAGCTTTTTCTTTTGGTGAGTTTCACATATACATTTCAATTAAACTGTATTCATGGATAACAAGGTTTAGCCATTCAGATCTTTCAGTTTCTATTAATATATTTTTACCCTATAGAAAGGGAACTTGATTCAGTTTTACTGTGTTACCTAAGTGTGGATTCTGTTCATTTCATTTGAATGCCTTTCAGTACTACAATGTAGCCCTTTGCCTACATATATGAGTTGTGTATGACATGTAGGCTCTTACTCCTAGCTTCTACTGAAAAGGATCTTCTAAAATAGGACATTTTTCAATGTAACTATAAAGAAAATAGTAAAAATATAAACTCATATTTATATCCATCATCCAACTTCAGCAATTAACAGTATCTTGACCATCCCCCAATCCCCCAACTTTTTCTTTCTTTTTTTTTTTTTTTAATTTTTTTTTCTTAGTTTTTTTTTTTTTTTTTTTGGCCACTCTTTTTATTGGTCTTTCATTTACTTATTTTCATCCATTGTTGTTCTTTTGGCCTGTGTGGGCCTCCAATCACAGTGGCCTCTTGCTGCAGAGCACTGGCTTTGGGCGCATGCACTCCAAAGCACCTGCTCATAATTGGGCACACTGGTCCAACTGATCCACGGCATGTGGGATCTTCCCATGCCAGGGATCAAACCAGCACCCGTTGCAGTGCAAGACAGACTCTTTACCCACTGGGCCACCAGGGAAGCCCCATTTTCTTTCTTTTTTTAAGTTAAAGCATTATAAAGAAAACCTCACATATTATCCTCCCAAAGGTTCATCAGTATGTCCATTTAACAGATAAAATCCTTGAGAAAAAGACCACATTATAGCATTACCAAAAGTTAAAAGTAGGTTCATGGACCTAGTTTTCTTAAACATGTCCTTTAGAGCTCATTTGCTAGAATCCATATATGTCAAAAAATTATCAAGGATCTTATCTTTTTAAGGGGGCCAAAAGTCAGTTGTATTCATTAAACTCAGTTAAATCAAAGTGCTAACATTTCAGGTAAATCTTAGCACTTTGAGGGACACTCAGAGGAGGTATTCCATTCATCAATCAAGGATCTATCATTAAGCAAGAACTTTTCCTCAAGTAAAGCATTAATGGAGCATGAAGCTTTTTCTTTTGGTGAGTTTCACATATACATTTCAATTAAACTGTATTCATGGATAACAAGGTTTAGCCATTCAGATCTTTCAGTTTCTATTAATATATTTTTACCCTATAGAAAGGGAACTTGATTCAGTTTTACTGTGTTACCTAAGTGTGGATTCTGTTCATTTCATTTGAATGCCTTTCAGTACTACAATGTAGCCCTTTGCCTACATATATGAGTTGTGTATGACATGTAGGCTCTTACTCCTAGCTTCTACTGAAAAGGATCTTCTAAAATAGGACATTTTTCAATGTAACTATAAAGAAAATAGTAAAAATATAAACTCATATTTATATCCATCATCCAACTTCAGCAATTAACAGTATCTTGACCATCCCCCAATCCCCCAACTTTTTCTTTCTTTTTTTTTTTTTTTAAATTTTTTTTCTTAGGTTTTTTTTTTTTTTTTTTGGCCACTCTTTTTATTGGTCTTTCATTTACTTATTTTCATCCATTGTTGTTCTTTTGGCCTGTGTGGGCCTCCAATCACAGTGGCCTCTTGCTGCAGAGCACTGGCTTTGGGCGCATGCACTCCAAAGCACCTGCTCATAATTGGGCACACTGGTCCAACTGATCCACGGCATGTGGGATCTTCCCATGCCAGGGATCAAACCAGCACCCGTTGCAGTGCAAGACAGACTCTTTACCCACTGGGCCACCAGGGAAGCCCCATTTTCTTTCTTTTTTTAAGTTAAAGCATTATAAAGAAAACCTCACATATTATCCTCCCAAAGGTTCATCAGTATGTCCATTTAACAGATAAAATCCTTGAGAAAAAGACCACATTATAGCATTACCAAAAGTTAAAAGTAGTTTTAAAAATTTTATTACTAGTCATCCATTTGGACCTAGTTTTCTTAAACATGTCCTTTAGAGCTCATTTGCTAGAATCCATATATGGTTCATATATTACTTATTTAATTATTGTTTTTTGTTCCTTGTCATTGATTTGTTGGAGAGATCAGGTTTTTTTTTTTCTCATAGCATATGCTAAATTTGGCTTATTGCTTCCAGTGATGTCATTTTTCTTTTCCTACTTTAATCCATGTATTCTGCATTCTCAGAGTAAGATCTAGAGGTTTAATTAGATTTAGATTTCAATTTCATTCTTTCTGGAGTAAGAATGTTTCACAGAACATCATATCAGGAATTACATGATTTATGGCTCACTTTAAGTGATGTTTAAGCTCATTAGTGGGTTGAGACAATGCCAATGTGATTCTCTTTGAAAAAAATTCTTTGTCAAATTTCATTTGATGTTTTTAGTATCATCATTGTCATGCTCCATTATATCATTAGGTTGGTATGAGATAATAATTTTACAATTCTATCAACGCTTTGCATTTATTAACTTGAATGCTTCTTTAAAGAAGAATTTTCACACATCAACTGTTTTCTTATCTTGAAATATAATTTGTTCATGAAAGGCAGTATAAATGATTGATTCATTCACTTCATTACTGAATTTTGAAAATAATGAGTTCATATCTTGGTAAGTCCCATGTGTTTGTGTTGTAGAGGCGATATGTGTGTTGAACTCATGGGTTTTACATGTTTAGTGTGTTTCTTTAAAAAAATCAATATTTTAACATATTTTGCAGGGCTAATCTGATGGTAATAGTTTGTCTCAGCTTTTGTAAGAATGCATTTTTATTTCTCCTTCACTTTTGAGGAAAATTTTGCTGATATACAATTCTAGGTTGTTGCACCCTGGCTTTGGGCGCATGCACTCCAAAGCACCTGCTCATAATTGGGCACACTGGTCCAACTGATCCACGGCATGTGGGATCTTCCCATGCCAGGGATCAAACCAGCACCCGTTGCAGTGCAAGACAGACTCTTTACCCACTGGGCCACCAGGGAAGCCCCATTTTCTTTCTTTTTTTAAGTTAAAGCATTATAAAGAAAACCTCACATATTATCCTCCCAAAGGTTCATCAGTATGTCCATTTAACAGATAAAATCCTTGAGAAAAAGACCACATTATAGCATTACCAAAAGTTAAAAGTAGTTTTAAAAATTTTATTACTAGTCATCCATTTGGACCTAGTTTTCTTAAACATGTCCTTTAGAGCTCATTTGCTAGAATCCATATATGGTTCATATATTACTTATTTAATTATTGTTTTTTGTTCCTTGTCATTGATTTGTTGGAGAGATCAGGTTTTTTTTTTTCTCATAGCATATGCTAAATTTGGCTTATTGCTTCCAGTGATGTCATTTTTCTTTTCCTACTTTAATCCATGTATTCTGCATTCTCAGAGTAAGATCTAGAGGTTTAATTAGATTTAGATTTCAATTTCATTCTTTCTGGAGTAAGAATGTTTCACAGAACATCATATCAGGAATTACATGATTTATGGCTCACTTTAAGTGATGTTTAAGCTCATTAGTGGGTTGAGACAATGCCAATGTGATTCTCTTTGAAAAGAATTCTTTGTCAAATTTCATTTGATGTTTTTAGTATCATCATTGTCATGCTCCATTATATCATTAGGTTGGTATGAGATAATAATTTTACAATTCTATCAACGCTTTGCATTTATTAACTTGAATGCTTCTTTAAAGAAGAATTTTCACACATCAACTGTTTTCTTATCTTGAAATATAATTTGTTCATGAAAGGCAGTATAAATGATTGATTCATTCACTTCATTACTGAATTTTGAAAATAATGAGTTCATATCTTGGTAAGTCCCATGTGTTTGTGTTGTAGAGGCGATATGTGTGTTGAACTCATGGGTTTTACATGTTTAGTGTGTTTCTTTAAAAAAATCAATATTTTAACATATTTTGCAGGGCTAATCTGATGGTAATAGTTTGTCTCAGCTTTTGTAAGAATGAATTTTTATTTCTCCTTCACTTTTGAGGAAAATTTTGCTGATATACAATTCTAAGTTGTTGTTGTACATGTATATTTTCCTCAATATTAAGTATTTTATTCAACTTTCTTCTTGCTTGCCTAATTTCCTCTACAGATAAGATGTTACCCTCTACCTGGCTTTTTCAATATTTTTTCTTTGTTTTGTTTTTCTGCACATTGAATGTGATATATTTAGGTGTATTTTATTGATATTTACCCTGTTTGGTGTTTTTCTGAATCTCTTGGATCCATGATTCAGTGTTTAATTTCAAAAAGTTCCTAATCATTACCACTTAAAACTTTTCTTCTATATTCTTTCCTTTTTTTTAACTCCTCTGAGATCCTGGTCATGAGTATGTCCCACAGTTCTTGATGTTCCGGAGTTGTTTTATGTTTTTCTTTCATGTTCCTGTTTGAGGAGTTTCTATTGACATATCTTTAAGTTTCTTGGATATGTCCAGTCTATTGATGAACCTATCAAAACCCTTTACACTTTTGTCACATTTTTTGAAATTTATAGCATTCTTTTGTGATTTTTTTTTAGATTTGGCCCCTGGAGAATTGCATGTACCTGCTTTCCCATTAACCCACAATATATGAATCATAGTTATAGTAAATTCCCTATCTCATAATTCTAATATCTGTGTCATAGCTGAGTTTGGTTCTAAGACTTGCTTTGTCTATACTAACTATATATTTACTAGCCTTTTGTTGTACCATATACTTTTTGTTGAAGGTGGGACATGGTATATGAAAGTAATAAGAAACTGAGATAAATTGGCCCTTACTGTTAGGATTTATGTTAACCTAGCTAAGACGTCAGCTGTGTTTAATGTGTTCTATCACTACAGGTGTCAGAGGCTTCAAATTCTCTAGTGTCATAGTCTGTGCTCCTCTTAATGTTGGCATTCCTTATATACTCTTCCTGAGAGAAGGTTTGTGCAGCTCTTCTAACTATAATCCACTACTATTATGTGTGTGTGAGCTAGGTCATTCAGGCATGTTCAACTCTTTGCGTCCCTTTGGACTGTAGCCCACCAGACTCCCCTCTTCATGGGTTTTCCCAGGCAAGAATATTGGAGTAGGTTGCCATTTCCTCCTCTAAGGGATCTTCCCAACCTAGGAAATGAAGCCATGTCACCTGTGTCTCCTGCATTGCTGGCAGATTTTTCACCTGCTGAGCCATTAGGGAAGCCCTCACTACTATTATACTGGAGCTCTACTGGTGTGTGAATGAAATGTTAAGAAGCATTTCATAGTCTTATAATTATAGACACATGTCTTTTTGTCAATATGTGTATCTGGACTGTGATCCAATTCATCTTTCATTGAGTTCTTGCTTTCAGATAAAAGATATTCCAAGCCATTTTGTACATTGTCTTTCTCAAACCTGCAAGGAGCAGTCTCTTCAAGAAAGCTTGAAAATAGTCATTAAAGAGCAAAACAAACAAAACGTATTCTTGATGAACTTTAAATTATTCCATAGTATTGCTCCCTTGGTATCCATTTTGTCTGGCTGAGTGGCCTAAAGAAGGGACCTTAAATTGATAATACCCTAGTTAGCAGCCCACAGAGACACAAGCAAATATGAGTCTTTCATGTGAGTTATTCAAGAGCCCTGGTGATCCACAGCCTCCTTGTCTTCCAGTACCTATGTATACCTTACATGCCCCTTAGATAAGGCTCCCATGGGCTGTACCAAAAGCTTGTCATTTGGTTTGAAATGATCAATCTGGTCTAAGCCCAGCAGCCGCCAAACAATCCACTCATAGGCCCTAGTAAATGCATGCACCTCTCTATCTTTTTGCAGTCTATCTTGACCTCTGTCTATGGCCCCTGGAGGATTGCATGTACTTTTTCCAGGACTGGTGAGTAACAAACTTCTCTTTTCTAATTTCTTTTATGGTCTGTTGTGGAATGATGGCTTGCCACCCAATGCCTGTTTGACGCAACAAATGCTTATATGACAGATTCTTTTGATCTTTGTAATAATTTGCCTATTTATATTATTATAATATATAATCTATTGATAATTATTATGTTTATTAGTATTTCTTTCATAGTTGAATAATATTTATTGAGCACCTAATCTGTGCCAGGTACTGCTGTAGTCTGAAGGTTTATCAGTGAACAAACAAGACTTCTGCATTCATTTCACTTTATTATAGAAATGACAACCAAAACACAATAAACTCTGATAAATTAGTAAAACATAAAGAGTTATAAGTTGCTAGGTACTTTTGGAAAAAAGGACAAAATAGAGCAGAAAAGAGGGACAACGATGCTGTGCATACATATGGTCTGTTATATTTTTTAAAAAAGTGATCTAGGTGGTCTTCAGCAATCTCACCATTAGGCTTACACCCTGATGAAATCAAAGTTGAAAGTGACACCTGTAGCCCAATGTTCACTGCATACAATAGCTAGATCATGGAAGCATCCTAGATATCTATTGTCTAATGAATGGATAAAGAAGCTCTGGTACATATATACAATGGAATATTTCTCAGCCACTAAAAGAAATGCAGAAGATTCAGTCCTAATGGATGGATGAATTTAGAACCTATTATACACAGTAAAGTAAGTCAAAAAGAGAAGGATAGATACAGTATACTAACACACATATATATGGAATCTAGTAAGTTTGTACTAATAAATACACATTCATAGCATCGATGGAAAAACAGTCACAGAGAACAGACTTATGGACATTGGGGAGAGGGAAAAGTGGGTGAGAGATATGGAAAGAACAACACGGAACCCTATACTATCTTATGTAAAAGAGGTAACTATTGTCAATGTGCTATGGAACTAGGGGATCATATATGGGGGCTATGTGACGCCCTAGAGGGGTGGTATGGGGGGGAAGTGAATATACATATGACTAATCTAGAATTAGTTACATATCTGTAAACAAACAAAAAAAAACTGTAAAATCAAAAAGGCAAAATAAAAAAACTTGTGATTGTGAAAAAAATGTGATCTAAGTGGTCTTATTGAGTGGCAACTGGGTTAAACTTGAAATGGGTGAGGGGGTTAGCCATTCTAATAACGGGAAAGAGTGTTCTAGACATATTCTACTACCCCATAGGCAAGCAATTACTGCATGTCCTATTAAACTACGATGATAATATGGATTTAGGTTTCAGTGAGGCATCACGGTAGAGATCTCTATAACCTTTTGGAGTGCTGAAGTACTCTGAAGCTGAGAAATTTTGGCTATAGTATTTTGTATTTTCTGCTTAGAACAGAAAGAAGCCCTAATTAGTCAAAGAAGGGAAATACTTATGTTATATTAAGTACTTCTCTAACCTTTAAGGAGTAATTTAGAAAACAGTGCCAAATAATAATTTTTATTGGATGGGTCTACAATGAATTGAAAGTGATACCATGCCTTGGATCATCAGTTTTGGGAATTTCCTTCTCAGTCACATTTAATTAAAGAAAATGTTCATGTTAAATAAAGTTCTTTCATTTGCATAAAGAGAACTATGAAAGATCACTAATTGTGATTTCTAATACAAGAAAATAGTTGAGACTTAATTATTAAACTAAAAATGAAGTTGCTATAATTATGATTTTTTTAACTGAGAATAAGTTTTTTTGGGGTGCCTCTATTTTATTGGTTATTTATTTATTTATTTTCATCCATCTTTATTCTTTGGCCTTTGTGCGCCTCCCATTGTAGTGGCCTCTCTCATTGCAGAGCACCAGCTCGGGGCACATGTGCTCCAGAGCACTGGCTCATAATTGGACATACCAGTTCAGCCGCTCCACAGCATGGGAGATCTTCAGAGGGCAGGGATCGAGCTGGTACCCCTTGAACTGCAAGCTGGACTCTTTACTCACTGGACAACCAGGAAAGCCCAAACAAAAGTTTTTTGAACTGAAAACAATAAAACAACAGCATCAAGTAGTACAATGTGCTATGGAACTAGGGGATCATATATGGGGCTATGTGACGCCCTAGAGGGTGGTATGGGGAAGTGAATATACATATGACTAATCTAGAATTAGTTACATATCTGTAAACAAACAAAAAACTGTAAAATCAAAAAGGCAAAATAAAAAAACTTGTGATTGTGAAAAAAATGTGATCTAAGTGGTCTTATTGAGTGGCAACTGGGTTAAACTTGAAATGGGTGAGGGGGTTAGCCATTCTAATAACGGGAAAGAGTGTTCTAGACATATTCTACTACCCCATAGGCAAGCAATTACTGCATGTCCTATTAAACTACGATGATAATATGGATTTAGGTTTCAGTGAGGCATCACGGTAGAGATCTCTATAACCTTTTGGAGTGCTGAAGTACTCTGAAGCTGAGAAATTTTGGCTATAGTATTTTGTATTTTCTGCTTAGAACAGAAAGAAGCCCTAATTAGTCAAAGAAGGGAAATACTTATGTTATATTAAGTACTTCTCTAACCTTTAAGGAGTAATTTAGAAAACAGTGCCAAATAATAATTTTTATTGGATGGGTCTACAATGAATTGAAAGTGATACCATGCCTTGGATCATCAGTTTTGGGAATTTCCTTCTCAGTCACATTTAATTAAAGAAAATGTTCATGTTAAATAAAGTTCTTTCATTTGCATAAAGAGAACTATGAAAGATCACTAATTGTGATTTCTAATACAAGAAAATAGTTGAGACTTAATTATTAAACTAAAAATGAAGTTGCTATAATTATGATTTTTTTAACTGAGAATAAGTTTTTTTGGGGTGCCTCTATTTTATTGGTTATTTATTTATTTATTTTCATCCATCTTTATTCTTTGGCCTTTGTGCGCCTCCCATTGTAGTGGCCTCTCTCATTGCAGAGCACCAGCTCGGGGCACATGTGCTCCAGAGCACTGGCTCATAATTGGACATACCAGTTCAGCCGCTCCACAGCATGGGAGATCTTCAGAGGGCAGGGATCGAGCTGGTACCCCTTGAACTGCAAGCTGGACTCTTTACTCACTGGACAACCAGGAAAGCCCAAACAAAAGTTTTTTGAACTGAAAACAATAAAACAACAGCATCAAGAGTACATCATAGTTAACATTTTGCTCATGTATTTTTCCACTTGGACATTTTCACATATCTTTTGAAGTTACATATGTTAATTTGCAATGTTTGAAATTGGAATTTTAATGAGTCCAATCATAATACTCCTTTATACATAAAAGTCGAAAGACCTTAATATACATTACCTTGTTAATTAGCTACAATTCTAAGTTTTAGAAAAAGGAGAGGTTATTATCCAAATGAGAATTAGAGAGGTTAAATTCTCAGTTGTAATAAAGTCAGATGATAAAGTTGATTTTCACTTTTACTAAAGCTAAAAATAGAAACCATATCTTATTGCTCCTAGCCTAGGAAAGTCTTTAAAAAAAAAAAAAAAACCTTTCTTATGTGAAACGGATCTTTGCCAAAAAGTCAGCCTGGGTCACAGGTACTTTTAAAACAGCTGGAGATAATAATGTTGAGTGGGAATGAGATTGACTGGAACAAGAGATCACTTACGTTGCCAGCTTAAAGCTGATTACTAAATTAAGAATTCTTTTTACTTGTTTCTTTAAAAGAACAAAAACAATAAGAAAACAGTATTTTTTCTGATGCCTGTGATTTCCTAATGATGAGATAAGACACTATTAAAAATCCTCCCTACAATTAAAGACAGTTAAAGATTGCCACAAATTCTTTGCGATATCTCCCATCAAGGGATGATGGAATCTATTTTTCTTCCTTTTGAGGCCCAGACCTTAAGACACTGAAAGGTATCATAGATGGAAAGACCATGTGCAGAAGCTCTGGGATAACATGTAGAGAGGCCTGGTGAGCCCAGCCTTCCAGGCATCTCAGCAATAGTGACTTCCAACAACTCACCCAGTCTAACTGAGTGATCTAGTAGATGCCAAACAAAACAGTAGAATCTCCCAGCTAAGCCCTACCTAACTCCTGAATTACAAAACAATGCAAGATATTAAGTAGTCTTATTTCAGACAATACCTTTTGGAATAGGTTGCTATACAGCAGTAGATAAATGCAACAAAGCCTTCCCTGACCTGACTCTCTTATTAGACTATATGACTCTCTCAGATATTTATTAAGTACTCATGAAGTCTAAAAAGGGGGAACTTTTCTCTTTAAGAGATGAACATAAAGTTCCTAAATATTCCTCATGAATAATCATCTTCCTTCTTTTTCAGTCATTGACTCAAAGATTAATCTCACTTCCATAGAATAAGTTCTTCTGCCATTTATCAGCATATGCACATTGGGCACCCCTCTTCATCCCCATTTGCTCTCAAAGTAAAAGACATGACCCTATATATCTCATTTTTATTTGCTTCTTTTGGTGGCTCCCTTTTAATGACAAATTATGTCTGCCAGGTCCCTCTACAGGTGACCAGAGCTAGAGACCATGGTGATGTACAGACGTTATTTCTTTCTAGTCTTACTTTGTCCCCATTCCTCACACGAACTCCACACAGTCTGTTGTAACCAGTTGAAGTTCTACTTCTCATTAAGAAAGTGACCTCCACAGCAAAGGCACTGCTTCCAAAAGGCAACTTTTAAAATGCATATTTCACAACCAAGAGAATAAAAAAAACTGAAGCTCTAGCTCAAAAGTGATGAATAGTCTTACTCTTGTGTATAATCCTGTGGTTGTTGGTCATGGATGAATACTATGCTTTATTTTAAAGAACTCTGACACTGAGTTCAGGGGGAGTGAGTTCTAGGGTCAATTATTGGTATCTTCCATGGGTACAAAATTGAATCTTTTCAAGGCAAAGACAGATACATAGTAAAGGGGGAAAGAAAGGTGGCAAATTTACTCCACTTTAGACCACTATTTCTCCGGGCCCATAAACTTCAGGGAAACCAGTCAATGGGATAACATGTAGAGAGGCCTGTGAGCCCAGCCTTCCAGGCATCTCAGCAATAGTGACTTCCAACAACTCACCCAGTCTAACTGAGTGATCTAGTAGATGCCAAACAAAACAGTAGAATCTCCCAGCTAAGCCCTACCTAACTCCTGAATTACAAAACAATGCAAGATATTAAGTAGTCTTATTTCAGACAATACCTTTTGGAATAGGTTGCTATACAGCAGTAGATAAATGCAACAAAGCCTTCCCTGACCTGACTCTCTTATTAGACTATATGACTCTCTCAGATATTTATTAAGTACTCATGAAGTCTAAAAAGGGGGAACTTTTCTCTTTAAGAGATGAACATAAAGTTCCTAAATATTCCTCATGAATAATCATCTTCCTTCTTTTTCAGTCATTGACTCAAAGATTAATCTCACTTCCATAGAATAAGTTCTTCTGCCATTTATCAGCATATGCACATTGGGCACCCCTCTTCATCCCCATTTGCTCTCAAAGTAAAAGACATGACCCTATATATCTCATTTTTATTTGCTTCTTTTGGTGGCTCCCTTTTAATGACAAATTATGTCTGCCAGGTCCCTCTACAGGTGACCAGAGCTAGAGACCATGGTGATGTACAGACGTTATTTCTTTCTAGTCTTACTTTGTCCCCATTCCTCACACGAACTCCACACAGTCTGTTGTAACCAGTTGAAGTTCTACTTCTCATTAAGAAAGTGACCTCCACAGCAAAGGCACTGCTTCCAAAAGGCAACTTTTAAAATGCATATTTCACAACCAAGAGAATAAAAAAAACTGAAGCTCTAGCTCAAAAGTGATGAATAGTCTTACTCTTGTGTATAATCCTGTGGTTGTTGGTCATGGATGAATACTATGCTTTATTTTAAAGAACTCTGACACTGAGTTCAGGGGGAGTGAGTTCTAGGGTCAATTATTGGTATCTTCCATGGGTACAAAATTGAATCTTTTCAAGGCAAAGACAGATACATAGTAAAGGGGGAAAGAAAGGTGGCAAATTTACTCCACTTTAGACCACAGCTCTAGCACTGAACCCTTAGTGTACCATAACCATAGGTCCCTTAGAGTCAATAGAAGTATAATAATTCTAACTACATATTTTGCTGAGAGGTAGTCTTTTCTGCTTCTTTTGTTGGATCATTCACTGTTAAGGTGAGTGGATTTTTTTTTTTTTTTACAATTGTAGTAATTTTGTGTTAGTCCTTTTAAAAGACACGTATACTAATGTCTCATATGAATTTCACCATAACTTTGTGATTAGACCAGGAAAGAATTGATATATATTTTTCTCATCAAAGAGAGAATAAACATAAAATTAGATATCTTGCCCTCAATTTGACACATCAGGGAAATAATGCAATTTTTTAATACAGATTATTGTGTCTTTTCCCCACAATGAAATCCTCAGTCTTGATATTTTGTCAGGATACCCCAAATATTGTGCTAGTTGATATTTTGCTCTAAAAAATGCATGATTTCTTTTTCAGTGAAACAGAAGACTTAAAATGAAATACTCATCTTTTATTAAAACTTTCTAATATGTTTGATGTAGCAAGATAGAAAGTGGAAAAATTTTAAAAGGACAGAATCTGTTAGGTCATCAAAAATTGCAAAATAAATTGCTACAAATTACCAAAAATACGGAATAGAAAGTATAATATCTATAATAATATGGGCACATACATAAAAAGCAGACTTCACTTCCACTAAAAGCTGATCAATAGGTGAAAAACATTCATTGAAAAGTTAATGTTACAGCTGTCAAAATGAAACACAATTCACCTTTATCAAGAAAATCGAATGTCAGCTTCCAAATAACATTGGTTTATAGAAATGGAGTAGATCTTTTCCTGAAAAAATAATATCTCAAATACATTATTTCCTTATGGAACATCAATATACCATAATTCCTTTTTACTCTTTCCTGATGTCCCCTTTATTCTAAGTTCATGAGTCTCTATGGTCAAGTCTTGATCAATTGTTCCAATTCCAGACTTTAGCCAATGGGGAACTAATTATGAGGTAATATTAATTGTCATCTATGATTCAAAATTCAGTACCATAGAGAAGATGTCTAGGGTCAATTATTGGTATCTTTTAAAAGGCAAAGACAGATACATAGTAAAGGGGGAAAGAAAGGTGGCAAATTTACTCCACTTTAGACCACAGCTCTAGCACTGAACCCTTAGTGTACCATAACCATAGGTCCCTTAGAGTCAATAGAAGTATAATAATTCTAACTACATATTTTGCTGAGAGGTAGTCTTTTCTGCTTCTTTTGTTGGATCATTCACTGTTAAGGTGAGTGGATTTTTTTTTTTTTTTACAATTGTAGTAATTTTGTGTTAGTCCTTTTAAAAGACACGTATACTAATGTCTCATATGAATTTCACCATAACTTTGTGATTAGACCAGGAAAGAATTGATATATATTTTTCTCATCAAAGAGAGAATAAACATAAAATTAGATATCTTGCCCTCAATTTGACACATCAGGAAATAATGCAATTTTTTAATACAGATTATTGTGTCTTTTCCCCACAATGAAATCCTCAGTCTTGATATTTTGTCAGGATACCCCAAATATTGTGCTAGTTGATATTTTGCTCTAAAAAATGCATGATTTCTTTTTCAGTGAAACAGAAGACTTAAAATGAAATACTCATCTTTTATTAAAACTTTCTAATATGTTTGATGTAGCAAGATAGAAAGTGGAAAAATTTTAAAAGGACAGAATCTGTTAGGTCATCAAAAATTGCAAAATAAATTGCTACAAATTACCAAAAATACGGAATAGAAAGTATAATATCTATAATAATATGGGCACATACATAAAAAGCAGACTTCACTTCCACTAAAAGCTGATCAATAGGTGAAAAACATTCATTGAAAAGTTAATGTTACAGCTGTCAAAATGAAACACAATTCACCTTTATCAAGAAAATCGAATGTCAGCTTCCAAATAACATTGGTTTATAGAAATGGAGTAGATCTTTTCCTGAAAAAATAATATCTCAAATACATTATTTCCTTATGGAACATCAATATACCATAATTCCTTTTTACTCTTTCCTGATGTCCCCTTTATTCTAAGTTCATGAGTCTCTATGGTCAAGTCTTGATCAATTGTTCCAATTCCAGACTTTAGCCAATGGGGAACTAATTATGAGGTAATATTAATTGTCATCTATGATTCAAAATTCAGTACCATAGAGAAGATGTCTATTGCTTGTCTTGGAGCTTTCTCTCTTGCTACCTGTCTCTGCTCTCTTCTAGAAGTCCTGTTTTTTGTTTTTTCTTGTTTTTTCTTCCTTGTTTAATCATGTTTCTTTCCAAGGATCAAACCCTGAGTCCAATTTAACAAAAAAATCTGTGGATTTTGAGTCTGTAGTTGTGGGCATATTTCTTGTTGCAACTATGGATTCCTTTAGGAAGTTGGTCAACAACTTATGTTTTTGTTTTATAGATATCAAATAATTTTGACAATGGAAAACAGGAGGTATTTGATTTTTCTTGCATATTAATTAGAAAGATTGTTCTAAATTAAAGCAGGGAACCAAAAAAAAAATTCAGTGAAGTAGCATAAGGGATGGTCGATCCTCTGTCATGGTGGAGAAAATGAACAATTCTCTGTCCTAGATTAATTAGATATTTGTGTCAGCAAAAATGTTTGGGATATCTTTAAGTGTATATTAATAAAAAGTTGATTATTTTTCTTAAAAGAAATTTGTATAGGCCAGTTAGGTATCTTGTTTCATCTTCTGTTCAAAATCATGAAATGCTTTTGGGAATATAAAATTAGAAACAATATCTTATCAGAACCCAGAAAACCTCTCCACCCAATTTTGCTATTGAATAACTATGAAATCATAATGTTATACATATCACAGGCAAAGATAAAAAGGAATCTCACCCTTTTATGTGCACAAGCAGATATAATCCATTGCATACAGAGTTCAAGATAAACAGTAACTGGCCCCCAGGTAAGAGGACTTCACAATACCATTTGTAACACATAACTCATTTAAAATGTACCTGGTAAGTGGGACAATCATCTCTGTTGGCTAGTTGCCTTGATCTGGAGAAAAACAAACTAATATCTTTCAGCAGGAGGTAGTTTTGAGACCTGCAATAAGACACACACAAAGTTAGTCTCCTACACTTATGTAGAAAGTGGAATGTAGAGATGCTACCTCTAACTGCTTCATTCAAAGCGATAGGTCCAGGAGCCTTCCAAAGGACCTAGGTCAAAAGCTGAAAAAAAGGCCTATCAAGTCTTTAGAAGGATTTATGTACATTCCAAAGTGAAGAGCAAGTACATACTCTTAAAAAAAAAGAAAATGACCCTCTTATTTTCTATAGGGCAACTTAGTCTCCCATTTTTAATTTGTCTTTGTCCTTGTGACCTCTAGACTCTCTGATACAAATCTCTACTTTATCTACAGTGCTTACGTGACAAAGGAGTCTGGCACTTTAAAACCACTGAAATCTCCCTACATTGTAGAGATGGATGGATATTAAAGGAGTTTAAAGGAGTGTGAATTTTTTTTTTTTCCAGAGCATGAGGAGATCATCAGTGTATACTGATTTTAACTATTGGGGAAAAAATAATAGGCAGACAAATTATTTTATAATAAAGAGAAAAAGAGGAAAGAGAAAACACACAGTTGCTTTCAATTACTACACACAGCTAAAAGTCTTCCATGAATAGAAACAACACCCAAGATTTCAGATGATTGCCATGTCTTTTCATTTTTGATGTAATTTCAAGTCTCTTAAAATCAATTTGCAAACTGACAATTTTAAAATTTACTCTCATCAGAGTATTTGGCACCTTGTGACTTGATTTATTAAATTAAAATGCATGGAAATCATTACTCTAATTTCGACCTGATTATTTTTTGTGTGTAGTCCTGACTTTGGGTTCTGTTTTTAAGTAGCTCTGCTCTCTTACACATGCGCTCTGTCTCTCTGTGAGTGTTACTTCCACCTTCACATTGGATAAGATGTCAAAACATTGCATACCTTAATTCTATCCACCACATAGTCAAATCTCCTCCAAATATTCTAGAGATATATAATAAACTTATGTGTTAACTCCCCAGTAAGAGGACTTCACAATACCATTTGTAACACATAACTCATTTAAAATGTACCTGGTAAGTGGGACAATCATCTCTGTTGGCTAGTTGCCTTGATCTGGAGAAAAACAAACTAATATCTTTCAGCAGGAGGTAGTTTTGAGACCTGCAATAAGACACACACAAAGTTAGTCTCCTACACTTATGTAGAAAGTGGAATGTAGAGATGCTACCTCTAACTGCTTCATTCAAAGCGATAGGTCCAGGAGCCTTCCAAAGGACCTAGGTCAAAAGCTGAAAAAAAGGCCTATCAAGTCTTTAGAAGGATTTATGTACATTCCAAAGTGAAGAGCAAGTACATACTCTTAAAAAAAAAGAAAATGACCCTCTTATTTTCTATAGGGCAACTTAGTCTCCCATTTTTAATTTGTCTTTGTCCTTGTGACCTCTAGACTCTCTGATACAAATCTCTACTTTATCTACAGTGCTTACGTGACAAAGGAGTCTGGCACTTTAAAACCACTGAAATCTCCCTACATTGTAGAGATGGATGGATATTAAAGGAGTTTAAAGGAGTGTGAATTTTTTTTTCCAGAGCATGAGGAGATCATCAGTGTATACTGATTTTAACTATTGGGGAAAAAATAATAGGCAGACAAATTATTTTATAATAAAGAGAAAAAGAGGAAAGAGAAAACACACAGTTGCTTTCAATTACTACACACAGCTAAAAGTCTTCCATGAATAGAAACAACACCCAAGATTTCAGATGATTGCCATGTCTTTTCATTTTTGATGTAATTTCAAGTCTCTTAAAATCAATTTGCAAACTGACAATTTTAAAATTTACTCTCATCAGAGTATTTGGCACCTTGTGACTTGATTTATTAAATTAAAATGCATGGAAATCATTACTCTAATTTCGACCTGATTATTTTTTGTGTGTAGTCCTGACTTTGGGTTCTGTTTTTAAGTAGCTCTGCTCTCTTACACATGCGCTCTGTCTCTCTGTGAGTGTTACTTCCACCTTCACATTGGATAAGATGTCAAAACATTGCATACCTTAATTCTATCCACCACATAGTCAAATCTCCTCCAAATATTCTAGAGATATATAATAAACTTATGTGTTAACTACAATTTATTTACAATTTGATGAATTTTTCAAGCAACAATTGTATTTTTCATTGCAGCAGCAGTATACATAATTTATATCTTGTTCCTAATACTAACAAATGTGTTTTCTAGAGATAAGAGGTCTATTTTCATTATGTTTTTTCTCCTCATAGCCCAACTTTTTGAAAGGGTTTATGAATATTACTTCTGATACATTTATTAATCATTTCACCCTTTTAATTGTGGATTTAGACTCAATTTTGCATGCTGAAATTTCTGTATTTTGTTACTTTGGCAATTTAATGTGATCAGATTTGGCTCCTGGTAAACTATTAACCTAATGTAGAGTTAATCTTGCCCTCCTGCAAACACATGTATATTAGCATTACTTATTGACAATTTAAGACAAGTTATGTAAAATTTCATTGTTGATAGTAAATTAAACAATGTATAATATTAACTTGATTCTATGACATTTTGAAATCTTATCTTTGAGAATGTCATATTTTGGAGTTTAGTTTCATTATTCACTAAGTGAAACTCAGAAACAAAGTTGATGAAAAAGTTTACATTCAATGGAGGTTAATCATCAAGATGCTGTACATATTTAAATGAAGTTTCCTAGGAGGTACTGAAATATAATAGCAGTGGCAGTGGTCATCTCATGTTTGTTTTTTTTTTAAGCTTTTTTTTTTTTAGATTTATTTTTGGCTATTCTGGGTTTTCATTGCTGCTGCAGGCTTTTCCCTAGTTGCAGGGAGTGGGGGCTACTCTCTAGTTGAGGTGAGCAGTCTTCTTGTGGTGACTTCTCTTATGGAACTCCGGCCCAAGGGCACATGGGCTCCAATAGTTAACAGAGCATGTGCTCAATAGTTGGGCTCCAAGGTTCTACAGCACAGGCTCAATAGTTGTGACTCACAGGCTTAGTTGCTCCTCAGCATGTGAGACTTTCCCAGATCAGGGATCAAACCTGTGTCTCCTGCATTGGTAGGCAAACTCTTTCACCACTGAGCTACCAGGGAAGCCCTTGTATGTATTTTATAACTGATGTGATTTATGATTGAATTTTAGACTTGATATGAAGTAACTCCTTTGAAAAGTAAGTTTTCATAGGGTAAATAGAGTAACTGTCTTATAAGTTTCATAATAAATTTGTTAATGTAAATAGATGTTCTATTGGTTGTGTTTTCTGAGAACCCTGATAAATATGCACACTGGTTTTCTGACATGCATAATTAATATTAGAAAGCTTGGTAATAGGTGGCAATTCATATACCGCTCACTATTGACTCCTATTCGGACTTCCATGGGGCTTCCCAGGTGGCACAGTGGTAAAGAATCCACCTGCAAATGCAAGAGAAGCAGGAAACACAGGTTAGATCCCTTGGTTGGGAAGATCCTGTGGAGTAGGAAATGGCAACCAACTCAATATTCTGATCTGGAAAATCCCATGGACAGAGGAGCCAGGTGGGCTATAGTCCACCGGATCACAAAGAGTCAGACTTGACTGAGCTACTGAGCATGCACAAGGACTTCCATTTAGAAATCTACTTGATTCTTTTAGATGTGATCTTTGGTTTAAGAAGGAATAATAATAATAAATGTTTAGAGGAAAATATTACTTGAAGAGTAATAATTATTCAGTTACAGATGCAAACAAATTATATGCAAGAAATATCATTTATGCAAAGTCTAAAAAATATTATTTAGGAGAGCTCGGACTGACAGTATATTGACTTTTTAAAAAGAGTTTTAATTATGTACTAGGTAACTAAATATAACAAATTATGCAGTAGATGTTTATCTCAGTCTATCAAATTTTGCCCAATAGTGCCTTAGTCTTTTACTATTGTAAATTGAAAGAAATTCACCAAGTATTCTTACTAAATGTGATTGTATATTTATTGGAAAGTTTATCAAAATGATCAATATGAGCACATAAAATAATAGTTTACATGCTATTTTTAGGAAAATGAGGTAGTTTCATCACTTAGGTTTGGCATGGGCAAAAGTCAAGATGTGTATGCATTTTATTGACTTTTATTACTGACAAATTTGTAAATTATAAAAGGGGTGGTATATCTGTTAAGTTCATGATTCAAAAACAAACTGGGTATAGAAATTAAATTTTAATACTATATATATATATATGTATAATGTTACCTCAGAAAGATTTGAGTAACACAAAATCTGAATGTAAATCTGTTGAAACTTGGGAGTTATGGAATGGATTCACACAACAGAAGAGGATGAACCAAATAAAATATTTATTTTTAATTACATTAAAATATAGAATATTTGGAATTTAAAAAGATAAAGTCCAAGATCAGAAAGGAGTATATTCATGTAAAAATAATTGATAAAAATTTAAAATAGTGATAATATTATTTGATTGGATTTTGCAGGAAAAAAATTTTCATTTGCATACTTAGATTTGAAATATATTGGTTAAGGATTGGAAGAACCACTGTACTGAATGGATACATAAAAGAAAAAGAACTACAATCCTGCTATTTGAAATTAGAATAAAAGAGAACAGAATAAAAGTAGTGGAATGATGATCATCAAATAAAAATTTTAAAAAGTTTTCTGATCTGAGAGAAGACTTGAGACATCAGCTCAAAAGAGGTAAGGGAGTACCAAGCAAATTTAGTGAAAATAGATACCCTGTACATCCTGCAGAAAAGACGGGTTGCTTTCAAAGGATATAATGAGGTTGGTTTTAGATTTTTTTCTCCTGATCACTTAGGGTCAGAAATCAATACAGCAACATCAGCAGCTTTAAAAGAAAAGAAGACCAAGGCCTAAGAATTCTATGCCCTAAGAAACCATCATTTATTTGCAAGGCAGAAGAAAGAGCATCTCTGATGTGTAAAGGCATGAAAATTATACCAACTAAGTAGTCATCTTGAAAAAAATTACTTGAAGGCATATCTAGTTAATGAAAACATGCATCAAAATAAAATTTTTCCAGAAAGGAAGTACATAGTATAAAAAAATTATGGTTAGTTATGGGAAAGCCAGGAAAAGTATAAATAGTTTACATGCTATTTTTAGGAAAATGAGGTAGTTTCATCACTTAGGTTTGGCATGGGCAAAAGTCAAGATGTGTATGCATTTTATTGACTTTTATTACTGACAAATTTGTAAATTATAAAAGGGGTGGTATATCTGTTAAGTTCATGATTCAAAAACAAACTGGGTATAGAAATTAAATTTTAATACTATATATATATATATGTATAATGTTACCTCAGAAAGATTTGAGTAACACAAAATCTGAATGTAAATCTGTTGAAACTTGGGAGTTATGGAATGGATTCACACAACAGAAGAGGATGAACCAAATAAAATATTTATTTTTAATTACATTAAAATATAGAATATTTGGAATTTAAAAAGATAAAGTCCAAGATCAGAAAGGAGTATATTCATGTAAAAATAATTGATAAAAATTTAAAATAGTGATAATATTATTTGATTGGATTTTGCAGGAAAAAAATTTTCATTTGCATACTTAGATTTGAAATATATTGGTTAAGGATTGGAAGAACCACTGTACTGAATGGATACATAAAAGAAAAAGAACTACAATCCTGCTATTTGAAATTAGAATAAAAGAGAACAGAATAAAAGTAGTGGAATGATGATCATCAAATAAAAATTTTAAAAAGTTTTCTGATCTGAGAGAAGACTTGAGACATCAGCTCAAAAGAGGTAAGGGAGTACCAAGCAAATTTAGTGAAAATAGATACCCTGTACATCCTGCAGAAAAGACGGGTTGCTTTCAAAGGATATAATGAGGTTGGTTTTAGATTTTTTTCTCCTGATCACTTAGGGTCAGAAATCAATACAGCAACATCAGCAGCTTTAAAAGAAAAGAAGACCAAGGCCTAAGAATTCTATGCCCTAAGAAACCATCATTTATTTGCAAGGCAGAAGAAAGAGCATCTCTGATGTGTAAAGGCATGAAAATTATACCAACTAAGTAGTCATCTTGAAAAAAATTACTTGAAGGCATATCTAGTTAATGAAAACATGCATCAAAATAAAATTTTTCCAGAAAGGAAGTACATAGTATAAAAAAATTATGGTTAGTTATGAAGCCAGGAAAAAGTAAAATAGAAACAATTATTACGGATGTGATAAAACAATGAGAATTGTAATGCAAAAGCATTATTAGTTTGCAACTAAATAAAATGATTTCATTAAAAATAACATGAAGGGGATTCCCTGGTGGTCCAGTGGATAAGGATACCGCCTTGCAGTGGAAGGGGCGCTGGTTCGATCCCTGGCCTGGGAAAATCCCGCGTGCCGCGGAGCGGCTGGACCAATGTGTCCAATTACCGAGCCGGAGCTCTGGAGCGCATGCACCCAGAGCCGGTGCTCTGCGACAACAGAGGCCACCGCGATGGGAGGCCCACACGGGCCAAAGAACAAAGATGGATGAAAAATAGACAAATGAAAGATCAATAGAAGCGGCTCACCTGCTCCCCCTTCCCTCCCCACCCACCCCCCCAAAATAAATAAATAAATGTTTTTAAAAAAAATAACATGAAGAAAGCAGTAAAAGAAGGGTAATTTTCAGTTAATAGTAGAAGTCACTAATTTATAAGTAATCACTTGATTTTCAGTTTTCAAAACAGTCAAGCACACATTTCCTAGACTAAATGCAATTAGAATCATCTGGGCAAGTTATTAAGCATATGTATTGCCAAGGCTCATCCCAGTTCTTCAGAAACACACAGTGTGGTACCTAGGAATCAAAGCTACTGAAAAGCTCATCACAATTTTTTTTTCATGGATCTGACATGTAAGAACTGGTTTAGCACAGGCAGGTCTCAGTAGTTCTGGGAGGCAGCCAATCAAACCTTCTATAAGAGATCTGAGGATCATTACTATGTAACTTTATTTTCTTCCCTTACATTTCCCTTGGGCAATTGATAGGTGTGTGGAAGAAAGAAAACTATGTTTGTCGATCATATTTAAAAGTTCCCAGAAAATAGCACATTAAAATAGAGACAAGAACATATATATTGTGTCCAAAAATTCTATGAAAATTCTCTGGTCATTTTCTGCTTTCTATTGGAAACTTTACTTGGAGAAGAGAGACTGTCTTTTAAGGCTTTAAAGGAGGCAAGCAAACAAACTAGGAATGGATATCACCAATGATCCCACAATGGTGATTAAAATGAAGTGAAGAAGTTTACGATTTGTGGTCTCAGTGGTCCATCTCTGCTGGAGAGAAAATAATGCAAGAGATCAGAATATCTCCTCCTGAAGCTTTCACCTGGTACAACCTAAAATATTGGCTATAGTTATGGGTGAAAAAAAACAGCTTAGGTTTGCCCTTGGGTTTGAGTGAACATGGGGATATACTTTTGCAGAAAGCTGAAGAAAGGAAATGCATATTTCTTAGGGGACAAATTATCAATGCAATTTTGAAATAGAGCTGCTAAAACAAATAGAGCCAAATGTCCAACATGACACAACACGCTAGAAGTTTCTCTTTTACACAAGCAACAAATGCAAGGAGAGTGCTGTTTGTTGGTTGGCAGCACTCCTTCACTTGGTGACAGGAACACTGGAACTTTCTGTTGTAGGGCTCTGCTGTCCCTTAGAGCTTCATCATAGTCAACATCCAGTTGGCAAAACTGGGGGATGAGAAAGCCACTACAAGAAGCAGAAAAAACAACAACTAGAACTAAAGAGGCAAGATTCCTTAAAACAATTCCTGAAACATAATCCTTGACTAGATAGCCTCCAACAGCTAGCTGTCCCTCCTGGAAGACATGAAAATCATAGACTGGACTTTTTCAGCATCCTGAAACTTCCATGTGATTACACTGAAGAGTCCATATTAATTTTAGTTCTCTGGGAGGTGTAAATGTAAACTAAAATCTTATAAAATTGGAAGAAGAAAAACATGAATGCTTTAACTGAAAAATAAACAACCCCCTCCCCAGATTTACAAAAGGAAAGAAATAAAAATGGAACATAAGAAACCTTATATTCAATTTCAATGAAACCATGAAATGCAATGACTCCTTCTCAAACCGAGATAATGTGTAAACTATTTAATATCCAATGCCAGTGAGATAAGAGTATCTATTCTCACCCATTCCAGTTTTCTTTTTTTAAGAAAGTAAACTTTTCTTTTTGCTTACTAAAAAATAACAATAAATTCTCGTATCCACAGTCTTAAAATAATGTGTGCCCTTTGACTCAGTAAATTCACTTTCCACCACCTTCCCTAAGGAAATCAACAGAGGTGTGAATTATGATTTAAAATAAGGGAATTCATCAATGCAGCATTACTTATAAAAATGAAAAATTGGTGAAAAATCTCAGCTATAGTAAAATGAAAAAATAGACTTTGTTATAGCCATACTGTGGGCTGTCTCTAACTTATGCAATTATGTATTTCAAAGCAATTATGAATGAAAAAATGCCCACAATATAACATTAACTGGTAAAGATAAACTGTAAGCACATATATATGAGATATATTATATACACAGATATGGTAGTATATGTATACAATGTAGCATCTACATGATATAAAATATATATGATATAAGATAAATATGATATAAAATATCAACTTGATTATAGAAAGTAAAAACAAAAATGAATAATCTGTATTAAAACAATATATATAGAAGAAAAATATCTAATAAAATTTCCAGGAAAATATTAATGATTTTCATTTTTAGGCTTTAATATTAGTCTTGATAAATTTTTTTTGTTTTATGTACTTCTATATTTCCCTGAATTTCTATTGTTAACATATATATTTATCATTTAAGATATCTATTACAAAATATAATACTTATAGAGTCATAAAAACTTCAATTTGGAATGGACTTTAGATGTTAAGTATTCTGCACTTCTACTCAATGCAACAATCCTTTCCATTCCAAATTAAATCATTATTGACTGGTGCTAGTCAAAAAATAGTTTCATTAAAATTTGATAAGCATTTCTGTATATAAGATAGTAGTTAGGAAATCAGTGGCCATAAGAAGGGCTCTAGATTTATGTATTAGATTTACCTGGGGCTTCCTTAGTGGCTCAGTGATAAAGAATCTACCTGCAATGCAGGAGACCCAGGTTCAATCCTTGGGTTGTGAAGACCCCCTGGAGGAGAGCACGGCAACCCACTCCAGTATTCTTGCCGGGAGGATTCCATGGCCAGAGGAGTCTACACAGAAGGCTACAGTCCACATGGTCACACAGAGTCAGACACAACTGAAGCAAATAAGCAGCAGCAGTAGCAGCAACAGCATACTTATATCTATAATATGCTTTAGATAAAGCAGAGCATTATATTTGCTTACAATCTATTCTTTTTTTATGTTCAGTTTTTCCAAATGATTATAATGTTTTTCTAACCAAAGAAATATTTGAATAAAAATTGAATATAATGAATAGTTTATAATTAACATTTCCATTAGCAGTTTGAATCCTTATAAACAGATTTAAGCTTTCTGTTTCTCCCTCTGTCTCTTTCTTTGTGAAGTTGAAAACCTCAATACCTATATGACAGGAGAATCTCCTTCTCACTTTTGGAGATGTTGAGTTTAAAAAAAAGTTTTTTTTCTATATAGAATTTCAAAAGATGCTTTTAGATAACTCCATTATATTTGTTTTGAAAAAGTGCCTCTAAAGTAATCTATTATAAAGTATGTGATTTTCCAAAACTCATAGCTAGTTGCCTAGCAACACACACAGTTATCATATAATGCTTGTCATATAATGAAAGCAATGTGATAAAATACTATTTTTCAGATATTAATTTTTAAACACTTTTCTAACTAAAATGATATATTTTACAGATGGGAGTTTTTGAAAGATGGGTCTTGTAAAAACAAAATAAGAGCAAGTAAATACCACACTAATTGAGAGTCATTTTCTTAATGACACAATATTAAAATTCAAGTCCAACTGTAAGGATTTGAAAACTCCTTGCCAGACCTCCAGGCTCTGCCTTGTACTCCCTGAAGCACTCGCTGCATTAAGAATCACAGTAAGAGGATAAAATTGCATGTCTGTGAAGGCGACTTAATGGCATTATGACATTTACTGAACACACAGAGTGCCTTAAATGCAAGAGGAAATATCCAACTTTGTAAAAGTTCTTTATTTTATTAAATGTCAAAACTTTTAGAGCCAGGAAAATTTTAAAAGCTAAATTTAAATCATAGCATGGAAATCAGAACAATCACCTCTTGGCTTTTTAAACTCATTGTTATTTTTGTTTCATATCAGAAAATGACTTGAAAAAACTCTACTTTTTGTTAATTTTCATTATGATCTACACAGAAGGCTACAGTCTTACAAGAGTCAGACACAACTGAAGCAAATAAGCAGCAGTAGCAGCAACAGCATACTTATATCTATAATATGCTTTAGATAAAGCAGAGCATTATATTTGCTTACAATCTATTCTTTTTTTATGTTCAGTTTTTCCAAATGATTATAATGTTTTTCTAACCAAAGAAATATTTGAATAAAAATTGAATATAATGAATAGTTTATAATTAACATTTCCATTAGCAGTTTGAATCCTTATAAACAGATTTAAGCTTTCTGTTTCTCCCTCTGTCTCTTTCTTTGTGAAGTTGAAAACCTCAATACCTATATCAGGACAATCTCCTTCTCACTTTTGGAGATGTTGAGTTTAAAAAAAAGTTTTTTCTATATAGAATTTCAAAAGATGCTTTTAGATAACTCCATTATATTTGTTTTGAAAAAGTGCCTCTAAAGTAATCTATTATAAAGTATGTGATTTTCCAAAACTCATAGCTAGTTGCCTAGCAACACACACAGTTATCATATAATGCTTGTCATATAATGAAAGCAATGTGATAAAATACTATTTTTCAGATATTAATTTTAAACACTTTTCTAACTAAAATGATATATTTTACAGATGGGAGTTTTTGAAAGATGGGTCTTGTAAAAACAAAATAAGAGCAAGTAAATACCACACTAATTGAGAGTCATTTTCTTAATGACACAATATTAAAATTCAAGTCCAACTGTAAGGATTTGAAAACTCCTTGCCAGACCTCCAGGCTCTGCCTTGTACTCCCTGAAGCACTCGCTGCATTAAGAATCACAGTAAGAGGATAAAATTGCATGTCTGTGAAGGCGACTTAATGGCATTATGACATTTACTGAACACACAGAGTGCCTTAAATGCAAGAGGAAATATCCAACTTTGTAAAAGTTCTTTATTTTATTAAATGTCAAAACTTTTAGAGCCAGGAAAATTTTAAAAGCTAAATTTAAATCATAGCATGGAAATCAGAACAATCACCTCTTGGCTTTTTAAAAACTCATTGTTATTTTTTTGTTTCATATCAGAAAATGACTTGAAAAATCCCACAACTCTACTTTTTTGTTTAAACATTTCCCTCATATTCACTAGTATTAGACATTGGTCAGATACCTTTTCTTATTTTCTCCCCTTTCAAAATTTCTTTTGCTTTTTCTGTTTTCCACAATAGCTCAACTTCTTTCTTCTTGTGTTTTTCCTACTCATCGTGTGTGTGTGTGTGTGTTGATGGTGATGTGTAGAGTATGGTTGAAGAGTTCATATAAGATAGGAGACCCTCTCATATAAAACCAGGTTTAATGAGTAATTGAAAATATGAATTTCCTGTCAAATTTGTTGAGGGCTTAGAATTTAAATGTAGGTGACCATTCAGAATTTTTTATTTTTACCTGACTTTTATTCCTTTGGCACTAAATAGTTACTGAGGTACTGCTCTTCATTATACTCTCCTATTCCAAGAGACTGTTACTATCAGAGAAGGATGGGGAAGGCAAGCAAGGCAAATGCCTGACCATCAGACATCTTAATGCTTCATTCATTGGCAAACTAGCTTTCAGTTTGATGTTACAGTTGCTATAATCGGAGCTTATTTTTATTAAAGTCTCTACCCTCCTTTTCTGTCTTACCAAGCATTGGTCATAAAGTCAGGGAGTAGTGATAAATCTGTGCATTCAGATTGTAAACACAAGAAGACCATGTGTTTCAGCCCCTTAGTCTAGATGAGCCATGTAAGTAATTGGATCCACTGACTTTAGGGTGGAAGTGAGAATGTGACTTGCAGATTGGAGATAGTAAATTACTTTCTGTTATACAATGATATCATGGTCTACCTATTGGAGGATGGTGGGCAGCATCCAAGGTTTGGGTAGCCTGGATCCCTGAGGTTGACTGACTACAGGCAAGCAAGCCACAGGCAATACTGCCCAATCAGAAACATCCATGTTTTCTTTTGATTACATCATAAATCATTTTTACTGTGTCACGTCATTAAGATTTGGAGAACTTTTTGGTCATAGGAGCCAGTGATAGCCTCTTGATGGCTTATATAAGCTCTTGTGCTTAATGTTCACATAGCTGATTCAATCTGCATACTATAACCTGCAGCAGCATAAGGCCAGTCTATGCCAAAATACCTCAACATGTCTCTCTGCCACTCTTGTTCTTCTTCTTTAAATGTTATTTTAATTGGAGAATAATTATTTTACAATATTGTGATAGTTTCTGCCATACATCAACACGAATCAGCCATTTGTATATAAATAGTCTATTTTTTTCAAATATTTTGTTCTAAGCAGCTTGTCATTTATTCTTGCTAACACGTTTTTGACATCTCTGCCTTTTTCAGATCCACCTTTTGCTAACATTTTTATTCAAACTTAAATACAGGAGCACACACATCTTAACCTTTTTAAATGTACAAGTTCACTGGTATTAAATACTCCTGTAATGTTGTGCAGTCATCACCACCGTCTCTCTTCATGTTTTCACTTGTAAAACTGAAATTCTGCACCCATTAAGCATTGATTTCTCATTTCCCTTTCACCTCAGCCCCTGGCTATCACCATTGTACTTTCTTTCTCTATGGTTTTGACTACTCTAAGTTTTAAAAAGACTATTTTAATTCCTTGCTTTTTTTCCTTGTATTTTCTTTTGCCATTTGCCGACTTCTCCAACCCATTCTTTTTGACCATTTTGTAATAGTACTTACTGTCTCAAAGAAGAAAAGCATGGAGATTTTTAGAAAAGGGTGAAAATTGGAAAGATTGAGGAGAAATAGAAAGTATTCTAGGGAAATATGAAATACATTGGGGGAAACTCAGTAAAAATGTTGACTTTCAAGCAAAAATTTGCAGACTTTAGGGTGGAGGAATAGTAAATTACTTTCTGTTATACAATGATATCATGGTCTACCTATTGGAGGATGGTGGGCAGCATCCAAGGTTTGGGTAGCCTGGATCCCTGAGGTTGACTGACTACAGGCAAGCAAGCCACAGGCAATACTGCCCAATCAGAAACATCCATGTTTTCTTTTGATTACATCATAAATCATTTTTACTGTGTCACGTCATTAAGATTTGGAGAACTTTTTGGTCATAGGAGCCAGTGATAGCCTCTTGATGGCTTATATAAGCTCTTGTGCTTAATGTTCACATAGCTGATTCAATCTGCATACTATAACCTGCAGCAGCATAAGGCCAGTCTATGCCAAAATACCTCAACATGTCTCTCTGCCACTCTTGTTCTTCTTCTTTAAATGTTATTTTAATTGGAGAATAATTATTTTACAATATTGTGATAGTTTCTGCCATACATCAACACGAATCAGCCATTTGTATATAAATAGTCTATTTTTTTCAAATATTTTGTTCTAAGCAGCTTGTCATTTATTCTTGCTAACACGTTTTTGACATCTCTGCCTTTTTCAGATCCACCTTTTGCTAACATTTTTATTCAAACTTAAATACAGGAGCACACACATCTTAACCTTTTTAAATGTACAAGTTCACTGGTATTAAATACTCCTGTAATGTTGTGCAGTCATCACCACCGTCTCTCTTCATGTTTTCACTTGTAAAACTGAAATTCTGCACCCATTAAGCATTGATTTCTCATTTCCCTTTCACCTCAGCCCCTGGCTATCACCATTGTACTTTCTTTCTCTATGGTTTTGACTACTCTAAGTTTTAAAAAGACTATTTTAATTCCTTGCTTTTTTTCCTTGTATTTTCTTTTGCCATTTGCCGACTTCTCCAACCCATTCTTTTTGACCATTTTGTAATAGTACTTACTGTCTCAAAGAAGAAAAGCATGGAGATTTTTAGAAAAGGGTGAAAATTGGAAAGATTGAGGAGAAATAGAAAGTATTCTAGGGAAATATGAAATACATTGGGGGAAACTCAGTAAAAATGTTGACTTTCAAGCAAAAATTTCTGTCCCTGAGATTTGTAAAGGTTTCTGGTTTGGAAGTTGGGAAGAGCTGTAAATGAAGCAAAGAGAATTTTGTAAATCCTAAAAGATTTTTGAATATAAAAGCAGGCAGTAGTGTCCCCAAGGATGTAGGATTTTGTGATATACTTAAGGAGACAGGATTTTAGATAACTTCAAGGAATTCCCAGGAAAGTATAGAAACAGCAAAACAAGTCTCATGCACACATGACTGGCAAGAATTTTGTGGAATACTGTGCATCTGAGTAGACTATAGCATTAGATGTTCTGTAGTTGACAAACTCCATTTGGTCCAGAACAGCAGGGAAACAGATATGAGATAAAATTGTATATAACCCTCTAACATATTTACTAAAATCTAGAAATGTTACCTGTTTACCATACCGAACTGCAGCAAGGACTGCAACACCTAAAAAGCTGCAATTTATAGAAAAATGAGAGGTGGTCATAAAGGAAGATCTAACTCAGTGAATACCATCATTGAAAGATTACACTGAATACATGTAAGAAACTTAATTGACAAATTGAATTCTGTCTCTATTTGATAACATGCCATTATATAAAGACTCCAGATTTCAGAATCAGTTTCAAAGAAAAGGATGTAGAACATAAAAAAAAAAAGAACAAGATTAATTTCTGCTAAGTGAGGAAGTGAGGCTTCATATTGAGATTAAATTTAGAGATAAAAATGAAATCATGCTTATTATTCACCTGAATATCTTAGGTGGAATTATAACTGTTGTTGTAAGTTTGCTTACATAGATCCACCTTCTTAAATTCACTTCTTGGTTTACATTGGAGCTTCAGGGATGCAGAGGGCTGGCTGTGACCTTTCTGTTTTCAGCACTTCACTATGTAGTGGCTTCTTAGGCATTTAGAGTCTATCCATCATTTATCTACATGCTCCCGGGTGAGTTATAACACATCAAGCATTTACTTTGAACCATCATACTAACTATGATCTCATAACTCATCCTGTCTTACTAACTGTCAAAAATAATCCTTGAGTGACTGTGAAGTTACTTGAAGAAAATTATGCCATTTGGAGCTACTGGAAGCCCAAGAGTGCTGGAAATCTGGGGGAGAGATTTTTAAATCAGAATCAGCAAGAGAACTTTGTCAAAATTTTCCTCCACTCAAAGGATGTGATATAATATTTAAGTGTAATTAGAGAAAGATAGTAATTTGGATGAGTTTTGACAAAGCTCCCTTGATGAATTCAATATTCCGCGCTCACCGTTACTTATACTATTTCTAATGTATTCATGATTAGTAATTTGGATGAGTTTTGTGGAATACTGTGCATCTGAGTAGACTATAGCATTAGATGTTCTGTAGTTGACAAACTCCATTTGGTCCAGAACAGCAGGGAAACAGATATGAGATAAAATTGTATATAACCCTCTAACATATTTACTAAAATCTAGAAATGTTACCTGTTTACCATACCGAACTGCAGCAAGGACTGCAACACCTAAAAAGCTGCAATTTATAGAAAAATGAGAGGTGGTCATAAAGGAAGATCTAACTCAGTGAATACCATCATTGAAAGATTACACTGAATACATGTAAGAAACTTAATTGACAAATTGAATTCTGTCTCTATTTGATAACATGCCATTATATAAAGACTCCAGATTTCAGAATCAGTTTCAAAGAAAAGGATGTAGAACATAAAAAAAAAAAGAACAAGATTAATTTCTGCTAAGTGAGGAAGTGAGGCTTCATATTGAGATTAAATTTAGAGATAAAAATGAAATCATGCTTATTATTCACCTGAATATCTTAGGTGGAATTATAACTGTTGTTGTAAGTTTGCTTACATAGATCCACCTTCTTAAATTCACTTCTTGGTTTACATTGGAGCTTCAGGGATGCAGAGGGCTGGCTGTGACCTTTCTGTTTTCAGCACTTCACTATGTAGTGGCTTCTTAGGCATTTAGAGTCTATCCATCATTTATCTACATGCCCCCGGGGTGAGTTATAACACATCAAGCATTTACTTTGAACCATCATACTAACTATGATCTCATAACTCATCCTGTCTTACTAACTGTCAAAAATAATCCTTGAGTGACTGTGAAGTTACTTGAAGAAAATTATGCCATTTGGAGCTACTGGAAGCCCAAGAGTGCTGGAAATCTGGGGGAGAGATTTTTAAATCAGAATCAGCAAGAGAACTTTGTCAAAATTTTCCTCCACTCAAAGGATGTGATATAATATTTAAGTGTAATTAGAGAAAGATAGTAATTTGGATGAGTTTTGACAAAGCTCCCTTGATGAATTCAATATTCCTCACTCACAGTTACTTATACTATTTCTAATGTATTCATGAAGTGTTGGGAGGACTGTTAATTCATTTGATAGATAGGTCTTTATTTTGTATCTCCTCTAAGACATTTGTTTGTGAGGTTGAAAATTATATGGCTGAGAGTTTTCACAGTCCTTGCTGGCATGAAGCTTGTCAAGTAGTGAGGGGAGAATAAAAATGAAAATGTTATGTGGCAATAGCATTTTTTTTCTTCTTTTTTAAAGTAAAAATGTACAAGGTAAAAGCAAATGAAGAGTGTTTGTTTTATAGGATGGTCACAGTAGTTTTGAGAGCTGACAATTTATCAATACTTGTAGGAAATTGGGCTTTGTGAGTCACTTCGTGCATATCTGACCTTTTGTGACCCCATGGACTATAGCCTTCCAGGATCCTCTGACCATGGTATTCTCCAGGCAAGAATACTGAAGTAAGATTCCATTCCCTCTGCCAGAGGACCTTCCTGATCCAGGAATGGAACCTGTGTCTCCTGTGTATCCTGAATTACAGCGGGACCACTGAGCTACTGGGGAAGCACAAAAAATTTGGGGAGCAAGCCACAATAATATCCTGAGAAAGGCATACTAGGAGGAAAATCTAGGCACAGATACAAGTAGGGTGATAGATTTTATGGTAGAAGTATGTGGCAACTCTTTGATGATGCCTTCATTTTCCTGGTGAAATAAGATAAAAGATCATCTGGTGAAATTTAGGAAAAAGGAAGAGGTCTTGGAAGCTGAGACTAGAGAGAGTATGAGTAGGAGAGTGAACCAGAGAAATGCAGTAGTAGTTCGGACTATAACTGAAATTAAGAACTCATTTGGTATTTGATTTCATAAACGTAAATAGAAATAGGCTAACATGGAGTGTAGGAGTTTTGTTTTGTTTTGTTTTGTTTTGTTTTTCTTGAAATCTGTTCAACTTCTCAGCTTCAGTAATGAATAAGTGGAGAGGTGGACTGATCCATAAATCAGGGAGACATGGGCAAGGAATTCAGGTGTGTGTATTAGTTAGGATGGCAATTGTTGTAAAAATAGATTTTTAATGTAATGGATCAACACAAAGTAACTTTATTTCTCACACACATATCAGGTTGATGAACATCTTTTTCCCATTTGGTGATTCAGGAACCCAACCTTCCCTTTTGTAACTTTGCTATTCTTGAAGGCCTTGACTCAAAATATGTTTCTAGAAAATCTAGAAAAGGAAGACCAATTTTAAAAAAAATCATTGTCGTAGTAACACGCATCACTTCCATTCACATTCACTTAGATAGAAATAATCCCACTTTCAGCATGCCAGGGAAAGTAATTCCTGGCTGGATATTTGCTTTTCAACTACACGTTTTTCACTAGAGAAGGGTACAATAAGTTTTGGTGGACTTCTAGAGATTTCTAGTCTCTGACATACTGGATATAATGGTGAGTATGGAATGTAACTAGGTATGGATGGAAGGGGGAAAAAAAGCTTTATTGGACAGAGATGGATGAATTCATATTCTCATGCTAGTGGGGAAACTGTTGGAACTAGGTGATTTAAGTACTAGTTCAGAAAGTTAGGAGGTGATAGCAAGGAGAGACAAGAACAGCCTCTTCAATGAACAGTGCAAAGAAATAAAGGAAAACAACAGAAGGGAAAGACTAGCGAGCTCTTCAGAAAATTTTCAGAGGAACATTTCATATAAAGATGAGCCCATTCAAGGACAGAAAAGGTAAAAATCTGATAAAAACAGGCGATCAAGAAGAGATGACAAGAATACACAGAACAGTACAAAAAAGGTCTTAATGATCTGGAAAACCATGATGATGTGGTCACTCACCCCAAACTAGACATCCTGAAGTATGAAGTCAAGTGGGCCTTAGGAAGCACTGCTCCCAATAAAGGTAGTGATGTGATGGAATTCCAGCAGAGTTATTTAAAATCCTAAATGATGACACTATTAAAGTGCTTCACTCAATATATCAGCAAATTTAGAAAACCCAGCAGTGACCCCAGGACTAGAGAAGATCAGTCTTCACTCCAGTTCCTAAGAAAGGCAGTACTAAAGAATGTTCACACCACCAGACAATTGCATTCATCTCCCATGATAGGGTTATGCTCAAAATCTTTCAAGCTAGGTTTTGGCATTACGTGAACTGAGAATTTCAAGATGTTCAAGTTCAGCTTATAAAAGGTAGAGGCACCAGAGATCAAATTGTCAACATTCACTGGATCATAAAGAAAGCAAGGAAGTTCCAGAAAAAAAACATCTACCTCTGTTTCATTGACTACGCTAAAGCCTTTGACTGTGCGGATCATAACAAACAGTCGAAAACTGAAAAGAGATGGGACTACCAGACCATCTTACCCGTCTCCTGAGAAACCTGTATGTGAGTCAAGAAGGAACAATTAGATCCTTGTAGGGAAAAACTGACTGGTTCAGGATTTAGAGAAGAGTACAAAAAGACTGTTTATTGACACCCTGTTTATTTAATTTATACACAGAGCACATCATTCCAAATGCTAGACTGGATGAGTTACAAGCTGGAATCAAGACTACTGGAAGAAATATCAACAACCTTAGATATGCAATTGATACTCTAACAGCAGAAAGTGAAGAGGAACTAAACAGCCTCTTGATGAGGATGAAGAAAGGATGAAAAAGCTGGCTTAAAACTCAATATTTTTAGCAACCTAGATGTTGATTGACAAATGAATGGTTAAAGGAGCTATGGTACGTGTACACAATGGAATATTTCTCAGCCATAAAAACAAATGCAGAAGAATCAGTCCTAATGAGGTGGATGAATCTAGAACCTATTATACAAAGTGAAGTAAGTCAAAAAGAGAAGAACAAATAGTGTATATTAACACATATAAATGGAATATAGAAACATGGCACTGATAAATACACATGCAGAGCAGCAATGGAGAAACAGACATAAAGAACAGACTTATGGACAGTGTGGGGAGGGAAGATCGGGTGAGAGGTATGGAAAGGATAACATGGAAACCTACGCTATCATATGTAAAAGAGATAACCGCTGTGATTAAGCTGTAAGACTAAGGGAACTTACATGGGGGCTATGCACCAACCTGGGGGTGTGTGGATGGGGGGCTCAGGTGGGAGGGGTCAGGGATATACCTATGACTGATTCGGGGTTATGTATAGCTGTAAAGAACAAAACTCTGCAAAAGATGTATGCCAATAACTTCGCTGTGCACCTGAAACTAATGCAGCATTGTAAATCAACTATACTCCAATTAAAAAAAAAAAAAAACCCAAAACTCAACATCTAAAAAACAGCTATGATCATGGCATCTGGTCCCATCACTTCATGGCAAATAGAAAGGGAGAAGGTGGAAGCAGTGACAGTTCTTCTTAGGGTCTAAAATCATTTTGAATGATGACTACAGCCATGAAATTAGATTATTACTTTTTGGGCAAGAAAGCTAAGAAAAACCTAGAGACTGTGTTAAAAGGCAAAGAGATCACTTTGCTGGCAAAGGTCCATATAGTCAAGGCTATGGTCTTTCCAGGGATGTGAGTGTGCTAGGCTCCTTTGTCCATGAGATATCCCAGGCAAGAATACTGGAGCGGGTTAGCCATCTCCTTCTCCAAGGGATTTTTTTGACCCAAGGACCTAACTCTCTTCTCTTGCATCTCTTGCATTGGCAGGCAGATTGTTTACCACTGCACCACCTGGGAAGCCCTGGTAAGATATGGGTATGACAGCTGATTGGATGGTGATGTCATTCTCTAGGGTAGAAAGGGAACAGATAGAAGGGGTGGGAGCATGTACTTATGTTCGTTATTTATTCATTTATTTTTAAAGATTTATTTATTTATTTATTTGGGGCGGGGGTCGGGTTGGGGTGGGAGGGGAGCGGGCAGGCCACTTCTATTGGTCTTTCTCTATTTTCATCCGTCTTTGTTCTTTGGCTCCTGTGGGCCTCCCATCGAGGTGGCCTCTGTTGTTGCTAGGCACCGGCTCTGGGCGCATGCGCTCCAGAGCTCGGGCTCGGTAATTGGACACATCAGTCCAACTGTTCCGCAGCACATGGGATCTTCCCAGGCCAGGGATGGAACTGGCACCCCTTGCACTGCAAGGCGGTGTCCTTATCCACTGGACCACCAGGGGACGCCCTGTTCGTTATTTTTAATGTTGAGTTTCATATGCCTGTGGATCAGTTAACTGGAGACAGTGAGTCAGCTATATGGTATTGTGAACAGTGTGTTTTAAATACCAAGATAAATGACTTGAACTTCATTCAACTGGAACAGGATCTAGAAAAAAAGACTGAAAAGCAGTGGACTGAGAGGACATTTTCACAGAAGCAAAATAGACAAGCAGGGTGGAATTTCCTGAGGAATTAATGGCCTGGGGAACTGATGACAGAGCTTAACTCTAAAACCTGAGAAAAGAGTGTGAAGGAGAAAATTCAGTGGGGAGGGCATTTCAAGACAGAGTAAAGGTCAAGGACCCTCTTCCCATTTCTGATGACAGGAGAAGCCATGAAATTAGATTATTACTTTTTGGGCAAGAAAGCTAAGAAAAACCTAGAGACTGTGTTAAAAGGCAAAGAGATCACTTTGCTGGCAAAGGTCCATATAGTCAAGGCTATGGTCTTTCCAGGGATGTGAGTGTGCTAGGCTCCTTTGTCCATGAGATATCCCAGGCAAGAATACTGGAGCGGGTTAGCCATCTCCTTCTCCAAGGGATTTTTTTGACCCAAGGACCTAACTCTCTTCTCTTGCATCTCTTGCATTGGCAGGCAGATTGTTTACCACTGCACCACCTGGGAAGCCCTGGTAAGATATGGGTATGACAGCTGATTGGATGGTGATGTCATTCTCTAGGGTAGAAAGGGAACAGATAGAAGGGGTGGGAGCATGTACTTATGTTCGTTATTTATTCATTTATTTTTAAAGATTTATTTATTTATTTATTTGGGGCGGGGGTCGGGTTGGGGTGGGAGGGGAGCGGGCAGGCCACTTCTATTGGTCTTTCTCTATTTTCATCCGTCTTTGTTCTTTGGCTCCTGTGGGCCTCCCATCGAGGTGGCCTCTGTTGTTGCTAGGCACCGGCTCTGGGCGCATGCGCTCCAGAGCTCGGGCTCGGTAATTGGACACATCAGTCCAACTGTTCCGCAGCACATGGGATCTTCCCAGGCCAGGGATGGAACCGGCACCCCTTGCACTGCAAGGTGGTGTCCTTACCCACTGGACCACCAGGGGACGCCCTGTTCGTTATTTTTAATGTTGAGTTTCATATGCCTGTGGATCAGTTAACTGGAGACAGTGAGTCAGCTATATGGTATTGTGAACAGTGTGTTTTAAATACCAAGATAAATGACTTGAACTTCATTCAACTGGAACAGGATCTAGAAAAAAAGACTGAAAAGCAGTGGACTGAGAGGACATTTTCACAGAAGCAAAATAGACAAGCAGGGTGGAATTTCCTGAGGAATTAATGGCCTGGGGAACTGATGACAGAGCTTAACTCTAAAACCTGAGAAAAGAGTGTGAAGGAGAAAATTCAGTGGGGAGGGCATTTCAAGACAGAGTAAAGGTCAAGGACCCTCTTCCCATTTCTGATCAGATTCCAGATCATGACATTTGGAAACATTACAGACACTCCTTCACTCATGGAAAGAGCTGGAGACCAGGCTGTTGGATGTAGTAGGTTCTTAACACTTGATCCTGTTGCTTAGCTGCACAGCAATGCTCATGATTAATCAGAGGCTCCAGCTCCAGCAGAAATTACTTCGCCTGTTTTTATTCATATTTATGAGAATCTGTACATTATAATTTTGCCAGATATGAAATAGCCAGAGGCCTGAGTGACCAATCACTTAAATGCGTATTTGAACCAAATGAAAGCTTGAAAAATTCAGATTCTACAAAATGATTCCTCAGAATATTTTTGCATACATTATCAGAAGAAATGGCTTTAGGCTAATTTGTATAACTTAGTGCAATACAATGCAATTTGTTAGGTTGAAAACCAGTGGGGTTCATTATTTATTTATTTTGAATCAGAAACCCATAAATGACAAAGTAATGGTTTAGATAATGTAATTGTTAAATTGCAGCAAAAACGTTTTTGTTTATTTTTGATAAAGTTTTGAGAAGTATGTCTTCCTTTTTTCAAACTGAGAAATAATTGGCATATAAAATTATGTCAGTTTAGTGTGTGATCTCTCTTTCAAAATTAACTAAAAAAATAGGTCTTTGCTATTGTCCAAGTACAATTTTATATCTTCTCATGCAGTATTTTAGATGTCAATCAGAGAAAAGTTTTATTGAATCTTCTGCATTGCAGTATTTTAGATGTCAATGTTGAGTTTCATATGCCTGTGGACCAGTTAACTGGAGACAGTGAGTCAGCTATATGGTATTGTGAACAGTGTGTTTTAAATACCAAGATAAATGACTTGAACTTCATTCAACTGGAACAGGATCTAGAAAAAAAGACTGAAAAGCAGTGGACTGAGAGGACATTTTCACAGAAGCAAAATAGACAAGCAGGGTGGAATTTCCTGAGGAATTAATGGCCTGGGGAACTGATGACAGAGCTTAACTCTAAAACCTGAGAAAAGAGTGTGAAGGAGAAAATTCAGTGGGGAGGGCATTTCAAGACAGAGTAAAGGTCAAGGACCCTCTTCCCATTTCTGATCAGATTCCAGATCATGACATTTGGAAACATTACAGACACTCCTTCACTCATGGAAAGAGCTGGAGACCAGGCTGTTGGATGTAGTAGGTTCTTAACACTTGATCCTGTTGCTTAGCTGCACAGCAATGCTCATGATTAATCAGAGGCTCCAGCTCCAGCAGAAATTACTTCGCCTGTTTTTATTCATATTTATGAGAATCTGTACATTATAATTTTGCCAGATATGAAATAGCCAGAGGCCTGAGTGACCAATCACTTAAATGCGTATTTGAACCAAATGAAAGCTTGAAAAATTCAGATTCTACAAAATGATTCCTCAGAATATTTTTGCATACATTATCAGAAGAAATGGCTTTAGGCTAATTTGTATAACTTAGTGCAATACAATGCAATTTGTTAGGTTGAAAACCAGTGGGGTTCATTATTTATTTATTTTGAATCAGAAACCCATAAATGACAAAGTAATGGTTTAGATAATGTAATTGTTAAATTGCAGCAAAAACGTTTTTGTTTATTTTTGATAAAGTTTTGAGAAGTATGTCTTCCTTTTTTCAAACTGAGAAATAATTGGCATATAAAATTATGTCAGTTTAGTGTGTGATCTCTCTTTCAAAATTAACTAAAAAAATAGGTCTTTGCTATTGTCCAAGTACAATTTTATATCTTCTCATGCAGTATTTTAGATGTCAATCAGAGAAAAAGTTAGTTCTGGCCAGGAAGAGCTACCCTTTAGAAACTAACATTCACACTGCACTTTATTTGAAAAGCCATTTAAGGACATAAATTAATCTTTACAACACTGTTGAGAAGTAGTTAATGATGGGAAGAATTATCATTACTACCATATTACAGATGAGTAAAACTACACTGTAAGTTTAGCGACCAAATTAAAATTATTACTCATATGGCAAAACATTTATGACTATCCCCCTCTGATATTTCATGCTTCAAGCTTTTTTAATGCATAATCATCTCTTGGATGAATAATTGTATTGCTGTGTGGTCTTTAGGAGAAAAAAATACTGAAGTAATAAGATGAGGCATGTGGAGTTTGGTCAGTACACAATGGAATATCATTACCCTCTAACGCACACCCAGTGGGAGAGAAAACTTATGCATCACTAACATACTTCATCACTTCCTGTACAGGCATCATATTCAATTAAGGAGAGAGCTCTCTGTCAACAAACCTGACATGCTCACCTAGGGAATGTCACAACCTCCCCAAAAATCAATATTCAAGTTATGGTGGACTGACAGCTTCACAGATGAAGGAGTGTCCCTTGATTTTTACCTGCTTTTGCTGCAGAATAGAGAGAAGTGTTCAAAGCATGAACAAATAAACTTAATTAAGTTTAAGGGATATGGTTGAGCAATGTAAATCCAGAGCAAACAAAGTCATGGAGCATTAAAGAACAGCTTAATGAAATTCTGATCAACAGGAAAAAAATGAAGTACTGCTTCAACTGATTCAGAAGAAATGGCTTTAGGCTAATTTGTATAACTTAGTGCAATACAATGCAATTTGTTAGGTTGAAAACCAGTGGGGTTCATTATTTATTTATTTTGAATCAGAAACCCATAAATGACAAAGTAATGGTTTAGATAATGTAATTGTTAAATTGCAGCAAAAACGTTTTGTTTATTTTTGATAAAGTTTTGAGAAGTATGTCTTCCTTTTTTCAAACTGAGAAATAATTGGCATATAAAATTATGTCAGTTTAGTGTGTGATCTCTCTTTCAAAATTAACTAAAAAAATAGGTCTTTGCTATTGTCCAAGTACAATTTTATATCTTCTCATGCAGTATTTTAGATGTCAATCAGAGAAAAAGTTAGTTCTGGCCAGGAAGAGCTACCCTTTAGAAACTAACATTCACACTGCACTTTATTTGAAAAGCCATTTAAGGACATAAATTAATCTTTACAACACTGTTGAGAAGTAGTTAATGATGGGAAGAATTATCATTACTACCATATTACAGATGAGTAAAACTACACTGTAAGTTTAGCGACCAAATTAAAATTATTACTCATATGGCAAAACATTTATGACTATCCCCCTCTGATATTTCATGCTTCAAGCTTTTTTAATGCATAATCATCTCTTGGATGAATAATTGTATTGCTGTGTGGTCTTTAGGAGAAAAAAATACTGAAGTAATAAGATGAGGCATGTGGAGTTTGGTCAGTACACAATGGAATATCATTACCCTCTAACGCACACCCAGTGGGAGAGAAAACTTATGCATCACTAACATACTTCATCACTTCCTGTACAGGCATCATATTCAATTAAGGAGAGAGCTCTCTGTCAACAAACCTGACATGCTCACCTAGGGAATGTCACAACCTCCCCAAAAATCAATATTCAAGTTATGGTGGACTGACAGCTTCACAGATGAAGGAGTGTCCCTTGATTTTTACCTGCTTTTGCTGCAGAATAGAGAGAAGTGTTCAAAGCATGAACAAATAAACTTAATTAAGTTTAAGGGATATGGTTGAGCAATGTAAATCCAGAGCAAACAAAGTCATGGAGCATTAAAGAACAGCTTAATGAAATTCTGATCAACAGGAAAAAAATGAAGTACTGCTTCAACTGATTCAATAAAGTTGGTTCTTGGTGATTTAGGAAGGCAAATGTTCACTTGTAAGTATTTACTTTTGAGAAGTAATTTCCTAGACTCTTTAGACTGATGCTTACCTTGAGAAATTGTATATTTCCTAATATATTTGACAAACTGCTGATAGATTTTCCTTTCTGCTTTGATCTGTGAAATGATTCATAACAGGCTCCAGGCATTTTTAAAAAGGATTTAAAAACTTTAGTGGAAAAGCACAAAGACTACGGTTATCAGAAAACATAAGTGCCCAGTCCCAGAAGTTTTGACAGATATCATCCTCTGGGTCAGCTTTTCTTCGGTGGAAGGTATTACTCCTGATATTGTTGGGTTCCTCTTTTTTTTCCCCTCCATATTGCACTTTTTAATTACCCAGGTAGTTTTAAATAAGTGGAGAAAACACCTTCCAAAAGTTACACTAGTAGGGGAAGATTCCATCAAGCATTAACATAATAAGCGTCTATAATTTTACAAAAGGTTCTTAATCTTTTCTTAAACTTTGCATGGGGGAAAAGGAGCCCCCTCAGATAGGTGTTCTGCTTGTAGAAACAAACTAAAGGACTGAAAATCAGAGGCAAGCCTGGGATCCTGAGAAAGGAAAAGAAAAATGGCCATTCATAAATTTCATTTCTAAGACCCTGGTCCAGTGACCCTGTGTAAGCACTTCAGGGAAAACCACTGCACTTAAGATAAAGGTACACTCTCAGAAGCTAATTCTGAATTATACTCACATATCTGTGTACCCTAAACTGCTGAATGTTAAAAAAGAATGCTTGGGGTGACCTATGAGGTTGGAACCAGTGTTGTGCTGTGCTGTGTTTAGTTACTCAGTCACTCCATGGACTTTGTCACTCTGTGGACTACAGCCGGTCAGACTCCTCTCTCCATGGGGATTCTCCAGGCAAGAATATGGAGTGTGTTGCCATGCTCTCCTCCAGGGGAGCTTCACAACTTGGGGATCAAACCCAGGATTCCTGCATTGCAAGTGGATTCTTTACAATCTGTGCCACCAGGGAAGCCCAAGAATACTAGAGTGGGTAGCCTATCCCTTCTCTAGGAAATCTTCCTGACCTAGGATTCAAACTAGGTCTCCTGCATTACAAGTGGATTCTTTACCAGCTGTGATATTGGGGAAGCCCTTTGAATCAATACTTCAGGGGAATTCTTTAGGACCATACGCCTTCTACTTTGGCTTTCTGGATAAAGCAGAGGCCTCTGTGCTGTCCTCCAGGCAGTGTAATAGTTGAGAAAAGAGCATCATATTGGTTCAATCTATAGACACGAATCAGCTGGGGAAAGAGTTTGGCAAAGGGTCCTCCCAAGAATGGTCTGCACCAGGGAGACAGGACATGTCTCTCAAGTGAGAAGAGGACTCCTCATAGCTACAGTCCCTATAAGCATCCTGTAGGCAGGAAGGTGGTGTCAGGCAGTGACTGGTTGAAAGCAGACATGAGATACCCAGTTCTGGAATGAAGTCATCTTCTGCATGCTCTTCCTTCACTGAAACAGTGAATTCAGGGTGATCTTTCTCTGAGGGACTGAAAGGTGCTTCCTCAATTTTTACTACCACATTGGCTTGGCTCTCTGTCTCAAAGAATATCCCTAGACCAGGGGCTTTGTATATATGTGGTCAGAATGAATCAGTTCATTAATGGCTTCCAGCTTGGCTGATGATATCCCCAGGGATGGAGAAGGGGAAGCTGGTAAGGGACTCAGAAGGTCTCCTGAATCTACTTTGGGGAGCTGCTCCAGGCTGGCAGACTCTGGGGAAGGGCATCTGAGGAACATGATTGGGTCCAAGTTGAAGAGAATGTCCAACAGGATATCAGACTGGGAGTCTGAAGAGTCAACACCATCAGAATTCATGGGGAAATGTTCTGCCGGGGTGACAACTGGGCCTGCACCTGCTGTGGATGCAGCAGACGTGGGCACCCATCTGGCTCCACTTCCCGTGTTCTCTGTCTCCTCTTTAGTCACTGGGTTTCCATCCCCAGCTCTGTCTTAACTCCTGGTTCTCAACTATCAGGGACACCAGGAGTTTTCTCTCATGAAAACTGATTTTCTAAAGTTTCTGGTTCTCTTCTTCTAAATCTTCCACTTGTGTTCCAGTTCTCTCATTTGAGCTTTCTTTCCATCATTGGCAGTCTGAGCTGATCCTCAGTTTTTCAGTTTACTCTGCAGCGCCTTCTCCTCTGGGCTTAGATGTGTGGAGCACTCCCTTCCCACCCTTGCCCCAGCCCTGCACACTGCACACACTGCCTCAGGGCTGGCCTTTTGCTGGCCTGGCACCATGACCAGCAGAGCCTTCCCAGCCAGGGTTCCAGGAAGAAGCACTACTTTGGGTGCCCTGGTGGCCAGCCTCTGTGTGGCTGAAACCACCACCATGGCTGGAGCATGTCTCCTAGGTTCATTTAACTTCATCTCCTAACTAATCTGTTCTATTTTCTGACTTTTCCTCTGAAACTCCATCTTTTTGGAGATGTCATATTAGCCACTTCTTTGGGTTAAGATAACCATGAACTAAATTAAAAGGCAGGGCTTCCCTGATGGTCCAGTGTGTAAGGACACCACCTTGCAGTACAAGGGGCGCCGGTTCGATCCCGGGCCTGAGAAGATCCCATGTGCCATGGAGCAGCTGGACCGATGTGTCCAACTACCAACCCAGAGCTCTGGAGCACATGTGCCCAGAGCTGGTGCTCTGCGATGAGAGAGACCACTGAGATGGGAGGCCCACACAGGCCAAAGGACAAAGATAAATGAAAGATCAGTAGAAGTGGCCACACACAAAAAAAAACTTTTAAGAAGCTCTTGCATATAAACTCTAGTGTTTCATGGGCTTCTTGTGAAATAACACTTTGTGTTGCTGAAAGTCTCTCTGCAATTGCTAAACATGACTGAAAGATGGAAACAGACAAACTCAGTTCACAAGATTGCATTAATGTGTGGCAGACAAGGGAGCTTCAGCATCACTTTCCATTGACCACAGGATTTTAGCTCCATGTATTCAAGAACTGACTAATGATATAGGAGGGCTTCCTGGTGGCTCATATGGTGCAGAATTGTGGGGCTCTGAATTGAAAGAGGACCGTTGCAATCATAAGGAAGCTTAAGCACATTGTTTCAGTTTGGAGCTAAGATGGCGCCTACAGGAAGAGACAAGGGTGTGATCTAAATTGTTAAGTGATTGTCAAAATTTCTGATTGGTTTCCCTGGTTTCCACGCTCATGGATGATTGCTTGACCTTTAGCTTGATTGGTGTAATCTATAGGAAGTCCCATGCAAAACCCCCTTCACTTGCCTATAAAAGCTGTGTGTCTGCACTAATAAAACGGAACTGCTTTGATAGAAAAAAAAAATGTTTAAAAAAAAATCAAAAGGCAAAGGTTAAGGTATTCATGAGATAATTTAAATTGCAAATTATATTATTAATCTACAACTTAGTGGATGCTGATGTGAATCAGATGTCAAAGCCTTTCTGAACAGGATAAGTACAAGGAAATTTTACTGGGAGAGAGATAGAAAGTTATGAACAAATGTACTGTGACACTGAAAGGCATAAAGGTCTGAGGGAAGCCATTTTTTTTTCTGTTCAGAGATTGTTATGTCTCTAATTTTAGATTACAAACATGACTTTATGGAAAAAAAAAAACAGTAGAGAGAGAGACAGAGAAACACAGAGATCCATTTCTGCAACTAAACACAATTCTATTCATATGAAAAAATGTAAATAATAAGCAATGACATTAGTTTACATTCAGCTAGAAATATTACAACTTTTCTTCTTTGGATGACTTCACTTATTAAAAGATAATATAGGGACTTCCCTGGTGGTCCAGTGGCTAAGACTCTACACTTTCAATGCAATGGGTCCAGGTTCGATCCCTGGTCAGGGAACTAGATCCCACATGCTGCCCTAGCACCATGACTAGAGAAGACTGCACGCCACAACAAAGACCCACCACAGCCTAAATAAATGAATTAAATAAAGACATTTTTTAAAAAAGAGATAAATATAGGCTAGCCAATGATATTAATATATAAATAGGAAAAAACCTAGAAAACCACAGAAAAAAACTCAGATATCCAGAATTCAGTTCCTCTAATATAATTCCAAGTCAGGAAGTTACAAGGAGAAATGGCAGAAGCAAGTTATCTAAATGTCACAAAATTTCATGTTGAATGAGATGCATTTCTGTACAAATACTCTTGGTTTTCCTTTTCATTTGAATATATTTCTATGAAGTTTGGTTAGAATTTTCCAAGATAATATTAGTTAGATATAAAAAATTGGAGTGAAAAGTATAATATGGATTCTGATATTAAGGATTCTGATGATGATTCTATTTTATCATGTTTATCTATATTTTTTCTATTTATTTTCTTTATTTTCTTATTCTGCATTTTAGTTCTTCAATAGCATGAATGCTGTGAGCATTTAACATACCAGGTACAGTGCTGGGTCATGAGATTTTACATCTCTATTACCTAGGCCTAGGGCAGTTTCCTAGGCTTCTCAGGCAGCACTTGCTGTAAAGAACCTGACAGCTAATACAGGAGATTTAAAGAGACATGGGTTCCATCCCCGGGTTGGGAAGATCTCCTGGAGGAAGGCATGGCAACCCACTCCTGTATTCTTGCCTGGAGAACTCCTTGGACAGAGAAGCCTGGTGACTCTTGCATTCATGGAGTTGCAAAGAGTTGGATACAAGTGAAGCCACTTTGCAAGCAGGGAAGTGTTTTTTTTTTTTTTTTTTCCCAGTGCCCCAAGTGGTTGTAGGTACTCCTATTTCCCTAGCACAATGACAATAGCTATCTTTTCCACACATGACAGTATAGGTTTCCATGTTACTCCCTCCATGCCTCCCTCCCACTGTTTGGTCTCCACAATGTCTTTATGTCTATTCTCTGTTTTTTCATGAGTTCACTGCGTGTGTTATCATAACCATCTTACTAGATCCCATATATATGAGTTACTGTACTATACTTGTCTTTCTCTTTTTGACTTACTTCACTTTTTATGATAGGTTCTAGAGCCAGCCACCTCATTAGGACTGAATCTTCTGCATTTCTTTTAACAGCTGAGTAGTATTCCATTGTATATATGTACCAGTGCTTCTGTATCCATTCATTTGTCGATGGACATCTAGGTTGCTTCTATGTTCTGACTATTGTATAGAGAGCTGCAATGAACATTGGGGTACAGGTGCCTCTTTCAGTTTTGATTTCATCAGGATATAGGCCTAATAGTGGTATTGCTGGGTCATAGGGTGCTTCTATTTTTAGTTTTTTAAGGAATCTCCATATTGTCTTCCATAGAGGTTGTATCAATTTACATTCCCACCAACAATGCAAAAGGGTTCCCTTTTCTCCCCACCCTCTCCAGCAGGGAAGTTTTCTCATGATTAAGGGAGATTGTATTTTAAAATGTTGGAACGAATCTCTTTTGTATTTTGCATTTTCGTTTGTACTTTGGACATTTGGCCAACTTACTTGACATTTTTGATGCTTAGCTCTTTCTTCAAGAAAATAAGAGAAAATTCGTAATCACGCAGTCAGTGCCTGGCACATAATAATATGATATTGATTAGCAGCATTTAGTTTTAAAGGCAACAATTTCCACCATTCTGAAAATGTACCTAATTAAACCCAGTTTGTCCTCAATGTTTTTGCATACCTATATTTTATGATTTTTTTGTCTTTTTCCAGTTTATTTCTGTGTTCTTTCATCCTTGAGAGAAGTTTCAAATATAAAGCGCTTAGAGACTCAAAGTAGGGCCTTTGGTTTTAAAATGGGCAGAAGATCTGAATAGTCATTTTTCAAAAATAAATAAATAAATAAATAAATAAAGACCAGCTGTTAGTTAGTAGGCATATGAAAAGATATTCAACATCACCAATTATTAGGGAAATGCAAAACAAAATCACAATGAGATTGTTATCAAACTCAAGTTCTTGTGCCCAAGGCATAGTGAGGCCAGACCTCAGAGTTTGGACCAGAGAAAGGTGTAATGCAAGGCTTAAGAACTCTGAATTATCTGAAAACTCTCATCAAAATCCTTCTGTAGGAAAAGTGAGGGAGGAGTGTGGTTAGTCGTTGCAAACTTCTTAGTCCCAGATCCTTTGTGCTTGAGGTGAGCTCACAGGCAGGTCAAGATATTCCAGTAAAGCTACAGCAAAAGCTGCAAGAAGCTGCAAGGTCCCAGGTATCCATTCATTTGTCGATGGACATCTAGGTTGCTTCTATGTTCTGACTATTGTATAGAGAGCTGCAATGAACATTGGGGTACAGGTGCCTCTTTCAGTTTTGATTTCATCAGGATATAGGCCTAATAGTGGTATTGCTGGGTCATAGGGTGCTTCTATTTTTAGTTTTTTAAGGAATCTCCATATTGTCTTCCATAGAGGTTGTATCAATTTACATTCCCACCAACAATGCAAAAGGGTTCCCTTTTCTCCCCACCCTCTCCAGCAGGGAAGTTTTCTCATGATTAAGGGAGATTGTATTTTAAAATGTTGGAACGAATCTCTTTTGTATTTTGCATTTTCGTTTGTACTTTGGACATTTGGCCAACTTACTTGACATTTTTGATGCTTAGCTCTTTCTTCAAGAAAATAAGAGAAAATTCGTAATCACGCAGTCAGTGCCTGGCACATAATAATATGATATTGATTAGCAGCATTTAGTTTTAAAGGCAACAATTTCCACCATTCTGAAAATGTACCTAATTAAACCCAGTTTGTCCTCAATGTTTTTGCATACCTATATTTTATGATTTTTTTGTCTTTTTCCAGTTTATTTCTGTGTTCTTTCATCCTTGAGAGAAGTTTCAAATATAAAGCGCTTAGAGACTCAAAGTAGGGCCTTTGGTTTTAAAATGGGCAGAAGATCTGAATAGTCATTTTTCAAAAATAAATAAATAAATAAATAAATAAAGACCAGCTGTTAGTTAGTAGGCATATGAAAAGATATTCAACATCACCAATTATTAGGGAAATGCAAAACAAAATCACAATGAGATTGTTATCAAACTCAAGTTCTTGTGCCCAAGGCATAGTGAGGCCAGACCTCAGAGTTTGGACCAGAGAAAGGTGTAATGCAAGGCTTAAGAACTCTGAATTATCTGAAAACTCTCATCAAAATCCTTCTGTAGGAAAAGTGAGGGAGGAGTGTGGTTAGTCGTTGCAAACTTCTTAGTCCCAGATCCTTTGTGCTTGAGGTGAGCTCACAGGCAGGTCAAGATATTCCAGTAAAGCTACAGCAAAAGCTGCAAGAAGCTGCAAGGTCCCAGGTCTCAACTTTCATCCTCTGAGGTCAGATCCTGGCTAAGAGGAGGCAGTCCTACTCCAGCCAGTTAACACTGCCCAGGAGCCTTCACTGAGCACTCAGTCTGTGTCCTCCTGCCAGTGTACAGGCAAGGCTTAAGAGGCAGATTTCAGCTGATGATGCCCTCATGGTCAGGTCCCTAAATGTTGTTCAGCCATCATCACTGAAGAAGGACACCAGTTTCCAATCAGTCCTCAGGATCCTTAGGACTGATCCCATGGACCTTGGCCCATGGAGCCTGCTATGGTCATTAGGTTCTGGAGATGGAAATGCGGGAGAGATTCACTGCTGTTCTGAGGCCTGGACTCAACGAGTGGGTTTATATATATATAATGCAATACTACTCAGCCATAAAGAATAATGAACTGCCATTTGTAACAATATGGGTGGACCTTGAAGATAATAGTGAAGTGAAATAAGTCATACAGAGAAAGACAAATATCATATCACTTCACTCCTATGTATAATCTAATAAAACAAAGTCACAGATACAGGGAACAGAATTAGTGGTTACCAGAGAGAAAGTGGGTTGGCATGGCTAAGAGGTATGAAGGGAATCAACTGTATGGTGATGAATGCTAGCTAGACTTATAGTGGGGATCATTTTGTAGTGTACCCAGATGTCAAATTATAATGCTGTACACCTGAAACTTACATAATTAAAAAAAAAGATAGAGAGTTCAGGTATAAATAGAAGTTATCTTTCAGGTGTTTGGGTGTCTGGATATTTGAACCTGTTTTCCATAGTGAAGAAGTTACTGTATAGTGTCTGAAGTTCTATGTTTTTTTATAACCTTTAGAAATAACCCATGTATTTAGAATTTCCAGCTTTTGGTGAAAATGTTAGGTGTTTATTCCAACTCTGATATTTTTTAACTTAGAAAAGAAAGCAGCAACAAACATATCAACTTCTACCACAAAAAAATTGATTTGGGCTCATTATGATACATATTTTTGCTTCCAGAATCATTCTAGTAATTCACTAATTCCCAGAAACAGACTTTCCTACCTTTTTAGAAACATAGTGAGCCATCCACAATATCACCCAGGGCTTAATTGTAATTATGGCTAAAAAAAAATTTAGCCATAATTACTGGTGGCTTCAAACCAGTTAGATATATTTGAAGATAAACACAAACATAAATGTGGCACAGTATTAGCACAATGCTGTCTCATGAGTGCCACCAAACATCTGTGTTGGAAAGAAAGAAGCAAATGTACAAGCAAGCTCTGGTTTCTCCATCTCTGCACGTGTGTTCTGAGATGACACACCAGGGTGTATGTGAACAAATAATGAGAGAATGTTGTGATCAGCAAGACTCATTACCCAAATCTCATGTGATTTCATGTTGGTAATTTTGTTGTCAACTTGTGCCTCACTAATTCTGTGATCCTGAACAGAAAACAAACTCAAATCAGAGTCAAAGGTAATAACATCAGTCCCTGTTAAGTCTTTGAATGAAGTTCTCAGGCCGTTCATAGTTATAATTCTTTAAATAGAGAAAGGTTACTATCAATCAGATAGGTAATAGAGTCCACTTCCTTGTTTCTTCTAGTTACATAACAAAATGACTCCAAATATCTCCCTCTATTAGCACTGTATTATATACCATGGATTTCAATTATACAAAGCTTTGCCTTTAAGTGTTCCACAAATATGTGGTGATTATGTTATGAGAAGAGTGAGTTAATTCAGTAAGTCACACTCCTTGGATTCGGGTGAATCAATTTGAGCATAGTGACCTTGGTTAAAGTAAACATGTAATAATCCATGTTTAATACATAATATGCTGGGATATACTGAAGAGCAAAAATCAGCAAGATTCTTGCTAGATAAAGTGGAAGATCATGGGGGAGAGAAAATAATTATATACTCAAATCTACAACTTTGAGCAATGGCTAAGGTATAAAGAGTTGTCCGCGCTGGTTAATGGTAGAGAAGAAAGAGAACAAGAGAGCAGTTAATGCTGAAGATTCACCCCTGGAGATGGTATTGTGATAAAAGGATTATAGAAGGATTGCCTGACTGCAGTAGAGAAAGTGGAGTGGGGTATGACTTAAAATAAGGCTGAGGAAATAGGAACACAACTTTATTTCTACTTTGTTACTGTTCTGTTTTGACAGCAATAGGAAATTGTGAAGGGCATATCACTGTGGCTGTGGGGTATAAAGAATTGATTAGAAGGAGTCAACTGTGGATACAAATGAACAAATGCATAGTGGGGAATTTAACTCCACCCAAAGAAAAGTCTGACTTTGTTCCTAAATTCTGTCAAGGTGACCTCTAAACCCTTAGAATTTACTGAGTGTTAGGAGTGTCTTTGTCTGGTAGTGGGTCCCAGGGATGAGTAAAATGAATCCAAATAATGGTAAAAGTATAGTCATTGTTCTAATAAAATATTGTACAGATTTTAGTATTTTAAATAGTTTATCACTTGAAGATTACATAGGTTATATTGTTTATACTATTTAATGCATATTTTCAGAGTCTCACAGACACATGATTCTCTGGACTCATAAAACTCTGTTTACTGCATATTCAGTTAATATATATCTTTCTGAGCTTCTTGTGAAAAACTATATAACCTCAGGTGTCTACTCTAAATATCAAGTGATGTTTAAAACTGTCTTTATTCTTATATTTGCAGTAGATTTTTGATAAGAAAATGCTGCAATGACATACCTTGCTTCTTTAAATTAGTATGTTTTGTATGCAAATAAGGGATCAATTACCATTTTACCAGACATATTAAGTATTACTTGATCACCTTAAGGACTATTCCAAGAAAGAAACATTTTTTTTTAATATTATTTTGGGAGTCTGGTAACTTAACAGATTAAAAGTATTATATATTCTGCAGAAATGGAGATGTATAAACTCAAATGTATAAAACTCAAATGTATAAAACTCAAATGTATGAAACTCAGATGTATAAACTCTTAGGAACATGTAATTGAGAATATTTTGACCTTGTTTAGGTTTTTAGAATTTGCAATATACCTATATAAAATCAATTGTTTAGACTTTTCTAAGGCTAGCCTTCCTCTAGTATGAAAATCATGTGCCATTGTCATTAAATCAAATGTTGGAATTGGTGATAATAACTGAATATGGAGAAGATTTGGGCCTGACTGCAGTAGAGAAAGTGGAGTGGGGTATGACTTAAAATAAGGCTGAGGAAATAGGAACACAACTTTATTTCTACTTTGTTACTGTTCTGTTTTGACAGCAATAGGAAATTGTGAAGGGCATATCACTGTGGCTGTGGGGTATAAAGAATTGATTAGAAGGAGTCAACTGTGGATACAAATGAACAAATGCATAGTGGGGAATTTAACTCCACCCAAAGAAAAGTCTGACTTTGTTCCTAAATTCTGTCAAGGTGACCTCTAAACCCTTAGAATTTACTGAGTGTTAGGAGTGTCTTTGTCTGGTAGTGGGTCCCAGGGATGAGTAAAATGAATCCAAATAATGGTAAAAGTATAGTCATTGTTCTAATAAAATATTGTACAGATTTTAGTATTTTAAATAGTTTATCACTTGAAGATTACATAGGTTATATTGTTTATACTATTTAATGCATATTTTCAGAGTCTCACAGACACATGATTCTCTGGACTCATAAAACTCTGTTTACTGCATATTCAGTTAATATATATCTTTCTGAGCTTCTTGTGAAAAACTATATAACCTCAGGTGTCTACTCTAAATATCAAGTGATGTTTAAAACTGTCTTTATTCTTATATTTGCAGTAGATTTTTGATAAGAAAATGCTGCAATGACATACCTTGCTTCTTTAAATTAGTATGTTTTGTATGCAAATAAGGGATCAATTACCATTTTACCAGACATATTAAGTATTACTTGATCACCTTAAGGACTATTCCAAGAAAGAAACATTTTTTTTTAATATTATTTTGGGAGTCTGGTAACTTAACAGATTAAAAGTATTATATATTCTGCAGAAATGGAGATGTATAAACTCAAATGTATAAAACTCAAATGTATAAAACTCAAATGTATGAAACTCAGATGTATAAACTCTTAGGAACATGTAATTGAGAATATTTTGACCTTGTTTAGGTTTTTAGAATTTGCAATATACCTATATAAAATCAATTGTTTAGACTTTTCTAAGGCTAGCCTTCCTCTAGTATGAAAATCATGTGCCATTGTCATTAAATCAAATGTGAATTTGCCAGGAAATGTGAAGGAATGATAATAACTATATAAGAAGACTGTAATCTCTTTTGCTTTTTGAGTACACATCATTATCTCCACCTGCACAAGGTGGCAACCAACTGGAGTCAGGGGATTGACTCATTATGTAAAAAATAAACTTGATACATTTAGGCTAGCTTGTACTTTATGGGGCACACAAGATTAATATATTAATATTCACCAGAAGATGAAGGGACATCTCAAAGCAGATGTGCTAAGTTAAAACTTGGAAGATATTGACAAACGTAGTCTACAGCTCTGGCTCTCCCTTCATTTATAAAAACATTGAATAAGCTGAAAAGGTTTAACTAATGTGTGCTTAGTCACTCAGTCATGTCCAACTCTTCATGACCCATAGACTGTAGCCAGCCAGGCTCTTCTGTCCATGGAATCCTCCAGGCAAGAACACCAAAGTGGGTAGCCATTCCCTTATCCAGGCAATCTCCCTAACCCAAGGATGGAGCCCCAGTCTCCCACATTGCGTGTAGATTCTTTACCCTCTGAGCCAACAGAGGAGCCCAAAGTGATGTTACGTAATGTTACCTTAAAGTCTAGAATGTTACCAACATCACAAACTTCTCATATTCTGTGATGTATTTGTCAAGTGAGCATTCTAGCCTAATCCCTTCATCTAGTAGATGAACAAACAGGCCCAGAGACTTTACGGGACTTCTTGAAAAAACTTCGCACTGGAAGTCAATAGGAAGCATGATTAGAATCAGGCTTTCTGACACTTATATTGGCACTACTTTTACATTATCACTAAAATGGACTATTTCGAAATAATAGTTTTTGAACTAATTCTCTGTTCTTACTGTAAAAAAATAAAAGCCTCAACTTGATTTTTCTAACTTGTCTGCATAGCACAATGACAATGACGAAAGTGCTAATGATATTTTGAAGTCAAACCATTGTGATAGGGGCAGGGCTGCCACACAGCCATTAGCACGACTGCTAGCTGGAGATTCCCCAGCCCAGCAGCGTTTAGAGGCCCAGCTCTGCCAGCAGTTAGCAGACCAGTGGTCCTGGCGGCAGAGAGTTTGCTCAGAGGCAGATCACAGCCTTCTCCCTGGGGCTTTCCAGACTCTCTGGCCTGGGGCTGGCAGTGAGCTGGGAGGTTCCGGGACAGACTGAGGACTGTGTCCTGCAAAGCTCCAGACCCTTCGAGATGGCTGCCCGCTGGGAAGACCCACCCAGGCCTTAGAGGAGCAGCAGACCCTCTCCCATCTCCACTTCTGTGTGGGTCGCCGTCTGTGGAGGCCTCAGCAACCAAATTATAAGGACATTGCCTTTAAGGTAATATCTTCAACCGGCCCCAGTCTCTCTGTTCTAATTTCAAAAGTCGGTACAGCTGAGATCAGTTATCCCCCTCCTAGGAGGTGGCTTGAGTTCAGGGTTAAGTTGTAAGGACTAGCACATCAATTCTTCAGGTCCTCTGTGATTGGGGTTACTACCAAAGAAGGGCAATTGCTGTGAGCTGGGAATTAACCTGACTGTTATTTGCTACAACACATATTTCTAGTGATCCTATACAAATGAATTGCACCAGTTTAAATGTTAAGTCTGAGGGTTAGCTGGTTCCTAGGTGCCAGGTTCCTTTTGTGATGAGAGCTGGGCAGGGTCTGGAGAGCTGGCCCTTAGAGCACCAGTAACTGAGATCTGCCTCCTCAGCCAGGCCTGGGCACTGGTGAGAGAATTTAGACTAGGTCATGGACCAACTTTCTGGGTCAGCCTGCACAGGAACTCCCTTCTCTTAGCCAGGACCTGGAACTTGGAGGGTGAACCTTGAGGCTTGGGACCTTGCTCTTTCTTGTAAGAACAGAAAATAACGTTTGTTTTGGTGGAGGCTTATGGGAACATTGTGACCTGACCATGACCTCACTGACCTCAGGAACAAAGGATTTGACACCAAGAAGTTTGCAACAGCTATGTCCCTCCCTCATCTATCCTATAAAAGGCCATTACTGAAAGCTTTCAGGGAGCTTAGTGTTTTTAAGAAATGAGCCACCAGTCTCCTTGCATGGCACTGCAAAAACTTTTCTCTGCTCCAAATTCAGAAGTTCTGGTATTGTTTGGACTCACTGTGCATCAGGCATATGGACTTGCGTTTGGTAGCATCGTGTCTTAATTAGCAACAAGTAAAACCAGGCAGAGAGAAGCAGGGAGAAGCTATATGGGTCCTAATGTCATTGGTGACAGAAAGGACTAGAATGGATTTTGCTGACTTCTCAATCATGATGAAAATTAGAGTTTAACCTAAATAGTGTCAGAACTGTAGGAAGAGAAGGAGAATTGAGAAGGAGAATTGTCAAGTCCTGAGAGGGTACGGTGAGACTGATCCAGAGGACTTGGAAATAAGGGAACACAGTGGTTGTTTTTTCTTGTTGAGCTGACTTCATTTTTTCTTGCTTGGCTTTTGCTGTTATTAGTTAGGCAGCCTCTTCATAAAGGAAGGAGGCACCTGATCCATGAGATGAATTATTGAAACTGTGATGATTCCAGTTCCTTTTGCCAATGATTGGTTTAGTGGTGGTTATGTGACCTAGATCTAGCCAAAAAGATACAAGGGAACATCTTCTAGGAAAAGTAACCATATTAGCAAAAGAGAGAGAAGAAAAAGAAAGAGGTCCCTGATGACTTCTTCTTGGCTTTGAACTTAATTGTGTAATTATGCAAATTTGGAAATGCAAATGTATTTTTTCACCATGCAAGAATTAGGAGACTCTTGAAGTTTAGTGCCCTGACATCACTGTACTGCTGAACCAACTCTATACTTTCTGTCATTGGACATTCTTTTATGTGTGTGTGTGTGGGAGGGGGGTGGTGGGGTGGGGAGGGAGAGGGGCAGAAGGGCCACTTCTATTGGTCTTTCATTTGTCTGTTTTCATCCATCTTTGTTCTTTAGCCTGTGTGGGCCTCCCATCGCGGTGGCCTCTGTTGTCACAGAGCACCAGCTCTGGGCGCATGCGCTCCAGAGCTCTGGCTCAGTAATTGGACACATCGGTCCAGCCGCTCCGCGGCACGTGGGATCTTCCCAGGCCAGGGATCGAACTGGCGCCCCTTGCACTGCAAGGCAGTGTCCTTACCCACTGGACCACCAGGGAAGCCCTGGACATTCCTTTTTAAATGAAACAATTGCATTTTGTTTTAGCCACTTTTGGCCAGGTAATCGATTACTCAGAGCCATAAAGCACCCTGATGGACTCTGGCTCCCATTAGTTTCCCTTTGCCCTCAGGTCCATTCTCTGCTCCTCTATGTCTGGAAGGCTGACCTCTATGAACTGTATCACCTGGACCGGTTGACCTTCTGGCTTCTGGTTGGCATCACTAATGAGAAACGCCTCTAGGTCAGAGTATTTCGTTTTCCGTGCAATTGTATTTCTGTTTCAGTGTGGTTCTGGCTGTGTTGTGCCCCCTAAGGTCGTGGCTTCTGCCTGGTAGCCTTTATTTCATGGTTGCAGCTTTCAACTAGGCTTAATGAATTATATATTTTACCCTTTCTCCTTCAGGTTGTGGGGGACAATATTAACTTCTTGCTATTGATTCCTTGGGTGTCCAACATGTTGTGGGCTCCTTTAGCCTTACCCATATTTACCTCTATAGATAGTTTCTTTGTTAAAAATTATCAGCTGAGGCTGTTGACTGTTTTCAACTGAAACTCTGAGTGATATATGCATTTTATAAAAGTTTTTAATAATGAATCAGAACAGAGATATGCCATTTATTTTAAAGAGTAGAATAATTCTAGGTCAACATAAGTTGTTTATAATTTAGATGAAAATCTTACCCTGTGCATTAATTTGCTAAGACTGTTATAACAAAATAATACATACCAGGTGGCTTGCATAGCACATATTTGTTGTCTGGAAGCTAAGTTCTGGAAGCTAAACTCCTGGATCAAGGTGTTGGCAAGGTTTATTTCTTCTGAGAGCTTTGAAAGAGAATACTTTCCGTGTCCCTCTCCTAGTCTGTGGTAAATCTCTGGCAGTCTTTGGTATTCCTTGGCTTCTAAAGCATATCACAATCTCTGCCTTCATCTTCAGTGGTGTTCTCCCATATGTTTAAATGTGTTCAAATTTCCCCCTTTATATAAAATCATTAATATTGAACTGGGGTCCCACTATACCCCAATATTATCTCAACTTTACTAATTATGTGTCCAATGACCCTATTTCTAAATAAGGTCTCATTCTAAGTTGCTGAGGCTTAAGACTTCAGCATATGCATTTTGGGAATACAAAATTTTATCCATAGCACCCTGTCTTAAGAAACCAGTATGCATTAGTTCTTCTGCCATGAGACAGTAAAAGGACTTAGAAAAGTCTGTCAAACACTAGTTGTGGTGATAATATCCTAGAACAAGCATATCAACTCTCAACATAAACTCTCTAGTCTGAATAGTAGATATAACACCTTGGAAAGGATTATCACACATAGTTTTAGCCATACATACTAACATAAAAGAAATATTCTGATACCTGCCTATTTTAAGATTCATTTATGTAAATACTTTACATGTTATATTTAGTCTTTGCAACAATCTTATAAGTAAATACTATCATGAGCATTTTTCAGATAAGCTTGAAGTCACGTGACTAAGGCCTCCCAGCTTGAAAAAGCCAGAATGTGAAACGAGAATTAAAATGTAAAATTTGACACAGTAAGAGAAGCTCACAGCTCAGGATCCTAGTGTTGTTTCATCTTGGCTTTTTCATTTTTTGCTGGTTTGTTTAAGTTATGAAACTGAAAATCTTGTGTGCACATCAATATCATTAATTTATTAAATGTTAGACTATCTGGGGATTGTTCAATGTCTTATGCTATCAACTCTGGTTTCCAATCCTTAAGTCTGAGTTTAAGTCTATAACCCTGTTGCTAGTCCTTTTCTTTAAACTTTCACAAGAAAATAGACAGTAGAGTTAATCTGAGAGAGATTTAGCTAAAAAGTTTTTCCCCTTCCTTAATACAACTTTTGTGCTTTTATTTATTTATTTATTTTTAATGGCTTGTGGAATTCTAGTTTCTCAACCAGGGATTGAGCCAAGGCCCCAGCAGTGACAGCAATAAGTTCTCTGGCAGTCTTTGGTATTCCTTGGCTTCTAAAGCATATCACAATCTCTGCCTTCATCTTCAGTGGTGTTCTCCCATATGTTTAAATGTGTTCAAATTTCCCCCTTTATATAAAATCATTAATATTGAACTGGGGTCCCACTATACCCCAATATTATCTCAACTTTACTAATTATGTGTCCAATGACCCTATTTCTAAATAAGGTCTCATTCTAAGTTGCTGAGGCTTAAGACTTCAGCATATGCATTTTGGGAATACAAAATTTTATCCATAGCACCCTGTCTTAAGAAACCAGTATGCATTAGTTCTTCTGCCATGAGACAGTAAAAGGACTTAGAAAAGTCTGTCAAACACTAGTTGTGGTGATAATATCCTAGAACAAGCATATCAACTCTCAACATAAACTCTCTAGTCTGAATAGTAGATATAACACCTTGGAAAGGATTATCACACATAGTTTTAGCCATACATACTAACATAAAAGAAATATTCTGATACCTGCCTATTTTAAGATTCATTTATGTAAATACTTTACATGTTATATTTAGTCTTTGCAACAATCTTATAAGTAAATACTATCATGAGCATTTTTCAGATAAGCTTGAAGTCACGTGACTAAGGCCTCCCAGCTTGAAAAAGCCAGAATGTGAAACGAGAATTAAAATGTAAAATTTGACACAGTAAGAGAAGCTCACAGCTCAGGATCCTAGTGTTGTTTCATCTTGGCTTTTTCATTTTTTGCTGGTTTGTTTAAGTTATGAAACTGAAAATCTTGTGTGCACATCAATATCATTAATTTATTAAATGTTAGACTATCTGGGGATTGTTCAATGTCTTATGCTATCAACTCTGGTTTCCAATCCTTAAGTCTGAGTTTAAGTCTATAACCCTGTTGCTAGTCCTTTTCTTTAAACTTTCACAAGAAAATAGACAGTAGAGTTAATCTGAGAGAGATTTAGCTAAAAAGTTTTTCCCCTTCCTTAATACAACTTTTGTGCTTTTATTTATTTATTTATTTTTAATGGCTTGTGGAATTCTAGTTTCTCAACCAGGGATTGAGCCAAGGCCCCAGCAGTGACAGCAATAAGTTCTCCCACTGGACCTTGTGTGAATTCCCTTGTGATATATTTTTTAAAAAGTATTCCTATGTGCTGAATATAGAGAGAATATTCCTTAAGGCCATTCACAACTATGTAAGAAAATGGTAGCTATCACAGATTGGCATGGGAAACTGATGAGAAGCTATATAAGACTGCAGTAGGAATTTTTATGTTTGATTTGGCACTGCTTTTGAGAATATACATTGGAATGATCATCCTTCTTCGTTCACTGGGAAATAAACAGGCGGCAAACAGGACTACATTCTAAAGCAGATAGAGTCAGAGGCCTGAAAGATTAGCATAGCTCCAGCAATCAGAAATAGAAACCTAAATTGTTTTTCTTTTCACAGATTACTTACTAATGAATGTAATTCCTTATGTTTAGTCAGAGAAAAATTGCTTTATTGGACCAGATAAACTTTCCAGGTAAATCTTGTTATCTTGAAGGATGATTAGATGCCTGTGGTCAGAGTGGGTGTATTTTTGCCACTGTTCTGCCATTTATAATGTAGTTTAAAAGCTTTACAACTACATTTCAAGCCAATATACTCTTATTTCATCCTCCTATAATTGGACTTCAGAGACTTAAGGTTAAAATTGGCTTACATATATAAGTGGAAAATTTATGAATGTCAAATAAAAGAAGCTTTGGATGCTCAGTATTATGGAGGATTGGAAAGATGAGTGTCCATGGTGGGCCAGCTGATCTTACACAGATGGGTTCCCTTGATCCCATCAACAATGTTTGAAATGGATATGCTTACATTTATTAATTTCATGAGAATGTTCTAGGCTAAGTCTTATGCAAAATTTTTCAACTCTGGTTTCCAATCCTTAAGTCTGAGTTTAAGTCTATAACCCTGTTGCTAGTCCTTTTCTTTAAACTTTCACAAGAAAATAGACAGTAGAGTTAATCTGAGAGAGATTTAGCTAAAAAGTTTTTCCCCTTCCTTAATACAACTTTTGTGCTTTTATTTATTTATTTATTTTTAATGGCTTGTGGAATTCTAGTTTCTCAACCAGGGATTGAGCCAAGGCCCCAGCAGTGACAGCAATAAGTTCTCCCACTGGACCTTGTGTGAATTCCCTTGTGATATATTTTTTAAAAAGTATTCCTATGTGCTGAATATAGAGAGAATATTCCTTAAGGCCATTCACAACTATGTAAGAAAATGGTAGCTATCACAGATTGGCATGGGAAACTGATGAGAAGCTATATAAGACTGCAGTAGGAATTTTTATGTTTGATTTGGCACTGCTTTTGAGAATATACATTGGAATGATCATCCTTCTTCGTTCACTGGGAAATAAACAGGCGGCAAACAGGACTACATTCTAAAGCAGATAGAGTCAGAGGCCTGAAAGATTAGCATAGCTCCAGCAATCAGAAATAGAAACCTAAATTGTTTTTCTTTTCACAGATTACTTACTAATGAATGTAATTCCTTATGTTTAGTCAGAGAAAAATTGCTTTATTGGACCAGATAAACTTTCCAGGTAAATCTTGTTATCTTGAAGGATGATTAGATGCCTGTGGTCAGAGTGGGTGTATTTTTGCCACTGTTCTGCCATTTATAATGTAGTTTAAAAGCTTTACAACTACATTTCAAGCCAATATACTCTTATTTCATCCTCCTATAATTGGACTTCAGAGACTTAAGGTTAAAATTGGCTTACATATATAAGTGGAAAATTTATGAATGTCAAATAAAAGAAGCTTTGGATGCTCAGTATTATGGAGGATTGGAAAGATGAGTGTCCATGGTGGGCCAGCTGATCTTACACAGATGGGTTCCCTTGATCCCATCAACAATGTTTGAAATGGATATGCTTACATTTATTAATTTCATGAGAATGTTGGCCTTAGGGGACATTAAGTTGTTCATGGGTAGGAACAGGAGATACCATAATCTTAAACTCTTTAGAGGATTGCACAGTCCCTTACCTAACAAATTAAATTCCTTACCAGATGTATTATAGTACAATATTTTCAAAATGTTTGTTTTACAATAACTGATTCTACTAAATCATATAAGTATATTCCCTTCCTTCTCTCCCTTCCTACTTGTTTGTTTCCCTTTGCTTTGCTCTTCCTTCTCTCTCTTCTTCTAACATTTTTATTGGACACTACAATGAACCAGATCGTGTTTCATTTTAAAGGAGACACGGGTTCATTGGCATATAATTCTCAGTTAATGACAGTTCACTCAAGTAGTACCAGGCTTCAGAGATGAGACTCATGGGCCTATATTGGATGAGCTATGAAATCACACCCTCATGAGCCTGGGAAGATGGTATAAAACTGGTGGAGAAAAAGCAAAGTTCGTAGTGTGGCATACAGTCTAGCCACCTCTAAATAAAGCAACATGGCCAGTCCTCCTTTTCTAGGGGGAATATTATTATCCCAATTTTAGCTAACACTGCAGACTTAAGTCTTATATAGAGAGTAACAGTGACCATTTAATCTATACTCTTGGTCTGTAGAAATCAGACTGGAAATGACAGAGGTTAAATTTGGGGATGTGGCCACTGGGCAGTGCTTTGCCCCACGACTCAGAGTCAGATTTAACACAGTTTTGAATACTTGATAGCCCCATGGACAGAGGAGCCTGGTGGGCTACAGGCATGGGGTTTAAAAGAGTTGAACATGACTGAGCTACTCAGTACACATACGTGCACATGCCTTTGAATGTTAATTAGAAATTAGTTTCTTCATATATTCATGATATACTTTCAATTAATTATAATTCTTTTTTTCATTCATTTATTTCTTTAGAAACCATTATAAATTAAGATTTAACATTTTTTCCTAACTTAATGGTAGGCTCTGCAGTTAGAGGAAATACAAATAAAGATCCCTGTTCTCTTAACTCCATTCTGATTATGGTTGGAATAAGTTTTGCTATATTTTCACATTCTCTGACGTTCACCAACAAGCATACCAATCAGTATTATCAGAATACAAGTATCAGCTTATTAAATGGAAGTCAATACTTTAGCATGCTTATCATCTAGAATTTGAATATTGGATTTTTATCAATGTAATAAATTATATAATAACATACTACTTGTGATTTAAAAATGCACAAACCTGCCATTCAGATTGAAGTACTGGGCCAAAGAACTTTTTATGGAAAAATCCCCAAACATTAAAAAACCTTAGAAAAAACCTTTCAGAGGAATCTGAAAAGAGTTTATTGCCATCTTGAGACAGAGCACTCCTGAACCTTGTCAAGATTCAAGCCCATCCAACTACCTTTCACCTTTCACTTTCAGAATTTGATTTTGCATTCATTGCAATCTCTTGGTATCTAAAGCTCTGTCAAACTAAGCAGCTCCCTTCTACCCACATTTTGAAAAGTCTCACAGACTTTCTGTTTGTACATACAATGTATCTTTTAAATAATATAACCTTGAAGCAACACTGAACTATTATTTTCATAAAAGGAAAACTAGAAACCAGTGAAGCTTGAATATTTGCTGTCTTCACAGAAAAAAGAAATGCACTCCTTGCTTTATTTTCACCTGGTAGCAGAGTTCTACCATTTTGAGACTACAAACCGTAATTCTCTTTTTTTTTTTTTCAAATAATTCAGATGTGAGTTTGCTTCATTTTTACCTAAACCTGAGAGCTTTTTCAACCACAAAGTAAGTGTTTTCTCAAAGAATTGAGACTATGAGATACACATTTTACCTATTCTTTGTAGCCCTGAACTCTAGTGAATATTACAGGTAACCTATAAACTCAAAGACTGGTAACAACACAAAGCCTACTCCAGAGTTTGTGCTTAAAAGACAGAGTGTAGACCATGTTGGTGCTGGTGATAAGGAATCATCCTTTCATTTACATTTGTATCTTATTCTTAAACTCTTTATAAAATAGCATATACTTTTATATTAAAGTATACTTGTATTTTAAACTAAGATTATTTACAAATTTCCATTTAAAAAATCCGTATTTATGAAAAGCGTGTTTTGTAGTGATTGATCCAGCCAGTTTATATATGTACATTTCCTTCCTTTCCTGTTTCTTCCCTTTATCATCCTCTTCCCTCTTTGTCTCCCTCCTACCTTCCTTTTCTTTCTTTCCATACAACAGATGTCTTGTACAGCACAATGAAGCAGGCCATGTTCCAGTTTCATGGAAAACAGGTCCATTGGTCTGTAATCCTAATACTTGCAGGATGGTTGTTGACTCATCCCAGTGGTCCCAGAGCTCCATAGATTTAAAAGCAAGCCATTCCAAATTTTAAAACCCTTTCCAGAGGAATCTGAAAAGAGTTTATTGCCATCTTGAGACAGAGCACTCCTGAACCTTGTCAAGATTCAAGCCCATCCAACTACCTTTCACCTTTCACTTTCAGAATTTGATTTTGCATTCATTGCAATCTCTTGGTATCTAAAGCTCTGTCAAACTAAGCAGCTCCCTTCTACCCACATTTTGAAAAGTCTCACAGACTTTCTGTTTGTACATACAATGTATCTTTTAAATAATATAACCTTGAAGCAACACTGAACTATTATTTTCATAAAAGGAAAACTAGAAACCAGTGAAGCTTGAATATTTGCTGTCTTCACAGAAAAAAGAAATGCACTCCTTGCTTTATTTTCACCTGGTAGCAGAGTTCTACCATTTTGAGACTACAAACCGTAATTCTCTTTTTTTTTTTTTCAAATAATTCAGATGTGAGTTTGCTTCATTTTTACCTAAACCTGAGAGCTTTTTCAACCACAAAGTAAGTGTTTTCTCAAAGAATTGAGACTATGAGATACACATTTTACCTATTCTTTGTAGCCCTGAACTCTAGTGAATATTACAGGTAACCTATAAACTCAAAGACTGGTAACAACACAAAGCCTACTCCAGAGTTTGTGCTTAAAAGACAGAGTGTAGACCATGTTGGTGCTGGTGATAAGGAATCATCCTTTCATTTACATTTGTATCTTATTCTTAAACTCTTTATAAAATAGCATATACTTTTATATTAAAGTATACTTGTATTTTAAACTAAGATTATTTACAAATTTCCATTTAAAAAATCCGTATTTATGAAAAGCGTGTTTTGTAGTGATTGATCCAGCCAGTTTATATATGTACATTTCCTTCCTTTCCTGTTTCTTCCCTTTATCATCCTCTTCCCTCTTTGTCTCCCTCCTACCTTCCTTTTCTTTCTTTCCATACAACAGATGTCTTGTACAGCACAATGAAGCAGGCCATGTTCCAGTTTCATGGAAAACAGGTCCATTGGTCTGTAATCCTAATACTTGCAGGATGGTTGTTGACTCATCCCAGTGGTCCCAGAGCTCCATAGATCAGAAGCTTCGTACTCTATAAACATTTTTTTTTTCTCTGTAAACTTTTACAGATTTAGAAATCTTGTTTTTATTCTCCATCTGTTTCTGATGGATTTCCTTCTAGAGAAACAAATGTCCCTTAATCTGTTATATCCTCTGAACTTATTATTGCATGTACAGATATGAATTCTAAAGATGCCACATGGAATTCTGAATCTGATCCTTTCATGCCTGCATTTGAAATATGATCAAGGAAGAACATTAAAAGGGACAAGACTGTTGGCCTGGAGGGGTCTGGTGCTTAAATTTTTCAGATTCCATTTTAACACTGATGATGACACTTGTTTCTAATTAGCATCCAAAAGAGATGAGCACTTTACTAGGCTCAGCAGTAATTCATGCTGTGAGCTCATAAATAATATGGATGCTAAGTCATTTCAGTTGTGTCTAACTCTTTGTCACCCTATGGATTGTAGCCCACCAGACTCCTCTGTCCATGGGATTCTCAAGGCAAGAATACTGGAGTGGGGTGCCATTGTTTTCTCCAAAATGATGCTATAGGCATTGCTGAATAATAAATATAACATCATCAGGAATTTTAAAAAAAGGTCAACACAGCAGAAGGGGCAAAGAAAAGTAGCATTCTAAAATGTGACATTTTCCCATGTTTCTCACCATAGTATAAGAGGTTTTCTATGATAAGTCAACTGTCTGGGTTCACTTTGCTCACAGATAGCCAGAGTAGTATTTATAGCCTTGAAATTTTAGGAATCTGCCTACAAGTCTATATGCACTGCAGTCTACTCTGAATCCAAAATTTTCCATTGATACGAACCTCCCATTTGCTCCATGCTGAGACACAGTTTTATATTTATGTATGTTTATATTTACTCATTTGATCCAGGTTTTCCCTTCCTGTTTCTTCCCTTTATCATCCTCTTCCTCTTTGTCTCCCTCCTACCTTCCTTTTCTTTCTTTCCATACAACAGATGTCTTGTACAGCACAATGAAGCAGGCCATGTTCCAGTTTCATGGAAAACAGGTCCATTGGTCTGTAATCCTAATACTTGCAGGATGGTTGTTGACTCATCCCAGTGGTCCCAGAGCTCCATAGATCAGAAGCTTCGTACTCTATAAACATTTTTTTTTTCTCTGTAAACTTTTACAGATTTAGAAATCTTGTTTTTATTCTCCATCTGTTTCTGATGGATTTCCTTCTAGAGAAACAAATGTCCCTTAATCTGTTATATCCTCTGAACTTATTATTGCATGTACAGATATGAATTCTAAAGATGCCACATGGAATTCTGAATCTGATCCTTTCATGCCTGCATTTGAAATATGATCAAGGAAGAACATTAAAAGGGACAAGACTGTTGGCCTGGAGGGGTCTGGTGCTTAAATTTTTCAGATTCCATTTTAACACTGATGATGACACTTGTTTCTAATTAGCATCCAAAAGAGATGAGCACTTTACTAGGCTCAGCAGTAATTCATGCTGTGAGCTCATAAATAATATGGATGCTAAGTCATTTCAGTTGTGTCTAACTCTTTGTCACCCTATGGATTGTAGCCCACCAGACTCCTCTGTCCATGGGATTCTCAAGGCAAGAATACTGGAGTGGGGTGCCATTGTTTTCTCCAAAATGATGCTATAGGCATTGCTGAATAATAAATATAACATCATCAGGAATTTTAAAAAAAGGTCAACACAGCAGAAGGGGCAAAGAAAAGTAGCATTCTAAAATGTGACATTTTCCCATGTTTCTCACCATAGTATAAGAGGTTTTCTATGATAAGTCAACTGTCTGGGTTCACTTTGCTCACAGATAGCCAGAGTAGTATTTATAGCCTTGAAATTTTAGGAATCTGCCTACAAGTCTATATGCACTGCAGTCTACTCTGAATCCAAAATTTTCCATTGATACGAACCTCCCATTTGCTCCATGCTGAGACACAGTTTTATATTTATGTATGTTTATATTTACTCATTTGATATTTACTATCTACATGTCTAATATGGATTTGTAAGTGATGCAAAAGAATGAGGAAATATGATCTAGTTGGCTAAATATTGAAATTAGGCATATTTGAACTGAAATCTCATTACTATCCTGGAGACTGAAGCTATTAGTGGCAATAAGTCATACCTATGACAAAATGTAGTATAACATCAAAAGTGGCACAGTTTTAGTACTGTATGAATATTAAGGCAAATAAGTGCTTCAAATTCATTGGAATGAGACCTAAAAGTGTGTGGGTGTTCATGTTTAGTTACTTTGCCTTATATACATAAACCTGTCTGGTATAATCAGCATGAGAAAGATACCCATGTCTTTTTAAAGTCCACTTGGAATTATCATATTATATAGAACACTATGCAATTTTGCTATATTCTAAATAAAACTTCTGACATATTTAATGACATAGAATAATCCCGCTACAACATAATCTCTTTATTTAACTTTATTTCCTAGAATGGAGGTACACTTTTAAAATGTGTCTAATTGGGAAATAAATATTCCTTATTTATTAAATGGTCTATTGAACAGGGTTTATCTTCTTTTAAAGATATTAAACTTCATGCTTTACATCTTGTCTGTTGAATTAACTGGAAGAAAAATAGGAGTACATTCATTTTGAAATGTTTTACTGATTTATTTTATTCCTGCCGCTCTTGGCTTTCTGTACTGTTTGCCCTCAACAAATCTAAGTGTAATACTGAATGTGTTATCCTATCAGAGGTTGCAAACTGGCAGCTGGAGGACCCCAGATGGTTCACAGATGTATTTTGTTTGACTCCTACAATGTTGGCCTATGTTGTGTTTGTATTTTATTCTTAACTAGAACTGGGAGATTTTACTTCATATGTGAATAACTGACTTCCCTTGAAATAACACCAGAAAATTTCATACAAGTGGATCTTTTTGCAAAACAGTGTGATTATTGGCTGGTTGAGGTCACCTTTCCTATAGTTCATCACAGTCCCCACGAGTCCATATGGCATCCTAATGCTGAGGCCCAGTGTCAACTGCTCTATAGCAGAGCGCTTGTGCTATTGTTTTTCCTATTGTTGATGAGAAGATTTCTTATAGTCTTGCCTCTATCTTATACAAGGCCAACACTGCATATTTATATAACCATAGTTGGCTAAATATTGAAATTAGGCATATTTGAACTGAAATCTCATTACTATCCTGGAGACTGAAGCTATTAGTGGCAATAAGTCATACCTATGACAAAATGTAGTATAACATCAAAAGTGGCACAGTTTTAGTACTGTATGAATATTAAGGCAAATAAGTGCTTCAAATTCATTGGAATGAGACCTAAAAGTGTGTGGGTGTTCATGTTTAGTTACTTTGCCTTATATACATAAACCTGTCTGGTATAATCAGCATGAGAAAGATACCCATGTCTTTTTAAAGTCCACTTGGAATTATCATATTATATAGAACACTATGCAATTTTGCTATATTCTAAATAAAACTTCTGACATATTTAATGACATAGAATAATCCCGCTACAACATAATCTCTTTATTTAACTTTATTTCCTAGAATGGAGGTACACTTTTAAAATGTGTCTAATTGGGAAATAAATATTCCTTATTTATTAAATGGTCTATTGAACAGGGTTTATCTTCTTTTAAAGATATTAAACTTCATGCTTTACATCTTGTCTGTTGAATTAACTGGAAGAAAAATAGGAGTACATTCATTTTGAAATGTTTTACTGATTTATTTTATTCCTGCCGCTCTTGGCTTTCTGTACTGTTTGCCCTCAACAAATCTAAGTGTAATACTGAATGTGTTATCCTATCAGAGGTTGCAAACTGGCAGCTGGAGGACCCCAGATGGTTCACAGATGTATTTTGTTTGACTCCTACAATGTTGGCCTATGTTGTGTTTGTATTTTATTCTTAACTAGAACTGGGAGATTTTACTTCATATGTGAATAACTGACTTCCCTTGAAATAACACCAGAAAATTTCATACAAGTGGATCTTTTTGCAAAACAGTGTGATTATTGGCTGGTTGAGGTCACCTTTCCTATAGTTCATCACAGTCCCCACGAGTCCATATGGCATCCTAATGCTGAGGCCCAGTGTCAACTGCTCTATAGCAGAGCGCTTGTGCTATTGTTTTTCCTATTGTTGATGAGAAGATTTCTTATAGTCTTGCCTCTATCTTATACAAGGCCAACACTGCATATTTATATAACCATCCCTTGAAATTCATAGTGGATTTGTTCCAGGACACCCTACAGATACCAAAATTCAAGGATACTTAAATTCCCTTATATAGAATGTATAATCAGCTCTCTGAATCCACAGGCTTTGCATCTGTAGATACAGAAGGCAACTGTATTATAGGTCTTTCTCTAAAATTTTATGATTTTAGAACTCCTATACAGTCATTGAATAATAAACCCTATATAGTGAAAACAGTCAAGCAGATTTAGATTCTGACAGATCTGGGTTCAAATCCAAGTTTGCCACTCACTGATGGTGCAGTAGTATAGTCAACTCTTGAAGAACAGGAGTTTGGACTGTGTAGGTCCATTTATACATTTTTTTTTTCCATTAAGTACATACTACTCTACTGCACCATGCACAGTTGGTTGAATCTGGAGATGCAGAGCCAGGGATATAGAGTATGTGCAGACTATAAAGTTAGGCATGGATTTTCTACTGGGTGGACTGAGTCAGCATTACTAATCCCTGTATTGTTCAAAGATTAACCAAGTACAATTAAGTCAAGTGACTTAATGATGACAGGCCTTTCAGGTATCTAAAAGAAAGTACTAAAAGTATTTTTTATACTTTTAAAGAAACTTAAATGTATTTAAAATATTTTTGGAAATTAAAGACATTTCAAAAGGATTTTTATGAGAATTAAGTGATATTAGGCTTATACGATATCTTTGATGTGGAGCAGACATTGCAACTTCCATACAGTGATGAGATAGATTTCTCTGTGGACTCGTGTATTTTGGTGCTTCTCAGCATCATAAGGAAGTGTTAGTCCTGCTTTTCCCTCCTCAGGCCTTAGCAGGGAACTAGGAATCATTAATAGGGACTCATCAAGCACAACCACAAACATTGCTGCTTCTAAATTCCTTAGGAAACATAGAAGTTGCATCTGTGACATGCAGTCTATTCATTTTAGAAAATCTGTCCTCTGATTAGAGCAGAACATGTAAAAGTTGAAACCTTGTATCATTATCTATGCCCTTCCTTGTCAACTTTAATTAATAACTTGTATTTTAGCCTTATTTATTTCATTACACTGAAGAAAAAACCCTATGTAACTATGGTGATTACTCTCAATATGTTGGGAGGACTACTGTATTTTCTTAACCTTTTTTTTTAATGTATAAAAAACCATTGCAGGAATGTATCCCTAACTCTACTTCATTTCTTAGAAATACCTATTCTTTGTTGTTGGTGGTGAGATAATCCTCTTTTTTTTTTTTTTTAAACAGTGTGGGTTTAGTGAACAATGTAATGAAGCATCCTATCATCTGACCCCCTAAGAGAGCCTGAAGATTGCCCTTAGCCTGGCAAAACTTCAGATAGATTTCTTCCTGACTCTAGGACCCTGACCTTTCTTTTCTTGGAGCATTTACTTTAGAAAACTTGCAATTGTAAATTCTTTCTCTGCCCATTTGAAATGTATGTAAGTCTTTCCCCAGCATCCTGCCAGTTTTATAGCCCAGGACGAGTCTTTTTTTCAAGGACCTGAAAATCATCTCTTTAAATTGTAAGCGTACAGTGAGATAACATCTCTATCGTCCAGTCTCTATAGGAGGTTGGAGCCTAATTTCTAAGCCAATTAGCAAACACAGATGGCCTAATCACAGAGAAAAACATTTGCAAACTCAGGAATAATTCAGTGTGCTCCACACAGCCCTTTGATCAAGTTGTCTCCTGATGTTCTCCAGTTTTTTCCACTAGATAATTTCCACTAGATCACTACAGCCCTTAAAAACTCTCCAAACTTTTGTTTCATCAAAGATGAATTTCAGTCTCTTTCCCCTATTGCAATAACTTGAATAGAGTCTTCCTTGCCTTTTAACTTTATCCAGTGTAACTTTTGCCTTCATAAGTTTTTAAACTGTTTCTTGATATCTCAAAGTCAAATTTGATACCTGCTTCTATGACTAATACTGTGTGCTGTGTACCATTCCTCAATTATATATTTATAATACTTTAAGTCTTTTAAAATTTTCTTTATTTATAGATGTCTAATTTAAGCTTTATTATGCTTTATTGTATTTATTTGCCAAAAAGCAAATCAAGTGTATTTTAGAAGATGGAAGGGAGAATTATTAGTTTATTTTTCTCATTTCCAGTGGCTACAGTGGAATGGTAATGACCTTATGGAGTCATACAGACATAGTGAGAAAGATTTTTACAGAAGGTTTTAGAAACTTCTGAATGTGGTTAGTAGTATGGGGAGGTAACAGAACTCACTCTGAGAGGATAAACTTCCCAGAGTTTCCTGCAGGTGTCAGTGGTGTGGATAATCCCTCTTGTTCAGAAGAGAGAACATGAAAAAGTCTCTTTCTTTTGATAGTTTTGTTTATTCTTTTTAATCTTCCTGGCATTTCTCTAACTCTTGACTATGACAATGACTCATACATGCTTCCTCTTCAGGGGAGAATAATTGTCCCTAAAAAAGCTTCATTTTCCTTAAAAGATTAAGTGAGGTGAAATTTCATTTCCTTAAATTGTCCCTTAATAGAGTCATGATTTGGCCAGTCCAAAGTCTGTTCTTACATTTCAGGTTGTATTCTGTGTTATTCTGAAATGAAACTGAAAAGGCTATGATTTTGTGCATCCAATTTTGATAACACATAATTTTTTTGATGAGTTTGTTTTTTAAGATGTATTTGTCAAAGAAAGGTACTTTTAATGGAGACAAATAAAACCAATTGTCAGTATTTTGTGGGTAAAATATGAATGCATTTTAATATAAAAATTGCATTTAGAATCTTTTCCATTGAGAATATTGGCTCTCTCTGAACACTTGCTGTGGCATTTACAGAGGGAAGAGCTGTGGTTGCTCATCTCTTTTTAAGAGAGATTGCTGCAAGGAATGTAGCTGTCTCACAGTCTCCAACTGCCACACCTAGTGATCTGGTGTGGCATTCATGCTGAGACATACTCTTTCTGAGATCAATCCATATGTGATGCGTTGAACTGTGGTCACTAAATTCCTGTTTTGAGCCTCTGGCCCACAAAATGTGATTGCATTTTGCCATTAAGCCTTTACGGAGATAACTAAGGCTAAATGAAGTGGTGAGGGTAGGGCCCTGGTCCAGTAGGATTAGGGTACTTATAAGAAGAAATACCAGAGAGATTGGTTTTTCTTTCTCTGCCTTGTGGGGAAAAAGCAAGAAATCAGGTATCTGCAATCTAAGAAGAAAATTCTCAGTAGAAAATCAAATTGGGGGCTTCCCCTGGTGGTCCAGTGGGTAAGGACACCGCCTTGCAGTGCAAGGGGCGCCGGTTTGATCCCTCGCCGGGGAAGATCCCACTTGCCACAGAGCGGCTGGACCGATGTGTCCAACTACCGAGCAGGAGCTCTGGAGCACATGCGCCCAGAGCCGGTGCTCTGCAAGGACAGACGCCACCGCGATGGGAGGCCCACAGGAGCCAAAGAAAAAAGACGGATGAAAATAGAGAAATGAAAGACCAATAGAAGTGGCCCGCCTGCTCCCCTCCCTCCCCAACCCGACCCCTGCCCCAAAATAAAATAAATAAATAAATCTTTTGAAAATCAAATTGGTTGGCACACTGATCTTGGAGGTCTTGTTTGCCAGTCCAAAGTCTGTTCTTACATTTCAGGTTGTATTCTGTGTTATTCTGAAATGAAACTGAAAAGGCTATGATTTTGTGCATCCAATTTTGATAACACATAATTTTTTTGATGAGTTTGTTTTTTAAGATGTATTTGTCAAAGAAAGGTACTTTTAATGGAGACAAATAAAACCAATTGTCAGTATTTTGTGGGTAAAATATGAATGCATTTTAATATAAAAATTGCATTTAGAATCTTTTCCATTGAGAATATTGGCTCTCTCTGAACACTTGCTGTGGCATTTACAGAGGGAAGAGCTGTGGTTGCTCATCTCTTTTTTTAAGAGAGATTGCTGCAAGGAATGTAGCTGTCTCACAGTCTCCAACTGCCACACCTAGTGATCTGGTGTGGCATTCATGCTGAGACATACTCTTTCTGAGATCAATCCATATGTGATGCGTTGAACTGTGGTCACTAAATTCCTGTTTTGAGCCTCTGGCCCACAAAATGTGATTGCATTTTGCCATTAAGCCTTTACGGAGATAACTAAGGCTAAATGAAGTGGTGAGGGTAGGGCCCTGGTCCAGTAGGATTAGGGTACTTATAAGAAGAAATACCAGAGAGATTGGTTTTTCTTTCTCTGCCTTGTGGGGAAAAAGCAAGAAATCAGGTATCTGCAATCTAAGAAGAAAATTCTCAGTAGAAAATCAAATTGGGGGCTTCCCCTGGTGGTCCAGTGGGTAAGGACACCGCCTTGCAGTGCAAGGGGCGCCGGTTTGATCCCTCGCCGGGGAAGATCCCACTTGCCACAGAGCGGCTGGACCGATGTGTCCAACTACCGAGCAGGAGCTCTGGAGCACATGCGCCCAGAGCCGGTGCTCTGCAAGGACAGACGCCACCGCGATGGGAGGCCCACAGGAGCCAAAGAAAAAAGACGGATGAAAATAGAGAAATGAAAGACCAATAGAAGTGGCCCGCCTGCTCCCCTCCCTCCCCAACCCGACCCCTGCCCCAAAATAAAATAAATAAATAAATCTTTTGAAAATCAAATTGGTTGGCACACTGATCTTGGAGGTCCTGGCTTCCAGAACTGTGAGAAACAATTGTTCACTGTTTAAGCCCCCCAGTTTGTAGTATTATGTTACAGTAGCAGGATCAGACAAAGACACCAGCCAAGAAATGAGCCTGATGGGAATATTAAAACTGGGTTCTTTCCACTCAGTGTACCACCTCAGACACCTGGTCTAGACTTGGCACCAGATCTGTGCTTTTTCTTCACTATTTTTCTTGATTTGATTTCTCCTTTCACAGATGTTAGGCCTACATTCTGTTCTAGAGCCTCTCCCTGCCTACTCCTGGCCTTTTTCTCCTTTCCTCCATCAACATTGCACATGTGAATTCATCCCGGAATCTTATTCCAGGAGGACCTGAAATGACACAAAACTCAGCTTAAAATGATAACAATTTCAAAATTTTTAATCATAAATTTCAACTCTGAAGTAGATTCCAAATGATTTTATAAAAACAAAAATAAAATATTTAGACCATATTTAAAACACAGTGAAAAACACAGTGTTAGAGAAATAAAGCTAAGAAGCTTGTTGAAGTATATAATTATCTACAAGAACAATTATCTGTTCTGTTTTATTTTAATGTATAATGTATTCATATATAGGTGTTTTGGTTTTATATTCTGACATTTTAATGTCTGGAAATAACTAGATTTTTAAAAATAATTTTTAAACAATGGTATACTTAAGATTACCAATATAATATAACATTTTCAGTCAAAATATGAATAGTTTGAAAACACATGATTTTAATTATTTAGCACCCTGTTTTAGAACCAAAAGCATCCTGATTAAATAATATAGTGATACTACCTGTAGGGTACTAATCATAATCACATTGAACACTTACGTAAAAAGTCTAGGAAAACTTTAAAGTGAGGTATCAATCAAGATTAACTGGATTACTTTGTAGCTAAAAAAACAAAACAAAACAAAACTGATATTGTAGTAGTCAACAAGCAGAGGCATGTTTCCTGATTCAGAATAATTTCTTCCTATTTTTCTTTTTCTCCTCAATTCCATTTTTCTCTTACATTCTCCAGATATGAAATTACATCTATTTTCTTCATGGCCTGCACTTTGAGCTATAAAGCTACAGCTTTGAGCTACAAGAAACTTCCCACAACAAATCTCCAAAAATAAAAGCACAAAAAAACTTCTAAGGCACCATCTGACATAGTACCAGATGGTATTAGAGGAAATAATTATACATTCATTCACAAAATATTTATTGACAAGTTATTATATGCCAGACATTATTTTGGCACAAGGATAGAGGAGGAGAAAATAGGATATTTTTTCCCTCATGGAGCTTACAGTCTAGATGGGAGAGGTCTGTAACAAACAGGTAAATTTTTCATTTTTCAGGTATAATAGTTGTCTATGTCAAGGAAAGTTTCACTTAACATGATAGTTAAGCACAGACTTTGTGAAGATAAAGAGCCAAATCATAAATGTCGCAAAGAATCGATAACAATTTCAAAATTTTTAATCATAAATTTCAACTCTGAAGTAGATTCCAAATGATTTTATAAAAACAAAAATAAAATATTTAGACCATATTTAAAACACAGTGAAAACACAGTGTTAGAGAAATAAAGCTAAGAAGCTTGTTGAAGTATATAATTATCTACAAGAACAATTATCTGTTCTGTTTTATTTTAATGTATAATGTATTCATATATAGGTGTTTTGGTTTTATATTCTGACATTTTAATGTCTGGAAATAACTAGATTTTTAAAAATAATTTTTAAACAATGGTATACTTAAGATTACCAATATAATATAACATTTTCAGTCAAAATATGAATAGTTTGAAAACACATGATTTTAATTATTTAGCACCCTGTTTTAGAACCAAAAGCATCCTGATTAAATAATATAGTGATACTACCTGTAGGGTACTAATCATAATCACATTGAACACTTACGTAAAAAGTCTAGGAAAACTTTAAAGTGAGGTATCAATCAAGATTAACTGGATTACTTTGTAGCTAAAAAAACAAAACAAAACAAAACTGATATTGTAGTAGTCAACAAGCAGAGGCATGTTTCCTGATTCAGAATAATTTCTTCCTATTTTTCTTTTTCTCCTCAATTCCATTTTTCTCTTACATTCTCCAGATATGAAATTACATCTATTTTCTTCATGGCCTGCACTTTGAGCTATAAAGCTACAGCTTTGAGCTACAAGAAACTTCCCACAACAAATCTCCAAAAATAAAAGCACAAAAAAACTTCTAAGGCACCATCTGACATAGTACCAGATGGTATTAGAGGAAATAATTATACATTCATTCACAAAATATTTATTGACAAGTTATTATATGCCAGACATTATTTTGGCACAAGGATAGAGGAGGAGAAAAATAGGATATTTTTTCCCTCATGGAGCTTACAGTCTAGATGGGAGAGGTCTGTAACAAACAGGTAAATTTTTCATTTTTTCAGGTATAATAGTTGTCTATGTCAAGGAAAGTTTCACTTAACATGATAGTTAAGCACAGACTTTGTGAAGATAAAGAGCCAAATCATAAATGTCGCAAAGAATCGAATACTACTTAGTAACGGAATAACAACAAGACAAAATGAGCATAGAGAAATTAAAAATAGTGACTAATGACAAGCATCGGAAGAAATGTAGGAGTCAGTAACTGGAGGTGGATATTTTGAGTATGAGTGCATAAGTTGCTTCAGTCATGTCTAACTCTTTGAGACCCCGTGGACTGTTGCCTGGCAAGCCTCTCTGCCCATGGGAATTCTCCAGATGAAAATATTGGAGTGGATTTCCACGCCTTCCTCCAAGGGATCTTCCCAATTCGGGGATTGAACTTGTTTCTTTTTTGTCTCTTGCATTGGCAGGAGTGGGTTCTTTACCACTAGCACACTGGCACCACCTAGGAAGTCCTACTGTGAGTATAAAATATTCCTAAAATGGGAAAAAGAAAACCATTTTTTTTATAAACAGAAAAGCGTTTCTGCTTCTGGCAGTGAGTCATCAGAGAGGGAGAAATTGAAAGAGACAATGATAAAGAGTCAGGCAAGATGGCGACCATGTCAGTAGGAATGTGGACTATAGGATGGATAGAGAACCTGTACCATCTCTTGGGAACTGAGGTATTTCTGTTTACTAAACGGGAGGAAAGTTTGTTGAAAGTATTCCTTTCTTGCTTTGATTTGAACACATTTTTTCTTAAGTGTATACCTGTAATCAGAGCAGATGATGAGATTCCAGTATGAAAAAATCCCAATCACAAATAGATACAGGTAGCTACCTTCTCTTTTCTCCTTCATTTTTTATTAAAAATGAAGTCTTTTATTAAATCAAAGGGCTGATATTTGTCTTTAATTCCCTGCTCCTAAGTGGAAAACTACATAATGCAGTTTAACATATAATCTAAGAACAGTGATATGCCTGTGATTCATTCTTTATTTACTATTTTTATGTCCTTGCTCTTACCTTCCTACTCATAAGTATTTTACAGTGTATATTTTAGATCTTGTTCTTTTATGCATGCTCTTATGTCTAATATAATAGATTAGAACAAGTTCTAGACTTACAACATCTATGTTTGTGTTCTTCTGTCCCACATTGGTGAACCTTGGCAAAGTCACTTGAGAATGAGTCCTATATTTAGAGTAGGGAGAGGAAAGAGAATTACATGGGAAAGGAGCAGGAGCCTGAAACAAACCATATTTGGAACTAACTCTACTTTTGGATTTTTCAGCATTGTAGGAAAACTGATATATTTCTTAGGGAAGCTTGAGTTGTGTGATCCATAGCTTGCAACAATAAGCATCCTGATTGATTCAGTTTAGCAATTGGCAGTGAAGGAAAAGCAGACACACACTCTCTGGCATCATTCTTTTTGAATATAGCAATTTTCAAGCTTCCATATGAACATGCATTCCTTATTTGCTCAACAAAAGATTTGTTGCAGAATTTTCTCTGTAAGTGTACCAGATATGCATTTTCATTATGAGAATGATTTCTCATTCAAATAGAGAAAACAAGTTTATATTGTTATAATTCCTTATTAATAGGATTTTATCTATAAAATATCTTATCATAAGATGGACCATGTACATTATAGAATACAGTCAGCCATAAAATGAATGTACTGTAATCTGATAAAGTATAAATATTTACTCAGCCCCTAATATGTACAATAATCTATGTTAAATATCTCCAAAATTCAAAGAAAGAGTTTGTAGAGATATCTTCTCCTAAGATACCTAAATCTACTCAGAAAGAGGAGGTCCTTATGAATTACAAGTGAAAAAACAGACCACATCTAGCTGGCTATTAAATTAGACCTTAACCTCTAATTCAGAGCAGAAAAATATTAGTAAGGACTGAATAAATCAGTGAAAGGCTTCCTGATTTTTACTGGGTCATGGCCAAGAATTACATTATTTTGATTTTTCAAGCATAATTGATTTATAATATTTCACATGTGCAGCATAATGAATCTATTTTATACATATGTATATATGGTGATATATATCTTTTTCAGATTCTTTTCCATTAGAGATTATTACAGTGTATATTTTAGATCTTGTTCTTTTATGCATGCTCTTATGTCTAATATAATAGATTAGAACAAGTTCTAGACTTACAACATCTATGTTTGTGTTCTTCTGTCCCACATTGGTGAACCTTGGCAAAGTCACTTGAGAATGAGTCCTATATTTAGAGTAGGGAGAGGAAAGAGAATTACATGGGAAAGGAGCAGGAGCCTGAAACAAACCATATTTGGAACTAACTCTACTTTTGGATTTTTCAGCATTGTAGGAAAACTGATATATTTCTTAGGGAAGCTTGAGTTGTGTGATCCATAGCTTGCAACAATAAGCATCCTGATTGATTCAGTTTAGCAATTGGCAGTGAAGGAAAAGCAGACACACACTCTCTGGCATCATTCTTTTTGAATATAGCAATTTTCAAGCTTCCATATGAACATGCATTCCTTATTTGCTCAACAAAAGATTTGTTGCAGAATTTTCTCTGTAAGTGTACCAGATATGCATTTTCATTATGAGAATGATTTCTCATTCAAATAGAGAAAACAAGTTTATATTGTTATAATTCCTTATTAATAGGATTTTATCTATAAAATATCTTATCATAAGATGGACCATGTACATTATAGAATACAGTCAGCCATAAAATGAATGTACTGTAATCTGATAAAGTATAAATATTTACTCAGCCCCTAATATGTACAATAATCTATGTTAAATATCTCCAAAATTCAAAGAAAGAGTTTGTAGAGATATCTTCTCCTAAGATACCTAAATCTACTCAGAAAGAGGAGGTCCTTATGAATTACAAGTGAAAAAACAGACCACATCTAGCTGGCTATTAAATTAGACCTTAACCTCTAATTCAGAGCAGAAAAATATTAGTAAGGACTGAATAAATCAGTGAAAGGCTTCCTGATTTTTACTGGGTCATGGCCAAGAATTACATTATTTTGATTTTTCAAGCATAATTGATTTATAATATTTCACATGTGCAGCATAATGAATCTATTTTATACATATGTATATATGGTCATATATATCTTTTTCAGATTCTTTTCCATTAGAGATTATTATAGTGTATTGACTCTATTTCTCTTGTATTATACAAGTGAATCCTTGCTGTTTACCTGTTTTATATATGGTGGTGTATATCTGTCAATCATATTCCTGATTTATCCCTTTGCCCCTTTTCCTCAGGTAATCATGCTTGTTATTTATCTGTGAGTCTACTTCTATTTTATAAATAAGTTTGTTTTGTTTCATTTTTTAAAAATTCCATATTTACAAGATATCATATATTTATATTTCTCTGACTTACTTCACTTAGTATGATAGTCTCCAAGAATGTTTTTATATGAAAGTATTAGGTAGAACGACATTTAACATTCAATATCTTCATATTTGAGAACTCTCATGGTCTGTAACCAAGGCTCCCACTCTTAAAACAAGTGCTTTTATAGTTCTACTTATGATTATATTTAGCACTTTACTTTATTAATTGATTATTCTCTGTACAATTTATAGATTGTGGATATAACTATAGCACATATTCATAGACACTAAAATAATTAACAGCCAATTAGGATTAAATACATCATAAGAAAGGTGTTTTACAGGGGTAAATTGACTTATAGAAAGGCCTATTGTTGGATTAGAAAGAGAAAAAACTTGGAATCAAAAAAACTTTGGATTGTTTCTCACCTTTCGATGGTTTTGTGGACTTGGTTTTTTTTTTTTTTTCCTTTTTTTTTTTTAAATTAATCAACTAATTTATTTATTTTTATCCATCTTACTCTTTGGCTATGTACAATAATCTATGTTAAATATCTCCAAAATTCAAAGAAAGAGTTTGTAGAGATATCTTCTCCTAAGATACCTAAATCTACTCAGAAAGAGGAGGTCCTTATGAATTACAAGTGAAAAAACAGACCACATCTAGCTGGCTATTAAATTAGACCTTAACCTCTAATTCAGAGCAGAAAAATATTAGTAAGGACTGAATAAATCAGTGAAAGGCTTCCTGATTTTTACTGGGTCATGGCCAAGAATTACATTATTTTGATTTTTCAAGCATAATTGATTTATAATATTTCACATGTGCAGCATAATGAATCTATTTTATACATATGTATATATGGTCATATATATCTTTTTCAGATTCTTTTCCATTAGAGATTATTATAGTGTATTGACTCTATTTCTCTTGTATTATACAAGTGAATCCTTGCTGTTTACCTGTTTTATATATGGTGGTGTATATCTGTCAATCATATTCCTGATTTATCCCTTTGCCCCTTTTCCTCAGGTAATCATGCTTGTTATTTATCTGTGAGTCTACTTCTATTTTATAAATAAGTTTGTTTTGTTTCATTTTTTAAAAATTCCATATTTACAAGATATCATATATTTATATTTCTCTGACTTACTTCACTTAGTATGATAGTCTCCAAGAATGTTTTTATATGAAAGTATTAGGTAGAACGACATTTAACATTCAATATCTTCATATTTGAGAACTCTCATGGTCTGTAACCAAGGCTCCCACTCTTAAAACAAGTGCTTTTATAGTTCTACTTATGATTATATTTAGCACTTTACTTTATTAATTGATTATTCTCTGTACAATTTATAGATTGTGGATATAACTATAGCACATATTCATAGACACTAAAATAATTAACAGCCAATTAGGATTAAATACATCATAAGAAAGGTGTTTTACAGGGGTAAATTGACTTATAGAAAGGCCTATTGTTGGATTAGAAAGAGAAAAAACTTGGAATCAAAAAAACTTTGGATTGTTTCTCACCTTTCGATGGTTTTGTGGACTTGGTTTTTTTTTTTTTTTCCTTTTTTTTTTTTAAATTAATCAACTAATTTATTTATTTTTATCCATCTTACTCTTTGGCTTGTGTGGGCCTCCCATTGCAGCAGCCTCTCTTGTTGCAGCGCACCGGCTCCAGACATATGTGCTCCAGAGTGCTGGTTCATAATTTGACACACCAGTCCAGTCACTCTGAGGCACGTGAGACCTTCCCAGGCTGGGGATCGAACCAGTGACCCTTACACTACAAGGTGGACTCTACCCACTGGACCACCAGAGAAGCCCCCTCATTTTTTTCCTGCATTTTAGCTTTCTTGTATGTAGAAAAAGGATAGTAATAATACCTACAGCCTCAAAATATTGATGATAATTGTGTTCCCATCCAAAATACAGAATATAAAAATGCTTATAAGTTGCATGCATTTATATGAATATTAGTTATTATTACTCTTTGTCCTAAAAAGTTTCTAAATTTATATTTTTTAAAAATTTATAGAACTTCTTTCTGGTGAAAGATACAATAGAATCAAAAACTATAAAAACCTTGGTCACTCATGACTAACTATTGTCCAAACTTGCCAAACTTGTAGCAAAATGTTTTTCTTTTTTTTTTCTTTACAAGAAATTCTATAAAGAGCATAAACGTCTTGGTCATCGAGTAAAAGGGAAAAAGGCCCACACAAATCTGCTTGTACAATACCAGCAGATATTAAAATTAGCTTGTTGGAGCTCTGAAGATTATATGCAGTAAAAACGTCAGAAATAACAAAAGGAACGATGTCTAACCTTATGGAAGAGTGTAGTACAAACTGTGACGTTCTTATTTCCAATTTTGTAGTCAGTTTTGTTTAGTAATAATGTCAAACAATGAAATCGTCATATCTATCAGAAAAGGTGATGTAAGAACAAAATGAAAATAGAGTCCATGAACATATATCTCCTCAAACTGAATTTTAATATGTGTGCAATTCTGAAAACTGGGTTTAGAAGGATAAACCAAATGCCATATACTTTCTAACACAAATCTTTATAAATGGAGATTTTGAAGCATGAATTAACTAGAAAAAAGATTGAAATCCTTATAACATACGTAAATTCAGGAACAGTACAATTCTGTGCTAAAGAGGTGTAGAAATTTACTTTCTGCTTATTGTTGTTGAATCTAAATCTGAGAACCATATAACAATCTCACAAAATTATGATGCATGACAATTTTAGTCACACCCTATTTTCATGTAGTCTATTTTCATATGTATAAGAAAGAAGGCAGAGTGAAGATGATAGCAGATTTTTTATTCACACATCATGAACTATTGCTCATTTTATAATAAAACCTGTTAGTAAAGGAAAATTGATTTTCCTTGGAAAGGAGATATTTACTGTAATATTTCACTTAAACTGCAAAGAACAGTGAATAATGAATAATTCATTGACAATCATTTTGAGGAATTTAAATGACTAGTTTACTTGTTCTGCTATTGTCTAATTCATTCTCCATTGATTTATATTAGTAATTTTTTTAAACATTGCTCATGTATGGGAAGTGCTATGGGCTTATCATAATGTTGATGGATCATGTGATTCTGGATAACACTGAAATATGTTAAAGTAAGTACACACAGAAGGATTCTAGATGCATTTCCATCACAGTGGCAGCAATGAAAGTATGTATGTCATTTTTCTGCTGCAGAAAATACCTCTTTGTCCTATTTTTATTCTGCCAAATTGGAACAAAGTCCACATTTTAATGATGACCAGAATCTTCCAAGTAGGGAGATATTTCTCTGAAGATCATTAGTATTATTAAGATAGAACTTCTAACTGAAATTAAACTGAGTTTTTTCTAAATATGTAATGTTTCCTCCAGCTTCCTAATTAATTATTGGTGCTTATGACATTTATTATTGATGCTGCATTCAAGACTGGAGGAAGATTGGTGGAATATTTCACAAGTGTTTTTAGAGTTCAGAATGAGAAGAATATCATAGCCACCACTCCGTTTCATTGACTACTGGAGAGATGGAGAAATGTAACCATTTTGTTGGCAAGGAAACTTTTAACTCTCTGACAAAGACATACAATTGATGCTGATATTCAATATCCATGCATAATCATCCACTGAGGATCTTATGTGTGTCTATCACTTTGCTAAAAGTTATAAAACAATGCAAAATAAGAAGTGAAAGGAGCAAGGAAAGGCAGTAGCAAGGAAATCATCATGTTGCAACTGCACATACGGAGATAAAGGCAGTGTTTTCTTCTAAAGCTTTTGTGACTGCCGATAGTATGCCTATAGTTCTTCCAAGTGACAAAATTTAGCCTTTGCACTGTTTATATTGTTTACCATACTTTCACTTTGTAGCATTGTTACCCTATGAAAACTGCATTTTCACTTTTTCACTAGCCCCATTACACTTAGCACGGTGTTGACTGTATGTTCAGCAAATTGTTTGTTAGGTTAAATCCAGCATGTGTCATCCCAACCCACCATCATGTAAAAACAGTATGCTGAAGGTAAGTCTATATCCTCTGCAGTTGACAGAATATAAAGGTCTCCTAATGTAGCCTTTTTGATGGATATCTTTGAGATGCTTCAGTCTAGAACAAACTTTTACCAAGTCTTCGACTGGCACACAACAGAGTTGAGTTATACAAACAGCAAAGAATAAGGAGAACTAGAACTTGAAGAGAAGGGGTCCTCCAACCTCTGTGATCTAATGCCTGATAATCTGAGGTGGAGCTGATGTAATAATAATAGAAATAAAGTGTGCAATAAATGTAATGCACTTGAGTCATCCCAAAACCATCTCCCTGACCTATCTGTGGAACAAAGTCCACATTTTAATGATGACCAGAATCTTCCAAGTAGGGAGATATTTCTCTGAAGATCATTAGTATTATTAAGATAGAACTTCTAACTGAAATTAAACTGAGTTTTTTCTAAATATGTAATGTTTCCTCCAGCTTCCTAATTAATTATTGGTGCTTATGACATTTATTATTGATGCTGCATTCAAGACTGGAGGAAGATTGGTGGAATATTTCACAAGTGTTTTTAGAGTTCAGAATGAGAAGAATATCATAGCCACCACTCCGTTTCATTGACTACTGGAGAGATGGAGAAATGTAACCATTTTGTTGGCAAGGAAACTTTTAACTCTCTGACAAAGACATACAATTGATGCTGATATTCAATATCCATGCATAATCATCCACTGAGGATCTTATGTGTGTCTATCACTTTGCTAAAAGTTATAAAACAATGCAAAATAAGAAGTGAAAGGAGCAAGGAAAGGCAGTAGCAAGGAAATCATCATGTTGCAACTGCACATACGGAGATAAAGGCAGTGTTTTTCTTCTAAAGCTTTTTGTGACTGCCGATAGTATGCCTATAGTTCTTCCAAGTGACAAAATTTAGCCTTTGCACTGTTTATATTGTTTACCATACTTTCACTTTGTAGCATTGTTACCCTATGAAAACTGCATTTTCACTTTTTCACTAGCCCCATTACACTTAGCACGGTGTTGACTGTATGTTCAGCAAATTGTTTGTTAGGTTAAATCCAGCATGTGTCATCCCAACCCACCATCATGTAAAAACAGTATGCTGAAGGTAAGTCTATATCCTCTGCAGTTGACAGAATATAAAGGTCTCCTAATGTAGCCTTTTTGATGGATATCTTTGAGATGCTTCAGTCTAGAACAAACTTTTACCAAGTCTTCGACTGGCACACAACAGAGTTGAGTTATACAAACAGCAAAGAATAAGGAGAACTAGAACTTGAAGAGAAGGGGTCCTCCAACCTCTGTGATCTAATGCCTGATAATCTGAGGTGGAGCTGATGTAATAATAATAGAAATAAAGTGTGCAATAAATGTAATGCACTTGAGTCATCCCAAAACCATCTCCCCTGACCTATCTGTGGAAAACTTGTCTTCCACAAAACCAGTCTCTGCTGCCAAAAAGTTTGGGGACCACTGATTTAGAGCAAAGATTCTTTCAGGATTCTTTGGATAGGCTGATACAAAAAGTTAGCATAATGTTAGTACAGGTTTCAATGTAGCAGTTGCTTGAGAATTTCTAAAAAGGAGGTGTACAAGACTGCACTCTGATAGGAAGGATTTGGGGACTTCACACCAAATGTTCCTAGCAGTTTACTTGAGATTGACACTAAAATCTTTTTTTCCCTGTCAAAGATATAGTCTTTGAATCTGACCCACTCAACCCTACTTGGAATTGTCTCTAATCGTGTGCTTTGCCAATAAGGCAAGTGGAGGAAGGCTCTTATTTCCTAGGTTTTAAAGATATTCATTTCTGAAGCAATTCATAATTTCCTGAACCTCATAAAATTGACTTGTTTAGGCAAATATAACAAGTTATGTAAGTGAGCACTCTTTGTTATTTTCATTTTATATTAACAAAAATCACATTTAACTTATGAAATTCTTTAATTGCTATTTTCTGTATAGTACTAATAAATATATAAATGTTGTTTGTGTTGTCTTATTTAAATTCAAGTAAGATACACATTTCCTAATTAGTAAAATTTAATCAGTCATTAATAAGAGGTAGCATTTTTTTATTTCAGAGCTTTAAATGTCTATCCAAAATCTGAGTAAATGAATTAAATTTTTTTTGGCAAATTGAAAGTGTATTTAACAGCATGAATGGTAAAGTTCATCCCAACCCACCATCATGTAAAACAGTATGCTGAAGGTAAGTCTATATCCTCTGCAGTTGACAGAATATAAAGGTCTCCTAATGTAGCCTTTTTGATGGATATCTTTGAGATGCTTCAGTCTAGAACAAACTTTTACCAAGTCTTCGACTGGCACACAACAGAGTTGAGTTATACAAACAGCAAAGAATAAGGAGAACTAGAACTTGAAGAGAAGGGGTCCTCCAACCTCTGTGATCTAATGCCTGATAATCTGAGGTGGAGCTGATGTAATAATAATAGAAATAAAGTGTGCAATAAATGTAATGCACTTGAGTCATCCCAAAACCATCTCCCCTGACCTATCTGTGGAAAACTTGTCTTCCACAAAACCAGTCTCTGCTGCCAAAAAGTTTGGGGACCACTGATTTAGAGCAAAGATTCTTTCAGGATTCTTTGGATAGGCTGATACAAAAAGTTAGCATAATGTTAGTACAGGTTTCAATGTAGCAGTTGCTTGAGAATTTCTAAAAAGGAGGTGTACAAGACTGCACTCTGATAGGAAGGATTTGGGGACTTCACACCAAATGTTCCTAGCAGTTTACTTGAGATTGACACTAAAATCTTTTTTTCCCTGTCAAAGATATAGTCTTTGAATCTGACCCACTCAACCCTACTTGGAATTGTCTCTAATCGTGTGCTTTGCCAATAAGGCAAGTGGAGGAAGGCTCTTATTTCCTAGGTTTTAAAGATATTCATTTCTGAAGCAATTCATAATTTCCTGAACCTCATAAAATTGACTTGTTTAGGCAAATATAACAAGTTATGTAAGTGAGCACTCTTTGTTATTTTCATTTTATATTAACAAAAATCACATTTAACTTATGAAATTCTTTAATTGCTATTTTCTGTATAGTACTAATAAATATATAAATGTTGTTTGTGTTGTCTTATTTAAATTCAAGTAAGATACACATTTCCTAATTAGTAAAATTTAATCAGTCATTAATAAGAGGTAGCATTTTTTTATTTCAGAGCTTTAAATGTCTATCCAAAATCTGAGTAAATGAATTAAATTTTTTTTGGCAAATTGAAAGTGTATTTTCTTAAACATGTGAAAAATAGTTGATAGTATATGATTTTTTTTTGTTCTTTGTATGACTTGCTCTTTGAAATTGTGTCCTTAATTGAACTGTTGAACATTAGTAACTACTATTTGTGATTAATAGACCCTTATCAGTTGAGAGAAGCTAATTCCATTCCTGCTTTCAGGGATGGAGTTTAGGACCTAAGATGAGCCCTATCACCTTATCAGTGCATTTCAGTGTCTGGCCAGTGTGATTAGTAAATGAAGCAGATGCGACTTAATCGAACTGAAGTACATCTCAGAATTGGCTGAATGTTCTGGCAAAAAGATACTCTCACCCTTCTGTAGAATATGAAAGAGAATTTATGCAGTCAAGTAGTCTAGAGAAAGCATTTTGAAGCCATAAGAGGAATTCTATGCAAGAGAAGACAAAATAGAAGGTGTAAAGACAAGGGAAGAAATATGTGGCCTGACTTGGGGTAACACTGTGGTCCTATCTCAAACATCAAGACGTGTGTTTGAATTGGATTTGCTGTTATTGAAGCTAAAAGCATCTAAATGGAAATATCAGTACTAAATTTTTTATTCATGGAGAAATACATTTAAAAGTCTTTTTTAATTGGAACTAAAAGCATGTGGTATGACCTTCTGTAACTCTATGAATTCCTAAACCCTGGAGCTACCTAGCTAAGATCAGAAATGTAGTCTCGTTGATTTCCTAGGTTTTAAAGATATTTCATTTTCTGAAGCAATTCATAATTTCCTGAAACTCATAAAATTGACTTGTTTAGGCAAATATAACAAGTTATGTAAGTGAGCACTCTTTGTTATTTTCATTTTATATTAACAAAAATCACATTTAACTTATGAAATTCTTTAATTGCTATTTTCTGTATAGTACTAATAAATATATAAATGTTGTTTGTGTTGTCTTATTTAAATTCAAGTAAGATACACATTTCCTAATTAGTAAAATTTAATCAGTCATTAATAAGAGGTAGCATTTTTTTATTTCAGAGCTTTAAATGTCTATCCAAAATCTGAGTAAATGAATTAAATTTTTTTTGGCAAATTGAAAGTGTATTTTCTTAAACATGTGAAAAATAGTTGATAGTATATGATTTTTTTTTGTTCTTTGTATGACTTGCTCTTTGAAATTGTGTCCTTAATTGAACTGTTGAACATTAGTAACTACTATTTGTGATTAATAGACCCTTATCAGTTGAGAGAAGCTAATTCCATTCCTGCTTTCAGGGATGGAGTTTAGGACCTAAGATGAGCCCTATCACCTTATCAGTGCATTTCAGTGTCTGGCCAGTGTGATTAGTAAATGAAGCAGATGCGACTTAATCGAACTGAAGTACATCTCAGAATTGGCTGAATGTTCTGGCAAAAAGATACTCTCACCCTTCTGTAGAATATGAAAGAGAATTTATGCAGTCAAGTAGTCTAGAGAAAGCATTTTGAAGCCATAAGAGGAATTCTATGCAAGAGAAGACAAAATAGAAGGTGTAAAGACAAGGGAAGAAATATGTGGCCTGACTTGGGGTAACACTGTGGTCCTATCTCAAACATCAAGACGTGTGTTTGAATTGGATTTGCTGTTATTGAAGCTAAAAGCATCTAAATGGAAATATCAGTACTAAATTTTTTATTCATGGAGAAATACATTTAAAAGTCTTTTTTAATTGGAACTAAAAGCATGTGGTATGACCTTCTGTAACTCTATGAATTCCTAAACCCTGGAGCTACCTAGCTAAGATCAGAAATGTAGTCTCTTTGATTTCCAGTACAAATCCATTTTACCTGCCTCAGCAAATCTCCAGCCAAAGTTCCTCAAATCACCTCCAAGAGTTAATAGGTTTTCCATGGAAATATTCCTTTGTGCTTGAATACATTCGAAACTTTTATTTTGCACTTTAAACATATTCAAAGCAGTTTCCTTTCTGTGTAACATCTCAGGGACTTCAATACACTATCATACTAGGTGAAGCCACAAGAGAGAAATTTAAGTTCAACATATCTCAGTCTTAAATAAATATCCCATTTTCAAAGCACTATTACTAATGTTTTCTAGATTAGGGCTTCGATGAACAGAATGTAGGTAACACAAGTTTTAATGTATTCTTAATACTGTATACTATTTTTTAGAGAATATGTAATTTACCTTGTAAATCCTTATAAATTAATTATCCTAAACATGCTCACTTTTTCATAGACAAATATTAGAGGTGTTTTGTACAAAGACAGCATCGGAAAAATGGAAAATACTATTAGATGTGTTCAATCATTATTACCATCACTACTGGTAGATTGGACACTAGAGGAAGCAAAATAATAATATTGATACTGAGCGAGTCAATTCTTAGGCGGATTGATAGGAAGGCTAGGGCATCCCCAAGAAGGAAGAGGAAGAGGGGGAGCAAACATTTTTAGCCAGAGTGCCTTCACCTTGATTGCCACACCTATGATAATAATCTGTTTTGCCTAAAACTTTCTTTAAGCCCACAGCTAATGTTTATAACAACATTGTTATCTTGCTAGAGACCTTATTTCTCCTTCTTAATTTGTACCTGTGTTATCTAAAGACGTATGTTGTGGGTGTGGGTCTTGTTAAACCTTTACCACCTTAAAATATTCTTTTGATCTATTGTTTATAACCAACTGGAAAAGTATATAATGTCCTGCCTAACCTAGCTGCTCCAGGTACTTTCCTATGCCTTTCAGTGCTGTGTGCTGGAAGCTTTCTGTATCCTTCTTTACTTTGATAAAACTTTTGCTGCATGAAGCTCTGAATGACCACTTTTGATCCTGAAGTGAAAATTTCTCCTTTAGCGGACTTCTGTAACTCTATGAATTCCTAAACCCTGGAGCTACCTAGCTAAGATCAGAAATGTAGTCTCTTTGATTTCCAGTACAAATCCATTTTACCTGCCTCAGCAAATCTCCAGCCAAAGTTCCTCAAATCACCTCCAAGAGTTAATAGGTTTTCCATGGAAATATTCCTTTGTGCTTGAATACATTCGAAACTTTTATTTTGCACTTTAAACATATTCAAAGCAGTTTCCTTTCTGTGTAACATCTCAGGGACTTCAATACACTATCATACTAGGTGAAGCCACAAGAGAGAAATTTAAGTTCAACATATCTCAGTCTTAAATAAATATCCCATTTTCAAAGCACTATTACTAATGTTTTCTAGATTAGGGCTTCGATGAACAGAATGTAGGTAACACAAGTTTTAATGTATTCTTAATACTGTATACTATTTTTTAGAGAATATGTAATTTACCTTGTAAATCCTTATAAATTAATTATCCTAAACATGCTCACTTTTTCATAGACAAATATTAGAGGTGTTTTGTACAAAGACAGCATCGGAAAAATGGAAAATACTATTAGATGTGTTCAATCATTATTACCATCACTACTGGTAGATTGGACACTAGAGGAAGCAAAATAATAATATTGATACTGAGCGAGTCAATTCTTAGGCGGATTGATAGGAAGGCTAGGGCATCCCCAAGAAGGAAGAGGAAGAGGGGGAGCAAACATTTTTAGCCAGAGTGCCTTCACCTTGATTGCCACACCTATGATAATAATCTGTTTTGCCTAAAACTTTCTTTAAGCCCACAGCTAATGTTTATAACAACATTGTTATCTTGCTAGAGACCTTATTTCTCCTTCTTAATTTGTACCTGTGTTATCTAAAGACGTATGTTGTGGGTGTGGGTCTTGTTAAACCTTTACCACCTTAAAATATTCTTTTGATCTATTGTTTATAACCAACTGGAAAAGTATATAATGTCCTGCCTAACCTAGCTGCTCCAGGTACTTTCCTATGCCTTTCAGTGCTGTGTGCTGGAAGCTTTCTGTATCCTTCTTTACTTTGATAAAACTTTTGCTGCATGAAGCTCTGAATGACCACTTTTGATCCTGAAGTGAAAATTTCTCCTTTGAAGGTCACGAATCCAACACCATTCCCCATAAGCTATCTACCATCATCTATCAGAAGCTGTTTAAGAGATCTAGAGAGAATTCATCATGAATATTGAACAAATTGTGGTGAGAAGGGTGAGACTGGAAATTTGAAGGTGCCTTTCTGGTGTGTATGTGCTAAGTCACTTTAGTCCTGTCTGATTCTTTGTAACTTTATGGACTATAGCCCACCAGGCTTCTCTGTTTGTGGGGTTCTCCAGGCAAGAATACTGGAGTGGGTTGCCATGCCCTCCTTCAGGAGATCTTCCTGACCCAGGGATGGAACCCACATCTTTTCCATGTCTTCTGCATTGGCAGGCAGGCTCTTTATCACTAGTGCCATGAGAACAGCAATGTTTCACCACATTCTTTATACGTGTCATATAGTTTAGCAATGAAGAAAAGAAAATGGACATTTTGGTGAGTTTTTTCAATTCTCATTATTTACTTATTATATGTTCCAACCTCTATGGAATATAAAAAAAAGTATGCTGATTTTGCTGTGCTCTTGAGAAATATGAATTATATTGATCCAATCTCAAATGAGTAAAATTTTTCAGACATTTTGACACAGTGGATATCTTTAACTCATAAACCATTCATTTATGTATATTAAATATGAAGGATGTGTATATGATGTATGTCCTTCACTTATAAACTGTTACTGTTGACTCAGCACATTTCAGTAAAATTTGCCTTCCTTGAATTCTTTTATAATGAATATCTTCTGTTATTGTTTGGACTTTGCTCATCAATCGTATGATTAATTCTAAGCAGTAAAATACAAGAGAAAACGTAATTCTAGTGCCAAGAAGATAAAAACATACCCTAAAAACTCATTTGTGAGCTGCTAATGACAGTTTGGAGAATTCAGCATAGATAATTACGTATAACATAATATTCACAGACCATTTTGTAAGATCTGGAACTTTCAGCCCATTCATTTAAGACTAGAATTCTTTTATTCAACAATGCATTTTCTAAGGCATACTGTATGGCAGCTGCTTAAGCAAAGAAAAACCTGGTTTATTAACAATGTGGAGGAGTAAAAATCACTAATTGCAGCATTCTTGATAAAATAATTTGAAATTTTGTTGGTGCTAGAATATGTTTGAGATTTCAGAGATTGCTGCTCTGTAACTCTCTAAACTTGTTCTTGAATAATTAGTTTTCACTCTGGGTGCCATAGGTTTATCCCTGAAAATATAATTATTGGGTAGTTTTGACATGATTCTATATAGAAGTGTCATTTAATAACTACAGGTAACATATTTTAGCTGGTGATCTAAAATATAACAAACTTTTCTCTCACTAGTGATGTAAGGTAAACACAGGGATTGGCTTATTTGTGAAAAAAAATATATTGGACTATATGGGATCTACATTGCATTAGTTTCTGCTGTAAGTAATGTTAATCAGTTATGCATAAACATATTTCCATTCTTTTTAAAGCTATTTTCTCATATAGGTCAGTACAGATTATTGAGTAGAATTCTCTGTGCTATACAGTGAGTCCTTATTTCTTACCTGTTTTATATATAGTACTGTGTACATGTTGATTCCAATCTCCCAATTTATTCCTCCCCTCCTCTTTTCCCCCTGGTAAACCATAAGTTTGTTTTCTACATCTGAGCCTCTATTTCTATTTTATAAGTTCATTTGAATCATATTTCTAGATATCACATATAAGTGATACCATATGGTATTTGTCTCTGTCTGACTTCACTTAGTATGATAATCTCTAAAACTATTCAAAGACTAATAATCTGTAAAACTGATAATCTCTATGACTATTGTTACAAATGTTATTATTTCCTTCTTATTATAGCTAAGTAATATTCCATTGTATGTATCACATCTTTATCCATTCCAGTACTGATGAACATTTAGGTTGTTTCTATATCTTGACTTTTATAAGTAGTGCTGCAGTGAACCATGGGGTTCATGTATCATTTAGAGTTAGAGTTTTTCCAGGTATATGCCCAGGAGTGGAATGCTGGATGTTATGGAAATTTCTACAGGTGGTTTAGTAAATTATCTGCCTGCCAATGCAGGAGATGAGTTTGATCCCTAGGACAGGGAAGATCCCCTGGAGAAGGAAATGGCAACCCATTCTGGTATTCTTGCTGGGAAATCCCATTGGTAGGGGAGACTGGCAGGCTACAGTCCATGAGGTCACAAAGAGTTAGATACAACTTAGTGACTAAACAACAACAACCGGAATGGTAGTTCTATTTTTAGTTTTCTAAGGAATCTCTATGGTGCTTGCACCAATTCACATTCCCACCAACAGTGTAAAAGCATTCTCTTTTTTCCACACCTTCTCCAGCATTTATTGTTTGTAGACTTTTGATGACACCTATTCTGACTGGTATGAGATGATACTTAGCTGATTAAAAAACTTTTCTCTCACTAGTGATGTAAGGTAAACACAGGGATTGGCTGATTTGTGAAAAAAAATATATTGGACTATATGGGATCTACATTGCATTAGTTTCTGCTGTAAGTAATGTTAATCAGTTATGCATAAACATATTTCCATTCTTTTAAAGCTATTTTCTCATATAGGTCAGTACAGATTATTGAGTAGAATTCTCTGTGCTATACAGTGAGTCCTTATTTCTTACCTGTTTTATATATAGTACTGTGTACATGTTGATTCCAATCTCCCAATTTATTCCTCCCCTCCTCTTTTCCCCCTGGTAAACCATAAGTTTGTTTTCTACATCTGAGCCTCTATTTCTATTTTATAAGTTCATTTGAATCATATTTCTAGATATCACATATAAGTGATACCATATGGTATTTGTCTCTGTCTGACTTCACTTAGTATGATAATCTCTAAAACTATTCAAAGACTAATAATCTGTAAAACTGATAATCTCTATGACTATTGTTACAAATGTTATTATTTCCTTCTTATTATAGCTAAGTAATATTCCATTGTATGTATCACATCTTTATCCATTCCAGTACTGATGAACATTTAGGTTGTTTCTATATCTTGACTTTTATAAGTAGTGCTGCAGTGAACCATGGGGTTCATGTATCATTTAGAGTTAGAGTTTTTCCAGGTATATGCCCAGGAGTGGAATGCTGGATGTTATGGAAATTTCTACAGGTGGTTTAGTAAATTATCTGCCTGCCAATGCAGGAGATGAGTTTGATCCCTAGGACAGGGAAGATCCCCTGGAGAAGGAAATGGCAACCCATTCTGGTATTCTTGCTGGGAAATCCCATTGGTAGGGGAGACTGGCAGGCTACAGTCCATGAGGTCACAAAGAGTTAGATACAACTTAGTGACTAAACAACAACAACCGGAATGGTAGTTCTATTTTTAGTTTTCTAAGGAATCTCTATGGTGCTTGCACCAATTCACATTCCCACCAACAGTGTAAAAGCATTCTCTTTTTTCCACACCTTCTCCAGCATTTATTGTTTGTAGACTTTTTGATGACACCTATTCTGACTGGTATGAGATGATACTTAATTGTAGTTGTGATTTGTGTTTCTCTGATAATTACTGATGTTGAGCATCTTTTCATGTGCTTTTAGACATCAATATGTCTTCTTTGAAGAAATGTATGTTTAGATTTTTTCCCCATTCTTTGCATTGTTTGTTTTTTTTTGACATACAGTTACATGAGTGATTTGTGTATTTTAGATATTAATGCCTTCTTGGTTGCCTTGTTTGCAAGTATTTCCTCTCATTCTGTAGATCATCTTTTCATTTTGTTTATAGTTTGCTTTGATGCTGAATCTGTTAAGTTTAATTTCCATTTCCTTATGTTTGCTTTTATTTTTATTACTCTAGGAGGTGAATTCAAAAAGATATTTTGACAAATATTATTGACTTATGCCTATGTTCTGCTTATGTTTTCCTCTAAGAGTGTTAGTCTGGCCTTATGTTTGGGTCTATGATCAATTTCAAGTTGATTTTTTGTGTACAGTGTTACAGTGTTCTAATTTTATTTATTTTATAGGTGTAGCTATCCAGTTTTTATAGTGCCACTTATTGAAGAGACTATCCTTTCCCCATTGTACATTTTTGCCTCCTTTGTCATAGATTAGTTAAGCATAGGTGTGTGAGTTTATTTCTGGGTTTTCTACACTGTTCATTGATATATATATATATATATATATATATATCTGTTTTTATGCCAGTGCCATATTGTTATGATTACCATAGCTTTGTAGTATAATCTGAAGCCTGGGAGTCTGATTCCTCCACCTCCAGGTTTCTTTCTTAGAGTTTCTTTGGCTATTTGGGATATTTTGTGTTTCCATATAAATTTTAGGGTTTTTTTGGTTGTTGTTCTGGTTATGTGAAAAATACCATTGGTAATTTGATAAAGATTGCATTCATCTCTAGATTGCCTTGGATAGTATATTCATTTTGACAGTATTGATCTTTCCAGTCTAAGACATTGCATATGTTTCCATCTGTTTGTGTAATCTCTGATTTCTTTCATCAGTGTCTTAATAGCTTTCAAAATAGAAGTGTTTTGTCTCCCTAAGAAGGTTTTTCCTGTGTACTTAGATATTTTTTTCTTTTTGATGCGTTGGTAAATGGGATTGTTTCCTTGATTTCTCTTTCTGATCTTTCATTGTCAGTGTATAGGAATGCAAGAGATTCCTGTGTATTGATTTTGTATTTTGAAACTTTACCAAATTCATTAATGAGGTCTAGTTTTTTAAGTAGCCTCTGTAGGACTTTCTTTGTATAATATCATGTCATCTACAAAGGGCTGTAGTTTTACTACTTATTTTCTTCTATTTCTTTTTCTTCTCTGAGTGTCATACCTATAACTTCCAAAGCTATGTTGAATAAAACTGGTGACAATAGATACCCTTGCCTTTTTCCTGATCTTAGAGAGAATACTTTTAACTCTTTACTATTAAGAATGTTAGCTAGGGTTTTTCATATTCACCTTTATTGAGATAAGTTCCCTCTATGCCCATTGTGTGGACAGCTTTTATCATGCATGGGTGTTGAATTTCATCAAAAGCTTTTACTGCATCTGTGGAGTTATATGGGTTTCATTCTTCAGCTAATTAATGTGCTGTATCACACTGATTGATTTGTGGATACTGAAAAATCCTTGCATCCCTGGGATAAATCCCACTTGATCATGGTTGATGATTCTTTTAATGTATTGTTGGATTCTGTTTGCTAGTATTTTATATTTTTGCTACGTTCATCAATGATATTGGCTCATAATTATTTTCTTTTTTGTGATATATTTTCTTCTAGTTTTGGTATCAGGATGATGGTGGCCTCAATTAATGAGAATGAGAATGTTCCTTCTGCAATTTTTTGGAAGAGTTTTAGAAGGATAGATGTGACCCCTGCTTTAAATGTTTCATAAAATTCACATGTGAAACTGTCAGATTCATTTGGGAATTTTGTTGGTAGTTTTTGTTTTTTTTTTTTCTGGTTATGTGAAAAATACCATTGGTAATTTGATAAAGATTGCATTCATCTCTAGATTGCCTTGGATAGTATATTCATTTTGACAGTATTGATCTTTCCAGTCTAAGACATTGCATATGTTTCCATCTGTTTGTGTAATCTCTGATTTCTTTCATCAGTGTCTTAATAGCTTTCAAAATAGAAGTGTTTTGTCTCCCTAAGAAGGTTTTTCCTGTGTACTTAGATATTTTTTTCTTTTTGATGCGTTGGTAAATGGGATTGTTTCCTTGATTTCTCTTTCTGATCTTTCATTGTCAGTGTATAGGAATGCAAGAGATTCCTGTGTATTGATTTTGTATTTTGAAACTTTACCAAATTCATTAATGAGGTCTAGTTTTTTAAGTAGCCTCTGTAGGACTTTCTTTGTATAATATCATGTCATCTACAAAGGGCTGTAGTTTTACTACTTATTTTCTTCTATTTCTTTTTCTTCTCTGAGTGTCATACCTATAACTTCCAAAGCTATGTTGAATAAAACTGGTGACAATAGATACCCTTGCCTTTTTCCTGATCTTAGAGAGAATACTTTTAACTCTTTACTATTAAGAATGTTAGCTAGGGTTTTTCATATTCACCTTTATTGAGATAAGTTCCCTCTATGCCCATTGTGTGGACAGCTTTTATCATGCATGGGTGTTGAATTTCATCAAAAGCTTTTACTGCATCTGTGGAGTTATATGGGTTTCATTCTTCAGCTAATTAATGTGCTGTATCACACTGATTGATTTGTGGATACTGAAAAATCCTTGCATCCCTGGGATAAATCCCACTTGATCATGGTTGATGATTCTTTTAATGTATTGTTGGATTCTGTTTGCTAGTATTTTATATTTTTGCTACGTTCATCAATGATATTGGCTCATAATTATTTTCTTTTTTTTGTGATATATTTTCTTCTAGTTTTGGTATCAGGATGATGGTGGCCTCAATTAATGAGAATGAGAATGTTCCTTCTGCAATTTTTTGGAAGAGTTTTAGAAGGATAGATGTGACCCCTGCTTTAAATGTTTCATAAAATTCACATGTGAAACTGTCAGATTCTGGATTTTGTTGGGAGGTTTTTAATCACTTTCAATTTCAGTACTGGAATGATTTGTTCATATTTTTTATTCCTTCCTGGCTCAGTCTTGGAAGGTTGTACCTAAGAAGTTGCCTGTTTCTTCCAGGTTGTCCATTTTACAGGCATGAAGAATTTGTAACAGTTATGATCTTGTGTATTTCTGTGGTGTCCATTGTAACTTCTCCTTTTTCATTTCTAATTTTATCTATTTGAACCCTCTCTCTTTTTCCTGATGAGTCTAGCAAAATATTTGACTTTATCTATCTTCTCAAAGAAGCAACGTTTAGTTTCAGTGATCTTTACTATTATTTTCTTCATCTGTATTTTATTTCTTTCTGTTCTGATCTTTATCATTTCTTCCCTTCTACTATAGGTTCATTTGTTATTCTTTCTCTAGGTTATTTATGTCTGAGGCTAGGTTGCTTATTTGAGATTTTTTTCTTGTTTACTGAGGTAGCACTGTATTACTACAAACTTCCCTCTTAAAAGTGCTTTTGCTATGTCCCAAAGGATTTGCATAGCTGTGTTTTTGTTGTTATTTGTCTCTAGGCATTTTTTATTTCTTCAGTGATCCACTGGTTGTTTAGTAAGGGCTTGGCAATTTTAATAGATGTTTATCAGCACATCCAACTACAGTGTGAAATATGGATGACTGAAATCCTTGGCATGGAGGTTGCACAGATATGGTGGCCTTGATGACTCTTCTGAGTGGGAATTATTGTGAGAACAAAAACAATACAGTTTAATAGAAACACAAACAAATTCTTCTCTCCAAAGAGCCAATTTTAGATGCAATGGAGACAGTATGTATACTGTGTACAAGTATCATGGAACTTAAACAGCTAGTTTTATTAGAAGTATCAGAAGTTCATGTGACCATATGATTAGAAGGATGGGAGAATGAGAAAAAGAATATTTATATATGTGTATGTATAGCTGAATCACTGTACTATATACCTGAAATTAGTACAGCACTGCAAATCAACTATACTTCAATTTAAAGAAGGAAATGAGAAGAGAGTAGCCCAATGGTGAAATACTAATGAAAAAAAAGAAATGCTGGGCTTCCCTGGTGGTCCATTGGGTTAAAGACACCGCCTTAAAGTGCAAGGGGTGCCGGTTCGATCCCTGGCTTGTGATGATCCTGTGTGCTGTGGAGTGACTGGACCGATGTGTCCAACTACCAAGCCAGAGCTCTGGAGCGCATGCGCCCAGAGCCAGTGCTCTGCAATGAGAGAGGTCGCTGCAATGGGAGGCCCACACAGGCCAAAGAACAAAGATGGAAGTAAATGAAAGACAAATAGAAGTAGCCAAAAAAAAAAATAATAATAAAAATAAAATAATAAAAAAAGAAGTTCCACTGGTTTTTCATCAGACAAAAGAAAAGGCATGGTATAAAGTTTCTTTCTTTTTTTTTTTTAAAGAAATGTTGAATTTGGTAAACATTGTGATTGTCTTCTCAATGCTCACTCCTTCCCCACTGCTTACTGATTAGCAATCTGAGAAGCAATTGGAGGAATTCATCCAAGACAATAGACTCATCCAAGACAATAGACTCATCAAGGTACGTTTATACCCTTGACAATCATTGTTTCAGGAACTCTGGTTTAATCCAAAGAATAAAATCACATTCCTGGGATGGCAAGGATTGATTTCAGAAGGTGAGTTGTGTTATTCCAATCAAACAATGAAATCAAGGAGATAGTATTTACTTGAGAATTATGAGAAATTTATCCTTTTCTTAAATGTTTGTCACAAGAAATAGCCTTTTTTCTTTTAGATATGAATTTAACATGTGCAAGAGTTGTCACATTTACTACTGTCTTTTACTGGCTTCTAGATAAAGCTACACAGGAAGGGGACTGAGTGCAAGGACACCAGAGATTTTGGATTTAGTTATACTGGCCTTCTCTAAACTGTACTCACAGGTTTTCCTTTCTACAAGTATCTGTATACCTTTGATTAGAAGGATGGGAGAATGAGAAAGAATATTTATATATGTGTATGTATAGCTGAATCACTGTACTATATACCTGAAATTAGTACAGCACTGCAAATCAACTATACTTCAATTTAAAGAAGGAAATGAGAAGAGAGTAGCCCAATGGTGAAATACTAATGAAAAAAAAGAAATGCTGGGCTTCCCTGGTGGTCCATTGGGTTAAAGACACCGCCTTAAAGTGCAAGGGGTGCCGGTTCGATCCCTGGCTTGTGATGATCCTGTGTGCTGTGGAGTGACTGGACCGATGTGTCCAACTACCAAGCCAGAGCTCTGGAGCGCATGCGCCCAGAGCCAGTGCTCTGCAATGAGAGAGGTCGCTGCAATGGGAGGCCCACACAGGCCAAAGAACAAAGATGGAAGTAAATGAAAGACAAATAGAAGTAGCCAAAAAAAAAAATAATAATAAAAATAAAATAATAAAAAAAGAAGTTCCACTGGTTTTTCATCAGACAAAAGAAAAGGCATGGTATAAAGTTTCTTTCTTTTTTTTTTTTAAAGAAATGTTGAATTTGGTAAACATTGTGATTGTCTTCTCAATGCTCACTCCTTCCCCACTGCTTACTGATTAGCAATCTGAGAAGCAATTGGAGGAATTCATCCAAGACAATAGACTCATCCAAGACAATAGACTCATCAAGGTACGTTTATACCCTTGACAATCATTGTTTCAGGAACTCTGGTTTAATCCAAAGAATAAAATCACATTCCTGGGATGGCAAGGATTGATTTCAGAAGGTGAGTTGTGTTATTCCAATCAAACAATGAAATCAAGGAGATAGTATTTACTTGAGAATTATGAGAAATTTATCCTTTTCTTAAATGTTTGTCACAAGAAATAGCCTTTTTTCTTTTAGATATGAATTTAACATGTGCAAGAGTTGTCACATTTACTACTGTCTTTTACTGGCTTCTAGATAAAGCTACACAGGAAGGGGACTGAGTGCAAGGACACCAGAGATTTTGGATTTAGTTATATCTAAGGCCTTCTCTAAACTGTACTCACAGGTTTTCCTTTCTACTTAAGAATAGTACAGGTGAATTTTCTCATTATTTTCAACCAAAAACATGTTAACAGAAACAAAATCTGTATAAGAACATTATGCCTATTTTCCCTGAAGCCTAATAGTAGCACTCACAGGCTAAAGAGACAAGTTATTTAGCCTAGATTGCATTATTTATGCCAATCCTAATTTAAGGGAACACCTACACTGGAATAAAGTTGCTTTTTTACAGAATAGCACAATTCCTTTGGAACTGTCACCAACCCATTCTTTTTCCTTCTTTGTGACCAAGAGCAGTGCCTTTCAAATTGTAACATGCATACGGAGAAATTGGGGTGGGACTTTAGGTTTAGCATTTCCAATAATCTTTAAGTAACGTTGATGCCTTTGGTCTATGGATCATACTTTCAGTAGCAAGGACCATGTGAACTTCAGACTTCTGCAGTAGTTAAGGTCAACAAATGAGGAATCACTAGACTCTGATCATGTATTGCATTATATTCAAAAAGACCAATGAATATTTCTATGTAGAGTTCAATCCCAGACAGAATTTTATGTTTCACATTCATCACCATCTCAATTATATATTAAACAAATCTCATCTCACAGATTCCTAATGCCTTATGGGAAGAATACAGTGCTGGCAGGGAAACTTCTTGATTAAATTTTCTTTTCCCACTTAATTTGATTTTACTGAAATAAGTTAACTGACTATGAGAAAAATGGGAAAAACCATTGACACATAAATTGGGCAAAATAAGCAATCCTCAAATATTTACAAGGATTTATACGAAGAAGCAATGTGCATAATATTGGTACTCAAATAGCTTAGTCTATTTCACTTGGATAGTTCTCACTGGGCCCTCTTCCAAATGCTTTCATTGCCCTAATTAGTTGTCAACACATTCTAGATTCTCTTTAATTATTTGCATTGTTCTTTTTATTTCTTGAGCAAACCAGTACTTTCGATTGTGTTCTAAAGTGAAAAACTGTTAAGATGAAGAAATTTTATAAAGATGAAAATTTTGTGATATGGTCCCAATTAATATTTTACAATGTTTTTCCCCTCTATATTGAAAGAAGTGACATATAATGGTCATTATGCTGTAACCACATTTGGGGCAATGCAAGAGAGGGAATTCTTGCCTTTTTTGCTGCCTTCACACATTTATGCAAATGTATAATATGTAGGTACATTATGAACATTAATTTCATACTTTTATGAGTGTCTACTTATATTAATTGGGGTGATTAGCGGCTATAACACCTTAGGCAAATATGTCTTAATATGATAGCAACATATTCTCAGTCATGTTTTCTAGTAAGGATTCTTTTGGCAAATGGGTAGCTTGCTTTCAGATTGTGGTTTGAGGAAATTAGGTTTTCTTTATCTTTTGACTCCTCCTTCCACCAAACTCTTGTAACTCTCTGCATTCTGTTTGTAAAATTTAGGGAAAAATTAGAGTAGAATATATCATGCTAGTAAGAGCCCTGGCCTAGAATTAATATGATGCTTCTACTGAAGTCTCACTTTTGTGAACCAATCATATACACTATTATATAGAGCTGGCAAATGTAGTCCACAGATAGGAAGTTGTCTCCCAGCACCAACCAAAACAATGAAAGGGGATGCCCTAATTTTGGTACACAGATGACCCACATTTGCTGTATTACTTCTACATTTTTATACATATTTTATACAAAATTTATACATGTTATTATTTGTACTTGTAAGGTTAGTCTCTGCCAGGTGTTTTAAAATGAAAGAGGAGGATCGGAATTGGTGAGGCAGAGCAGGCTTTATTGGACGGGCGCACTTGGGCATCCCTCACGGGGAGGAGAGGAGAGAGAGAGTGAGGGAAAGCGCACACAAAGACTGAGAGGGCCCCCTTTATAGGTAAGGTGACGTGGTCAGCAGAGCCCCTGGCCAGGTTGGGGCACCGTCGACCTGATTGGTTGAGGCCAGGTGTTGGGGCGTTCGCAAATTGGGCAGTTTCATCTTTCCTTTGTCCAGTGAGAACTTTTGGCGGGGGCAGGGTGGTCCTCCGTTGGTGTCATGGCTGTTTTTCATTGGCCTTGTTTAATCTGGCGTGAGGGGCCTTCTAGTCAAGGTCTTTCTTGTGTCAGGGAGGTAGGAAGTGGGGGAAGGGGACCTCGGGACCAGACCTTACAGTACTATTTGTTAATTTTTTGTGCATTGGGCCAGGTCAGGAGAGTCACTGGAAAGATGAGTGAGACCTTGAGCATTTTTAATGCTTAATACTTTTAAGAAGTATTGTAGTATACTATGGTAAATACTAGGAGTTGAAAACACTGGAAAACAATGACCAGAACATTTTCTTTTTACATAGTTTATTCTGATGATATTAGAAGAGAAAAAGTAGATTTAGGAGACAGAAGCCTCAGGAAGAAGTTACAATCATTAAGGTGTTTTTTTTTTTTAATGATTTATTTATTTTTGGCTATTCTGGGTTTTCACTGCTGCCACATGCTCTTCTCTAGTTGCAGGGAGTGGGGACTACTCTCTAATTGAGGTGAGCAGACTTCTTGTTGAGGTGAGTAGGCTTGTGCTGGTGACTATTCTTATTGTGGAGCTTGGGCTCTAGGGCACCTGGGCTTCAGTAGTTACAGCACTTGCGTTCAATTGTTGCATCTCTGAGGTTCTAGAACACAGGCTCAATAGTTGTGACTCATGGACTTAGTTGCTCCACGGTATGTGGGATCTTCCTGGATCGGGGATTGAACCCATGTCTCCTGCATTGGCAGGCGAACTCCACCACTGAGCTTCCAGTCATTAAATTTTGACAAAAGCTTAAAGTTAGGTTTTGACAACATGAGGAAAGGTTGGATTCAAGATTCAGTTATTCAGCAATATTAAAAGAACATGTACCATAAGATAAGAAGTAAAAGTTTCAACATAGCATGATTTAGTGCTGACCTTGAGAAACTGAATGAATGATAATATTGATTGTTATAGCGAATAATGAAGTTACAGTAGAATTTGAGTGGATGAATGTCAATTGGTTTATTTAGAAACACCCAGTAATTGTATATGAAAGGTAGTCTATGTTTTGTTTCTTATATGTCAGAAAAGTGATCAGAGATTGAAATATAATTCAATAGCATAAAAATGGTAGCTAAAACTTAGAAGCTAGCTCAAACTGTGATGGAGAACATGTAGAATCCAAAGTGAAAAACCCAAAATTGATCAAGAAAAAATCCAAGTTATGCTGCAAAAATAAATAAAATGGGACTTCCCAGGTGGCTCAGAGGTAAAGAATCCACCTGGCAATGCCAGAGATGTGGATATGACCCTAGATCAGAAAGATCCCTGAGTCGGAAATGTTAAACTATTGTAGTATACTATGGTAAATACTAGGAGTTGAAAACACTGGAAAACAATGACCAGAACATTTTCTTTTTACATAGTTTATTCTGATGATATTAGAAGAGAAAAAGTAGATTTAGGAGACAGAAGCCTCAGGAAGAAGTTACAATCATTAAGGTGTTTTTTTTTTTTAATGATTTATTTATTTTTGGCTATTCTGGGTTTTCACTGCTGCCACATGCTCTTCTCTAGTTGCAGGGAGTGGGGACTACTCTCTAATTGAGGTGAGCAGACTTCTTGTTGAGGTGAGTAGGCTTGTGCTGGTGACTATTCTTATTGTGGAGCTTGGGCTCTAGGGCACCTGGGCTTCAGTAGTTACAGCACTTGCGTTCAATTGTTGCATCTCTGAGGTTCTAGAACACAGGCTCAATAGTTGTGACTCATGGACTTAGTTGCTCCACGGTATGTGGGATCTTCCTGGATCGGGGATTGAACCCATGTCTCCTGCATTGGCAGGCGAACTCCACCACTGAGCTTCCAGTCATTAAATTTTGACAAAAGCTTAAAGTTAGGTTTTGACAACATGAGGAAAGGTTGGATTCAAGATTCAGTTATTCAGCAATATTAAAAGAACATGTACCATAAGATAAGAAGTAAAAGTTTCAACATAGCATGATTTAGTGCTGACCTTGAGAAACTGAATGAATGATAATATTGATTGTTATAGCGAATAATGAAGTTACAGTAGAATTTGAGTGGATGAATGTCAATTGGTTTATTTAGAAACACCCAGTAATTGTATATGAAAGGTAGTCTATGTTTTGTTTCTTATATGTCAGAAAAGTGATCAGAGATTGAAATATAATTCAATAGCATAAAAATGGTAGCTAAAACTTAGAAGCTAGCTCAAACTGTGATGGAGAACATGTAGAATCCAAAGTGAAAAACCCAAAATTGATCAAGAAAAAATCCAAGTTATGCTGCAAAAATAAATAAAATGGGACTTCCCAGGTGGCTCAGAGGTAAAGAATCCACCTGCCAATGCAAGAGATGTGGATATGACCCCTAGATCAGAAAGATCCCTGGAGTCGGAAATGGCAGCCTACTCTAGTATTCTTGCCTGGAGAATCCCATGGAGAGAGGAGTCTATCAGGCTACAGTCCATAGGGTCACAAAGAGTTGGGCATGACTGAAGCAACTTAGTACACATCCAAGGATGCCAGATTTTAGCTCATTCAAAGAAAACAGACTAAAGAACTCAGTCTTTAGTGAAGTAAGTATATTTGGTTGAATTTTCAACAATTCTTAGTTTTGTAGTCATAGATATTGCATTGTGAATAATTTTCTATGTCAACTTGATTGGGTCAAGAGGTACCCACACAGTTGGTGAAACATATTTCTATGTTGTCTGCAAGGGTGTTTCTGGAAGAGATTAGCCTTTGGACTGGTGACTAAGTAAAGTAGATTGCCCTTCCCAATATTGGTGGACATCATCCCATCTGTTTAAGGCATAAATCAAACAAAAAGGCAGAGAAAGTTTGAATTCTTTCTCTCTGCCTGTTTAGGATGTAGGTCTTCTTCTGTCATTGAATTAGGGTCATCAGCCCATTAGTCATCAGGCCTTTGGACTTGAACAGAACTTCACTACTAAATCTCCCAAATCTTCAGCTTGAAGATGGCATATTATAGGATTTCTCAGTCTTCATAGACATATGAGTCAATTCATCATAATACATTTATATATATCCTATTGGTTTTGTTTCTCTGGATGACCCTAATGCCAACATATTTAATAATCTATAAAATCTTTATCTTTCTTTTAAAATATGCACATATGCACATGCATCATTCTAATTAATTTCAGGATTTCATAGGCTTTTGGAAATCCATACATGGCATGTAAAATCCAGGTTAAGAATTCTAGTACTCTGTACCTAAAGAGCTTAAACTATAAGGTACATTTAGATAACTTTGGTGAATTGTTTCTTTTAAGGCAAGCAAAGTCATGAATATGTTTTTATCAAGTGAAAGAATTTAAAGGAGATATTATGTTCTCATTGCATTGATACAAAATCTTTTATAAAATCAAGGAAAGAATCCACCTGCCAATGCAAGAGATGTGGATATGACCCCTAGATCAGAAAGATCCCTGGAGTCGGAAATGGCAGCCTACTCTAGTATTCTTGCCTGGAGAATCCCATGGAGAGAGGAGTCTATCAGGCTACAGTCCATAGGGTCACAAAGAGTTGGGCATGACTGAAGCAACTTAGTACACATCCAAGGATGCCAGATTTTAGCTCATTCAAAGAAAACAGACTAAAGAACTCAGTCTTTAGTGAAGTAAGTATATTTGGTTGAATTTTCAACAATTCTTAGTTTTGTAGTCATAGATATTGCATTGTGAATAATTTTCTATGTCAACTTGATTGGGTCAAGAGGTACCCACACAGTTGGTGAAACATATTTCTATGTTGTCTGCAAGGGTGTTTCTGGAAGAGATTAGCCTTTGGACTGGTGACTAAGTAAAGTAGATTGCCCTTCCCAATATTGGTGGACATCATCCCATCTGTTTAAGGCATAAATCAAACAAAAAGGCAGAGAAAGTTTGAATTCTTTCTCTCTGCCTGTTTAGGATGTAGGTCTTCTTCTGTCATTGAATTAGGGTCATCAGCCCATTAGTCATCAGGCCTTTGGACTTGAACAGAACTTCACTACTAAATCTCCCAAATCTTCAGCTTGAAGATGGCATATTATAGGATTTCTCAGTCTTCATAGACATATGAGTCAATTCATCATAATACATTTATATATATCCTATTGGTTTTGTTTCTCTGGATGACCCTAATGCCAACATATTTAATAATCTATAAAATCTTTATCTTTCTTTTAAAATATGCACATATGCACATGCATCATTCTAATTAATTTCAGGATTTCATAGGCTTTTGGAAATCCATACATGGCATGTAAAATCCAGGTTAAGAATTCTAGTACTCTGTACCTAAAGAGCTTAAACTATAAGGTACATTTAAATAACTTTGGTGAATTGTTTCTTTTAAGGCAAGCAAAGTCCTGAATATGTTTTTATCAAGTGAAAAAATTTAAAGGAGATATTATGTTCTCATTGCATTGATACAAAATCTTTTATAAAATCAAGGACATAATGAAATTCGTATTTTTAAATTTGCTCACTTTGATTTTCTCTTTGTAGAGAAGCCCTAAAACATAATAAGGCAAAAATATGTTTTTTTGGTGTTTTATAACCAGATACATTATCTGCTACTTCTTTTAGAATGACATTGTCTGCTTCATGATTGTTTCATTTCATAATTGGTCTATTTATAATATTCTTCATAGAAGATACTGATTTTTCTTCCTTCATATTTTCTATTAGTAAAACTTGATTCTGCTTCTAGTTTTCTGATTATTTCTGATGGATTTGGAAAATAATATTATAATGTATTGTTTATTATGCTCATTAAAGAAAACATTAATGTAAAAAATGATGTCAAAAATATCCAACATGAACAAAGATAACATATTATATATTATGACTGAGTTAGCCAGAGGAAAACTAAAAAATAATCAGAAAAAATTAGAGTGGTTTCACTTAGACTGATAGAGCATTTTCTGTAGTATGTTATACAGTGCTTTATCCATTTTACTTATAGACAAAGTAACTCATATTTTTAAGTTTTCTAGTGTGATGTATTCTTTTGATTTTTTTTTTTTACTTTTAAATTTGATTCACTCTTTTATTGCTGCAGATTATCAGATATAAACTGATGTAGCACAGGCATTTCTTGACACTAACAATTTATTTTCTGTAGATTGCTAAAATTTGTAAGAACATCAACTATAAAATATCACCTATTTCAAGTTCTCAGTCATTTTTCACATCTTAGCAAGTAATATTTTAGAGATTTCATTTGTTCACTTATTTTAGTTTGTTTTTGTTTCTTAGCAATTTTGTTGTTCATTTGCTAAGTCATGCCTGACTCTTTGCAACCCCATAAACTGCAGCATACCAGGTTTCTCCGTTCTTCCCTATCTCCTGGAGTCTCCTCAGATTCGTGTCCAATGAGTCAGTCATTCTAACTAACCATCTCATTCTCTACTTTTCTTCCTTTTGCCTTCAGTCTTTCTCAGTATCAGGGTCTTTTTCAATGAGTCAGCTCATTCCATCAGGTGGTCAAAGTATTGGAGCCTTAGCATCGGTCATTCCAATGAATAGTTAGGGATGATTTCCTAACCAGGACTGACTGGTTAGACATCCTTTTCTAAGGGACTCTCAAGAGTCTTCTCTGCACCACAATTCAAAAGCATCAATTCTTCACCCCTCAGCCTTCTATATGATCAACCTCTCACATGTGTATATGACTACATGAAAAAACATTCCTCTGACTATATGGACCTTTGTCTGCAAAGTGATGCCTGCTTTTTAATAAACTGTCTAGGTTTGTCATAGCTTTTTTTGCAAGGAGAAATCATCTTTTAATTTCATGTTTGAAGTCACCATCCACAATGATTTTGGAGCCCAGGAAAATAAAGTCTGTCACTGTTTCCATTGTTTGCCCATCTGTTTGCCATGAAGTGATAAAATTGGAGGCCATAATCTTAGTTTTTTGAAAATTGAGTTTTAAGCTAGCTTTTTCACTCTCCTCTTTTATATTCTTCAAGAGGCTCTTTAGTTCCTCTTCACTTTATGCCATAAGCGTGGTGTCATCTGCATACCTGAGGTTATTGATAATTCTTAGACAATGTTGATTCCAGCTTGTGCTTCATCCAGATTGGCATTTCCCATGATGTACCCTGCATATAGGTTAAATAGGCAGGGTGACAATATACAGCCTTGAGGTACTCCTTTTTCACTTTAGAACTAGTCTGTTGTTCCATATCTGATTATAATTGTTGCTTTTTGACCTGCCTACAGGTTTCTCAGGAGACATGTAAGGTGATCTGTTATTCTCATCTCTTTAAGAATTTTCCAGTTTGTTGTGATCCACACAGTGAAAGATTTGAGTGTAGTCAATGAAGCAGAAGTAGATGATTTTCTGGAATTTCCTTGCTTTTTCTATGGTACATAGAATGTTGGCAGTTTGGCCTCCCTATTCCCAGACTTACATAACCTTCTCTTCCACTGAAGAATTGTAGCCAGGGATGAATCTACATTTCCACATAATATTCACATGAAGTCCTCAGGTTTGATCCTATAGATTTGGGCAATTTTATAATGACATATATTCATCATTATAATATTGTACAGAATATTTTCACTGCTCTCAAAAGGTTCTGGGCTCTGTCTTTTTGTCTGTCCCAGTCCTCATCCGCTGACCTTAGTGGTCATTCCAATGAATAGTTAGGGATGATTTCCTAACCAGGACTGACTGGTTAGACATCCTTTTCTAAGGGACTCTCAAGAGTCTTCTCTGCACCACAATTCAAAAGCATCAATTCTTCACCCCTCAGCCTTCTATATGATCAACCTCTCACATGTGTATATGACTACATGAAAAAACATTCCTCTGACTATATGGACCTTTGTCTGCAAAGTGATGCCTGCTTTTTAATAAACTGTCTAGGTTTGTCATAGCTTTTTTTGCAAGGAGAAATCATCTTTTAATTTCATGTTTGAAGTCACCATCCACAATGATTTTGGAGCCCAGGAAAATAAAGTCTGTCACTGTTTCCATTGTTTGCCCATCTGTTTGCCATGAAGTGATAAAATTGGAGGCCATAATCTTAGTTTTTTGAAAATTGAGTTTTAAGCTAGCTTTTTCACTCTCCTCTTTTATATTCTTCAAGAGGCTCTTTAGTTCCTCTTCACTTTATGCCATAAGCGTGGTGTCATCTGCATACCTGAGGTTATTGATAATTCTTAGACAATGTTGATTCCAGCTTGTGCTTCATCCAGATTGGCATTTCCCATGATGTACCCTGCATATAGGTTAAATAGGCAGGGTGACAATATACAGCCTTGAGGTACTCCTTTTTCACTTTAGAACTAGTCTGTTGTTCCATATCTGATTATAATTGTTGCTTTTTGACCTGCCTACAGGTTTCTCAGGAGACATGTAAGGTGATCTGTTATTCTCATCTCTTTAAGAATTTTCCAGTTTGTTGTGATCCACACAGTGAAAGATTTGAGTGTAGTCAATGAAGCAGAAGTAGATGATTTTCTGGAATTTCCTTGCTTTTTCTATGGTACATAGAATGTTGGCAGTTTGGCCTCCCTATTCCCAGACTTACATAACCTTCTCTTCCACTGAAGAATTGTAGCCAGGGATGAATCTACATTTCCACATAATATTCACATGAAGTCCTCAGGTTTGATCCTATAGATTTGGGCAATTTTATAATGACATATATTCATCATTATAATATTGTACAGAATATTTTCACTGCTCTCAAAAGGTTCTGGGCTCTGTCTTTTTGTCTGTCCCAGTCCTCATCCCTGCTGACCTTTTTATTGTCTCCATAGTGTTTTCTTTTCTAGAATGTTATATAGTCAGAGTTGTAGAGTCTATAACATTTTCAGATTGGCTTCTTCCACTTGGGAATATGCATTTAAGTTTCCTCATGTCTTCATGGGTTGATTGGTCCCCTTTTACTGCTAAATATTCCATTCTCTAAAGTTTATTTATTCAGTCACCTACTCAGGGACACATTGGTTGCTGATAAGTTAGGGCAGTTATGAGTAAAACTGCAGTAATCATCTGTCTGCCTATCGTTGTGTGGGCATAGCTTTTCAACATTTTTGGATAAATAAGAATGTGATTGCTGGATGCTATATTATGAGTATATTTAGTTTTGTACGAAACCATCAAACTTTCTTCCAAAGTGGCTGTGCCATTTTATATTCCCACCAGCAAAGCAAATGAGAGTTCCTGTTGCTCTGCATTCTCACCAGTCTTTGACGTTATCAGTGTTCCAGAATTTGGCCCAATAGGTATGGTGTGTTATCTCTTCATTTTAATTTGTATTTCCCTGATGACTTGTTATATGGAACATCCTTTCATATACATATTTGCCATCTGTAAATCTTTTATAATGAGGTATTTTTAAGATTCTTCGCTCACTTTTAACTTGAGCCTTTCATTTTCTTATAGTTGTGTTCTTTGTTTTATTTTTTATAATGGTCCTTTATCAGCTGTATCTTTTGCAAATATTTACTGCCAATTCAAGGCTTTTCTTTTAATTTTATAGGATTTCTTTTCTGCATAGAAGATTTTTAGTTTTAATCAAGACCATCTTATGAATTATTTCTTTCATGAATTGTGTCTTTGGTGTTATATTGAAAAAGACAATAACATACTCAAAGTTATCTAGGTTTTCTGGTATATTGCCTTCTGTTTGTTTTGTTGTTCAGTTGCTAAGTTGTGTCCACCTCTATGTGACCCTATGTACTGCAACACACCAGGCTCCTCTGTCCTCCACTGTCTCCCAGAGTTATCTTCTAGGCAGTTAGAGTTCTGCCTTTTACATTTTGGTCTAGAGCAGAAAATTACCTTTAAATATTATAGCATATTGTTACACAATTACAGTATTAATTTCCTAGCCAAACTGAAGAGAAATAGGAGGAATGTAGGTATTTTCTTTGCTGTTGTCTATTAACTTGTTAAGGGGTTGTAACAAACTGTGGATTACTACCAGAAAAGATATTAAGAAATCTAGATTTATGGTTAGTTTTTACTTCTGTATGTGTGTTTTTACTTACCTACAGGAGTTTTATTTACATTTTGAGTAGGTATTTAATGCAACAACTTATTCTTATTCTATACTTACTTAATAGTTACTATTTTCAAAGGTGATTTAAATTGAGAATTGAAGATTGGAATAGGCCGAAAGGTTACAGATTCATATGGCCCACAACTACAATTTTGTTTATGACATATTTCTCCTTCACAGCCCTATGAACCTGAACTTATACAGGCTCTGGCATAAAAGTTAAATTAATATGAAGCATTTGATCTCTGTATGTCTCATTTTGTGGCTCAAGAAACTGAAACAGTTAAGCTACATGTTCTGCATAGAGACCAGCAAGCGTAACACCTTCAAAGGAATGTACATTTTTATGTGAATATATATTCCTTCTTGAAAAGCACTCTGTATTATGTGAGAGTAATCCTGTCATTTTCCATTTCGGAAAATAGCAGGGTTTGCTGATTTCTGTTGAAGTAAATTATACAAATTTATTTTATACCCCATTTGGGGGCATCTTTCCCAGAAGATAACAGGAAAACTTGGATGCACAGGTTTTACCTTCTTTGTTCTTTTTTTTTTTCAAGTATACTCAATGTTACACCAGTCCTAACCAGCCTAGGCAGAAACAAGCTTACATTGTTGATAATAAGTCACCATATCTGTCTCTTTTTGTAATTGCAGATCAGTGGAAATCCAGGAGCTCTAATATGTTCTTAACCAGTTTCAAGAGATCTTAAGGATATTGTCACATTTATGCTCCAACACTCTGTCGTCTTATCTTTTTGTTTTGTTGTTCAGTTGCTAAGTTGTGTCCACCTCTATGTGACCCTATGTACTGCAACACACCAGGCTCCTCTGTCCTCCACTGTCTCCCAGAGTTATCTTCTAGGCAGTTAGAGTTCTGCCTTTTACATTTTGGTCTAGAGCAGAAAATTACCTTTAAATATTATAGCATATTGTTACACAATTACAGTATTAATTTCCTAGCCAAACTGAAGAGAAATAGGAGGAATGTAGGTATTTTCTTTGCTGTTGTCTATTAACTTGTTAAGGGGTTGTAACAAACTGTGGATTACTACCAGAAAAGATATTAAGAAATCTAGATTTATGGTTATTTTTTACTTCTGTATGTGTGTTTTACTTACCTACAGGAGTTTTATTTACATTTTGAGTAGGTATTTAATGCAACAACTTATTCTTATTCTATACTTACTTAATAGTTACTATTTTCAAAGGTGATTTAAATTGAGAATTGAAGATTGGAATGGGCCCGAAAGGTTACAGATTCATATGGCCCACAACTACAATTTTGTTTATGACACATTTCTCCTTCACAGCCCTATGAACCTGAACTTATACAGGCTCTGGCATAAAAGTTAAATTAATATGAAGCATTTGATCTCTGTATGTCTCATTTTGTGGCTCAAGAAACTGAAACAGTTAAGCTACATGTTCTGCATAGAGACCAGCAAGCGTAACACCTTCAAAGGAATGTACATTTTTATGTGAATATATATTCCTTCTTGAAAAGCACTCTGTATTATGTGAGAGTAATCCTGTCATTTTCCATTTCGGAAAATAGCAGGGTTTGCTGATTTCTGTTGAAGTAAATTATACAAATTTATTTTATACCCCATTTGGGGGCATCTTTCCCAGAAGATAACAGGAAAACTTGGATGCACAGGTTTTACCTTCTTTGTTCTTTTTTTTTTTCAAGTATACTCAATGTTACACCAGTCCTAACCAGCCTAGGCAGAAACAAGCTTACATTGTTGATAATAAGTCACCATATCTGTCTCTTTTTGTAATTGCAGATCAGTGGAAATCCAGGAGCTCTAATATGTTCTTAACCAGTTTCAAGAGATCTTAAGGATATTGTCACATTTATGCTCCAACACTCTGTCGTCTTATCTGTTTGTGTATGGTATTTAAAGTCACCTAAAGGTGACTGCTCTGAAGTGGGTAGCTCCAAATTATTTTCCTCTTCCTGTATTACATATTTTAGAAAGCATATTTTGGTAACACAGAAAAATACATATATATATATATATATATATATATATATTAGTCTTATCTGTATACCAGAATTCAAGCTGAGTTCCTGGGGCTACATAGGGCCATAGGCTAGAGGTTAATCTTTGCAACAATCTCTCTGCTGATTATTTCTCTTCGGAGCCTCTTTTCTCTTTTGGTGAAACATCATGGTCCCTCCTGTGAACTGACACCCAAGGGGCACCCATAAAGGGCATCTAAATAGGGTATGAGTTTTTTGTGGGAATACAGCTGACACCAAGATTGTGTGCCTCCATTTTATCTGAAAGCACATTTAGCTTTTAAATAACTCATGTAAAAGGTGACCTTTTTTGTCCAAATAATTGTTTGCAGTTCCCTTATAGCTCACTGGAATGCTAATAAAAAAATACTCTGATATAAATACCTTCATTTTATTATCTGTAAATGTTGTTTTAGTTATATATGATCATATAGTTACATGACTTTCTCAGTCTTCACAAGTCTAGTTCAATGGAGGGTTTTTCCTTTTTGTACATGTTTAAAAGTAGCTCCTTATTGTGGCTTCAAGAAATTCAGCTAAAGTTTACAAAGGTATCATGGATATTAACAATTTATGTGCTATACAACCTTAGCTCAGTACGTGAAATGGATTGGGATTAATATGACTAGAGGTTAAAAGAGATAAAGTATGGATATTGAAGTGAAATAGAGTTCCTGCTTTCAAGGAAATTCTTACATGGAATCGTGAAAAGTGATTTTTTAATGACCAGATGATTTAATAGGTGAAATATACCTGCCATCTCTAAAGAAGAAGGGTGACTTGCTCCTAACTAGAAAGTAAAGTTCAAAGTCACAAGGTACTTTGTCTTAGCTGTAGCAAGAATGCTTGAACATATATTTTATCTTGAATGAAATATTTATTGATTTTCAAATTTTAACTCAGATGGCAATTGTGTTTAAAAGTACTTTTTACTTACACATGTGGAAAACTTCAGTTCATTCGCATTTCAACTGCATATGTACTGAGAGTCCAGGTGCTTGGTACTGAGCACAGAGCATGGAGTTTTTGAGCTACTTGAACTCTTAGAGATCATTTGACTTGATAGCATCATTTTGATAGCTCAAAAAATTCAGGCTGAGATAAAGTACAATATATCCTCAGTATTACACAATTAGGTTTGTGGCAGAACCTAAATTTGAACTCAAATCTGTGATATCCAAATATTCCATACTCTTTCTTGTGTTCATTTTGACCCCAAATTATGCAAATCTGTTAGTTAGTAAACTAAATGAAAAATGGTAAGTCACTTTTATTAGAACTGATGCAAATCTACTTCACTAGCATTTTTGCTTCCTTTTACTTTAAGTATGTGGACACTGTTGAATATTTTAGGATGTGGACACAGCTGATAACTGACTTTAAAACAGCAAGAAAAAAATAGCACTTATTTCAATTTTTATAGCATATAGTTATTTTGGATAATATACTTATAGAAAGGTTCCAAAACATGTGAACCTTCAGTATTTTCTGCTTCAGGTCAATTGATTTATTATTTCGGCCTCCAAAAATACACAGCTTAAGTCATTTTTTCCCTATGGCTTTATTTATTTTTTTTTCTTATTTTTTCCCCACTATGTTTTTGCTTCAGTACGTTTTTGCTGTAAAAGTCACTAATTAACTGTATGCCGTACTTTAAATAATTAGCATAAAAGGAAATTATCTTCCTAGAAATAAGTGCTGCCATGTTTTGTATGCAAAAAGACCATGCACAGACTACAGGATTTACCTACAATGCTAGGAAACTAAGTTATTCATAGTTCAACTCTTCAACCCCATGGACTGCAGCACATTAGGCGTCCCTGTTCTCTGCTATTTCCTGGAGTTCACTCAAATTCACGTCCATTGAGTTAGTGATGCTGAGAGATGACCCTAATTCTCCCAACTCAACATGGACTATCGTTGTGTATCTTGAATGAAATATTTATTGATTTTCAAATTTTAACTCAGATGGCAATTGTGTTTAAAAGTACTTTTTACTTACACATGTGGAAAACTTCAGTTCATTCGCATTTCAACTGCATATGTACTGAGAGTCCAGGTGCTTGGTACTGAGCACAGAGCATGGAGTTTTTGAGCTACTTGAACTCTTAGAGATCATTTGACTTGATAGCATCATTTTGATAGCTCAAAAAATTCAGGCTGAGATAAAGTACAATATATCCTCAGTATTACACAATTAGGTTTGTGGCAGAACCTAAATTTGAACTCAAATCTGTGATATCCAAATATTCCATACTCTTTCTTGTGTTCATTTTGACCCCAAATTATGCAAATCTGTTAGTTAGTAAACTAAATGAAAAATGGTAAGTCACTTTTATTAGAACTGATGCAAATCTACTTCACTAGCATTTTTGCTTCCTTTTACTTTAAGTATGTGGACACTGTTGAATATTTTAGGATGTGGACACAGCTGATAACTGACTTTAAAACAGCAAGAAAAAAATAGCACTTATTTCAATTTTTATAGCATATAGTTATTTTGGATAATATACTTATAGAAAGGTTCCAAAACATGTGAACCTTCAGTATTTTCTGCTTCAGGTCAATTGATTTAGTATTTCGGCCTCCAAAAATACACCGCTTAAGTCATTTTTTCCCTCTGGCTTTTTTTATTTTTTTCTTATTTTTCCCACTATGTTTTTGCTTCAGTACGTTTTTGCTGTAAAAGTCACTAATTAACTGTATGCCGTACTTTAAATAATTAGCATAAAAGGAAATTATCTTCCTAGAAATAAGTGCTGCCATGTTTTGTATGCAAAAAGACCATGCACAGACTACAGGATTTACCTACAATGCTAGGAAACTAAGTTATTCATAGTTCAACTCTTCAACCCCATGGACTGCAGCACATTAGGCGTCCCTGTTCTCTGCTATTTCCTGGAGTTCACTCAAATTCACGTCCATTGAGTTAGTGATGCTGAGAGATGACCCTAATTCTCCCAACTCAACATGGACTATCGTTGTGTAACTTAATGTAGTGTTTCTCTGCTTAACTAATGATGACTTGTGTTGAAGTTGGATATTAAGCTTTCAATTTGTGTTTGTTCTATCTGGTACAGATTGAATATAGGCCAGAGCCACTTGTGATTACAGAAGCCCTATGATACTATTCAGTTACTCTGGTTCTTTTCCCATTGTCGCGGGCAATGTGTAGTTACTTATCTCTGAGTAATAGAAGCGAGGAAACACTTAATTGCCTCTGTACTATTTTCAGAGAACTTCAACCTACACAATGTAGCTCCCTCTAATTTAAGAGAATAAAACTTCAACAGTGAAAAGGTGTGGAGTTCAAGCCAAGATCAGATTTATTAACATAAAGAATATCAAGTCAGTAGTAGTAAATCTTAGTAATTAGCGTCAGTACATTACATCAAAGTTAAAGTTTAGAACTCAATCAACAAAATGACAGAAAAATCTTACCCCAGAGCTGAAAAGCAGCAATCTCACCCCAGATGCATCTGAGTTCAGTGAATGTGCTCCCGTACAATCTATTCTCCTCCCTTTTATAGGAAAATCCCGTTGTCATTTGTCCCCACACTACTTTTCTATGTGGCAAAAAGGCTGATGGTCCAGTCAAATTCTCTCATGGAGAGCTGCCGTGTGCCCTGCCCTCCTCTTATCTTCTTTCAAGAGTACAATTTATTACACTGTCTCATAAATCATTGCAAGCATTTAAAGTTTAACAGGAAGGAATGATAAAGTTAATTATAATTGTATACAATTCTACTGCTTCTATTCATATTCTAAAATCATATTTATTAAAAAGGCAAACTATCTCTTAATCTTACTCGAATTTAGGACCTAAGGAAAAAAGCTGCTTCAGGCTTCTATGACAGGCAGACCTACAACATGAGCTAGTAGTTAAACTAACTTATTCTTAGAAAAACAAGTAGATAAGATTGGAATGTCGCCATTAGGGTTTCTTTGATCTGCCTGAAGCTTTCAGGCTTTGTTTTCAAGTAGCAGCTTTCCTCGCAGAGAGTTTTCTGATAGAAAGTTTGTAAGAGGAAACCTGCTGGGACGCCTGGCAGTGAGTCATACATTCCTTATTGCTGGTGGACGAGTTCTAACTCACTTGACCTGGGCTTCTCTTAGAAACAAACCTTTTCCCCTTAGGGTTAACATACACACTGTCTTTAGGCAACATCATTTGCACCCATTTCTCAGCCCCATCAGAACTAACTTCACTCTCTAGTGGGCGGAGAGTCTTGGTATTTTATCTGGGGTTTGAGGCTCATCTAAATCACTCTCTTCTTCACTAAATTCCCTGTATCCTGATGCCCAATATATCCCCAGAAATTCTCCAGCTTCTGCCTATGACACCATCTCTACCACTGACAGCTTACACATTGGACACTTAGAATCATGTCATTCTCTGGAAGAATTTGCTGAAGATGACCTATTGGTAGGAAATGCCAAAAGGAGGTACTTCATACACAACTATGAACTTCAAGTGTTCATCTCAAATTGAAATGCATTAATACAATGTGGGTTTCCCTGGTAGCTCAGATGATAAAGAATCTGCCTGCATTGTGGGAGACCTGATTACATCCCTGCGTTGAGAGATCCCCTGGAGGAGGAAATGACAACCCGCTCCAGTATTCTTGCCTGGAGAATCCCCATTGACAAAGAGGCCTGGCAGGCTACAGACCATGGGGTCGCGAAGAGTTGAACATGGCTGTGCAGCTAAGCATAGCACATAATGCAGTGAGGAATTCTAAGCTTTTAGACAATTGAATTTGCCAACATGTGAATAATTAATGATCTCACCTTGAGAATGATTATTCTGTTTTAAACATTCTAGTATTTGTTGAGATTAGATTATGAAAAGGAATGCTGAGAAATAAACGAATGAGTTTATTCATCTTTGAAGATTTATTTCCAATCTATAGATGGGAAGGAACTAACATCAGGCAATTGCTATTAAATTTTTAGAAACACTACCCACGCAGAAGATTTCCTGACCTTGGCAAAAAGACGTCAGAAGATGTGGCAGATACCTTCGGGTTTCTTTGATCTGCCTGAAGCTTTCAGGCTTTGTTTTCAAGTAGCAGCTTTCCTCGCAGAGAGTTTTCTGATAGAAAGTTTGTAAGAGGAAACCTGCTGGGACGCCTGGCAGTGAGTCATACATTCCTTATTGCTGGTGGACGAGTTCTAACTCACTTGACCTGGGCTTCTCTTAGAAACAAACCTTTTCCCCTTAGGGTTAACATACACACTGTCTTTAGGCAACATCATTTGCACCCATTTCTCAGCCCCATCAGAACTAACTTCACTCTCTAGTGGGCGGAGAGTCTTGGTATTTTATCTGGGGTTTGAGGCTCATCTAAATCACTCTCTTCTTCACTAAATTCCCTGTATCCTGATGCCCAATATATCCCCAGAAATTCTCCAGCTTCTGCCTATGACACCATCTCTACCACTGACAGCTTACACATTGGACACTTAGAATCATGTCATTCTCTGGAAGAATTTGCTGAAGATGACCTATTGGTAGGAAATGCCAAAAGGAGGTACTTCATACACAACTATGAACTTCAAGTGTTCATCTCAAATTGAAATGCATTAATACAATGTGGGTTTCCCTGGTAGCTCAGATGATAAAGAATCTGCCTGCATTGTGGGAGACCTGATTACATCCCTGCGTTGAGAGATCCCCTGGAGGAGGAAATGACAACCCGCTCCAGTATTCTTGCCTGGAGAATCCCCATTGACAAAGAGGCCTGGCAGGCTACAGACCATGGGGTCGCGAAGAGTTGAACATGGCTGTGCAGCTAAGCATAGCACATAATGCAGTGAGGAATTCTAAGCTTTTAGACAATTGAATTTGCCAACATGTGAATAATTAATGATCTCACCTTGAGAATGATTATTCTGTTTTAAACATTCTAGTATTTGTTGAGATTAGATTATGAAAAGGAATGCTGAGAAATAAACGAATGAGTTTATTCATCTTTGAAGATTTATTTCCAATCTATAGATGGGAAGGAACTAACATCAGGCAATTGCTATTAAATTTTTAGAAACACTACCCACGCAGAAGATTTCCTGACCTTGCAGGCTAATAAAATGTTTTAATGTATCAGAATCAGCAGAGCATGTGGGCAGATAAGTCACTGAGCTAATTAGTCATCCCTTTCCCAAGAGCTGTGTATGACTTAGTGGAGTGTGTTTAGCATTACAAGTAAATCAACATTGTTGCGTCAAGGAAGCATCATTTCTGAGTCATTTCTATAACTCTGCCACCTTGACTTTCCAATAAAACCTCCCAAGTTTATGATGCTTACAGCTTGTAAAAAGGGAATGCAGTAGGAAGGAGGATTAATGCCTTGCATAATTGTATGATAACCAGAGTACACTAACTTTACAAAACAGAATGGATTCCTGAGTAATAGAAATGAAGATATAAATATATCAGCTCCTATACATAAATGAACAATGGTGAATAACTTATTTTCATTAGGATGGACTCACAGCTATTTTACTGGCATTTTGGCTTATTTTCTACCATTATAGTTTTAGGACGTAGACACCACTGAATAGAAAAAGAGCCAATTTAGATCTATAGCTACAAGCAGTTGAAGCTGAGTTTTCAGGCAAGTCCTTTTATGAGAGTTGCAAAGAGAGCTGTCATGTCTCTCCTTGGAATTTTTCCAAAGAGAAGGAAACAAGCAATAAAAATAACAGAAAATTTTAGCCTTTCTATATAATCAATTTTAGTTTGGAATGATGTACATTTTATAATCTGGTTTGCAAATACTTCTAGCATAAACCGATAAGGCAGGCCAGACAAAGACTATTATGGTTATTCTAATTATATAGACGAGAAAAGGAGATACAGAGAAACAAAGTCTATTACTGAAGGTTACTTGCTTGAAAGTGGCAAAACTCAAAATACCTACGACATAAATACAGTGAAAAAGGGATCAAAAATTGAGCTAAAAATAATACAAGAAATAGTTTCCCGCAATTAATGCTTTCGTGTTTCTCTCCTTGTCACTTCTTTCTGTACCTTTATCGTTTAAAAAAGGAGAACGGCTCTGATCTTAAAACTCATTTCCTTGGCTCTATTTTCTCTACCATTCTATTTGTTTCTCCTCTCAGTTCCAGCATCTGAAAAGAATAAGCAACCATCGCTTCAATACCAACAACTCCCTTTGTAAACATTTGCAATCTGGCTCCTGCCTCTCCCTACACTGAAACTGCTCTCTTGACAGTCGCCAGTGTTTATCCTTAACTCCAATATTTTGTTCTCAGTAATTCCTCATCTCTACTTGAGCTATTTGCAACATTTAGAACTCTTGAAAATTTGCTTACTTAACCCCTCTCCCCTCTGTAGTTAAATGATAGGATAAGCCTCTGGAAACAAAGTTTCTCTTACTCCACTTCTGCCTCCTTTTAAGGCCTTTAGAAAAGGCCTTATTTGTCTTTCCTTTTTGGCTGTCTTCCTTATATGCCGATTTCATACATTCCTATCAAATATCTTCTTACCGTGTTTTCCAAATTTCTTTCTCAGCTTTCACTTTTCTCTTGAGCAACTGACCCATATTTCCAATTACCTGTCATATATCTTCATACACACTCAGTTTAACTAAAGCCATGTTTATTAACCTATCCTTCAGACCATCTCAGTTAATATCCCACAATGTACCTAATCTCCAAGGTCAAAAACAAAGCAAGACAAACACAACAAAAGCAGGGAAGCAGATTTAATGTGGAGTCTTTTCCTGAATCTGAGCCTTCATTATTTCCTTTTGATTCTGTTTCCAGTCTGTCTCTTTTATGTGTTCTTACTGTTCTGTTTTTTTACTGTCACTCCTCTGCATCAGGTCTAATTCTCTGTTGCATTGAACTATAATACCCGATAAGGCAGGCCAGACAAAGACTATTATGGTTATTCTAATTATATAGACGAAAAGGAGATACAGAGAAACAAAGTCTATTACTGAAGGTTACTTGCTTGAAAGTGGCAAAACTCAAAATACCTACGACATAAATACAGTGAAAAAGGGATCAAAAATTGAGCTAAAAATAATACAAGAAATAGTTTCCCGCAATTAATGCTTTCGTGTTTCTCTCCTTGTCACTTCTTTCTGTACCTTTATCGTTTAAAAAAGGAGAACGGCTCTGATCTTAAAACTCATTTCCTTGGCTCTATTTTCTCTACCATTCTATTTGTTTCTCCTCTCAGTTCCAGCATCTGAAAAGAATAAGCAACCATCGCTTCAATACCAACAACTCCCTTTGTAAACATTTGCAATCTGGCTCCTGCCTCTCCCTACACTGAAACTGCTCTCTTGACAGTCGCCAGTGTTTATCCTTAACTCCAATATTTTGTTCTCAGTAATTCCTCATCTCTACTTGAGCTATTTGCAACATTTAGAACTCTTGAAAATTTGCTTACTTAACCCCTCTCCCCTCTGTAGTTAAATGATAGGATAAGCCTCTGGAAACAAAGTTTCTCTTACTCCACTTCTGCCTCCTTTTAAGGCCTTTAGAAAAGGCCTTATTTGTCTTTCCTTTTTGGCTGTCTTCCTTATATGCCGATTTCATACATTCCTATCAAATATCTTCTTACCGTGTTTTCCAAATTTCTTTCTCAGCTTTCACTTTTCTCTTGAGCAACTGACCCATATTTCCAATTACCTGTCATATATCTTCATACACACTCAGTTTAACTAAAGCCATGTTTATTAACCTATCCTTCAGACCATCTCAGTTAATATCCCACAATGTACCTAATCTCCAAGGTCAAAAACAAAGCAAGACAAACACAACAAAAGCAGGGAAGCAGATTTAATGTGGAGTCTTTTCCTGAATCTGAGCCTTCATTATTTCCTTTTGATTCTGTTTCCAGTCTGTCTCTTTTATGTGTTCTTACTGTTCTGTTTTTTTACTGTCACTCCTCTGCATCAGGTCTAATTCTCTGTTGCCTGAATTTTTCAACTATAAAAGGGATTTGTATTAGTATAGCATTTTATCACTATTATCAGGTTGAATAAATTGATACACACAGAACACTTAAAGCAGAGCCTGATCTAGATCAATTGCTTAATAAACGCTTGTTTTCACTGCCACTACCACTACTATTACTATTTTTACTACTACAGCAGGCCTACCTACATAAATTGTGGAGTCCATTAAAAATAAAGTTCAATAAGCAGGGGAAAAGTTTAAATCAGTTTGTACTGCCTTCTATGTTCCTAACTACATTTCCATAGTCAGTTTCTATTCTACAGAGTGACAAAGTAGTGTCAAAGAGAAATTATTCACCAGCCACTGGTTAAAAATTGCAAGGCAGATTTTATTCAAACTGCGACTGTATGGAAGGAAGACTTCAGTATATAATGTGCTAAAGTCTACCAAAAAGAAGATAGGAAGCTTTTAAAATGCTGGACATGCTAAAAGAAAAGTCCTGAAGGGCATTAAGGGAGTTTGTCAATGTGACTCGGTCATTAGGGCTTGTTAATTAACACTAATCTGGAGGAGAAACAGACTTTTAATATATTTAGGACATAAGGTTGTTTTGTAAATTGGGTAAGGCACTCACCAAAGTTAGGCTCCTATCCTCCCATGGGAACTGGGAAACAAGAGAGCTGTCTTTCTGGATGTTCTCATTTCAAAGAGTGTGTTTCCCAAGTTCTTAAGGAGATGTTTCTGCATGGTAGAAGATTAGGAAAGAGAAGAATTTATAGTCACAAGTTTGCTAAACTAACTGCTCTAACAAAAAAAAAAAGTAAGGTCAAGGGCCAATAGTCAGATTTTGACTGCAGTAAAGGGTAAATTCTCTTTTTTTTAAAAAAAAATTTTTTTCCCTATCATGCCTTTTTTTAAAAAAATATATTTATTTTCATCCATCTTTTTATTCTTTTGGCATGTCTGGACCACCCATTGCAGTGGCCTCTCTCACTGCAGAGCACCAGCTCTGGGTGCATGCGCTCCAGAGTGCTGGCTCATAATCTGACACACTGGTCCAGCTGCACCAGAGCACACGGGATCTTCCTGGACCAGGGATTGAACCGGTGCCCCTTGCACTGCAAGGTGGACTCTTTATCCACTGGACCACCAGGGAAGCCCCAAAGTAAATTCTTTTGTCAGTCATAATAGTGCTCTCCAGTGGAACAGGACCAAAAGTATACACATATGCACAAACATACACACACAAAAGCACAGGATTTATTCTTAGCAATTGACTCACACCAGCATTAAGGATAAGAAGGCCCAGGGTGTGCATCATGTAAGCTGAAGACCCAGAGGTGCTTCCAATCTAAATCCAAATGCCTGAGAACCAGGGAAATCAATAGTGTAAATTCTAGTCTGAAAACCAGCAGGCTGAAGACCACAAAAGAGTCAACATTTCAGCTTGAGTCAAAAGTCAGGAAAAAACTACTGTTTTGACTCAAGGATGTCTGGAAGGAAAATTTCCCTCTTTTCCCTAGAGGGATACCCTTTTTGTTCTTTTGACTTTATTGAATGAGGGCCATCCACATGAGAGAGAGCCACTTCTTAATCAGTCTATTGGCTCAAATGGTAATGTCATCCAGAAACACTCTCACAGATACACCCAAAGCCACTTTCTTCTTTCTAAGGAGGAAACAGACTTTAATTAACACTAATCTGGAGGAGAAACAGACTTTTAATATATTTAGGACATAAGGTTGTTTTGTAAATTGGGTAAGGCACTCACCAAAGTTAGGCTCCTATCCTCCCATGGGAACTGGGAAACAAGAGAGCTGTCTTTCTGGATGTTCTCATTTCAAAGAGTGTGTTTCCCAAGTTCTTAAGGAGATGTTTCTGCATGGTAGAAGATTAGGAAAGAGAAGAATTTATAGTCACAAGTTTGCTAAACTAACTGCTCTAACAAAAAAAAAGTAAGGTCAAGGGCCAATAGTCAGATTTTGACTGCAGTAAAGGGTAAATTCTCTTTTTTTTAAAAAAAAATTTTTTTCCCTATCATGCCTTTTTTTAAAAAAATATATTTATTTTCATCCATCTTTTTATTCTTTTGGCATGTCTGGACCACCCATTGCAGTGGCCTCTCTCACTGCAGAGCACCAGCTCTGGGTGCATGCGCTCCAGAGTGCTGGCTCATAATCTGACACACTGGTCCAGCTGCACCAGAGCACACGGGATCTTCCTGGACCAGGGATTGAACCGGTGCCCCTTGCACTGCAAGGTGGACTCTTTATCCACTGGACCACCAGGGAAGCCCCAAAGTAAATTCTTTTGTCAGTCATAATAGTGCTCTCCAGTGGAACAGGACCAAAAGTATACACATATGCACAAACATACACACACAAAAGCACAGGATTTATTCTTAGCAATTGACTCACACCAGCATTAAGGATAAGAAGGCCCAGGGTGTGCATCATGTAAGCTGAAGACCCAGAGGTGCTTCCAATCTAAATCCAAATGCCTGAGAACCAGGGAAATCAATAGTGTAAATTCTAGTCTGAAAACCAGCAGGCTGAAGACCACAAAAGAGTCAACATTTCAGCTTGAGTCAAAAGTCAGGAAAAAACTACTGTTTTGACTCAAGGATGTCTGGAAGGAAAATTTCCCTCTTTTCCCTAGAGGGATACCCTTTTTGTTCTTTTGACTTTATTGAATGAGGGCCATCCACATGAGAGAGAGCCACTTCTTAATCAGTCTATTGGCTCAAATGGTAATGTCATCCAGAAACACTCTCACAGATACACCCAAAATAATGCTTCACTAAATATCTAGGCACTCCATGGCCCAGTCAGGATGACACATGAAATTTGCCAAAATTAGCCATTGCAGCAGTCTTGAGCTTTCTCAGATAGATATTTTAAGGGGGATGGAGGGCCATGATCATCCAAGGAGCAGGGTCTTGGGCTGATAGAAGTTATAGTAGAGTTTGGTTAATTCTGATAGCACAGAAAGGTTGGACAATGTTGTTTGGGCTAAGAATTTTACAGTTCTCAGCAATCAAGTAGCATTATTATTACATAATCAACCTTAAAAGAGTTTCATAAGACTTGTGCATGCTAAGTTGCTTCAGTAATGTCAAACTCTTTGTGACCCTATGGACTGTAGCCTGCAAGGCTCCTCTGTCCATGGGGATTTTCCAGGCAAGAATACTGGAGTGGGTTGCCATGCCCTCCTCCAGGGAATCTTCCAGATTCAGGAATTTCTTATGTCTCCTACATTGTCAAGTGAATTCTTTACCACTGGTGCCACCTGGGAAACTCCATCTAATTGGTAAAAATTTTAAGCCAGTTCATCATTTTAAAATATTTTAAATAAACTTTATTATGGTAAAAATTATAATAAAATAATTGACTTCTATATGGAAGCAAAGCTATGGCAAACCTAGACAACATATTAAAAAGCAGAAACATTTTTTTGACCAAGTTCCATATACTCAAAACAGTGATTTTTCCAGTTGTCATGTATAGATTTGAGAGTAGGGCCATAAAGAAGGCTGAGCACTAATGAATTGATGCTTTCAAACTGTGGTGCTGGAGAATACTCTTGAGAATCCCTTGGGCAGCAGGGAGATCTATCAATTCTAAATGAAACCAGTCCTGAATATCCACTGGATGGACTGATGCTAAAGCTGAAACTCCAATACTTTGGCCACCTGGTATGAAAAGCTGACTCATTGGAAAAGACCCTGATGCTGGGAATATTAAAGGTCAGCAGGATAAAGGGGTGACAGAGGATGAGATGGTTGTATAGCATCACCAATTCAATGGACATGAGCTTGAGCAACTTACAGGAGAGAGTGAAGGACAGGCAAACCTGGTGTGCTACAGCTTATGAGGTGAGAGAGAGTTGGACATGACTTAGCAACTAAAAAACAACAATCTATTATAGGACTGTGCATTTTAGAATTGAACTAATTTTGGGATTTTGAAGGGATACAAATTCATCACTTATTATTACATTCAAATTGCTACCTCATGTTGTCCTTAATCACACCTTGATGTATCCATGGTCTTAGGAATTTTGAAAATATGAAAACAATGAGTCAGTCACACAGTATTGAAATTCCTGAAAATATTCTCTTGGCACAATAAATAGAGGCACTTTTATATTATTAATCTTTTCCCTTTAAAAATCAATGTTCTTCCATTTAATACTATTACATACCAAGGTCTTACTATAGAATTTTATCATTATAATTAAATTAATAATGAGTACAACAGCTATTTAGTAAGTGTATTCATAGTAGCAGGTTCTATGAAAAACAAGTATTTTTCCCATTTTACAAGCATATCTCCTAGCTATAGAATTCTTCTTAATTTTAAAGCCCCCTTTTTTTATGTGTGTGCACACTTTTCCCTCTTCTGAAGGAGACTTTAGACTTTAGTCAAAACCCTTAGCATGTGTATCTACCATTTGCTTCTTCCTCTGTGAATTCCCTACAGTATATATTGGTGAAACTTTTAAAAGTGACTTTCATGATAAGCAGTTAGTTCAGTACACCCTCCAAAGAAGGTCTTCTGCAGTTTTCTGTTTTCTCTTTTCTAGATATCTAATCCTTTTANTACTGTATAGATTTGAGAGTAGGGCCATAAAGAAGGCTGAGCACTAATGAATTGATGCTTTCAAACTGTGGTGCTGGAGAATACTCTTGAGAATCCCTTGGGCAGCAGGGAGATCTATCAATTCTAAATGAAACCAGTCCTGAATATCCACTGGATGGACTGATGCTAAAGCTGAAACTCCAATACTTTGGCCACCTGGTATGAAAAGCTGACTCATTGGAAAAGACCCTGATGCTGGGAATATTAAAGGTCAGCAGGATAAAGGGGTGACAGAGGATGAGATGGTTGTATAGCATCACCAATTCAATGGACATGAGCTTGAGCAACTTACAGGAGAGAGTGAAGGACAGGCAAACCTGGTGTGCTACAGCTTATGAGGTGAGAGAGAGTTGGACATGACTTAGCAACTAAAAAACAACAATCTATTATAGGACTGTGCATTTTAGAATTGAACTAATTTTGGGATTTTGAAGGGATACAAATTCATCACTTATTATTACATTCAAATTGCTACCTCATGTTGTCCTTAATCACACCTTGATGTATCCATGGTCTTAGGAATTTTGAAAATATGAAAACAATGAGTCAGTCACACAGTATTGAAATTCCTGAAAATATTCTCTTGGCACAATAAATAGAGGCACTTTTATATTATTAATCTTTTCCCTTTAAAAATCAATGTTCTTCCATTTAATACTATTACATACCAAGGTCTTACTATAGAATTTTATCATTATAATTAAATTAATAATGAGTACAACAGCTATTTAGTAAGTGTATTCATAGTAGCAGGTTCTATGAAAAACAAGTATTTTTCCCATTTTACAAGCATATCTCCTAGCTATAGAATTCTTCTTAATTTTAAAGCCCCTTTTTCTATGTGTGTGCACACTTTTCCCTCTTCTGAAGGAGACTTTAGACTTTAGTCAAAACCCTTAGCATGTGTATCTACCATTTGCTTCTTCCTCTGTGAATTCCCTACAGTATATATTGGTGAAACTTTTAAAAGTGACTTTCATGATAAGCAGTTAGTTCAGTACACCCTCCAAAGAAGGTCTTCTGCAGTTTTCTGTTTTCTCTTTTCTAGATATCTAATCCTTTTAATACTTTAACTTATGTCTACAGGATGAAGGTACTTTATAAGAAAGATTGTGTACATATTTATAGGGGTAAATTACTAATATTTTGCGAATAGACCAATTTTCAATATTTTAGATACAGTTTAAAGTTTTTATTTTCTCAATCACACTTTAGGCATTCTATAAATACTTATTCAGTTCCTATCATGTTTCATAAATAGTAGAACATGGCCTCAGTCACACAGAACTTTTGTTTTCACCTGGGAAGACAAGGAGTAGTTCAATAAAACATTTAATGAGTGATAAGTGTTACAGAATAAAAGCAGGAGGATTGATAGATTGGGACTTTAGTTAGGCTAACATTTTTAACATGTGAACAGGGATGGTTTGACTCTTAAGGTGACATTTCAGGAAAGAAGCAAGAGAAGTGGCAGTGTAATCCAGAAGAGGATTTCAAGTATGACTTGGAGCAAATTTGACTGGCCTGAGGCAGAAGTGAATTTAGCATATTACAGGAATAGTAGGGAGGTCAGTAGGACTAGAACAGACTGAACAATTGAGAAGAGGTAAGAAGTGAGCTCTTAAAGAAGTAACAGGGTGTCAGAGCCCATAAGGTTTGCTTATCTGTATTTGAATACTTTCAGTCTGAATTTAAAGCTATTTAAGGGTTTGTGTAGGCTAGTTATACATATATGACCTACATTTTGGAAAATTCCCCTCACTGCTATGGTTGAGGATAGATTAAAGGAGTGTGAATCTACAAGTAGAAGAATGAATCAAATGCTATTTAGTAAGTGTATTCATAGTAGCAGGTTCTATGAAAAACAAGTATTTTTCCCATTTTACAAGCATATCTCCTAGCTATAGAATTCTTCTTAATTTTAAAGCCCCTTTTTCTATGTGTGTGCACACTTTTCCCTCTTCTGAAGGAGACTTTAGACTTTAGTCAAAACCCTTAGCATGTGTATCTACCATTTGCTTCTTCCTCTGTGAATTCCCTACAGTATATATTGGTGAAACTTTTAAAAGTGACTTTCATGATAAGCAGTTAGTTCAGTACACCCTCCAAAGAAGGTCTTCTGCAGTTTTCTGTTTTCTCTTTTCTAGATATCTAATCCTTTTAATACTTTAACTTATGTCTACAGGATGAAGGTACTTTATAAGAAAGATTGTGTACATATTTATAGGGGTAAATTACTAATATTTTGCGAATAGACCAATTTTCAATATTTTAGATACAGTTTAAAGTTTTTATTTTCTCAATCACACTTTAGGCATTCTATAAATACTTATTCAGTTCCTATCATGTTTCATAAATAGTAGAACATGGCCTCAGTCACACAGAACTTTTGTTTTCACCTGGGAAGACAAGGAGTAGTTCAATAAAACATTTAATGAGTGATAAGTGTTACAGAATAAAAGCAGGAGGATTGATAGATTGGGACTTTAGTTAGGCTAACATTTTTAACATGTGAACAGGGATGGTTTGACTCTTAAGGTGACATTTCAGGAAAGAAGCAAGAGAAGTGGCAGTGTAATCCAGAAGAGGATTTCAAGTATGACTTGGAGCAAATTTGACTGGCCTGAGGCAGAAGTGAATTTAGCATATTACAGGAATAGTAGGGAGGTCAGTAGGACTAGAACAGACTGAACAATTGAGAAGAGGTAAGAAGTGAGCTCTTAAAGAAGTAACAGGGTGTCAGAGCCCATAAGGTTTGCTTATCTGTATTTGAATACTTTCAGTCTGAATTTAAAGCTATTTAAGGGTTTGTGTAGGCTAGTTATACATATATGACCTACATTTTGGAAAATTCCCCTCACTGCTATGGTTGAGGATAGATTAAAGGAGTGTGAATCTACAAGTAGAAGAATGAATCAAATGCTATTGAGATACAGCTTGGACTAGGATGTTAACTGCAGAGGTGATGAGAAGTAACTTGATGCTGGTTTTATTTTGAGTGAGTGTGTGTGTCTGCTCAATCGTGTCTGGTATTTTACAATCCCATGGACTATGGCCCAGCAGGTTCCTCTGTCCATGATATTTTCCAGGCGAGAATAATGGAGTGGGTTACCAAGAGATCTTCCTTATCCAGAGATGGAACACACATGGCCAGTGCCTCTTGCATTGGTAGGTGAATTCTTTACCACTGCACCACCTGGAGGCTAGAAAAAACAAGGAGAATGACCAGATATTTGAGAAACAGAATAAAGATGAAGTCAAGACTTTTGGCTTGAAAAACTGGAAACATGCAGCTACCATTGTCTAAGAAGAGTAGAAGAGGCACTATCAGGGCATATTCGATGTTGAACATAACACTTTTGTAACTTAGTTGTTAGTTTGAGTGGAAATGTAAGCTAGAGAGTTGGTTACATGAGTCCACAAAATCATGGCTGAACATATACATGTAGTAAGTTGCCCACAGATGGATGACATATAAAGCAGAGTCTGGATGAGCCACGAAAATTCAAGGATGAGTAAAATGACTGATAATAATTATCCACTGGATTTAGATATGTGGTGACTTTGACAAAAACAGTTTTAATGGAGAGGCAGCATGAAGGTCTGAATAGAATTGGATCAAAAGAAAGTAGGAAGAGAGTAATGAGATTCAGCAAATATCAAAAACTCCTGTGGGGTTGAAGTATGTTATTGTTAATAAAATGAACCAGAGATAGGGGTTCAGCAGATAATTTATTACAGAGAAATTGTAACTGACCAATTGAATGGGAAGAGTTTTCAATCCTGTTTATGTGTAGAAAGAGTCCAATAGGAATCTCAATGTCACATAGAAACTTATTCAGAAAACAAAATTTGATCATGGTCAGAGTTAACTAGAGAACACAAAAAAACAATAATCACAGAGAAATCAGTACATAGTACTGAGAAGCGATGGAGACTGCATGTAATTATCTCTGGAAAGTCCGATCTGAATATTTTGAAGGTTTTGTCTGCTTTAAATTTGTATGGTTATTTTCTAATCACATATATATGAATCATCGTGCTTTATATTCTCAGCAACACTGATAACTGAGGTAAGAATGCGCTATCTGCAAAGTTAAGGGCTTGACTTAACCTCTCTAAAAAGTTTTTTCTCATTATATATTAATGTCACAACACAGACCAGGGCCCTTAGCTTTATTCTAAAGAGAAGAAACTTATTCTAGGAAAATGACCACTGAGAGAGAGCCTGTCATTTAGAACCTATGCAAGTATCAGAGGTCATTGAGAGGGTGCGACCACAGGTTGACCTGCAGCTGGACCTGGGAGATCCAAGGCTTCTCACCCCTCTCTTAGAATATTCATTCCACTTGCTTTCCCTACAATAGACACTGCCTCAGGGACAGAGCCCTGAGATAACACGTGTTGTTGCGACCATCTGGAGTTTTGGTGACTGAACCCAGTTAAGACCTCTACTTAAAGTTTTAAGATTCTTGCCAGAGGGTTCGGAGATCTGTTCATACTGCTTTGCCACTCAAGACAAACCTTGGGTGTTAGTTCTTTTACTTATGAAAACTTCACCATCCATCTGGGGTGGCTTGCTCCTTTCTTAGGTGTCTCTTTTTTCTCACAGTATAGGGACACATTTTGGATTTCAGGGAAGTTCCCAATGGCTTGAACCAACAGTAAGAGGTAAATTAAAGATATAGTAAAATATGTTTATAGTAATGAAAATATGGTTAAGTTTAATGGTGGAAAATGACATCATAAACATAGAAATCAAGGGAGAGTTGTAACAGATGGTTTTGCGACTCTGTAGACTGTAGCCCTCCAGTCTTCTGTCCATGGGATTCTCCAGGCAAGAATACTGGAGTGGGTTGCCGTTTCCTTCTCCAGAGAATCTTTCTCACCCAGGGATGGAGTCCGCATCTCTTAAGTCTCCTGCATTGGGAGATGGTTCATTACGACTAGTACCACCTAGGAAGCCCTCTTACAGCCATAGATAGAGCCAAAGCATCTTGAAAAAGAACCCGAGATAAGATTTAGTTTAAGAACTTTGACAGGGAGTTAATTATAGAATAAGTTCTGTGTTATCTCTTGTAGAGTGGGAATTTATTGTCCTTGTTAAACAGATTTTTAATTAATAAGGAATTATCACATACACTGTACAGAGGGATTACCAATTTTCCAAAGAATTAAAAAACAATAGAATATACTTAACACTAAATTAAATCAAACACAATTTAATCATTTTAATGAGCCTGTCATTTAGAACCTATGCAAGTATCAGAGAAGCTTATTCTAGGAAAATGACCACTGAGAGAGAGCCTGTCATTTAGAACCTATGCAAGTATCAGAGGTCATTGAGAGGGTGCGACCACAGGTTGACCTGCAGCTGGACCTGGGAGATCCAAGGCTTCTCACCCCTCTCTTAGAATATTCATTCCACTTGCTTTCCCTACAATAGACACTGCCTCAGGGACAGAGCCCTGAGATAACACGTGTTGTTGCGACCATCTGGAGTTTTGGTGACTGAACCCAGTTAAGACCTCTACTTAAAGTTTTAAGATTCTTGCCAGAGGGTTCGGAGATCTGTTCATACTGCTTTGCCACTCAAGACAAACCTTGGGTGTTAGTTCTTTTACTTATGAAAACTTCACCATCCATCTGGGGTGGCTTGCTCCTTTCTTAGGTGTCTCTTTTTTCTCACAGTATAGGGACACATTTTGGATTTCAGGGAAGTTCCCAATGGCTTGAACCAACAGTAAGAGGTAAATTAAAGATATAGTAAAATATGTTTATAGTAATGAAAATATGGTTAAGTTTAATGGTGGAAAATGACATCATAAACATAGAAATCAAGGGAGAGTTGTAACAGATGGTTTTGCGACTCTGTAGACTGTAGCCCTCCAGTCTTCTGTCCATGGGATTCTCCAGGCAAGAATACTGGAGTGGGTTGCCGTTTCCTTCTCCAGAGAATCTTTCTCACCCAGGGATGGAGTCCGCATCTCTTAAGTCTCCTGCATTGGGAGATGGTTCATTACGACTAGTACCACCTAGGAAGCCCTCTTACAGCCATAGATAGAGCCAAAGCATCTTGAAAAAGAACCCGAGATAAGATTTAGTTTAAGAACTTTGACAGGGAGTTAATTATAGAATAAGTTCTGTGTTATCTCTTGTAGAGTGGGAATTTATTGTCCTTGTTAAACAGATTTTTAATTAATAAGGAATTATCACATACACTGTACAGAGGGATTACCAATTTTCCAAAGAATTAAAAAACAATAGAATATACTTAACACTAAATTAAATCAAACACAATTTAATCATTTTAATGACTCCACAGTTTTCTAGAAATATTTTACATTAGTAAACGAGATTCAGCAGGTGTTGAGTGTGACACAAGTTACAGGTATTTGCAGTAAGAAATTAGGTTATTTATTAGATTATATTTTGGAGGCACTAATAGCACTAATGTTCAGATCATAGTAATATTTAGACATGGCAGGTGTTTCCCATGTAATACAAGAGGATCATATACAAAAGAATCATGTCTTCATTCATTTGTTCATCCTCCATTTTGTTGAAAGCGTGCAGGATTCTTAGCATTGTAGTAACTGAATTTGTTATCAGTAGGAGTTATGTTAACAAAGCTTTCACTCTTCTGGAAGTTGACAGTAATTCACAGAGCAGAAAAGTAAAGTATTGGAATATATGCATGATAGTATGGAAACACAGGAGAGAGTTAATCTAGTCCTAGTGTTACAGATGCTCTAGGATCAGGTGGACCCCAGCTAGGTCCTTTCCTTGCCCAGTGTCTCTGGCACCAATGCAGGAGAGTTCCAGGTTCTACAGAGCAGAGCAGAAACTTTATTCAATGAACGTGGGATACCACTGTGCCACCTGGGAAGCCCCAAGAGACAAATACACCATCAGAATTCAGGAGAAAGGAGGCAATTATTAGAATTCAGGAAAAGGGAAGCAATTGCCAGAAACAGCCATGGCATGCACAGTCCTTTGGGTTCCTTTGCATGCTGTGTTTATTGTGTCTCACAAAGTGCAATCCTCTGTTTGGGTGGCAATCCAAAATACTGGAGTGGGTTGCCTTCCTTCTCCAGAGAATCTTTCTCACCCAGGGATGGAGTCCGCATCTCTTAAGTCTCCTGCATTGGGAGATGGTTCATTACGACTAGTACCACCTAGGAAGCCCTCTTACAGCCATAGATAGAGCCAAAGCATCTTGAAAAAGAACCCGAGATAAGATTTAGTTTAAGAACTTTGACAGGGAGTTAATTATAGAATAAGTTCTGTGTTATCTCTTGTAGAGTGGGAATTTATTGTCCTTGTTAAACAGATTTTTAATTAATAAGGAATTATCACATACACTGTACAGAGGGATTACCAATTTTCCAAAGAATTAAAAAACAATAGAATATACTTAACACTAAATTAAATCAAACACAATTTAATCATTTTAATGACTCCACAGTTTTCTAGAAATATTTTACATTAGTAAACGAGATTCAGCAGGTGTTGAGTGTGACACAAGTTACAGGTATTTGCAGTAAGAAATTAGGTTATTTATTAGATTATATTTTGGAGGCACTAATAGCACTAATGTTCAGATCATAGTAATATTTAGACATGGCAGGTGTTTCCCATGTAATACAAGAGGATCATATACAAAAGAATCATGTCTTCATTCATTTGTTCATCCTCCATTTTGTTGAAAGCGTGCAGGATTCTTAGCATTGTAGTAACTGAATTTGTTATCAGTAGGAGTTATGTTAACAAAGCTTTCACTCTTCTGGAAGTTGACAGTAATTCACAGAGCAGAAAAGTAAAGTATTGGAATATATGCATGATAGTATGGAAACACAGGAGAGAGTTAATCTAGTCCTAGTGTTACAGATGCTCTAGGATCAGGTGGACCCCAGCTAGGTCCTTTCCTTGCCCAGTGTCTCTGGCACCAATGCAGGAGAGTTCCAGGTTCTACAGAGCAGAGCAGAAACTTTATTCAATGAACGTGGGATACCACTGTGCCACCTGGGAAGCCCCAAGAGACAAATACACCATCAGAATTCAGGAGAAAGGAGGCAATTATTAGAATTCAGGAAAAGGGAAGCAATTGCCAGAAACAGCCATGGCATGCACAGTCCTTTGGGTTCCTTTGCATGCTGTGTTTATTGTGTCTCACAAAGTGCAATCCTCTGTTTGGGTGGCAATCCAAAATAGTAAAGAAATAAAGGCAACTTTCATCTCATCTGCAAATGCTGCCCCCCTGGTCAGATTGGAACCAGTTTAGGGCAAATGACTGTTGCTTTCTTGGTCCTTTCTGGCTCCAGGGTTTTTTTTATTGTTTTGCTTATGTGGCATCTGCCTTAGTTTCTATTAACAACAGCTGTGGCCACAGACAGATTTTGATGTGGGGGGAAAAGGTAGCTAAGACTTTGTACAGGGTAGGTCTCTTCCCTGGGACATTATGTTGGAAAAAGAATAATTTGGGGGAAAATTTACCTCACACTGTTTGAAATCCTGAGGTTTGTTGATACTGTATTCATTGTGCATATGGGAACATATTTATTTATTTTTTTAAATTCTTTATATTAAAGGTTTTATAGAGTTTTGTTGTTCACCGACATGTATGTTCCCAGATTAGTCATATCATATGCATATCCCTGGTCCCCCCACCCCTGAGGTCCCTCCCCATCCCACCCCTCCAGACCATCACCCCAAGCCATTGTAAGCACTCCTATTTCCTTAGCACAATGACAATAGCTATCTTTTCCACACGACAGTATAGGTTTCCATGTTACTCCCTCCATGCCTCCCTCCCACTGTTCATTCCCCACAATGTCCATATGTCTATTCTCTGTCTGTTTTTCCATGAGTTCACTGCATGTGTTATCATGTCCATCCTACTAGATTCCATAGATATGTGTTAGTATACTTGTCTTTCTCTTTTTGACTTACTTCACTTTTTATGATAGGTTCTAGCTCCAGCCACCTCATTAGGACTGAGTCTTCTGCATTTCTTTTAACAGATAAGTAGTATTCCATTGTACATATGTATCAGAGCTCCTGTATCCATTCATTCATCGATGGACATCTAGGTTACTTCCATGTTCTGGCTATTGTATAGAGAGCTGCAATGAACATTGGGGTACAAGTGCTTCTTTCACTTTTGATTTCATCAGGATATAAGCCTAGTAGTGGGATTGCTGGGTCATAGGGTGCTTCTATTTTTAGTTTTTTAAGGAATCTCCATACTGTCTTCCATAGAGGCTGTATCAATTGAGATTCCCACCAGCAATGCAAGAGGGCTCCCTTTTTTCCGCACCCTCTCCAGCATTTATGGTCTGTCGATTTGTGGATGATGGCCATTCTGACGGGTATGAGGTGATATCTCATTGTGGTTTTGATTTGCATTTCTCTAATAATAAGCTAGGTTGAGCATCGTTTCATGTGCTTTTGGGCCATCTGTATGCATATGGGAACATATTTAATGGGAAGAGAGCAAAGCACATCTCAGTGAAGGAGAGAGTTAGAGGTGGAAATCTTGAGTGTTGCTGGTTCAGACTGCTTGAATATGTAAGAAAAAGCACTAGAAACCACTTTTCACTGAGTAATACTAAGAATGGCTCCTTTTTCTTAAAAAAGCAAAGCGAAGTGTTTAAGTGAAACATTCTTTTGTTTCTTATTGACCCTGAAGAATTGTAGTTTAGTTGAAAAATTCGTAAGAATTCACACATTGATTTCATAAACAAATACATGTAGGCAAAAGAACTTAAACAGCCATTTGTTCATCTGTAATTAAGGATATGTGTATCATTCAGGGTCCAGTCTGGAGATAGAAACTACAGTACTTTTCATTGTTATTTCCTTTTGATTTTTGTTTTGATCAGGTGTATTTAATATAAATATGTGATACCAGATATTTGAGGACTAGAAAGGCAGGGTGTACTAGGAGTCAGGGAGAGTAGCTACTTGATGGTAATTTCATCCTAAGTCTGTGACAATTGAAAGGCTGACATTATTAAAACATCGGAGATGGAGCAGGAACTCTTCAGGGCCTGAAAGTCAGGTGGTTGAAAAGATGTTCAAGAGTCACTGCTCACTCTAGGAAGCTGAAATCTGTGAGGAGGTGTGATAAGCTTGATCTTGAAAGTGTTTGGAAAAAGCAACTGAAATCAACTGCTGTTACTGAAATGAAATATTACTGTCAGGGTGACATGTTTTTGCTGTTGTGATACAGGAACAAGATGTGAAAAGGAGAACAGGAAACAAACAAGAGTAGTCTGTCTCTTCTTCTTCCTTAATTCTTCCAGTACTTTTCTGGTACCTTATACTGGTAGAGACTTACAAAAGCCAGAGAGCAAAGCAGTCCCAGTCCCAGAATCACAAACTGAGTGTAAAGGGTGGGTTTAAAGAAGAACTATCACAATAACTGTTATGACAGAGATTATAAGCCTGATACACTAGGAGCAAGTAATTTTGCATTGTGTGTACATGTGCACCCAGTTATGTCTGACTCATTGCGACCCCATGGACTGTAGCATGCCAGGCTCCTCTAGCCATAGAATTTTCCAGGCAAGAATGAGTGGTTACCATTTCCTACTCCAAGGATCTTTCTGGAAATCTTGAGTGTTGCTGGTTCAGACTGCTTGAATATGTAAGAAAAAGCACTAGAAACCACTTTTCACTGAGTAATACTAAGAATGGCTCCTTTTTCTTAAAAAAGCAAAGCGAAGTGTTTAAGTGAAACATTCTTTTGTTTCTTATTGACCCTGAAGAATTGTAGTTTAGTTGAAAAATTCGTAAGAATTCACACATTGATTTCATAAACAAATACATGTAGGCAAAAGAACTTAAACAGCCATTTGTTCATCTGTAATTAAGGATATGTGTATCATTCAGGGTCCAGTCTGGAGATAGAAACTACAGTACTTTTCATTGTTATTTCCTTTTGATTTTTGTTTTGATCAGGTGTATTTAATATAAATATGTGATACCAGATATTTGAGGACTAGAAAGGCAGGGTGTACTAGGAGTCAGGGAGAGTAGCTACTTGATGGTAATTTCATCCTAAGTCTGTGACAATTGAAAGGCTGACATTATTAAAACATCGGAGATGGAGCAGGAACTCTTCAGGGCCTGAAAGTCAGGTGGTTGAAAAGATGTTCAAGAGTCACTGCTCACTCTAGGAAGCTGAAATCTGTGAGGAGGTGTGATAAGCTTGATCTTGAAAGTGTTTGGAAAAAGCAACTGAAATCAACTGCTGTTACTGAAATGAAATATTACTGTCAGGGTGACATGTTTTTGCTGTTGTGATACAGGAACAAGATGTGAAAAGGAGAACAGGAAACAAACAAGAGTAGTCTGTCTCTTCTTCTTCCTTAATTCTTCCAGTACTTTTCTGGTACCTTATACTGGTAGAGACTTACAAAAGCCAGAGAGCAAAGCAGTCCCAGTCCCAGAATCACAAACTGAGTGTAAAGGGTGGGTTTAAAGAAGAACTATCACAATAACTGTTATGACAGAGATTATAAGCCTGATACACTAGGAGCAAGTAATTTTGCATTGTGTGTACATGTGCACCCAGTTATGTCTGACTCATTGCGACCCCATGGACTGTAGCATGCCAGGCTCCTCTAGCCATAGAATTTTCCAGGCAAGAATATTGGAGTGGGTTACCATTTCCTACTCCAAGGATCTTTCTGACCTAGGGATTCAGCCTGCATCTCTTGCATCTCCTGCATTGGCAGGCATATTCTTTACCACTATCACTTCTGGAAGCCCTGCTGTAATTTTTGCATTAGGCCTATATAGTTAAGGGTTGGAAGTGAAATTTTATGAAGAATTTGCTTTTGATCCCATAGAATTGAAATCTGGTTACTAATCAAGACATTCAAAAGTTATAGAATATTGTCTTAAGTATCAACATGTTTCAAAATGCAGAAAACTCAGTAAGTGAATAAATCTGTCTTGAAGTCATTTGATTCTTCTTTGCTGTTTTATTAAAGATTGATATGTCATTTTGTTTCTTGGACTGCAGTGTGCAGTTTGGCTTGAGTTAAGGATATCACAACATAAAATACAAAATTTGCTTCAAAGCTGCAAACCATTTTGTATTTTTTCTTTTGTCATGTTACTAAAGAATGCTTTATTTTAATTCCAAAATATTCTAATTTCAGCTTTATCATTATTTTGTCATTTTCTCAAATATCAATCCACAGTTAGCAATGGGAAGAGGTGAAAGAATCTTGTCTTCTGACTATTCGTGTAAAAATCTGAAAAGAGCTCAGGATTAGAACAACCATGAACTAAGCTACTGGAACTCTTACCGAACCTATGGAAATCACTCAACACAGGAACTCACTCAATGATGAAATAACATTTAGAGCAAATTGTTTATTTTACTTTATTAATGTTGGTGTTAAATTGTTCAGCTGGGCATCTTGACAAAACTAGGCTTTTTGTTTCTTAAGGGGAAAAAGGTAGGCAGAAAGTTGATCAAGGAAAACAATAAGAAATAAGATTTTATAAAATAATTAGATTTTAATTGCATCAGGTGCTAAAGTGTTATTTTTTCCCTCAAGTATTCTAAGTCAATTTTTCATATGCATCATTGCATAGCATCAATGTTGCTTATTGTTCCTCATTTAGATTCTTCTAATCATAAGTTTTTTGAACAAATTAGTAGGTTTATATACTTTATATGGATCTCAAGATGATTTTTTTTAATTCATCAACTAAACTAATGTTTCTTAAAAGTATTGTATCATTATATATTAATAGTTCTGTGAGTTTTCTGATTTGTTATTAGATAATATTTTCGCATTGTGGAAAATCAAACGTGAAGTTTGAAGTTTATACCTAAGATAAATTGTAATATAGATTTCTGAAATAAAAGTTCAAAAAGACATGAATCTCTTTAGTTTTCAAGGAAGAGATATCTTTCCATGCTGTTTTCAAAATTATTTATCATTAACAAACTAGGTAAAGAAATGTTACCATAATTATATTTTGATTCAATTAAATTAATAAACATATTAGGCTTTGTTTAAGGGAAAGATATTATTAAATGCTAGAATTACAATCTAGGTATAATCTCAATTTTTAACAATATCAACAAAATGTTTCAAAATTCTTATTTAAAGCAAACAATAAAATATTTTCAGCATTGTGCCAGACTTTATTTATGTTTTTATTCCACAAATTTCTTGGCTGATTTTTAATTAAACATTAGGTGAGACAACTAAGACCTCAAAGATTAGTTAGGACAACCTGCTTTTAAGATGACAATATAAGCATTGGCGATTAGAGATATGTATTTCTTAGCATTGTCATTCATTGATATATTCATGCACTCATTTAATAGGTATCTGTCTTGGTGCTAAATGGTGATAATTCAAAGGTGAATAGATGCAGACCAAATGCTTTCCAAAAATGATTTTATAGTGATGTAAAGAATCTTGTCTTCTGACTATTCGTAAAATCTGAAAAGAGCTCAGGATTAGAACAACCATGAACTAAGCTACTGGAACTCTTACCGAACCTATGGAAATCACTCAACACAGGAACTCACTCAATGATGAAATAACATTTAGAGCAAATTGTTTATTTTACTTTATTAATGTTGGTGTTAAATTGTTCAGCTGGGCATCTTGACAAAACTAGGCTTTTTGTTTCTTAAGGGGAAAAAGGTAGGCAGAAAGTTGATCAAGGAAAACAATAAGAAATAAGATTTTATAAAATAATTAGATTTTAATTGCATCAGGTGCTAAAGTGTTATTTTTTCCCTCAAGTATTCTAAGTCAATTTTTCATATGCATCATTGCATAGCATCAATGTTGCTTATTGTTCCTCATTTAGATTCTTCTAATCATAAGTTTTTTGAACAAATTAGTAGGTTTATATACTTTATATGGATCTCAAGATGATTTTTTTTAATTCATCAACTAAACTAATGTTTCTTAAAAGTATTGTATCATTATATATTAATAGTTCTGTGAGTTTTCTGATTTGTTATTAGATAATATTTTCGCATTGTGGAAAATCAAACGTGAAGTTTGAAGTTTATACCTAAGATAAATTGTAATATAGATTTCTGAAATAAAAGTTCAAAAAGACATGAATCTCTTTAGTTTTCAAGGAAGAGATATCTTTCCATGCTGTTTTCAAAATTATTTATCATTAACAAACTAGGTAAAGAAATGTTACCATAATTATATTTTGATTCAATTAAATTAATAAACATATTAGGCTTTGTTTAAGGGAAAGATATTATTAAATGCTAGAATTACAATCTAGGTATAATCTCAATTTTTAACAATATCAACAAAATGTTTCAAAATTCTTATTTAAAGCAAACAATAAAATATTTTCAGCATTGTGCCAGACTTTATTTATGTTTTTATTCCACAAATTTCTTGGCTGATTTTTAATTAAACATTAGGTGAGACAACTAAGACCTCAAAGATTAGTTAGGACAACCTGCTTTTAAGATGACAATATAAGCATTGGCGATTAGAGATATGTATTTCTTAGCATTGTCATTCATTGATATATTCATGCACTCATTTAATAGGTATCTGTCTTGGTGCTAAATGGTGATAATTCAAAGGTGAATAGATGCAGACCAAATGCTTTCCAAAAATGATTTTATAGTATGATGTCTGAGGTAGAAAGTAATACATAAGTAAATTTAAAACAACTGTTATTAAAATTACATTGGGGGCTACATCATCCTTTGAGAGGGTATGATGGGGTGTCAACTCTAATCAAGGAGGGTAGGAAAAGATGTTCTGATATCTGAAGAATGAACTTAAGTGTTGTTGATGATCAGGTGAGCCAGCATCTTGGCATAAAGATCAGCATGCATTAAGGTCCTGTGACAGGGGAGGGATAATATATTTTAGGAAGTAGAAAGAGACTCATGTGACTATTTTGGTAGATAAAATTCAAACCATTTAGAGCCTTCAGGTTCATGTCAAGGATTTTGATATTTATCTTAAAATTAAGAGAATATTAATAATACTTAATAAGATGTACTGGTGATATTATGAATCAATGCAGTTTTCATTTTTTAAAAATTTCTCTGGCTCTAGTGAAACCAAAGAAAACACCACATAAAGATGAGTATTTCTCTAGGAGACAATGTAAGAAACCATGCTTAGCAGTATTTGCACTGACTTCAGTGAGCGAATAGATCTCTTGGAGCTAATCCATATAAATAATAAATGAAAATCTGCTGTTCTAGAGACTGAGTAATTAAATCGAATTTTATAAAAGAGTAAGATTAGTTCTGAGATCTAGGTTTATCTTATCATGAAAGAACTAGAACTAGAACTAGCTCATGGATTTTTGAACTCTTTTTATAAATGGTATGTTTTTACACAAGAGTATAGTATTGACAGTATGAAACTATTCTGCCTTGCAGATGGTTGTTTATGTAATGCAAGAACTAGAACTAGCTCATGGATTTTTGAAGTCTTTTTATAAATGGTATGTTTTTACACAAGAGTATAGTATTGACAGTATGAAACTATTCTGCCTTGCAGATGGTTGTTTATGTAATGCACATGGGATTAAGAAACGCATCTCTATAGTTGCGCATCTCAGGTTTTTAGCCATCATTGGTTTTGCATTTGTTTCTTGTGATTTAGAATTCTCCTGGAAAAGGGAGGTAGACTTCAGTATTCATTTTGAATTAATAACAATGATAATGATAGCAATGAAAACAATTTGGTTTGTATATACCATAAAATGCAGATCACAACAAATTGTGGAAAATTCTTCCAGAGATGGGAATACCAGACCAGCTTACCTTCCTCCTGCAAAACCTGTATGCAGGTCAAGAAGAAACAGTTAGAACTGGATGTGGAACAACAGACTGGATCCAAATTGAGAAAAGAGTACATCCAGGCTGTGTATTGTCACCTTGCTTATTTAAATTATATGAAGAGTATATGGAGGGTAGGAAAAGATGTTCTGATATCTGAAGAATGAACTTAAGTGTTGTTGATGATCAGGTGAGCCAGCATCTTGGCATAAAGATCAGCATGCATTAAGGTCCTGTGACAGGGGAGGGATAATATATTTTAGGAAGTAGAAAGAGACTCATGTGACTATTTTGGTAGATAAAATTCAAACCATTTAGAGCCTTCAGGTTCATGTCAAGGATTTTGATATTTATCTTAAAATTAAGAGAATATTAATAATACTTAATAAGATGTACTGGTGATATTATGAATCAATGCAGTTTTCATTTTTAAAATTGCTCTGGCTCTAGTGAAACCAAAGAAAACACCACATAAAGATGAGTATTTCTCTAGGAGACAATGTAAGAAACCATGCTTAGCAGTATTTGCACTGACTTCAGTGAGCGAATAGATCTCTTGGAGCTAATCCATATAAATAATAAATGAAAATCTGCTGTTCTAGAGACTGAGTAATTAAATCGAATTTTATAAAAGAGTAAGATTAGTTCTGAGATCTAGGTTTATCTTATCATGAAAGAACTAGAACTAGAACTAGCTCATGGATTTTTGAACTCTTTTTATAAATGGTATGTTTTTACACAAGAGTATAGTATTGACAGTATGAAACTATTCTGCCTTGCAGATGGTTGTTTATGTAATGCAAGAACTAGAACTAGCTCATGGATTTTTGAAGTCTTTTTATAAATGGTATGTTTTTACACAAGAGTATAGTATTGACAGTATGAAACTATTCTGCCTTGCAGATGGTTGTTTATGTAATGCACATGGGATTAAGAAACGCATCTCTATAGTTGCGCATCTCAGGTTTTTAGCCATCATTGGTTTTGCATTTGTTTCTTGTGATTTAGAATTCTCCTGGAAAAGGGAGGTAGACTTCAGTATTCATTTTGAATTAATAACAATGATAATGATAGCAATGAAAACAATTTGGTTTGTATATACCATAAAATGCAGATCACAACAAATTGTGGAAAATTCTTCCAGAGATGGGAATACCAGACCAGCTTACCTTCCTCCTGCAAAACCTGTATGCAGGTCAAGAAGAAACAGTTAGAACTGGATGTGGAACAACAGACTGGATCCAAATTGAGAAAAGAGTTATGTCAAGGCTGTATATTGTCACCCTGCTTATTTAAATTATATGAAGAGTATATCATGCAAAGTTCTGGTCTGGATGAAACACAAGCTGGAACTAACATTGCTGGGAGAAACATCAATGATCTAGGTATGCAGATGAGCCACTCTATGGCAGAAAGCAAAGAGGAGCTAAAGAACTTCTTGATGAAGGTAAAAGAGGACTATAAAGAAGTTAGCTTGAAACTCAGCATTCAAAAAACCAAAATCATGGTATCTGGTCCCATCACTTCATGGCAAACAGATGGGCAAACAATGGAAATAGTCACAGAATTTATTTTCTTGGACTCCAAAATTGCTGTAGATGGTGACTTAACTGTGAAATTAAAAGACCCTTGCTCCTTGGGAGAAAAACTATGACAAACCTAGACAGCGCATTAAAAGGCAGAGATATCACTTTGCTGACAAAAGTCCATAATAGTCAAAGCTATAGTCAGATACGACTGAGCGACTGAACTGAGGCTGAACTGATACCATAAAATAAACACTGCTCTAAGATACACCAACTCAAAAAGCAAAAGTCTGAGGAGAACCTTTTTATTACTATTATCCTAAGGATGTGACGAAATTCAAGGTTGGAAAAAAAACTCATGTGAAATTATATAGTTAACAAGAAGAAACTGAATTCAAGCCAGTGTTTTTTTGAATCTGAAACACATCTTCTAAACTTATCCTCCCCCTCATTGAGAAGTAAGTATGGAGGTATGGAGAGTTGGTTGTGAATAGAGAGTAAAATTACTTTTTACTTTGTCACTGTTGGGTCGACTAGCTTATGGAGGTATCAAGTACATCAAATGAGGGTTGTTGGAGGTAAAGCATAAGAACAAGTAAAACAGAATTTTAATGAACACTGGCATGATCATATCCTAGATATAACATAAAGACTACTGTTCTCAATTTTCTGTTTCAAATTACCAGAAAATGTTTCAAGCAAGGAAGATAAACCTCCCCCTTTCTTTTCTTAGAAGAAACAAATAAGACTGCAGTGTTTCCCTTTTGTTGCTTTTTTCATCTATTTTCTTGCTTTATACAAAATATTTTATTTCTCTGTAAATAAATGAAAGAATTTCACCATAATTTGTTTATACTGTTTTGTTAAGCCTTCTTGACACACTGGAAGAAATAATAAAAAATAAGTGAGGTTTGTTTAAATAGTACAATAATGACAGGGATATTTTTTTTAAAAACATTTATTCTATTTATTTATCTTTTTGGGGGGTGGGGTGAAGAGGGAGGGGGATGGGCGGGCCACTTCTATTGGTTTTTCATTTCTCTATTTTCATCTGTCTTTGTTCTTTGGCTCCTGTGGGCCTCCCATCAGATGGCGTCTGTTATTGCAGAGCTCGGTGATTGGACACATCAGTCCAGCCGCTCCACGGCACGTGGGATCTTCCCAGGCCAGGGATGGAACCGGCACCCCTTGCACTGCAAGGTGGTGTCCTTACCCACTGGACCACCAGGGAAGCCCCCAGGGGTATTTTTAAATCTCTTTCTCTAGACTGCATTTAAGGCATTACAATTCCTCCTTATTATAATCAGAGTTGAAAAGAGCTTGTGGTGGAAGTTGAATAACCCTGTGTGGGCATACACAACATACTGTGAAGAGAATATGACATACTCAGTTGTGAATATAAAGACCAATTCTGTATTCAGTATTTTTAATTTTTAAAGATTACATTTCATACAGTCTGATTTTAGTTAGATTTAACTTTTCTAACATTAGACCCTAAAAAATCTGAGGAGAACCTTTTTATTACTATTATCCTAAGGATGTGACGAAATTCAAGGTTGGAAAAAAAACTCATGTGAAATTATATAGTTAACAAGAAGAAACTGAATTCAAGCCAGTGTTTTTTTGAATCTGAAACACATCTTCTAAACTTATCCTCCCCCTCATTGAGAAGTAAGTATGGAGGTATGGAGAGTTGGTTGTGAATAGAGAGTAAAATTACTTTTTACTTTGTCACTGTTGGGTCGACTAGCTTATGGAGGTATCAAGTACATCAAATGAGGGTTGTTGGAGGTAAAGCATAAGAACAAGTAAAACAGAATTTTAATGAACACTGGCATGATCATATCCTAGATATAACATAAAGACTACTGTTCTCAATTTTCTGTTTCAAATTACCAGAAAATGTTTCAAGCAAGGAAGATAAACCTCCCCCTTTCTTTTCTTAGAAGAAACAAATAAGACTGCAGTGTTTCCCTTTTGTTGCTTTTTTCATCTATTTTCTTGCTTTATACAAAATATTTTATTTCTCTGTAAATAAATGAAAGAATTTCACCATAATTTGTTTATACTGTTTTGTTAAGCCTTCTTGACACACTGGAAGAAATAATAAAAAATAAGTGAGGTTTGTTTAAATAGTACAATAATGACAGGGATATTTTTTTTAAAAACATTTATTCTATTTATTTATCTTTTTGGGGGGTGGGGTGAAGAGGGAGGGGGATGGGCGGGCCACTTCTATTGGTTTTTCATTTCTCTATTTTCATCTGTCTTTGTTCTTTGGCTCCTGTGGGCCTCCCATCAGATGGCGTCTGTTATTGCAGAGCTCGGTGATTGGACACATCAGTCCAGCCGCTCCACGGCACGTGGGATCTTCCCAGGCCAGGGATGGAACCGGCACCCCTTGCACTGCAAGGTGGTGTCCTTACCCACTGGACCACCAGGGAAGCCCCCAGGGGTATTTTTAAATCTCTTTCTCTAGACTGCATTTAAGGCATTACAATTCCTCCTTATTATAATCAGAGTTGAAAAGAGCTTGTGGTGGAAGTTGAATAACCCTGTGTGGGCATACACAACATACTGTGAAGAGAATATGACATACTCAGTTGTGAATATAAAGACCAATTCTGTATTCAGTATTTTTAATTTTTAAAGATTACATTTCATACAGTCTGATTTTAGTTAGATTTAACTTTTCTAACATTAGATCCTCTGACTTTATTCCTCATTTTTTGTTTTAATTAAAATATTTGATTTAATCTTCAATTAAATATTTATAATATTATACTAGTTTCACATGTACAGCATAATGCTTCACTAGTTTTACAGATTGCTCCATTTAAAATCATTATAAAGTATTGGCTATTTTCTCTATGCTGTACATTGCATGTTCGTATCTTATTTATTGTGACATAGAAGTTTGTGTCTTTTAATCCCTTTATTTCCAATTGCCTTGCTTTTCCTCTCATCTTTCTACCCACTGATAACCACTAGTTTGTTTTCTAGATCTATGAGTCTGTTTCTATTTTATCATATATTTTCCTTTATTTTGCTTTTTAGATTCCACACATAAGTGATCATACAAAGTATTTTTCTTTGTCAGATTTATTTCACTAAGCATAATAATCTCTCCATCTTGTTGTGAATTGTAGAAGTTCATTCTATTTATAGCTGAGTAATATCCCATTGCCTATATATATATATATATATATATATATATATATATATATATACAATGCAATAATGTGTATATATGTATTCAAATTAGCTGTAATTGTTTTCCCAAAGATGCACATTTTTCATACACATCCATCATACACTGTAACCAAAAAAATAAAAAATAAAAAAGGCAATGCATGTGAAATAAGAGAAAAAAAAAATTTAAATCCATAGCATAGGTAAGGACATTCTATTCTGGAACACAGCTGAGTTCCCAGCTATATAAGCAGGCTGGAAATTTGGAAATTTTCTTTTAAAGCATATTTTCTAGCAAGGGTTCCAGCCAGGTAGTTGGTTTCTCTGTAAGTCAGTTTTGCTTTTTTAAGTTTTTTGTTAGCGTTTAGAATAGCCATTGTTGTTCTGCAATGGACAGAGCTAACCCAGGAAAAATGGAGGGAATGTAGGCAGTGTAAGATCCAAATACTGCATTCAGAGGTAATTGGTCCAGTGGTGCCTGGGGAAGCAGGAAGGGAATGGCACTCTAGGGTTAGCCATCTTCCTTCAGGGGCGTGTACCAGCCATTTTCTCGTGGGTCTGCACCAAGGATTTGTAGTACTTCTGGGCTCCTATCAGACTGTATTGATATTCCCTCCACAATTAAAATTTTTTTTTTGATTACTTTTCATACAGTCTTTTAGTTAGATTTAACTTTTCTAACATTAGATCCTCTGACTTTATTCCTCATTTTTTGTTTTAATTAAAATATTTGATTTAATCTTCAATTAAATATTTATAATATTATACTAGTTTCACATGTACAGCATAATGCTTCACTAGTTTTACAGATTGCTCCATTTAAAATCATTATAAAGTATTGGCTATTTTCTCTATGCTGTACATTGCATGTTCGTATCTTATTTATTGTGACATAGAAGTTTGTGTCTTTTAATCCCTTTATTTCCAATTGCCTTGCTTTTCCTCTCATCTTTCTACCCACTGATAACCACTAGTTTGTTTTCTAGATCTATGAGTCTGTTTCTATTTTATCATATATTTTCCTTTATTTTGCTTTTTAGATTCCACACATAAGTGATCATACAAAGTATTTTTCTTTGTCAGATTTATTTCACTAAGCATAATAATCTCTCCATCTTGTTGTGAATTGTAGAAGTTCATTCTATTTATAGCTGAGTAATATCCCATTGCCTATATATATATATATATATATATATATATATATATATATATACAATGCAATAATGTGTATATATGTATTCAAATTAGCTGTAATTGTTTTCCCAAAGATGCACATTTTTCATACACATCCATCATACACTGTAACCAAAAAACAAAAATAAAAAGGCAATGCATGTGAAATAAGAGAAAAAAAAAATTTAAATCCATAGCATAGGTAAGGACATTCTATTCTGGAACACAGCTGAGTTCCCAGCTATATAAGCAGGCTGGAAATTTGGAAATTTTCTTTTAAAGCATATTTTCTAGCAAGGGTTCCAGCCAGGTAGTTGGTTTCTCTGTAAGTCAGTTTTGCTTTTTTAAGTTTTTTGTTAGCGTTTAGAATAGCCATTGTTGTTCTGCAATGGACAGAGCTAACCCAGGAAAAATGGAGGGAATGTAGGCAGTGTAAGATCCAAATACTGCATTCAGAGGTAATTGGTCCAGTGGTGCCTGGGGAAGCAGGAAGGGAATGGCACTCTAGGGTTAGCCATCTTCCTTCAGGGGCGTGTACCAGCCATTTTCTCGTGGGTCTGCACCAAGGATTTGTAGTACTTCTGGGCTCCTATCAGACTGTATTGATATTCCCTCCACACTGCCATTCCCTTCACCAGGGTAGTGGTGATCTGCATGTTCACTGAAGATTTAGTAGGCTTGGCTCCAGTCCTGCTTGATGAGAAGTTTCATGTGGATGCAGACGGCACCTCCATCTGTTGAGAGACACTTACGTTGCTTCCATATCTTCTTGGCCGTTATGAATAATGCTGCTATTTTCACTGAGGTATCTTTCAAGTTAGTGTTTTTTCTTTTTTAATATATGCCAAGAAGTAAAATTGCTGGGTCATAAGATAGTTCTATTTTCAGTTTTTCGAGAAACTTTCATACTGCTTTCAGCAGTGGCTGCACCAATTTACCTTTCCACCAATTGCTGGGTCATAAGATAGTTCTATTTTCAGTTTTTCGAGAAACTTTCATACTGCTTTCAGCAGTGGCTGCACCAATTTACCTTTCCACCAACAGTATACTTGTGTTGTCTTTTCTCCACATCCTTGCCAACAATTGTTATTTGTAAACTTCCTCCCCTGACCCCCCTGAGGTATTCTATTGGTTTAAGATGAGCTGCCTATGAGGTAATAAAACCATCTGGAGGGGCAGAGGATGGACCAAATCCTCTGTCCAGAAGTCTTGTTCCCATTGTTGGCATCTCTGTCTGGGCAGGGCTGGCGTCCCCAGAGATCCCAGAACAGGTAGGTAGAGGTGGGAGGGAGAATGCGGGAGCCCATAGGTAAGGACATTCTATTCTGGAACACAGCTGAGTTCCCAGCTATATAAGCAGGCTGGAAATTTGGAAATTTTCTTTTAAAGCATATTTTCTAGCAAGGGTTCCAGCCAGGTAGTTGGTTTCTCTGTAAGTCAGTTTTGCTTTTTTAAGTTTTTTGTTAGCGTTTAGAATAGCCATTGTTGTTCTGCAATGGACAGAGCTAACCCAGGAAAAATGGAGGGAATGTAGGCAGTGTAAGATCCAAATACTGCATTCAGAGGTAATTGGTCCAGTGGTGCCTGGGGAAGCAGGAAGGGAATGGCACTCTAGGGTTAGCCATCTTCCTTCAGGGGCGTGTACCAGCCATTTTCTCGTGGGTCTGCACCAAGGATTTGTAGTACTTCTGGGCTCCTATCAGACTGTATTGATATTCCCTCCACACTGCCATTCCCTTCACCAGGGTAGTGGTGATCTGCATGTTCACTGAAGATTTAGTAGGCTTGGCTCCAGTCCTGCTTGATGAGAAGTTTCATGTGGATGCAGACGGCACCTCCATCTGTTGAGAGACACTTACGTTGCTTCCATATCTTCTTGGCCGTTATGAATAATGCTGCTATTTTCACTGAGGTATCTTTCAAGTTAGTGTTTTTTCTTTTTTAATATATGCCAAGAAGTAAAATTGCTGGGTCATAAGATAGTTCTATTTTCAGTTTTTCGAGAAACTTTCATACTGCTTTCAGCAGTGGCTGCACCAATTTACCTTTCCACCAATTGCTGGGTCATAAGATAGTTCTATTTTCAGTTTTTCGAGAAACTTTCATACTGCTTTCAGCAGTGGCTGCACCAATTTACCTTTCCACCAACAGTATACTTGTGTTGTCTTTTCTCCACATCCTTGCCAACAATTGTTATTTGTAAACTTCCTCCCCTGACCCCCCTGAGGTATTCTATTGGTTTAAGATGAGCTGCCTATGAGGTAATAAAACCATCTGGAGGGGCAGAGGATGGACCAAATCCTCTGTCCAGAAGTCTTGTTCCCATTGTTGGCATCTCTGTCTGGGCAGGGCTGGCGTCCCCAGAGATCCCAGAACAGGTAGGTAGAGGTGGGAGGGAGAATGCGGGAGCCCATTGAGAGACAGAAACAGAATAGTTGTATGTATGTTTGAGACAGAGAAAGGAGAGGAGCAGAAAGATCTCCAAAATAGAACTCTGGTTGTGTTTTTGTGCGAGAGGAACATGGGGTGGGAAAAAATTAAAAAAGGAGTGGGAGACAGACTCCACTCTCTTTTCAGTGGACTGAGAGACATGTTGATATTAGCTGTTCTAACAAACATGGGATGATATTTCATTATGGTTTTGATTTATATTTCTCTAGTAATTATTGACATTGAGCTTTTCATGTGTCTCTTAGAAGTCTACATGTCTTCATTGGAATCAGGTCTTCTGCCCATTTTTTAATCAGGTTGTTTATCTGTTTTTTGCTGTTAGGTTGTATGATCTGTTTATATATTTTAGATATTAACCCTTTATCTGAAATATCATTTGCAAATATGTTCTCTCATTCACTAGGTTTTCTTTTTGTTTTGTAGATGGTTTCCTTTGCTGTATAAAAACTTTTAAGTTTAATTAGGCCACATTTGTTTATTTTTGCTTCTATCTCTTTTGCCTTAGGGACAGATATTGCTACAATTATGTCAAAGAGTGTTCTGCCTGTGTTCTCCTCTAGGATTTTTATGGTTTCTTGTATTACATTTAGGTCTTTAATCCATTTTGAGTTTACTTCTGTATATGATATGAGGAAATGTTCTAATTTTATTCTTTTCTGTGTAGCTTCCCAATTTTCCCAGAACCAGGAGATTTAACCTTCTTTTTTTTCTTTAATGCCTTTCTCTGTATTTAGTTAGTTTTAAAAGTTAGGTTTTATAGGAAAAGTAAAAAACAAATCTGAATGTATCTTTTTAACTTTCTCACAGAAAAGTCTGCTCAGATTAAAGGGTATTACTACCATCCCTTCTCTTTTTTAATGATAGGTTTCAACCACTGAAAATATATAACCTATATTCAAATTATATTTTGAATTGGTTTAAGATGAGCTGCCTATGAGGTAATAAAACCATCTGGAGGGCAGAGGATGGACCAAATCCTCTGTCCAGAAGTCTTGTTCCCATTGTTGGCATCTCTGTCTGGGCAGGGCTGGCGTCCCCAGAGATCCCAGAACAGGTAGGTAGAGGTGGGAGGGAGAATGCGGGAGCCCATTGAGAGACAGAAACAGAATAGTTGTATGTATGTTTGAGACAGAGAAAGGAGAGGAGCAGAAAGATCTCCAAAATAGAACTCTGGTTGTGTTTTTGTGCGAGAGGAACATGGGGTGGGAAAAAATTAAAAAAGGAGTGGGAGACAGACTCCACTCTCTTTTCAGTGGACTGAGAGACATGTTGATATTAGCTGTTCTAACAAACATGGGATGATATTTCATTATGGTTTTGATTTATATTTCTCTAGTAATTATTGACATTGAGCTTTTCATGTGTCTCTTAGAAGTCTACATGTCTTCATTGGAATCAGGTCTTCTGCCCATTTTTTAATCAGGTTGTTTATCTGTTTTTTGCTGTTAGGTTGTATGATCTGTTTATATATTTTAGATATTAACCCTTTATCTGAAATATCATTTGCAAATATGTTCTCTCATTCACTAGGTTTTCTTTTTGTTTTGTAGATGGTTTCCTTTGCTGTATAAAAACTTTTAAGTTTAATTAGGCCACATTTGTTTATTTTTGCTTCTATCTCTTTTGCCTTAGGGACAGATATTGCTACAATTATGTCAAAGAGTGTTCTGCCTGTGTTCTCCTCTAGGATTTTTATGGTTTCTTGTATTACATTTAGGTCTTTAATCCATTTTGAGTTTACTTCTGTATATGATATGAGGAAATGTTCTAATTTTATTCTTTTCTGTGTAGCTTCCCAATTTTCCCAGAACCAGGAGATTTAACCTTCTTTTTCTTTCTTTAATGCCTTTCTCTGTATTTAGTTAGTTTTAAAAGTTAGGTTTTATAGGAAAAGTAAAAAACAAATCTGAATGTATCTTTTTAACTTTCTCACAGAAAAGTCTGCTCAGATTAAAGGGTATTACTACCATCCCTTCTCTTTTTTAATGATAGGTTTCAACCACTGAAAATATATAACCTATATTCAAATTATATTTTGAATTATGGAGCTAATGTGCAAGATAATGACATAGCTTATTTAAGGTATAAGAGTATATCCCTGTCACTGGATGCTAGTTATGTACAATACCTAGCATTTTGTTGACATCCCAGAACATACCCTGCCTATGATAAGACATAAAGCTCTATTTTCTCTATTCACACATTCTAAAAGCACCCTGAAGAGAAAAATAGCATGCTAAAATTGTTTTGTTCTTTGTGTCAATAGCCAAGTTTAGGTTAAACTCAAATCTTCATAATTTCCTCCATGGTTTGACAGCTCTCTTTGCTTAGTGCTAACCCAGTAAAGGATCTCTACAAGAGAAAAGTTTGCTTTTGGAAAAGCAGAAGGCTGCAAAAGACAGTGAAATGAACAGTGTTCACCTCAGTTTGCTAATTGAGGTCATTGGTTAGCTTTAGAGAATACTGTATGCACAATTAAGCAAGCATTTTACACAGGTCTTCCTTGTGAACTGGCTTGAGCTATTCTGCTGAACAGAAAATTGATAGGCACAGTAAACATGCTCTAGTTGCCTAATTAGCTGAGGTAGTACAATTACTGGTGTTCAATATCTATCAACAAAGCAAAGGTGCTTTAAATGTCATATAAACACTGGAAATAAAATAAAGCACAAAGGGATTTCACACAATCAACTGTCTGAATGAAAGCTAACTTCTTGTTAATCCTGCCTTGTGGAAAACTCAACTTAGAGACAGAAAGACAGAAAAGAAAAGAAAAAGCTTCTTTGATTTAAAATTGCCATTTCTGAAAGTTAGAGAGTCATTTAAGAGTGTTTACTAGCTTTATAAAACCTCAAATTAACTTGAAATACTAAAATAGTTACTTAAATAAGTCAAACTAAATGATACCAGCAGAAATTCTCCTCTTCTGTAGTCTCTTCCACCATACTGAAGAAGCCACCAGTAAGCCTAATGATTCTCTCCCAGTCAGTCTACAAGTGCAGACCACAGAAAAGTCTGCTCAGATTAAAGGGTATTACTACCATCCCTTCTCTTTTTTAATGATAGGTTTCAACCACTGAAAATATATAACCTATATTCAAATTATATTTTGAATTATGGAGCTAATGTGCAAGATAATGACATAGCTTATTTAAGGTATAAGAGTATATCCCTGTCACTGGATGCTAGTTATGTACAATACCTAGCATTTTGTTGACATCCCAGAACATACCCTGCCTATGATAAGACATAAAGCTCTATTTTCTCTATTCACACATTCTAAAAGCACCCTGAAGAGAAAAATAGCATGCTAAAATTGTTTTGTTCTTTGTGTCAATAGCCAAGTTTAGGTTAAACTCAAATCTTCATAATTTCCTCCATGGTTTGACAGCTCTCTTTGCTTAGTGCTAACCCAGTAAAGGATCTCTACAAGAGAAAAGTTTGCTTTTGGAAAAGCAGAAGGCTGCAAAAGACAGTGAAATGAACAGTGTTCACCTCAGTTTGCTAATTGAGGTCATTGGTTAGCTTTAGAGAATACTGTATGCACAATTAAGCAAGCATTTTACACAGGTCTTCCTTGTGAACTGGCTTGAGCTATTCTGCTGAACAGAAAATTGATAGGCACAGTAAACATGCTCTAGTTGCCTAATTAGCTGAGGTAGTACAATTACTGGTGTTCAATATCTATCAACAAAGCAAAGGTGCTTTAAATGTCATATAAACACTGGAAATAAAATAAAGCACAAAGGGATTTCACACAATCAACTGTCTGAATGAAAGCTAACTTCTTGTTAATCCTGCCTTGTGGAAAACTCAACTTAGAGACAGAAAGACAGAAAAGAAAAGAAAAAGCTTCTTTGATTTAAAATTGCCATTTCTGAAAGTTAGAGAGTCATTTAAGAGTGTTTACTAGCTTTATAAAACCTCAAATTAACTTGAAATACTAAAATAGTTACTTAAATAAGTCAAACTAAATGATACCAGCAGAAATTCTCCTCTTCTGTAGTCTCTTCCACCATACTGAAGAAGCCACCAGTAAGCCTAATGATTCTCTCCCACAGAATGCAGTCCTACAAGTGCAGACATGTCAGTACATTAGACTGAATTTATATTCATGTATAAATTTTCAGAATGTTGTCTTCCAACATAATTTTGCAAGTTCTTACATATTGCCTTCCTATTATGCCTAACATTTATGCATTTGAACAAGCACTTTGTAAGTAACCACTTTGTGTTAGAACTTTGGTAGCATATACTTGAAATGCTTTGCATGCAGAATGTCTCAGGGTATTGAACTGTCTGTTTCCTTCTCCAGGGGATCTTCTCAATCCAAGGATCTAATCCAGGTCTCCTGCATTGCAGGCAGATTGTTGACTGTAGTGACAAAGATTCCACTTTGCAATGGAATGCAGGAGGCTCAGGAGATGCAGGCTCAATTCCTGGGTCAGGAAGATCCCCTGGAGATGGGCATGGCAATCAATTCAGTATTCTTTCCAGGAGAATCCCACGGACAGAGGAGCCTGGCGGTCTATGGTTCATAGGCTCGCAAAGAATTGGACCTGACTGAAGTGATTTAATAATAAACAGCAACAGTAAACAGGTTGTAATGGACAGCCCAGGTTGACTTTTCAGCATTCTTCCCCACTTCCCTTATTCATATGAGAATCTCTCTCCATATAGCCTTCTTTCTTTTTTTAAATTTTGGCCTCTTTTATTGGTTTTTTATTCCTTTATTTTCATCCATCTTTGCTCTTTAGCCTGTATGGGCCTCCCATCGCAGTGGCCTCTCTCACTACAGAGCACTGGCTCTGGGCACATGCATTCCAGAATGCCTGCTCATAATTGGACACGCTGGTCCAGCCACTCTGTGGCACGTGGGATCTTCCTGGGCCATGGATCGAACTGGTACCCCTTGTACTGCAAGGTGAATTCTTACCCACTGAACAACCAGGGAAACCCTACATATAGCCTTTTGACTTAGGGAAACCTAGACCTACCTGACCTACCTTCAACTCCAACCCCCTTCCAAGGGTTTGTCTTAGCAATGAGCTTCTCACCGACTGAGTGATTGAGCCATCATTAGAGATTTGACTGAGATTTTGAGAAAGTTATTTCTTTCTTTTAAATTCTTATGAGAGGGTCTCCAGAACTATTTTCCTTTGTATTCTGTAAATGCTAAGTGTCAACACAGAAAATGTTTCAATCATTTTCACATAAAGGAAGCAGGCAGGAGAAGAAGGAATCATAGAGAGGAAGGCACATTCAAGGCAACAGCAATACAACCAAACCAGAAACAAGGGACTAACATGATCTTTAGGAAACCCACTCTATCTCTGACTTTATTATTTTTATGACAGTATATATGGTTTTTCTGGTATTTGAATTCATAGTACTTTAGCCTATAAATCATAGAAATCCCTTTATCAAAAAGTATTCTGAGTCACTATTTCTTATTATTTTCTTATAGTTTTGTCACAATTTATCATCAAATATTGTAACAGGTTAGACTGCCTGCTTATTGGTATATTATACAAAGGAATTTCTTAATTCTTTGTTAATGTAATACATAGTCAGAGTTTATAAACCAAACAGTGCTAAAATACTTGTATATATTGTTTAGATGCAGTGTCTAAACAGTGAGAATATCAGCTGATTTTTTGGGAGGATTTCTACTTCCAATATTATCCAGATGAGCTCTATTTCTTCCCCTTTTCTGTGTAGGCTAGTATTTCTCTCTCAATTGGAGATTCGTATCAAATATCTGGTGATGCTTGGATGTTTGTTAATAGTTAAGATTAAGGCACTGAGATAATTAAAAGCTTTAAAAAACTCTGCATTCATCAAGTAACTTTTGATTTGGCACTTTGCTCTTTAGCCTGTATGGGCCTCCCATCGCAGTGGCCTCTCTCACTACAGAGCACTGGCTCTGGGCACATGCATTCCAGAATGCCTGCTCATAATTGGACACGCTGGTCCAGCCACTCTGTGGCACGTGGGATCTTCCTGGGCCATGGATCGAACTGGTACCCCTTGTACTGCAAGGTGAATTCTTACCCACTGAACAACCAGGGAAACCCTACATATAGCCTTTTGACTTAGGGAAACCTAGACCTACCTGACCTACCTTCAACTCCAACCCCCTTCCAAGGGTTTGTCTTAGCAATGAGCTTCTCACCGACTGAGTGATTGAGCCATCATTAGAGATTTGACTGAGATTTTGAGAAAGTTATTTCTTTCTTTTAAATTCTTATGAGAGGGTCTCCAGAACTATTTTCCTTTGTATTCTGTAAATGCTAAGTGTCAACACAGAAAATGTTTCAATCATTTTCACATAAAGGAAGCAGGCAGGAGAAGAAGGAATCATAGAGAGGAAGGCACATTCAAGGCAACAGCAATACAACCAAACCAGAAACAAGGGACTAACATGATCTTTAGGAAACCCACTCTATCTCTGACTTTATTATTTTTATGACAGTATATATGGTTTTTCTGGTATTTGAATTCATAGTACTTTAGCCTATAAATCATAGAAATCCCTTTATCAAAAAGTATTCTGAGTCACTATTTCTTATTATTTTCTTATAGTTTTGTCACAATTTATCATCAAATATTGTAACAGGTTAGACTGCCTGCTTATTGGTATATTATACAAAGGAATTTCTTAATTCTTTGTTAATGTAATACATAGTCAGAGTTTATAAACCAAACAGTGCTAAAATACTTGTATATATTGTTTAGATGCAGTGTCTAAACAGTGAGAATATCAGCTGATTTTTTGGGAGGATTTCTACTTCCAATATTATCCAGATGAGCTCTATTTCTTCCCCTTTTCTGTGTAGGCTAGTATTTCTCTCTCAATTGGAGATTCGTATCAAATATCTGGTGATGCTTGGATGTTTGTTAATAGTTAAGATTAAGGCACTGAGATAATTAAAAGCTTTAAAAAACTCTGCATTCATCAAGTAACTTTTGATTTCCTTGTTTCCCTCCTACGTAACAAATATCTATATCCTTATCTCCTTAGCTGACTTCTCTTCCTGTCTCTGAATTTAGAATTCTGTTCTCTCTCTTTTTTTAAATTTTTAATTCTTTATTTTAAAGATTTTACAGAATAGTGTTGTTCGCCGACATGTATGTTCCCAGATCAGTCATATGCATACCGCTGGTCCCCTCACCCCCGAGGTCCCCAATCCCACCCCCTCTGGACCATCGCCCCAAGTCATTGTATGCACTCGTATTCCCTTAGCACAATGACAATAGCTATCTTTTCCACACGTGCCAGTATAGGGTTCGATGTTACTTCTTCTATGCCTCCCTCCCACTGTTCGTTCTCCACAGTGTCCTTACGTCTATTCTGTTTTTCCATGAGTTCACTGCATGTGTTATCATGACCAGCTTACTAGACTCCATATATATGAGTTAGTATACTGTATTTGTCTTTCTCTTTTTGACTTACTTCACTTTTTATGATAGGTTCTAGAGCTAGCCACCTCATTAGGACTGAGTCTTCTGCATTTCTTTTAACAGCTGTGTAGTATTCCATTGTACATATGTACCAGGGCTTCTGTATCCATTCATTCGTCGATGGACATCTAGGTTGCTTCCATGTTTTGGCTATTGTATAGAGAGCTGCAATGAACATTGGGGTACAGGTGCTTCTTTCAGTTTGGATTTCATCAGGATATAGGCCTAGTAGTTGGATTGGGCTGGGGTACATAGGTGACGTTCATTTCCAATTGAAATTATCAAAGTTTTTTCGAATTATTAGTCAGAGTTTATAAACCAAACAGTGCTAAAATACTTGTATATATTGTTTAGATGCAGTGTCTAAACAGTGAGAATATCAGCTGATTTTTTGGGAGGATTTCTACTTCCAATATTATCCAGATGAGCTCTATTTCTTCCCCTTTTCTGTGTAGGCTAGTATTTCTCTCTCAATTGGAGATTCGTATCAAATATCTGGTGATGCTTGGATGTTTGTTAATAGTTAAGATTAAGGCACTGAGATAATTAAAAGCTTTAAAAAACTCTGCATTCATCAAGTAACTTTTGATTTCCTTGTTTCCCTCCTACGTAACAAATATCTATATCCTTATCTCCTTAGCTGACTTCTCTTCCTGTCTCTGAATTTAGAATTCTGTTCTCTCTCTTTTTTTAAATTTTTAATTCTTTATTTTAAAGATTTTACAGAATAGTGTTGTTCGCCGACATGTATGTTCCCAGATCAGTCATATGCATACCGCTGGTCCCCTCACCCCCGAGGTCCCCCCAATCCCACCCCCTCTGGACCATCGCCCCAAGTCATTGTATGCACTCGTATTCCCTTAGCACAATGACAATAGCTATCTTTTCCACACGTGCCAGTATAGGGTTCGATGTTACTTCTTCTATGCCTCCCTCCCACTGTTCGTTCTCCACAGTGTCCTTACGTCTATTCTGTTTTTCCATGAGTTCACTGCATGTGTTATCATGACCAGCTTACTAGACTCCATATATATGAGTTAGTATACTGTATTTGTCTTTCTCTTTTTGACTTACTTCACTTTTTATGATAGGTTCTAGAGCTAGCCACCTCATTAGGACTGAGTCTTCTGCATTTCTTTTAACAGCTGTGTAGTATTCCATTGTACATATGTACCAGGGCTTCTGTATCCATTCATTCGTCGATGGACATCTAGGTTGCTTCCATGTTTTGGCTATTGTATAGAGAGCTGCAATGAACATTGGGGTACAGGTGCTTCTTTCAGTTTGGATTTCATCAGGATATAGGCCTAGTAGTTGGATTGCTGGGTCATAGAGTGCTTCTATTTTTAGTTTTTTAAAAATTCTCCATACTGTCTTCCATAGAGGCTGTATCAGTTTACATTCTCACCAGCAATGCAAGAGGGCTCCCTTTTCTCTGCACCCTCTCCAGCATTTATTGTCTGTCGATTTGTGGATGATGGCCATTCTGACGGGTATGAGGTGATATCTCATTGTGGTTTTAATTTGCATTTCTCTAATAATAAGCGAGGTTGAGCATCGTTAGAGGAAATTAGTGCATTGAGAAGAGACATGCAAGAAATGAAAAATAAGCAAGTAAAGACTACCAACTCAATTGCTGAACTCAAAAACACTATAGAAGGTCTAAACAGTAGAGTATCAGAGGCTGAAGAACGGATAAGTGAGCTGGAAGACAGAATGGTGGAAATACTTACTGAAGAACACAACAAAACTGAAAGAAAAGAACTGAGATAGCATCAAAGACCTATGGGACAATATCAAACGCACCAACATTAGAATTATAGGAGTTCCAGAGGAAGAAGAGGGGAAGAAAGGCTATGAAAAATTCTTGAAGAGGTTATAGTTGAAAACTTCCCCAGCATGGGAAAGGAAATAGTCAACCATGTTCTCTCTTGAAATACCACATCTTCAGAGAATTCCCTGAGCAATTTATTGAAAATGCCACTCCCCATCAGTCACTCACTAACTCTTGTAATCAGTGCTACAAAGCATTGATTTATTTCAAATTATATTACACATCTTTTGTTGTAGTTCAGTTGCTCAGTTGTGTCCAATCAGTGCTACAAAGTTTTTTCAAATACCTTACTAGACTATATTATGAGTTAGTATACTGTATTTGTCTTTCTCTTTTTGACTTACTTCACTTTTTATGATAGGTTCTAGAGCTAGCCACCTCATTAGGACTGAGTCTTCTGCATTTCTTTTAACAGCTGTGTAGTATTCCATTGTACATATGTACCAGGGCTTCTGTATCCATTCATTCGTCGATGGACATCTAGGTTGCTTCCATGTTTTGGCTATTGTATAGAGAGCTGCAATGAACATTGGGGTACAGGTGCTTCTTTCAGTTTGGATTTCATCAGGATATAGGCCTAGTAGTTGGATTGCTGGGTCATAGAGTGCTTCTATTTTTAGTTTTTTAAAAATTCTCCATACTGTCTTCCATAGAGGCTGTATCAGTTTACATTCTCACCAGCAATGCAAGAGGGCTCCCTTTTCTCTGCACCCTCTCCAGCATTTATTGTCTGTCGATTTGTGGATGATGGCCATTCTGACGGGTATGAGGTGATATCTCATTGTGGTTTTAATTTGCATTTCTCTAATAATAAGCGAGGTTGAGCATCGTTAGAGGAAATTAGTGCATTGAGAAGAGACATGCAAGAAATGAAAAATAAGCAAGTAAAGACTACCAACTCAATTGCTGAACTCAAAAACACTATAGAAGGTCTAAACAGTAGAGTATCAGAGGCTGAAGAACGGATAAGTGAGCTGGAAGACAGAATGGTGGAAATACTTACTGAAGAACACAACAAAACTGAAAGAAAAGAACTGAGATAGCATCAAAGACCTATGGGACAATATCAAACGCACCAACATTAGAATTATAGGAGTTCCAGAGGAAGAAGAGGGGAAGAAAGGCTATGAAAAAATTCTTGAAGAGGTTATAGTTGAAAACTTCCCCAGCATGGGAAAGGAAATAGTCAACCATGTTCTCTCTTGAAATACCACATCTTCAGAGAATTCCCTGAGCAATTTATTGAAAATGCCACTCCCCATCAGTCACTCACTAACTCTTGTAATCAGTGCTACAAAGCATTGATTTTTATTTCAAATTATATTACACATCTTTTGTTGTAGTTCAGTTGCTCAGTTGTGTCCAACTCTTTGTGGCCTTGTGGACTACAGCATGCTAGGCTTCTCTGTCCTTCACTATCTCTGGAGTTTCCTCAAACTCACGTCCATTGAGTTGATGATAGTATCCAGCCATCTCATTTTCTGTTGCCCCTTTATTCTGCTCTCAATCTTTCCCAGCATCAGGGGCTTCTCCATAGCATTGGCTCTTAGCAATAGGGAGCCAAAGTATTGGAGCTTTGGCTTCAGGATCAGTCCTTCCAGGGAATATTCAGGGTTGGTTTCCTTTAGGATCAGATTGGTTTAAGGTCTCTCTCCCTTCCTCCTTTTACCTCAGCTCCATTAGAGTGCAGATTACTGTTCAAATCTGTGTTGCCATATAGCATGTGCCGGACACATAACAGATTTTCATTAAACATTCATTGGGTAAATCTGTTACCCTTAAATCAGTATTAAGTTCAACTTGTCTATTCTTAAAGGCAGATTGTTATTTGTTAAACACTTTTGGGGAGGAGAGGTGGTGTCACAGAATAACTAGAAAGGTTGTTTCAAAAGTCAAGAGAAGTCACTATTTTTTAAGATCTCTTAAATTATATATTTAATATATGCATGGCAGGCAGGTCTAACAATTGTACCAAAAAAGCACAGGGAAACGCTAGCATTTTTGTGAACTAATTTCAGTGCAAGTGTCTTTAGCTTTGGGATCTAGATGATTGAGAAACAAATAATTCTCCAATAAAAAACATTGGTGTGTTTAGTGAATCTGTGATTCTGTCAGATGGAGGACTAAAGGACTCTCCCTGATTTATTCTAGAGAGTTCTTTAAAGTAGTTCCTTTGGAAAAGTGCTCATCTTGCTTAAAGCTACACTCTGTAAATGATGCTCAATAAGGCAAGCACTTTAATCTCACCTAAATTACTCCAAGTGTTAACAGACAAATCACTAAGAGAGGGGAGAGCACCAGATACCATTTTTAGGAAATACCACATCTTCAGAGAATTCCCTGAGCAATTTATTGAAAATGCCACTCCCCATCAGTCACTCACTAACTCTTGTAATCAGTGCTACAAAGCATTGATTTTTATTTCAAATTATATTACACATCTTTTGTTGTAGTTCAGTTGCTCAGTTGTGTCCAACTCTTTGTGGCCTTGTGGACTACAGCATGCTAGGCTTCTCTGTCCTTCACTATCTCTGGAGTTTCCTCAAACTCACGTCCATTGAGTTGATGATAGTATCCAGCCATCTCATTTTCTGTTGCCCCTTTATTCTGCTCTCAATCTTTCCCAGCATCAGGGGCTTCTCCATAGCATTGGCTCTTAGCAATAGGGAGCCAAAGTATTGGAGCTTTGGCTTCAGGATCAGTCCTTCCAGGGAATATTCAGGGTTGGTTTCCTTTAGGATCAGATTGGTTTAAGGTCTCTCTCCCTTCCTCCTTTTACCTCAGCTCCATTAGAGTGCAGATTACTGTTCAAATCTGTGTTGCCATATAGCATGTGCCGGACACATAACAGATTTTCATTAAACATTCATTGGGTAAATCTGTTACCCTTAAATCAGTATTAAGTTCAACTTGTCTATTCTTAAAGGCAGATTGTTATTTGTTAAACACTTTTGGGGAGGAGAGGTGGTGTCACAGAATAACTAGAAAGGTTGTTTCAAAAGTCAAGAGAAGTCACTATTTTTTAAGATCTCTTAAATTATATATTTAATATATGCATGGCAGGCAGGTCTAACAATTGTACCAAAAAAGCACAGGGAAACGCTAGCATTTTTGTGAACTAATTTCAGTGCAAGTGTCTTTAGCTTTGGGATCTAGATGATTGAGAAACAAATAATTCTCCAATAAAAAACATTGGTGTGTTTAGTGAATCTGTGATTCTGTCAGATGGAGGACTAAAGGACTCTCCCTGATTTATTCTAGAGAGTTCTTTAAAGTAGTTCCTTTGGAAAAGTGCTCATCTTGCTTAAAGCTACACTCTGTAAATGATGCTCAATAAGGCAAGCACTTTAATCTCACCTAAATTACTCCAAGTGTTAACAGACAAATCACTAAGAGAGGGGAGAGCACCAGATACCATTTTTAGGAAATATTGGAAAGTGCACATTCTACATATTTGGAAATTTTATTGATGAGTGAAAGATGAAGATGTTAAGCCTTTCTTATTGTTCTTTTTTTTCCCCCTGTGAATTTAGATACTAGACTTCAACTAAATGGAGTAAATATTTATTACATGAGTTCTGCATGAAATATTTTCTTGAATTTAGGTACTAAGGATAAATAGATAATCAATCTGGGGAAACTTTCTTCAAAGGATGAGTTCAATGTAAACAAATGATTGCAGCACAAGTAGCAAAGTAGTATGTGCAAAGTCATAGGGAAAGGAGAGAAAAAGAAGGAGCTATTATCTCTTGTTTGGAGGATATGTAACTAAGGGCTTTCTAGAAATCTGAGGTAAACTAAATGCATTCTGGGAGTAATTTAGACCATACTATTCCAACTTTGGTAGAGTTTTAATGGCCTTGGAAATTTGAGGGATGAGTGTGCTGGAAACCACAGGGGTAGTAGAACTGAACTGTGTTGTATGTGAATGTCTGCATGTGTGTATGTTTGTTGTATGTTAGGGAGAGACAGAACCACTTTACTGAAATTTATGCAAAAAGTGTCTTAGTTATTTTATAAAATGGCCTAAAGCATATGAAACTTGAATCAAATTGAGATTTGATTTTGGCAACTGTAATTCAGGGTTATACAGCAAGAATCTTAGAAGTTGTTTTAGTATATTAATAGTATTCCTGTGCTTCAAATAATCAACAGGATTGAAATGTCTCTATAATCTATATTTTTAAAGAGAAAAATAGCATCCTCAGTAAGCAACCCAAACTATTTGTCACACAGATACTTATCCTCCTTGATTATATTTATATTTTCTATAAAAGGGAGGCTTACAGAATTAAAAAAAAAAGATGCAAAGTATCAGCAATTACTTTGTATTTGAAGGAAGGGAGGGTAGACAGGAGTCATATCTATGTCACTTCATATAAGTGCAATAGTAAATTTTTCCATATTGGTCTTCATATCTCTGTCTCCTTTAACCTTGGAGCATGTGATTTTACTCTTTGGAGCTTAGAAAGCATAACATTTATTAGTTGGATGTTATGCACAGTTGTTAACATTAATTACTTTGATACTCAATCAAGATAATCAGTTTAAGACAGAAGTTCCTTTGTTTTCTGAAGTCAGGCTTGTCGAGAAAAAAAAAAACACCTCTCCTATGCTTAAAGAAAACAAATATTTAAACTGAGAATAATCTAATATTAAGGAAGACAAAAATACTAAAATATTATTTTTGGTCTCATTTCAATAGCTTATATTAGAATTAATTTTTATAATAATGTAAAATAATTTATTTTGCACTCACTTGGGCTTCCCAGGTGGCGCTAGTGGTAAAAGAACCCACCTGCCAATGCAGGAGACCTAAGAAATACTGGTTCAGTCCCTGAGTAGGGAAGATCCCCTTGAGAAGGGCACAACAGTCCACTCCAGTATTCTAGGCTGGATAATCCCATGGACAGGAGCAGCCTGACTGGTTACAGTTCATTAGGTCACAAACAGTTGGACACAACTGAAGTGACTTAGCAAGCATGCAGCTATATATTTAGGTATGTCAATTGCTCATAGCTTGTGAAATCATAATATCCCCATGAAAAAATAACAAAAAAACTTGAAATTTATGCAAAAGTGTCTTAGTTATTTTATAAAATGGCCTAAAGCATATGAAACTTGAATCAAATTGAGATTTGATTTTGGCAACTGTAATTCAGGGTTATACAGCAAGAATCTTAGAAGTTGTTTTAGTATATTAATAGTATTCCTGTGCTTCAAATAATCAACAGGATTGAAATGTCTCTATAATCTATATTTTTAAAGAGAAAAATAGCATCCTCAGTAAGCAACCCAAACTATTTGTCACACAGATACTTATCCTCCTTGATTATATTTATATTTTCTATAAAAGGGAGGCTTACAGAATTAAAAAAAGATGCAAAGTATCAGCAATTACTTTGTATTTGAAGGAAGGGAGGGTAGACAGGAGTCATATCTATGTCACTTCATATAAGTGCAATAGTAAATTTTTCCATATTGGTCTTCATATCTCTGTCTCCTTTAACCTTGGAGCATGTGATTTTACTCTTTGGAGCTTAGAAAGCATAACATTTATTAGTTGGATGTTATGCACAGTTGTTAACATTAATTACTTTGATACTCAATCAAGATAATCAGTTTAAGACAGAAGTTCCTTTGTTTTCTGAAGTCAGGCTTGTCGAGAAAAAAAAAAAAAAACACCTCTCCTATGCTTAAAGAAAACAAATATTTAAACTGAGAATAATCTAATATTAAGGAAGACAAAAATACTAAAATATTATTTTTGGTCTCATTTCAATAGCTTATATTAGAATTAATTTTTATAATAATGTAAAATAATTTATTTTGCACTCACTTGGGCTTCCCAGGTGGCGCTAGTGGTAAAAGAACCCACCTGCCAATGCAGGAGACCTAAGAAATACTGGTTCAGTCCCTGAGTAGGGAAGATCCCCTTGAGAAGGGCACAACAGTCCACTCCAGTATTCTAGGCTGGATAATCCCATGGACAGGAGCAGCCTGACTGGTTACAGTTCATTAGGTCACAAACAGTTGGACACAACTGAAGTGACTTAGCAAGCATGCAGCTATATATTTAGGTATGTCAATTGCTCATAGCTTGTGAAATCATAATATCCCCATGAGATAACAGAAAATAACACAGAAAATAAATGTGTCTGTTATATATTACTTGAATGATATATTCTTTTTTAAAAAGTTATTACTTTTATTTTTTTATAATTAGTAGGATAGGACAGTTCAAGGAATTGAACTTAGCCTTCAAGGAATTTAATTCTGAAGGTATATAAAAAGGAAAAGAAGACTATATGTCTCTGTGAATATGTGTCATTTTGAGAGCTGTTAGATTTTTCTGAAAAGATAATTAATAGATTTTTCTGAAAAGTTAATTAATAATTCATGAAAAATAGAAAACTCTTTCATCCATGGGTGTTTGTTCTCAGAGATATAGACTAAGGTGGAAGATCAAAAACCTATGGAAATGTACACAGCTACAAACAGTCTTCCTGCTGATCTTGTAACTAACCTGCAGCCCTGAAAAATATAGGCGTCCTCCCTGCCAGTAACAGGAGATGAAAACCTAAAAGGCAGAATTTTATGGAAAATAAAGATATGGCATTTGAAATTGTTTCTATCTACAGGAAGAAATGTTGCGTTAAAGGTTAAGTACTTCATAGTACTTGGTAGCTCTTGACTGTAGAGTCTATACATTTTTCTGAACCACAATTGTGGGTTGCAAAACTCTGTTTTTATGCAATTACCATTTCTTCTCTTGGTTATCCTTGTGGTGAATTATTTAAATAATACAAGAAACAAAAAGAAAATATGGACTCCAGGGCTTCCCTGGTGGTCCAGTGGGTAAGGACACTGCCTTGCAGTGCAAGGGGGGCCAGTTCGATCCCTGGCCTGGGAAGATCCCACGTGCCACGGAGTGGCTGGACCGATATGTCCAATTACCGAGCCGGAGCTCTGGAGCACATGCGCCCAGAGCTGGTGTTCTGCAACAACAGAGGCCACTGCGATGGGAGGCCCAAATGGGCCAAAGAACAAAGATAGATGAAAATAGACAAATGAAAGACAGTAAAAGTGGTCCGCCAGCCCCTTTCCCTCCCCAACCCACCCCCCTCAAAAAAAGAAAAAAGAAAAAAAAAGAAAATATGGACTCCAAAACACATACTATTGCTTTGGTATAAACACCAGTAATATTTTAAATGTTCACATTTCATATATTTTCTATGGGTACACATGTATATCACATTATCATCTATTTTATGACTATAATCCATTTTGTAAATTTTAAAGCTTTTCATTTCTTTGAACTTTCTCCCAAACTCTTCTAAATTAACAATGTTTTTACAAAATCTTTCATAGCCTTCTCTAGCTCCTGATCATGCAAAATTATAGTAAATTTTGATTATTTTATACTATGTGAGCTCACATTACACACACTGTTTCCTTGTTTTCTGCCTTCAACCACACATCTTAAATCAACTGATACAAAACTAACCAATTTTATTTAATGAGATTGCTGAACCTCAGTGTGTCCAACCAGTCCATGATTAATGGGTATATGCTTAGCTTCTAATGTTATGTAACTATACAAAAGATGTGGCAATAGGTCTTTTGCCGCAAATATCCTAAGCTACATGTGCTTACAATTCTGTGGAAGAGATATGACATTTTTAATTGAAATGCATATTGCCAGTCTTCTTTCCAAATGACTATGTTTCCAAAAAATATCTATGAAATATATGATAAAATCTTTTTTTTTATCATCACTCACAATTCTTTCACACTTCAATCAAGACTTCTATAATTTTTACAGCTTTAAATTATTGATTCTTCGATACATCATTAAACTAGGGATAATTTCTTCTCTTGGGTTGCATTTGGTATGTTATGTCAGCCTGAAACTCATTTCTTCATCAAAAAAAAAAAGCATATACTTTTTTCTTTCTGGTAGATGCTATTGTTTTTCCTTTAATGGCTTTTTCTCCTTGCTTAATCTCCTTGTCTCTCTGTGATCCCATTTCATTTGTTATATAAGAAATGTTAGTCAGTTATGAGATCATTTTTTCCCTTAAAATTTCAGCTTAAGAGTATTAATCCTTTCATATCCAAGAGTGGAATATTCTGTGATGATCTAGATAATCTGAGCTTTGTAGATCACATTGTCTTCCCACTCACCATCTTGAGTTTTGTTCTAGCTCTCTGCTTCTCTAGTCCAGATTTACATCTGGATCTCAGGGCTTTCATATCCAACACAGAAACCCAATTCTGCACATTTATCTTAACATTGTAGCTTTGAAAGAAATAGGCTATGAAAGATAAACTTGATGTTAACTTGTACTCAGCATTTTTTCCCTTTCTTTATGTCTAATCAAAATGGTGCTCCATTTGCAGTTAACATTAAGTCCACATTTCTCTCCAACCCTGTAAGAGTCTTGGTTCATTGTTTAGCAAGAAAACTACTGTTGCTGGTAATTCTCCCTCATCCAGTAAGAAATAAATTCAATTTGTGTTTTTCAGATGAGTGTGAATCATGATTACTTTGAACAAAGATAATAATCTCAAAAATAGCCCTCCATTCTAAACCCCTTTGATCTTTTGGAATTCTGAAATATAATCAAGATTTCCAATGGTTTTCAGAAATGTCTTCTTTAAATATATTACTTTTTAATTTTCTTGAGCAAAATTTTGAAATCGAGTTAAAACCTTTGTATTTTGTTCTGTCTTTTCCTTTTCTCCTATTAACACGTTTACCACTCACACTGTCTACATCAGCTCAATACACATCCTCAAATATAGCAAAATGTTTTCATAAACTTGGTTTATTTCCTTATAAGCTCAATTCCTTCCATGCTCCATGCTGTCAAGAATATATCTCCATCTAGTACATTGACCCAGTAAAGCTCTTACAGGCAACGCAAAACAATCTGACAAACATTCCAACCAGGACTCATTAAAGGAACAAGAATAAATGCCAGGAATGTCAAATGACTACACAGGAAATACCCTATAGAAATTAAAGACCAAATGACTGACTCTGAATATCAAGTAAAAAATTATATACTTTTTCATGTTGAGTAAAATATAGTTATTTGCACAGAAATCATTATGATGTGTGTTGGGGGGTGGTGTGAGGAAGCCTGTGTAAGGTGGCTTAAAACATTTATTTAGTGAATTTTTATTTTCTAAAGAAAGACTGCTTCCTTAAACATCACCAGTATACAGTGGAAAGAGGAGAACTGGATCATTAAGTTATAAGTCAGCTATAGACATGGTGATTTTTTTTGTGGCACCTTGAGGGGAAGAGCTTTGAATTTATAAAGAAGAAGAGATATCCTTATGAAAATTCCCCTATATAAAAGCAAAGCATCTCTTCATTTCTCAGTTTATTTTAAAATTTTTCAATTATATTTTGTATTATTCTCCATGAAAGGTCTTTATACATGTCTTGTTCATTTTATTCCTTATTTTCTTCTATTTTTTGTTGCAGTACCTAATAACATTTTACTGACTATTTCCTGCTAATGTCTTAGGAATGCATTTGAGTTTTGTCAGTTCATCTTGTTCAGTTAACTTGCAGAACACTTTTTTTTTTAAAGATTTATTTATTTATTTATTTGAGAGGGGTGGGGTGGGGAGGGAGGGGGGCAGGTGGGCTACCTCTATCAGTCTTTCATTTGTCTATATTCATCCATCTTTGCTCTTTGGCCCGCGTGGGCCTTCCATCGCAGTGGGCTCTGTTGTTGCAGAGCACCGGCTCTGGGCACATGTGCTCCAGAGCTGCGGCTCGGTAATTGGACACATCAATCTAGCCACTCCACAGTACGTGGGATCTTCCCAGGCCAGGGATCGAACTGGCGCCCCCTGCACTGCAAGGCGGTGTCCCTACCCACTGGACCACCAGGGAAGCCCCAGAACACTTTTATTAAATTAAGATACACACACACACACACACACACACATATATATGTCTATATATATATATGTATATATATAGACTTTGATTAAATGTGCTGGTATTTTGCCCATTATAATAATAAGCTTTACTATTTTGTTTTATAAATTGTGGTATTGTGTTCTTAGTTCACATGATTTCGATTGCTAGGAAACATTGAACTTCTTAATACTTTCTTCACATATGAGTCTTTTTTCACATATGTATAAAATGATTAAATTCATTTTATCAACAGTTCTATAATTTCAGGATTTTTAAAAAAAAATTATTTGCTTTGAATAAGTTTTCATTTTGCTTCCAGTTACTTTGTTTTCTTACATTGTTTCTGTGTCTTTTATAAACACTATGGAATTTTGGGTTTTATTCAATTTGATAATGTTGCAGGTCTTTTTCATACATTTATGTTTTGTTCTTTTTAAAACTCTGATTGGGTTGACCATTGCATATTTATTATTATTTTTACTACTACTATTAATATATTCAGATTTTGCTTTACCTTAGCTTCATTGGATTTTTGGAAATGTCCTACATTCAAATTTATTTTTATCTTCTTTATTGAATGTGTTGTATCCAACTTTCATTGGTTTTGTGTGCATTTATTGTTTGTGTGTGGCTAGCCTTAAAAATTTAACTTTATATTTGATGTAACAAAATTTAAAGCTACTAGTGTTTAATCCTGAAGCATTTAAAAGTAGTGTAGGTATTTTTCTTTTACAATTTTGTTTATTTATTATGGGTCACTCTGGGTCTTGGTTGCCATGGGGCTTTTCTCTAGTTGTGGCAAGCAGGAGCTACTCTTCAGCTGCCATGTGGAGGTGTCTCATTTGCAGTGCCTTCCCTTGTTGGAAAGCACAGGTTCTAGAACCCTCAGGCTTCAGTAATTGCAGTTCCTGGTTCTAGAGCGCAGACTCAATAGTTGTGGTACACAGGCTTAGTTGCCCCATGGCACGTGTGATCCTCCTGAATGAAGGATCAAATCTGTGTCTCCTACATTGGCAGACAGATTCTTCACCACTGAAGAAGTCCTGGATGATTTTTAATGGTTATAATCTGTGCTTGCTCCTGCATAGAGCTGTATTGTGAAAGAACAATTGATGACTCTGAATCCATGAGCTGGAGCATATCTTAACTTGACCTGAATAAGTTTCCCTAGGGTGAATTTGGCCTCTGATGATATGGCCATGTTCTTGATTTTCAAAAGGCAATAGCTTTGAGCATACACACCATGGTCATACAGGCTAATGAGGGTTAAACCATCATTATACTGCATTATGTCCAGTCCAGACAAGAGGTGAAGTGACAGCCAGAGGTCCTGTTTCTGTTGTTGTATTTAATATTTTAGCACCAATGCAATGGCTGTTGAAGGTTTTTCTTCAGATTAGAATTTATAAAAGTGTTCACCATCACCAGTGGGGCATTGTCTAGGCACAAAGTGAGAGCTGCCAGAAATCCAATTCAATATTAATCACTGTCAAAAAAAAAATTGGGCATTTTTTTTGCTTATTCAGTGAGGTATGGCAGAGTGGAAAACTTAGTCCACTTTTTAAATTTTTTAAATTAATTAATTAATTAATTTTTTTGGTGGGAGTGGGGTGGAGAGGGAGGGGAGCAGGCGGGCCACTTCTATTGGTCTTTCATTTGTTCATTTTCATCCATCTTTTTTCTTTGGCCCGTTTGGGCCTCCCATCGCGGCAGCCTCTGTTGTCGCAGAGCACCGGCTCTGGGCGCATGCGCTCCAGAGCTCCGGCTTGGTAATTGGACACATCAGTCCAGCCGCTCCGCAGCACGTGGGATCTTCCCAGGCCAGGGCTTGAACCAGCGTCCCTTGCACTGCAAGGCGGTGTCCTTACCCACTGGACCACCAGGGAAGCCCCTTAATCCATTTTGATTAGAAAATTACAGGATTATTTCTTACCGTAAGTTTGGGAAGTGAGTCAAGTTGGTGCATGCTTCTTTATCTCCTATAAGAAATGTCAAATACTGCCCTAGCATTATTAAAATTGGTGACTAACAATCTACCGGAGGGTTACTTTGTATTGGGCTCCATTATCAAATAGCTTAAATGTCTTTTCGCTTTACCCCTATGACTGATGACTACCACAGCTGTTAAAGTTTTATATCAGACTGGATTCTTGCAGTTCAGGCTGGCGTGTGCTTCAGCACTCTCTGTGCCATAGTGTCATGCAGCTTTGCTTCCTTGGATCTCCTTTTATTGTCCTTTGATGCTCCTTATGAAAATATTTTTCTTTCTCAGCCATGCCATAAATCTAAATTTATTACTCCCTCTGCTATTGTTTAATGTTTAACGCTAATAAAAATGCTACTTAGCATTTACCCAAAGGTTCATATTTTCAAAGTGCTTTACAAGGACTATTATTCAGGTCTTTTTTAATGAGAGTATTTTCAGAGGCATTGTATATGAATATTCAGGAGATGTTATGAATGTGAAGCTAAAACCCTGCTCCAGTGATGATTTGCAATTTAGGTATGTAATACACAGAAATAGGAAAATGCTGATCTGGCAATCATGAATAAAAAGAAGCATTTATAGTATTTTATTGAGGTCAGTAAAAATGCTCATCTCTGTAACTCTACCTATTTATCTATTATTTGGATAGACTATTTTTATTGAGGACAGTACCTCTAAAATAGGGTTTTAAACTACTTGAGTCTCTCCTTATTAATATAACATTCATTAAATGGAGAATTTTTTTAAAATTGAGAGAAAGCTTCTGTTTGTGATTCCCTTGTAACTCAGTTGGTAAAGAATCTGCCTGCAATGCAGGAGACCCCTGTTCAATTCTTGGGTCAGGAAGATCCTCTGGAGAAGGGATAGGCTATCTACTCCAGTATTCTCAGGTTTCCCTGCTGTCTCAGATGGCAAAGAATCTGCCCGCCATGTGAGAGACCTGAGTTTGATCCCTGAGTTGGGAAGATACCCCAAAGAATGAAAATGCTACCCACCCCGGTATTTTTGCCTGAAGAATGCCATGGCTCGTCCATGGGTCTCAAAGAGTCAGACACGACTGAGCGACTTCACTTCTGTTTGATTTAACGCCCGGATTTGTTACTTATGTTTTCAGGCTGTTACTGTGTTTCAGCTTAGTTCGCAATGAGTGTGTTTTAATTTAAATTACATTGGTAGAGCAAACGTTCTATTGTCCTATTCAGATATTCATGGGTATTCTGAAAATAAAATTCATTGCCTTACACCATGCACTCCAAGTTTCATTAATGCAAAGAATATGCTTGAGCTATTAATTCTACAGTTGGTTTTGTTGGTACAGCTCTCAAGAGTCAGTAATCCCATGGATCATCTACGCTTTTTTGTCACAAGAGAATTTCTGTATAGGGAATAAATATAAAGTAAGCATATGATTTTGCATTATTCTTCATGCCTGTACTGAGAGTAGGGATGAGGTCTCATTATTCTTTGATTCCCTGATGACTAAATAGTCATTGGCAAGTATTATGTACTCAATAAATGTCTGGAAGCTGCTAGTTACTGATTGTATGTAAAGGAATATCACTTCAAGCAATACAAACAGCTTGTGAGGGAGAATTCTGCTGGGGCCAGTGCTGATTTCACGGCCTTATGGGCTGTGCATCACTTGGAGCCATGAGGAAGTTTTCCATCTCACTCAACATTAAGCCTAAGTTACAGACCACAGCCTGCATGACTTTCTCTCACACTATATAGTACCTTTCCCTGTACTCCCATCTCCAGTGCTCTGATCGCACAGGACTTTTTGTTTTGTTATTTGACTTGACATTTCATTTCCCTCACAGAGACGTCTTCATTTCCACAGACGGTAGCATAGATATTTACTGAACATAATTTCCCAAGAGAGGATTTTCTGATCATTCAAATCCTACGTCTCTCCATCATGCTATGGCAGCGTGTGATGGTCAACTTGGCTGGGCAACTGGGTAACTAGATATTTGGTTAAATACTATTCTGGGTGTTTCTTTGAGGGTATTTTTGAAGGATTAACATTTAAATCAGAGGACTTTTGAGTAAAGCAGTTTACCTTCCACAACATTGGTAGACCTCATCCTATCTGGTTTCTTGAAAACAAGAAAAAGACTCATCTTCCCTTATCATAGCAAAAGGAATTCTTGAGGTGGGTGGCTTTTAGACTGGAACTGAAACATGAGCTGAACTGAAGCATTGCCTCCTCCTGGTGTCTAAGATGCCAGACCACTCTGCATATTTTGGTCTTACTTGACAGTCTCCATAATTGCATGAACCAGTTATTTATAATAAATCATTTTATTTATCTATCTCTATCTTACTAATTGAATCTATTTATACATCTGATCTATCTGTCATCTATTCATCTAATTTATCATTTATCTTACTGGTTTCTGTGAAGAACCCTGATTAATGCAGTGTGTTTGCTTATATTTTACCTCGCCTCTACAGGCATGCTTCATGAGAACAGTGACTGTACTTTCTTTATTTTGGCTGTATCCCCAGGGCTTAGAATGGTTCTTACCCTAAATATATATAGTGATAAACTATTGTTGAGTATTAGAACTAGTGACTTTATCCATAGAAACCAATTATAAGGATACTTGAAGAACAAATAATAGTAGGGTGCTTTGGATTACCATGTATTCTCTAGTGTGAGCTATAAAATCAATTATATATGAGTATACACAAAACATTTTAAAGGAATATCACTTGTGAGGGAGAATTCTGCTGGGGCCAGTGCTGATTTCACGGCCTTATGGGCTGTGCATCACTTGGAGCCATGAGGAAGTTTTCCATCTCACTCAACATTAAGCCTAAGTTACAGACCACAGCCTGCATGACTTTCTCTCACACTATATAGTACCTTTCCCTGTACTCCCATCTCCAGTGCTCTGATCGCACAGGACTTTTTGTTTTGTTATTTGACTTGACATTTCATTTCCCTCACAGAGACGTCTTCATTTCCACAGACGGTAGCATAGATATTTACTGAACATAATTTCCCAAGAGAGGATTTTCTGATCATTCAAATCCTACGTCTCTCCATCATGCTATGGCAGCGTGTGATGGTCAACTTGGCTGGGCAACTGGGTAACTAGATATTTGGTTAAATACTATTCTGGGTGTTTCTTTGAGGGTATTTTTGAAGGATTAACATTTAAATCAGAGGACTTTTGAGTAAAGCAGTTTACCTTCCACAACATTGGTAGACCTCATCCTATCTGGTTTCTTGAAAACAAGAAAAAGACTCATCTTCCCTTATCATAGCAAAAGGAATTCTTGAGGTGGGTGGCTTTTAGACTGGAACTGAAACATGAGCTGAACTGAAGCATTGCCTCCTCCTGGTGTCTAAGATGCCAGACCACTCTGCATATTTTGGTCTTACTTGACAGTCTCCATAATTGCATGAACCAGTTATTTATAATAAATCATTTTATTTATCTATCTCTATCTTACTAATTGAATCTATTTATACATCTGATCTATCTGTCATCTATTCATCTAATTTATCATTTATCTTACTGGTTTCTGTGAAGAACCCTGATTAATGCAGTGTGTTTGCTTATATTTTACCTCGCCTCTACAGGCATGCTTCATGAGAACAGTGACTGTACTTTCTTTATTTTGGCTGTATCCCCAGGGCTTAGAATGGTTCTTACCCTAAATATATATAGTGATAAACTATTGTTGAGTATTAGAACTAGTGACTTTATCCATAGAAACCAATTATAAGGATACTTGAAGAACAAATAATAGTAGGGTGCTTTGGATTACCATGTATTCTCTAGTGTGAGCTATAAAATCAATTATATATGAGTATACACATATAATCTAATTATAGACAAACTTATTAAATAAAAATATTTATTTTTAAGTAATTGTTCATTTTAATTACCTTGTTACTTTATTAAAGTAGCCAAAACAGTGATTATTAATTGCATGATTTAAAGTTTATACTTTATTTGACATTAAATAATGAATATTAGATTACTTTATCAAGTATTACATATATTTAATAATGGTTTAGTTACTAAGTCTTGTCTGACTCATGTTACCCTGTAAACTGTAGCCCAACTGGTTCCTCTGTCCACAGTTTTCCAAGAATACTGGAGTGGGTTGCCATTTCCTTCTCCAGAGGATCTTCCTGACCCAGAGATTGAACCTGGGCCTCCTCTATTACAGGCGGTCTCCTGCATTGCGGGAGAATTCTTTACTGACTAATTATTAATCTTTAATGTATCTAGTGTTACATATATTTAATAATACCAGGATACAAATGGTTAGACTTTACCATTATCCTTTACTTCTCTTTACCTCAGTTTTCTCATATGTAAAAATAGTATCTATCTCAAGAATTACTGTAAAAATTAAATGTGTTAGAACATTACTTGCAAATTTTATTAATTATTAGCATTGTTATTGTTGTTACTAGAATTAGTATTGCAAAATGCACACTATCTTATAGGTCACTAGGCTTCCCTGTAGCTCAGACAATAAAAAATCCACCTACTATTATAGGAGACCCCAGTTCACTCGCTGGGTTGGGGAGGTCCCTTGGAGAATGGAATGGCAACCTACTCCAGTATTTTTTTAATTTTTTGGCCTCTTTTACTGGTCTTTCACTTATTTATTTTCGTCCATCTCTGTTCCCTGGCCTGTGTACTGCTCCAGTATTTTTGCCTAGAGTATGCCATGGACAGAGCATGGGGTTGCAGAGTCAGACATGACTGAGCGACTTTCACTTCATTTATAGGTCACTATAAGATTTCATTAATTATATTAATCCAATAAAAGCTACTAAGTAGAAGTGATGTTTTATTTACTCTCTTTTAGTCAAGCTGTATTTTTAGGATAACAGAAAGGACTTTTTGGTTTTTTATATTATTCTATTTTGTTACATCATATCCCTGTGAGCTGTTCTAAATAATTGCTTTCACTTCTTTCTCTTCACACCTTTCAAATATTTATAAGTGTTTCTTTTCATGCTAAGTTATACAAATTTAGCTCCTCTAAATGTTTCACTGAAGACATTGTGTTGACTTATTTAATTATTTAAATTTCTCTGCTCTGGATGTTCACCACATTTCTTCAATTATTAGGGAAAGACATGCTAAAAAATATATGTATATTGTGAAAATTAAAACATATCTCAACAAGTGTGATTTCAAATTAATACCTTTGGGCATCCAGTGAAAATATGTTAACAGTATCCTGAGTGTATTATGTGTTTTGTTCACATTGGATTTTATGTATTTCTTTAAATATTTCAGTCTAAACTGATGCATACAGAATCTGGTATAAATAGAAACACACACAGATCTACATCTACATTTATACACCCCAACACACACACACACACACACACACACACACACACACACGCACACATACACACATATGAATTGTTTCTGACTGTACTGGCAAAGGTTTCTGGTAAAGAATTTCTTCTGACCCTTCACAGGAAGGCACAATTATCCCCAGATTCCAAATGTAAGTACTAAGAGGCTAAATCATGAGCCTTGAGAAAAGTCTTATTTATCACTAAAAATTTTTTAGAGAAAGTGAAAGACCTATTTGCATCAGTTTTAGGCTCTGTCGTCTATATTTGCACGTCCTCACCTTAGAACTCAACTCTTAAAACATTTTTATGGGGACTTAAAAATGAGGCAAACTTGCTGGAAGTAACAATGAATTCATCAAAAATTGCTCTGGTTCCTTTTCTGCTCCATTACTGAGTAAACGCCAGGGGAATGCTTTCTAGCTGGACACATAACACTGAAGTAAATCCATCTAATGACTTCCTTCTGGGTCACATAGGATTGAAGGGATGACTCTGACCTGAATGAATATCTAGTATGACAAATTTAAACGTGGGGTTATCACACAACCCCACTTTCCTCCAAAACTTAAACATACTCCTTCATTGCTAAAGAGGATCTGTTTAGTTTTTCAAACCATCTGAGGCAAGCCTGTCTGGTGCCCATATGTGTATGTAGTTTATGCACATCACAGTCTTTATATGGAAACACTAGCATCTGTAATCTTGACTCCTAAGGTAACAGAAAGATTCTAGAGTCCTGTAGGCAGATATTTTCAAGTGATATATGTGACGAAGGGTTATTATCCAAACTATACAAAGAGCTCATACGATTCAGCATAAGAAAGAATGACATCTTGCCATTAGCAGTGACATGGATGTCAAATTAATTAATTAATTCCAGACCTCCTAGCCAATTGTCACTTGTTTTCATGTTGCCTCTAAGACTCTATAAAACTCAATGTTGCTCAAAATACTTTATAAAGAGTGCTCCACCGCTCATCAGGCACTCTACTCTTCCAATCCATGGATTGTTTCCCTTGAATAAAGAATAGAAAACTTGTCACTAAATCGTTTTAGTTTTGTCAGTTGACAGTTTGTTATGGTGGAAGTCTATAACCAGTGGTAGGTGAGGGTTATCTACTCTGGAAACATCGCTAAAAAGTTGTGATAAAAGCCCTAAACCAAGTTCTACTGCAGAGACACACACTTCTTGGCAACCAGGCATTAAACAATGACATAGCTTATTCTGTGAGCTCAAATTCTGTGAGCTTTAATCTTTTTGGTGCTGCAAATCCATCTTACATGAAAGGGTTCTCTTAAGCAAAGGCAATGATATTTTAACACAACATTTGTCTGATCATCTAAGAAACTTGATTGGTTTTAAAGTGTTCAAGAATCTTCAGAACCAATGATGGAACAGAGCATCTGCTGTTACAGATACATAGGTATAAAAGTCTGCTGTTCTAGGTATAGAGTGAAGACTCTGATAAAAGTTTTACATTTGATTATGGAAAATCTCTGACATTTATAACCAACCTGCTTTATATATATATGGAAAATGGCAACTCATTCCAGTATTCTTGCCTGGATAGTTCCATGGACAGACAATTCTGGCAGGCTACAGTCCCTGGGGTCACAAAAAGTCTGATAAAACTAAGCACACATGCATATATATGTAAATATATATGCATATAACATATATACGTGGAAATATATACTTCATTCAGGAGATTGTTTTTAAATATTCATTATGCAAACAAGCTACTGATTTCAGTCATGAAAACCCATTTCTGTTGCTTATTTTGCTAATTGATAATTCATTTACCTTTGTCTTTTCTGGCATTGTTCAAGATAAGAAGAACTGAAGCTGTGGAGGCTGACTCTAGAGTGGCCTTTCTGATTAAATGATAGAAGACCACCCTTGGAGTGTGATATACTGATTAGACACTGACGGCCCATGGAGTTCAGCTTACAACCTACATAATATCATATCTTCTATATAAAAGTTATTTTATTACAAACATGATAATGTTGGTTTTCTCTGAACAGGATCATAAAGTGGCATTCTTTTTTAAACCTAGACAACCAAAAGATGTGGCAGAGAGCAGGTGTTCAAAAAGGAGAGATTAAATCAAATTTCTGGGAGGCTGAGTAAATGATGAAAATGAGGAACTTGGTCTCCTTGAAAACATTGTGCCTTAGATTTAATCTGTCATCATCAATTGATGATTTTTTTAAATCAAAAAGCCTGAAGATTATTCTAAAACCTAAACCAAGTTCTACTGCAGAGACACACACTTCTTGGCAACCAGGCATTAAACAATGACATAGCTTATTCTGTGAGCTCAAATTCTGTGAGCTTTAATCTTTTTGGTGCTGCAAATCCATCTTACATGAAAGGGTTCTCTTAAGCAAAGGCAATGATATTTTAACACAACATTTGTCTGATCATCTAAGAAACTTGATTGGTTTTAAAGTGTTCAAGAATCTTCAGAACCAATGATGGAACAGAGCATCTGCTGTTACAGATACATAGGTATAAAAGTCTGCTGTTCTAGGTATAGAGTGAAGACTCTGATAAAAGTTTTACATTTGATTATGGAAAATCTCTGACATTTATAACCAACCTGCTTTATATATATATGGAAAATGGCAACTCATTCCAGTATTCTTGCCTGGATAGTTCCATGGACAGACAATTCTGGCAGGCTACAGTCCCTGGGGTCACAAAAAGTCTGATAAAACTAAGCACACATGCATATATATGTAAATATATATGCATATACACATATATACGTGGAAATATATACTTCATTCAGGAGATTGTTTTTAAATATTCATTATGCAAACAAGCTACTGATTTCAGTCATGAAAACCCATTTCTGTTGCTTATTTTGCTAATTGATAATTCATTTACCTTTGTCTTTTCTGGCATTGTTCAAGATAAGAAGAACTGAAGCTGTGGAGGCTGACTCTAGAGTGGCCTTTCTGATTAAATGATAGAAGACCACCCTTGGAGTGTGATATACTGATTAGACACTGACGGCCCATGGAGTTCAGCTTACAACCTACATAATATCATATCTTCTATATAAAAGTTATTTTATTACAAACATGATAATGTTGGTTTTCTCTGAACAGGATCATAAAGTGGCATTCTTTTTTAAACCTAGACAACCAAAAGATGTGGCAGAGAGCAGGTGTTCAAAAAGGAGAGATTAAATCAAATTTCTGGGAGGCTGAGTAAATGATGAAAATGAGGAACTTGGTCTCCTTGAAAACATTGTGCCTTAGATTTAATCTGTCATCATCAATTGATGATTTTTTTAAATCAAAAAGCCTGAAGATTATTTTAAAACCTGAACCTGAATATTCAAAAAATTTGTTATAGAATTTTTACTACTTTATGTCTATTGTATGAGATGTACTTAATGATATGACACTAAGGGTATTGAAGATAAATTTAAAGCAATTGTATTCCTAAAATGAAAATTGTAGTTTCTATTTAATAGATAATTTGATTGCTATTTGATAAATAATAGCTTTCATTATAGGAAGTTATGGTAGCTTTTCCTAATTCTACTAGGTTTTTTATTTTCTTCCCATGTAATCTTTTTTTGGTGGGGGGAGGGCAGGTTGGGGAGGGAGGCGGGAAGGCCTCTTCTATCAGTCTTTCATTTATCTATTTTCATCCATCTTTGTTCTTTGGCCCATGTGGGCTTCCCATCACGGTGGCCTCTGTTGTCGCAGAGCATGGGCTCTGGGTGCATGCGCTCCAGGGCTCCAAAGCTCTGGCTCGGTAATTGGACACATGGGTCCAGTCGCTCTGCGGCACGTGGTATCTTCCCAGGCCAGGGATTGAACTGGCGCCCCTTGCACTGCAAGGCAGTGTCCTTACCCATTGGACCACCAGGGAAGTCCCCCATGTAATCTTTATATATTGCATATCTAGCTCTCATACTTGACATTTTATCTGTGATTCATTTTACTTTTTATACGGCTGTATTTCACATTTTAAGTCATTATACTTACTATAGGTCAAAAGCAACATTGCCTCTTATAAATTTATTTTCTTTTGCAAAGTGTTCTTATTAATTTTATATAATTAAAAACTGATAGATAATTTACATGCATTTTCTTAGTTTATTATATAAATGTTAAAATTTTAAAGTAATTAATATGACTTAGATTGTAAGGTTTTTACAAGAGTAAATAAACTCTTTTCAAACTTATATAAAATTGAGTTATTTTATTACAAACATGATTTGGTTTCTCTGAACAGGATCATAAAGTGGCATTCTTTTTTAAACCTAGACAACCAAAAGATGTGGCAGAGAGCAGGTGTTCAAAAGGAGATTAAATCAAATTTCTGGGAGGCTGAGTAAATGATGAAAATGAGGAACTTGGTCTCCTTGAAAACATTGTGCCTTAGATTTAATCTGTCATCATCAATTGATGATTTTTTTAAATCAAAAAGCCTGAAGATTATTTTAAAACCTGAACCTGAATATTCAAAAAATTTGTTATAGAATTTTTACTACTTTATGTCTATTGTATGAGATGTACTTAATGATATGACACTAAGGGTATTGAAGATAAATTTAAAGCAATTGTATTCCTAAAATGAAAATTGTAGTTTCTATTTAATAGATAATTTGATTGCTATTTGATAAATAATAGCTTTCATTATAGGAAGTTATGGTAGCTTTTCCTAATTCTACTAGGTTTTTTATTTTCTTCCCATGTAATTTTTTTTGGTGGGGGAGGGCAGGTTGGGGAGGGAGGCGGGAAGGCCTCTTCTATCAGTCTTTCATTTATCTATTTTCATCCATCTTTGTTCTTTGGCCCATGTGGGCTTCCCATCACGGTGGCCTCTGTTGTCGCAGAGCATGGGCTCTGGGTGCATGCGCTCCAGGGCTCCAAAGCTCTGGCTCGGTAATTGGACACATGGGTCCAGTCGCTCTGCGGCACGTGGTATCTTCCCAGGCCAGGGATTGAACTGGCGCCCCTTGCACTGCAAGGCAGTGTCCTTACCCATTGGACCACCAGGGAAGTCCCCCATGTAATCTTTATATATTGCATATCTAGCTCTCATACTTGACATTTTATCTGTGATTCATTTTACTTTTTATACGGCTGTATTTCACATTTTAAGTCATTATACTTACTATAGGTCAAAAGCAACATTGCCTCTTATAAATTTATTTTCTTTTGCAAAGTGTTCTTATTAATTTTATATAATTAAAAACTGATAGATAATTTACACATGCATTTTCTTAGTTTATTATATAAATGTTAAAATTTTAAAGTAATTAATATGACTTAGATTGTAAGGTTTTTACAAGAGTAAATAAACTCTTTTTCAAACTTATATAAAGTGATTTGTGCATGCCAAAAAAATGTTCTTAAAAATGTATAATAGTCTAACTTTCAGCTTGAGATTATTATGATAGGATCTGTAATTTATAGAAAAAATTAGAATATATGAATGAGTTTCAGATTTCTCAAGCATGGAAGGAGTGTGTGTTTCTGTATACACATAAGTATATACAGATAATTATAGCCAAGAATTAAAGAGTTTTCTTAACGGTAAATCATGAAGTAAATTGTACAGAGTTACCTGGCAATAAAACAAATACCAGTTTCCAGTGAACAGTTTATGTTTTAGTCTTGATTTTGCACTTCTTAACTACTAACAAGCAAGGACTTAATAATGTTATAAAAATAATTATCTTTTGATTAAAAAAATACATTGTTGTAGAACCCAAGTTCACATGCCTGATGCACAGAGAACCAAACAAACCAAAACAGCAGAGTTTGGAGCAGAAAAAGGTTTATTGCAAGGGCTAAGCAAGGAATATTGGTGGATCATATTCAAGGAAGCCTTAACTCTCCACTGAGTTTCAGGGAAGAGTTTCTGTGGGGAAAGTTCAGGGGGAAATCTGCAGGGTGTATGACCTTTCCTCTGATTGGTGAGGTCCATGGGATGTATGACCTTCCTCTGATTGGTTGGTGGTGAGGCAGCTTGGGTCATATCACAGGAGTCACAATCATCAACCTCTGGTTCCAAGCCTGTCCATTTTTGTGTGCATGAGGTAGAGGAACACAGAAATGCATATCAGGTTGTAAAATCAGTGCACCCATTTTGGACCACCAGGGAAGTCCCCCATGTAATCTTTATATATTGCATATCTAGCTCTCATACTTGACATTTTATCTGTGATTCATTTTACTTTTTATACGGCTGTATTTCACATTTTAAGTCATTATACTTACTATAGGTCAAAAGCAACATTGCCTCTTATAAATTTATTTTCTTTTGCAAAGTGTTCTTATTAATTTTATATAATTAAAAACTGATAGATAATTTACACATGCATTTTCTTAGTTTATTATATAAATGTTAAAATTTTAAAGTAATTAATATGACTTAGATTGTAAGGTTTTTACAAGAGTAAATAAACTCTTTTTCAAACTTATATAAAGTGATTTGTGCATGCCAAAAAAATGTTCTTAAAAATGTATAATAGTCTAACTTTCAGCTTGAGATTATTATGATAGGATCTGTAATTTATAGAAAAAATTAGAATATATGAATGAGTTTCAGATTTCTCAAGCATGGAAGGAGTGTGTGTTTCTGTATACACATAAGTATATACAGATAATTATAGCCAAGAATTAAAGAGTTTTCTTAACGGTAAATCATGAAGTAAATTGTACAGAGTTACCTGGCAATAAAACAAATACCAGTTTCCAGTGAACAGTTTATGTTTTAGTCTTGATTTTGCACTTCTTAACTACTAACAAGCAAGGACTTAATAATGTTATAAAAATAATTATCTTTTGATTAAAAAAATACATTGTTGTAGAACCCAAGTTCACATGCCTGATGCACAGAGAACCAAACAAACCAAAACAGCAGAGTTTGGAGCAGAAAAAGGTTTATTGCAAGGGCTAAGCAAGGAATATTGGTGGATCATATTCAAGGAAGCCTTAACTCTCCACTGAGTTTCAGGGAAGAGTTTCTGTGGGGAAAGTTCAGGGGGAAATCTGCAGGGTGTATGACCTTTCCTCTGATTGGTGAGGTCCATGGGATGTATGACCTTCCTCTGATTGGTTGGTGGTGAGGCAGCTTGGGTCATATCACAGGAGTCACAATCATCAACCTCTGGTTCCAACCAGCCTGAGGTCCATCTGCTTGTGCTCAGCCTGAAGTTAGCATTGATAGCCTGGTTAGAGGAACACAGAAATGCATATCAGGTTGTCATATTTATGCCTAGAGAAGGAACCAGGAACTGGTCTTGTTCTTTAGTAGCTAAGGTGTATCTGACTCTGCAACCCCAGGGACTGTAACCCACCAGGCTCATCTGTCCTTGGAATTTTCCAAGCAAGAACGCTGGAATTGGTTGCTATTTCCTTCACCACGGGATCTTCCTGTCCCAGGAATTGAACCCGTGTCTCTTGTATTATCAGGCAGATTCTTTACCACTGAGCCATCTAAGTTATTAACTGTCTTTTCTTTGTTTCTTTTCTTTCTTTTTCTGACAATGAAATATTAGCTGATTTTTTCCTAATTTAAAAAATTTAAAATTCGAGACGTTAATATTTTATTTATTTCTTTAAATTGAGTACAGTTGATTTACAATGTTTAGTTTCAGGTGTACAGCAACATGATACTTTTAGAAATAAGTTGACTATTGTCTTCCAACATCTTAATTTATACTAAAAAAATATTGTTTGCTAATTAAAAATTTTAATTCAATAGAATTCACAGTCTATTTAGCTAGATTCATTGTACCTGCACTTTATACAGCTAACATTGTGAAAAAAATAGCATCAGCAACAAGAACACCACAAATCTTTACGGAAAGGAGAGTAAATAATGATGCTATCACATAATAAATAGTAAATAACTTAAATAAATATACCAAAGTGACACAATAATATCAATGAATCTGAGTAATAACATATTAAGTTAAAAAGTAAACTCAAATGATCACATAGAATTATAGTCCATTAAAATATTTAACATGTCTATATGCTATATGCATATATATTTAAGTCTCCATATATACATTCTATATTTATATACATCCTTTTTACTAAAGCATATAATGCAATTTGAGATTGATTATGTAGTGATTAATGTGCAACTCAGGATGATTTTTAATCAATATAGGGAGGGACAGGAGGCTTGATATTAAGAGGAGAGGAACCACACTGTTGATTGTAGGTTCATCGAGGTTTTAGTTTTTCTTTGTGCTGGAAGGCTCAAGATTGGCATTTGTGCTATTAAAAAATACAAGTAATTAATAACAATAAAAGTGAACAATTCAGGGACTAATTACCAGTAAGAATATATCTTGAATCAAACTGTCTGGAGTTTTCTTAGATTCTGGTTTTACTATTAGCTCTTTTTCCTAAGTTGTCTTCATTTTTCAGACTTTTTGGTTTTCAGTATATTTCTGAAACTATTTCCCATATAGTTTTTGCGCTGTCTTCTATTTATCGCTTTCTTTTTGGTATTTAAAAATTTTATCTTTATTTGATTCCTTTTGATCATTTTTATTTTGTAAGGGAGAGGAAAATTTCCCCTTCTTCCATTCTCAATTCTTTGACAGCCTAATAACTAAATTGACATAGGATTGATTAACAAGGAGAAAAAAAATGCACAAATTTAATTTTGTACATATAGAAAATCAAAAATATGAAACTAAAAGTAGTGACCTAAGTAAGTTACTTTGTTTTTATACCCTTTCAACAACGAAATAATTATTTATGAAGAATTGACAAAAGTGGTCTTGTGGTGCCAAATCACCAGAGAAGTAATGAAGTTTGTTTACACAACTTCCTTGGCCATGAATTCTCTATCTTTGGTGTTATGGATGCCTTCTGGCCTCCAGGTGCAAGGAGGGTACCCTTACATGTAACAGTATTTCCAGTTTTCAAGGGGGAAAAATGACAGAGTGTCCTTCTCATGCCAGGTGTTTCTTAAATAACTTTAATTCAAAGTAATTAATATGCCAAAGTGAGACATTTTGAGATGATCTGCCCTAAACCCCAGCAGTTCCTCCCACTGAAATTTCTCTGGAAGTTTCACATGTTAAAACCTGAGATGATGACTGGGGAGAAGAATCAGAGTTGTAACAGCATGGCAAGATATCTACAAAGGGGGCAAAGAACCTAGATTAGAATAAGAATGAACAAACAGAAAATAAGAAATCAAAGAATGTTTCCTATACCCCAATAAACCAGTCTCCCAATCCTAGAAATAGATCAATCCAATAAAATGGCTACACTTCCTTTAAGTGACAGTAAGCACTGACTTTTTCTTTTAGTAGATTTAAGTTAAACAGTATTTGTCCTGTTTGATTTACATAGAAGCATCATTCCCCCCAGAGATTACACAAGTTTCTATTTGCTGGGCAGACAGGGACTCATTGCTCTTAGTTGAGAATGGTATGGGGTATGAAATTTTAATGAGTACTCCTGAGATTTTGTAAAAAAAAATTATCTATGTTGTAAAATTAGTTCCTTGGTCAGGTTCAGTCCATAGAGGAGTGGGAAAATATGAAATGTTCTCAGTTATTACTTTCTCTACCCTTGTGGTATTGCTGTGCTTAGTCAGATAACATTCAGTCTGTCCAGTAAACATGCAGACAATAATAAAACAGTGAGAGGAACCTCAATCTGGAGGCAAGTCTAAAGAAATCCATATGTAGTGCTAGATAATTCAGTGTGGGCTTTGCAAGACTTCGTGGGGGATATTGATTTCTTCCAGAAAGTTGGTAAGATTTAGAAGTAGTGCCCTAGGAAATAATTTGCTCAGAAATCTTGTGGATGCCAGAGAAGGACTAATAGCCTTACAGTTCCATAATAATCCTCCACCTACTCACACGTCCCATTTAATAGAAGATGAGTACAAGCCTAAAGGTCAAAAGAAGAAAAGCCTATAGGATGTCTATTTTCATCAGTGTATAATCCACCTGATAACTGTTTGGCATTTTTTGGTATGCCTTTGTCTTTTCCAGATTCTGGGGCATTTGCCTGATAGAGATAAAGACAGGTTTAAAGTTGGTTGGAGAAAGAATAGGGGATTCAACTGGAGCTTCAATTTAGCAGCCTTGTTGGTCCGTTTGTTTCATAAAGATACAGCATCTCCTTACTATGCGCTTTGAACAATGGCAATTTTAGAAGGGGTGATTAGCTTGTCACCCAGAGCTGGTGTCTCCCAGGATATAGTTTTCAGTAATTTTCCCCAATAGAGCTTAACTCACAACTTTTATGTTGTGCTTTTTTCTTTCATTCTAGATGTTCATGGATGATCTTTCACTGTGTAGACAGGCATGTTATCTTACGAAATTATGAGAAGGCAGACATCGCATAGGGAGCATAAAAGTGAGTAAAGGAGCCTAATGTGAAAGGACTGGGTTTGTCTATGTAGGTGGCAGCTCTGGCTTCTGTGCACAAGCACGGGGCATCTCTGACACTACAGGGTCTGATTGACATATATGTGTGTGCGTGTTCAATCGTGTCTGACTCCTTGCCATCCCATGGACGGTATCCCACAAGTTTCCTCTGTCCATGGGAATTCTTTCATCAAGAATACTGTAGTGGGTTGCCAGTTCCTTCTCCAAGGGATCTTCCTGACCCAGGGATTGAACCTGCTACTCCTGTATTGGCAGACAGGTTCCATACTACTGATCCACCAAGGAAGCCCTGATTGGCATGAGCACAAAGAAATAGTGTTTGTGGAGAAGTAACAAAGGATTGGGCTTGCATGACTAATCACTGAAAACAGTAGCAGAATCTATTTATTTACTATTCTTGGATGTGAATTCCCTATCACTGGCAGTAAGGATGCACTACAGGTGCTGGGAGGGCACCCTTCCCATTGAAATTTATGTCTTGTTTTCTGGAGACAAAGGAGGGCATGTCCTTCTTGTGTAAGCTGTTTCTTAAGTAACTTTAATTAAAAAAACACAGTATGCCAAAGTGGCAAATTTGGGGGTGGCTTGTCCTGAAACTCTTCAATCCATTTTAAATGTCCCTATTTGTATTTTCAGATACATATATCTCCATTTTTATCTTGATATTTAGTCTTTAATTATGTGATATTTTGTCTGTTTTAAAATTTCTTTCCTAAACTCATCAGGTATTTTATGTTTCTGTTTTTTCTTTTTTTTGTTTTTTAGTTTCTGAATTTCTCATTAAACTTACTGATTTATATCTGCAAATGCTTGCTTCATTTTTTTCATATATGAGTACTGTACTAAATATTTCTTCTGCTTATATTCTGTTTCTGTGTTTTTGCATATTTCAATTTTTATTCATATTTTCTGTGACAGCTTTATGTGAATATTTCCTGTGTTGTTGGCTTGTTTTAGACTTCCTCACATTTTCATCCAGCAGTAACAGTATTTCTATCCTTGTATGGTGAGGGATTTGTATAGTTCACAATGTTACATAGTTCATAAGTAGCCTATTTAGAGAGATAGTGTAGTGGGATGTTAGTAGGTTGAGACCTTAGCTTCGGGCTTTCTGGGGAACTGGGTTTGTCTATGTAGGTGGCAAGCACGGGGCATCTCTGACACTACAGGGTCTGATTGACATATATGTGTGTGCGTGTTCAATCGTGTCTGACTCCTTGCCATCCCATGGACGGTATCCCACAAGTTTCCTCTGTCCATGGGAATTCTTTCATCAAGAATACTGTAGTGGGTTGCCAGTTCCTTCTCCAAGGGATCTTCCTGACCCAGGGATTGAACCTGCTACTCCTGTATTGGCAGACAGGTTCCATACTACTGATCCACCAAGGAAGCCCTGATTGGCATGAGCACAAAGAAATAGTGTTTGTGGAGAAGTAACAAAGGATTGGGCTTGCATGACTAATCACTGAAAACAGTAGCAGAATCTATTTATTTACTATTCTTGGATGTGAATTCCCTATCACTGGCAGTAAGGATGCACTACAGGTGCTGGGAGGGCACCCTTCCCATTGAAATTTATGTCTTGTTTTCTGGAGACAAAGGAGGGCATGTCCTTCTTGTGTAAGCTGTTTCTTAAGTAACTTTAATTAAAAAAACACAGTATGCCAAAGTGGCAAATTTGGGGGTGGCTTGTCCTGAAACTCTTCAATCCATTTTAAATGTCCCTATTTGTATTTTCAGATACATATATCTCCATTTTTATCTTGATATTTAGTCTTTAATTATGTGATATTTTGTCTGTTTTAAAATTTCTTTCCTAAACTCATCAGGTATTTTATGTTTCTGTTTTTTCTTTTTTTTGTTTTTTAGTTTCTGAATTTCTCATTAAACTTACTGATTTATATCTGCAAATGCTTGCTTCATTTTTTTCATATATGAGTACTGTACTAAATATTTCTTCTGCTTATATTCTGTTTCTGTGTTTTTGCATATTTCAATTTTTATTCATATTTTCTGTGACAGCTTTATGTGAATATTTCCTGTGTTGTTGGCTTGTTTTAGACTTCCTCACATTTTCATCCAGCAGTAACAGTATTTCTATCCTTGTATGGTGAGGGATTTGTATAGTTCACAATGTTACATAGTTCATAAGTAGCCTATTTAGAGAGATAGTGTAGTGGGATGTTAGTAGGTTGAGACCTTGCTTTGGGGGAAGATAGTGATTCTGCTTTTGAAATAGCTTCTTCTTCTTTTCTTTTTTCTTTTTCTTTTCTCTTGTAATACCCTGATTTCTACCATATGCTTTCTTTTCTTGAATGAGTATCCAAAAAAAAGAAAAAAACAAAAACCTTCTCCATACCCACCATCAAATAGTATTATCAGGAGACTCTTACCCCCTTGTCATGCAAATAGTCAAGCCCCTTCTTTCAATTCCTTAGGAACCCTGCTCTGACTCACCCTGTTGCAGTCATGTTTTGAGTATTCTGCTACATCAGGCAAGGGCTTCCCTGGTGGCTCAGACAATAAAGTATCCGCCTGAAATGGGGGAGACCTAGGTTTGGAAGATCCCCTGGAGAAGGAAATGGAAACCAGCTCCAGTATTGTTGCCTGGAAGTCCCCATGGATAGAGGAGCCTCATGGGCTACTTCTAAAGGCAAGCATGTTTTTTATGGGGGCGTGATTTTATGGGTTTTCTGCCACCAGTGACCTTGGATAGGTTCCTCTTTTCCATGCTACCTCTACTGGACTCTGCTCAGATAGTGAGTCAGGAGATGACTGCCAGATTTTAATGTTTTAGTTTTTGACTTACATATATGCTGAACTTTTGTCATATTCTCTTTCCCAAGTTATATTTGAGATAGTGTTATTTGCTGTTGAATCTCCATCAGTGAAGTTTCAGAGGAATGTAGGAAGAGGTTCAGATTTAGGCAGCTGCCATGCTTTTTCAGGAACCCTGCAGCCAATATGGTTTTAAGCATGAGTCTTTATTGACTGGTGCCTCATTGAGAGGCTCATATTCCCTCCTGTTTATTCTGCAGCTCTTGGTGGTGCTTGTGTTATATGCAGGCTGTCTATCTGTTTAAACATCATTTGTGGTTGCTTCCTCTCTGTAGCCTTGACGGTCTTCCATTCACTGTTTTATTGGGACAGAGATTTTAAACCCTTTTTATTGGTGCACAAAACATAACAAGCTACCTGCACAATGGCAGTTCACTTCTGTACACCATCAAACAATGTAATGAAAGCTCCCTTTCCCCAGACTGCTTGTGTGAATGAGAATGAGGGACCTCATCTTTCTGGATGACTCTGCTCTGAGCCAGAGTGCTCAGCTTGCATGTGAAGCTGCAGTGGACTTCAGACTATTTTTATCCTCTCACCTTAAGAAGGGCACATCCTGCAAAACCTCGTGTATCAGTTCCCTTGTCTCGACTCCCCATGGAACCACAGTAGCCTGAATCATCTTTTTGAAATGCAAATATCATTTAGAAGAGCTAAAGATAAGAATAATTAACTTTTTAATATACCTTTATTTAATAATAAAACTATCACTTCCATTAGCAGTTGCCAAGGAAAAACAGGGCAAGTTTAAAGATAGAAGGTACAGCTGTAAAGCTAGTCTTATTAATAATGCTGAGGTTGGGCAAAGTCGGATTAGATATCATCATGAAGGTCTCTGAGATTTGCTTCTAATGGATGGGATATGATAGAAACATATTTGAGAGGAAGCTCCCTCTATTTTTTCCCAAGGTTTAGTTGTAAAACTGGATAGAGGAGCCTCATGGGCTACTTCTAAAGGCAAGCATGTTTTTTATGGGGGCGTGATTTTATGGGTTTTCTGCCACCAGTGACCTTGGATAGGTTCCTCTTTTCCATGCTACCTCTACTGGACTCTGCTCAGATAGTGAGTCAGGAGATGACTGCCAGATTTTAATGTTTTAGTTTTTGACTTACATATATGCTGAACTTTTGTCATATTCTCTTTCCCAAGTTATATTTGAGATAGTGTTATTTGCTGTTGAATCTCCATCAGTGAAGTTTCAGAGGAATGTAGGAAGAGGTTCAGATTTAGGCAGCTGCCATGCTTTTTCAGGAACCCTGCAGCCAATATGGTTTTAAGCATGAGTCTTTATTGACTGGTGCCTCATTGAGAGGCTCATATTCCCTCCTGTTTATTCTGCAGCTCTTGGTGGTGCTTGTGTTATATGCAGGCTGTCTATCTGTTTAAACATCATTTGTGGTTGCTTCCTCTCTGTAGCCTTGACGGTCTTCCATTCACTGTTTTATTGGGACAGAGATTTTAAACCCTTTTTATTGGTGCACAAAACATAACAAGCTACCTGCACAATGGCAGTTCACTTCTGTACACCATCAAACAATGTAATGAAAGCTCCCTTTCCCCAGACTGCTTGTGTGAATGAGAATGAGGGACCTCATCTTTCTGGATGACTCTGCTCTGAGCCAGAGTGCTCAGCTTGCATGTGAAGCTGCAGTGGACTTCAGACTATTTTTATCCTCTCACCTTAAGAAGGGCACATCCTGCAAAACCTCGTGTATCAGTTCCCTTGTCTCGACTCCCCATGGAACCACAGTAGCCTGAATCATCTTTTTGAAATGCAAATATCATTTAGAAGAGCTAAAGATAAGAATAATTAACTTTTTAATATACCTTTATTTAATAATAAAACTATCACTTCCATTAGCAGTTGCCAAGGAAAAACAGGGCAAGTTTAAAGATAGAAGGTACAGCTGTAAAGCTAGTCTTATTAATAATGCTGAGGTTGGGCAAAGTCGGATTAGATATCATCATGAAGGTCTCTGAGATTTGCTTCTAATGGATGGGATATGATAGAAACATATTTGAGAGGAAGCTCCCTCTATTTTTTCCCAAGGTTTAGGCTTCTGTAAAACTGATCATGACTTTGTGAAAGAAGTTACATTTTGTAATGCCTGGGTGCTTACAAGTGTAGAACAGAAGCAAGAGTTGGCTCCCACAATCACTAATTGACAGAATGATTTAATATTGAGTGACTATTTCAGTAATAATTTTCAAAACTGGTGGAAGGAAATGCTCTGGAAAAATGTGGTTAAGGGCTGAATCACTGTGAAAGCACTATTTCAGTAAGTGACACTAATTGCAAAGTAATGGCCATATACTTCGCATTCAAACTTATGCTGACAGATCAATGTTTTATTATTTTTTAATTTACCACCTTATAAATCGAGTTGGACTGCCAGAACTCCTTCTTGTATTTTATTTTGGAAATGAACCTAGGCATTTTTAGCAGGTTTCTGCTTGATACATGCCAAATGCAGGTTCTTAATTTAAACTTATATTATGGCAGAACCAACTACCCTTCTTAAAATCTTAAAGGTCTATCAAAATTTCTTCCAAATCTTGGTCTCTAGGGGTTTTTAACTAACCTATAAAAATATGATTTCTCTTGACACTTGGGATGTCATATTTCCAGGGTGAAAGTAGCTCTTTTTCAATATCTTTCAATTTCTATCCTTTCAGGTATTTAAGGAATACAGCTTTGCTCAGCATAGTTATGTATTGGGAAAATATTTCTGTTATTAATGCTACTGATTAAAGGTTGAAATGTTGTCTTTGACAAGATTTTTATTGCTAGAGTCACATTTCATTTTATTTATTCTGAGTACAAACAAGCATCTTCTTTAATGCATGCTTGATGTTAATGTATGATTTGAGGACAAAGTAGTCCCTGGTGAATTCTGCAGCTACTCCTGGGAAAGCCAGGTCTACAGAGCTAAGTCCAAAAAAGAATACAACTGAGCATCTTGGTTTTTCCTGTTAATAGTAGTTTATTATTTTTCCATTAATTGATATTCATGCAATGTCAATAAATATTTTCCCCTATGTGTCCTAAGAGTCTTTCAGTGTCACTTTTCCAAAGATTTTGATTGCAACGTGTCCTTGTGCCCTTCCAAAGCTACTTTTCTGTGAAAGAGGGGAAAAAACCCCATCATTGCTGCTGCCAAATGTATGTAAAGCACCCTGTATTACAAGTTATTTCCCAAAGGGCTTAGATTTGTGTGTAATGGGTAGTGGGAAGAGGATGGTACTTGCAACGGGGAAGAAATAGATTCTGTAGATCCATAGTCACATAGTCACTTCCTAAAACATAAGATCAAACTTTCTATACTTCCTCTTCATCTCAACCATTTTAATTTCTCTGTTTAAAAGAATCTTTACTGTTATTATTGTGTTAACAATGATCAAGCTCATATCGTTTGAATGCTTACTATGTTGTAGACCTTATAATTATTTTAGTGGCTTTGTCTTATAAAATACCTATATCATATACTCTATTCATAATAATAGTACAATATTATGTAGAAGACATTGGACTTCCAAGGTGGTGCAATGGTAAAGAATCTATCTTCCAGTGCAAGAGATGCAAGTGACATGGGTTTGATCCTTGGATCAAGAAAATCCCTGTGAGTAGGAAATGTCAACCCACTCCAGTATTCTTGCCTGGAAAATTTCATGGACAGCGGAGCCTGATGGGCTACAGTACATGGAGTTGCAAAGACCTGGATGCAATTGAGCATGCAGGTACATGCATGTGTAGAAGACCTTATTAATTATGCTGTTTCCAATCCTCATTTGAAATATCAGAAGAGTATCTTAGGATTGTATTTTGGATTTAAGAAAGCAACACATATAAAATATCTAGCATAAGGCTTACACACTGTAATATTATTCTGACATGTAAACCTAACTTATGAAAAATTGAGAATTTGAAACAATTTAGGCTCTCACACCTTTGACTAAGACATAGGAGTAAATAAGCCAGTGAAAATAAATTCATCATGTCTAATGTCATCAAGAAGATTATTCATATGATCCCTTGTGACTTTTCCAACAGCCCTCACTTCTTTCACAAGAACAAGTTGAAGATAAAGAGTAGGAAAACAAGAGACCAAGCAAAGATGAGTTCTATTCCAAGTTGCTCATTGGTTTTATCTGTCACATTATCTGTACTCTGAAAATGGCACTCATATCATGACAAATCCTTATCTTGGGCTAAGAAGCAGGCTTTTGGAGGGATAAAGAAGAACTACCATTTTATTTTTTCCTTTTTATCAAAATAACCAGGTCTTTCTACATTTAATGACAAAAAATTTTGTATAATGGAAGAGGATGGTACTTGCAACGGGAAGAAATAGATTCTGTAGATCCATAGTCACATAGTCCTTCCTAAAACATAAGATCAAACTTTCTATACTTCCTCTTCATCTCAACCATTTTAATTTCTCTGTTTAAAAGAATCTTTACTGTTATTATTGTGTTAACAATGATCAAGCTCATATCGTTTGAATGCTTACTATGTTGTAGACCTTATAATTATTTTAGTGGCTTTGTCTTATAAAATACCTATATCATATACTCTATTCATAATAATAGTACAATATTATGTAGAAGACATTGGACTTCCAAGGTGGTGCAATGGTAAAGAATCTATCTTCCAGTGCAAGAGATGCAAGTGACATGGGTTTGATCCTTGGATCAAGAAAATCCCTGTGAGTAGGAAATGTCAACCCACTCCAGTATTCTTGCCTGGAAAATTTCATGGACAGCGGAGCCTGATGGGCTACAGTACATGGAGTTGCAAAGACCTGGATGCAATTGAGCATGCAGGTACATGCATGTGTAGAAGACCTTATTAATTATGCTGTTTCCAATCCTCATTTGAAATATCAGAAGAGTATCTTAGGATTGTATTTTGGATTTAAGAAAGCAACACATATAAAATATCTAGCATAAGGCTTACACACTGTAATATTATTCTGACATGTAAACCTAACTTATGAAAAATTGAGAATTTGAAACAATTTAGGCTCTCACACCTTTGACTAAGACATAGGAGTAAATAAGCCAGTGAAAATAAATTCATCATGTCTAATGTCATCAAGAAGATTATTCATATGATCCCTTGTGACTTTTTCCAACAGCCCTCACTTCTTTCACAAGAACAAGTTGAAGATAAAAGAGTAGGAAAACAAGAGACCAAGCAAAGATGAGTTCTATTCCAAGTTGCTCATTGGTTTTATCTGTCACATTATCTGTACTCTGAAAAATGGCACTCATATCATGACAAATCCTTATCTTGGGCTAAGAAGCAGGATTTTGGAGGGATAAAGAAGAACTACCATTTTATTTTTTCCTTTTTATCAAAATAAATAGGTCTTTCTACATTTAATGACATAGTATGCAAAAGTATTAAATAGTATAATAGAAGTGTTCATTGAATAGATTGAAAAGAAATTTTATTTCCAAATTACATAAACCAACTCAGAAGACATATTCCAGCATTCTTAGTATAGACTAGCATTTCCTGATTCATAGCTTTTTAAATTTTTTAATTATTTATTTTTATTTCTGGCTGCACTGGGTCTTCTTTGCTGTGCACGGGCTTTCTGTAGTTGCAGTGAAACAGGGGCTACTGTCTAGTTTTAGTGCTTTTGCTTCCCATTGCAGTAGCTTCTCTTGGAGCACCAGCGGTTTGTGTGAGGGCTTCGGTAGTTGCATCAAAGGACATGTTGCCCTGAGACACATGGGATCTTCCCAGACCAGAGATCGAACCCATGCCCACTGCAATGGCAGGTGGAGTCTTAATCACTGGACCACTAGGAAGTCCCTGATTCTTGAATTGAAATAATTGACTCGATATATTTCAGAGAGTACAGGGTTCTTTATTCTACTCCATGAAAAAGACACATGTATGCTGGTTTAAAGGGACAAGTAAATATGAAATGGGAAGTCCACTTTTCCTTCATACTAGAGGAAGAACTAGGATTTTATCAACAGGAGAAGAAAATATAAAGGTCAGTCTTTGAAAGTTAAAATAGATATCACCAGGACAACTTTGTTAAGCACTGCACTGCATTGATTATTGTATTTTTTTAGTCACGGTAAGGCATGAAAAGTCTTATCCAAAAGGAAAACGCCTGTTTTCTTTGACTCCTTTGCTTCCTTGCTCAAAACAGTGAAAATAAATTCATCATGTCTAATGTCATCAAGAAGATTATTCATATGATCCCTTGTGACTTTTCCAACAGCCCTCACTTCTTTCACAAGAACAAGTTGAAGATAAAGAGTAGGAAAACAAGAGACCAAGCAAAGATGAGTTCTATTCCAAGTTGCTCATTGGTTTTATCTGTCACATTATCTGTACTCTGAAAAATGGCACTCATATCATGACAAATCCTTATCTTGGGCTAAGAAGCAGGATTTTGGAGGGATAAAGAAGAACTACCATTTTATTTTTTCCTTTTTATCAAAATAAATAGGTCTTTCTACATTTAATGACATAGTATGCAAAAGTATTAAATAGTATAATAGAAGTGTTCATTGAATAGATTGAAAAGAAATTTTATTTCCAAATTACATAAACCAACTCAGAAGACATATTCCAGCATTCTTAGTATAGACTAGCATTTCCTGATTCATAGCTTTTTAAATTTTTTAATTATTTATTTTTATTTCTGGCTGCACTGGGTCTTCTTTGCTGTGCACGGGCTTTCTGTAGTTGCAGTGAAACAGGGGCTACTGTCTAGTTTTAGTGCTTTTGCTTCCCATTGCAGTAGCTTCTCTTGCGGAGCACCAGCGGTTTGTGTGAGGGCTTCGGTAGTTGCATCAAAGGACATGTTGCCCTGAGACACATGGGATCTTCCCAGACCAGAGATCGAACCCATGCCCACTGCAATGGCAGGTGGAGTCTTAATCACTGGACCACTAGGAAGTCCCTGATTCTTGAATTGAAATAATTGACTCGATATATTTCAGAGAGTACAGGGTTCTTTATTCTACTCCATGAAAAAGACACATGTATGCTGGTTTAAAGGGACAAGTAAATATGAAATGGGAAGTCCACTTTTCCTTCATACTAGAGGAAGAACTAGGATTTTATCAACAGGAGAAGAAAATATAAAGGTCAGTCTTTGAAAGTTAAAATAGATATCACCAGGACAACTTTGTTAAGCACTGCACTGCATTGATTATTGTATTTTTTTAGTCACGGTAAGGCATGGAAAAGTCTTATCCAAAAGGAAAACGCCTGTTTTCTTTGACTCCCCTTTGCTTCCTTGCTCAAAACAGAATTCTCATCATCTGAAACTCTTAATATATGTATATATGATTTATAAATCTATTAAGCAATTTTAATGAATTCAATTATATGTATATATACGTATATTCATATTCTAAAAATGACTTCCTACTGCTGCTGCATAGTCACTTCAGTCCTGTCCGACTCTGGGCCATTCTATGGCTTCTCTCTCCAGGCAAAAGTATCAGAGTGGGTTGCCATGCCCTCTTCCAGGGGATCCTCCCTACCCAGGGATAGAACCCAGGTCTCCTGCATTGCAGGCAGATTCTTTACCACTGAACCACTAGGCAGTCCCAAAATGGCTTACACTTATTATTTAAGCCGGATACATATATCAGTCACTGAATTTGGTGGGATTTAAGACATTAATGTAGTTTTTCAAAATATAAAAATAGCAGGCATGCTGGACCCCCAGGGTTTAATATGGTGATGGCAAATACACTGGTACTAATTCCCTATCACCCCTTGCCAACTCAGCACATAGTTCTCACTTATTCTCACCTCATATATCTGTCCCATACACACAGAGTGCCAGATTAGTGACCCATTTGGATTCTGTGCTACCTGAATCATTGAGAAAGATCTCATATAGTTCTTCAATAAATGCTAATGAAAGTTTTTTTCAGGCTTTATAAACTTATATTGACTTGATATTTAGCCATCTTGTTATGCACAGAGAACTCAATCTTATTTTTTCTAGTTTTCTCTAAACGTATTACAATGTTTTTTTTGTGGCCATTACCCCTTGCCTATGAGTACTTTTAATGGTTTGATGTTTACGGATGTGACCTACCCTTTAATAGACACATTGCCTTCTTAGCACAACAGCAGAAAGCTGCAATGCTGTTTGCCCTCAGTGATTAAGTGTGTGGCTGGGAAGAAAATGGTTCTTCACTTGCTTTGGATTGCTTTCCTGTATTACCCCACTGTGAAGACTACGACTTCTGTACAGCATTTATAACAGGAGTATAATGTCCACTCTAAAAGTCAGTACAACATAGAGTCAAGGTAGATTTGAATGGTTGCTTGCCTACTTGTTTGTTCCTCTTGCTGAAAATGTGCTCTCTTCAAAATTACATCAAACCAAGGAAATTAAATCTCTCAGCTATTTTTACAAAGAGAATCTCTTATTTTTTATAAAGTAATTAGTTAATGGAAAGGGAAATAACTTGAAAACAGAAGGATCAAAGCCTCCTCTTCAGTTATTCCAATTTCATTTTCAAATTCAAATCTTGAAGTTCTAACATTTTTTAATGCTCATGAAATAATGCCACACTTTAAATGTTATCTTTGGAGAGGGCAAGACATGCTTATCCATACCATAATATACCTTATAGCTTTTTAATTAGTACCGACACTTCATAAATATTAACTAGAAACAACTTTCTCCTCTTAAATTTCACTTCTTCCTTCCTGTCCTGTCTTCTTCTTCTCTCCTTCCTGAGATTAAATATGTTTGCTGAATTTATTTGAATATCCAATGTTAAAATATATTAACAGCAAAATTATTTATCCAAAGCCACAGCACATACATACATATGGACCATTACTGCATTGACAGTTGCAATTTTTATAATCTCCCTAGAATCCTAGCACAGACTATCAGAGGAAGCTGAAGGCACCAAGAGTGACTTGCTTTTGTTAAGAAGAGAAGGCCATGTTGGTGAATTAGGATTACAATTTAATTATTAAAAAACCTAGCTGAACACCATTTCTGGCTTTTCAGTTTCAAGTTATTTAATCATTCACTCTAAACCCAAATTTCTTAATTCATAATATGGGGGATATACTCCCATGTTATATATCCCCATATTGTATGTATATAAGCCTGTCTTTATATAGTTATTATCAGGCTCAAAGAAGATACTGTGTAGACAATGCTTGGCATAGTGCCTGCACAAGACGGCTTCGAAAACAATAGCTTCCTTGATGATATTGAGTGGCAATAAAGTTTAGTTCTTAGTCACTTGTTAACATGCAATAGTTTTTGCAGAAAAACAATTATTCAAGAATTAGAAAACACATTTTATCCTTGTTACTCTTCTTTATCAGTTTGGGAAAGGAATAATCATCTATATGTGTTATGCTTATATTTTAAATGGCTGTTGCTCTGAATTTATTCTAAAAAATATTATTAATAACTTTTCTCAGTTTTCTCAAATTTCACAGTTTCAAACAGTGCTCAGTGTGTTCTATGATATTTTAGCACAAACCCTACTTTTTTTGGACTTAATTTTGGAAGTATAGTTTAAGGGCTGGATTTAAGAGGACTGTAAGAACTTTAAGTCAATGGAGAGTTAGGGAAGTCATCTAATTGAAAAGATGGGTTATTAAGTGCTATTTTAGGAAGATTATTTTGAGGACTAAATACACTGAAATGGGAATGTAAAACATTCTTTTAAAACTGGAATTTCATATATAAGTAAAGTAATCAGGAACTCAATAAGGGGCAACTATAAATTAGAAGATTTATAGAACAAACATCGGAGGACTTGAGGATCAAATAGACTTTACCATTTTTGCAAAATAAATATCTGATAGTGCTCCTTCTTTGCTTGAAATCTTTTGATCATTTCACAATGCTCTGAAAACATATTCCCCATATTCTTAACATCACTATACTATTTTGATCTCAGATAAAAGCAGACCTAATGAAATGCGGCTGAAGTGACAAGGAGTTTATTACTGTAAAAAGAAGATAACCACACAAAAATTGACTCCAAAAAGCTACCATAGTATCTTCCAGGGTGTAATCCATTCTTCTATTCTGCCATTCTCTATATGTAGTTCTCATATGTCCTATACAACTACATGTTAAAGTTTTAACCCTTGGTATCTGTGAATGTGACTTCCCTTGGAAATGAGTCTTTGTAGATAAAATCAAGACAAGATGAAGTTATACTGAATTAGTGTGGGCCTGAACCCAATATTACTAGCATCCTTACGAGAAGATGAGAAGAGACTCATACACACACATAGAGGAGGAAGTTGGGTGAAGACACAGACAAGGGTATAGAGTAGCACTTTTTCTGGATGTTAGTGTTGGTCCCACATAGCTGTTGTAACAAAATATCACAGATTGGATACCTGAAAAGAAATTTATTTTTCACATTTGTGAAGGCTGGAAGTCTGAAATCATGCTGTTAGCATATTTAATTTCTTCTGAGGCCTTTCTCCTTGGCTTTCCAATGGCCATCTCTTTGCTGTACCCTCATATGGTTTTTCTTTTCTGAGCACACATCCCTGGTGGCTCTTCTTTTTATAAGAACATCAGTTCTATTGGATTACAGCCCCACCTGATGGCCTCGTTTAATTACTGATTTAATGGTGCTATCTTCAGAATCCCGAAAGGAGTTTTCTCAAATTTCACAGTTTCAAACAGTACTTTTTAAAAAGACTTAATTTTGGAAGTATAGTTTAAGTGGTGTATTGAAGAGTACTGTAAGATCTTTAAGTTAATGTAGAATTAGGGAATTCATCTAATTGAAATGATGGGTTATTAAGTGCTATTTTAGGAAGATTATTTTGAGGACTAAATACACTGAAATGGGAATGTAAAACATTCTTTTAAAACTGGAATTTCATATATAAGTAAAGTAATCAGGAACTCAATAAGGGGCAACTATAAATTAGAAGATTTATAGAACAAACATCGGAGGACTTGAGGATCAAATAGACTTTACCATTTTTGCAAAATAAATATCTGATAGTGCTCCTTCTTTGCTTGAAATCTTTTGATCATTTCACAATGCTCTGAAAACATATTCCCCATATTCTTAACATCACTATACTATTTTGATCTCAGATAAAAGCAGACCTAATGAAATGCGGCTGAAGTGACAAGGAGTTTATTACTGTAAAAAGAAGATAACCACACAAAAAAATTGACTCCAAAAAGCTACCATAGTATCTTCCAGGGTGTAATCCATTCTTCTATTCTGCCATTCTCTATATGTAGTTCTCATATGTCCTATACAACTACATGTTAAAGTTTTAACCCTTGGTATCTGTGAATGTGACTTCCCTTGGAAATGAGTCTTTGTAGATAAAATCAAGACAAGATGAAGTTATACTGAATTAGTGTGGGCCTGAACCCAATATTACTAGCATCCTTACGAGAAGATGAGAAGAGACTCATACACACACATAGAGGAGGAAGTTGGGTGAAGACACAGACAAGGGTATAGAGTAGCATTTTTTCTGGATGTTAGTGTTGGTCCCACATAGCTGTTGTAACAAAATATCACAGATTGGATACCTGAAAAGAAATTTATTTTTCACATTTGTGAAGGCTGGAAGTCTGAAATCATGCTGTTAGCATATTTAATTTCTTCTGAGGCCTTTCTCCTTGGCTTTCCAATGGCCATCTCTTTGCTGTACCCTCATATGGTTTTTCTTTTCTGAGCACACATCCCTGGTGGCTCTTCTTTTTATAAGAACATCAGTTCTATTGGATTACAGCCCCACCTGATGGCCTCGTTTAATTACTGATTTAATGGTGCTATCTTCAGAATCCCGAAAGGAGTTAGGACTTCAGTATGAATTTTGCAGTGGGGAAATTCAGTTCATAAAATCTCTTTAAGTAGATTTCCTTTCATGTCCAATTGGCCAGGGTTTAACAATATGACTAATCCTAATCACTGGCAAGAGAAAAGAGAACTGCATGGTTAGTTTATCCCAAATAAGATTTTATCTTTTAGATTAGGAAGGGGATTAGCTATATTGGACACATTGGGGGTATATATTTTAATGAAATTAGAGTTCTGCCTGTGTGAATGAAGAGCGAATAGCCTTATAATGACAATAAACCACCATCTCACACTATCTTCAAGGCCTTTTCTGATCTTGTTCCTGACTTTCTCTTTAGATTCATATATTTGTACTTCTTGCCTTGCTCTCAAGTTCAGTTAAGTTCAGTCGCTCAGTTGTGTCCGACTCTTTGTGACCCCATGGATTGCAGCATTCTAGGCTTCCCTGTCCTTCACCATCTCCCAGAACTTGCTGAAACTCATGTCCATTGATTCAGTGATGCCATCCAGCCATCTCGTCCTCTGTCATCCCCTTCTCGTTTTACCTTCCATTTTTCCCAACATCGGACTGTTTTCTAAAGGGTTGTTTCTTCACTTCAGGTGCCCGAAGTATTGGAGCTTCAACTTCAGCATTATTCCTTCCAATGGATATTCGGGGTTGATTTGCTTTAGGACTGACTGATTTGATCTCCTTGTAGTCCAAGGGATCTCAAGAACCTCCAACACCAGGGTTTAAAGGCATCAATTCTTCAGCTCTCAGCCTTTTTATGGCCCAACTCTCACATTACAAGACTACTGGGAAAGTCACAGCTTTGACTATGTGGACTTTTGTCGGCAAAGTGATGTCCCTGCTTTTGCATATGCTGACTAGGTTTGGCATAGCTTTTCTTCCAAGGAGTAACCGTCTTTTAATTTCATGGCTGCAGTCATCATCTGCAGTGATTTTGGAGCCCAAGAAAATAAAGTCTGTCACTGTTTCCATCGTTTCCCCATCTATTTGCCATGAACTGATGGGACCGGATGCCATTATTTTGTTTTTTTTGAATGTTGAGTTTTAGGCCAGCTTTTTCATTCTCCTCTTTCACCTTCATCAAGAGGCTCTTCAGTTCATCTTCACTTTCTACCATAAGTGTGATGTCATCTGCATACCTAAGGTTATTGATATTTCTCCTAGCAGTTTTGACTCCATCTTGTGCTTCATCCAGATTGGCATTTTGCATGACATACTCTGCATATAAATTAAATAAACAGGGTGACAATAAACAACCATGATCTACTCCTTTCCCAATTTGGAACTCTAGGCAAAATAATTTTTTTTCCTAATTTATCACATTCTTCTAATTTTAATACCTTTCTGCTGGTTGTGCCATCTAATTGCAATCTTGTCCTTTATGTCTTCATATAGCTCACCTCTCCCTATGCTTCAGGTCTCAGCTTAAGTGACATATCTTTGAAGACTGACTTTCTATATAGTACATATATTTCTCTATAGCATCCTGAATTTTTAAAAATGCTTACCACATACATTATTTAGACAACACTGTCTCCCATTTGAGACCTAAAATAAATTCAAGACAAGAATGCCCTTATCTGGCTTCCCCTGGTGGTTCAGTGGGTAAGGACACCGCCTTGCAGTGCAAGGGGCACCAGTTCGTTCCCTGACCTGGGAAGATCCCACGTGCCGCGGAGTGGCTGGACTGATGTGTCCAATTACCAAGCCGGAGCTCTGGCGTGCGTGTGCCCAGAGCCGGCGCTCTGTGACGACAGAGGCCACCGCGATGGGAGGCCCACAGGAGCCAAAGAATGAAGGCGGATGAAAGATAGAGAAATGAAAGACCAGTAGAAGTGGCCCGCCCACCTCCTCCCTCCCCACCCACCCCCCAAAAAAGATAAATAAACTTAAAATTTTTTTTTAAAAATGAATGCCCTTATCTGTCTCATTGATTTTTTTCAGCATGATTGCTTGACAGTCAGTAAATATTTGTTGATTGGCTTAATGCCTAGGAATGAGAAGCAGGAATATTAAAAGATAGTTTAGGTATCAGACTTAAGTATTTGAAAATGGTTCAATCCACTAGCTGAGTTACGGAAGACAAGAGGCAAAGATTATTTATAGAAACAGTGGAAAGTGTCACCATTAGGAAACTACTGATATTTAGATAAAGATATATTTCAGCAGGTAACAGGAGGCTCTGGTTCAATTCCTGGGTTGGGAGGATCCTCTGGAGAAGAAAATAGCTTATACACTACAGTATTCTTACCTGGAAAATCCCATGAACAGAGGAACCTGCCCACCTACAAAGAGTTGCAAAGAGTACAAGGAGTTGCAAAGAGTCAGACATGACTGAGCAACTAAGCACATGCACATTTTAGTGACTCAAGTATGTAAAGTAACATAGAAGAATATTTTCAACACTCTGCATCTGTGTTATGTTTAAATTTGATAAACATGCCAAAATTTAGATGCTTAAAATTACTTGTGTCATTTATTGTCATGCAGCTAAATAAATTATTTAAGTGAATTTGATTATTTCCTTTTATCTTATGTTGCAAAAATCATGGTGCCAAAGCAGCACACCTACTGTGAATTCCCTGATTTTTAAGTTAGGCTGAATTTTTTAAATACAAAGTTAAGGTGTACAATGTAGCATAGACTAGCAAATATATGGAAACTGGTAGCATTTCAGACTAGCTGCCTTTCTTTATGTTTAATCAGATTTTGTTATTATTGTTTCAGTATACAAGGACGTGCAGTGTTTTATAAATATAATAATAAAGCATTTATAACAACCTGCTAATGCTTAAAGGTATAATTTTCTCTTGTTAGACCAAACAGTTCCCAAATGTTCCCAGTCTAATGTAGTGAGCTCTAATGGAAGGGACATTTTCCGAGCTTAATTGTCAGCTGTTTCATAGAAAAAAAAAAAGTTCATTTTTTCCTTTTCCAAGTTGTAAAAGATCCAGAAAGTTTGTCTTTCAATGATTTCTTCACCAAAGGCTTAGAAGACTTTTTACTCATGGGGACCTTCAAAGAACAGAACATCAGCTAAGGTTTCAAGTCAGATTTTTCAGCATGATTGCTTGACAGTCAGTAAATATTTGTTGATTGGCTTAATGCCTAGGAATGAGAAGCAGGAATATTAAAAGATAGTTTAGGTATCAGACTTAAGTATTTGAAAATGGTTCAATCCACTAGCTGAGTTACGGAAGACAAGAGGCAAAGATTATTTATAGAAACAGTGGAAAGTGTCACCATTAGGAAACTACTGATATTTAGATAAAGATATATTTCAGCAGGTAACAGGAGGCTCTGGTTCAATTCCTGGGTTGGGAGGATCCTCTGGAGAAGAAAATAGCTTATACACTACAGTATTCTTACCTGGAAAATCCCATGAACAGAGGAACCTGCCCACCTACAAAGAGTTGCAAAGAGTACAAGGAGTTGCAAAGAGTCAGACATGACTGAGCAACTAAGCACATGCACATTTTAGTGACTCAAGTATGTAAAGTAACATAGAAGAATATTTTCAACACTCTGCATCTGTGTTATGTTTAAATTTGATAAACATGCCAAAATTTAGATGCTTAAAATTACTTGTGTCATTTATTGTCATGCAGCTAAATAAATTATTTAAGTGAATTTGATTATTTCCTTTTATCTTATGTTGCAAAAATCATGGTGCCAAAGCAGCACACCTACTGTGAATTCCCTGATTTTTAAGTTAGGCTGAATTTTTTAAATACAAAGTTAAGGTGTACAATGTAGCATAGACTAGCAAATATATGGAAACTGGTAGCATTTCAGACTAGCTGCCTTTCTTTATGTTTAATCAGATTTTGTTATTATTGTTTCAGTATACAAGGACGTGCAGTGTTTTATAAATATAATAATAAAGCATTTATAACAACCTGCTAATGCTTAAAGGTATAATTTTCTCTTGTTAGACCAAACAGTTCCCAAATGTTCCCAGTCTAATGTAGTGAGCTCTAATGGAAGGGACATTTTCCGAGCTTAATTGTCAGCTGTTTCATAGAAAAAAAAAAAGTTCATTTTTTCCTTTTCCAAGTTGTAAAAGATCCAGAAAGTTTGTCTTTCAATGATTTCTTCACCAAAGGCTTAGAAGACTTTTTACTCATGGGGACCTTCAAAGAACAGAACATCAGCTAAGGTTTCAAGTCAGATTTTATGGCTTCCATGATCTTTAACTCTTGTCATAATAGTTTAAAATGTTGAAAGTATGAAGGTGAGAGGAAGCAGAGGAGACAGATGGCACATGGGGAGAAAAGAGCACAAGGCACAGAGTTACTACACGAAAGTAAATGGCTCTTGAAAAAAAATGCTGAGAAATTTATGTGGTGCCGCATGAACTTTTACCTTAACTCTTAATGTGAGAAGTCATCAGCCTTGCTGCACTGACTTTGAACTTGTAGACAGCATGCACTCTGAGTTTGTATTTATGCCTTAACAACTGCATTTTCATTTATCCATCACAGACGACATGACCTTAATGACACTTTTGGCCATAATGAAAATAAAAATGGTCATAAAAAGGTTTATATCTGTATCTGATGGATTTTCAGTGTTTTTTCATGGTTGGAAAAAAAGCCACTTAAAAGTTGCCACTGTAAAAGTTAAAAGCAAAATAAAAATTTTAAAAAAATTCCTAATGGAAAGATAGAAAAAAAAATTGCTACAAATTTTCTGTCTTTAAAAGTGAAAATGTTTGCAGCAGATTTATATATATATATATTTAATTTTGTGAAATCCCTAGTCTGGGATAAGGTTACACATGTTTTTGGAGAACTAAGAAGAGGCACCAGGTGCTAAAAATTTTGTTTTTAATGTAAACCATACTATGTCGTTACTGGAACTGCCTTTTTCCCCGCATAATTGGAAAATAACCTCCCCTGTGCAATTGTGCTCTGTGTATCTGTGTGTGTGTTAAATTTCAGGCAAGATGTTTTACATGGAATGGGAAGTAGAAGTGGGCCAGAGAGACTAGGGGGGCAGATCTTTCCCTGATGCTGGCGTAGAAGGATAAGAAAAATGACAGGCAGTGCCAAAGTCCATTGGAGAGGAATTTACAGTACAAATAAGTCAGATCTGGGAAATGACCTGTGATGGTTACTTTAACCTTATTTAGGAGGTGGAGGTCCAGCTCAAATTTTTAAAAAAATATTCTGAGAAAGGGTGGGGCACTGACAAGAAACTAGCATGAGATGACAAAATGCTCTCAGACTTGCTGGGCAGCGGCCTTGTGCTGTTGAGATAAATGACTGCATTAACAAGAGGTCACTAGGACTGAACTCTGGAACGTGTCAGAGTTCCTCATAGAGTTGCCCAGAATTTGCTGGAGAAGAGTATTGAATTTAAAGATTTGATTTCGTGTGGTCATTTGATGAAGTCTCTATTGTTACTAAATAGACTTGGTTACCAAAGAAAACCATGTATTGGGGATAAATGGGAGACATATCTATGGCTGTCTCCATCTCAGCCTCTCTAGAACATGATCCATTTGGAGCAGACTTGGAATGATACAGATTTTTATGGAGGTATCATATTTCAGGGCTGAAATGGACTTTAAAGGCCAAATAGTCCAATCGACTCTCTGATGTTTGACTGAATCCCTCTCTTATGGTTTGGTCAAGTATTATTTACATTGTCAGGTGGTCTCATTACCTAGGAGGAAATACAGTCAATCAAATGATGACATGAAATATTATACATTGACCCCAGATCTATCTTCTTGGACCCCAAATATTTGTCCTATCATGTAGGACCATGTCATGACACTGTTTGATGTTATTTGAAATGACCTGTCATGACCCACTTCTTTGCAATGGGCTACTTAACTTCAGTTTCTCAAACTATGCCCCATGGCACAAATCACTCTCTCCATTTTTTATTTTACAGCATTGTAGTTTTACCTGATTATTGAATCCCTCTTTTCAAAGGCTGGATCTGGCATTACAAAAGAAATCATGCACAAATAAAGCTATGCTAAACTCATCATGGCTTTTATACTCATGCTTTGATTAAAATAATGCACTATAATGATGACCTATTTAGAAACATTTGTGATGAGCAATTTGATGGGTGCGGACTCTCTTTACTCTTGTGCATTTGTCAAATTTTAATTGCTATATGCCAGAAACTGTGCTGTTTTATCTGCACTGACAATCAATTCTATAGCTTTAGTATTTAAGGCTAAATGGAGTTATACAGCTTTCTTAAATTCGTACAGTTAGAGCATAAAACAGGTTTCAAAAGCCAATCTTTTCAGTTCCAAAGCTCATGCCTGAAATATCTATGCAAAACTGTTGGAGAGAAAATAATGATGCTAAGTGAAGCTACCCATCTCTGGGTCTTACTCTTGATTTTAGTAACACCATGGTTTGTCACCATCTGTAAGCTTTAGGCAGTGTTGGATTGAGGTTAGGGTATCTTGGCATTTATATGTACACTTTCATTGTCCAACATTATCCTTTACATCAGAGTTGAAGATTTATTTATGAGCCCCACAGAATTCCATAGCTTGGTCAATGAGTTTGGGAAGCTCTGCTAGCACCTAATGTTCTTGTTGCCAATAGTAATAATTTGACTCTTGGTCAGCTTGTAGTTCTTTCCCCGGGAAAAAAAACTATCAATACCAGCAGCCTCATGTTCAAAATTCACACACTCATAATGATGGTAACAATATTATTTGTTCTCTTATTCAGGGTATTTATAACAGTCCTCAGAGTCACAGATAGTATAACATAAGAAGCAGGTGGATGAGTAATGGCTTAGATGTCATAGAAAACACAGCCTGAGCCATTCTTAGACCTCATATAAAGACACAGTAAACACCAGACTGTTATTGGGACTCATTACAGTGCCAGTGTGATTGCCAGGAGCTCACTGCACTTTGTGAACAATGATGACAACTGTCTGTATTATTTTTGGTCTGTTTGTTGAAGAGGTCTAGCTGATTTAGAGAGCTATGTAAGTAATCTAAGAAAGCTTCATAGTACATTTTATAAAGAGTGGGAATTTATTAAGGGGGCTGGGGTCTTACCCTCTTTGGCCCCTCTATCCCTGTTCCCACTTTTAGTTCAGTATTATCAACATATTTCTGTATTCGTGCCAAACATGCTTATTTACTGACTTAATTTATATACTTGAGATAATATACTAAATGGTTTAGTCCATACCTTCAAGGAGAAAATAGTAAACTGCAGGAGAAAAACAAGTGTATTTTAGGGAATCTTTTAATTACAGTCAGCAAATTCACTATTTATATCTCATTTGGTGTTTCTTACGCTATTCAAGATTAAAAGTGTTTCTCCTAAGAACAGTAAGAGTTAGGCACAGATACTTTGCTTGTCTCCCTCCCCTCTCTCTCGCTGGGTCTTCTCACTTCTCGCTCTTCCTTCTCTCTTACTCTATCTCTCTAGTTTGTCTTAATTATTTTATACATGGGGTTCGAAAGCCATTGACGTAAAGGGCTACATAGGAAATATTTGATGCTTTGTGGACTATATAATCTCTATTGCAACAACTCAAGTCAGGACATTAAGCTTTAGGCAGTGTTGGATTGAGGTTAGGGTATCTTGGCATTTATATGTACACTTTCATTGTCCAACATTATCCTTTACATCAGAGTTGAAGATTTATTTATGAGCCCCACAGAATTCCATAGCTTGGTCAATGAGTTTGGGAAGCTCTGCTAGCACCTAATGTTCTTGTTGCCAATAGTAATAATTTGACTCTTGGTCAGCTTGTAGTTCTTTCCCGGAAAAAGAACTATCAATACCAGCAGCCTCATGTTCAAAATTCACACACTCATAATGATGGTAACAATATTATTTGTTCTCTTATTCAGGGTATTTATAACAGTCCTCAGAGTCACAGATAGTATAACATAAGAAGCAGGTGGATGAGTAATGGCTTAGATGTCATAGAAAACACAGCCTGAGCCATTCTTAGACCTCATATAAAGACACAGTAAACACCAGACTGTTATTGGGACTCATTACAGTGCCAGTGTGATTGCCAGGAGCTCACTGCACTTTGTGAACAATGATGACAACTGTCTGTATTATTTTTGGTCTGTTTGTTGAAGAGGTCTAGCTGATTTAGAGAGCTATGTAAGTAATCTAAGAAAGCTTCATAGTACATTTTATAAAGAGTGGGAATTTATTAAGGGGGCTGGGGTCTTACCCTCTTTGGCCCCTCTATCCCTGTTCCCACTTTTAGTTCAGTATTATCAACATATTTCTGTATTCGTGCCAAACATGCTTATTTACTGACTTAATTTATATACTTGAGATAATATACTAAATGGTTTAGTCCATACCTTCAAGGAGAAAATAGTAAACTGCAGGAGAAAAACAAGTGTATTTTAGGGAATCTTTTAATTACAGTCAGCAAATTCACTATTTATATCTCATTTGGTGTTTCTTACGCTATTCAAGATTAAAAGTGTTTCTCCTAAGAACAGTAAGAGTTAGGCACAGATACTTTGCTTGTCTCCCTCCCCTCTCTCTCGCTGGGTCTTCTCACTTCTCGCTCTTCCTTCTCTCTTACTCTATCTCTCTAGTTTGTCTTAATTATTTTATACATGGGGTTCGAAAGCCATTGACGTAAAGGGCTACATAGGAAATATTTGATGCTTTGTGGACTATATAATCTCTATTGCAACAACTCAAGTCTGCTGTAGCATGAAAGCGATCATAGAAAATGCTTAAATGATAAGTGTAGGTGTGTTCTAATGAAACTGTATCTATAAAGCCATTCTGATATCTTACATTTTTTACTTGACATAGCATAGTTTTTTTCTTTTTCTTTTCAACAATATTATTAAATTTCCAACAACTTAAACATATATAAACCATTCTAGTTCATGGGATACTGAAAAATGGGCTCATTGACCATGGTCTTCCCACTTCTGCTCTGTATTTGCAGCAGCTGCTAGTTCTTGAGCTTTCTATCCTACAACTTAGATAAAAATTGTTCCTAAAATTCCTAACTAAAAATTCTTATAGATCAGAGGTTCAGGGACATGTATAAAATGATATCACCTAGAACAAACATACAAAACAGAATGTGAGCATTGGGTATTGGTGGGAAAGTTGGAGAGAGTTACCAGACAAGTGGAAAGTCTGTCAAGGTGAATGTTCTGTCTAGTTCAAAACTTAAATAGGGTATTTCAATTAGAGACTTGAAAAGATCACAGTTAAGAAGGCACATGGAAACATTTTTTAAATTGGGCTATAAACAACCAAAAATCTAAAGACATTAACACAGGCTGTGATGTATAACCAGGTGAATTATAGCACTACCTGTTCATTAATCTGGAGTTATATTGAGATGTGGAGTATGCTAGAGATGAGCTTAAAGAGAAAAGCAGAGAGCTGATAATTACAGCTCTCCTCTACTACACCTAGGAGTTCAGACTTTCTCCGGACTCATGATGGCTCTGGGTTGATTTGTGTCTCCATCAAAGATGCTAGCATCTTAACCCCCTGTACATGAATATGAATTAGTTTTTTTGCAGATGATCAAGTTAAGATGAAGTTGTTAAGGTGAGCTGTGATCCACTGTGATGGAGTATACTTATCAAAAGGGAAAGCTGAAACACAGAGATATGTGTAGAGAGAAGACAGTGTAAAGACACATAGTTTATAGCCATCTATAAGCTAAGGATCATGATAGACTGTCAAAAGCTGGGAGATAGTCTTGGACCAGATCTTTTCTAATCAAAAAGCTTAAAGGGCTACATAGGAAATATTTGATGCTTTGTGGACTATATAATCTCTATTGCAACAACTCAAGTCTGCTGTAGCATGAAAGCGATCATAGAAAATGCTTAAATGATAAGTGTAGGTGTGTTCTAATGAAACTGTATCTATAAAGCCATTCTGATATCTTACATTTTTTACTTGACATAGCATAGTTTTTTTCTTTTTCTTTTCAACAATATTATTAAATTTCCAACAACTTAAACATATATAAACCATTCTAGTTCATGGGATACTGAAAAATGGGCTCATTGACCATGGTCTTCCCACTTCTGCTCTGTATTTGCAGCAGCTGCTAGTTCTTGAGCTTTCTATCCTACAACTTAGATAAAAATTGTTCCTAAAATTCCTAACTAAAAATTCTTATAGATCAGAGGTTCAGGGACATGTATAAAATGATATCACCTAGAACAAACATACAAAACAGAATGTGAGCATTGGGTATTGGTGGGAAAGTTGGAGAGAGTTACCAGACAAGTGGAAAGTCTGTCAAGGTGAATGTTCTGTCTAGTTCAAAACTTAAATAGGGTATTTCAATTAGAGACTTGAAAAGATCACAGTTAAGAAGGCACATGGAAACATTTTTTAAATTGGGCTATAAACAACCAAAAATCTAAAGACATTAACACAGGCTGTGATGTATAACCAGGTGAATTATAGCACTACCTGTTCATTAATCTGGAGTTATATTGAGATGTGGAGTATGCTAGAGATGAGCTTAAAGAGAAAAGCAGAGAGCTGATAATTACAGCTCTCCTCTACTACACCTAGGAGTTCAGACTTTCTCCGGACTCATGATGGCTCTGGGTTGATTTGTGTCTCCATCAAAGATGCTAGCATCTTAACCCCCTGTACATGAATATGAATTAGTTTTTTTGCAGATGATCAAGTTAAGATGAAGTTGTTAAGGTGAGCTGTGATCCACTGTGATGGAGTATACTTATCAAAAGGGAAAGCTGAAACACAGAGATATGTGTAGAGAGAAGACAGTGTAAAGACACATAGTTTATAGCCATCTATAAGCTAAGGATCATGATAGACTGTCAAAAGCTGGGAGATAGTCTTGGACCAGATCTTTTCTTAGAGCATTCAGAAGGAAAGAATGCTGTTGACACCTTGATTCCAGCCTTCTAGTCTCCAGAGCGGTGAAACAATAAATTTCTATTGCTTTCATCGCCCAGTTTGTGGCACTTAGTCACAGCAGTCCCAGGATATGAAAACAGAGAGTAGTAAAACAGAGGAAACTGTCTCTTGAATTTTTGCTTTGTATAGGTCACTGATATTGGCAAAGAGAACAGTGGTATTGAGTTCCAAGTTTGAGATTAGAGACAACCATTTGAAATTCTTAAAGACAGACAAGAAACAACTTAGCCCCAAGAATCTGGGATAGGTATCAGAGGACCAGGCAACAGAACTGAAAATTATTAACTTTAGCATTTTCTTCCTGTTAGAATATGCCAGATTCTTGACTTCACTGGAAGCTGCAAAAGCAGCATTACTGTCAAGTGGTGTGTCAGATTCACCCACAGTCTATTATTAATTCTGTATCCAGAGCAAATGTGACTATAGGAAACTTCAATATTTGTTTGTGGTTTTCTTCACTGTGTTTTGTTTTGCCTTCAGGTACTCTGCTTTTTTTGGTCATGGTCTCTCTTAATTTTCTTTAAAAAATTTAATTGCACACTTCAAAATTATGAAGACTGATTGAAAAATAATATCTGTTATATACATGCAATAGCATGTCAACCTTTTCCTGAAGCCTGTCTCTCTTTGTGGCACAGACTAGGACTCCTTTCAAGTTAGTTTTGACTTAAGTTCTAAGCACCAGAATTATGTTTACTTAATGACTTCCAACTTGAATCCATTAATGACATAATTTAGAAATGAACTGTATATCCTAGGGAGATAACAGTGATCCCAGCACCATCTTAAGAACTGAAAATATTCAGATTGTAGCCTTAACTAGTTCCAAATAAATTTGTTCCTAAGAAAACACAAAACACAAGTGAATAGGACCTTAAAAGATTATATAATAGATTTCAAGAAAATATTATCTTTTCTTTCTTTAAAAGACACAACTGAGGAGAGTAAGTTAATTTCAGCCAAAGATGTTGAAGTTTAAGATAGAGTGCCATATCCATCTCAGTGGGCTAGGAATACAGGATAAAGAATTGTTCCCAAAGAGTAGCCCCATGCCCACAGTGATCTGACATCCACTTTCCAGCTTCAGAGATCAAATAGAATTGATTTAGAATAGAGGATAATGCAAAGGAGTTGGGAAAGGGAAGCCTGGATGCAGAAAAATCAGAGGCAATGTATTGCTTCAAGAATAGATAGCTTCTGGCTAGGATGGAAACAGCATTAAATATCACTTGAAATCATGGGAAATTCCTTTGGTATTTACAATGACTTGTTTTCAAATTAGTAGTCAATAATTTAGGCTCTGTACATCTTCCCATTAGTAGGGTAGAGAGAATTTCCCTTCCTTGTGAACTACATTTATCAATAGAATCTGAGGGAAGTGACGTCTTGCAAGTACTTCTGAATTCAGTTCTTAAAAAGCCTGTGAGGTTCTACTCTTTCTTCTTTCAATCTGATTATAAAGAAAAATCAGATCAGGCCTTTCTTCTGGACAGAGATTCCATGGTGAAAGGCCCTGGAGGCTAAGGCACATGCTGTAGACAGAGACCATGTGAAGGAGGATAGAGGCACCCTACTCAACCATTGGCACTAGGGCTCCAGATATGTGAATAGGCCACCTTAGAACTTCCAGGCAAGCCTGTCCAGCTTGGGTGACCTCAACTAATTCCATGGGGAGCAGATCTACCCAGTCATCTTAGAGGATGGAAAGAAATAGCAAATCATTATTGATTTAATCCACTAAGGTTTGGAATGATTTCTTATTGCAACAAATCATTATTTCTTGTGCTAGGCTGAAGGAGTATGAGTAATTCCTTTCTGGTACAGAAAATGCTAACAGAAGCGTAGATGACTGGAGTAGTGATGGATGATGGAAAAAATGTGTCTTCTTCCTTGAAAGTAAACTTCAATGGCATGACAGTTCTGTCTTTTTATCCTTCCTTCCTTATTTTGCCTGAGAGGAGTGCGTATGGAAGGAAAAACAAAGCCATTCATAGGCCAGTCTCTCCTTTTCTTTGTCTTAGAGTGAATCCATTAAAAGGGATAGCTCCCACCTAGCATGGGCTAGCCCTTTCTTCATTGTTTAGTTGCTAAGTTGTGTCCTACTTTTTGTGACCCAATGGACTGCAGCACTCCAGGCTTCCCTGTTCTTTACTATTTCCCTGAGTTTGCTCAAGCTGATGCCCCACTGAGTCAGTTATGTCATCTAACCATTTCATCCTCTGTTGCCCCTTTTTTCTCTTGCCCTCAGTCTTTCCCAGCTTCAGGACCTTTTCCAGTGGGTCAGCTCTTCACATCAGATGGCCAAAGTATTGAAGCTTCAGCTTCAGCATCAGTACTTCCATGAATATTCAGGGTTGATTGTCCTTTCTTATATTGCTATAAAATTGGGTGAGCACATCCTTGCTGTTAGGAAGACCATTTTCTTAAACACATAAACCATATTCTAATTATCAGTCCCATAAGTGATGACCTGAGGATAGTGAATTCTGGTAGACTTGCATTTCCAGGTTAAAGTCTGGGTTTTGGCAACAGCTTTGTTGTGTAGTGTTGAAATTGGGTCCTATATAACTGGCCATTTCCAGGTTAAAGACTCTTAGAGTTCCATGAGTCTGAATAAGCAGATCAGGCCTTTCTTCTGGACAGAGATTCCATGGTGAAAGGCCCTGAGGCTAAGGCACATGCTGTAGACAGAGACCATGTGAAGGAGGATAGAGGCACCCTACTCAACCATTGGCACTAGGGCTCCAGATATGTGAATAGGCCAACTTAGAACTTCCAGGCAAGCCTGTCCAGCTTGGGTGACCTCAACTAATTCCATGGGGAGCAGATCTACCCAGTCATCTTAGAGGATGGAAAGAAATAGCAAATCATTATTGATTTAATCCACTAAGGTTTGGAATGATTTCTTATTGCAACAAATCATTATTTCTTGTGCTAGGCTGAAGGAGTATGAGTAATTCCTTTCTGGTACAGAAAATGCTAACAGAAGCGTAGATGACTGGAGTAGTGATGGATGATGGAAAAAATGTGTCTTCTTCCTTGAAAGTAAACTTCAATGGCATGACAGTTCTGTCTTTTTATCCTTCCTTCCTTATTTTGCCTGAGAGGAGTGCGTATGGAAGGAAAAACAAAGCCATTCATAGGCCAGTCTCTCCTTTTCTTTGTCTTAGAGTGAATCCATTAAAAGGGATAGCTCCCACCTAGCATGGGCTCCCCTTTCTTCATTGTTTAGTTGCTAAGTTGTGTCCTACTTTTTGTGACCCAATGGACTGCAGCACTCCAGGCTTCCCTGTTCTTTACTATTTCCCTGAGTTTGCTCAAGCTGATGCCCCACTGAGTCAGTTATGTCATCTAACCATTTCATCCTCTGTTGCCCCTTTTTTCTCTTGCCCTCAGTCTTTCCCAGCTTCAGGACCTTTTCCAGTGGGTCAGCTCTTCACATCAGATGGCCAAAGTATTGAAGCTTCAGCTTCAGCATCAGTACTTCCATGAATATTCAGGGTTGATTGTCCTTTCTTATATTGCTATAAAATTGGGTGAGCACATCCTTGCTGTTAGGAAGACCATTTTCTTAAACACATAAACCATATTCTAATTATCAGTCCCATAAGTGATGACCTGAGGATAGTGAATCTGGTGCTGAAGAAAGAATTAGACTTGCATTTCCAGGTTAAAGTCTGGGTTTTGGCAACAGCTTTGTTGTGTAGTGTTGAAATTGGGTCCTATATAACTGGACACTTAAAAACATTATTTAATTGCCATTTTTAGCAACATAGATAGACCTAGAGATTGTCTCTCTGAGTGACGTAAGTCAAGCAGAGAAGAAGAAATACCATATGGCCTCCCTTGTATGTGGAATCTAAAAAAGAAATGATACAAATGAACTTGCTTACAAAACAGAAAGAGGTTGATGGACTTAGAGAATGAACTTATGGTTGGTGGTGGGGGGAGTGGGGCAAGAGATAGTTAGGGAGTTTGGGATGTCTATGTCCACACTGCCATATTTTAAATGAGTAGCCAACAAGGAGCTACTGTATAGCCCAGGGAACTCTGCTCAATGTCATGTGACAGCCTGGATGGGAGGGGAGTCCGGGGAGAATGGATACATGCACGTGTATGCCTAAGTCTCTTTTCTGTCCACCTGAAACTATCACATTTTTGATAAGCTTTATCCTAATACAAAATAAAAAGTTAAAAAAAACCCACTCCTATTTGGGGAATGCAATTATGGAAATCTTTGTGGGAATTCTGAGGGTAAATTAAGGTAGGCCCATTCTTCTGTTCAAATTTTCAGTCATTTACTGGCTCTGTGGGGAAGAGGCATGCCACTTTCTGGGTACTACTGTGGCCTGGATGCTATTAACCTCAAATCTAAGAATTATGTCTTAAAACTCACCTTGTGAACAAAAGTTTTATAATTTGATTATTAATACTGAGCAACCTAATTAAGACTGCTTGGTTTAATAAATTATTGCTATCCAGGTATTTGACAGTGATCTGCAGTGACTAAATAAATGAGTTTTGCACTTTGAAAAGCATTTGAAAGCACTCTTTTTTTGTTTGCATAGAAGGTCTTTGTTGTTTAGAAAAGAGTAAATAATGGCAAGATACGTATTATTAAAGAACAGATCATTTTTCAAGAAAGAAAGGTTTTATAGTTGGATGCAAGCACTTGGAGTCAGAATCAGAACACCTAACTCTTTTATTGATTTTTCTCTTTTCATTCCCCAATTTACTCGGCTAACCAGTATAAAGGCGTCTAACTCTCCAGGTGGTTGCAAATATGTATTAAATAATGAGTAAATATACAAAAAACACTTTGAAAACCATCACAAATATTAAAATATAAGGGTTCATTTAATACATTCTCACAGATATGTGCTGTAATATCTTTCTGGGAGTTAGGTGTTTTTGTGTATTCTTTAGGCTAGGTGAAATTCTCTCTGAGGGTTTGGGATGTGAATCTAAAAAGAAATGATACAAATGAACTTGCTTACAAAACAGAAAGAGGTTGATGGACTTAGAGAATGAACTTATGGTTGGTGGTGGGGGGAGTGGGGCAAGAGATAGTTAGGGAGTTTGGGATGTCTATGTCCACACTGCCATATTTTAAATGAGTAGCCAACAAGGAGCTACTGTATAGCCCAGGGAACTCTGCTCAATGTCATGTGACAGCCTGGATGGGAGGGGAGTCCGGGGAGAATGGATACATGCACGTGTATGCCTAAGTCTCTTTTCTGTCCACCTGAAACTATCACATTTTTGATAAGCTTTATCCTAATACAAAATAAAAAGTTAAAAAAAACCCACTCCTATTTGGGGAATGCAATTATGGAAATCTTTGTGGGAATTCTGAGGGTAAATTAAGGTAGGCCCATTCTTCTGTTCAAATTTTCAGTCATTTACTGGCTCTGTGGGGAAGAGGCATGCCACTTTCTGGGTACTACTGTGGCCTGGATGCTATTAACCTCAAATCTAAGAATTATGTCTTAAAACTCACCTTGTGAACAAAAGTTTTATAATTTGATTATTAATACTGAGCAACCTAATTAAGACTGCTTGGTTTAATAAATTATTGCTATCCAGGTATTTGACAGTGATCTGCAGTGACTAAATAAATGAGTTTTGCACTTTGAAAAGCATTTGAAAGAACTCTTTTTTTGTTTGCATAGAAGGTCTTTGTTGTTTAGAAAAGAGTAAATAATGGCAAGATACGTATTATTAAAGAACAGATCATTTTTCAAGAAAGAAAGGTTTTATAGTTGGATGCAAGCACTTGGAGTCAGAATCAGAACACCTAACTCTTTTATTGATTTTTCTCTTTTCATTCCCCAATTTACTCGGCTAACCAGTATAAAGGCGTCTAACTCTCCAGGTGGTTGCAAATATGTATTAAATAATGAGTAAATATACAAAAAACACTTTGAAAACCATCACAAATATTAAAATATAAGGGTTCATTTAATACATTCTCACAGATATGTGCTGTAATATCTTTCTGGGAGTTAGGTGTTTTTGTGTATTCTTTAGGCTAGGTGAAACTTTGAAATGTTTTTCTGTTTAGGACCCAAAAAACAATTACTACCATTCCATCTGGAGTTAAAATAAAAGTTGAATCATGATCATTACCAAGTGCAATAGAGCTTTCTGTAGTTGTTTTTCTGTCAGTTCAAATTTTTAAGTGCTATGTATATATATATCCTCCTCTCTTAGACCTTATAGCTTCATGGTTGACCACTACTCCCTGATTAAAGTTAAAAACCACACCGCCCTTAACAGGTCATAAATCATCTTATTCATCAAGGTACAGAGTACAACAGGAGTACAACCTCATTGCTTTTATGGGTGACTTTTTCTGATTAGGCAGAACCTACAACAGGTATATTTTCTAAGCCTGATAGAAGACTCTGGCTCACAATGGTGCAGGGAACATCTGTCATTTTGCTCCTCAAACATCCATCAGGAAAAATTATTAAATCAACATGCATCATTTTGTATAATAGAACTAAAATCACTGTTATAGAACATAATTCTGCAATTGATTTTCGCTGCTTTGAAAATAAACAGCTCAGCTTCACATTCATGGTTATGTAACAGCAGGATATCATTATCTTGTGACAAAACTCTATTTTATTGACATTATCTCTAAATGATCCCTTGATAGGATATATAAATTTTAATATACATTCAATTTAGAAAGATTCCATTCGCATCATACTGACATCTATCTATTTTCTATTTATTTTGCAGATAACATTTGAATGCAAACAGAGTATTTGTTTCTGGGATGTTTACTTCTTGCTTAAGTCACTCAGCAAATATAATTCTGATGAAAATCTTGATCTAATGCACAGACTTTGACACCAAATGCTTAAGGATGAATCCTCACCCCACTAATATAATCTTGGACAGTATACTTCCTTTCTGATGAAGCTGAATCTGTGAAATAGAACTAATAATAATAATATGTAACTCACATAATGTTGCCTGGAATAAATGGGTTTACATAATTAATGCACTTGAAACATTGTCTGGTGTGTAGGAAGAGAACTATGACCAATATTCATTTTATAGCTTTCATCTTGTTATTCATTTTTTATTTATTCTTGCTTCTGTGGCTTAGAGCAGCATGTTTCAATTCTCTGAACCACTAATACTTCTAAAACTTCTGCCTTTCAGTTTTTTGGCATACTAGATGAGGCCACATTTGCAAATCATGTTTTTAATATAGAAAAATATCTCTTTTATAATTGATTCAGGACAATTTGAAAATTAATACTTTACAAAAGTTAGAATTATGATACTGCAGACAATTTTGTTTGGCAATCATTACTTGAAAGTTATTTCTAACTTGACTCTGTATTGCTCTATTTTATTTTTCCTCCTCTAGCTCCATTCTTTATCCTTAATTCTGCTCTATTCCCCAGAAGACTGACATTTATGGATTGTGTCAATCTGAAACTTTGCCCTATGGCTTCCTAGTAGATTTGATCTGGGAGTGGGGGGATCAGTTGAAGAGGAGAAGTCGAAAGTGTGGGAAGTAAGAGAATGTACAATCTTGGCTCTGTCTCCTCAGGTTACAGGGAATTAAGTGTGTCTCTTTATTGAAGGCCAGACCCCAGTCAGGTAATCATTGACCAACAACTCTCACTGTTTTGCTTCTGGTAGCTGCTTCCTCTTCTTGCTCCTTTAAAGATAGAAAGGCTGTAGCTCTTGTCAGCCCAGGGCAGTGCACCATCCCAGGGTAGTTTTCTCCATTCACCCTTGTGCAGATCACCTTCAGTAAACTATCTTGAATTCCCCAATTTGACTATGCCACCTGATTTTTGTCTAGATCCTCACTGATCCATATATTTAGGTTTGAACTGTAGAATAAGCAACCATATCTGAGGCATATGAAAATGTTAAGTGCTTCAGAGAGATGAATTTTATGGTTGTTGAAATTCTGTAGTATGTTCAGTGTGGTAGTTGAAGTGCTTGTTTTATGTGTAATCGTTTTGAAGATGTGACAATGTTTGTCATCCTCAGTAATACAATTTTTTTAAAAGTGTTAAAAAGTATAGTGCCTTTTGGAAACATAAGGTCAGATTAGCATTCCTTTGGATTTTACACAAGTGTAATTAATGCACTTGTTCTGGTGTGTAGGAAGAGAACTATGACCAATATTCATTTTATAGCTTTCATCTTGTTATTCATTTTTTATTTATTCTTGCTTCTGTGGCTTAGAGCAGCATGTTTCAATTCTCTGAACCACTAATACTTCTAAAACTTCTGCCTTTCAGTTTTTTGGCATACTAGATGAGGCCACATTTGCAAATCATGTTTTTAATATAGAAAAATATCTCTTTTATAATTGATTCAGGACAATTTGAAAATTAATACTTTACAAAAGTTAGAATTATGATACTGCAGACAATTTTGTTTGGCAATCATTACTTGAAAGTTATTTCTAACTTGACTCTGTATTGCTCTATTTTATTTTTCCTCCTCTAGCTCCATTCTTTATCCTTAATTCTGCTCTATTCCCCAGAAGACTGACATTTATGGATTGTGTCAATCTGAAACTTTGCCCTATGGCTTCCTAGTAGATTTGATCTGGGAGTGGGGGGATCAGTTGAAGAGGAGAAGTCGAAAGTGTGGGAAGTAAGAGAATGTACAATCTTGGCTCTGTCTCCTCAGGTTACAGGGAATTAAGTGTGTCTCTTTATTGAAGGCCAGACCCCAGTCAGGTAATCATTGACCAACAACTCTCACTGTTTTGCTTCTGGTAGCTGCTTCCTCTTCTTGCTCCTTTAAAGATAGAAAGGCTGTAGCTCTTGTCAGCCCAGGGCAGTGCACCATCCCAGGGTAGTTTTCTCCATTCACCCTTGTGCAGATCACCTTCAGTAAACTATCTTGAATTCCCCAATTTGACTATGCCACCTGATTTTTGTCTAGATCCTCACTGATCCATATATTTAGGTTTGAACTGTAGAATAAGCAACCATATCTGAGGCATATGAAAATGTTAAGTGCTTCAGAGAGATGAATTTTATGGTTGTTGAAATTCTGTAGTATGTTCAGTGTGGTAGTTGAAGTGCTTGTTTTATGTGTAATCGTTTTGAAGATGTGACAATGTTTGTCATCCTCAGTAATACAATTTTTTTAAAAGTGTTAAAAAGTATAGTGCCTTTTGGAAACATAAGGTCAGATTAGCATTCCTTTGGATTTCACAAGGTAACTGAACACAGATTTGAATTGTAAAGTAGCTGTAATTGTCTTTTTAACAGACATAGTAACTCTTCTTGGCAACCAGCACTATAATTATAGACATTGTGTTCAGTACAGGCTTCCATGTTTTTGACAGACTCGAGGATGAAAAGATACACAAGGACTTCCTGATGTTAGTCTCACTCTTTGTCTCCTCACATTTCTTTACAACTGAAGCTATGACCCAAATGGGATTTACACTTCATTATTTATGACATATTGTCCTCTTTAGAGGAATAAAGGAACATTGCCTTTATGGAATAGAGCTAATGTTAGGGCTAGAATACAATGTATTGTTTTCATGATGATAATAACATTTCTAAATAATAAAATGTGCCTAGACATTGCATACTTGTATAAGCAAATACATAATGCTATAATAGAATAAAAGTTAAATAATTCTTAATAATAAAATAGAACCCATCAGAGATACTAGAAATAAAAAAAGCATATCAGAACACTCAGGAAAAATGCTAAACCAGAAATGCAAAAATGAATTTCTGTATGGAATATTATTCATGGGGTTTAGGGGACATTCAAGTGGCCACCAAAGCAACTATTGGCTTTTCAAGCAACTCTGCCCAAATTAGGGGCAGAAATATTCACACAAACCCCAGAAACAAATCTTATATCCCCAGTTTCATATCTCCCTTCTAAAGATAGAAAGGCTGTAGCTCTTGTCAGCCCAGGGCAGTGCACCATCCCAGGGTAGTTTTCTCCATTCACCCTTGTGCAGATCACCTTCAGTAAACTATCTTGAATTCCCCAATTTGACTATGCCACCTGATTTTTGTCTAGATCCTCACTGATCCATATATTTAGGTTTGAACTGTAGAATAAGCAACCATATCTGAGGCATATGAAAATGTTAAGTGCTTCAGAGAGATGAATTTTATGGTTGTTGAAATTCTGTAGTATGTTCAGTGTGGTAGTTGAAGTGCTTGTTTTATGTGTAATCGTTTTGAAGATGTGACAATGTTTGTCATCCTCAGTAATACAATTTTTTTAAAAGTGTTAAAAAGTATAGTGCCTTTTGGAAACATAAGGTCAGATTAGCATTCCTTTGGATTTCACAAGGTAACTGAACACAGATTTGAATTGTAAAGTAGCTGTAATTGTCTTTTAACAGACATAGTAACTCTTCTTGGCAACCAGCACTATAATTATAGACATTGTGTTCAGTACAGGCTTCCATGTTTTTGACAGACTCGAGGATGAAAAGATACACAAGGACTTCCTGATGTTAGTCTCACTCTTTGTCTCCTCACATTTCTTTACAACTGAAGCTATGACCCAAATGGGATTTACACTTCATTATTTATGACATATTGTCCTCTTTAGAGGAATAAAGGAACATTGCCTTTATGGAATAGAGCTAATGTTAGGGCTAGAATACAATGTATTGTTTTCATGATGATAATAACATTTCTAAATAATAAAATGTGCCTAGACATTGCATACTTGTATAAGCAAATACATAATGCTATAATAGAATAAAAGTTAAATAATTCTTAATAATAAAATAGAACCCATCAGAGATACTAGAAATAAAAAAAGCATATCAGAACACTCAGGAAAAATGCTAAACCAGAAATGCAAAAATGAATTTCTGTATGGAATATTATTCATGGGGTTTAGGGGACATTCAAGTGGCCACCAAAGCAACTATTGGCTTTTCAAGCAACTCTGCCCAAATTAGGGGCAGAAATATTCACACAAACCCCAGAAACAAATCTTATATCCCCAGTTTCATATCTCCCCTTTCTACCTGATTTCATGCTTCCTAGCTCTCCTCTATTAATTTGACTGATAAATGCTCATGTGTTTATAGATACCAGGGTTGCTTACTCCTTTAAGAATGCAAGTCACATTTAAAAATGAGTATCTCCTTAAACTTTTCTATTCTGACTTGAGATGAAAATATTTATTTTAATAATTAGCCAAGAGATTAGGTAATGGTATTGGTATACCAAGGAAATGAAAAGAGGCAGAATTTGTTTCAGGACAAAAAATCTAAATAAAAAGTCGTAGGGGCTTCCCTGGTGGTACAGTGGGTAAGGACACCGCCTTGCAGTGCAAGGGGCGCCAGTTGGATCCCTGGCCTGGGAAGATCGCATGTGCTGCAGAGCGGCTGGAGCGATATGTCCAACTACCGAGCTGGAGCTCTGGAGCGCATGTGCCGGGAGCCAGTGCTCTGCGACCAGAGAGGCCATTGCGATGGGAGGCCCACACAGGCCAAAGAACAAAGATGGATGAAAATAAATAAATGAAAGACAAATAGAAGTGGCCAAAAAAAAAAAAAAAAGTTGTAGGAGAATTGATTTCACATTTTCAAGGAGAAAGTTCAGTGGGAGATAAAGGAAATGTCCCTAATGTTCCAGACATGCATTTGTTATTTATTAAATAATTATAAATAATAGTAAAAATATATGTTAAAACATTATTATTATTAGCTCATCTTCAGTCCATCTACTTTCAGCAGGCAAATCTCCTCAAGTTTAACAAAGATAAAATGACACCTTGGGAAGGTTGATAGAGCTTGCAGTTGTTGGCAACTCACAGCACAGTCATCATCACTGCAACCAATCGCATCTCGAGCATAAATGATTTCAAGATATTTAGATGCTAGACTTACTTATGTGCTATTTTATATAGTGTTCATTTTTTTGGTTTAATTTCTTAAAGCTAAGTACATTTATTGCAGGAAGAAGTTACTGTGTCTGATAAATCTGGTTGAAAATCTGAACCCAGGATTACTTCACTAAGAAAATGGGCTGTTCTTTGATATTAAGAGTCAGGTTTATTGGCCACCAAAGCAACTATTGGCTTTTCAAGCAACTCTGCCCAAATTAGGGCAGAAATATTCACACAAACCCCAGAAACAAATCTTATATCCCCAGTTTCATATCTCCCCTTTCTACCTGATTTCATGCTTCCTAGCTCTCCTCTATTAATTTGACTGATAAATGCTCATGTGTTTATAGATACCAGGGTTGCTTACTCCTTTAAGAATGCAAGTCACATTTAAAAATGAGTATCTCCTTAAACTTTTCTATTCTGACTTGAGATGAAAATATTTATTTTAATAATTAGCCAAGAGATTAGGTAATGGTATTGGTATACCAAGGAAATGAAAAGAGGCAGAATTTGTTTCAGGACAAAAAATCTAAATAAAAAGTCGTAGGGGCTTCCCTGGTGGTACAGTGGGTAAGGACACCGCCTTGCAGTGCAAGGGGCGCCAGTTGGATCCCTGGCCTGGGAAGATCGCATGTGCTGCAGAGCGGCTGGAGCGATATGTCCAACTACCGAGCTGGAGCTCTGGAGCGCATGTGCCGGGAGCCAGTGCTCTGCGACCAGAGAGGCCATTGCGATGGGAGGCCCACACAGGCCAAAGAACAAAGATGGATGAAAATAAATAAATGAAAGACAAATAGAAGTGGCCAAAAAAAAAAAAAAAAGTTGTAGGAGAATTGATTTCACATTTTTCAAGGAGAAAGTTCAGTGGGAGATAAAGGAAATGTCCCTAATGTTCCAGACATGCATTTGTTATTTATTAAATAATTATAAATAATAGTAAAAATATATGTTAAAACATTATTATTATTAGCTCATCTTCAGTCCATCTACTTTCAGCAGGCAAATCTCCTCAAGTTTAACAAAGATAAAATGACACCTTGGGAAGGTTGATAGAGCTTGCAGTTGTTGGCAACTCACAGCACAGTCATCATCACTGCAACCAATCGCATCTCGAGCATAAATGATTTCAAGATATTTAGATGCTAGACTTACTTATGTGCTATTTTATATAGTGTTCATTTTTTTGGTTTAATTTCTTAAAGCTAAGTACATTTATTGCAGGAAGAAGTTACTGTGTCTGATAAATCTGGTTGAAAATCTGAACCCAGGATTACTTCACTAAGAAAATGGGCTGTTCTTTGATATTAAGAGTCAGGTATTTTCTCCCGACTTCGCTGATAGTACAGGGATTAAGACTCTGTGCCCCCAGTGCATGGGGCATGGGTTTGGATTCGATCCCTGGTCAAGGAACTAATATACATGCTGCATGCCATGGCCCCAAAATAAAAATAGACATGAAAACTTTGAAGAAATAATGTACTATTGTGGCAATAGGTAAAGGAACTCTCAAGGTTGTGTGTTGTTTTGGTGCCTTACTCTAATAAGGAGGGCTATTTTTTCTTGTCTCTGATTATCTAATCATGACTAATCTCTGTCTTCTTTGGGGCAAGGTACTGACATCCATTGCTGAAGTTTGTAACTGATCAAATTCATGTTTTTTTTTTTTTTTTTTTTCTGTTGGCTTCAGTTCTTAGTGAGCTAACCTAGTATAATTTTCGACACTGTTGAATACAGCACTGCAAGATCCATCATGTGGCACATCTAATAATCCTGTTGTTTTATTAGGAATTTCTTCCTTTGCTTTGTGACATCTGAGATGCAGCAGAGGACCCTGCACATCTCTAAAATGAATTAAATTTTCCAATTTTGTGTCTTTGTAAGTAGTAAATAATCCCTAAATTCATCTGGTTATTTCTAGCTTCTGCTGGCTTCAGAGTTTCTGCTCAGACAGGAATCTAGGACACATTTCTCAGTTACTGTTCTCTTCCTTGTGATACTCCTTGGATCATTTAATTGCTCCTTCCTACTTGGAAGAAAATGCCCCTTTATCCTGTGGCTATCCTTTGCAAATTAACCCTCATTTTCTCCCTTGCTTCAGACTGTAAATGAATGAAATGAACATTTTCATCTTCAGTCCATCTACTTTCAGCAGGCAAATCTCCTCAAGTTTAACAAAGATAAAATGACACCTTGGGAAGGTTGATAGAGCTTGCAGTTGTTGGCAACTCACAGCACAGTCATCATCACTGCAACCAATCGCATCTCGAGCATAAATGATTTCAAGATATTTAGATGCTAGACTTACTTATGTGCTATTTTATATAGTGTTCATTTTTTTGGTTTAATTTCTTAAAGCTAAGTACATTTATTGCAGGAAGAAGTTACTGTGTCTGATAAATCTGGTTGAAAATCTGAACCCAGGATTACTTCACTAAGAAAATGGGCTGTTCTTTGATATTAAGAGTCAGGTATTTTCTCCCGACTTCGCTGATAGTACAGGGATTAAGACTCTGTGCCCCCAGTGCATGGGGCATGGGTTTGGATTCGATCCCTGGTCAAGGAACTAATATACATGCTGCATGCCATGGCCCCAAAATAAAAATAGACATGAAAACTTTGAAGAAATAATGTACTATTGTGGCAATAGGTAAAGGAACTCTCAAGGTTGTGTGTTGTTTTGGTGCCTTACTCTAATAAGGAGGGCTATTTTTTCTTGTCTCTGATTATCTAATCATGACTAATCTCTGTCTTCTTTGGGGCAAGGTACTGACATCCATTGCTGAAGTTTGTAACTGATCAAATTCATGTTTTTTTTTTTTTTTTTTCTGTTGGCTTCAGTTCTTAGTGAGCTAACCTAGTATAATTTTCGACACTGTTGAATACAGCACTGCAAGATCCATCATGTGGCACATCTAATAATCCTGTTGTTTTATTAGGAATTTCTTCCTTTGCTTTGTGACATCTGAGATGCAGCAGAGGACCCTGCACATCTCTAAAATGAATTAAATTTTCCAATTTTGTGTCTTTGTAAGTAGTAAATAATCCCTAAATTCATCTGGTTATTTCTAGCTTCTGCTGGCTTCAGAGTTTCTGCTCAGACAGGAATCTAGGACACATTTCTCAGTTACTGTTCTCTTCCTTGTGATACTCCCTTGGATCATTTAATTGCTCCTTCCTACTTGGAAGAAAATGCCCCTTTATCCTGTGGCTATCCTTTGCAAATTAACCCTCATTTTCTCCCTTGCTTCAGACTGTAAATGAATACTGAAACTAAAGAATTCATTCATTCTACATCAAGAAAAATCAATATCTACTATGAATCACACTTTGTTCTAGATGCTGAAAAATTTAGAGATTACTTATCTCTTGAAACTTAGATTTTAATGAGGAGAAACAGAGAAAAGCAAAAAGTATAGAGAAAATTGATCAATGTTAGATAGACAATAAAACAATGTGATTTGGGTGATAACTTAAGTTGGGTGGTCAGAATAGGTCTTACCGAGGAGGTTCATTTGAGCAGAGAAATGAATGAAAGAGTAGCAGAGCAAGTACTGCAAGGATGACAGGAAAGATCATTCACGTGACAAAACAGTAAGGGCAAAACGTTTTGTTAAGAAATTATTGTTAAGAAATAGTTATAAGACCCATGAGGCAAGACAATAAAGAACCACTGGGAGAATTGTAGATTAGATCAAAGAGGTCATTAGGTAGCGAGTCATCGGGTAGTTTTTACCACGATCAAGAATTTAGATTGGAGCCTGTTTGCAAAGAGAAAGCTTTGAAAGGTTCTAAGCAGAGATGTGAGGCTTCCCAGGTGGCTCAGTGGTATCTGCCTGCAAATGCAGGAGATACAGGAGACACAGTTTTAATCCCTGGGTCGGAAAGATCTCCTGGAGAAGGAACATAGCAACCCAGCATTCTTGCCTGGAAAATTTCATGGACAGAGGAGGCTGAGGGGCTACAATCCCAAAGAGTTGAACATGACTGAGTGAGCATGCACGCTCACAAGCAGAGGTGTAACATTATCCAAATTATATTTTCAAGAGTCTTGGCTTGTTTAAAATTCAATGTAGAGAATGTAGCAGGGTAAAGAGAGCAAGCAAAGAGATGTTTTATGAAGCAATTTATGAAATCTACATGATTTCTTGCAAAAACCTAAATTCATCTGGTTATTTCTAGCTTCTGCTGGCTTCAGAGTTTCTGCTCAGACAGGAATCTAGGACACATTTCTCAGTTACTGTTCTCTTCCTTGTGATACTCCCTTGGATCATTTAATTGCTCCTTCCTACTTGGAAGAAAATGCCCCTTTATCCTGTGGCTATCCTTTGCAAATTAACCCTCATTTTCTCCCTTGCTTCAGACTGTAAATGAATACTGAAACTAAAGAATTCATTCATTCTACATCAAGAAAAATCAATATCTACTATGAATCACACTTTGTTCTAGATGCTGAAAAATTTAGAGATTACTTATCTCTTGAAACTTAGATTTTAATGAGGAGAAACAGAGAAAAGCAAAAAGTATAGAGAAAATTGATCAATGTTAGATAGACAATAAAACAATGTGATTTGGGTGATAACTTAAGTTGGGTGGTCAGAATAGGTCTTACCGAGGAGGTTCATTTGAGCAGAGAAATGAATGAAAGAGTAGCAGAGCAAGTACTGCAAGGATGACAGGAAAGATCATTCACGTGACAAAACAGTAAGGGCAAAACGTTTTGTTAAGAAATTATTGTTAAGAAATAGTTATAAGACCCATGAGGCAAGACAATAAAGAACCACTGGGAGAATTGTAGATTAGATCAAAGAGGTCATTAGGTAGCGAGTCATCGGGTAGTTTTTACCACGATCAAGAATTTAGATTGGAGCCTGTTTGCAAAGAGAAAGCTTTGAAAGGTTCTAAGCAGAGATGTGAGGCTTCCCAGGTGGCTCAGTGGTATCTGCCTGCAAATGCAGGAGATACAGGAGACACAGTTTTAATCCCTGGGTCGGAAAGATCTCCTGGAGAAGGAACATAGCAACCCAGCATTCTTGCCTGGAAAATTTCATGGACAGAGGAGGCTGAGGGGCTACAATCCCAAAGAGTTGAACATGACTGAGTGAGCATGCACGCTCACAAGCAGAGGTGTAACATTATCCAAATTATATTTTTCAAGAGTCTTGGCTTGTTTAAAATTCAATGTAGAGAATGTAGCAGGGTAAAGAGAGCAAGCAAAGAGATGTTTTATGAAGCAATTTATGAAATCTACATGAAAAATGGTGATGTATAGAGAAAAAAGAACAGCCTAGGAACACCTTTTCTAGGTAGGGCATGTAGAACTTGGGCTTCCTGGGATGGCTTAGATGGTAAAGAATACATATGCAGTGCAGGAAACCTGGGTTTGACCCCTGGGTGTGGAAGATTCCAAGGAGGGGGCTATGGTAACCCACTCCAGTATTCTTGCCTGGAGAATTCCATGGACAGAAGATCCTGGCAGTCTATAATTTATGGGGTTGCAAAGAGTCAAGCACGACTGAGCAACTAACACAACTACATTATGAGTTTGAATGTGAAAGACCACTTTAATGGCAGAAAGCAAAGAGGAACTAAATAATATCTTGATTAAGGTGAAAGAGGAGAATGAAAAAGCTGGCTGAAAACTTAGCTAAGGTCATGGTATCTGGTCCCATCACTTCGTGGCAAATAGATGGGGAAAAAGTGGAAACAGTGACAAGACTTTATTTTCCTGGACTCTAAAATCACTGGGGATGGTTGACTGCAGCCATGAAATTAAAAGACATTTGCTCCTTGGAAGAAAATCTATGACAAACCTAGATAGCATTTTAAAATGCAGAGACATAACTTTGCCAACAAAGATTTGTATAGTCAAAGCTATGGTTTTTTCAGTATTCATGAAGATGTGAGAGTTGGACTATAGAAAAGACTGAGTGCAGAAGATTTCATGCTTTCAAAATTGAGTTACTGGAGAAAACTCTTGAGAGTCCCTTGAACAGCAAGGAGTTCAAGCCAGTCAATCATAAAGGAAATTAACCCAGAATATTCATTGGAAAGAATGGATGCTGAAGCTGAAACTCCAGGATCTTGGCCACCTGATTTGAAGAGCTGACTTACTGAAAAAACCTTGATGCTGGGAAAGATTGAGGGCAGCAGGAGAAGGGGCCAACAGAGGATGAGATTGTCGGATGGCATCTGTGGCTCAGTGGACATGAATTTTAGTGAACTCAAGGAGATAGTGTAGGATAGAGAAGCCTGACATGCTGCAGTCCACGGTATCACAAAGAGAAAGATGTGACTGAGCAAGTTAACATTTGCTAGCAATTTCAGTACTTAAAGCTCTCACAATATAAAATTATATGGAAAGAGAAGACCTATGATTTACTTTGAAGTAATACAACACTTGAAATTTAAGTAGAAAGCAGTTGGAGAAGAAAAGAGGCTAGTTACCTAAGAGGAAAATGAGAAGTATGTGTTAGTGTGGAGGACAAGTGAAGAAAGGGTTTTAGGAAATAGGGAGTGATCAGCTGTGTAGAACGCTCCTAAGAGGAGAGTTACAATGACTTGATGGATATAAGAATATGTTCTCGTTAATCATCCAGGTTCACTTTCTATCCTTCAGTTGCCTATGATCTATCCTAAAAGGTTGAGATGTATATAATAATCAAGAGTTTTCTTGATTTCTGGATTTTGTCAGCTAAGGTAATTGGGATCTCCAGCATGAGATCTGATGGAGAGAGGAAAGTCAGGATATTTCTTTATTTTCCTGGACTCTAAAATCACTGGGGATGGTTGACTGCAGCCATGAAATTAAAAGACATTTGCTCCTTGGAAGAAAATCTATGACAAACCTAGATAGCATTTTAAAATGCAGAGACATAACTTTGCCAACAAAGATTTGTATAGTCAAAGCTATGGTTTTTTCAGTATTCATGAAGATGTGAGAGTTGGACTATAGAAAAGACTGAGTGCAGAAGATTTCATGCTTTCAAAATTGAGTTACTGGAGAAAACTCTTGAGAGTCCCTTGAACAGCAAGGAGTTCAAGCCAGTCAATCATAAAGGAAATTAACCCAGAATATTCATTGGAAAGAATGGATGCTGAAGCTGAAACTCCAGGATCTTGGCCACCTGATTTGAAGAGCTGACTTACTGAAAAAACCTTGATGCTGGGAAAGATTGAGGGCAGCAGGAGAAGGGGCCAACAGAGGATGAGATTGTCGGATGGCATCTGTGGCTCAGTGGACATGAATTTTAGTGAACTCAAGGAGATAGTGTAGGATAGAGAAGCCTGACATGCTGCAGTCCACGGTATCACAAAGAGAAAGATGTGACTGAGCAAGTTAACATTTGCTAGCAATTTCAGTACTTAAAGCTCTCACAATATAAAATTATATGGAAAGAGAAGACCTATGATTTACTTTGAAGTAATACAACACTTGAAATTTAAGTAGAAAGCAGTTGGAGAAGAAAAGAGGCTAGTTACCTAAGAGGAAAATGAGAAGTATGTGTTAGTGTGGAGGACAAGTGAAGAAAGGGTTTTAGGAAATAGGGAGTGATCAGCTGTGTAGAACGCTCCTAAGAGGAGAGTTACAATGACTTGATGGATATAAGAATATGTTCTCGTTAATCATCCAGGTTCACTTTCTATCCTTCAGTTGCCTATGATCTATCCTAAAAGGTTGAGATGTATATAATAATCAAGAGTTTTCTTGATTTCTGGATTTTGTCAGCTAAGGTAATTGGGATCTCCAGCATGAGATCTGATGGAGAGAGGAAAGTCAGGATATTTCTTTCTTATGTCATCTCTTGGAGGCTTGCTTTGGGCTTTGGGCTGGCTATGTTCTTCTACTGGAAGACTAGCTCCTCTCCAGGGGATTCTCTCTTCATGATTCATTTTCTTCCTGATTAGCAAATGCATTCTTCTGTCATCATTCCAAGATTAGGGTCAGTAACAGATCTACTGTTAGGTGACCTTGGATTCAATTTTATCTCTTTATTATTTCAAGAATCTTCCTACACTATGTAAATAAACATTGTATTCAATCTTCCTTGAATTGCACTCATTATATAATGTTTCCTATTGCAACCCTGAGTGAAACAGTACATAAAGATGACATTGAATTGCAGTGTGGATGTTGTAGTGGTTCTTATCAAGAACAGTTTCAGCTTCCAAGAGGAGTTGTAACCTCACTACAGTAGGGCATGGGGGGAAATGATGTGAAGAATAAGAAACAGCAACAGTAGAACAAATTTTCAGGATGTTTTACTGTAAAGGGAACAGGGCTTTGAGGGTAGTTTTAAAGAAGAGAGTATTGGTAAAGAAAACCTTACTGAGAATGAAACAACTTAAGTGAATTTCAAAAGTATAGTGAGATTTTTTTCATATTATGCTATCCAATCATGTTACCTCCATACAGAAAAAGAAATTTTGACTCTGAAGGTCTAAGAAGGATCAAGAGGATGTCCTACGTGGGCACTATGGAGAGGAAGCATAAAGTTCATCCCTTGATATAACTCTGTTGTTTCACTTTAGAACAAATAGAAAACTAGATTTTTATGGTAAGAAAGAAAGCAGGGATTAAGGGAAGCAGGGATTAAGATCTGCTCACCAGTCTCTCTTTTAGGAAGTTAGTGTTTTTGCTAAACTGTTCAAATTTTATCCATCTTTGGAACATGGACAAAAGGATAGCATGCATTTGAAGAATTCTACCAGCATTTTATCAGGTATTTAATCAATAATACCCTATAGCTTTTAACATAAAATTAATTATACCTTAAAAAAGCAGCTAATTTCAGAGTTTAAAAGTTCTCCATTACTTAAATTCTACGCTTACAGCAATTTATAGTTCATCTCATAAGGAAAGGTATTGGTGTAAGGTACATCTGTGGGAAAGATGAGAAGAAATGTACTGCTGAGAGATCAACACTTCCTGGAAAAACAGGGTCATGTAGGTATAATCACTGAGACTCACACCTTAGGTCACATTTATTTCCCAAGGAAATACCTAAGAGGCTTTAGAAAAGAGAGAAAACACAGCTGAGAGTTGAGAAACTAAGTAGATCTAAAGTACACTTGATAAAAAAGAACAAACCTCTTAAGCTTTTTCCTTGACAATGATCACAAAGACCCTGACCCTCTTCACAGGTCTCCTGAGACTGGAACAGTACTGTGAGATGCCTCATTAGTTCCTGAGAGCAGGAAATGGCAAGTTACTCCATTTGTGTTACATTCAGAGGCATCACTCATTTTCATGAAGCACTAGATGGATTCATTTGTTAATTAATTTGGTTTACTATAAAAATCAAGTTTTGACAATATATTCACTTCACTAGCTTATTAAATGAGTTATTCCCTACAATTATTTAAGAAAATACAGCAACAAATGCACACTATCTAGGTCAAATACTAAAGCTAGAATGCTATCAAATTCTACAGATTGGCAAAGTTTTTAATTATATATTCACATGTCTCTAACTTTATGAGAGGTTAGAATGAAAAAAAGTATTAGAAAACTTACGATGTCATATTCTGTTCTACAAATTGACTTTAATTATTTGCCCAATGACTGTGGCTTATTTTTGAACCTACAGTAACAAAAGAATCAGAACAAATAGTTCATAAGATTGTAGTTTTAAAATGTGTTTCAGGGCTTCCTAATGGTCCAGTGGGTAAGGACACCGCCTTGAAGTGCAAGGGGCGCTGGTTTGATCCCTAGCCTGGGGGGATCCCGCGTGCAGTGGAGCGGCTGGACCGATGTGTCCAACTACAGAGCTGGAGCTCTGGAGCACATGCACCGGGTGTCGGTGATCTGCAACGAGAGAGGCCACAGTGATGGCAGGCCCACACAGGCCAAAGAACAAAGGTGGATGAACACAAATAAATGAAAGACCAACAGAAGTGCCCCCTCCAAAAAAAAATGTGTTTCCATGGTCAATTTTGTTGTGAACTCTGATAGGCTTGCTGACCATAACAAATATAAGATTCATATGTTTGTTTAAAAAGGCAGAGTAGTAGTCTTACTTAGTAGGCTTATTAATTTCCTTTCTGAAGTGGAAGGCACAGCAATGACAAGATAGCAATAATCACTTCACACAGGAAATTTCTGAGAGCTCTGACACCTTAAAGGTCACATTATTTCCCAAGGAAATACCTAAGAGGCTTTAGAAAAGAGAAAACACAGCTGAGAGTTGAGAAACTAAGTAGATCTAAAGTACACTTGATAAAAAAGAACAAACCTCTTAAGCTTTTTCCTTGACAATGATCACAAAGACCCTGACCCTCTTCACAGGTCTCCTGAGACTGGAACAGTACTGTGAGATGCCTCATTAGTTCCTGAGAGCAGGAAATGGCAAGTTACTCCATTTGTGTTACATTCAGAGGCATCACTCATTTTCATGAAGCACTAGATGGATTCATTTGTTAATTAATTTGGTTTACTATAAAAATCAAGTTTTGACAATATATTCACTTCACTAGCTTATTAAATGAGTTATTCCCTACAATTATTTAAGAAAATACAGCAACAAATGCACACTATCTAGGTCAAATACTAAAGCTAGAATGCTATCAAATTCTACAGATTGGCAAAGTTTTTAATTATATATTCACATGTCTCTAACTTTATGAGAGGTTAGAATGAAAAAAAGTATTAGAAAACTTACGATGTCATATTCTGTTCTACAAATTGACTTTAATTATTTGCCCAATGACTGTGGCTTATTTTTGAACCTACAGTAACAAAAGAATCAGAACAAATAGTTCATAAGATTGTAGTTTTAAAAATGTGTTTCAGGGGCTTCCCTAATGGTCCAGTGGGTAAGGACACCGCCTTGAAGTGCAAGGGGCGCTGGTTTGATCCCTAGCCTGGGGGGATCCCGCGTGCAGTGGAGCGGCTGGACCGATGTGTCCAACTACAGAGCTGGAGCTCTGGAGCACATGCACCGGGTGTCGGTGATCTGCAACGAGAGAGGCCACAGTGATGGCAGGCCCACACAGGCCAAAGAACAAAGGTGGATGAACACAAATAAATGAAAGACCAACAGAAGTGCCCCCTCCAAAAAAAAATGTGTTTCCATGGTCAATTTTGTTGTGAACTCTGATAGGCTTGCTGACCATAACAAATATAAGATTCATATGTTTGTTTAAAAAGGCAGAGTAGTAGTCTTACTTAGTAGGCTTATTAATTTCCTTTCTGAAGTGGAAGGCACAGCAATGACAAGATAGCAATAATCACTTCACACAGGAAATTGCAGTTTTATAACAAGCAAAAGTACACAGATATGCATAAAATGCAGAATGTGATATATAATAAATAACTGATTGGAATTAATATTAATTAATATTGAAAGCTCATCACCCTAAACACATTCAGTTAGGGTCTGAGGAAATCCAATGGTGGTTGCCTCTGTTTACTACACTTAGGTCCAAAATCTGTTTAGAAAAAAAAAAGTTATGGCATATAAATATCAAAGTAGAATCTTTATTAACAATAAAGCTAATACTAAACAATGTAAATTAGGTATCCTCAACATTGTCTTAACACAGAACTTCAGTGTTAGAGCTGCCCAACCACTCAGTTGGAAGAAGCTCTGTGTTACCATGTGTTTGTATTCCTCCAGGACAATCGAAAAAACTTGATAATCACATTCAAAAGCTCTCCAACCTACCTATTATAATTTTGTTTTGTTTTCTTCAGTCTTTCTAAATTACACTATGTCAATCTCTCTCTTTCCCCTTTTCTCTTTTTTTTTTAAACAACACTTCAAAATTTCTCTGCGTTATGATGTGTGTATGTGCTTGTGCAGTGTATTTGAGTAGCTGTATATATCAAATTCTGTCTTATCAGAAATAAAATGTATTTTTAAAATTATAGTTAGATATGTTAGGCAGTGGAAAGTATTTAGTTTTTTTTTTTGAACAAGTATCAATCTAAGATTAAAATATTGTAAAATTCCAAACTGAAATTGTGAAACTGATCATGTTTTAGAATGTCCCCCTTTCCTACAACTAATATATTTCATGAAGTGAAGGTGTTAAAGCGAAAGCATTCATAAGAGTTAAAGCAAGTGGCTCATACATAGTTGACTCTTTACAACTAATATATTTCATTAAGTGAAGGTGTTAAAAAGAAAGCATTCATAAAAGTTAAAGCAAGTGGCTCATACATAGTTGACTCTCAAGTAGATGACAGTTCCTCTTCTCACTTTCACTTCCTTACACTGGACCCTTGGAAGGAAGGAATGTGTTTCTGAATTTCTAGTTGGGTTTTATGATCAAGGAGAGTGCATAGCTTCTGAAATTATCATCTTTGATGTTTTTGTATCATTTGAAAATAAAATTGTGCAGTGTTATGAGAATAGGCCTGTTACAATTTGGGAAGAAGGCAAGAAAAAACAGTTTTCCAAAATTTCTCTGTGCCTTTCAGAATGTGCCAGTCAGCATATTTGTTTTTGATGTTATCACTACACTTTCAGTTTCACTTTACAATTTTATGGTTGTTTTGAAAGAATGTGTAGCTTAAGCTTTATAAATATTTAAACTGCTGCTAGATAAAGTCAAAATCTAAAACAAAGTGGAAAGAAGGAAACATATTTGGGGAAAAAAGACAAAACTTTAGGAAAACCTCCAACAGTGCCTGGGGAACTTTGTAGGAAAACAAGTGTATTGACAGAAGGAATCATCCACTTTGGAGCTAATTTTAAAGTACCACAAAACTGAAAATGGCAGCCCATTCCAACCACTCAGTTGGAAGAAGCTCTGTGTTACCATGTGTTTGTATTCCTCCAGGACAATCGAAAACTTGATAATCAATCAAAGTCCCCTTTTTTTTTCTTCAGTCTTTCTAAATTACACTATGTCAATCTCTCTCTTTCCCTTTTCTTTTTTTTTAAACAACACTTCAAAATTTCTCTGCGTTATGATGTGTGTATGTGCTTGTGCAGTGTATTTGAGTAGCTGTATATATCAAATTCTGTCTTATCAGAAATAAAATGTATTTTTAAAATTATAGTTAGATATGTTAGGCAGTGGAAAGTATTTAGTTTTTTTTTTTGAACAAGTATCAATCTAAGATTAAAATATTGTAAAATTCCAAACTGAAATTGTGAAACTGATCATGTTTTAGAATGTCCCCCTTTCCTACAACTAATATATTTCATGAAGTGAAGGTGTTAAAGCGAAAGCATTCATAAGAGTTAAAGCAAGTGGCTCATACATAGTTGACTCTTTACAACTAATATATTTCATTAAGTGAAGGTGTTAAAAAGAAAGCATTCATAAAAGTTAAAGCAAGTGGCTCATACATAGTTGACTCTCAAGTAGATGACAGTTCCTCTTCTCACTTTCACTTCCTTACACTGGACCCTTGGAAGGAAGGAATGTGTTTCTGAATTTCTAGTTGGGTTTTATGATCAAGGAGAGTGCATAGCTTCTGAAATTATCATCTTTGATGTTTTTGTATCATTTGAAAATAAAATTGTGCAGTGTTATGAGAATAGGCCTGTTACAATTTGGGAAGAAGGCAAGAAAAAACAGTTTTCCAAAATTTCTCTGTGCCTTTCAGAATGTGCCAGTCAGCATATTTGTTTTTGATGTTATCACTACACTTTCAGTTTCACTTTACAATTTTATGGTTGTTTTGAAAGAATGTGTAGCTTAAGCTTTATAAATATTTAAACTGCTGCTAGATAAAGTCAAAATCTAAAACAAAGTGGAAAGAAGGAAACATATTTGGGGAAAAAAGACAAAACTTTAGGAAAACCTCCAACAGTGCCTGGGGAACTTTGTAGGAAAACAAGTGTATTGACAGAAGGAATCATCCACTTTGGAGCTAATTTTAAAGTACCACAAAACTGAAAATGGCAGCCCATTCCAGTATTCTTTCCCAGAGAATTCCATGGACAGAGGACACGGAAGGGTTTCATGGGGTCTCAATGAGTCAGACATGACTGAGCAACTAACATTAAAGCTGAAAAAATTGGTACAGGAAAATTCCTACATTTTCCATTGAAATTATTTATTTATAGGTCTGCTGTTGCCATTTTCTCATTAAATCATGTTTGACTCTTTGCAGCCCCATAGGCTGTAGCCAGCCAGGGTCCTCTGTCAATGAGATTTCCCAGGCAAGCATTTCCCAGTATTTGCAAGAATACTGGAGTGAGTTGCCATTTCCTCCTCCAGGGGGTCTGCCTGACCCAGAGATCAAATCTCTGTCTCCTGCATTGCAGATGGATTCTTTATCACTGAGCCACCTGGGAAGCCCATTTATAGCTCTAGTATAATCTAATTCCTTTTTGTGAGTTTGGACTCAGGACCAGGGTCTGACTAGATAGCATTAAATAGCTAGTATTGATATTTACCCATCTATTCTATTTATTCTAAAAATAAGGATTACTCATAAAGCACATATTTAACAATTGTAACAAAAAGTTCAAAACACTTCTGAGTGGTATGTATGATAGGAAGTGCTGCAGAATTATCCTCTCATGTAGTCAAGCTCAGGAAGCAGGTCTCATTATCCACATTTTAAGTATGGAGCAATTGACATGTATAGAAGTGATGTGATGCCAACTTCACAAAGCTGTCAACAGGATTCTAACCCAAGTCTGCCCTACCCAAAAGTCCATGATCCTTACCAGACGAAACACAATCGTTATTATCATTTGGTACAATATGCAGACTTCAGAGGGCGCCCCCTGATTCCTGCCCCTGGGTGTTCATGCTGGGTATAATCTCTTCCCTCTGAGTGTGGTAGGACCTCTAAACTGCTTTTAGACTATAGAATACAGGAAATGTGCACAGTTTTTGGAAATATAATTAAAATCCCAAATCTCTTGCCGGCTTAGTGAAATAAGTGGTCATGTTGAAAATGCCCATGTGGCAAGAAACTGTGGGCAGACTCCAGAAATGAAAAGCCTTCACATTAGAAAGGAAGACGTAAAACTGTAACTAGTTGTGGTTGACATCATTCTATATATTAAAAAACACTCAGAACTCCACCAAAAAGGCTATTCGAAATAATAAAAGAATGCAGTAAAATTGCAGTATATATAATGCTATACAAAAATCTGTGACATTTTTATATATTAACAATGAGTTAGCAGAAAGAGAAATTAAGAAACCAATTCCATTTACAATCACAACAAAAATCTAGGAATAAATTTAACCAACAAAGTGAAAGACCTGTATGCTAAAAGCTACAAGAACACCTTGGAATACTGTGAATTAACTCTCCAGGTTTTTTCCCCCCAGAGTTTCCCAAAATACTGGAGTGAGTTGCCATTTCCTCCTCCAGGGGTCTGCCTGACCCAGAGATCAAATCTCTGTCTCCTGCATTGCAGGCCGATTCTTTATCACTGAGCCACCTGGGAAGCCCATTTATAGCTCTAGTATAATCTAATTCCTTTTTGTGAGTTTGGACTCAGGACCAGGGTCTGACTAGATAGCATTAAATAGCTAGTATTGATATTTACCCATCTATTCTATTTATTCTAAAAATAAGGATTACTCATAAAGCACATATTTAACAATTGTAACAAAAAGTTCAAAACACTTCTGAGTGGTATGTATGATAGGAAGTGCTGCAGAATTATCCTCTCATGTAGTCAAGCTCAGGAAGCAGGTCTCATTATCCACATTTTAAGTATGGAGCAATTGACATGTATAGAAGTGATGTGATGCCAACTTCACAAAGCTGTCAACAGGATTCTAACCCAAGTCTGCCCTACCCAAAAGTCCATGATCCTTACCAGACGAAACACAATCGTTATTATCATTTGGTACAATATGCAGACTTCAGAGGGCGCCCCCTGATTCCTGCCCCTGGGTGTTCATGCTGGGTATAATCTCTTCCCTCTGAGTGTGGTAGGACCTCTAAACTGCTTTTAGACTATAGAATACAGGAAATGTGCACAGTTTTTGGAAATATAATTAAAATCCCAAATCTCTTGCCGGCTTAGTGAAATAAGTGGTCATGTTGAAAATGCCCATGTGGCAAGAAACTGTGGGCAGACTCCAGAAATGAAAAGCCTTCACATTAGAAAGGAAGACGTAAAACTGTAACTAGTTGTGGTTGACATCATTCTATATATTAAAAAACACTCAGAACTCCACCAAAAAGGCTATTCGAAATAATAAAAGAATGCAGTAAAATTGCAGTATATATAATGCTATACAAAAATCTGTGACATTTTTATATATTAACAATGAGTTAGCAGAAAGAGAAATTAAGAAACCAATTCCATTTACAATCACAACAAAAATCTAGGAATAAATTTAACCAACAAAGTGAAAGACCTGTATGCTAAAAGCTACAAGAACACCTTGGAATACTGTGAATTAACAATTTTTGGATGAGATATCCTCCGTGTCTTCAAAAGTACTGAATCTAAAAGTCCAAAGTTGTAGTCCATGGCGATAATTTACAAGTCTTAAGAAAAGGCTAGATGACCAAACTAAGGCCAAATAAAGCACTGTAAAGCTGCAAATGTGACACAAATTAGTCTTTGTAAATTAGAAAATGTATTTGTAGCAAATTTAAAACTTTCTCCAAGGTCATGTAGTTACTTGGAATACATTTATATCTCATGTGTGTATGTACATATATTTCATAAGTGTGTACACACATCATATTTTGTCCAATGGTTTTGAAATGGTTCACATGACAAGTTAAAATATGAAGTTTAATTCTCTCAGTTCCTGGAGGAATGTCAAACACAAATCTGTGAAGAAACATTGTCTTTCCATTAAGTCAGTATATTTTACGTGCACTATAGATTTTGTTGGAATATTTATCTTTAAGAAACAGTGTCAGAGTTTTTTCATAATTTCAAGACATAATTTTACAGAGATATTTTAAGAAATCTTTATGAAACGATTGATATCACCAGTTTGATGGCATTCATTGAAGGTGTAAAGCATAAAGTGACTTCATCAGTTTTATCTTTTACCATTGGAAACAGATATACTTCAGATACTTACTGAACTTAGGATGATGTTATTATTTATTACATATGTTGATGTGTGTTTAATCAAAAATCATAAAATTGAAGCCCATGTGGCAAAGAAACTGTGGGCAGACTCCAGAAATGAAAAGCCTTCACATTAGAAAGGAAGACGTAAAACTGTAACTAGTTGTGGTTGACATCATTCTATATATTAAAAAACACTCAGAACTCCACCAAAAAGGCTATTCGAAATAATAAAAGAATGCAGTAAAATTGCAGTATATATAATGCTATACAAAAATCTGTGACATTTTTATATATTAACAATGAGTTAGCAGAAAGAGAAATTAAGAAACCAATTCCATTTACAATCACAACAAAAATCTAGGAATAAATTTAACCAACAAAGTGAAAGACCTGTATGCTAAAAGCTACAAGAACACCTTGGAATACTGTGAATTAACAATTTTTGGATGAGATATCCTCCGTGTCTTCAAAAGTACTGAATCTAAAAGTCCAAAGTTGTAGTCCATGGCGATAATTTACAAGTCTTAAGAAAAGGCTAGATGACCAAACTAAGGCCAAATAAAGCACTGTAAAGCTGCAAATGTGACACAAATTAGTCTTTGTAAATTAGAAAATGTATTTGTAGCAAATTTAAAACTTTCTCCAAGGTCATGTAGTTACTTGGAATACATTTATATCTCATGTGTGTATGTACATATATTTCATAAGTGTGTACACACATCATATTTTGTCCAATGGTTTTGAAATGGTTCACATGACAAGTTAAAATATGAAGTTTAATTCTCTCAGTTCCTGGAGGAATGTCAAACACAAATCTGTGAAGAAACATTGTCTTTCCATTAAGTCAGTATATTTTACGTGCACTATAGATTTTGTTGGAATATTTATCTTTAAGAAACAGTGTCAGAGTTTTTTCATAATTTCAAGACATAATTTTACAGAGATATTTTAAGAAATCTTTATGAAACGATTGATATCACCAGTTTGATGGCATTCATTGAAGGTGTAAAGCATAAAGTGACTTCATCAGTTTTATCTTTTACCATTGGAAACAGATATACTTCAGATACTTACTGAACTTAGGATGATGTTATTATTTATTACATATGTTGATGTGTGTTTAATCAAAAATCATAAAATTGAAGCCCCATGAAACTTTAAGACAAAGAGTCATGAAAATTCCAAAAATTCCCCAAAAAATGGCATCAGAGATTTTATTAACTGCATTTTGTGCCCCTAAAATTCAAGCGATGAAATGCTAAATCCCCATGTGTCTGCATTTTGAGGTAAATTAATGAGGTAAACAAGATTAAATTAAATCATAAGCTCTGGGGCTCTCATCAGAAAGGACTGGTACACTTCTAAGATGAAAAGACACCAACGATCTCTCTGCCTCTCTTTGAAGGAGCACAGAGGACTTATCATGTGAGGCCACAGCTAGAAGGTGGCCATGTGCAAGTTGTGAAGGAAAAAGCAAACTCTTGGTACTTTTACCATGGATTTATAACCTCCATAACTGTAAGGGAATAAATTTCTGCTATTTAACTTGCCAATCTCTGGTATATTTTATGGCAGCCTGAATTGAATAATATAGGGATAAAAATGATAGAGGGAAATGGAGAAGAAGATGTTGTGGAAACATTTATGAAGATAATATCTCACTCTTAAATTGGCAAATTAGTTATTTCTAAAATGAAGAGAATGATATCTAGCAAAATAGGAAGAGTAACGAGTTTAACTAAGACATATAAAAATTATGTCATATATATATATATACACATGTACATACAGATACAGCCAGGGAATATAACAAGAAGCAAACACAATTGCCAGAAATAAGGGCATTTAAACTCAGTGAACTATATTTCTGTAAAGTTTGTTTTGAACACCCTAACTTGTGAAAATTCAAAATAAGTGACTCTGTTTAAAGAAGTCTGTGTGTAAGTGTGCATTATGTTCTATACTTTTATAGCCAGGAATGTTTTTTAAGCTTGTAATTAATTTTTAACAGAAAACTAATTTACCTTTATGTTTTGTGTAACTGATTTCAAAACAAATCTATGCATAAAATTAGTATTTAAGAACATTCTGATATTCCTCAGTAATTGACAAATCATTCATTTTAAAGGTAAATTAGATGATCAAAATATTTATTTTATATATATATATATATATATATATATATGTAGACATTTTGAAGCTAATTATACCATAGGCTTCTTATTATTCACACTCAAGAGAATGTGTATGTATAATAATATAAATAAAATATGTTTTTGAATGTCAAAATACTTCAGTGTCACATATTGTAGTTCCAGTACAAATTACTTAGGGAGTTAATGTAATGGTTTATTTTTTCATGGGAAATAAAAACAGTACATTATGTCTTAATTTGATTAATCAGATATCAAGGTAGACTTTGAGAGGGAAAAGGGGCTTACATATACACATGGCGGAATTTGCATGATACTGTCCTTAATAGCAAATTACTTGGTTTGCTAGTCTCCTTGTTGCTGCAATTTAGGATCATAAGGAGCTTCTCTCTAACTCTCCCTAAAACACTTCAGAGTTATTTTTATTTTTTTTAATTTGATATGACTATAATGTTCTACTGAAAAAATTAAAAGCTTGACATATCTCAACATCAATTTAGCTAAACTAGTACAATCAATTAGCTAAATTAAAATTATTTACTTAAGTTCATCTAGAGACTGGCATACCTAAAACAAACTTCCCTGTATCTTTGAATATATGTTTCCATTAGACTCCATAGAAGGTATCACAATTTAGGAAGACAAATACTAAACTTTAAATATCATTCATGTGTGTGTGCATGCTAAGTTGCTTTAGTCATGTCTGACTCTTTGCAACCCTATGGACTGTAGCCTGCCAGGCTCCTTGTTCACGGGATCCTCCAAGCAAGAATACAGAAGTGGGTTGCCATACCCTTCTCCAGGGACCTTCCACCCAGGGTGAGAATTTGCATCACTTACTTCTCCTGCATTGGCAGGCAGGTTCTTACCACTAGTGCCACTAGTCTTGTGAAAATTTAAAATAAGTGACTCTGTTTAAAGAAGTCTGTGTGTAAGTGTGCATTATGTTCTATACTTTTATAGCCAGGAATGTTTTTTAAGCTTGTAATTAATTTTTAACAGAAAACTAATTTACCTTTATGTTTTGTGTAACTGATTTCAAAACAAATCTATGCATAAAATTAGTATTTAAGAACATTCTGATATTCCTCAGTAATTGACAAATCATTCATTTTAAAGGTAAATTAGATGATCAAAATATTTATTTTATATATATATATATATATATATATATATAGACATTTTGAAGCTAATTATACCATAGGCTTCTTATTATTCACACTCAAGAGAATGTGTATGTATAATAATATAAATAAAATATGTTTTTGAATGTCAAAATACTTCAGTGTCACATATTGTAGTTCCAGTACAAATTACTTAGGGAGTTAATGTAATGGTTTATTTTTTCATGGGAAATAAAAACAGTACATTATGTCTTAATTTGATTAATCAGATATCAAGGTAGACTTTGAGAGGGAAAAGGGGCTTACATATACACATGGCGGAATTTGCATGATACTGTCCTTAATAGCAAATTACTTGGTTTGCTAGTCTCCTTGTTGCTGCAATTTAGGATCATAAGGAGCTTCTCTCTAACTCTCCCTAAAACACTTCAGAGTTATTTTTATTTTTTTTAATTTGATATGACTATAATGTTCTACTGAAAAAATTAAAAGCTTGACATATCTCAACATCAATTTAGCTAAACTAGTACAATCAATTAGCTAAATTAAAATTATTTACTTAAGTTCATCTAGAGACTGGCATACCTAAAACAAACTTCCCTGTATCTTTGAATATATGTTTCCATTAGACTCCATAGAAGGTATCACAATTTAGGAAGACAAATACTAAACTTTAAATATCATTCATGTGTGTGTGCATGCTAAGTTGCTTTAGTCATGTCTGACTCTTTGCAACCCTATGGACTGTAGCCTGCCAGGCTCCTTGTTCACGGGATCCTCCAAGCAAGAATACAGAAGTGGGTTGCCATACCCTTCTCCAGGGGACCTTCCCCACCCAGGGTGAGAATTTGCATCACTTACTTCTCCTGCATTGGCAGGCAGGTTCTTTACCACTAGTGCCACTAGTCTTACCATTTCTGCCAATGCTTCAGGTTAGTTCTAGTGGAAGTAATAAAAATTTGCCTTTGAGCAAAAATTTTATTCACTCAAGAATTCCCCTCAGAAATGAGCTAAAAACTAAAAACAGCAATTAGCAAATATAAACCTTTTCTTTACTTTGGAAAGCTATTGATCACTGGATCTAAATTTTCATAAAACACATTTAGGAATTCACAGCCTCACATGGCAACTCTCTAATCCTTTAAAACTATAGTAAACTGACAGAGGAATCATGTTTGACAGATTTCAAAAACACTTTTCCTCTATGGCCACATTTATTCAAACTTCTTTTTTCTCTTCATTTTTCTACCTTCCTTTGCTACTTATCCTCATGATCTCTTTCTCTTTGTCTATAGCTCATTTCTTTATTTCCAGTCACTTTCTCACCATATTTTCCTTCTGTCTTTTCTTCTATGTGTTATTTTCACTGACAAAATGAAATTGATTCTTTACTTAGCTTTAATCTCTTTTTTCAGTTACTTTATTCCTTATTTTAAGTAGAAGTAGGTTTCAATTTGATACTATGACAGAAATACATGTTTCTTAACCCCAAGCAGAGAGAGTATAATTATCTTGCCTTTTTCTTACTTACTGTAGGGAAAGGCAAAGTACTGTACATACCAACATTTAATGTCACTAAACTTTAAAATAAATGACAGATTTAATGCTAATAAAATGTGCTTTGTACTTTTTTGCTAAGGTAGAAAAAGAAAAGATGCTTATATTTTATTTTAAAGTGTTCAAATAAAAGTTTTATGCTTATAATACATAGGAATTCTGACCCTGATACTTGGAAACTTCATTGTTTAGCTTTAAATATGGCATACCATCATTTTTTTCTAGTTTACAATACTTGCTAAGTGTTAATTTTTTGAACTATCACAGTTTTTTATCTCTTAATAAGATAATAATCCAAAATTATAGCTTGGTTATATCTTCAGAGTGAAGACATGTTGTCTCCTTGAAAATTAATCCAGATCTAATACTGTTAAAGTAATAAGATAAAGCAGTGTATATAATCTTTTATATAACCCCCCAGTTAAAAAGTATGTTAACCATGTAAATCATGAGTTTTTTTAAGTACTGTCTTTCATTAAACACTTTCTAACTTTCTCCCTCATTTTAGAGATGTAGAAACTGATATCCATGGAGGTTAAGTGACTCCTATGACTCTGACAGTGATAGGACCAGAACTCAGCTGGGCTGAATTCTGTTTTAGTAGCATTTAAAATCTCATTCTGCTTCAGACAAACAACAAACAAATGCATAAAGTCAAGTATTCCAAATTTCTGTCACTATAGAAACTGAACTTAGTGTGCTAATCAGTAGTCCTCATTTTATGTCCCCCCAAAATTAAATGCTATAGGGAATTTGAATTAAGTTAGACCTTTCCAGGTTTTGATGACTGTATGATGCTCATAGTTTTAGAGGTAAACAATTATGGAATTATCCTAATGCACTTTGAGAATGTTTGATATATATGTCTGTCCTTCTGGGATTTGAATATGGCTTAGATTCAGGAAAATATGTCAGAGTTTTAAACTTAATTACAGCTAGGATAAATAAAATGCCTTAAGAAGTTTTGCTAAGTCTACAAAATGCCCATTAGCCCACAATGACTTTGATTTAACTGGAACGTTTGAGTTTCCCTTTTAAACAGCCTTTTAAGTGGAAAGCATCTTGAAACTCATGAGTTCATAATTAATTCTACTTACTACTAAGATTTAGTACATGCACCTCATTTGTTTAACCATCTGCTACGTTTGCATTAGCACAGCACCGGATATATAACTTACTTACTGAAAATACTGGACAACACTTACAAGGAGCTGCTCTAGTGGGAACCTGCTTATGTTTGCGTGGTGGCTGTTATTTGAATTATCACAGCTGTGATTTAATTCCAGTCTCCACGTTAGTAATTTCAGTATAGTAGATTTTTTTTTAATTTACTTATTTTTCTTAGCAGCTATTATACTTTGATCACAAGTTCAATTTTCAGCTGGAGATACAGCCGTTTATATTCTCAGTCTACACTCTGTTGCCAGAGAGTGATTACCAGCAATTTGATTTAAGACGTGTGAAAATTCAGACACCTCTTGATACCCACATGGAGGTATCAAGTAGACATTTAATCATTTAACTGTGAGATTGTAGGGAGAGATGTGATATATGTATGTATATATATACATATAAATATGTATATATTTATATATATATATATAGTCAATTTGGTGGGTGCTATTGGAAGAAATGTGATAATTTCAGTAATGTTAAAGAGGGTAACAGTAATCCAGGAAATAACATTTTGAAAGGAGCAGAAGAGCCTTGGTATGTAGATGAATGCAACAGGAAGGAGAAGTACGTGGAAGAGTCTGAGATGAGAGACTCATAATTAGATATATTGTTGTTGTTTTTTATTTTTTTTAATTTTTTGGCCACTTTTATTGGTCTTTCATTTATTTATTTTCATCTGTCTTTGTTCTTTGGCCCATGTGGGCCTCCCATCTCAGTGGTCTCTCTCACCTCGGAGCACTGGCTCTGGGCGCATGCGCTCTGGAGCTCTGGCTCGGTAGTTGAACACACTGGTCCAGCCACTCCACTGCACATGGGATCTTCCCAGGCCAGGGATCAAACTGGCGCCCCTTGCACTGCAAGGAGGAGTCCTTACCCACTGGGCCACCAGAGAAGCCCCAAATATATTGTTTTAAGTTTGTTTTACTTTCTTCGACTAGAAGGAAAAGTGCATGAAGATACAAATTTTAGATTTTTATTAACTTCTCTATCTCCATTACACTGATTGAAATACTGGACATAAACACTTACAAGGATTTAGTACATGCACCTCATTTGTTTAACCATCTGCTACGTTTGCATTAGCACAGCACCGGATATATAACTTACTTACTGAAAATACTGGACAACACTTACAAGGAGCTGCTCTAGTGGGAACCTGCTTATGTTTGCGTGGTGGCTGTTATTTGAATTATCACAGCTGTGATTTAATTCCAGTCTCCACGTTAGTAATTTCAGTATAGTAGATTTTTTAATTTACTTATTTTTCTTAGCAGCTATTATACTTTGATCACAAGTTCAATTTTCAGCTGGAGATACAGCCGTTTATATTCTCAGTCTACACTCTGTTGCCAGAGAGTGATTACCAGCAATTTGATTTAAGACGTGTGAAAATTCAGACACCTCTTGATACCCACATGGAGGTATCAAGTAGACATTTAATCATTTAACTGTGAGATTGTAGGGAGAGATGTGATATATGTATGTATATATATACATATAAATATGTATATATTTATATATATATATATAGTCAATTTGGTGGGTGCTATTGGAAGAAATGTGATAATTTCAGTAATGTTAAAGAGGGTAACAGTAATCCAGGAAATAACATTTTGAAAGGAGCAGAAGAGCCTTGGTATGTAGATGAATGCAACAGGAAGGAGAAGTACGTGGAAGAGTCTGAGATGAGAGACTCATAATTAGATATATTGTTGTTGTTTTTTATTTTTTTTAATTTTTTGGCCACTTTTATTGGTCTTTCATTTATTTATTTTCATCTGTCTTTGTTCTTTGGCCCATGTGGGCCTCCCATCTCAGTGGTCTCTCTCACCTCGGAGCACTGGCTCTGGGCGCATGCGCTCTGGAGCTCTGGCTCGGTAGTTGAACACACTGGTCCAGCCACTCCACTGCACATGGGATCTTCCCAGGCCAGGGATCAAACTGGCGCCCCTTGCACTGCAAGGAGGAGTCCTTACCCACTGGGCCACCAGAGAAGCCCCAAATATATTGTTTTAAGTTTGTTTTACTTTCTTCGACTAGAAGGAAAAGTGCATGAAGATACAAATTTTAGATTTTTATTAACTTCTCTATCTCCATTACCTAAAAGAGTATCTGATATACATTTGTAGTTGTTCAGTGCTTCAATGTTGTCTGGCTCTTTGTGACCTCCGTGAACTGTAGCACAAGAGGCTCCTCTGTCCTCCACTATCTCCCAGAGTATGCTCAAATTCATGTCCATGGAATCAGTGATGCCATACAACCATCTCATCCTCTGATGCTCTCTGTTCTTTTGCCTTCAGTCTTAACCAGCATCAGGGTCTTTTCCAGTGCTTCAGCTTTTTGCATAAGGTGGCCAAATGATTGGAGCTTCAGCTTCAGCACCAGTCCTTTCAATGAATATTCAGTATTCATTTCCTTTAGGATAGACTGGTTTAATCTCTTTGCTGTCAAAGGGACTCTCAAGAGTCTTCTCCAGCACCACAGTTAGAAGGTATCGATCCTTCAGAGCTCAGCTTTCTTTATGGTCCAACTCTTACATCTGTACATGACTACTGCAAAAATCATAGCTTTGAGTAAATGAAATTGGCAAAGTGGTATCTCTGCTTTTCAATATACTGTCTAGGTTTGTCATTGCAAAGGTTGATCTACACTAGCCCTGCATTTGTTGAATTAACAAATCATCACAGAAAGAAAAGCCTATAAGACAGAAATATCTCAAAAACATATATATACATATATATTAATACATTAATTTTACTTTGTATATGCTATGTTTTGTTGAAGGTTCAGTGATGAATGCAACAGGAAGGAGAAGTACGTGGAAGAGTCTGAGATGAGAGACTCATAATTAGATATATTGTTGTTGTTTTTTATTTTTTTTAATTTTTTGGCCACTTTTATTGGTCTTTCATTTATTTATTTTCATCTGTCTTTGTTCTTTGGCCCATGTGGGCCTCCCATCTCAGTGGTCTCTCTCACCTCGGAGCACTGGCTCTGGGCGCATGCGCTCCAGAGCACTGGCTCCTAATTGGACACATCGGTCCAGCTGCTCCTCGGCACATGGGATCTTCCCAGGCCAGGGATCAAACTGGCGCCTTGCACTGCAAGGAGGAGTCCTTACCCACTGGGCCACCAGAGAAGCCCCAAATATATTGTTTTAAGTTTGTTTTACTTTCTTCGACTAGAAGGAAAAGTGCATGAAGATACAAATTTTAGATTTTTATTAACTTCTCTATCTCCATTACCTAAAAGAGTATCTGATATACATTTGTAGTTGTTCAGTGCTTCAATGTTGTCTGGCTCTTTGTGACCTCCGTGAACTGTAGCACAAGAGGCTCCTCTGTCCTCCACTATCTCCCAGAGTATGCTCAAATTCATGTCCATGGAATCAGTGATGCCATACAACCATCTCATCCTCTGATGCTCTCTGTTCTTTTGCCTTCAGTCTTAACCAGCATCAGGGTCTTTTCCAGTGCTTCAGCTTTTTGCATAAGGTGGCCAAATGATTGGAGCTTCAGCTTCAGCACCAGTCCTTTCAATGAATATTCAGTATTCATTTCCTTTAGGATAGACTGGTTTAATCTCTTTGCTGTCAAAGGGACTCTCAAGAGTCTTCTCCAGCACCACAGTTAGAAGGTATCGATCCTTCAGAGCTCAGCTTTCTTTATGGTCCAACTCTTACATCTGTACATGACTACTGCAAAAATCATAGCTTTGAGTAAATGAAATTGGCAAAGTGGTATCTCTGCTTTTCAATATACTGTCTAGGTTTGTCATTGCAAAGGTTGATCTACACTAGCCCTGCATTTGTTGAATTAACAAATCATCACAGAAAGAAAAGCCTATAAGACAGAAATATCTCAAAAACATATATATACATATATATTAATACATTAATTTTACTTTGTATATGCTATGTTTTGTTGAAGGTTCAGTGATGACTCATACAAAGTAGTAAGCAATTCTGCTTGAAAAGGAAGGATTAGAAAAGGCTTCTGAGAAAAGGTGAGTCACAATCTGAATTCCTTGATTATGGTTATGTTTTGTTAAGACAAAGAGAGAAGGAAAGGTGGCCTTTATACCAGTAATAGAAAACTTGCCAAGGAAGAACTTTGTAAGAAGAGATATGAAAAAATTTAACTTTCTACAAGGTGATTTTGTCATTATTTTACAATACAATATAATCATTGAAAAGAATTCAAAATGAACTGACAAAAGTTACATCGACATATTTAGAGATAATCATTGTTACCACTTGGTAGTTATCATATACCTACACATATGCATGAACACATTTTTTAAATATCAGTGGTATTATGCACCAGAAAGTTCTTCATCCACTTATTTTCTGTAAAAATCTACCTCATTATTTTTTGATAGCAGCATAGATGTGGTAAGGGGCTTGGGTGGGAAATATGTGATACTTGAAACAAACTTCTCCTTGTTTATTTTCTTTTTGCGTTAGTCTGGGCTTCTCCAGAGAAACAAAACCAATAAGGTATGTGTATACTTACATATCTATGTCTATATCTATCAGTATTTCCATATCTCTAGCTATCTATCTAGAGAGGCAGATATAGAGACAAAAACAGAAAGAAAAGGAAAATACTTATTTATTTTAAGATACTGGATCATAGGATTGTAAGGGCTGGTACATCTGAAATCTGCAGGGTAATCTGCAGGCTGGAGACCCAAGAAAAAGGTAATATTTTAGTGCATTCTTGGATAATGTCTGTCTGTAACAGGCTGCCTTATTTTTCCAGGCCTGTTCTCTTGATAAAATTAGACTCACCAACATTATAGAAGTAATCTACTTAAAGTCTACTGACAGTCACATCTAAAAAATACCTTTATTGTAATATTTAGGTTGGTGTTTGACCAAACACTGGGTACCATAGGCTAGCCAATTTTGATGCATAATTTTGATGCATAAAATTAACCATCATAGTGGTTTATAATTTATTTGCTATTGCACCCATTGTGGAGAACTGTCTTTTGATGGTATGATGTAAATATCTACAGGATATTTTAAAGTATGATATAAATATTTATGTTTTTATAATAGTATATTACTATATCATTATAATATATTTTGAGTTTTTTTCTAATGGAATTTCTGGGGCTAGGCATTGTTATGTGTTAAATGTGAGATATATTGTCTTGCAAAAATGCTACAGTTAATGTATACTCTGAGTCTATAAAATTGAAAGATATGTTTAAGAATTTTTTCAGTAATCCTTTGTGACTAACCACCATAAAAGGTAAGATTGCACTTATTCACTGTTCAATCCAAGATATAATTATTGAGTTCCTTCTATTCATCAGGCATTAGGGAAATAATCATATAATTAAGTAATTGCCCTCAAGGAGCTTAAATCTTGAGGGAGAAATATAGACAATCAGATAATTATAAATAATGTGAAAAGTGCTATCACAGATGTCTGCACAGGCTACTCAGCAGCATGCAGTAAGGATATTCTCACTTTTCTTAAGAGTTTGAGGGAAGAATACCTGTATGTATTCGTGCTAAGTCACTTCAGTCATGTTCCACTCCTTGTGATCTGATGATACAGGCTCTGTGTCCATAGGATTCTCCAGGCAAGAAGAGTGGATCGGGTTGCCATGCCCTCCTTCAGGGGATATTCCCCACCCAGGGATTAAATGAGCATCTGTGACATTTCCTGCATTGGCAGATGGGTTCTTTACCACTAATGCCACCTGGGAAGCCCATGGAACAGTTGGGTTAAGACTGAAAAGTTAGGATACAGTCATCAACAAGCCAGGGATGGTATTTCAAAACCAAAACCTGGTATAAGCAAAGACACAGAGGTTAGGAATTATATTTTGTCTCTGGGGACTCTCTGAAGTTTCATGTTGTTTGAGCATGTGTGAAGTCGTGTGAAGCAGTCATGATAGCAAATGGGACTGCAGAGCAAGGCTATGGACAGACCATGATGATCTTGAACGCTATTTTAAGGAGCTTGCATTTTATGTGCTAGATGATGACAGGATTTTCCAGAGTGTTAAGAAGGACATGAAAACGATCATAATCACATTGTGGATGCACCATGTGGAGAAAGGGCTTAAGCAATGCAAGGGTGATGACAGAATAACCAGGACACTGAAGGAAGACGTGGGCTTGAAATGAGTGGCGATGGCCAGACAAATGGAAACCTTACTGGAGTGAGGAATTTCAACTTTATTTTACCTAAAAGGATTTCAAGGAGAGGGTTAATATAATTAAATTTAGATTTTAGAAACATTATTTTCAATGATACAAAGTGTAAATGGGAGTCAGGGGAATACTAGTTTGATGAAACATTAGTTAATATTTGCCAGACGAAAGATTACTGTCTGTAAAATTCTAAGGTATTTTGTTAATTAGGGAGGAAGAGCGAAGTATTCAATAATTCAGAATAAAAGGAACTTTGTCTGCTTTCCTCTATTTTCCCAGTTTTCTAAAATCATTGCATTTTCCTTTTTTATGGTGATGGCTGTGATGCGGTCCAGAAAATAGTACTCATCTTTCAGGTTATGAACCCATCGAGTATTACAAGAATCAGTAGTGAAAGAGCATTAGTAATGAAGAGAGAGGTATTTAGGGAGGTGACCTATAACCCCAGTCTCTGCATTTGAGCAAGGCCCATTAGGCAGAGGGAGCAGTAGATACTGAGTATTAATTTACCTAACCCTTTAATTCCTGAGCTAGTCACTTCTTTGGAGGGTTTAGGGGAGAGGGGAGGGCACGAGTCATTCACACCTTTTCCCCTACCCCACTTAGGATTCTGAAGAAGTGGATCGGGTTGCCAGGGAACCCCATCCTTGGGGGGAAGCCCATGGAACAGTTGGGTTAAGACTGAAAAGTTAGGATACAGTCATCAACAAGCCAGGGATGGTATTTCAAAACCAAAACCTGGTATAAGCAAAGACACAGAGGTTAGGAATTATATTTTGTCTCTGGGGACTCTCTGAAGTTTCATGTTGTTTGAGCATGTGTGAAGTCGTGTGAAGCAGTCATGATAGCAAATGGGACTGCAGAGCAAGGCTATGGACAGACCATGATGATCTTGAACGCTATTTTAAGGAGCTTGCATTTTATGTGCTAGATGATGACAGGATTTTCCAGAGTGTTAAGAAGGACATGAAAACGATCATAATCACATTGTGGATGCACCATGTGGAGAAAGGGCTTAAGCAATGCAAGGGTGATGACAGAATAACCAGGACACTGAAGGAAGACGTGGGCTTGAAATGAGTGGCGATGGCCAGACAAATGGAAACCTTACTGGAGTGAGGAATTTCAACTTTATTTTACCTAAAAGGATTTCAAGGAGAGGGTTAATATAATTAAATTTAGATTTTAGAAACATTATTTTCAATGATACAAAGTGTAAATGGGAGTCAGGGGAATACTAGTTTGATGAAACATTAGTTAATATTTGCCAGACGAAAGATTACTGTCTGTAAAATTCTAAGGTATTTTGTTAATTAGGGAGGAAGAGCGAAGTATTCAATAATTCAGAATAAAAGGAACTTTGTCTGCTTTCCTCTATTTTCCCAGTTTTCTAAAATCATTGCATTTTCCTTTTTTTTTATGGTGATGGCTGTGATGCGGTCCAGAAAATAGTACTCATCTTTCAGGTTATGAACCCATCGAGTATTACAAGAATCAGTAGTGAAAGAGCATTAGTAATGAAGAGAGAGGTATTTAGGGAGGTGACCTATAACCCCAGTCTCTGCATTTGAGCAAGGCCCATTAGGCAGAGGGAGCAGTAGATACTGAGTATTAATTTACCTAACCCTTTAATTCCTGAGCTAGTCACTTCTTTGGAGGGTTTAGGGGAGAGGGGAGGGCACGAGTCATTCACACCTTTTCCCCCTACCCCCACTTAGCATCCTAGATTCAGTCACAGGTCAACAGCTGATCAGTAGAGCAGCTATGATTACCAGCTTCCATCAGGATGATAAAGTTCTAACCTCATGAAGCAATTCTGATTGCTCATTTTGTTCTCTTCTTTAGATCCTTCATCAGCTGAATAGCTTAAGCTTATACCCTCAGAAGTCTCAGAAATGGGTCAGATTTGTCTTTATTAAGTTTATTTTGGAGTCATTCTATTCACAGGCCCAAAACTTCATTTTTCATTCTATTAAATACTAACAATTTTGTTCATCCCCTCCATTGTTTAATATAAATTTAGAGAGTCTGTAATAATAAAAATAAAATATGAGAACTCTATTGTTAAAATATTAATCACCCCAATAATAAAATGTCAGTCACATTGAGATGCCCCTAATTTCAATAAAATCTTTTTATATTTTCTAATTCCAAAGATAGATGTAACATTAACGTTTTAAATTCTCTTGAAAAATTTAAATTCAGGAACAAACTCAGGAAGAAAATTTAAAGTTAAATTTTATTATATTAAAATTAAAATTCTGAAATCCTAAATCTTTGTCACATATTATTCCAGAATCCATTCTCCCCACTATTTAAAATATTTTTTTGATAAATTCAGTAAGAGGGCTCTCAATGTCAGTGTGGGATTTGGAGCTTTTTAGAAGCTAAACTGTGTGTGTGTGTGTGTGTGTTTTTTTTTTTTTTTTTGGTCACTTCTATTGGTCTTTCATTTATTTATCTTTGTTCTTTGGCCTGTGTGGTCCTTCCATCGCAATGGCCTCTCTCTCATTGCAGAGCACCGGCTCTGGGTGCATACGCTCCAGAGCTCTGGCTTGGTAGTTGGGCACATCAGTCCAGCCACTCTGCGGCAGTGGGATCTTCCCAGGCCAGGGATCTGACTAGCACCCCTTTCACTGCAAGGCAGTGTTCTTACCCACTGGACCACTAGGGAAGCCCAAAAGATATTTTTTATTGGAATGAGTCTGATAATTCCTTAGTTCAAAAGTTGTATTAATCTACTATCAATTTTTTCTCTAACTATTTCAAAAGAATTGAATACTTAAGAAGATATACAGGAATATTCCAGAACTGAGCTCATGTTTTCCAAACTAGGAAAACACATATTCTACCCCCTCAGGCTAGGTATCTCAAGTTAATTTACAGTTATGTTCCAGAACTGTAGTTGTGGTTTTTTAAACACACACCCCCACCCCCCTACCCCCTACACCCATGGTATAAAACGACTGGTACCTGTGTGAAGGTGGAAAGGTGGAGAGACCTTTGTTTTTTTCTTAGTGGCATGCTAGCTGGCATTTGTCACAGGTCAGAAATTTAACACCTGTGGACCTAACCTGAACTGGGTACAAGCCATCTGTCTCCTCTTTCAGAGTGAAAACTGAGACATCTGAGAAATTGATGATATCTAACAAATTTCTGAAATTTATGGTGACTGCACTCTTGCCTTCCATGTTTTACTTGCTTATTCATAATATCCAATCACACTGCATTTCCCATCAATAGTGAATTGCTTGAAAACTCTAAACATTAATAGAAAAAAAGAATTCTTTCTTTAATGAAAAAACATCCTTGGGTCATGTGTTATAGTGTTTCTACTGGCTGTTGCGGAATTGCTTAGGTCTGAGGAACTTGCCTCTTACCAAAGAAGCTTTCCTCATATGCAGAGAACCCCTCTGGAGGTAAATGGTCCTTGTGGTACTCAACTACTCTGGAGCATGTGTTCAAGCCACAGGAATCCTACCTTAGTCAGCTCTTCTGCAGTTCTGTTTGGGAACAAAAGAAGTGCTAATTACATTATTAGGTTATAATAAATAACATCTTTCCCCAAGTATGATTTTGATTCATCCATGCATCTACTTATTTATTCATTTAGTTTTTTGCTGTAAATATATAAGGTTCCCTCACTTATTCTTCATTTTTTCTTTTCTCCCTAAGAAGCCGAGGGGTTAGAGCAATTTTTCTCAGATATCACTAAATTGAGGGAGAGAATACGTGAGATGAGCAGAGGAAATTTTCTATGATCCTAATGAACAATATTAGAGAATTAGACTTATTATTTACTTACTAAGTAGAAGGGAAGGTGAGTAGATGTCATCCTATTGGGAAAGCTTATTAAGATGGGTTAGAGTTATTCACATTTCTCTAACTATTTCAAAAGAATTGAATACTTAAGAAGATATACAGGAATATTCCAGAACTGAGCTCATGTTTTCCAAACTAGGAAAACACATATTCTACCCCCTCAGGCTAGGTATCTCAAGTTAATTTACAGTTATGTTCCAGAACTGTAGTTGTGGTTTTAAACACACACCCCCACCCCCCTCCCCCCTACACGCATGGTATAAAACGACTGGTACCTGTGTGAAGGTGGAAAGGTGGAGAGACCTTTGTTTTTTTCTTAGTGGCATGCTAGCTGGCATTTGTCACAGGTCAGAAATTTAACACCTGTGGACCTAACCTGAACTGGGTACAAGCCATCTGTCTCCTCTTTCAGAGTGAAAACTGAGACATCTGAGAAATTGATGATATCTAACAAATTTCTGAAATTTATGGTGACTGCACTCTTGCCTTCCATGTTTTACTTGCTTATTCATAATATCCAATCACACTGCATTTCCCATCAATAGTGAATTGCTTGAAAACTCTAAACATTAATAGAAAAAAAGAATTCTTTCTTTAATGAAAAAACATCCTTGGGTCATGTGTTATAGTGTTTCTACTGGCTGTTGCGGAATTGCTTAGGTCTGAGGAACTTGCCTCTTACCAAAGAAGCTTTCCTCATATGCAGAGAACCCCTCTGGAGGTAAATGGTCCTTGTGGTACTCAACTACTCTGGAGCATGTGTTCAAGCCACAGGAATCCTACCTTAGTCAGCTCTTCTGCAGTTCTGTTTGGGAACAAAAGAAGTGCTAATTACATTATTAGGTTATAATAAATAACATCTTTCCCCAAGTATGATTTTGATTCATCCATGCATCTACTTATTTATTCATTTAGTTTTTTGCTGTAAATATATAAGGTTCCCTCACTTATTCTTCATTTTTTCTTTTCTCCCTAAGAAGCCGAGGGGTTAGAGCAATTTTTCTCAGATATCACTAAATTGAGGGAGAGAATACGTGAGATGAGCAGAGGAAATTTTCTATGATCCTAATGAACAATATTAGAGAATTAGACTTATTATTTACTTACTAAGTAGAAGGGAAGGTGAGTAGATGTCATCCTATTGGGAAAGCTTATTAAGATGGGTTAGAGTTATTCACAGTGCAGGACAGCATGGGGGTCTGTGGATGTTTAATTAGATTGCTTCCTTAAAGCTCTATATTTCTACTCCCTCCTAAACTTGTTTTAGGTCTAGAGATATCGAGTGATAACTTGGTAGCTCTATTTAGGAATGATTGAGAACTTTTCAAAGCTTTAAATAACTAATAAAAATAGGATATTTTGCCATTTCCACTACCTTTCATAAGTTATCAGAGTATCCTTCCTGGACAGTCAGCCTGCCTACTCACATCATGAGTTTCTACTACTCTTTAATGTGAAAAGTCAGCTTGGCACTCAGGCTTGGTAGGTTAATCCTGATATGCTTTTTTCTTCAACTTTCTAATTTTATCTAATTTTCTTTCTAATTTTATCTAATTTTATCTAATTCCCACAGTTAACGATTTTCTTTCTAATTTTCTAATTAGAAAATTTCTAATTTTATCTAATTTTATCTAATTCTTTCTAATTTTATCTAATTCCCACAGTTAACGATTTTACAGAACAGAGTCATGGCAATAATGGAAATAACATGCTCACAGGAAGTGGATACTGAGTACACATTTTCCATAGAAAATTTTTATAGTCTAAAAACATATATTTTAGTCATTTTTATTGTAAAATAAATTGTAAAATAAAACTTGTATATATATGTGTGTATATATATATATATGTGTGTGTGTATATATATATATATACAATATATATATATATATCATCATAAACCAATGTATTGGTTAATAAGTTATTGTAAGGCAAGTCCCCATATAATTTATTTATACGCACATCAAGAAATGTAACTTCGGGGCTTCCCTGGTGGTCCAGTGGGTAAAGAGTCCGCCTTGCAGTGCAGGGGCACTGGTTTGATCCCTGGCCCGGGAAGATTCAAAATACAGTGGAGTGCCTGGACTGGTGTGTCTAATTGCAAGCGGTGCTCTGGAACGCCTGCACCTGGACCCGGGCTCTGCAATGAGAGAATACGTGAGATGAGCAGAGGAAATTTTCTATGATCCTAATGAACAATATTAGAGAATTAGACTTATTATTTACTTACTAAGTAGAAGGGAAGGTGAGTAGATGTCATCCTATTGGGAAAGCTTATTAAGATGGGTTAGAGTTATTCACAGTGCAGGACAGCATGGGGGTCTGTGGATGTTTAATTAGATTGCTTCCTTAAAGCTCTATATTTCTACTCCCTCCTAAACTTGTTTTAGGTCTAGAGATATCGAGTGATAACTTGGTAGCTCTATTTAGGAATGATTGAGAACTTTTCAAAGCTTTAAATAACTAATAAAAATAGGATATTTTGCCATTTCCACTACCTTTCATAAGTTATCAGAGTATCCTTCCTGGACAGTCAGCCTGCCTACTCACATCATGAGTTTCTACTACTCTTTAATGTGAAAAGTCAGCTTGGCACTCAGGCTTGGTAGGTTAATCCTGATATGCTTTTTTCTTCAACTTTCTAATTTTATCTAATTTTCTTTCTAATTTTATCTAATTTTATCTAATTCCCACAGTTAACGATTTTCTTTCTAATTTTCTAATTAGAAAATTTCTAATTTTATCTAATTTTATCTAATTCTTTCTAATTTTATCTAATTCCCACAGTTAACGATTTTACAGAACAGAGTCATGGCAATAATGGAAATAACATGCTCACAGGAAGTGGATACTGAGTACACATTTTCCATAGAAAATTTTTATAGTCTAAAAACATATATTTTAGTCATTTTTATTGTAAAATAAATTGTAAAATAAAACTTGTATATATATGTGTGTATATATATATATATGTGTGTGTGTATATATATATATATATACAATATATATATATATATCATCATAAACCAATGTATTGGTTAATAAGTTATTGTAAGGCAAGTCCCCATATAATTTATTTATACGCACATCAAGAAATGTAACTTCGGGGCTTCCCTGGTGGTCCAGTGGGTAAAGAGTCCGCCTTGCAGTGCAGGGGGCACTGGTTTGATCCCTGGCCCGGGAAGATTCAAAATACAGTGGAGTGCCTGGACTGGTGTGTCTAATTGCAAGCCGGTGCTCTGGAACGCCTGCACCTGGACCCGGGGCTCTGCAATGAGAGAGGCCACTGCAATGGGAGGCCCACATCTGCCAAAGAATAAAGATGGAAGAAAAATAAATGATGACTTAGAGGCAAAAAAAAAAATGCTATTAAAAAAAAAAGAAATGTAACTTTGTAATTCACCCTCAAAGCACCTCAAGTCCCATCCCAAATTCAAATTCCTTTTCCCTCAAAAGCAGCCATTATCCTGACTTTTATGGTAGCTTCTTTCTTAAATTTCTTTGCAGTTTGATCACAAAAAGTACATTCCTAGACTGTATAGTCTTGCCTATTTTTTAAAGTTGTGGTCTATTTTGAAATTCTTTTTATATCTGTAAGTACCCTCTTCATTACTTTGATTCTTTTGTAATTAATTTACTGCTGGTGTTTCAGCAATTTAGGTTTTGCGGATTGCATAAGCGTAGTTGGATTTAGAGGCATGATCAGAGTCTTGTCTGATCTCTTTGTCAAGAATATAGACAGAGGTGTGTTCTTGCAGTAGAAGGTACACAATGTCTAATTGTATTTGTTAGAGATGCTATTGGTATTTAACACCTAGTATAGTCAACAGTTCATTGGGTATTTGCAAAAATGGTGACACTAAATCAATCTCCTTTTTATTTATTAGTTGAAATGCTTTTTTATAGAGAATAAAGAAACATTTATATCATCTCGTATTTGGTTATGAAGTGGCACAGTTAAAAGCAGGATAAGTGGTTGTAATTTCCTCATGTTCATTAGTTTTCAAAATAATACATTGGTTCTCTGTCATGCTCCAGCATGGACCAATTAGTTTTTCCTTTTTAAAAAATTAATTTTCAATCCATAAGTTCAAGTGACTATAATGAATTCCAAACAAAAGAAATTATTGTTCTATTTCAAGTTTATCCTTTCAAGTTAATGGAAAATTCATTAAATTTGCACCTTTGTTTTGTTGCTGTAGCTGTTTTATTTGTTAGATGTTACCCGAGTTGACTGATATGACCCTACTTCACTTTGTAGCCTCCCCCATATTTGGTATGACTAAGACCTTCCAGGCTTATTGTATACATTTTCTGCCCCACATGTGGATTAGTATTTCTTCAAGGGATGTTTGTCTCTTTTCATAGGCAATGGAGTTTCAGACTATCATCTCCACCTCTGTTAGCTTCCAAAGTTGTCATTGTTTCCAGGCCTGATCACACTAATACATCCAATTTAAATTCAGGCCTACCTTTAAAATTTAGCTTTTTCTATTAAACCTACATTTATTTTTCCATTCTGAGGAGACTTGTACTGAAGAACATAATGGATGAGAGAATTGAAATAACCCCAAATTCTCGTTAACTTTATCCCCCTTTACACACATAGCAGTCTTAGACTAGCATTGCAAACACTGCTCCTTGTGGTACTGTAGCTAAACCATTGCATGGCCTTACCCCGTGAGTGTGTGTGTCTCCAACTTTCCTCTTTTTATCAGGGCACCAGTCATACTAGATTAGAGCCTATCCTAATGATCTCATTTGAATTTATGGCTTTTTCCAAATAGTGCTATGTGGAAGCCCTAAGATCATTTCTGGTGCTGGTAGTTTAGTCGCTCAGTCATGTCCAACCCTTTGCGACCCTATGTGGTTAAAATGGCAAGTGAGGAGTGATAAAAGTTAAAGAAGGAAAAATGGCAAGAACTTCGACATGAAAAAAAATTAGCTCAAATCAATGCCTGTTACTTGAAAAATGCCACCTGTGTATATTAAGTATTTTAGATAATTCCAAATAATTGATAAACAGCTAAATCTCTTAGCATTTGCCTTCAAAATATGGATAATGAAATCTGAAGTATTGGAGATCTCCAGAGAATAAATATTATAAAACGTTTACAGTTTTCTAATAACTTAATTTTTACTTCTTACACACCAAGAGTTTGACAATATTAGTCATTTCTACCTTAGACTCCTTTCAATATGTATTACAGATTTTCTATACTAGTAAATAGTATAGGATAGTGTAGAAATGAATTGAAACTTTTCTTTAAGGTGTGTATGCATGTTTAGTCACTCAGTCATGTCTGACTCTTTGTGACTCCATGTGGTACAGCCTGCCAGACTCCTTTGTCCATGGAATTGTCCAGGCAGAAATACTGGAATGTGTTGCCATTTCTTCCTCCACAGTATCTCCCCAACCCAGGGATCAAGCCCATGTCTCTTACATCTCCTGCACTGACAGGCAAGTTCTGTACCACTAGTGCTACCTAGAAAGTCCTAAGATCATTTCTGGTGCTGGTAGTTTAGTTGCTCAGTCGTGTCCAACTCTTTGCGACCCTACAGACTATAGACTACCAGGCTCCTCTGCCCATGGGATTGTTCAGGTGAGAATACTGGAGTGGGTAGCCATGTCCATCTCCAGGAAAACTTCCCTACCCAGGAATCAAACCCGGGTCTTCTGCATTGCAGGCGGATTCTTTACTGACTGAGCCATCAGGAAAGCTGAGTATCATTTCTACTCCACAGTATTTTACCCTCTGTGCAGAAAGCTCTAAGGGAGCTATCTTGTAGGAGGCAGAAGAGGATTAGAATAAGAGTAATTACTTACCTAACAAGAAAGATGAATTTGGCAAATCAGATTCATAAGAATCAGAAATCTTATCCAGTAACAGGTATTACTAATAACTTCAAATATGCAAGCTATCAAAAGGCATAAGAAACACAGAGAAAGGACAGGCATATTGATGGTCTCTCCTTAAATCCTTTTTTTTTTTTTTTTTTTTTTCTACATTAGATATGCACTCTGGCACAGAATGGATGACTCTCTAAGTGAAAAACATGAAATATTACCTGATACATCTTGAAGCATTTAATTTATGAAACCTTTCCATTTTATACTCCAGCCTATGTGACACTTTCCATAAATTCTGAGTTTATTTACCAAAAGGAAGAACATTACATAGATAAGAATCTTTCTCTTAGCAAATATCATTACCTTACAACCAGGAAAGTCATTTATTAGTGTATTTACAAGGAGATTGGCCTATGTTATATGACTTTCTCCAGAAGCCCCCACCTTCCAAAAGGAAAGAGAATGGATTACAGGAGAGTAATCAGTAATACAATACCCATAGATTACAAATTAGCACCTTTAGCATTGAAACTTTTCTTTAAGGTGTGTATGCATGTTTAGTCACTCAGTCATGTCTGACTCTTTGTGACTCCATGTGGTACAGCCTGCCAGACTCCTTTGTCCATGGAATTGTCCAGGCAGAAATACTGGAATGTGTTGCCATTTCTTCCTCCACAGTATCTCCCCAACCCAGGGATCAAGCCCATGTCTCTTACATCTCCTGCACTGACAGGCAAGTTCTGTACCACTAGTGCTACCTAGAAAGTCCTAAGATCATTTCTGGTGCTGGTAGTTTAGTTGCTCAGTCGTGTCCAACTCTTTGCGACCCTACAGACTATAGACTACCAGGCTCCTCTGCCCATGGGATTGTTCAGGTGAGAATACTGGAGTGGGTAGCCATGTCCATCTCCAGGAAAACTTCCCTACCCAGGAATCAAACCCGGGTCTTCTGCATTGCAGGCGGATTCTTTACTGACTGAGCCATCAGGAAAGCTGAGTATCATTTCTACTCCACAGTATTTTACCCTCTGTGCAGAAAGCTCTAAGGGAGCTATCTTGTAGGAGGCAGAAGAGGATTAGAATAAGAGTAATTACTTACCTAACAAGAAAGATGAATTTGGCAAATCAGATTCATAAGAATCAGAAATCTTATCCAGTAACAGGTATTACTAATAACTTCAAATATGCAAGCTATCAAAAGGCATAAGAAACACAGAGAAAGGACAGGCATATTGATGGTCTCTCCTTAAATCCTTTTTTTTTTTTTTTTTTTTTGCTACATTAGATATGCACTCTGGCACAGAATGGATGACTCTCTAAGTGAAAAACATGAAATATTACCTGATACATCTTGAAGCATTTAATTTATGAAACCTTTCCATTTTATACTCCAGCCTATGTGACACTTTCCATAAATTCTGAGTTTATTTACCAAAAGGAAGAACATTACATAGATAAGAATCTTTCTCTTAGCAAATATCATTACCTTACAACCAGGAAAGTCATTTATTAGTGTATTTACAAGGAGATTGGCCTATGTTATATGACTTTCTCCAGAAGCCCCCACCTTCCAAAAAGGAAAGAGAATGGATTACAGGAGAGTAATCAGTAATACAGTTACCCATAGAGACAAATAGCACTTTACATAGATTTTTACTTAAGCCTAGTATTTAATGTGCATGCGTGCTCAGTTGCTTCAGTCTTATCTGACACTTGTGACTTGAATGGACTATAGCCTGCCAGGTTCCTCTGTTCATATGATTCTCATGCCCTCTGTGGTATCTTCTGTATCTCCTGCAATGCACGTGGATTCTTACCTGCTGAGCCACCTGGGAAGCCCTAGCGTTTAATACCAAGTATATACCCATGTCTCTGTAGAAAGGAACTTAGTATTGGAAAGAATCTTGAACACCACTTCAGCACACACATAAACACACACACACACACACGCACACACATTACCACTAATACTACCACAACATAGCACTATATCATAGAACTCCAGCCTCTCCATTCTATTTAGATGTCATCTTTTATCTCTTTTTAGCAACTATGTTGTTGAAGAACTCCATTTATCCTGACATGCCTCAGAAATAATTCTATGTAATCCCTCTTTTTAGGTTATTGAACTGCCTCAGGAGGTCAGTCCTGGTTTTCTTTGTGGTTTTTCATTCAGACTGTTGCCTGAGTTAATATTAATTGTATTACATTAATGTATTATTACATTAATATGTAACTGAAACACTCATTTATATAACTCCCTCTTGAGATTCAGACTGGTATATCAAGTACGTCCACTTGAGGATCTTATGTGTGTCAAACGTAACAAAGTCCACACACACACACACACACACACACTTCCTCCTATACCCCAAATTTCTTGTTATTTTGCCAATATTTTCCATTTTAGCTAATATCATCATTCATCTCTTTTGTTGTTAACGTTCAACATATCAAATTATGGGCTTCACTGGTGGTCCAGTGGGTAGGCAGTCCACCTTGCAGTGCAAGGGGCACCACTTTGATCCCTGACCTGGGAGGATCTCACATGCCATGGTCCATGCCTGGATCCTTGTGTCCAGTTATGAGCCAGCGCTCTGGAGCACATGTGCCCAGAGCCAGCGCTATGCAACGAGAGAGGGGCTGTTGCGATGGGAGGCCCACACAGGCTGAAGAATAAAGATGGATGAAAATAAGTGAATAGAGGACCAATAAAAGGGACCAAAATTTTTTTAAAAAAAGGTCAAATTATAATTGATTCCTTCTTTGTTTATTCTTTTTCTTCTTTTTTTTTATTCTTCACATTTTAATTTACAAGGAAGTCTGGTCCATTCTGTCAGTCTTTGTGGGGACCTTCCACAGAAAGGGAAGGCAGCAGGATTGCCCCCAGCTGAACCGGGAGATCTCGGAGAGAGAGATGCCTTGCTGCTGTGCCCCCTCCAGCCCGCTGGTGCATGCCAAGGACAATCAGACACGGCAAGGGTTCTGTCAGAGCAGTTCCGGTTTATTAGAGTAAACTAACAGGTTGAGCAATCACGTATCTTCATTGCAATAGGAACTCATGGTGGGCATACATTGCCCAGAGCAGGGAAACCAGGGGGATCAATCAGAAGTTTTGACAATGGACCTTAGATCATTCCCTGTCCCTTCCTGTAGGCATCCTTTTAGCACCAAACTGCAAATATGTGCTTAAGCTTCTTTATGCTTGCAAAGGCCCTCTTTCCTTCAGGGCCCCACAAGTCTTCACTGCTAATAACTTAGAACAAGATACAAATTTTCCCACATCTGAACTATGGCAAGATTTTCTAACTGGTCTTCTTTCACTCTGGCCCCTTCAAACTCCTTTTGCTATGGAGGTGCAGAAGTCATCTCTTAACAATGTAATTAAAGGTCTAATTGTTTCTCTCCAAAGTGGTATCTCAAAATCCTACCTTGGAATGTGAAATAGGGCCATTGCAAACATAATCAGTTAAGATAACTAGGGTCCTTGTATGTAGATCTCCCTGCGAAGATGACTCACAGGAGGATCCCTTGAGAAGATCAAAGCAGAGACTGGAGTTGAACTGTCATAAGACAACCAATGCCTGGGGATATCCAGTGGCAATGGGAGGCCCACACTTGCAGTGCAAGGGGCACCACTTTGATCCCTGACCTGGGAGGATCTCACATGCCATGGTCCATGCCTGGATCCTTGTGTCCAGTTATGAGCCAGCGCTCTGGAGCACATGTGCCCAGAGCCAGCGCTATGCAACGAGAGAGGGGCTGTTGCGATGGGAGGCCCACACAGGCTGAAGAATAAAGATGGATGAAAATAAGTGAATAGAGGACCAATAAAAGGGACCAAAATTTTTTTAAAAAAAGGTCAAATTATAATTGATTCCTTCTTTGTTTATTCTTTTTCTTCTTTTTTTTTATTCTTCACATTTTAATTTACAAGGAAGTCTGGTCCATTCTGTCAGTCTTTGTGGGGACTTTCCACAGAAAGGGAAGGCAGCAGGATTGCCCCAGCTGAACCGGGAGATCTCGGAGAGAGAGATGCCTTGCTGCTGTGCCCCCTCCAGCCCGCTGGTGCATGCCAAGGACAATCAGACACGGCAAGGGTTCTGTCAGAGCAGTTCCGGTTTATTAGAGTAAACTAACAGGTTGAGCAATCACGTATCTTCATTGCAATAGGAACTCATGGTGGGCATACATTGCCCAGAGCAGGGAAACCAGGGGGATCAATCAGAAGTTTTGACAATGGACCTTAGATCATTCCCTGTCCCTTCCTGTAGGCATCCTTTTAGCACCAAACTGCAAATATGTGCTTAAGCTTCTTTATGCTTGCAAAGGCCCTCTTTCCTTCAGGGCCCCACAAGTCTTCACTGCTAATAACTTAGAACAAGATACAAATTTTCCCACATCTGAACTATGGCAAGATTTTCTAACTGGTCTTCTTTCACTCTGGCCCCTTCAAACTCCTTTTGCTATGGAGGTGCAGAAGTCATCTCTTAACAATGTAATTAAAGGTCTAATTGTTTCTCTCCAAAGTGGTATCTCAAAATCCTACCTTGGAATGTGAAATAGGGCCATTGCAAACATAATCAGTTAAGATAACTAGGGTCCTTGTATGTAGATCTCCCTGCGAAGATGACTCACAGGAGGATCCCTTGAGAAGATCAAAGCAGAGACTGGAGTTGAACTGTCATAAGACAACCAATGCCTGGGGATATCCAGAAATACCTGGAAGAAAGAGCGGAAGCACCCTTCCCAAAGTGTTTGGAGAGAGCTCTGCATGACCAACACCTTGATTCAGACTCCTAGCCCCTAAAACTATGAGAGAATAAATTTCTGTTATTATTTTTACTTATTTATTGGCTGTTCTGGGTCTTCATTGCTGTGGCAGGTTTTCTCTGGTTGCGTCAAGCAGGCTTCTCATTGAGGTGGCACAGGCTCTAGGACACTAGGGGTCAGTAGCTGCAGATCCCAGGCTCTAGAGCACAGGCTCAGTAGTTGTGGTGCATGGACTTAGTTTCTCTGCGGTATCTTCCCAGATCAGGGATCGAACTCATGTCTCCTGCACTGGTAGGTGGATTTTCTCAGATCAGGGATCAAACTTGTGTCTCCTACATTGGTAGGTGGATTCTTTACCAGTGAGCTATCAGGGCAGCCCAATATCTGTTGTTTTTTTTTTTTTTTTTCCTGACTCTTTTTAATTATTATTTTTAAAAATTTGTACAGAGTTTTGTTACTCACAGACGGGTATGTTACCAGATCAGTCATATGCATATCCCTGGCCCCTTCCCCCTCCCCCTCCTCCCGGTCCCCCCCTGCATCCCACCCATCCAGGCCGTCACCCCATGCCCCTGCAGGATCCCTTATTCCCACAGTGCAATGACAAAAGCTATCTTTTTCACATATGATAGTATAGGTTTCTATGTTACTCCCTCTATGCCTCCAAACTCACTGTTCATCCTCCATACTGTCCATCTGTCTGTTCTCTATGTCTGTTTTTCCATCGCTTCACTGAGTGTTGGCCGAAAAGCACATGAAATGATGCTCAATGTCACTTATTATTAGAGAAATGCAAATCAAAACTACAATGAGATATCACCTCACACCAATATCTGTTTTTTACACCATGAAGTTTGAGGTACTTTGTAGCCCTAGGAAACTAATACACATGTAGATCAACTAGGGTCCTTGTATGTAGATCTCCCTGCGAAGATGACTCACAGGAGGATCCCTTGAGAAGATCAAAGCAGAGACTGGAGTTGAACTGTCATAAGACAACCAATGCCTGGGGATATCCAGAAATACCTGGAAGAAAGAGCGGAAGCACCCTTCCCAAAGTGTTTGGAGAGAGCTCTGCATGACCAACACCTTGATTCAGACTCCTAGCCCCTAAAACTATGAGAGAATAAATTTCTGTTATTATTTTTACTTATTTATTGGCTGTTCTGGGTCTTCATTGCTGTGGCAGGTTTTCTCTGGTTGCGTCAAGCAGGCTTCTCATTGAGGTGGCACAGGCTCTAGGACACTAGGGGTCAGTAGCTGCAGATCCCAGGCTCTAGAGCACAGGCTCAGTAGTTGTGGTGCATGGACTTAGTTTCTCTGCGGTATCTTCCCAGATCAGGGATCGAACTCATGTCTCCTGCACTGGTAGGTGGATTTTCTCAGATCAGGGATCAAACTTGTGTCTCCTACATTGGTAGGTGGATTCTTTACCAGTGAGCTATCAGGGCAGCCCAATATCTGTTGTTTTTTTTTTTTTTTTTCCTGACTCTTTTTAATTATTATTTTTAAAAATTTGTACAGAGTTTTGTTACTCACAGACGGGTATGTTACCAGATCAGTCATATGCATATCCCTGGCCCCTTCCCCCTCCCCCTCCTCCCGGTCCCCCCCTGCATCCCACCCATCCAGGCCGTCACCCCATGCCCCTGCAGGATCCCTTATTCCCACAGTGCAATGACAAAAGCTATCTTTTTCACATATGATAGTATAGGTTTCTATGTTACTCCCTCTATGCCTCCAAACTCACTGTTCATCCTCCATACTGTCCATCTGTCTGTTCTCTATGTCTGTTTTTCCATCGCTTCACTGAGTGTTGGCCGAAAAGCACATGAAATGATGCTCAATGTCACTTATTATTAGAGAAATGCAAATCAAAACTACAATGAGATATCACCTCACACCAATATCTGTTTTTTACACCATGAAGTTTGAGGTACTTTGTAGCCCTAGGAAACTAATACACATGTAGATCAAATGGGGTTAGTCCTCTGCTTAACACCCTCCACTGAGTTGATAGAGTAACCTTTTCACAATCTTCTGGCCCACAGATGTCATCTCTGTCTGCAGCTCAGACTGCTATCCCTCTCATCACTGCACCCCAAGAGACCCCTCCACTACACAGTGTTCTCTGCTCTTTTCCTCTTCTTCAGACCAATCTTGCTGCTGCTGCTTAGTCACTTTAGTTGTATTCAACTCTGTGTGAGTTCCTGGGCTGCAGCTTGCCAGGCTTTTCTGTCCATGGAATTCTCCAGGCAAGAATACTGGAGCAGATTGCCATTTCCTTCTCCACAGACCCATCCTAGACATGGCCTTTGTCTGGACCAGGAAGCTCCTTGGGCTCAAGGCAGGTTGCTTTCTATCATTCAGTTCTCAGCTCAGGGACATGTCTCTGGAGGTGCCCATCGCAACCACCCTGTGTTTACGTGCCTTCCAAGTCATTCTTTATCGAATTAACTTATTTCTTCCATATCACTTTTCACTCTCCAATATTATTTTGTTTATTAGTATTTTTTTCCTTTTTGTGTGGAATGAACAGGGACATTATCTCTCTTTTTCAACATGTGTTCCTAAAATATAAAAGGCACTCAATAAATGCTTGTTAGAGAAATAGATTTTTCTGCAATAATACTACAGGATATAGTGAATGTAATACTCCAGATTGTCAGTTCTCTACATTTCCTTTTGTTATATATTTAGGTAAGTCAGATAGCATTGTCTTTCCTTACCTGTTCCCTTAATAAATGACACTAGGTTTGCTCCTGTTTGCTCCTGTTTCTGTGTTCTTCTCAGCTTCTAGCTCATACTTTAAACTGTATGAATGAAGTCTACCTACTATAAACTGTATGAATGAAGTCCACCTACTGTTGCATTCTTAATTGTATATTTTTGTGTGTGAGAGCCTTGAACTTTCTGCACAATTGTTAGAACATTAGTGCAATTTAGAAAGTCCCATACATTCAATCCTGAGTGCCCATGTCCACAGCAGCCTTTCTTCATCCTATGATTTTGCTTCTATTCTATTAGTTTGCAAAGCCAATAACAAAACTTGATAGAATTGTTTCGGAAAATAGTTGTCAAATTCAAGATTGACTTCTTATTATATAAGTAAACCACAAGAAATACTCATGAAATTTAAAGATCTGTTTTGCTTTCAAGAGTATTTTTTCCCTCCATGATCTTTGCAGCTCAGACTGCTATCCCTCTCATCACTGCACCCCAAGAGACCCCTACACAGTGTTCTCTGCTCTTTTCCTCTTCTTCAGACCAATCTTGCTGCTGCTGCTTAGTCACTTTAGTTGTATTCAACTCTGTGTGAGTTCCTGGGCTGCAGCTTGCCAGGCTTTTCTGTCCATGGAATTCTCCAGGCAAGAATACTGGAGCAGATTGCCATTTCCTTCTCCACAGACCCATCCTAGACATGGCCTTTGTCTGGACCAGGAAGCTCCTTGGGCTCAAGGCAGGTTGCTTTCTATCATTCAGTTCTCAGCTCAGGGACATGTCTCTGGAGGTGCCCATCGCAACCACCCTGTGTTTACGTGCCTTCCAAGTCATTCTTTATCGAATTAACTTATTTCTTCCATATCACTTTTCACTCTCCAATATTATTTTGTTTATTAGTATTTTTTTCCTTTTTGTGTGGAATGAACAGGGACATTATCTCTCTTTTTCAACATGTGTTCCTAAAATATAAAAGGCACTCAATAAATGCTTGTTAGAGAAATAGATTTTTCTGCAATAATACTACAGGATATAGTGAATGTAATACTCCAGATTGTCAGTTCTCTACATTTCCTTTTGTTATATATTTAGGTAAGTCAGATAGCATTGTCTTTCCTTACCTGTTCCCTTAATAAATGACACTAGGTTTGCTCCTGTTTGCTCCTGTTTCTGTGTTCTTCTCAGCTTCTAGCTCATACTTTAAACTGTATGAATGAAGTCTACCTACTATAAACTGTATGAATGAAGTCCACCTACTGTTGCATTCTTAATTGTATATTTTTGTGTGTGAGAGCCTTGAACTTTCTGCACAATTGTTAGAACATTAGTGCAATTTAGAAAGTCCCATACATTCAATCCTGAGTGCCCATGTCCACAGCAGCCTTTCTTCATCCTATGATTTTGCTTCTATTCTATTAGTTTGCAAAGCCAATAACAAAACTTGATAGAATTGTTTCGGAAAATAGTTGTCAAATTCAAGATTGACTTCTTATTATATAAGTAAACCACAAGAAATACTCATGAAATTTAAAGATCTGTTTTGCTTTCAAGAGTATTTTTTCCCTCCATGATCTTTGGAGGGTTTTTGTTTTGTTTTGTTTTATTTCTTTATCTCTTGGCTACCTTGGGTCCTCGTTGCTATGTGCAGGCTTTATCTAGTTGTGGCGAGTGAGGGCTTCTTTCTAATTACAGTTTGCTGGCTTCTTATTGAAGTAGTTTCTCTTGTTATAGCATAAAGGGTTAACTGCCCCTTGGTATATGGAATCTTCCCAGACCAGGGACTGAACCCATGTACCTTGTCTTGACCAGCGCATTCTCAATCACTGGGCCATCAAGGAAGTCCTTGCCATGACCTCTGATATTATTGTGTGGGGCTCTGAATTGAAAGAGGACTGTTTTAAGCATAAAGAAGCTTAAGCACATGTTTACAGTTTGGAGCTAAGATGGCGCCTACAGGGAGGGGTGTGGGAGTGAAAAGAAGCTTAAGCACATTGTTTCAGCTTGGAGCTAAGATGGCGCCTACAGGAAGGGACATGGAAATGAAGGGAAGCTTAAGTGCATTGTTTAAAGAAGCTTAAGCACATGTTTGCAGCTAAGATGGCGCCTACAGGAAGAGGCAGGGCGTGATCTAAATTGTTAATTGATGGTCAAAATTTCTGATTGGTTCCCCTGGCTGCCACGCTCGTGAATGATTGCTTGGTCTTTAGCTTGATTGGTGTAATCTATAGGAAGTCCCGTGCAAAACCCCCTTCACTTGCCTATAAAAGCTGTGGATCTTCATTAATAAAGCGGAACTACTTCGATGGAACCCCTGTCGCGTCTGATTATTCCCCTGCCTCAGCCGGGGGGCTGCGGGGCGGACAGTTCAAGATTTGCCTTTCTCCGAGATCTCCCGGTTCCGCCGGGAGTAATCCCTGCTGCCTTCCCTTTCTGCGGAAGGTCCCCGCATTATTGTTTGTTAAAATTCTAAGAGAGTTAAAATTTATATAACTAAGCCACTAATGATCATATTGCTAATTTGCTGTTTATTTATACATCTTTCTATCTATAGTTTAAAATCTTTGGTAGTGTTCCCCAAAGCATGAACATACATACATGTAAGGTATATTTGTGTGAGTGTGGTAGTGTGAGCAACTGGCCTGACTTGGGACTGAGGGTTTTCACTGGCAAAACTAGGGTCACCTTGGGCAAATTGGAGTGACTGTTCACTCTGGTGGGCTGAATATGTTGTGTTTGTCATGACATGAAGGTATTTTGTATTATCATGTTTAATACATACTCCTATATCACTGTATGAGATGGATTTTATTATTATTTCCATTATCCAAGTGAGAATTCAAGAACAATAGCATCATGTCCTGGGTTACACAAGTGAATTCTGGCAGTGCTCTGAGTTCAGTCCTAGCTTTGTCTATCTCCAGAGTCTGAGAACTTTAGAATATATAGAAATGGATGGATCCAAATGAGAAATAATTATCACTCACTAAAAATGATATAATGAAGAAAACTGGAGAAGACAATAAGTTTTCTATGGCTTGAGTATTTTACGACTTGTGCTGATACTACTGATTGTTTATAATGATCACATTTATATAAAATTGAGAAATGTAATATTTATAAAACCTGTCTACAGCTGATATATTTTTCAGAACTGGTCTTTCTATGAAATCTGTGCACATATTTTTAAACTGCTACGAGATTGTTAATATTTTATGAAAAGTAGGGGTGGAGCTAAGATAGCGGGATAGAAGGACGTGCACTCATCTCTCCTGCAAAATCGCCTGAATTGCAACAAGTTCCTAAAAAACCATCAACAGAAGAAGATTGGATCCGATCACAAAAAATACCCCACATGGAGGAGCAAAGGAGAGGCCACAACAAAATGGTAGGAGGGGCGCAATCGTGCTTTTACAAGTCAAGCCTCATACCCGCCAGAGAGGCTGGGTGGGCCAAATACGCAAAGCCTGTTGCAAATCAAGACCCAGGAATGGAACAGTGACCCCCACAAGAGACTAAGCCAGAGCTGCTTTAGAGGGTCCAAGTGCCCTCTTAAGCTAAAAGTGCCCTTGAGCAGTCCTCGGAAAGACGGCACTTAATTCTCTTTGAAGGAGGTTATCATTAACCAGATCATAGAGCCGCTGAGTAGGACTGGAAACTGTGCGCACCGAGATTCGGGAGAGAGGAATAGCGATACTGAGCCAGACTCACCTCTGAGTAATCTGACATCTCCAGCGGTGGCAGGGCTTGACGGTGGCCTGCAGAAGGGTTGTGGTCACTGCAGAAATGCTTCTCATAGAGCCTGTGGGAATAAATCCTTTGTGAGACAGATGCCATTTTCCCTACTGTAGTTTGGCTGCTGGTCAAACTACAGGGAGGGAATTTAGCTCCACCCAGGAAAAATAAAGGGATCTGGATTAAGGATTAAGAAACTACCAGCGTCAGCCTGGTCAGCCCTTTTACTTCTGGAATAGGTGGAAATAAACAAACAGTAATAGAGGTCTTCATCCACACTGTATAGCCATTATCCAAGTGAGAATTCAAGAACAATAGCATCATGTCCTGGGTTACACAAGTGAATTCTGGCAGTGCTCTGAGTTCAGTCCTAGCTTTGTCTATCTCCAGAGTCTGAGAACTTTAGAATATATAGAAATGGATGGATCCAAATGAGAAATAATTATCACTCACTAAAAATGATATAATGAAGAAAACTGGAGAAGACAATAAGTTTTCTATGGCTTGAGTATTTTACGACTTGTGCTGATACTACTGATTGTTTATAATGATCACATTTATATAAAATTGAGAAATGTAATATTTATAAAACCTGTCTACAGCTGATATATTTTTCAGAACTGGTCTTTCTATGAAATCTGTGCACATATTTTTAAACTGCTACGAGATTGTTAATATTTTATGAAAAGTAGGGGTGGAGCTAAGATAGCGGGATAGAAGGACGTGCACTCATCTCTCCTGCAAAATCGCCTGAATTGCAACAAGTTCCTAAAAAACCATCAACAGAAGAAGATTGGATCCGATCACAAAAAATACCCCACATGGAGGAGCAAAGGAGAGGCCACAACAAAATGGTAGGAGGGGCGCAATCGTGCTTTTACAAGTCAAGCCTCATACCCGCCAGAGAGGCTGGGTGGGCCAAATACGCAAAGCCTGTTGCAAATCAAGACCCAGGAATGGAACAGTGACCCCCACAAGAGACTAAGCCAGAGCTGCTTTAGAGGGTCCAAGTGCCCTCTTAAGCTAAAAGTGCCCTTGAGCAGTCCTCGGAAAGACGGCACTTAATTCTCTTTGAAGGAGGTTATCATTAACCAGATCATAGAGCCGCTGAGTAGGACTGGAAACTGTGCGCACCGAGATTCGGGAGAGAGGAATAGCGATACTGAGCCAGACTCACCTCTGAGTAATCTGACATCTCCAGCGGTGGCAGGGCTTGACGGTGGCCTGCAGAAGGGTTGTGGTCACTGCAGAAGTGCTTCTCATAGAGCGTGTGGGAATAAATCCTTTGTGAGAGAGACGCCATTATCCCTACTGTGGTTTGGCTGCAGGTCAAACCACAGGGAGGTAATTTAGCTCCACTCAGCAAAAAAGGGATCTGGATTAAGGATTAAGAAACTACCAGGGCCAGCCTGGGCAGGCCTTTTACTTCTGGAATAGGTGGAAATAAACAAGCAGTAATAGAGGTCTTCATATCCAACCACTGCCAGATACAAGAAGACTGATAATTCCTGAATAGTCAGCAAAAGACAAAAGAACATAAACATTCACTATTTTCATGTTTTGTGTGGAGCTGAAGTTACTGATGGAATTTTTTAATTTCATTTTAATTTTTATTCTTTTTTATTCCTTTTTTTTCTTTTCTTTTTTTCACTCATTTTCCCCCCTTTTTTTCCAAATCCCCTCAGTGCCGCCCACCCCCATTTTTGTTTGTTTGTCTGTTTGTTTCCTGCATTGAACTCTATTGAAGATACTAATCTTATCAGTAAGACTGAATATATTCAAGTTTACATAATTTTTTCTTTCTTTTAAACCATACATTTTATTTGGTATAAACTTCTGGTTCCACATTGGCCTTTTATAGTTCTGTGGGAGATTTGTTTGTTTTTATAGTTTTTGCTTTGTTTTTTTTTATATTTTTCTATATACTTATCTCTGTTTTAATTTTTGAATTTTTTATATGTATTACTACTTCCTCCACAACTATTTCTTTGCTTTCTCTGATGCTCTTTTCCTACAGCACTAAACTCTAATACATACAAATCTTTATCTCCCTATATTTAACTTTGCACTATTATTTTATATTTCACCCCTATCGTCCCTTTCTCTTTTTTCCCTTCCCCACCATATTTCTTAGTCTGTTCTGTCCTTGTTGCTTTATCCGCAATTGGGACCCTGCTCTAGCATTTTTCTCCAATTTATGCCTTAGTTTGTTTGGTTCCTAACTGGTGGATATCATTCTTGGTTTTCTCTATTCACCGTGCTAACATATTGTACTGTATTTTTGGTTGGAATGTTTGGGTTATGTTACAGCTGTATATGTTTGTGTGTATAATTCAGTATGCTAGATAGTCCTTACATGGTATTTTAATTGCCATTTGTCAAAGGTATACCTTCTGTTTCTCATTTGCATATATATGTTTTAATATCACTTAATGCCATAACAAACAAGCCATGGAATCTTCATTCCCTGGTAAGACAGCAAGCCCAGGGGCTTTAGGGAGGGAGCACTGACTCCAACACTCTACAATACCAGAGAACACCTAACATTAGAGAGCATTAAACAGCAAGAACTCCAACAAAGTCAAGCACTTGTATGCAAGTCCTGACATCACCCAACCACCAGTATCACCCAGAATAAGAAGTCCACCATCACTGACATTCACTAATTCCTATCATGTTTGGGGAGCTTACATTTTTTCATTTTAATTTTTATTCTTTTTATTCCTTTTTTCTTTTTTTCACTCTTTTTCCCCCCTTTTTTTCCATATCCCCTCAGTGCCGCCTACCCCCATTTTTGTTTGTTTGTCTGTTTGTTTCCTGCATTGAACTCTATTGAAGATACTAATCTTATCAGTAAGACTGAATATATTCAAGTTTACATAATTTTTTCTTTCTTTTAAACCATACATTTTATTTGGTATAAACTTCTGGTTCCACATTGGCCTTTTATAGTTCTGTGGGAGATTTGTTTGTTTTTATAGTTTTTGCTTTGTTTTTTTTTATATTTTTCTATATACTTATCTCTGTTTTAATTTTTGAATTTTTTATATGTATTACTACTTCCTCCACAACTATTTCTTTGCTTTCTCTGATGCTCTTTTCCTACAGCACTAAACTCTAATACATACAAATCTTTATCTCCCTATATTTAACTTTGCACTATTATTTTATATTTCACCCCTATCGTCCCTTTCTCTTTTTTCCCTTCCCCACCATATTTCTTAGTCTGTTCTGTCCTTGTTGCTTTATCCGCAATTGGGACCCTGCTCTAGCATTTTTCTCCAATTTATGCCTTAGTTTGTTTGGTTCCTAACTGGTGGATATCATTCTTGGTTTTCTCTATTCACCGTGCTAACATATTGTACTGTATTTTTGGTTGGAATGTTTGGGTTATGTTACAGCTGTATATGTTTGTGTGTATAATTCAGTATGCTAGATAGTCCTTACATGGTATTTTAATTGCCATTTGTCAAAGGTATACCTTCTGTTTCTCATTTGCATATATATGTTTTAATATCACTTAATGCCATAACAAACAAGCCATGGAATCTTCATTCCCTGGTAAGACAGCAAGCCCAGGGGCTTTAGGGAGGGAGCACTGACTCCAACACTCTACAATACCAGAGAACACCTAACATTAGAGAGCATTAAACAGCAAGAACTCCAACAAAGTCAAGCACTTGTATGCAAGTCCTGACATCACCCAACCACCAGCATCACCCAGAATAAGAAGCCCCATCCAAACAACAAACACCGACAGATGTAACTCAAAGTCTGGGAAAAGAAAACCCCAAACAGAGTTAGTTTAAAAATTAATAATAACAGTGAAACAGCAGAGAAATACCACACAAATGAAGGAACAATCTACAAACACACAAATTCAAATCAATGAAGAGGATTTAGATGAACTTTCTGAAAGCGAATTCAGAAGAATGACAGTAAAGATGATGCAAAACACTGAAAACAGAATTTTAGAGAAATTGCAAGAAGCAAGTAACACTGAATGAAGAAATACAAGAACTTAAAAAAACAACAAACAGAGGCAAACAACTCAATTGCTGAACTGAAAAACACTGTAGAAGGAATCAAGAGCAGAGTATCTGAGACAGAAGACCGGATAAGTGATCTGGAAGATAGAATGGTGGAGGTAAAGGCTGAAGAACAGGATCAAGCTCAAAGAATGAAAAGAGCAGAGGATAGCCTCAGAGGCCTCGGAGATTATATCAAACGTACCCATATTCAAATTATATGGGTTCCAGAAGAAGAAGAAAAAGAGAAAGGATATGAGAAAAGTTTTGAAGAGATTATAGTTGAAAATTTTCCCAACATGGGAAAAGAAATAGTCAATCAGATCCAAGAAGCACAAAGAATGCCATACAGAATAAACCCAAGAAGAAACACACCAAGACACATATTAATGAAGCTAACACAAATTAAGCACAAAGACAGAATTCTCAAAGCAGCAAGGGAAAAGCGACTAGTGACATACAAGGGAAACTACATACACTTAATAGCTGATCTTTCCACAGAAACTCTGCAGGCCAGAAGGGAATGGCAGGACACATTTAAAGCACTGAAACAGTATAGCTGAAACCAAGAATGCTCTACCCTGCAAGGGTCTCATTCAAAATTGATGGAGAATTTAAAACTTTACAGATAAGAAAAAATTAAAAGAATTTAGTCACACCAAACCAGCTTTACAACGAATGTTAAAGGAACTTATATAGACAACAAGTATAAGAGAAGAAGAAGATCCACAAAACAAAGCCATCATAACATCTAAGAAGATGACAATAGGATCATTTGTATCAATAATTACTTTGAATGTTAATGGACTAAATGCCCCAACCAAAAGACACAGAGTGGCTGAATGGATTCAAAAACAGGACCCATACATATGCTGCCTCCAGGAAACTCACTTCAGACCTAGAGACACTCATAGACTGAAAGTGAAAGGATGAAAAAAGAGATTCCATGCAAACGGAAACCAAAAGAAACCTGGATTAGCAATCCTCATATCAGACAAAATAGACCTCAAAATAAAGAATATTAGAAGAGACAAGGCAGGACACTACATAATGATCAAGGGATTGATCCAAGAAGAAGACATACAATCATAAATATCTATGCACCCAACACAGGAGCACCCCAATACATAAGACAAACACTTTCAGACATAAAAGAAGACATCGACACTAACACAATCATAGTAGGAGACTTTAACATTCCTCTCACACCAATGGACAGATCATCCAAACAGAAAATTAGTAAAGAAACACAAGCCTTAAATGCCACACTAAAAGAAATGGACCTCATGGATATATTTAGGACCTTCCATCCCAAAGCAGAAGAATATACGTTCTTCTCAAGTGCTCATGGAACATTCTCCAGGATAGACCACATCTTGGGCCACAAGTCAAACTTCAGTCAATTCAAGAAAATTGAAATTATATCAACCACCTTCTCTGACCACAATGCAATGAGACTAGATATCAACTACAGGAAAAAAACCGCTAAAAACACAAACACATGGATATTAAACAACACATACCTAAAAAACCAACTGATTACTAAGCAAAACAAAAGAAAAAAATAAATAGTGACATACAAGGGAAACTACATACACTTAATAGCTGATCTTTCCACAGAAACTCTGCAGGCCAGAAGGGAATGGCAGGACACATTTAAAGCACTGAAACAGTATAGCTGAAACCAAGAATGCTCTACCCTGCAAGGGTCTCATTCAAAATTGATGGAGAATTTAAAACTTTACAGATAAGAAAAAATTAAAAGAATTTAGTCACACCAAACCAGCTTTACAACGAATGTTAAAGGAACTTATATAGACAACAAGTATAAGAGAAGAAGAAGATCCACAAAACAAAGCCATCATAACATCTAAGAAGATGACAATAGGATCATTTGTATCAATAATTACTTTGAATGTTAATGGACTAAATGCCCCAACCAAAAGACACAGAGTGGCTGAATGGATTCAAAAACAGGACCCATACATATGCTGCCTCCAGGAAACTCACTTCAGACCTAGAGACACTCATAGACTGAAAGTGAAAGGATGAAAAAAGAGATTCCATGCAAACGGAAACCAAAAGAAACCTGGATTAGCAATCCTCATATCAGACAAAATAGACCTCAAAATAAAGAATATTAGAAGAGACAAGGCAGGACACTACATAATGATCAAGGGATTGATCCAAGAAGAAGACATACAATCATAAATATCTATGCACCCAACACAGGAGCACCCCAATACATAAGACAAACACTTTCAGACATAAAAGAAGACATCGACACTAACACAATCATAGTAGGAGACTTTAACATTCCTCTCACACCAATGGACAGATCATCCAAACAGAAAATTAGTAAAGAAACACAAGCCTTAAATGCCACACTAAAAGAAATGGACCTCATGGATATATTTAGGACCTTCCATCCCAAAGCAGAAGAATATACGTTCTTCTCAAGTGCTCATGGAACATTCTCCAGGATAGACCACATCTTGGGCCACAAGTCAAACTTCAGTCAATTCAAGAAAATTGAAATTATATCAACCACCTTCTCTGACCACAATGCAATGAGACTAGATATCAACTACAGGAAAAAAACCGCTAAAAACACAAACACATGGATATTAAACAACACATACCTAAAAGACCAATTGATTACCAAGCAAATCAAAGGAGAAATAAAGGAATTCCTAGAATAAAACGACAGTGAACACATGACAGTGCAAAACCTATGGGATACTGCAAAAGCAGTTCTTCTAAGAGGGAAGTTTATAGGAATACAATCCTACCTAAAGAGACAAAAGAACTGTGCACAGAAAATTACAAGACACTAATGAAAGAAAGCAAAGACAACATAAACAGATGGACAGATATTCTATGTTCCTGGGTCGGAAGAATCAATATTATGAAAATGACCACACTACCAAATATCATCTATAGATTCAATGTGATCCCTGTCAAACTACCAGTGACATTCTTCACAGAACTACACCAAAGAATAACACAGTTCATATGGAAACACAAAAGACTCCGGATAGCCAAAGCAATATTGAGAAAGAAGAATGGACCTGAAGGGATTAGCCTCCCTAACTATACTACAAAGCAAGAGTCATGAAGAGTCATGAAGACAGTATGGTACTGGCACAAAAACAGAACTATAGACCAATGGAATAAGATAGATAAACCCACGCACCTATGGGTACCTTATTTTCAACAAAGGAGACAAAAATCTAAAATGGGATAAAGACAGCCTCTTCAACAAGTGGTGCTGAGAAAATTGGACAGCTGCATGCAAAAAAAAAGAAGTTGGAACATTCCCTGACACCATACCCAAGATCAACTCAAAATGGATTAAAGACCTAAATGTAAGACCAGAAACCATCAAATTCTTAGAGGAGAATATAGGCAAAACACTCAAGAACATAAAGCAAGATCTTCTTAGAATCACCTACTAGAATAGTGGAACTTAAAACAAAAATGAACATGTGGGACCTCATGAAACTTAAAAGCTTTTGTACAGCAAAAGAAATTACAAAAAAGCTGAACATACAACCCACAGAATGGGAGAAAATCATAGCAAATGAAACAACAGAAAAGGAATTAATCTCCAAAATTTCCAAGCAACTCAGACAACTCAACATTGGAAAAATGAACAACCCAATCAAAAAATGGGAAAAAGACCTACAGAGACATCTCACCAAAGATGGCCCAAAAGCACATGAAATGATGCTCAACCTCGCTTATTATTAGAGAAGTACTAATCAAAACTACAATGAGACATCACTTCACACCCGTCAGAATGGCCATCATCAACAAATCGACAGACAATAAATGCTGGAGAGGGTGCGGAGAAAAGGCAACACTCTTGCATTGCTGATGGGAATGTAAATTAATACACCTGCTATGGAGATTCCTCAAAAAAACAAAAATAGAAGCACCATACGACCCAGAAATCCCACTATTAGGCTTATACCTTGATGAAATCAAAGCAGAAAGAAGCACCTGTACCCCAATGTTCATTGCAGCTCTCTATACAATAACTAGAACATGGGAATAACCTAGATGTCCATCGATGAACGAATGGATACAAAAGCTCTGGTACATATATACAATGGAATGCTACACGGCTGTAAAAAGATATGCAGAAGAATCAGCCCTAATGAGGTGGCTGGATCTAGAACCTATCATAAAATGTGAAGTAAGTCAAAAAGTGAAAGACAAGTACAATATACTAGCACATATCTATGGAATCGAGTAGGATGGTAATAGTAATACATGGAGTGAAGCGATGGAAAAACAGATATGGACAGTAGCCATATGGACATTGTGGGGAATGAACAGTGGGTGGGAGGCATAAAGGAAGCAGCATGAAAACCTGTACTATCATGTGTGAAAAAAATAGCTATTGTCATTGTACTGTGTGAAAAAGGGATCCTGCAGGGGTGCTGTGTGACAGCCTGGAGGGGTGGGATGGGGGAATATACAGATGATTAATCTGGGATCATCCATATCTGTAAACAACAAAACTCTGTGAAAGTAAAAAGTGAAATAAAAATTAAAAAAATATTTTATGAAAAGGTCATAACTGGATATATGTTTGAACTAAGACTTATCTGGATGGCATCACATATGCTGCTTGGCCTCTTACAGTAAAAAAACAAAAAAACAAAAAAAGAAACCCAATGCAGTCACATGTTTCTCCATAGAGAATTACATAGATTCTGACTGTGATGAAGTGAGTTGATTAAAAAATTGTATTTGGGTTGGCCAAAAGGTTTTTTGATTTTTTTTTTTTTTCATAAGATAGCTCTAGTAGCACTTAGTTGTGTTTAGCTTGATTCAGAACAATTTTGTTAGACTGTTTTGTGACAGCTGTCATATCAGCATCTATTAAAAAACCTTATCAAAATTGGTTCATTTTTGTGTAGCAATTTTAATATGGAAGATGGAAGAAAAGAAGGTAAAAATGCAACTGAAATTCAAAAGACTCGTCCTGTATGGTGAAGGTGCTGAGACTGAATCTGTCAAAAGTGGTTTGCGAGATTCATGCTTGAGATTTTTGCTGGACAATCATCCATAGTTGGGTAGACCAGTTGAAGTTTGATGGCAATCAAATCAAGAGATTAATAGAGAACAATTAATGTTATATCTTACAAGAGACAATTGACATTCTCAAAATATCCATATCAAGCATTAAAAATCATTTGCACCATCTTGATTATGTTAATCACATTGATTTTGAGTTCCATGGAAATTAAGTGTGAAAAACCTTTTTGATCATATTCCCACATGTGACTGTCTATTAAAATTTAAGGAAAACATTCCTTTTTTAAAACAAATTGTGATGGGTCATAAAAGGTGGGTACTATATAATAATGTGTAGATATTGCAGGACAAGTGAAATAAACCACCACCATCTGCATCAAAGAATGATCTTCATCCAAGGAAGGTGATGCTGTGTATATAGTGGGGTTAGAAGGCAGTCCTTTGTTATGTGATCCTTCCAGAAAGCCAGAGATTAATTCCAATAAGCATTGGGCCCAATTAGGCCAACAGAAAGGACTCAATAAAAAAGACTTGGACTTGGTCAACAGAAAATGCTTAATTTTCTATTGGGGTAACAAAAGACTGCATGTGTATTTGTTGACCAAGGTAAAACCCGTTACAGTTTGGCTGGGGAGTTCTGATTCATCTGCCATATTCACTAGACATTGCATTTTTGTATTTTCATTTATTTCATTCTTTAAAAAATTTTGCTAATAGAAAAAAATTTCAATTCCCTTCAAGACTTTAAATGGGACCTGGAACAGTTCTTAAGTCGAAAAACATAGATAAAGCAGTTTGGAAAGATGGATATATGAAGTGGCCTGAAAAATGGCAGAAAGTAGTGGAACAGAACAGTGAATACGTTGTTTAATAAAGGTATTGGTGAAAATAAAAAATGTCTTTTATTTTTATTTAAAAACTAAAGGGACTTCACAGACTAAACAATTCAGACTGTCACTACTAGATTGCTTATATCCCTCATGCACATATCACAGTAGCTTCAGTCGGAAAAATGGGGAGCAATAATAGTCAAATTGTCATTTTTATATTGTACATTAATTGGCATAAATATATCCACCTTTTAATATGGTTTGAGAATTGTTCTAGATTGTTAAGATATGCTGTCCTAGATTGTCAATATATACATTTATATACTGTAAATGATTTTTATATTTGACAGTAGAATATGTAAGTAAATTGTAAAGATCTGAATTATGTATTTTATACAATACAGCATTCCAAGTATTTATGCGTATTTCAGCCTATATTTCTTTGAAAGAAATATGTTCAGTGAATGTTCATCCCCCTGTAGCATTGTGCTGTTATCAAGAACATGACCCCTATATTCAGATGGCATGTGTTTTAATCCCAGCTCTATAGGCTGTAAATTATGTTCCTATGGATAGCCTACTTCATTTCTAAGTGCCCTAGATTCCTGGTCTTTAGAATTCCAACTTCTTCCAGTATTTAATTAGTTGAGATAGTATTTGTACCTCACTTAGAACTGTGACTGACACAGTGACTTTACTCATGGGTCATTCTATATCCAAGGAGTTTGTATGCTCCATTGCTTTTTTGTGTCCAACTGTTTGCAGCTCTATGGATTTCTGTCCTCCAAGCTCCTCTGTCCAAGGAATTTTCAAGCCAGGAACACCAGTCATTGAGTATATGGCCTTCAGTTATTTAATTAAATTTTAGACCACATTGTGGCATGTGTAATTTTAAATATCAGTTTTATTTCAGTTAGTATTATTGTTAGCACACTTTAAAATATCTGAAATAGACTGTTGGTGAAATTAAATATAGACAATAAATGTATTTGTATTTCTGGAGATTGACTATTAATATTCAATTCTTCACATCAAAATTGAAATAACAGGTGCCATGTTTATATTCTGTGTAAGTGTACCATTAACACCTTCCAAACACTTGCGGGAAGAACTGTTACTGAGCATGTTCCAGAGGTACAGAGTCAGCAAAAATGTTCACAGTCCTTTTAGCCTGAGGATTGCATGTCTCTAACATATTGCCAGGAAAGATTAAATGCTGCAGGTTAAACAGCTGCTGCTTGAGCAGTTTTGCCTTACAGTTTTGCCTCATGTCCATTCTGTTTCCAGGTGAAATCGGCCCACTTGTTACAGACAGCCGCAGGTAGTCCAGCTGCTGGTTCAATATGTCTGGTTGGCCTATACATTGTGATCATTGTGTTTTGACACGGAATTGGCTCAATTGTTTCTAGAAAGCCCCCATGGGGAAGCTTTACAAAATAGTTTCATAACCTTTTCAAGGAAACAAATATACCTCCCATTTTTTCTTCCTTTCCCAAGTTAAACAAGAGATTCAGGAAACTCAGTGGTGAAAAACTATTGCCCTAAAATGTATGGAAGAGAATGGTATAGAGTTAAATTAATCAGGAAATTGATAAATAGCCAGACTCTCAGGCTCAGCTTTTTCATTTTCTCAAATGGGGTGTTTGGCCATTACAATGGAAATTATGTTCCTATGGATAGCCTACTTCATTTCTAAGTGCCCTAGATTCCTGGTCTTTAGAATTCCAACTTCTTCCAGTATTTAATTAGTTGAGATAGTATTTGTACCTCACTTAGAACTGTGACTGACACAGTGACTTTACTCATGGGTCATTCTATATCCAAGGAGTTTGTATGCTCCATTGCTTTTTTGTGTCCAACTGTTTGCAGCTCTATGGATTTCTGTCCTCCAAGCTCCTCTGTCCAAGGAATTTTCAAGCCAGGAACACCAGTCATTGAGTATATGGCCTTCAGTTATTTAATTAAATTTTAGACCACATTGTGGCATGTGTAATTTTAAATATCAGTTTTATTTCAGTTAGTATTATTGTTAGCACACTTTAAAATATCTGAAATAGACTGTTGGTGAAATTAAATATAGACAATAAATGTATTTGTATTTCTGGAGATTGACTATTAATATTCAATTCTTCACATCAAAATTGAAATAACAGGTGCCATGTTTATATTCTGTGTAAGTGTACCATTAACACCTTCCAAACACTTGCGGGAAGAACTGTTACTGAGCATGTTCCAGAGGTACAGAGTCAGCAAAAATGTTCACAGTCCTTTTAGCCTGAGGATTGCATGTCTCTAACATATTGCCAGGAAAGATTAAATGCTGCAGGTTAAACAGCTGCTGCTTCGAGCAGTTTTGCCTTACAGTTTTGCCTCATGTCCATTCTGTTTCCAGGTGAAATCGGCCCACTTGTTACAGACAGCCGCAGGTAGTCCAGCTGCTGGTTCAATATGTCTGGTTGGCCTATACATTGTGATCATTGTGTTTTGACACGGAATTGGCTCAATTGTTTCTAGAAAGCCCCCATGGGGAAGCTTTACAAAATAGTTTCATAACCTTTTCAAGGAAACAAATATACCTCCCATTTTTTCTTCCTTTCCCAAGTTAAACAAGAGATTCAGGAAACTCAGTGGTGAAAAACTATTGCCCTAAAATGTATGGAAGAGAATGGTATAGAGTTAAATTAATCAGGAAATTGATAAATAGCCAGACTCTCAGGCTCAGCTTTTTCATTTTCTCAAATGGGGTGTTTGGCCATTACAATGGAAATTCCTTCATTTGTGTGTAGAAAGGTTTTTGTGTGCTTAGAACATTGAAAGGAAATTGTTATGCTGAAGCATGCTTTATAGAAAGTTAATCACCCTTCACTACAAGATCTTGAACAGGAACCAGACATATATATTCATATTCTTTTTGTCAAAGAAGTAGACAAGCAAAGCGATTTACTTTAAAAAGATTCAAGATATGTATATGTATCTTTTTCATCCTGAGATCCAAAACAGAGATAAAAACAGTCTTTGTTTCATATAATTGAGAAAATTTAAGTTAGTGCTTGTAAAGATTATATATATGATAATATATTTATATATAAATATGTGAGCTTCTCAGGTGGTGCTATTGGAAGAGAATCCACCTACTAGTGAAGGAGACACAAGCAATATGGAATTGATCCATGGGTCATGAAAAAAGGAAGGAAATGGCATCCTTCTCTAGTACTCTTGCCCAGAAAATTCCATAGACAGAGGAATCTGGCAGCCTACAGTCCATAAGGGCGCTTTTAAAGAATCAGCAACTGAGCACACAAGCACGTGTATAAGTATAAATATATACAATTTATTAATGATGAACATTTTTATCATAGAAACATTTTATAGTTTATATGCTACAAAGTAGCATATTTTCTATTATTTCTTTGGGTTAAACGACTTTTTTGAAAAACCTTAAGTGTTGTTGTTCAGTCTCTCAGCCATGTTGGACCCTGCAAACCCATGGACTACAGCATGCCAGGCATCCCTGTTCTTCACCATCTCCCAGAGTTTGCTCAAATTTATGGATTAAACAGTTATTTTAGAGAAAACCTAATCGGATAAAAATTTTAACTATGGGTCACCTACAGATGGTAGGCTATGATGAAGTGCACATTGGCTTACTTACATAGTACTGGTAGGATTTTTCAACCAAATAAAAGACCTAATAGTAGATTTTTATAATATAGTGATTTTTTTAAAAAATCATAGAATTAATAGATGATCTACTAACTTAAAATCTATATAAAAGAAATCTGTATTAAGAGATTATTAGCTACTTAAAATTATGTAACTTCTAAATCCCCCTTATTTTTAACAATAGTAAGAGTGTTTACATGCATTTATAAATATTTTTTACTGCATTACTTTTGTCTCTAATAGCTTTCGCTTGAAAAGGGAAGTTGTGAACTTCTGATAACATAATATGTGCTGTTGAAGAAGTGTGAAGCAAGTAATTAAACCCTACTTGGAAGAAAAAAAAAAAAACGTTTAGCCATTGCTCACATCTCTTCAGTTCCTTTTATCAAGCTTTAGCTGTTGCTTTTCTTAAACAATATTGCCATTTTTGTTAACCTCAATAGAGAGTTTTAGGCAAAATATATAATTTTATTTCCTCCACTACTGAGAGTTATATTATGGAATATTTAGTTTTCTTGTTTGAAGAGTAGAACTTTCCCAGATACAAATTTAGCGTGCACATGCTTTGTCTTTACAGATAATATATTGAAAATGTGCAAAAATGTCTTGATAGACATTTTTGTCCCTAGGACTGCCTATACTTATTTTTGATAATTTTATGTGATATTTGAGTAATAGAGCATTTAACTAATGAATTCAATTGCAATAGAGGCATGCTGGCTCTCAGTTTAGATCCTAAAGCATGAAGACTTAATTTCCTTTAGTTTATCTCCATAGATACAAGCAGCAAAATTGGTCATTAAGTTACATAGTGATTTTTTTTAAATTCAGCATGATATTTGACTCAAGAGCATTCTGCATCAGTGAATTCTATTAGCAGATATAATATTTTGGAAACAGTCTAATCCCATTGGAAAATTGCATATATTATGTTTTCTTATTCTGCTATATATAAAAGTATATATTTGTATTTGCATAGATAAATCTTGCAAGAGAAATAAATGAATCATATATTTGTTATAATCTTATTTGGTGAGAAAAATAATGCATGTAATCCATGAATTGAAGAACAGAAATGTTAATACAAATTATTTTGCATGCATACCAGGTCAATTCAGTCACATCAAATGCTTTGTGATCCTGTGGACTATAGCCCACCAGGCTCCCCTGTCCATGGGATTCTCCAGACAAGAATAAAAAAAAGAAATCTGTATTAAGAGATTATTAGCTACTTAAAATTATGTAACTTCTAAATCCCCCTTATTTTTAACAATAGTAAGAGTGTTTACATGCATTTATAAATATTTTTTACTGCATTACTTTTGTCTCTAATAGCTTTCGCTTGAAAAGGGAAGTTGTGAACTTCTGATAACATAATATGTGCTGTTGAAGAAGTGTGAAGCAAGTAATTAAACCCTACTTGGAAGAAAAAAAAAAAAACGTTTAGCCATTGCTCACATCTCTTCAGTTCCTTTTATCAAGCTTTAGCTGTTGCTTTTCTTAAACAATATTGCCATTTTTGTTAACCTCAATAGAGAGTTTTAGGCAAAATATATAATTTTATTTCCTCCACTACTGAGAGTTATATTATGGAATATTTAGTTTTCTTGTTTGAAGAGTAGAACTTTCCCAGATACAAATTTAGCGTGCACATGCTTTGTCTTTACAGATAATATATTGAAAATGTGCAAAAATGTCTTGATAGACATTTTGTCCCTAGGACTGCCTATACTTATTTTTGATAATTTTATGTGATATTTGAGTAATAGAGCATTTAACTAATGAATTCAATTGCAATAGAGGCATGCTGGCTCTCAGTTTAGATCCTAAAGCATGAAGACTTAATTTCCTTTAGTTTATCTCCATAGATACAAGCAGCAAAATTGGTCATTAAGTTACATAGTGATTTTTTTTAAATTCAGCATGATATTTGACTCAAGAGCATTCTGCATCAGTGAATTCTATTAGCAGATATAATATTTTGGAAACAGTCTAATCCCATTGGAAAATTGCATATATTATGTTTTCTTATTCTGCTATATATAAAAGTATATATTTGTATTTGCATAGATAAATCTTGCAAGAGAAATAAATGAATCATATATTTGTTATAATCTTATTTGGTGAGAAAAATAATGCATGTAATCCATGAATTGAAGAACAGAAATGTTAATACAAATTATTTTGCATGCATACCAGGTCAATTCAGTCACATCAAATGCTTTGTGATCCTGTGGACTATAGCCCACCAGGCTCCCCTGTCCATGGGATTCTCCAGACAAGAATACTGCAGTGGGTTGCCATGGCCTCTCCAGGGGACCTTCTCAACCTAGGGATTGAACCTGACTTCCTGTGGCTTCTGCATTACAGCAAATTCTTTACTGCTGAGCCACTAGGGAAAACCCTCAGTTATTGTATAGAATGGGTAACTCATATATTTTTTATTTTACTATTTTTGACACTTCCTCATTCTCAATCTCTTTTGTAGAAATTTGTCGCCTCAATTCACTCAAATCCAGATTTGCTTTCATCGCTTTACCAACATCATCCTTACTTACTCAAGTGTAGCCTTTATTCTTCTATATCCAAAGACATTTTTCAATGTCTTTTATTATTATCGCACTCTTTTTTTTTTTAATGAAACTTTGGACTCTTGAATCATGAGACTGCACTTTTCTTTTTCACTCTTTATCTCCCTGGCTACCATTTCTAATTTTTTTGCATGGTGAATCTCCTTTACATTCAGTATTATTATCTTTCTAGAATTGATTCTAAAGACTTTTCTTTCATAGATTTTCCTTAGGCAATATTGTTCACATCCATGAATTGATTTCAGCTACCAGAAGAGATTCAAACATCACTGTGTGCCCTAGAATTATCAGATTAGAAATAAATATTTATAAGTGCAGAATTTAGAGTTAGAGTTTTCATCCCAAGCAATGGCATTGTGCACTTAAAAATGCTTCTTTTTAAAATTAAAACTAATGAAGTGAATTTACAGGGATACAGCTATTTATATTTTTTCAAAGGAAAATAATAAAAAAGATCACCTACAGTGTTTAATTTCCAACTCTATAAACAATTTAAAGAAAATTCCCCAAAACAAAATATGAAAATTCTGTTTTTATTTTCTAGTAAACACAAGGATACCCAACATAATGTAGGGTGTGTATAATTAAACAGTCTATCAGCTGAGATGTTCTACTCCAAGTAGATTTTCTTTTTTGAACGATCATATACAGGAAGTAAATTGTCCATCACTGTTTCAGGATTGTGTGCTTCAAAATTCAGTTGCAACTCCAATTCAGCCAACATAGAAATATTATTTTAAACACCACTTCTATTCCTCTTGAAAACAAGGAACATAAGTCTATTCAGAGAATAGCAGTTTTGGTTTAGAAAAGAAAATGCAGCAATAGATAAACTTAGAGATAACTCAATCTTTGACATAGTTAGTAAAACTGAATCCTATTGGATCTGTGCGTTCGTACATATGAATATAGTATAACATGATTTATTTGTAAATTTTCTTTTTAATGGTAGTTAAGGTTGAATCAGATAAACCTGAGTTTGAATTTCACCTTCACTTCCTGAGAAGCTAGAATTTGCACAGCAGCACCTTTCCCCCCCATTTTTGAGTTGAGATCACTTTACTTATTTGCAATGTGGGAACCATGAGGTATTCTTCAAGATATTTTAGGAATAAGTCAATGACTTAAACTACTAGACTATGATTGTCTCATATAAGGAACTTATTAAATAATTGTTATTTTACTTGATCCATCTCAGTGTTGTCTTTCTCCTCTTTTCTAAGATGGCACCCATCATAGGCTGTTCCTGTCTGTATCTCTGTTTTTCTAGTACCTATATATAGTATAGTACCTATATATATATATAGCGGAGATGTTGCTTTATTTTCTTATCTGCTAAGATATTAAACATCAATGGAGGAAATTTTTTGTGACCTCATCAGAGAAGACAAATCTGGGTTAGTATCTTTTCTAAACTACTGGTTAAAGAGCACAAACTATGGCATCGGAAGGAAGTGAGTTTGAATTCTACCTTGATCTTTACAACAGGCAAGCTTTATTATTTTGCTAAGACTTTGTGTGAAAAATTAAAATGACATTGTGAACTACTTGTGATGTTCACACTATCTGCATATATATATATATATATATATATATATATATATATATATATATAATGACTAATTTTTACCTCTTACTTCATTGTCACCCCTGAAACTGCCAATACAGCTAACTATTGTTTATTTTTCTTACCTGTAAGGGTGGGCCTTAATACAAATATGAAGCACTGGGAGCCCATAGATATTTGTGTATTTTTAACTCCAGACTTATAATTAGTGTTTTTTTTAAGCTTTTAAGAAAAAATCCATTTCTGTAATATCTAAGTAAAGCCAAGCTTTATTTCTCTAGATTTATTGATTTAATAAATGTAAATCCAAAATGATTTAACCTAGGTATGCTTCTTTAAGTTCATACCAATTCTCTCATTTATTTTTGATGTATCATAGTCTAGAATTTCATACCCTTCTATTTTCAAAATTAAATGGAAATACTTGGCTTTCACTTAGTGTCCTGTCCCAGACTTCCTGCCCAGTGGGCTGGAAATAGTTTTTATTTCAAAAGCTTCTCAAAAAAAAACCCTTAATGTTTAAGCTAGAATTTGCAAGATTTATTTTGAGTTGAGATCACTTTACTTATTTGCAATGTGGGAACCATGAGGTATTCTTCAAGATATTTTAGGAATAAGTCAATGACTTAAACTACTAGACTATGATTGTCTCATATAAGGAACTTATTAAATAATTGTTATTTTACTTGATCCATCTCAGTGTTGTCTTTCTCCTCTTTTCTAAGATGGCACCCATCATAGGCTGTTCCTGTCTGTATCTCTGTTTTTCTAGTACCTATATATAGTATAGTACCTATATATATATATAGCGGAGATGTTGCTTTATTTTCTTATCTGCTAAGATATTAAACATCAATGGAGGAAATTTTTTGTGACCTCATCAGAGAAGACAAATCTGGGTTAGTATCTTTTCTAAACTACTGGTTAAAGAGCACAAACTATGGCATCGGAAGGAAGTGAGTTTGAATTCTACCTTGATCTTTACAACAGGCAAGCTTTATTATTTTGCTAAGACTTTGTGTGAAAAATTAAAATGACATTGTGAACTACTTGTGATGTTCACACTATCTGCATATATATATATATATATATATATATATATATATATATATATATATAATGACTAATTTTTACCTCTTACTTCATTGTCACCCCTGAAACTGCCAATACAGCTAACTATTGTTTATTTTTCTTACCTGTAAGGGTGGGCCTTAATACAAATATGAAGCACTGGGAGCCCATAGATATTTGTGTATTTTAACCCCAGACTTATAATTAGTGTTTTTTTTAAGCTTTTAAGAAAAAATCCATTTCTGTAATATCTAAGTAAAGCCAAGCTTTATTTCTCTAGATTTATTGATTTAATAAATGTAAATCCAAAATGATTTAACCTAGGTATGCTTCTTTAAGTTCATACCAATTCTCTCATTTATTTTTGATGTATCATAGTCTAGAATTTCATACCCTTCTATTTTCAAAATTAAATGGAAATACTTGGCTTTCACTTAGTGTCCTGTCCCAGACTTCCTGCCCAGTGGGCTGGAAATAGTATTATTACTTGGTCAGACTTAAGCTTCTCACTAAAAACAAACAAAAAAAACCCTTAATGTTTAAGGAAGTAAAGAGTTTGTACAATGTGTGAATTTTATTATTTTATATGTTTCCCACAGTTTCAATGTTAAAGGACATTTTCAGGAGTGCTTCATATTAAGAGCAATAAATGGGTCCCTTAAATAAGTATTGACTATTTTACATTATTCTTTCTCTGAGTTCGTTGATTTTAGTATAACTCTTTTATTTGGGACAAATTTTAAAGTACCTTTAAAAGGAAATAAAAGGAAATAGTAGTCTATTAAGTTCCATTGATATTTCATTACCCACCTTAGTATGTTTTTAATTATATTAAGGGTTAGAATAAAAAGTAGCATGACTACTATAACCATGTTACATGCAATTTTAAATACTAAAAGCCCCCAATAATTAAACATCTACCATTATATAAGGATAATTTTATTTTTAATTTAGTCAAAAATTTCTCTTTTGTATATGCCTATTTCCTAATTTTTAAATTGTATTTTTGTAAAATATTGTAATCTGCTACATTTATGTATCCAGGCTTGTATTAGTCTTTACTGTGTGACTTCATACCAAATGTCTATACCTCTTCGTGAGTATATTAAAAATGTAAGTTAATGAATTAAACATACAAGCCAAAATCTCATGGGCCATTGGGGCATATATTATTGAAGCACTCTTCTCTGTCTTGTTATGTATTACTTCAAAATACTCAATAACTTTTTGGCTTGGGCTATATCAGTTGAGGAAATGGAGACATAGAAATATTCAGAGCTACCCCAGGATGCAGAATTAAGTAGAAAGTGCCAGAATTACGACTCAGATTATGGGACCCCAGTGCTCTTATAATCATTGTACTAAATAGATATAGAGCATTTACTTTGCTATACACATCTCAGCTATCTTACACAAGTTCTGTGTTTTAGTATTAATTATAAAATAATGCAAATTGTTAGCTGAACATTGAACCTTAAACTTCGTCACAATAGGTGAGAACTGCATCTACATTCCAAAGAATAAAGAAATCTTGACAACACCTGCCCAGTGGGCTGGAAATAGTATTTACTTGGTCAGACTTAAGCTTCTCACTAAAAACAAACAAAAAAAACCCTTAATGTTTAAGGAAGTAAAGAGTTTGTACAATGTGTGAATTTTATTATTTTATATGTTTCCCACAGTTTCAATGTTAAAGGACATTTTCAGGAGTGCTTCATATTAAGAGCAATAAATGGGTCCCTTAAATAAGTATTGACTATTTTACATTATTCTTTCTCTGAGTTCGTTGATTTTAGTATAACTCTTTTATTTGGGACAAATTTTAAAGTACCTTTAAAAGGAAATAAAAGGAAATAGTAGTCTATTAAGTTCCATTGATATTTCATTACCCACCTTAGTATGTTTTTAATTATATTAAGGGTTAGAATAAAAAGTAGCATGACTACTATAACCATGTTACATGCAATTTTAAATACTAAAAGCCCCCAATAATTAAACATCTACCATTATATAAGGATAATTTTATTTTTAATTTAGTCAAAAATTTCTCTTTTGTATATGCCTATTTCCTAATTTTTAAATTGTATTTTTGTAAAATATTGTAATCTGCTACATTTATGTATCCAGGCTTGTATTAGTCCTTACTGTGTAACTTCATACCAAATGGCTATACCTCTTCTTGAGTATATTAAAAATGTAAGTTAATGAATTAAACATACAAGCCAAAATCTCATGGGCCATTGGGGCATATATTATTGAAGCACTCTTCTCTGTCTTGTTATGTATTACTTCAAAATACTCAATAACTTTTTGGCTTGGGCTATATCAGTTGAGGAAATGGAGACATAGAAATATTCAGAGCTACCCCAGGATGCAGAATTAAGTAGAAAGTGCCAGAATTACGACTCAGATTATGGGACCCCAGTGCTCTTATAATCATTGTACTAAATAGATATAGAGCATTTACTTTGCTATACACATCTCAGCTATCTTACACAAGTTCTGTGTTTTAGTATTAATTATAAAATAATGCAAATTGTTAGCTGAACATTGAACCTTAAACTTCGTCACAATAGGTGAGAACTGCATCTACATTCCAAAGAATAAAGAAATCTTGACAACAATGATACTGCAAATTTGAAATTTACTTGGAATAGGCATTGTAATATCTTCAATAAAATCGTTAATGCTTGAATATGATTTTAAAGGCTATGATTCTGTTTGATTTATCATCCAGACATGGAGGAAGAGTTTCAACATAACTCATCTAAAAGCAAGAGTGGAAAAAATGAAATTGTTTCCTACTTAGCACATCATCAAGCCAGATCCTTCAATAGACAAGTTAAGTACGTAATAAATTTTAATGAGACAGCAGAAGTCTTCCATGAGGGTATGCACCATTAAATTTCAAAGGCCACTAATTTTAAGTGTATTTCCCAGCATGAGTTTATCTTACCTTATTTTCACTGGTTTAATTTTCCTAGTCAAATACAGTCTCTGTGTAAGGTGAAATAAGACCCTGATATCTCACTGTGAGGTCTACAGAGTAGGCAGAATAATAGCTCCCCAAAGTTGTCCATGTTCTAATTCTTGGTGTTAAACCTGTGAATATATTAACATTACATGACAGAAGGGAATTATAGTTGCATATGGAATTAATACTATTAATTAGTTGACCTTAAAATATGAAGATGGCTTCCCTGGTGGCTCAAGCAGTAAAGAATCTGCTTATCAGTGCAGGAGACCCTGGTTCAGTCCTTGAGTTGGGAGAAGGAAATGGGAACCCACTCCAGTACTCTTACTTAGGAAATCCCATGAATAGAGGAGGCAGGTGGGCTTCAGTCCAGGGGGTCACAAAAGGAGTGGGACATGACATGACAACTAAACAACATCAACAACAAAAATATTAAGAGTATTCTAGATTATCCAGGTGGGTTCGGTGTCATAGTCACTTGTGTCCTTAAAAATGCAGAGGAGAAAAAAAGGATGAATCAGAGAGATGTGGCAATGGAAGAAGGAAAGACTGATGGCAGTATGTGAAGGATTTCTTACCCTGTTTCTCAGGGATGCGTGAGCAGGGATGAGAACAATGCCTCTACTTGCAAAGGGAAGCCTCTAGATTATAGTGAGCAAGGAAATAGGGACCTCAGGACAACTTCATGGAACTAACTGAACTCTGTTGTAGCTGCAATACTGTGGTCACCTGATGTGAAGAGCTGACCCGTTAGAAAATACCCCAGTGCTGGGGAAGTTTGAAGGCAAAGAGAAGAGGGTGGTGGAGGATGAGATGATTAAATAGCATCATGGGCATGAATTTGAGCAAACTCAGGAAGATAGTGAAGGATGGGAAACCTGGTGTGCTGGAGTTCATGGGGTCTCAGAGTCAGACATGACAGTACTGAACAATAACAAACTGAATTCTGCTTATGCTTAAGTGATCATGGAAATGACTTTTCTCCTTGAGCCCATAGGAAGGAATGAAGTATGCTGACATGTTGATTTAGCCAGTGAAACAGTGTGGGACTTCTGATTTCAAGAACTGTAAAATGATAATTTTGTGTTGTTTTAAAGCACTAATAGTGTTTTTAGTAATTTGTTACTTTATTATTATAGTAATAAAAAACCAATACACTCAGAACCCATAAATCTCCACTCAAAATATTTGATTTCTCTATCAATTCTTTTTACTTTGAACATTAAAATATACAAATAGTGACTCTACCCTCTCTGATTGGTAATCAGATGGTGAAACTGCAAGTAATTGCTCTTTAAAACTTGCTAATAATTCTATTTAAACTATAGCTCAGAAAAATAATAAAGATTAAAAATGCATATTTATTAATATACACTTCTATATCTATACATAGAAATAACTAATTGATTTTTTACTTCCTCCCAGGGCTTTGAGATTGTCTGATATTTTATACACAAGCTTCTTTTTTTTTTTTTTAGTTTATTTATTTTTTAAATTTATTTCTTTATTTTAAATTTTTTACATGGGCTTCCCTGGTGGTCCAGTGGGTAAGGACACTGCCTTGTAGTGCAAGGGGCGCCAGTTCGATCCCTGGCCTGGGAAGATCCCATGTGCTGGAGCGGCTGGACTGATGTGTCCACCACGGAGCCAGAGCTCTGGAGAACAATGCCTCTACTTGCAAAGGGAAGCCTCTAGATTATAGTGAGCAAGGAAATAGGGACCTCAGGACAACTTCATGGAACTAACTGAACTCTGTTGTAGCTGCAATACTGTGGTCACCTGATGTGAAGAGCTGACCCGTTAGAAAATACCCCAGTGCTGGGGAAGTTTGAAGGCAAAGAGAAGAGGGTGGTGGAGGATGAGATGATTAAATAGCATCATGGGCATGAATTTGAGCAAACTCAGGAAGATAGTGAAGGATGGGAAACCTGGTGTGCTGGAGTTCATGGGGTCTCAGAGTCAGACATGACAGTACTGAACAATAACAAACTGAATTCTGCTTATGCTTAAGTGATCATGGAAATGACTTTTCTCCTTGAGCCCATAGGAAGGAATGAAGTATGCTGACATGTTGATTTAGCCAGTGAAACAGTGTGGGACTTCTGATTTCAAGAACTGTAAAATGATAATTTTGTGTTGTTTTAAAGCACTAATAGTGTTTTTAGTAATTTGTTACTTTATTATTATAGTAATAAAAAACCAATACACTCAGAACCCATAAATCTCCACTCAAAATATTTGATTTCTCTATCAATTCTTTTTACTTTGAACATTAAAATATACAAATAGTGACTCTACCCTCTCTGATTGGTAATCAGATGGTGAAACTGCAAGTAATTGCTCTTTAAAACTTGCTAATAATTCTATTTAAACTATAGCTCAGAAAAATAATAAAGATTAAAAATGCATATTTATTAATATACACTTCTATATCTATACATAGAAATAACTAATTGATTTTTTACTTCCTCCCAGGGCTTTGAGATTGTCTGATATTTTATACACAAGCTTCTTTTTTTTTTTTTTAGTTTATTTATTTTTTAAATTTATTTCTTTATTTTAAATTTTTTACATGGGCTTCCCTGGTGGTCCAGTGGGTAAGGACACTGCCTTGTAGTGCAAGGGGCGCCAGTTCGATCCCTGGCCTGGGAAGATCCCATGTGCCGCGGAGCGGCTGGACTGATGTGTCCAATTACGGAGCCAGAGCTCTGGAGAACATGTACCCAGAGCCAGTGCTCTGCAACAACAGAGGCCACTGCAATGGGAGGCCTTCATGGGCCAAAGAATAAAGAATGATGAAAATAGATAAATGAAAGACTGATAGAAGTGGCCCTCCCGCCCCTCCCTCCCCAACCTGCCCCTCCCCGTCCCCCCCACAAAAAGTCCTTAAACTTTTTACAGAGTTTTGTTGTTCACAGACATGAACATTCTCAGATCAGTCATATGCATATCCCTGGTCCCTTCCCCCCTCCCAGCACCCCTATCCCACTGCTCTAGGCTGTCAGACCAAGCCATTGTGCAACAACAGTAGCTATCTTTTTCCCACATGATAGTATAGGTTTCCATGTTATTCCCTCTATGCCTCCCACCCACTGTTCATTCCCCACAATGTCCCTATGTCTATTCTCTGTCTGTTTTTCCATGGGTTCACTGCGTATGTTATCATTACCCTTTTACTAGATTCCATATATGTGTGTATACTGTATTTGTTTTTCTCTTTTTGACTTACTTCACTTTTTATAATAGGTTCTAGCTCCAACCACCTCATTAGGACTGATTCTTCTGCATTTCTTTTAACAGCTGAGTAGTATTCCATTGTATATATGTACCAGGGCTTCTGGATCCATTCATTCATCAATGAACATCTAGGTTGCTTCCATGTTCTAGCTATTGCATAGAGAGCTGCAATGAACATTGGGGTACAGGTGCTTCTTTCTGTTTTGATTTCATCTGCGTAAAAGCCTAATTTATAACTATAGAAAAATAATAAAGATTAAAAATGCATATTTATTAATATACACTTCTATATCTATACATAGAAATAACTAATTGATTTTTTACTTCCTCCCAGGGCTTTGAGATTGTCTGATATTTTATACACAAGCTTCTTTTTTTTTTTTTTAGTTTATTTATTTTTTAAATTTATTTCTTTATTTTAAATTTTTTACATGGGCTTCCCTGGTGGTCCAGTGGGTAAGGACACTGCCTTGTAGTGCAAGGGGCGCCAGTTCGATCCCTGGCCTGGGAAGATCCCATGTGCCGCGGAGCGGCTGGACTGATGTGTCCAATTACGGAGCCAGAGCTCTGGAGAACATGTACCCAGAGCCAGTGCTCTGCAACAACAGAGGCCACTGCAATGGGAGGCCTTCATGGGCCAAAGAATAAAGAATGATGAAAATAGATAAATGAAAGACTGATAGAAGTGGCCCTCCCGCCCCCCTCCCTCCCCAACCTGCCCCTCCCGTCCCCCACAAAAGTCCTTAAACTTTTACAGAGTTTTGTTGTTCACAGACATGAACATTCTCAGATCAGTCATATGCATATCCCTGGTCCCTTCCCCCCTCCCAGCACCCCTATCCCACTGCTCTAGGCTGTCAGACCAAGCCATTGTGCAACAACAGTAGCTATCTTTTTCCCACATGATAGTATAGGTTTCCATGTTATTCCCTCTATGCCTCCCACCCACTGTTCATTCCCCACAATGTCCCTATGTCTATTCTCTGTCTGTTTTTCCATGGGTTCACTGCGTATGTTATCATTACCCTTTTACTAGATTCCATATATGTGTGTATACTGTATTTGTTTTTCTCTTTTTGACTTACTTCACTTTTTATAATAGGTTCTAGCTCCAACCACCTCATTAGGACTGATTCTTCTGCATTTCTTTTAACAGCTGAGTAGTATTCCATTGTATATATGTACCAGGGCTTCTGGATCCATTCATTCATCAATGAACATCTAGGTTGCTTCCATGTTCTAGCTATTGCATAGAGAGCTGCAATGAACATTGGGGTACAGGTGCTTCTTTCTGTTTTGATTTCATCTGCGTAAAAGCCTAATAATGGGATTGCTGGATCGTATGATGCTTCTATTTTTAGTTTTTTAAGGAATCTCCATACTGTCTTCCATAGCAGCTGTATCAATTGACATTTTCACCAGCTATGCAAGAGGGTTCCCTTTTCTCTGCACCCTCTCCAGCATTTATTGTCTGTCGATTTGTTGATGATGGCCATTCTGACTAGTGTGAGGTGATATCTCATTGTAGTTTTAATCTGCATTTCTCTAATAGTAAGCGAGGTTGAGCATCGTTTCATGTGCTTTTGGGCCATCTGTATGTCCTCTTTGGAGAGGCATCTCTTTAGATCTTTTTCCCATTTTTTGATTGGGTTGTTCATTTTTCTGGTGCTGAATTGTCTGAGCTGCTTATAGATTTTGGAAATTAATTCTTTGTCTGTTGTTTCATTTGCTATGATTTTGTCCCATTCTGTGGGCTGTCTGTTCAGCTTTTTTGTAGTTTCTTTTTCTGTATAAAAACTTTTAAGTTTCATGAGGTCCCACATGTTCATTTTTCTTTTTAGTTCCACTATTCTAGTAGGTGGGTCAGAGAAGATCTTGCTTTGATTGATGTCCTTGAGGGTTTTGCCTATATTCTTCTCTAAGAGTTTGATGGTTTCTGGTCTTACATTTAGGTCTTTAATCCATTTTGAGTTGATCTTTGTGTATGGTGTCAGGGAATGTTCCTACTTCATTTTTTTTGCATGCAGCTGTCCAATCTCCCCAGCACCATTTGTTGAAGAGTCTGTCTTTGTCCCATTTTAGATTTTTGTCTCCTTTGTCAAAAATGAGGTATCCATGGGCTTCCCTGGTGGTCCAGTGGGTAAGGACACTGCCTTGCAGTGCAAGGGGCACTGGTTCGATCCCTGGCCTGGGAAGATCCCACGTGCTGCGGAGTAGCTGGACTGATGTGTCCAACTACTGAGCTGGAGTTCTGGAGCGCAGCTGGTGCTCTGCAGCAAGAAAGGCCACTGCAATGGGAGGCCCACACAGGACAAAGAACAAAGATGTAAATAAATGAAAGACCAATAGAAGTGCCCCCCCCCGCCCCCAAAAAGGAGGTATCCATAGGTGCGTGGGTTTATCTCTGGGTTCTCTGTCTTGTTCCATTGGTCTATAGTTCTGTTTTTGTGCCAGTACCATGCTGTCTTGATGACTCTTGCTTTGTAGTAGAGTCTGAAGTTAGGGAGGCTGATTCCTCCAGCTCTGTTTTTCTTTCTCAGGATTGCTTTGGCTATTCGAGGTCTTTTGTGTTTCCATATGAACTGTGTTATTCTTTGGTGTAGTTCTGTGAAGAATGTCATTGGTAGTTTGATAGGAATCACATTGAATCTATAGATGACATTTGGTAATGTGGTCATTTTCACAATATTGATTCTTCTGACCCAGGAACATGGAATATCTCTCCATCTGTTCAAGTCTTCTTTAATTTCTTTCATGAGTGTCTTTTAAGTTTCATGAGGTCCCACATGTTCATTTTTCTTTTTAGTTCCACTATTCTAGTAGGTGGGTCAGAGAAGATCTTGCTTTGATTGATGTCCTTGAGGGTTTTGCCTATATTCTTCTCTAAGAGTTTGATGGTTTCTGGTCTTACATTTAGGTCTTTAATCCATTTTGAGTTGATCTTTGTGTATGGTGTCAGGGAATGTTCCTACTTCATTTTTTTTGCATGCAGCTGTCCAATCTCCCCAGCACCATTTGTTGAAGAGTCTGTCTTTGTCCCATTTTAGATTTTTGTCTCCTTTGTCAAAAATGAGGTATCCATGGGCTTCCCTGGTGGTCCAGTGGGTAAGGACACTGCCTTGCAGTGCAAGGGGCACTGGTTCGATCCCTGGCCTGGGAAGATCCCACGTGCTGCGGAGTAGCTGGACTGATGTGTCCAACTACTGAGCTGGAGTTCTGGAGCGCAGCTGGTGCTCTGCAGCAAGAAAGGCCACTGCAATGGGAGGCCCACACAGGACAAAGAACAAAGATGTAAATAAATGAAAGACCAATAGAAGTGCCCCCCCCCCCCCCCCAAAAAGGAGGTAGCCATAGGTGCGTGGGTTTATCTCTGGGTTCTCTGTCTTGTTCCATTGGTCTATAGTTCTGTTTTTGTGCCAGTACCATGCTGTCTTGATGACTCTTGCTTTGTAGTAGAGTCTGAAGTTAGGGAGGCTGATTCCTCCAGCTCTGTTTTTCTTTCTCAGGATTGCTTTGGCTATTCGAGGTCTTTTGTGTTTCCATATGAACTGTGTTATTCTTTGGTGTAGTTCTGTGAAGAATGTCATTGGTAGTTTGATAGGAATCACATTGAATCTATAGATGACATTTGGTAATGTGGTCATTTTCACAATATTGATTCTTCTGACCCAGGAACATGGAATATCTCTCCATCTGTTCAAGTCTTCTTTAATTTCTTTCATGAGTGTCTTGTAACTTTCTGTGTACAGTTCTTTTGTTTCTTTGGGTAGGTTTATTCCTAGATATTTGATTCTTTTGGTTGCAGTGGTGAAGGGGATTGCCTCTTGATTTCGTTTTCTGATTTTTCATTGGTTACATATAGGAATGCCAGTGATTTCTGTGTATTGACTTTGTATCCTGCAACTTTGCTGAATTCGCTGATTAGTTCTAGTAGCTTTGTAATAGTGTCTTTGGGATTTTCTATGTATAATATCATGTCATCTGCAAAGAGAGAGAGTTTTACTTCTTCCTTTCCAATCTGGATTCCTTTGATTTCTTTCTCTTCTCTTATTGCTGTTGCTAGAACTTCCAGGACTATGCTGAATAATAGTGGTGAAAGTAGACACCCCTGTCTTGTTCCTGATCTTAGAGGGAATGCTTTGAGTTTTTCATGGTTGAGGATAGTGTTTGCTGTGGGCTTCTCATATATGGCTTTTACTATGTTGAGATAGGTTCCTACTACTATGCCCATTTTTTGAAGAGTTTTTTATCATAAATGGATGTTGTACTTTGTCGAAGGCTTTTTTTGCATCTATTGAGATGATCATGTGATTTTTGTCTCTCAATTTGTTGATATGGTGTATCACATTGATTGATTTGCGGATGTTGAAGAATCCTTGCATGCCTGGGATGAACCCAACTTGATCATGATGTATGAGTTTTTTGATGTGTTGTTGAATTCTGTTTGCTAGGATTTTGTTGAGGATTTTGGCATCTAGATTCATCAGTAAAACTGTCCTATAATTTTCTTTTTTTGTGTTGTCTTTGCCTGGTTTTGATATCAGGGTGATGGTGGCCTCGTAGAATGTATACACAAGCTTCTTAAATCTGGGTTTCATTTTAGAGAATTTATCTTACAATGTTACAGATCATTGATTTAAATTTCTCTATTAGCTATTAGGCCTATTTCGATACTTATTTCTCCTTGTGAGTTCTAGTAGTTTATGACTTTCAAAGTCTTTATCCGTTCCAATTTAAATTTCATAGATTTGGCTATTCGAGGTCTTTTGTGTTTCCATATGAACTGTGTTATTCTTTGGTGTAGTTCTGTGAAGAATGTCATTGGTAGTTTGATAGGAATCACATTGAATCTATAGATGACATTTGGTAATGTGGTCATTTTCACAATATTGATTCTTCTGACCCAGGAACATGGAATATCTCTCCATCTGTTCAAGTCTTCTTTAATTTCTTTCATGAGTGTCTTGTAACTTTCTGTGTACAGTTCTTTTGTTTCTTTGGGTAGGTTTATTCCTAGATATTTGATTCTTTTGGTTGCAGTGGTGAAGGGGATTGCCTCTTGATTTCGTTTTCTGATTTTTCATTGGTTACATATAGGAATGCCAGTGATTTCTGTGTATTGACTTTGTATCCTGCAACTTTGCTGAATTCGCTGATTAGTTCTAGTAGCTTTGTAATAGTGTCTTTGGGATTTTCTATGTATAATATCATGTCATCTGCAAAGAGAGAGAGTTTTACTTCTTCCTTTCCAATCTGGATTCCTTTGATTTCTTTCTCTTCTCTTATTGCTGTTGCTAGAACTTCCAGGACTATGCTGAATAATAGTGGTGAAAGTAGACACCCCTGTCTTGTTCCTGATCTTAGAGGGAATGCTTTGAGTTTTTCATGGTTGAGGATAGTGTTTGCTGTGGGCTTCTCATATATGGCTTTTACTATGTTGAGATAGGTTCCTACTACTATGCCCATTTTTTGAAGAGTTTTTTATCATAAATGGATGTTGTACTTTGTCGAAGGCTTTTTCTGCATCTATTGAGATGATCATGTGATTTTTGTCTCTCAATTTGTTGATATGGTGTATCACATTGATTGATTTGCGGATGTTGAAGAATCCTTGCATGCCTGGGATGAACCCAACTTGATCATGATGTATGAGTTTTTTGATGTGTTGTTGAATTCTGTTTGCTAGGATTTTGTTGAGGATTTTGGCATCTAGATTCATCAGTAAAACTGTCCTATAATTTTCTTTTTTTGTGTTGTCTTTGCCTGGTTTTGATATCAGGGTGATGGTGGCCTCGTAGAATGTATACACAAGCTTCTTAAATCTGGGTTTCATTTTAGAGAATTTATCTTACAATGTTACAGATCATTGATTTAAATTTCTCTATTAGCTATTAGGCCTATTTCGATACTTATTTCTCCTTGTGAGTTCTAGTAGTTTATGACTTTCAAAGTCTTTATCCGTTCCATATGATTTATGAAATCTGTGGGCATAGATTTACTCACTGTGTTCTTTGTTATTCTTTCTTATCATGTGATCTGTAGCAATGACCACTCTTTCATTTTAATTTTGATATTGATGAGTCTTTTCTTTCTACCCTCCTAAGGCTGCCCGTTGAAGGGGACATTTTCCCACATTCTCTTTTGATGCCTTCTTTGCGTTTCCATCTCTTAGCTTACATTACTATCTATTCTAAAATGTTGCTAAATTCTTTTATTCAAGGCTTTAACATATGAATCATAGATATGTTATATTTCCTGTCTAAAAATTACAACTTCTGTGTCCTGAGCTTGTTCTGAATCTTGTTTTTCATCTTCAAACTGCCTTGTAAGTTTTTTTTATTTTTTTATTTTGAGGCGGCGGGTTTGGGAGGGAGGGGGGTGGGTGGGCCACTTCTATTGGTCTTTCATTTATCTATTTTCATCCATCTTTCAATATGGATGAATCTTTCAATAATTCTTTCAAAATGGATGAATTCTTGCCTTGATATCAACTATATTATATAATGTAGTATGGAATCACATGATTCGTAAAACAGGATAAAATGATGGACGGTTATATAACTGAAAAGATTGCCAGTCTCCTGTACCACCATGTGTAGGTGCTGTGCATGTTTCCTTCCTAATGAGCAATAGCTTTCTAATAGTACGGGTTTCTCTTTGGGGCTATTGTGTATATCCTAAAGCTTTGAAAAGCGACACTTCAACTTGGGGTACTACAGATAGATTACAACAATAGCTTACTGCAGAAATTACATCATTGCTTCTTGGTCACCAATAGATAGCATGTAGTGTTGAAAGTGGAGGACCTTCAGCAATGACCAACAAGATGGTGAGTTTAACTATGAAAGCTCTGCAGCTCTGCTGACAGAAAGTACATTCTTAAACAGTCATTTTCAGGTTGCTTCTTTTGGTCACCAATAGATAGCAGATATGACCTGTCAGATCTGCTCCAAAACCATCGTAGTCTTTCATTTTTCATGTCGATCATTGATTTAAATTTCTCTATTAGCTATTAGGCCTATTTCGATACTTATTTCTCCTTGTGAGTTCTAGTAGTTTATGACTTTCAAAGTCTTTATCCGTTCCATATGATTTATGAAATCTGTGGGCATAGATTTACTCACTGTGTTCTTTGTTATTCTTTCTTATCATGTGATCTGTAGCAATGACCACTCTTTCATTTTAATTTTGATATTGATGAGTCTTTTCTTTCTACCCTCCTAAGGCTGCCCGTTGAAGGGGACATTTTCCCACATTCTCTTTTGATGCCTTCTTTGCGTTTCCATCTCTTAGCTTACATTACTATCTATTCTAAAATGTTGCTAAATTCTTTTATTCAAGGCTTTAACATATGAATCATAGATATGTTATATTTCCTGTCTAAAAATTACAACTTCTGTGTCCTGAGCTTGTTCTGAATCTTGTTTTTCATCTTCAAACTGCCTTGTAAGTTTTTTTTATTTTTTTATTTTGAGGCGGCGGGTTTGGGAGGGGGGGGGGTGGGTGGGCCACTTCTATTGGTCTTTCATTTATCTATTTTCATCCATCTTTCAATATGGATGAATCTTTCAATAATTCTTTCAAAATGGATGAATTCTTGCCTTGATATCAACTATATTATATAATGTAGTATGGAATCACATGATTCGTAAAACAGGATAAAATGATGGACGGTTATATAACTGAAAAAGATTGCCAGTCTCCTGTACCACCATGTGTAGGTGCTGTGCATGTTTCCTTCCTAATGAGCAATAGCTTTCTAATAGTACGGGTTTCTCTTTGGGGCTATTGTGTATATCCTAAAGCTTTGAAAAGCGACACTTCAACTTGGGGTACTACAGATAGATTACAACAATAGCTTACTGCAGAAATTACATCATTGCTTCTTGGTCACCAATAGATAGCATGTAGTGTTGAAAGTGGAGGACCTTCAGCAATGACCAACAAGATGGTGAGTTTAACTATGAAAGCTCTGCAGCTCTGCTGACAGAAAGTACATTCTTAAACAGTCATGAGTGTTTTGCAGGTGTTGACTCAACGTTCACAAGTGTCCTTGGTATGAGTCAGGCATGATTCTTGGGCAGCTCCCAGGTACTGATTCTCTCTCCATCCGCAGATATGATCTTCTTGTCTCAGATCTGCTCCAAAACCATGTCCTTTTCTTCTCTGACTATTCAGTCTGGTGATCCCTGGAAAGTTGAATAATCTGATCTTGCTCTTATGTCTTTCTAATCAGTGCAATAAAAACTGTTTCCTTGATGCCCTCAGAGACTTCCATTCTGCTTACTATGAGACATTTCTTCTATCAACACAACCAGCTCTTGGGAATCAAACATTTAGTTTTATTTGTGTGTTCTTACAAATCTTTTATAACAAGCCTACATTTCCCTAAAGAAATGTGGATACTTCTGATGGACTCAAATAGTGATTCTCAGACCTGGCTATACATTAGAATCAGTTGGAATTTAAAATTACTAATATCCATGCACCAACCCATGAATCATATCTAATCGTTATAGCATATAACCTAAAAATCAGTAATTTTTGAAAAGCTACCTGGGGAGTTCAACATGCAGCTACAGTTGGAAATAATGATACAAGAAAAATCATGTACAAATAAAGTTTAAAAAGTATAGAAAAGTGATTAATATTTTAATAGGTTATCCTATTATAATTATATAACACTATAGCAAAAATTACCAATATGAAGACTTTTCAAATATTAACTAATTGTGAGATTTGTTTAACGTTTTTACAAAATATTAGACAAACAATAAACTAGTGCAAAAATGCTGCAGTGAAATTAATATTATCTTGGGAATTAGACATGTGTTTCTGTCGTGCTATTGTTTAAAAAACATTAACAAAATAATTTAATATTGATTTGTAAAGACTTAATTTTTATAAAACAATTTTAAATGAATTTAATCTTTATTTTTCAGAAGGAGACTTTACAAATATTTAGAAATTGTGAAAATGTAGACATAACTGCAAGATCATTTTTCAAACCAAAATGTACTCTATTTTGAAAGTTATTAAAAAATTTGTTTTCATCCAGGCATCATTAGATTACATGATTCCCCCAAATGTCAATAAACTTTGTTGTGTGCTACCTGAGAATTCATATTCAATTGGGGAGCTGATATTAAATATTTAAAAGCAAGTTTCTCTAGTTTATTTTTAATATTAATAGAATTGAGATATGACTAGTTGTATTTTCACCAGATTTAAAGAATAGGTTTGGGGATGATTCAATCCCCTGGAGGAGGAAAAGGTAACCCACTCCAGTATTCTTGCCTGGAGGTCCCCATGAAAGGAACAACCTGATGAGCTACAGTCTATGGGGTCACAAAGAGTCAGACATGATTGAAGGGACTAGGCACATATTATACATCATAGAATACAAGGTATATGACCATCTAAGATCATCCTAAAATTATAGGTAGGAACACTTAAAAGCAAATGAGAAGTTCCTATTGTGACTAAATCAGAGTTTTGAAGCTTTTTGAATAGATGAATAGCCTGCCAAGACCAGTTGTTTAGATCACTCTGGCTATGGTGTATAGCATGTATTGATTCCAGTAGAAGATCTAGATTCAATAATGATCTAATTTTAACACTAATTCTAGAAAAGACATGGCCTAAACTATGGTTTTTGAAAAATATCTTCTTTAATACTTTTAGGGGAAAATGCATATTAAGATCTTTTGTCATGAAAGAGTCTTCTCTCAAACGAAGGTCACTAAAGGCATTGCCACGAGAAATGGCTCTAAGATTAGGATAATAGTGCGATCTCCAAATAAGCATCTTGACCTGTGATACAAGCACATGCACCCTAGGATTTTTAATGCACATTTTCCACAATTTTGTAAACTATAGTAGAATGAGGTGCAGAACTTCTGTATATATTTGATATGCGCTCAGTCACTTCTGTTGTGTATGACTCTGCCTTCCCATGGACTGTAGCCTGCCAGGGCTCCTCCCCTTTTCCATGGACTGTAATTCGAGAAAAATTTTGATTCTTAATTTTTATAAAACAATTTTAAATGAATTTAATCTTTATTTCAGAAGGAGACTTTACAAATATTTAGAAATTGTGAAAATGTAGACATAACTGCAAGATCATTTTCAAACCAAAATGTACTCTATTTTGAAAGTTATTAAAAAATTGTTTTCATCCAGGCATCATTAGATTACATGATTCCCCCAAATGTCAAGAAACTTTGTTGTGTGCTACCTGAGAATTCATATTCAATTGGGGAGCTGATATTAAATATTTAAAAGCAAGTTTCTCTAGTTTATTTTTAATATTAATAGAATTGAGATATGACTAGTTGTATTTTCACCAGATTTAAAGAATAGGTTTGGGGATGATTCAATCCCCTGGAGGAGGAAAAGGTAACCCACTCCAGTATTCTTGCCTGGAGGTCCCCATGAAAGGAACAACCTGATGAGCTACAGTCTATGGGGTCACAAAGAGTCAGACATGATTGAAGGGACTAGGCACATATTATACATCATAGAATACAAGGTATATGACCATCTAAGATCATCCTAAAATTATAGGTAGGAACACTTAAAAGCAAATGAGAAGTTCCTATTGTGACTAAATCAGAGTTTTGAAGCTTTTTGAATAGATGAATAGCCTGCCAAGACCAGTTGTTTAGATCACTCTGGCTATGGTGTATAGCATGTATTGATTCCAGTAGAAGATCTAGATTCAATAATGATCTAATTTTAACACTAATTCTAGAAAAGACATGGCCTAAACTATGGTTTTTGAAAAATATCTTCTTTAATACTTTTAGGGGAAAATGCATATTAAGATCTTTTGTCATGAAAGAGTCTTCTCTCAAACGAAGGTCACTAAAGGCATTGCCACGAGAAATGGCTCTAAGATTAGGATAATAGTGCGATCTCCAAATAAGCATCTTGACCTGTGATACAAGCACATGCACCCTAGGATTTTTAATGCACATTTTCCACAATTTTGTAAACTATAGTAGAATGAGGTGCAGAACTTCTGTATATATTTGATATGCGCTCAGTCACTTCTGTTGTGTATGACTCTGCCTTCCCATGGACTGTAGCCTGCCAGGCTCCTCTGTCTCCGGAGTTCTCTAAGCAAGAACACTGGAGTGGGTTACCATTTCCTCCTCCAGGGGATCTTCCTAGTCCAGGAATTGAACCCACATCTCTTATATCTTCTGCATTAGCAGGTGGTGTCTTTACCACTAGCACCACCTGGGAAGTCCTTTTATTTGATATAACAGAACAGAGTTTGTAATTCTGAATTCTGCTAAACAATTAAATTGAGCCAGGGACTACGTCTTATAAAAAGATTCAATTTAGATAAACTATGTCTATCTGGTACTTGCTTGACTCATAATAGCCAAAATGGATAGACTATCAGATTATAGAATTTAGTAGATCGGTGGAGAAAATAACTTGCATGAAATACTGTCAATATAACAGTATAATATGGTGATACACGTTCTTTCATTGTGCTTTAGTTTTGTATTTTCGAAATAAGGTTCACTTCACAAGTAGAATTGGCTTTTAAACTTTCACATTAGGGTTTTGAATCCAACTTGACTTTTCTGTATTAAGTAAAGGAATAGCCATCATTTCAATAATGCATTTATGTTTGTGAGCATCATGGGGTATACTACATTAAGAAGAGATGACCAAGTAAGCAGTTTATTTTGGTTGTGTGCCAGAAAGGTATTAAGCATCTCGTAGATTTTCCGAAAGCAGATAGCTTTACAGTCTCCTGAGTCCGAGCCTTCTTAAATATTCAGGAACATATGCCAGGTCTGAGGATAATGAAAAATGCTTTAACATAAGATATTGGTGAAAGATAACTGGAAAATATTGACAGTAAAATGCATATTAAGATCTTTTGTCATGAAAGAGTCTCTCAACGAAGGTCACTAAAGGCATTGCCACGAATGGCTCTAAGATTAGGATAATAGTGCGATCTCCAAATAAGCATCTTGACCTGTGATACAAGCACATGCACCCTAGGATTTTTAATGCACATTTTCCACAATTTTGTAAACTATAGTAGAATGAGGTGCAGAACTTCTGTATATATTTGATATGCGCTCAGTCACTTCTGTTGTGTATGACTCTGCCTTCCCATGGACTGTAGCCTGCCAGGCTCCTCTGTCTCCGGAGTTCTCTAAGCAAGAACACTGGAGTGGGTTACCATTTCCTCCTCCAGGGGATCTTCCTAGTCCAGGAATTGAACCCACATCTCTTATATCTTCTGCATTAGCAGGTGGTGTCTTTACCACTAGCACCACCTGGGAAGTCCTTTTATTTGATATAACAGAACAGAGTTTGTAATTCTGAATTCTGCTAAACAATTAAATTGAGCCAGGGACTACGTCTTATAAAAAGATTCAATTTAGATAAACTATGTCTATCTGGTACTTGCTTGACTCATAATAGCCAAAATGGATAGACTATCAGATTATAGAATTTAGTAGATCGGTGGAGAAAATAACTTGCATGAAATACTGTCAATATAACAGTATAATATGGTGATACACGTTCTTTCATTGTGCTTTAGTTTTGTATTTTCGAAATAAGGTTCACTTCACAAGTAGAATTGGCTTTTAAACTTTCACATTAGGGTTTTGAATCCAACTTGACTTTTCTGTATTAAGTAAAGGAATAGCCATCATTTCAATAATGCATTTATGTTTGTGAGCATCATGGGGTATACTACATTAAGAAGAGATGACCAAGTAAGCAGTTTATTTTGGTTGTGTGCCAGAAAGGTATTAAGCATCTCGTAGATTTTCCGAAAGCAGATAGCTTTACAGTCTCCTGAGTCCGAGCCTTCTTAAATATTCAGGAACATATGCCAGGTCTGAGGATAATGAAAAAAATGCTTTAACATAAGATATTGGTGAAAGATAACTGGAAAATATTGACAGTAAAATTAGCATAAGATAAGAGTTCAAGCATATTAAAACAGCCTACTGGTTATGTAAACTTCAAACATTTATGCTTCTAGTATGGATGCTTCTAAAATGGATGTTGTTGAATTTCATTCCATTCCACTATGGAGTCAAATGTTCTTTTATTTCCACGGGGAGAAATTCAGTCGAAGATGCCTTTCTTCCCTTTCATGTTGGTAGCAGTTCCACATTTATATCTGAGCATAGAAAAACTCTATTTTACTGAAAGCCCTAAAAGATTTCTTTATCATATGTTGTTCTCCAAAGCCTTGTTATAAAATCCAAGCAATTTTACATTATAGAGTGCGAATGAAAATCTTGAGTCTCATCATCTATAACTAGTTGCTTTTCATTCCTATATGTACCTCAATGGAGGTGACTCATCCTTCTACATAGACTGGCTGTGTTTTGTAATGTATGCAAAAGAGTGTTATGTAGGGCAATATGATAATAATAGTTGTGGTTCAGAATTTATTCTGAGGGTAATTTTGTTTATTTTTTTAACTTTCTATCATAATCTCAAGAATGCACATCTAATATTTTTCTCCAAAGATTTTTTTTATATAACATTAAAAAAGGAAGGAAGAGAAATTTGCTTGTTTCTTTGAGTGTTTTTCCAACCAATAGTGCTTTTTCCAAGCCACTAAACCATGAGACAGGTCCTTAATTCTTAAGTGAATGTAATCAAAATATCATCAGGATTTTGAATGGACCAATGATCACATGAGAGGAAATTAAAAAGTGAAGCAGAGATATAAAATTAAGCATATGCTATCAGGACATTTCTCTTCCAGTTATCTAAACTCTCTTTATCTTTTATGCCTCTAGCAGAGAATTTTAGTGAAGGCTAGGTTTTTCAGAGTAGTTTTCATTCAACTTAAAGGAAGTAGCATGAAAACCTATACTATCATATGTGAAAAAAATATGTGTTTGTCTGACCCTACATTCTGAGAACTGCCTCTTTCTGTTTCCTTCTTCTCCACCCACAGAATTGCAGAGAAGGATCCTCGAAATACATGTTAAACAATGTGAAATGCATCCCACCATGCACTACACCCGAGTCCTGATTAGCATAAGATAAGTTCAGATATTAAAACAGCCTACTGGTTATGTAAACTTCAAACATTTATGCTTCTAGTATGGATGCTTCTAAAATGGATGTTGTTGAATTTCATTCCATTCCACTATGGAGTCAAATGTTCTTTTATTTCCACGGGGAGAAATTCAGTCGAAGATGCCTTTCTTCCCTTTCATGTTGGTAGCAGTTCCACATTTATATCTGAGCATAGAAAAACTCTATTTTACTGAAAGCCCTAAAAGATTTCTTTATCATATGTTGTTCTCCAAAGCCTTGTTATAAAATCCAAGCAATTTTACATTATAGAGTGCGAATGAAAATCTTGAGTCTCATCATCTATAACTAGTTGCTTTTCATTCCTATATGTACCTCAATGGAGGTGACTCATCCTTCTACATAGACTGGCTGTGTTTTGTAATGTATGCAAAAGAGTGTTATGTAGGGCAATATGATAATAATAGTTGTGGTTCAGAATTTATTCTGAGGGTAATTTTGTTTATTTTTTTAACTTTCTATCATAATCTCAAGAATGCACATCTAATATTTTTCTCCAAAGATTTTTTTTATATAACATTAAAAAAGGAAGGAAGAGAAATTTGCTTGTTTCTTTGAGTGTTTTTCCAACCAATAGTGCTTTTTCCAAGCCACTAAACCATGAGACAGGTCCTTAATTCTTAAGTGAATGTAATCAAAATATCATCAGGATTTTGAATGGACCAATGATCACATGAGAGGAAATTAAAAAGTGAAGCAGAGATATAAAATTAAGCATATGCTATCAGGACATTTCTCTTCCAGTTATCTAAACTCTCTTTATCTTTTATGCCTCTAGCAGAGAATTTTAGTGAAGGCTAGGTTTTTCAGAGTAGTTTTCATTCAACTTAAAGGAAGTAGCATGAAAACCTATACTATCATATGTGAAAAAAATATGTGTTTGTCTGACCCTACATTCTGAGAACTGCCTCTTTCTGTTTCCTTCTTCTCCACCCACAGAATTGCAGAGAAGGATCCTCGAAATACATGTTAAACAATGTGAAATGCATCCCACCATGCACTACACCCGAGTCCTGAGTTATTGATTGGTTCAGATGGGGCTAAGTCATTTATTTCTGTAGATGCTTGACGTTTTGATATGGAGAAAAGGGTTTAGGTCTCGCTTTAGGATACTGAAGCCAGATAAAGTGGGCACCTTTCATTTTTTATGTATACAGTAGAAAAGCAGAGAATTTCTATTCTCAGAGTCAGACAATAATAATACTATGAGGAACAAGTTGAGAGAGAAGAAAAAAATCTGGGAAATCATTTTTTATTTCCTGGCTTTAGTCCAGTAGATTTCAGTGAGATAACTATTTATCCTTATTATAAATCACTGTTTAACTTCTTGATTTTAAGGTATGTAATTTACTACATCTTAAAAGAGATCTACAAAATTTAAATCTTGAAAGTCACTAAATGTGTTGATTGTATCAATAACAAAATTTCCAACACTTTCTACTAGCTATCAAGTATAGTTGGTATTTCATAATTTATTGGGTAACATTTTTCCTAATTCATCAAATAATTTCTGGCATAAAAATGAATATATATTGAGGTGCATTCAACTGTATTCTTATGCTGAGGCACTATTGCATTTTAAAACAGAATGGGTTAACACTGTCGACTAACTACTGTGCAATACAGTTCTTTATGAATGTCTCCTATTTACATACATTTTCTAAGCAAAATGCTGACTGCATTGTGCCCTGGAGTATATTTTTGAGATGTTTGTATGGCTAACAGCCATGGGAGATAGAGACAGTGCTCACCTACTTGGCGAAAGGCAGGTTTGCGTGCGGTCTTTCAAGACAAAGACAATATCTCTTTTTGAAACAAAGGGCAAACACACTAACTGTACCAAATAATTGTGATTCTTGGAGCTGGATCAGATGGGGTGGATTGACTGGGGCCCAAAGTGCTTGGGGACCACAGCAGGAGGTACCCTGGTGTAAAAGAAAAAAAAAAAAAACAGTAATTGGAATTCTCTAAGCTCTGGGTTCCTCTTTCTATAATACATGTTATCCGGCTCTCTTTCTGTCACCCTGTGGGAATTGCGGCTCTGAGAAAGAGGGAAGGAACACTGATACTCTGCCGTTATTTCTATGAGTAGTAAACTATCTTTTATCTAGAATTTAGGAATCCCGTGTCTTACTATCATCCATAGCACAGAGTAATTTATTAGTCTGTATGTAAGATGAAGTTTGAGATCTCTCATAGATCTCTATGAGAGAGATCTCTATGAGATCTCATAGATCTCTTATTTTTTGTCAAGTTTTTAATAAATTATCTATTCCTAAAATTTTGTCTAAGCTTATTAATACACAGATTTAGTGGTAAAGGATTAAGCTCAGATTAAATAGCACAGTGTACTGGCTTACTTAGAGCCAATATTTGAAATCTGTTCTGTCTGCTTAAAAATATATAATCTTTATGGGAAATACACCTCAATATATATGTATGTTTATGCATATATACATACATACGTATGTGCACATATCTTTCTTTAGTACCACATACTAAGGGGTGGATTCATTCCCATTTTTAATAACCTTTGTCCACTAATATTTACTGGACTTATGTTTGTATTTTTGTTTGATTTTATTGTTGAGTTTCACTCATCTAGGAAAAAATTAAGATTCTTATGTTTTTTGTTTAATATACTCATAAGAGTGTTCACAGTTAAATATAAAATTAATTGCAAACCTTGGTTAACGTGACCATTTGGTATATTGTCTTCACTGCTATTATGTAAATTATTAAAGCAAAAAAAAAATCTTTTAACTTACTGCATTGTGCCCTGGAGTATATTTTGAGATGTTTGTATGGCTAACAGCCATGGGAGATAGAGACAGTGCTCACCTACTTGGCGAAGGCAGGTTTGCGTGCGGTCTTTCAAGACAAAGACAATATCTCTTTTTGAAACAAAGGGCAAACACACTAACTGTACCAAATAATTGTGATTCTTGGAGCTGGATCAGATGGGGTGGATTGACTGGGGCCCAAAGTGCTTGGGGACCACAGCAGGAGGTACCCTGGTGTAAAAGAAAAAAAAAAAAAACAGTAATTGGAATTCTCTAAGCTCTGGGTTCCTCTTTCTATAATACATGTTATCCGGCTCTCTTTCTGTCACCCTGTGGGAATTGCGGCTCTGAGAAAGAGGGAAGGAACACTGATACTCTGCCGTTATTTCTATGAGTAGTAAACTATCTTTTATCTAGAATTTAGGAATCCCGTGTCTTACTATCATCCATAGCACAGAGTAATTTATTAGTCTGTATGTAAGATGAAGTTTGAGATCTCTCATAGATCTCTATGAGAAAATCTCTATGAGATCTCATAGATCTCTTATTTTTGTCAAGTTTTTAATAAATTATCTATTCCTAAAATTTTGTCTAAGCTTATTAATACACAGATTTAGTGGTAAAGGATTAAGCTCAGATTAAATAGCACAGTGTACTGGCTTACTTAGAGCCAATATTTGAAATCTGTTCTGTCTGCTTAAAAATATATAATCTTTATGGGAAATACACCTCAATATATATGTATGTTTATGCATATATACATACATACGTATGTGCACATATCTTTCTTTAGTACCACATACTAAGGGGTGGATTCATTCCCATTTTTAATAACCTTTGTCCACTAATATTTACTGGACTTATGTTTGTATTTTTGTTTGATTTTATTGTTGAGTTTCACTCATCTAGGAAAAAATTAAGATTCTTATGTTTTTTGTTTAATATACTCATAAGAGTGTTCACAGTTAAATATAAAATTAATTGCAAACCTTGGTTAACGTGACCATTTGGTATATTGTCTTCACTGCTATTATGTAAATTATTAAAGATATTTTTAAAATTATCTATCATATTTTATGAAAAGTAAAGAGGTAAAGAAGAGGTCTCTGTTACTCTGGCCATATTTCATTAACTTACATCTGATTTCTATGATAGAGTGTTCAGCAGGAGCTCATACACAACATAAGCACTACAACTACCTAACCCAGGCCTTCTCTAAAGCAGAGCTCATCTAGCTCTCAGCTTTTATGTAGACAAGGCTGAACCATCTAAGGAATTAATATCCTGGGGAAATTTCTTAAGGAAGGGTGAATAACATTCTGTGTATAAAGATTCTTACCTTTTTTTTCCTAAAATACACAACTCTGAGAAGAATTCTGTGAAATGTTAGAAAGTACCAACAGTATAACCAAGTCACTGAATAATAACCAAGTGTTTCTCAAGTCACAGAATGCAACAAAATGAATAATACATTCTCATATGGTCATCTCCTGCTTCTTTGGCTCTCTCTCTCAAAGTTGTCTTCTTTGTGCCTCCAGGGCTCACCTCCCCAGTAGACCAATAGATCACCTACAACCCTGCAAAGAGTGCTTACATCAGGCTCTGCTCTGAGCAGAATACACATGACATTGTAAGTGAACTGAAATTTACTGAATATCTTCTCTATATGAGGCATCATATATACTTTATCTCCACTTATCAATTTTTTGGAAGAAAGCAGTGATGTAAGAAGTACATATTGAATCCAGGTGTCTTAATTCATTGGCCTGACCTATTCTACTTAATCTATGTCTTCAGCACCTACTCAGAAAACGTGCATTTTAGGCTTAAAAAATATTTAGTGAGGGGCTTCCCTGGTGGTCCAGTGGGTAAGGACACTGCCTTGCAGTGCAGGGACACCGGGTCGATCCCTAGCCTGGGAAGATCCCACGTGCCGCGGAGCGGCTGGACCGATGTGTCCAACTGCCAAGTCAGAGCACTGGAGCGCATGCGCCCAGAGCCGGTGCTCTGCGACAGCAGAGGCCACTGCGATGGGAGGCCCACACGGGCCAAAGAACAAAGATGGATGAAAATAGATAAGTAAAAAGACCAATAGAAGTGGCCTGCCCGCCCCCGCTCCCTCCCCACCCCACCAAAAAAAAAAAACTTAGTGAGATTCTTGGAAAGATGATATCAGGCGTACTTCTTGATTCTTAGACCTACCTCTGGTTCAGTCTTTTATTGCTCTACATTCAGAGTCTCAACCTTGGAACTGTTGACATTTGAAGTTGATTATTTCCCCTTGCTGGAGGCAAAATCCCAAATGCCTCCCAGTTCAAGGCACATACACTGTTTAAAACCACAGTACTACACAAAGCTTTCAAGGCGTAAGGACTGGGCAATTCTGTTGTTCTCCAGCATTTTTCATAGCAGTTGACACCTAATCAAGGCTTACTTAATCTAAATATACAATTAATCCTTGAACAACAAGAGATTTAATTCAGCTATAACATATAGTTGGCCCCCCTGTATTCACTTTCCCTCCCCATTCACAGATTCAGCCAGTCACAGACCATGTAATGCTGTAATATTTACTACTGAAAAATATCCATATATATGTGTATCTGCTCAGTTTAAACCTGTTGTGCAAGGGTCAACAATATACTGCAAGAAAATAGAACAAGCCCCTTAGAATTAAGAAGCAAATCATTATAAAATCTTACAGATTATTTCTTTAAAGAGTTAGATACTATTGTTAATTTAGGTTACTGAAGTTGTGTAAGTATATTTTTTCCTCAGTTTTAAACAGCTCACCTCTTCAGTGAAAAACACTCAAAAAGAGAATCCTTGAGTTATTTTTTTTTTGCCGTTTTCATTTTTCTGTGTCAGCTGAACACTTTTAATCGAATATTACTCAACATAATGAATTGATTATCTTAAAATGACTGTAAATTTCTGTGAACTCAGAGAAGATCCTCAAACACTTGTCCTTGTTTATGCCTTGTGCTATTCCCATGGCATTCATGAATATATCATCAGAATTTCTCCTTTCATTAAAACATATTTTTTACTTATTGAATGGTATAAGTTTTTCAAACACACAGCAATAGTCTTAGTATTATATGAAAAAATTGACAAATCCATAGGAATTTAGGTGTAGCTAAAATTGAATTCTTATGATTTATGAGCTCTGCAGAATCCCTGAGAGTAAGATCCATAAGATAACTGCTTCAGGATGAAATTTTGTCATTTTTTAATACGTAAAATATAATAATCTTATCAAATTTATTAGCAAGTTGTATTTCAATGTTTTAGTAGTATTTAAGAACCAAACTCAGCATTCTTTTTTTCCCTTATAATATTGATGTATTTGTTACATATTTTCAAAATCTGAGATTTTATGTCTTCATATAGTAAATGGTTTAGATGACCTGCCATGGTATATTTGAATAAATTGTATTTATTATAGATGTTTATTGAAATCAATTCCACTGATGATTTTTTAAATTGCTTTTTTATATCCCTAGTACCTGTCTTAGCAGAAACCTAACAAAACAAAGATTGGTGGATTAAACCAAGGTTTATTATATGGTCATAAATATATATTGATGGGAGATTCTAAGTGTGTATTAATAAGATATAAACATATTGCCTAAGTATCTTTATTCTTAATAAATTTTAAATAGAGGCAGTATGATTTCCACTATGTATTCAGAAATAGGATAACATAGCATGAAAACTTGACTACTTGACCTCAGATTCTTGTCTCACATCCAATAAACCCTAAGCTACGTGAAAATAGATTTTACTCACTGTAAAAATTTTGCACACCTACAGATAAGAAATACTATTGTTAATTTAGGTTACTGAAGTTGTGTAAGTATATTTTTTCCTCAGTTTTAAACAGCTCACCTCTTCAGTGAAAAACACTCAAAAAGAGAATCCTTGAGTTATTTTTTTTTTGCCGTTTTCATTTTTCTGTGTCAGCTGAACACTTTTAATCGAATATTACTCAACATAATGAATTGATTATCTTAAAATGACTGTAAATTTCTGTGAACTCAGAGAAGATCCTCAAACACTTGTCCTTGTTTATGCCTTGTGCTATTCCCATGGCATTCATGAATATATCATCAGAATTTCTCCTTTCATTAAAACATATTTTTTACTTATTGAATGGTATAAGTTTTTCAAACACACAGCAATAGTCTTAGTATTATATGAAAAAATTGACAAATCCATAGGAATTTAGGTGTAGCTAAAATTGAATTCTTATGATTTATGAGCTCTGCAGAATACCTGAGAGTAAGATCCATAAGATAACTGCTTCAGGATGAAATTTTGTCATTTTTCAATACGTAAAATATAATAATCTTATCAAATTTATTAGCAAGTTGTATTTCAATGTTTTAGTAGTATTTAAGAACCAAACTCAGCATTCTTTTTTCCATTATAATATTGATGTATTTGTTACATATTTTCAAAATCTGAGATTTTATGTCTTCATATAGTAAATGGTTTAGATGACCTGCCATGGTATATTTGAATAAATTGTATTTATTATAGATGTTTATTGAAATCAATTCCACTGATGATTTTTTAAATTGCTTTTTTATATCCCTAGTACCTGTCTTAGCAGAAACCTAACAAAACAAAGATTGGTGGATTAAACCAAGGTTTATTATATGGTCATAAATATATATTGATGGGAGATTCTAAGTGTGTATTAATAAGATATAAACATATTGCCTAAGTATCTTTATTCTTAATAAATTTTAAATAGAGGCAGTATGATTTCCACTATGTATTCAGAAATAGGATAACATAGCATGAAAACTTGACTACTTGACCTCAGATTCTTGTCTCACATCCAATAAACCCTAAGCTACGTGAAAATAGATTTTACTCACTGAGTAAAATCACTGATTTGTTCACTGATATATTCTAAGAAACTCAAACAATTTCTGGCACATTACAGAAACTTTAAGATTTCATTACTGAATGAATGAATAAATGCAGTCTTTAAGTAAAATGTGTTTTCTAATGCCACTGTATCAAATTGCTACAACCTTGGTGGCTTATAACAACACAAATTTGTTATATTGTGCTGGAGCTCAGACACAGGGCATGGGTCTCCCTCAGCTAAAATCAAGGTCCTAGCAGGACAACATTGATCCTGGAGGCTAGTGGGAAAATCTACTTTGTGTCTTTTCCAATTTCTAGATGCTTCTGGAGTCTCTTGACTCATGGAACCCTTTCATCTTCTAAATCAGTAACAGCTATTTGAATCTTTCTCCCGTGGCATCACTCTTACACTGACCTTTCTTCTGCCTCCTACTACTTCTGAGGGTCCTGGTGGTTATGCTGGATCCACTTGAGTAATCCAGGGTAGTCTTTACTTTGAAATCAGCCTATTAGACTCATCAGTTCCAGATGTAATCTTATTTTCCCCATGCCATTTACATACCCTAACAGGCTCCAGGAATTAGGACATGGATATGTTCGGGTGGTAATTTGGTCTCCCATGATTTGGAAATAATTATGGAAACATTAGGTAAATTATTTAACTATACTGAACTAGTTTCCACATCTATAAAGTATTGACCCTAAGAGAATCTGTTTATCAGTTTGTTTTGAGTTATGCAAAGGTCTTGGGATAGTATCTTAGCACACTATAGCACACAGTAAAACTAGTTCTTACTATAGTTGTGTCCTTTTGAAGTTAAAATTTTGTATTGAATAATTTAGTTCCATCCTTGCTTCAAGGAGCATGGATTGATGTCATCTGCTTAAGGTTCTCTGAATACTTAATAACATTCAGGATGTGAAAATAGAAAGGATGAATGCAGTTTCAAGATTCTTTCTTCAGAAGGAAGGTCTTCCTGGCTTTAAAATTCACCTAAAGATATTGTCAGAAAAGGTGAATATGTTTGCAGGATAAGTGAAATAGTGAAGCTCTAAAGTTTCATATATATATGTATATATATATATATATACATATATATATATATATATATAGAGAGAGAGAGAGAGATTATATAGTTTTTATATTTTGCACTGTACATATAATGTAAGTACAGACACTAAAGAATTTTCAAAAACAGAAAGTTTTGGGGCACTCCTTTGAATGTTTCTCCAACGGTAAGTGTTAAGGAGGTAGATACTACATAAAACAAGTGACTATCATTCAGATCAGTGCCGTAGCACAGTGTGAGTAACTACCTATTTTTACAGACTGAGAGTTTAGATACTTGAATTATCTTTTAGCTTCTTAGCTAAACCAACCAAGCTATCCCAGTATCTCCGTAGGGGAAAGTGAGATATATTAATGACAACTATTTGTGTATGTGAGTTAAAGATTATGTGCTGATCACATAGCAAAGGGGCAGATCTGCATACAGTAGCCGCTTCCATCCAATGCAAATAATTTAATTCAATTGAATTAATAAAATAAGTTAAAATATTCTTTGTATTTTCTAATGTAATTGTAACTTGAAGTATGGGCTTCTGTGTTCTCCGGCAATCCCATAAAATATAAGATGCGATGCTCTTATTGCTTCGGTCAATTTTTCCTGAAAAAAGAAAACTATTTTCAAACAGACTCTGTGTCTGAGTCATGGGCCATTGTACATTTTAAGATACATTTATCTTCAAAAATTTTTTTTCTTTTCAAAGAAATTAGGCTTAAGAGAAAAATTGCTGTTAAAATGTAAAGTCTTTCTATGTGTTTTTTTTTAATTTGAGGGGCTGTTCTTTTTGAAATAAACTTCTAGTCCTACTTTTTCTAAAAATAAGAGAGAATTATTTTTCCAGTGCAACTTGTGTAAATTTTGGTCATGCATTTAATTTTACCAGGTCTTATTGTTACTTATTTTCCTTTCTTGTCATTGTAAAGATCAAATGAAATGACAGATGACAGAAAAAGCTTTTGGACTATGACGTTTCTACACGTGGGTCGTATTATTTAGTAGCTTAACTTTGCTATAGAGTTGCATTAGCTCTGTGAATGAACTGTCCTTTGAACTTCCTGGGCAGTTAGCTTGGCAGCTGTGTGAAGTCTGTGACTTGGAGTTGCAGAGATGGGTGGCATTGATAGTCATCAAGTGTAAAGGAATTTAATATTTAAAATATAGCCTTTAAATTTTTTGCTATGATATTATAGGATTATTTTTAATATGTTACAAGTTGGGAATAGAGTTCAAAACAGAACAAAAATTAGAAACAAAACTAATAACTGGATGGAGACTTTCCCTCAGCATCCTCTAACTCCTCTTTGCACCACTGCTACTACCACCACCACCAATAAACACAATAATAATACATTTTGTAATGTCAGCAAGTTTTCCAAATGCTTTATAATAAATGATTATGTTCAAGTGCCAGGATTTTTCTGATTCTCTAGATCATCTTTATTATCACTTACTTAGTATATATATTTTTAAATCATGCAAACTTAATATTCCTACTTACTTTAGCCTGCTCTTGAGAAATATTTTCCTTGAAAGAGTGGGTATGATATGACTAGTCATAGTGTTTTCTAGCCCTAATTAAAATAAAAACAAATATGGAAATGTTAGAACATTTATTAATACATGTCTTAAAGTAAGTTTTTGCTCCCCCTTTGGTTTGCTAACTACACTTTGGGAAAGGCTGGATATATTTCTATACTCATTTTACAGATGTAAGAATAGAGAATTAGAGGTTGAATAACATGACCAAAGGCACAGGAAATCAGAAGTAGAGTTTTTTATCCAGTGTAAAATGCATACTTTGGCCACCTGATGCGAAGAGATGACTCATTGCCAAACAGCCTGAAGCTGGGAAAAACAGAAGGCAAAAGGAGAAGTGACAACAAAGGAAGAGTTGGTTGGATGGCATGACTGAGTCAGTGAACATGAATTTGAGCAAGTTCTGGGAGATGAAGGACAGGGAAGTGTCGTATGCTGTGGCTCATGGGGTTGCAAAACGTCAGACACAACTGAGCAACTGAACTGAACTGAAAATGCACACTCTAGTAACCTACAAGTTCATATTCCTTGGTATGCTACCCCAAATTCATTCCATCTCATCCTTCACTAGGGATTTTTCAGAGTGGCTTCTTGTCCTCACAAAAGACAGGGCCACTTATTGCTATAGAGTTGCATTAGCTCTGTGAATGAACTGTCCTTTGAACTTCCTGGGCAGTTAGCTTGGCAGCTGTGTGAAGTCTGTGACTTGGAGTTGCAGAGATGGGTGGCATTGATAGTCATCAAGTGTAAAGGAATTTAATATTTAAAATATAGCCTTTAAATTTTTTGCTATGATATTATAGGATTATTTTTAATATGTTACAAGTTGGGAATAGAGTTCAAAACAGAACAAAAATTAGAAACAAAACTAATAACTGGATGGAGACTTTCCCTCAGCATCCTCTAACTCCTCTTTGCACCACTGCTACTACCACCACCACCAATAAACACAATAATAATACATTTTGTAATGTCAGCAAGTTTTCCAAATGCTTTATAATAAATGATTATGTTCAAGTGCCAGGATTTTTCTGATTCTCTAGATCATCTTTATTATCACTTACTTAGTATATATATTTTTAAATCATGCAAACTTAATATTCCTACTTACTTTAGCCTGCTCTTGAGAAATATTTTCCTTGAAAGAGTGGGTATGATATGACTAGTCATAGTGTTTTCTAGCCCTAATTAAAATAAAAACAAATATGGAAATGTTAGAACATTTATTAATACATGTCTTAAAGTAAGTTTTTGCTCCCCCTTTGGTTTGCTAACTACACTTTGGGAAAGGCTGGATATATTTCTATACTCATTTTACAGATGTAAGAATAGAGAATTAGAGGTTGAATAACATGACCAAAGGCACAGGAAATCAGAAGTAGAGTTTTTTATCCAGTGTAAAATGCATACTTTGGCCACCTGATGCGAAGAGATGACTCATTGCCAAACAGCCTGAAGCTGGGAAAAACAGAAGGCAAAAGGAGAAGGGGACAACAAAGGAAGAGTTGGTTGGATGGCATGACTGAGTCAGTGAACATGAATTTGAGCAAGTTCTGGGAGATGAAGGACAGGGAAGTGTCGTATGCTGTGGCTCATGGGGTTGCAAAACGTCAGACACAACTGAGCAACTGAACTGAACTGAAAATGCACACTCTAGTAACCTACAAGTTCATATTCCTTGGTATGCTACCCCAAATTCATTCCATCTCATCCTTCACTAGGGATTTTTCAGAGTGGCTTCTTGTCCTCACAAAAAGACAGGGCCAGGTGTCCACTTAAGTTTTTATAAACTTTAATAAGCCAAACTAGAGTTCCTGTTGTTTGTCCTTGGATTGCGCATTTTATTTCTCTTATTTCAAGTTATGCATTTGTTTAAGAGCATCATGACATTTATTAATTATCCAAGCTGAATTCTCATTTTCAGTAAATGGCACCTTACACAGTGGGACCATGTCAGATAGGAGCCTTGACTGAGGAACAAATGTCAGTGTGGTGGGGAGCCTGCTGAGTGTTTAATAACTACAAATGAAGTGCACTGCTAGTGTTATAAAGCATCATTGCATCACCCAGTAGGTTTCCTTTGTAAGTAAAGATAAAATGACTTGGACAATCTGTACTGAATCCATCAGCTTTAACTGTAAAAGCACCACACAAGACAAGCTTTCTTCTACCACAATGGATGCTGGAGAAGAAAGAAGGACCACGAGGTCATTATCTAATTAGAAATGAAATAGATAATTTCAATTTAATCAATGCATGCTCAATATCATGGTTTGGGGAAATCAGCTTTAGAAAATGATAGTAAATTATAGTAAACCGTATTTGAGCCTTCTTCATTCTCTGAACGTGGTGGACTTAGGAGCTGGAGAGACGTGCATCTGTGCTGTGAAATGATTTGTGTGTTATAACATTGAGGGACACAATGAAAAACATTGCAAATAATTTTAAAGGAAAAGAGTCAATGATTTTAATGTGCTTATAGGTCTGCTAAGGACAGAGAATATGAATAATAAAAAGCTGACATGTTGCCACCAGGGCAAGATATATTTCAGCAAAAATTTTAGTGTTTCTGGTGTCAACAAAAATGGCAGTTGCTTGAAAAAACTGCAGGAGAATAAGAAAAAGAAAACTGTATTAAACATGAAAGTTTCATGAACATTTTATTAAACATAGTTTCTGAGCTATTTGTTTCGTGAATATTATCTTCAGTTCTCACAACAATCTTTTGAAATTGGTAGTGATTATATTTAGGGGTTTCCCAGGTGGTGCTAATGGTAAAGAATCCACCTGTCAATGCAAGAGATGTAAGAGATACAGGTTCCATCCCTGGGTAAAGAAGATTCCCTGGAGGAGGGCACAGCAACACACTCCAGTATTCTTGTCTGGAGAGCCCCATGGACAGAGGAGCTAGGCAGGCTGCAGTACATAGGATCACAGAGTTGGACACAACGGAAGTGACTTAGCACAGCACACGGTACAAAGTAAATTTTAAAGCTGGTAAGAGTGACAGTCAGCAGATTTAAGAAAAGTCAGGCTCAATCAGAATAATGGAGAGCAAATCCATGATCCTTCATGGCACTACTGTGACCCTGCTGTACGGGCTTCAATAGAAATATTATCAATATAAGCCCAATGAGCTGTTAGTGGAGGTTATACAGACTCTGGTCAGAAGACATTTGAAAAATGTATTATATTTCAGAGTAACATTTAAAAAAATTACTTGGAGCAACCAAATCTGATATTTAGTAAGCAGAGAGAAAGGTACAGCGAGAGAGGCTATCTTGGAATGAGTACATCAGAAGTGGTGTTGGATCATTTGGCTCTGATCACTCCTGAAAGACCCATGATTTGAGCTTCTATCGATCCCTCATTCTTCTGCTTCAGATGTTTAATTATTTTTCCTCAGACCCTACTCAGAAATTTATACCAACTACACCTAATCTCTTATTCATATTGGAGACATTATCATCAAGTGGAAGAATCGGCTGGTTTGTGTTTGAACTTTCATTGTTCCTCTTCTTGCTGAGTGACATGCACAATGTACCTGATATTTAAAGGAAAAGAGTCAATGATTTTAATGTGCTTATAGTTTAAAATGAATAATAAAAAGCTGACATGTTGCCACCAGGGCAAGATATATTTCAGCAAAAATTTTAGTGTTTCTGGTGTCAACAAAAATGGCAGTTGCTTGAAAAAACTGCAGGAGAATAAGAAAAAGAAAACTGTATTAAACATGAAAGTTTCATGAACATTTTATTAAACATAGTTTCTGAGCTATTTGTTTCGTGAATATTATCTTCAGTTCTCACAACAATCTTTTGAAATTGGTAGTGATTATATTTAGGGGTTTCCCAGGTGGTGCTAATGGTAAAGAATCCACCTGTCAATGCAAGAGATGTAAGAGATACAGGTTCCATCCCTGGGTAAAGAAGATTCCCTGGAGGAGGGCACAGCAACACACTCCAGTATTCTTGTCTGGAGAGCCCCATGGACAGAGGAGCTAGGCAGGCTGCAGTACATAGGATCACAGAGTTGGACACAACGGAAGTGACTTAGCACAGCACACGGTACAAAGTAAATTTTAAAGCTGGTAAGAGTGACAGTCAGCAGATTTAAGAAAAGTCAGGCTCAATCAGAATAATGGAGAGCAAATCCATGATCCTTCATGGCACTACTGTGACCCTGCTGTACGGGCTTCAATAGAAATATTATCAATATAAGCCCAATGAGCTGTTAGTGGAGGTTATACAGACTCTGGTCAGAAGACATTTGAAAAATGTATTATATTTCAGAGTAACATTTAAAAAAATTACTTGGAGCAACCAAATCTGATATTTAGTAAGCAGAGAGAAAGGTACAGCGAGAGAGGCTATCTTGGAATGAGTACATCAGAAGTGGTGTTGGATCATTTGGCTCTGATCACTCCTGAAAGACCCATGATTTGAGCTTCTATCGATCCCTCATTCTTCTGCTTCAGATGTTTAATTATTTTTCCTCAGACCCTACTCAGAAATTTATACCAACTACACCTAATCTCTTATTCATATTGGAGACATTATCATCAAGTGGAAGAATCGGCTGGTTTGTGTTTGAACTTTCATTGTTCCTCTTCTTGCTGAGTGACATGCACAATGTACCTGACTTCTCTGAATGGACCTCAAGGTTTTTATTTTTAAAATGAGAATGTAACTACTCCTGGATGGCTTTGAATTCTACATAAAGAATGCACCCCTGCCCTAATGATAAGTAACACATGCTTACTATTGCATGGAGTTTATGGAACTTCCCTCCCCAGTTGTACCATCAGAATTGTTCTGTTGGTTATTAGTTATTCCATCAGTTCTGTTAGTTATTCTCAGCCAGATGATGATAAGAGAGTGGTCAGTTCTTTTGCAGCTGAAATAAATTGCAGGTTATATCAGTTCATTTTGGAGGTCATGGCAGTTTTTGCTGTCTTTTATAACAAACAAGCAACAGCAGCATATAAATATTCTTAATTAATTTAAGCAGGAGATGTTGGTTTTACAGAAAAAAAATGCCTTAAGACATAAGGTAACTTCATGAAATATATACATAAAGAGGTGTATTACCAAAAATTGATTTATCTGCTTTTCTCATTAATTTTTATAAAATATCCAATTTCTATGTTATTTCAAACTTATTAAGACTCTTTAAAATACAGAAGAATTTCTTATGGAGGAAAATGTGCAGGGAAAAAACCAATATACATTTTTGTCTACCTTCAAGTCTAATAATGACTATAATTAATACAGTAACTTAGTATCTCAAAAATTTCTGAACAATCAAAAAATTATACTTTTCAAGAGTCTGTCACCTGAATGAGAAGATGGTACACTTTCATTAAAAAATTAATAGCATAAAAGAATCTAGAGGGCTTCCCCTGGTGGTCCAGTGGGTAAGGACACCGCCTTGCAGTACAAGGGGCGCCGGTTCGATCCCTGGCCTGGGAAGATCCCACGTGCCGCGGTGCTGCTGGACCGATGTGTCCAATTACCGATCCGGAGCTCTGGCGCGCGTGCGCCCAGAGCCAGCGCTCTGCGACAACAGAGGCCACCGCAATGGGAGGCCCACAGGAGCCAAAGAACAAAGACGGATGAAAAATAGATAAACGAAAGACCAATAGAAGTGGCCCGCCAATCCCCGTCCCTCCCCACCCCACCCCCCAAAAAGATAAATAAACTTTTAAAAAATTAAAAAAAAAAAAAAAGAATCTAGAACCCTGGGAAGCATCTCCTATGACTACTATTTGTACTTTAAAAGAAGGCGGTAGGTTGGCTGTTATCTTTCTCAATAAACTTTTACCAATAAAAGTACATCAGAGTTTCTTCTGAAATTGGCTCTACAAAAAATCAGCTGTCTGTTAAAAATTGAAACTGAATACAAATTAGAATCCTTGTCACCAATTTTAGGAACCAATTATTAGCATTAATCGCTATGGAGTTTTTACATATTTTGACATAAGCTTATTAGAATAAGAAGGAAAGGAGATCCAAGTGATTTACAAGCAATAATAGCTTAGCTGTATTGTCAAATTTTAAAAAATGAACAGTTTACCATTAAAGTGAATATTAAATGATAACAAGTTCCTTCAAAATGTTATAGGCATAGCATAAAGCTATAATTGGTTAATCATTTTCTGGATACTTTTAATAAAAATACTACTGTGATTTGTCAATACATATTGCTAAGAGGCTTCTAAAATATAACATTTCTTCTTTAACTGTTGAATGTATAAGAAATGTGGAATTGTAAATGACTTTATTCATAATTATTCATACTTATATGCAAATATTTCAAAAAAGAAAACAGTGAAAAGAAAGAAAATTCAACAGGAAAGCTAGAGTGAGATACATTGTTTGATGTTGACTTTAATGATTCATGGAGCTTCATTTTAAATGTCAAAATATGGATCACATGCCTATTGTGATGCATTTCATATGCATCTTTCTATAACAAAAATGCAAGCAGAACAGAGTAAAGGTTAAATTGGAAAGACAAAGTGTGTTTTCCAGAGTCTTTGTAAACCATTGTTGAACACAGATTGGTGCATATATCATTATTTCAAATTATATTCAGCTTTGTATGGAGATTAAAGAATGGGTAAACATAAAAAATATGATGTATATTTAAGTATTTAGTGTTTTGATGCTGATGACCTAATTATTCCAAATAAGAGAGTCACCATTTTCAATAATCTGTAAGTTGAATTTCATTGAATGTGTTTCTTTAATAAAGAATATCTATTTCCTAAGATTTATTAGAGACTGTAAAATCTTAAAAAGTTGAATTCATAGAAGTGGATAGTAGAATTGTAGTTGCTAGTGACTGTGGGTGGGGGAGGATGGGGAGATATTGGTCAAAAGTTTATGGTGTCCAACTATAAGATGAGTAATTCCTGGAGGTATAATGTATAGCATGGTCACTATAGTTAGCAATACTGTGTTATGTATTTGCAAATTACTGAGAGTAGATCTTAAAAGTTCTCATCAAATAACACAGACAACATGCATACATGGCAACTATGTGAAGTGACAGATATCTACCTTACCTTATTGTGGTAAACATTTCACAATATATACATTGATCCACATATACTTTCAAATAACTTTCACATGTTACTTTATTCTTCACAATAACTCATTGTGCTGCTGTCACTATTTTGTATGTTAAATAACATGAGTCTCAGAGATACAGAGCTCCTAAGTATACAGAAAATCCAGGATAAGTCTCATATTTTTGTCTTTTCCTGGGAAGAAAAATAAGAAAAATAAGGCTGAAAAATTCTCAGTGTGTGGGACATACAGGGGATGTAACTGTTGGATGTATAAGAAATGTGGAATTGTAAATGACTTTATTCATAATTATTCATACTTATATGCAAATATTTCAAAAAAGAAAACAGTGAAAAGAAAGAAAATTCAACAGGAAAGCTAGAGTGAGATACATTGTTTGATGTTGACTTTAATGATTCATGGAGCTTCATTTTAAATGTCAAAATATGGATCACATGCCTATTGTGATGCATTTCATATGCATCTTTCTATAACAAAAATGCAAGCAGAACAGAGTAAAGGTTAAATTGGAAAGACAAAGTGTGTTTTCCAGAGTCTTTGTAAACCATTGTTGAACACAGATTGGTGCATATATCATTATTTCAAATTATATTCAGCTTTGTATGGAGATTAAAGAATGGGTAAACATAGAGAAATATGATGTATATTTAAGTATTTAGTGTTTTGATGCTGATGACCTAATTATTCCAAATAAGAGAGTCACCATTTTCAATAATCTGTAAGTTGAATTTCATTGAATGTGTTTCTTTAATAAAGAATATCTATTTCCTAAGATTTATTAGAGACTGTAAAATCTTAAAAAGTTGAATTCATAGAAGTGGATAGTAGAATTGTAGTTGCTAGTGACTGTGGGTGGGGGAGGATGGGGAGATATTGGTCAAAAGTTTATGGTGTCCAACTATAAGATGAGTAATTCCTGGAGGTATAATGTATAGCATGGTCACTATAGTTAGCAATACTGTGTTATGTATTTGCAAATTACTGAGAGTAGATCTTAAAAGTTCTCATCAAATAACACAGACAACATGCATACATGGCAACTATGTGAAGTGACAGATATCTACCTTACCTTATTGTGGTAAACATTTCACAATATATACATTGATCCACATATACTTTCAAATAACTTTCACATGTTACTTTATTCTTCACAATAACTCATTGTGCTGCTGTCACTATTTTGTATGTTAAATAACATGAGTCTCAGAGATACAGAGCTCCTAAGTATACAGAAAATCCAGGATAAGTCTCATATTTTTTTTGTCTTTTCCCTGGGAAGAAAAATAAGAAAAAATAAGGCTGAAAAATTCTCAGTGTGTGGGACTAAGGGATCATACATGGGGGCTATGTGATGGCCTAGAAGGGTAGGATGGTGGGGGGAATGGGATATACATATGACTAAACTTGAGTAATACATATCTGTAAACAAGAAAACTCTGTAAAATCAAAAAGCAAAAAAAAAAAAAAACAGAAAAAAAAAAGAATTCTGAGACTGAATCCAGGTTTCAAATAAAAGGAGTGCTATGATTGACTAGTGATGCCTGACAGTAGAGGAAAAAAAAAACTTCTCAGTGTCATATAGACCATTTTTAGACATTTGTTGTTATTGTTAGTTGCTAAGTCATGTCCCATCTTTGTGACATACACTGCCTGTCACTGAGGATCAGCTTTAAAATATTTTAATTTGGTAGAAAGAAGCATGTTGTTGAGTGCTTTGTTGTTCAGTTGCTAAGTTGTGTCCAACTCTTTGTGATCCCATGGACTGCAGCACTCCAGTCTTCCATGTCCTTCACTACTTTCTGAAGTTTGCTCAAACTCATGTCTATTCAGTTGGTGATGCCATCCAACCCTCTCATCCTCTGCCAGCCTCTCCCGCTTCTGTCCTCAATCTTTCCCAGCATCAAGATCTTTTCCAATGAGTTGGTGCTTCACATTAGGTGGCCAAAGTATTGGAGCTTCAGCCTCAGCATCAGTCCTTCCAATGTATATGCACTGTTGGTGTCCTTTAGGATTGAAAATTCTTGCTATCCAAGGGACTCTCAAGAGTCTTCTACAGCAGCACAATTCAAAACCATCAATTCTTTGGCACTCAGCTTTCTTTATGGTCTCCTACATCCATACATGGCTACTGGAAAAACCATAGTTTTGACTATATGGACGTTTGTCAACAAGGTAATATCTCTGGTTTTAATATGCTGTCTAAGTTTGTCATAGCTTTCCTTCCTTCTTCTTCCAAGAAGTAAGTGTCTTTTAATTTCATGGCTACATTCACCATCCTCAGTGATTTTGAAGTCCAAGAAAAAAAAAAATTTGTTACTGTTTCCACTTTTTCCCCATCTGTTTGCCATGAAGTGATGGGGCCGGATGACATGATCTTTATTTTTTGAATGTTGAGTTTTAAGCCAGCTTTTTCACTCTCTCCTTTCACCTTCATCAAGAGGCTCTTTGGTGAGTGGTATTAATATAATAGTAGCATGTTTGGTTTTTAAGAAACCATTTAGTTATTATTCAAAGTGATTGTATGATTTTACAATTCTACTAGCAGAGTAGAAGTGACTCAGTCACTGTGCATCCTATCCTTTTTTTCACTAGTTTTGAATTTTAGTAATTCTGATAGGGATTATAGATTTGTCGTTTAAATTTACATTTCCCTAGAAGCTAATAATGTTGATAATTTATTATACTTATTTGTCATCTTTGCATCCTTGTTGGGCATATTTTGGGGGTTTATTTCTGGGTTCTCTTTTATTGATTTGTTTATCCCACTGCCAGTACCACATCATCATGATTACTGCAGCTATATAAATGTCTTTAAACTGGATTCCTCAGCCTTCAATCTTCTTTTGAAAAATTGTTTTAGCAATTCTGTTTTCCTTGCTTTTTATGTAAATTTCCAAATTACCCTTTTATATCTGAAAATATCATGCTTGAATTTGCATACGAAGTATATTAAATCCATATATCCATTTGGGAGAACTGACATTTTCTATGTTGGTCTTCTGATGCATGAACATAGTTGTGTTAGACATTCTAATTACTAGAATTTGTATATTTTTCAGTTGTAAAATTTCCATTGGTTTTACTTGATATTTATTTACTGATAGTTTATATTTTACTAAAATTATTTTCCATTTGTTTGAAGTGTGCTCCTAGGTGCAGCATTTTTTAATGGCTGTTTTAAAATCTTCCTTATGTAATTCTAACATTTCTGTCATCTTATTATTGGTATTTTGATTGCCTTTTTTCATTCATTTTGATATCTTTCTGGTTCTTGGTGTGAGGAGTGACTTTCCAATGTAACCTTGACATTCTGAGTATTATAAGATTGGCTTTAATTAATACTTAAACCTTTTGTTTTAGTTGACTTTTTCTGAGACCACTTTGGCAAGAAAGGGGTTTACCACCTCTTCACTGCAAGATGGAGATGGATTCCAGGTTCCCCACTTGGTCACAGCCAATACACAGGGAGATCCTCATTATTGCTGGATCATTTGGCCATTTTTCTCTCCTCTGGTCCTCCATTATTCTGGGTGGAAAAAGCATGTATGCCTACTTTATTGACACATGAGAGGTGGAAAATGGGGAAAGGAGGAATCTTATCTATAAGGTTCCTCTAAACACTGGAAAGGGTCATTTTGTTTTTTTGCAAGTTGACTCAGTCACTGTGCATCCTATCCTTTTTTTCACTAGTTTTGAATTTTAGTAATTCTGATAGGGATTATAGATTTGTCGTTTAAATTTACATTTCCCTAGAAGCTAATAATGTTGATAATTTATTATACTTATTTGTCATCTTTGCATCCTTGTTGGGCATATTTTGGGGGTTTATTTCTGGGTTCTCTTTTATTGATTTGTTTATCCCACTGCCAGTACCACATCATCATGATTACTGCAGCTATATAAATGTCTTTAAACTGGATTCCTCAGCCTTCAATCTTCTTTTGAAAAATTGTTTTAGCAATTCTGTTTTCCTTGCTTTTTATGTAAATTTCCAAATTACCCTTTTATATCTGAAAATATCATGCTTGAATTTGCATACGAAGTATATTAAATCCATATATCCATTTGGGAGAACTGACATTTTCTATGTTGGTCTTCTGATGCATGAACATAGTTGTGTTAGACATTCTAATTACTAGAATTTGTATATTTTTCAGTTGTAAAATTTCCATTGGTTTTACTTGATATTTATTTACTGATAGTTTATATTTTACTAAAATTATTTTCCATTTGTTTGAAGTGTGCTCCTAGGTGCAGCATTTTTTAATGGCTGTTTTAAAATCTTCCTTATGTAATTCTAACATTTCTGTCATCTTATTATTGGTATTTTGATTGCCTTTTTTCATTCATTTTGATATCTTTCTGGTTCTTGGTGTGAGGAGTGACTTTCCAATGTAACCTTGACATTCTGAGTATTATAAGATTGGCTTTAATTAATACTTAAACCTTTTGTTTTAGTTGACTTTTTCTGAGACCACTTTGGCAAGAAAGGGGTTTACCACCTCTTCACTGCAAGATGGAGATGGATTCCAGGTTCCCCACTTGGTCACAGCCAATACACAGGGAGATCCTCATTATTGCTGGATCATTTGGCCATTTTTCTCTCCTCTGGTCCTCCATTATTCTGGGTGGAAAAAGCATGTATGCCTACTTTATTGACACATGAGAGGTGGAAATTCATTATTGCTGGGTTATGGTGGAAGTCTTAATTATCCAGTAGGTTCCCTCTGATAACACTGGGGAAAGGGAAGGGAACTCATTACTTCTGGATAAAGTTGAAGTCTAGACACCGCGCACAGTGTCATTGATTCCTCAAGAGAGAGGGCTTATTACTGCCTGATTGGAATGAAAGTCTTAGCTGTCTTCCTAGTCTTCTCTGCTACCACTCTGTCAGGAATTGGAGAGGGTACTGGCTGCCTCTTTTCACCTGGGCAAGGCTAGAAGTCTAGGATCTTTACTTGGCCTTTATTGGCATGGACATTTGGGAATGGAGCCATATGTTTTTTCTAGTGACCTCTTCATGGAACAAAGTGGTTGTTGTCTAAAAATTTCTCATGCATCACTGTGTTCTTCCTTTGGTTTTGAGGTTCTCGGTAGGTTCTTTCTATGTATCTGGTTTTCAGAGTTTTAATATGTTTGTTTAATATGTAAACTCAAGTGTCAATTTAGTGAGAGGGATAAAGACAAGAGCCCACTGAGAGCCTAGTGCCACAGAAGCCACCAGTGACCATGGGAGCCCGCTGGTGTGGGTCAATCAGATGTGTTTCTGCACAGGTCTCTCAAAACAACCTGGAGCCATGGGAGCTGTCTGAGGGCCTCCACTCACTGGGCCTTCTGTGGCCCTGGAACCAAAGAAACTGCATGATGCTTGAGGAATTTCCTGGAGCTACTGGAACAGTAGGCACATTAGGGTGAGATGGGTACCCACTGGGGGATACCAAGGCAATTGGAGCCAGTAGCCAAAGTGAAGCCAGCCTACTCAAGTCACAGGAGCCCACTGGGAGCTGCCTAAGACTGCACGAAGCAGCCTGGTGCTGGGAAAGATGTATCAGCTCTGGAGTCCAAAGTGAAGCTGAGTGCTCAACACAGGTAGAGTGTCTCCATGCTGGGCTGCTAAGGCTTGGGGAGCAGATGATGGGGATAGTGTGAATCTGCCTTCTAACACAATGTGTCTTTCTTATTATTGTTTTTCACTCACTTACTGTCAACTCACCTGGAATCCTGGGCTTTTGTAAAGATGTTTTTCATGCACAGAGACTTGTTCAAGGTGATGTTCCAGGGCTGGGAATGAGTGCTAGCAATTCCTATTTTGCTGACCATCAACCAAGTGGCTTAATCAAATCTTAAAATAAGTTAAATTCCTAGTAACAAATTTAGAGGACTTTACCTCTTTACATAATATTTTCCTATCTATGTTGATTTTTTGAAGGTCTCTTCTTACATAGCAACAGGTTCTGACATGGTAGAAGTTAAGTGTGTCTACATAACTCATGACTTCAGGTACTATTGTGGATTAGTATTCTGGAGTATAATTTTCTCTGTTATAATTTATGAATTTTTCTACTGATATATAAAAAATAGCCAATGGTTGTGGGGTAATTATTTTTCCAGTAGTTCTATCATACATATAAGTGTTTAGCAGGGTCCCTTATTAAGTTGCCATAGAATTACTCTCTTTACAGTCTAATGTGTGAAAGTCTCTCTTTTACTGATAATAGATGAGTTCATTGTTTTTATCTTTATTTTCACATTCATGTTTATTTTTCTATTATGCACCTATTTCATTTTTCAGATATATAAATTTTTAAATTTTTGTTTCTACTCATTTTAATTTTTTCATTTATGTTATAATTCTATTATATGACCTTGCTTTACTGTTATACTATCTTCTGCAAAGATCTTGAAGAAGTGGCACGTTTCTTTTCACTCGGTTGATGACTTGGGAGGTCCTTTCAGAGATTCTTTTATCTTTATTAAACTAAGTGTCTATCAAAGAAAATATTTTACAAGATAACTTTAATGCTTTTCCTGAGATATGTTTCCAGGGTTTCACATATCTGTGTGACCTGGTTAATTTTATATAGAGTCATAAGTTATGCTATTTGAATTTTTCTTACATTGCAGATTCTAATTGGTTTTGTAACCAAATTTAAACTATAATTAGACTACATGTGTGACTGATTTTAGTACTGTCAGTTAATAGCCAAGAAGCTTATTAAGGAGAGTTACATAGTTGATACACATTCTGAAATCACACAAATGTGAGAATATCTGTGGCTATATTCATACTGCTTTGGAATCACAAACTTATTTTCAGCACTTTGTGGCTATTTAAAAAGGTTTCTTTTACAGTTTGGTGTTGCAGAGAAGTCAGTAATGTTTCTTAGATTTTTGTTCCTTTGGGGATAATAATACTTCCTTTCCTGGAGTTCTATAGATTCATTTTATTTGATAAATTATTCTTGAAAACTTCAAAATGACACATCTAGTGTCCTATTTATTGATGTGAATAATATAGTATTTATGATTACATAAGACTACTTAGGCACTTTGCAGAAAATATGAAAATATAGAAAGCATAATATGAAAATTAAGACCTTCCATAATTTCATTACCAAGAGAATACTTGGTCAATAGTATATTTTGTAATGTCTTTAGATATATTGCTGTAAAATAGCTCTAACAAATAATGGTTGATAGTATCATCCAGCTTGTATTTGATATTTTTTTGCATAACATAATAGGTTGAAACATTATTTTCAATTTACTGAATAAATGCATAATATTCTTTAGACAGATATAATTTTATTATTCAATCCCTCAGGTGATTATAGTAGGCTTTAATACACAAAGATGAACCTTTTTCCATATTTATGACTCTGTTCAATGTGCATGTATGATTTAGACCCCTCTTCTATGGCAGAGACAATATAGAATTATACAAGAGTATCCATTTTCAGGAGTGTTTCTCTTAAAATTAATTTTGAACACATAACCTACTGTCGAGTTTGGGACAATATACTAGGACAGTGTTTTAGTTCCTTTGGCTACATGTGTATTGCTTAAGCTAAAATATTTATTTTTCTTTGTTCTGGAACTTCTATTCTGAGATTGTATTGATCATTTGTGTAATCTAAGAAAACACATTAACTATGTAACTAGTTTTATTAAATTTATTGGCTATTCATTAACAGTATTAAAAGCAACCATACACATGATATAATTTAAGTTTCAGAACTTCATTTTTTCTCTCATGAAAAATCTAGACTTCTCTATTATTATCTTGGTAGTTTCAGGAAATTTTTCACATTCTGAAATAAAAGTGAGAATATCTGTGGCTATATTCATACTGCTTTGGAATCACAAACTTATTTTCAGCACTTTGTGGCTATTTAAAAAGGTTTCTTTTACAGTTTGGTGTTGCAGAGAAGTCAGTAATGTTTCTTAGATTTTTGTTCCTTTGGGGATAATAATACTTCCTTTCCTGGAGTTCTATAGATTCATTTTATTTGATAAATTATTCTTGAAAACTTCAAAATGACACATCTAGTGTCCTATTTATTGATGTGAATAATATAGTATTTATGATTACATAAGACTACTTAGGCACTTTGCAGAAAATATGAAAATATAGAAAGCATAATATGAAAATTAAGACCTTCCATAATTTCATTACCAAGAGAATACTTGGTCAATAGTATATTTTGTAATGTCTTTAGATATATTGCTGTAAAATAGCTCTAACAAATAATGGTTGATAGTATCATCCAGCTTGTATTTGATATTTTTTTGCATAACATAATAGGTTGAAACATTATTTTCAATTTACTGAATAAATGCATAATATTCTTTAGACAGATATAATTTTATTATTCAATCCCTCAGGTGATTATAGTAGGCTTTAATACACAAAGATGAACCTTTTTCCATATTTATGACTCTGTTCAATGTGCATGTATGATTTAGACCCCTCTTCTATGGCAGAGACAATATAGAATTATACAAGAGTATCCATTTTCAGGAGTGTTTCTCTTAAAATTAATTTTGAACACATAACCTACTGTCGAGTTTGGGACAATATACTAGGACAGTGTTTTAGTTCCTTTGGCTACATGTGTATTGCTTAAGCTAAAATATTTATTTTTCTTTGTTCTGGAACTTCTATTCTGAGATTGTATTGATCATTTGTGTAATCTAAGAAAACACATTAACTATGTAACTAGTTTTATTAAATTTATTGGCTATTCATTAACAGTATTAAAAGCAACCATACACATGATATAATTTAAGTTTCAGAACTTCATTTTTTCTCTCATGAAAAATCTAGACTTCTCTATTATTATCTTGGTAGTTTCAGGGAAATTTTCCAACTTTCTTTATGGGTAATGTAGTATTCTCTTTTAAAAAATTGTATCAGTATCTGCTGATATCAGTATCTCTTCACAGATACTATTATAGTTTGAACTCAGTAATTATGTTATTTACCTATACAATGTTTCTTTATCTTAGAAATCTTTCTTTTGCTGTATAAATTTTATAGATAGATTTTCTTTGAAATTTTGTTTAGAATAAGTGTGTGTTTTGCTTCATATTTTCCAGCAGTAAATCCACTGCAGATCATGGCATCTTCCATTTCTTTTTTGGGTCTTCAGTATGATTGTCTCATCAGTATAAACATCTAACATTTGATGTTATTCATTTGTTTGTACACAGATGCTGGCAATATCTGCACCACTTTGGTTTATATATGTATCTAAGGACTGAAAGTGTTTTTCATGGCTAGGTGACATTCCTGACCACATTTACCTAGAGTATCTCAAGGGATGGAGGGGCAAAAATAGGGACTTTATAGTAAGCTTCTAGTTCAAAAAGGGTATGGGAGCAGTGAATAAAAAGAGCAGATTTTATAGATAACTGTGAATGCCTTGGGGGTCCTTTTTTAAAAAATGAAAGCATCTTTGTGAACTCAGAATGTGATACTTAACTTCTATTATAAATCCTGAGGCTTTTTCTTTGTTGAGGTTTTCCTTTGCTCTTCATAGAGCCATATGAAGTTGCCTTAGGTAAATTCAACTGGCATGGCTTTCTGCAGTGGGGAATCTTAGACCTCTGAAAGTACTTCTGTAACCAGTCGGAAGGGATGAGACCCCAGATTCTTTACCTTCCTCTGTCATCCTTTTAATTGGGAAGGCCAGAGAGAGTTTTTGAAGATCTCCCCAGTCTTTATTTCCTGAAAAGCTGTTCTCTGTATTGGATGACTGTGGAGAAGGGAATCAGATGGGGTGAGAGAGGGGTGAGACAGATTCTCACTGCTTCTATCAAAGCTTATAGCATTGAAATTCTATCAAGCAACCAATATCACTTGTCCTAAATTTTCTTTTTTTTTTTTCATCTTTTTAAAAAATTAGTTCATTAGCTTTGTTGTGCTGGGTATTTGTTGCTACATGCAGGCTATCTCCAGTTTTGGTGAGATGGGCCTACTCTCAGTTGTGGTGCTCAAGCTTCTCATTGTAGTGGCTTCTTCTGTTGCTGAGCCTGGGCTCTAGGACACATGGGTTTCAGTTGATGCGCCATGTAGGGTTACCCCATGACATATGGAATCTTCCCAGACCTTGGTTCGAACCAGTGTCTTCTATATTGCCAGGTGGATTATTAACCACTAGGCCACCAAGGAAGCCTTTTCTTGATTACTTTTTTTTTGCAGTAAATCCACTGCAGATCATGGCATCTTCCATTTCTTTTTTGGGTCTTCAGTATGATTGTCTCATCAGTATAAACATCTAACATTTGATGTTATTCATTTGTTTGTACACAGATGCTGGCAATATCTGCACCACTTTGGTTTATATATGTATCTAAGGACTGAAAGTGTTTTTCATGGCTAGGTGACATTCCTGACCACATTTACCTAGAGTATCTCAAGGGATGGAGGGGCAAAAATAGGGACTTTATAGTAAGCTTCTAGTTCAAAAAGGGTATGGGAGCAGTGAATAAAAAGAGCAGATTTTATAGATAACTGTGAATGCCTTGGGGGTCCTTTTTTAAAAAATGAAAGCATCTTTGTGAACTCAGAATGTGATACTTAACTTCTATTATAAATCCTGAGGCTTTTTCTTTGTTGAGGTTTTCCTTTGCTCTTCATAGAGCCATATGAAGTTGCCTTAGGTAAATTCAACTGGCATGGCTTTCTGCAGTGGGGAATCTTAGACCTCTGAAAGTACTTCTGTAACCAGTCGGAAGGGATGAGACCCCAGATTCTTTACCTTCCTCTGTCATCCTTTTAATTGGGAAGGCCAGAGAGAGTTTTTGAAGATCTCCCCAGTCTTTATTTCCTGAAAAGCTGTTCTCTGTATTGGATGACTGAGGGAGAAGGGAATCAGATGGGGTGAGAGAGGGGTGAGACAGATTCTCACTGCTTCTATCAAAGCTTATAGCATTGAAATTCTATCAAGCAACCAATATCACTTGTCCTAAATTTTCTTTTTTTTTTTTCATCTTTTTAAAAAATTAGTTCATTAGCTTTGTTGTGCTGGGTATTTGTTGCTACATGCAGGCTATCTCCAGTTTTGGTGAGATGGGCCTACTCTCAGTTGTGGTGCTCAAGCTTCTCATTGTAGTGGCTTCTTCTGTTGCTGAGCCTGGGCTCTAGGACACATGGGTTTCAGTTGATGCGCCATGTAGGGTTACCCCATGACATATGGAATCTTCCCAGACCTTGGTTCGAACCAGTGTCTTCTATATTGCCAGGTGGATTATTAACCACTAGGCCACCAAGGAAGTCCTCTTTTTTCTATCTTGATACAGGTTTTCACTCTTTTTTTTAATTATTTCTTTCAGTTGGAGTGGGAACTGTTGTATTATTATTCTTTTTGCCTGAAATGTCTACAGATGTTTATTCAAATGATTACTTTGCACTTTAATAAATAAAAATAACATGAACTGTTATTTCTTCTTAGTTCCAGTAGTTACTTCTTAGCTCCCTTTCTTATTTTTATTTTATAATAATTGACATTAATAATATTACTAAGTTATTGCATTTGTAGGTATAAGCTGCATAAGGATGCACACTTTATTGTTTTGTTCTTTGTCATTCAAGAAACAAAGAGATTTACTAGGTGAAAAAATTTTCTGTTTCTTTATTGTATTTTCTATTTGTATTTTACTGTCTATTAAGATACAAGAATTGTACCTAGTCTCCATATCTCATGACCCACTTTGCTTCTCTCAGACTCATTTTTTAAATTCTGATGGTACAAAAAGTGGCTTGCAATCTTCAAAATGTCTCATCCCTGAGATAGATTAAAAATTAATTTATTTTTGAGTATGGGTGACCTTGTTATAGAACACCTTAGTCAATTGATATAAATTAATATCATCTCTGATGTTAAGAAAAATAGTTAAGAGAAGACATTAAGCTTAATCAAAACGAATTCTCCTCTAATAGCTTGCTTTCCTGACAGTTCTTCAAGTGACCTGCAGAATAAGATGGTGAAGGCCGTTCTATGTGAATAGTCTGAGACTATTTATTATTCCTCACCATTAAATCCTTATGTAATCTATGGAAAGCTTAATGTCATAGTGATAAATGGCAATCACACCTTCACAAAATCAGTATGAAGACCTCAGAATCTTTTTGGCAATGCAGTTTTTATTTATCATAAATAAACTGAGATGCATTGGAAAGCTAAATCTGGATTTTTTTCTCTCTCCAAAACATAGGCTCAGTTTAGTATTAGTATTTAGTATTAGTAGTTTATGGTCCTACTGAACTTGCTTCTAGTGTTAGAAATAAGGACAGCTGAGTATTTTAAAGTGAAGTTCCCTAGTGACTAGAGTTAGATTCTTGAAAATTCACAGTACTTTTGTCTCAGTGTAAATGCCATATGGAATAGACACAAAGGCTGACTCCTGTTTTTATTCCTAAGCTAAAACATTAAAGAAAATATATATGAAAATGAGAATTTTAGTGACATTTTAAGTAACATTGTTAGTAAAGTTTATCATGAAATTGAATATATCTTTGGTTCCTTTATGACTGGTGTTTTTGATGACCATATTGCATTCATGAGTTAAATGAGACTGGTTATTGATAAGGGTGAAACATTTGAATATAGATTATAATTAAGAAATATAACCACTCTGTCCAATTGTTTTCTACAGTAAAAATATCTTTACCTTTGCAGAGTTATGTGTTCTTATTCTGAAGATTTATGTGAACCTATGCAGATATGCTAAGTAAGCCAATGTGTCTCAAAAGTTGTTCCATGAAAAATTAATTCCATAAGATAAATTATCCATGAAAAGCAATTTTATAGGAAATTCGGGTTTGAAAAACATAAAATTCGATCACATGTAGTAGTTTTTGAATTAAAGCAAGTCTCAATGACTTTAACCTGTTACCATGTGTTTCTAATCAATAAAAAGGAAAAATAGTTGGAGCATTTTATAGGATGATTTTATCATGACAGATGACAACTTATTGGACTCTATTTGAGAATAAGAATTTAGGATTTTTGAATGTTTTCTCTTTTGAAGGATGTATATATTCCAAATAGTTTTTTTTTTTTCTTTTTGAGGATTTTTATATATGATTATAACCTGGGAACAAATCATATGTATTTTGCCTAAAGTTTTATAGTTAGACATTTTTTAGTGACTCCCCCAAATAAAGTCTATGAATATGTTAGAATATGAACACTAAGGCAAAATACAAGATTTGTTCTTTTCAGAGATACATTTTCTTCTAGATTCTAGAGCAATGCCCGGCACAGTGTTGTTCTTTAGTGACTTAGTGGTATCGGACTCTTGTGATCCCATGGACTGCATCCCACCTGGTTCCTCTGTTGATGGGATTTCCCAGACAAGAGCCACTGAAGCGGGTTGTCATTTCCTTCTCCAGGATATCTTCGCAAGCCAAGGATCAAACATGTGCCTCCTGCCTTGGCAGGTAGATTCTTGAAAATTCACAGTACTTTTGTCTCAGTGTAAATGCCATATGGAATAGACACAAAGGCTGACTCCTGTTTTTATTCCTAAGCTAAAACATTAAAGAAAATATATATGAAAATGAGAATTTTAGTGACATTTTAAGTAACATTGTTAGTAAAGTTTATCATGAAATTGAATATATCTTTGGTTCCTTTATGACTGGTGTTTTTGATGACCATATTGCATTCATGAGTTAAATGAGACTGGTTATTGATAAGGGTGAAACATTTGAATATAGATTATAATTAAGAAATATAACCACTCTGTCCAATTGTTTTCTACAGTAAAAATATCTTTACCTTTGCAGAGTTATGTGTTCTTATTCTGAAGATTTATGTGAACCTATGCAGATATGCTAAGTAAGCCAATGTGTCTCAAAAGTTGTTCCATGAAAAATTAATTCCATAAGATAAATTATCCATGAAAAAGCAATTTTTATAGGAAATTCGGGTTTGAAAAACATAAAATTCGATCACATGTAGTAGTTTTTGAATTAAAGCAAGTCTCAATGACTTTAACCTGTTACCATGTGTTTCTAATCAATAAAAAGGAAAAATAGTTGGAGCATTTTATAGGATGATTTTATCATGACAGATGACAACTTATTGGACTCTATTTGAGAATAAGAATTTAGGATTTTTGAATGTTTTCTCTTTTGAAGGATGTATATATTCCAAATAGTTTTTTTTTTTTCTTTTTGAGGATTTTTATATATGATTATAACCTGGGAACAAATCATATGTATTTTGCCTAAAGTTTTATAGTTAGACATTTTTTAGTGACTCCCCCAAATAAAGTCTATGAATATGTTAGAATATGAACACTAAGGCAAAATACAAGATTTGTTCTTTTCAGAGATACATTTTCTTCTAGATTCTAGAGCAATGCCCGGCACAGTGTTGTTCTTTAGTGACTTAGTGGTATCGGACTCTTGTGATCCCATGGACTGCATCCCACCTGGTTCCTCTGTTGATGGGATTTCCCAGACAAGAGCCACTGAAGCGGGTTGTCATTTCCTTCTCCAGGATATCTTCGCAAGCCAAGGATCAAACATGTGCCTCCTGCCTTGGCAGGTAGATTCTTTACCACTGAACACCAGGTTAAACCATGACACAGAGTAGGTAGTCCTGAATTATTGTTTAGTAAGAGGAAAGAGGAAACTACTGCTTTTCAAGGAGGGCTTTGATTTTCTTCATCAGTTGCTAGAAAGCACTGCCTTCTTGATCTGGTGATGGTATAGCTGTGTGACACTGACCTGAAAGCATGGCAGCCTGTCAGTCACATTCTTTCTGCCACTCCTAGCAATCAATGTGATCAGTGATGAAGTGGCAATTTCGAATGAACTTGGCTCTGTCAAAGCTGAAAATAGTATGTCGATCTATACTTTCATAGCATCATTGACATCAATAATAAACTGCATCATGCTCAATGTAAGACGATTGGAATGGCATCTCACTGTCTTATCCAATGGCCTAGAATGTCAGCAAGAAAGGAGCAGTGGAAAATAGAGCAAAAGTCAGAAGAGTAGAAGTCAGTGAACACAAAGTTTACCAATACCCTAAAAGAATCAACAGGATAATAAAATGACTTCAACATTCTCACAGTTGCCAAAAATTACATACAAGAAATGAATTCTCACGTGTTTGAATTTCTCTGCTGAACAGTCCAGAGCTGTAGAAATTGCCATGCTATCCCTTTCTCTTCCTATCCTCTCTCTCAGTGCCTATATATCAGCATATATAATAAAATATTCCATGCAGTTATTATCCTCTTTTTGAATGTTTTTTTTCTCTTTTGAAGGATGTATATATTCCAAATAGTTTTTTTTTTCTTTTGAGGATTTTATATATGATTATAACCTGGGAACAAATCATATGTATTTTGCCTAAAGTTTTATAGTTAGACATTTTTTAGTGACTCCCCCAAATAAAGTCTATGAATATGTTAGAATATGAACACTAAGGCAAAATACAAGATTTGTTCTTTTCAGAGATACATTTTCTTCTAGATTCTAGAGCAATGCCCGGCACAGTGTTGTTCTTTAGTGACTTAGTGGTATCGGACTCTTGTGATCCCATGGACTGCATCCCACCTGGTTCCTCTGTTGATGGGATTTCCCAGACAAGAGCCACTGAAGCGGGTTGTCATTTCCTTCTCCAGGATATCTTCGCAAGCCAAGGATCAAACATGTGCCTCCTGCCTTGGCAGGTAGATTCTTACCACTGAACACCAGGTTAAACCATGACACAGAGTAGGTAGTCCTGAATTATTGTTTAGTAAGAGGAAAGAGGAAACTACTGCTTTTCAAGGAGGGCTTTGATTTTCTTCATCAGTTGCTAGAAAGCACTGCCTTCTTGATCTGGTGATGGTATAGCTGTGTGACACTGACCTGAAAGCATGGCAGCCTGTCAGTCACATTCTTTCTGCCACTCCTAGCAATCAATGTGATCAGTGATGAAGTGGCAATTTCGAATGAACTTGGCTCTGTCAAAGCTGAAAATAGTATGTCGATCTATACTTTCATAGCATCATTGACATCAATAATAAACTGCATCATGCTCAATGTAAGACGATTGGAATGGCATCTCACTGTCTTATCCAATGGCCTAGAATGTCAGCAAGAAAGGAGCAGTGGAAAATAGAGCAAAAGTCAGAAGAGTAGAAGTCAGTGAACACAAAGTTTACCAATACCCTAAAAGAATCAACAGGATAATAAAATGACTTCAACATTCTCACAGTTGCCAAAAATTACATACAAGAAATGAATTCTCACGTGTTTGAATTTCTCTGCTGAACAGTCCAGAGCTGTAGAAATTGCCATGCTATCCCTTTCTCTTCCTATCCTCTCTCTCAGTGCCTATATATCAGCATATATAATAAAATATTCCATGCAGTTATTATCCTCATTACAGGTATATCTCTCACTAGTGCCTTAAAATGGACATATATATGTGTGTATACACATTTACAAGTATGTTCTCTACATGTGTACATATGTCTAATGTACATATCTCACGTCTTTATTCCTAGAGCCTCGAACAATGCTTGACACTGGTAAGTGGAAAACAAAAATATAAGCAGAAATTCTAAATTTTCTGTTTTTCCCAAGATCAGTTACATGTTTTTTTGTTTATGGTTTTCTGGGATAAAATTAGATTTAATTTTAATTACACACATACCCTCTATCATATGCATGAGTAGAATATTTATCTCACTGAGATAAATTTCCACTGTTTTAAGTTGGAGATTTTCAACTGAATGTTTCCTGGTTGATTTAATGAACATTGTTAGAAATACACATCCATAAATATTCATAGCAAAGAGTACAATATGAATATTTGTAAAGAATTTATAAAGAATCTTCTGAATTGGAGGACATTTTTGCTTGAAACTCCAGTGTTAACAATAGGAACTGCTATTTCTCTTACAACTGTTAAGGGCTTTATATAAACATTTCAAGAACCTCTAGGCAAAATACATGTGAAGAAGTCAAACTTTGTTTGCAGTGATTTTATTTAAATGGAATATTTAAAATGCTTTCTCATGTGCATAAAAAAGTACAGTATAGTAAAATTAAGTTAATGTAACATAAGTCAGTTTCAGTCCCAAATATACATACATAGAAAATTTGAAAATGAGCCAAAACTGGTGTCACTATTGGAACAAATAGTGTACTTCCAATATGAAGTAACTGCTGTATGCAATTATGATATTAATACTTACTAATTTTTTTGAATTCTTATAAGGTATCTACCTAAATCTTCATGTTTGAAATTACAGATTTTACTAAACAGTTCGCAATCCTAAAAGAATGTCAGCAAGAAAGGAGCAGTGGAAAATAGAGCAAAAGTCAGAAGAGTAGAAGTCAGTGAACACAAAGTTTACCAATACCCTAAAAGAATCAACAGGATAATAAAATGACTTCAACATTCTCACAGTTGCCAAAAATTACATACAAGAAATGAATTCTCACGTGTTTGAATTTCTCTGCTGAACAGTCCAGAGCTGTAGAAATTGCCATGCTATCCCTTTCTCTTCCTATCCTCTCTCTCAGTGCCTATATATCAGCATATATAATAAAATATTCCATGCAGTTATTATCCTCATTACAGGTATATCTCTCACTAGTGCCTTAAAATGGACATATATATGTGTGTATACACATTTACAAGTATGTTCTCTACATGTGTACATATGTCTAATGTACATATCTCACGTCTTTATTCCTAGAGCCTCGAACAATGCTTGACACTGGTAAGTGGAAAACAAAAATATAAGCAGAAATTCTAAATTTTCTGTTTTTCCCAAGATCAGTTACATGTTTTTTTGTTTATGGTTTTCTGGGATAAAATTAGATTTAATTTTAATTACACACATACCCTCTATCATATGCATGAGTAGAATATTTATCTCACTGAGATAAATTTCCACTGTTTTAAGTTGGAGATTTTCAACTGAATGTTTCCTGGTTGATTTAATGAACATTGTTAGAAATACACATCCATAAATATTCATAGCAAAGAGTACAATATGAATATTTGTAAAGAATTTATAAAGAATCTTCTGAATTGGAGGACATTTTTGCTTGAAACTCCAGTGTTAACAATAGGAACTGCTATTTCTCTTACAACTGTTAAGGGCTTTATATAAACATTTCAAGAACCTCTAGGCAAAATACATGTGAAGAAGTCAAACTTTGTTTGCAGTGATTTTATTTAAATGGAATATTTAAAATGCTTTCTCATGTGCATAAAAAAGTACAGTATAGTAAAATTAAGTTAATGTAACATAAGTCAGTTTCAGTCCCAAATATACATACATAGAAAATTTGAAAATGAGCCAAAACTGGTGTCACTATTGGAACAAATAGTGTACTTCCAATATGAAGTAACTGCTGTATGCAATTATGATATTAATACTTACTAATTTTTTTGAATTCTTATAAGGTATCTACCTAAATCTTCATGTTTGAAATTACAGAATTGTTCTGTACTCACAAAAATAAGTAACAACTAAAGGCATAAACTGGAAACATCAAGAATCCCCTTATTTGTAATATCATGGGGCATATATTATTTTTTAAAATCAATATAAGTCACAAAGTAGAATTCAGATATTAGAATATATGTCATAGCTAAAATGTCATAACTTTTGTTTTGGGTTGAGTATGACTGATTTAGTCTTTATTTTTTAAACCATGGGTCCAAGAAATTGGGATCTGAGACAACATTTTTGGAGGTTTCTTCAATTGATCTTATTTATACTTCATTAATTTTTTCGTATAATAACAATAATAGAACAATGGTAAGTAGTGTCTATAGAATACTTACTATGTGTTAGACACCTGTCTAAGGATCCTTAGAAAGTAGAATAATTATTTTTCACATTTTATAGATGAGAAAATGAAGACATGAAATATTTGATCAGTTTGCCTAAGATATCTCAGCAAATTGGTGTCGAGTTGAGCCTCAAACCTCTGCTCTGAAGTCAGTCTGACACTGAAGCTCCTTTCATTTCTGTCCTATGATGTGTCCAGATGGCACTTCTGAGGAACAGAAAAATGTGTTAATGCAAACGAAAACCAGAAAGTCATAAGGATAGATATCTAAGTGAAAATGAGAGGCAATGGACAAAAATATTTGCACTTATCTCAAATGCTCACTCAACATATATTCATACTTTGCTATAATTCTCACAGGATTGGCAGTTTTATTTGTAAGAGCATAGAGTACAAGAATGTGAAAGCTATTTGATGCAAGCATCCTGAATATGGGTTGTAATGCCAGGCCGCCCGCAGAGGAGAAATGGGCGGGATTGCCCGTGGCCAAAGCCATGGGCATCAGAAAGGGGTGAGCCTGCTGCCGGCCCCCCAGTCCCTCAGCGGACGCAGGAGACAATCAGACGCAGCAGGGGTTCCGTCAAAGCAGTTCCGTTTTATTAGTGCAGACTCACAGCTTTTATAGGCAAGCGAAGGGGGTTTTGCACGGGACATCCTACAGATTACACCAATCAAGCTAAAGGTCAAGCAATCATCCATGAGCGCAGAAATTAGGGGAACCAATCAGAAATTTTGACCATCACTTAACAATTTAGGTCACACCCTCGTCTCTTCCTGTAGGCGCCATCTTAGCTCCAAACCACAAACATGTGCTTAAGCTTCCTTATGCTTGCAACGGTTTTCCCCCTTTTCTTTAAATAGCTACAAAGTAGAATAGTTGTTTTCATGTTCATAACTTTTGTTTTGGGTTGAGTATGACTGATTTAGTCTTTATTTTTTAAACCATGGGTCCAAGAAATTGGGATCTGAGACAACATTTTTGGAGGTTTCTTCAATTGATCTTATTTATACTTCATTAATTTTTTCGTATAATAACAATAATAGAACAATGGTAAGTAGTGTCTATAGAATACTTACTATGTGTTAGACACCTGTCTAAGGATCCTTAGAAAGTAGAATAATTATTTTTCACATTTTATAGATGAGAAAATGAAGACATGAAATATTTGATCAGTTTGCCTAAGATATCTCAGCAAATTGGTGTCGAGTTGAGCCTCAAACCTCTGCTCTGAAGTCAGTCTGACACTGAAGCTCCTTTCATTTCTGTCCTATGATGTGTCCAGATGGCACTTCTGAGGAACAGAAAAATGTGTTAATGCAAACGAAAACCAGAAAGTCATAAGGATAGATATCTAAGTGAAAATGAGAGGCAATGGACAAAAATATTTGCACTTATCTCAAATGCTCACTCAACATATATTCATACTTTGCTATAATTCTCACAGGATTGGCAGTTTTATTTGTAAGAGCATAGAGTACAAGAATGTGAAAGCTATTTGATGCAAGCATCCTGAATATGGGTTGTAATGCCAGGCCGCCCGCAGAGGAGAAATGGGGGCGGGATTGCCCGTGGCCAAAGCCATGGGCATCAGAAAGGGGTGAGCCTGCTGCCGGCCCCCCAGTCCCTCAGCGGACGCAGGAGACAATCAGACGCAGCAGGGGTTCCGTCAAAGCAGTTCCGTTTTATTAGTGCAGACTCACAGCTTTTATAGGCAAGCGAAGGGGGTTTTGCACGGGACATCCTACAGATTACACCAATCAAGCTAAAGGTCAAGCAATCATCCATGAGCGCAGAAATTAGGGGAACCAATCAGAAATTTTGACCATCACTTAACAATTTAGGTCACACCCTCGTCTCTTCCTGTAGGCGCCATCTTAGCTCCAAACCACAAACATGTGCTTAAGCTTCCTTATGCTTGCAACGGTCCTTTTTCAATTCAGCACCCCACATTGTAGAAAAGGGTGTTACAGAGTAAATAGTGTAATAGTCCTAGGAAAATTAGAAAATAAAATCAGCCTACGATTGTTGACTGATTTAACTTTACAAATGGACATTTCATACACTTCAGTATTTATTATATTCATGTCTTTCCTGTTGCCACAGGAGTAGGTATGAGTATATGGATTTTCCTCCCTTAATTATCAAGCAATTAAATGACAATATAAACAAAAAAAAAATCCTTAAAATGTTTGAAAATCAGACACATGGTTCTTGAAAAGAATTCCTATAAGACACAGAAAAATGGAGTATATTGATTTTCAAATAAATGACCTCCTAACTTGCATTCGACCAAATAGCTTTTAGTGAAAATTTTCTTAGCAAAATTCTGTACAAAAAATGCATGGTCTAATACTACATGTTGACAATTGGTCTTTAATTTCTACAATATTTATCACACATGTTTGTATGCTCAGTCACTCAGCCACGTCTGATTCTTTGCAGCCCCATGGACTATAGCTCGCCAGCCTCCTCTGTTCATGGAATTTGTCAAGTAAGAATACTGGAGTGTATTGCTGTTTCCTTCTCCAGGGGATTTTCCTTCTCCAGGGGATTTTCCATGGGGGTTGAACACACGGGTCCTGAGTCTCCTGCATTAACAGGTGAATTCTTACCACTGAGCCACCTGGGAAGCCTGTCTGTTGTAAATTAAGCTTTACATACATGTAAAGTATGTATTTTGTTACCATCATTTTATTAACTTTGAACTCTTTCTAGAATAATCACAATTGTCAAATTACTTATATATTCAGTTTCCTTTTTTTTTTTTTTTACTTAATCAGATACATCTCAAGGTGCTTTACTTAAAATAAAGTCTTTGAGTGCCTTAAGGGTGATATGTTGACATGTTATTAGTAGATCAGTAATTTTCAAAAGCTGTTACATAGCTACCCCATCTTTTACACGGTATTTCTCTGTCTATAGATCAGAGTCACACCTCGTCTCTTCCTGTAGGCGCCATCTTAGCTCCAAACCACAAACATGTGCTTAAGCTTCCTTATGCTTGCAACGGTCCTTTTCAATTCAGCACCCACATTGTAGAAAAGGGTGTTACAGAGTAAATAGTGTAATAGTCCTAGGAAAATTAGAAAATAAAATCAGCCTACGATTGTTGACTGATTTAACTTTACAAATGGACATTTCATACACTTCAGTATTTATTATATTCATGTCTTTCCTGTTGCCACAGGAGTAGGTATGAGTATATGGATTTTCCTCCCTTAATTATCAAGCAATTAAATGACAATATAAACAAAAAAAAAATCCTTAAAATGTTTGAAAATCAGACACATGGTTCTTGAAAAGAATTCCTATAAGACACAGAAAAATGGAGTATATTGATTTTCAAATAAATGACCTCCTAACTTGCATTCGACCAAATAGCTTTTAGTGAAAATTTTCTTAGCAAAATTCTGTACAAAAAATGCATGGTCTAATACTACATGTTGACAATTGGTCTTTAATTTCTACAATATTTATCACACATGTTTGTATGCTCAGTCACTCAGCCACGTCTGATTCTTTGCAGCCCCATGGACTATAGCTCGCCAGCCTCCTCTGTTCATGGAATTTGTCAAGTAAGAATACTGGAGTGTATTGCTGTTTCCTTCTCCAGGGGATTTTCCTTCTCCAGGGGATTTTCCATGGGGGTTGAACACACGGGTCCTGAGTCTCCTGCATTAACAGGTGAATTCTTACCACTGAGCCACCTGGGAAGCCTGTCTGTTGTAAATTAAGCTTTACATACATGTAAAGTATGTATTTTGTTACCATCATTTTATTAACTTTGAACTCTTTCTAGAATAATCACAATTGTCAAATTACTTATATATTCAGTTTCCTTTTTTTTTTTTTTTTTTTTTTACTTAATCAGATACATCTCAAGGTGCTTTACTTAAAATAAAGTCTTTGAGTGCCTTAAGGGTGATATGTTGACATGTTATTAGTAGATCAGTAATTTTCAAAAGCTGTTACATAGCTACCCCATCTTTTACACGGTATTTCTCTGTTCTATAGATCAGAGCATCACACTCCAAAGCATCCGCTTGGGAGTCAAGAAGACAGTTCTACCTATAGTACATGTCGTGTCACTTTCCTTCAAATCTCCCCGCCATCACCTCCCCATCCCCAACCGCAACCCCAAAATCAGTTTCCTTTTTTAAACATGGATATAATAATAACAACCATAGGATAGGCCAATGAGTTGACTTTCTATGTGTGAAATAACTAGCTCTGTGCATGGCCCAGGATGATTTTTCAGGAAATGATGACTTTCCAGAGGTATTGATTAATAAAGATATTCCTTACATATCTTTACAAGTTTAGAATATTATATTTTATTTTTCAGTTATACATATATTATAACAAGAAAATACATCCACATCTTTCATTTCATTATATATTACCTAAAATCTCTCTTTCCTACTCTCTCTTCATTTTGGAGTTGCTGTACATGTTTTATACCTTTGTTTGCCTCATTATTATATAATGATTTATTGCTGTTCAGTCACTCAGGCATGTCTGACCCTTTGGGATCCCATGGATTGCAGCATACCAGGCTTCCCTGTTCCTCACTATCTTCAAGTTTGCTCAAACTCATGTCCACCAAGTCAGTGATGCCATTCAACCATCTCATCCTCTGTCACCCACTTTTCTTCCTGACCTCAATATTTCCCAGCATCAGTATCTTTTCCAGTGAGTCAGCTCTTCATATCAGGTAGCCAAAGTATTACAGCCTCAGCTTCAGCATCAGTCCTTCCAATGAATATTCAGGGCTGGTTTCCTAGGATTGACTGGTTTGATCTCCTTGCTGTCCAAAGGATTCTTAAGAGTCTTCTCCAGCCCCACAGTAGGGAAGCATCAATTCTTTGGCACTCAGCCTTCTTTTACGATCCAACTCTGACATCCATACATGACTACTGGGAAAGCCATAACTTTGACTGCATGGTCCTTTCTCAGCAAAGTATATCTCTGCTTTTTAGTACACTGCCTAGGTTTGTCACAGTTTTCTTCCAAAGAACAAATGTCTTAACTTCATGGCTGCAGTCACTTTCTGCAGTGACTTTGGAGCCCAAGAAAATAAAGTCTGTCACTGTTTCTGTTGTTTGTGCATCTATTTGGCATGAAGTAATAGGAGTGGATGCCATGATTTTTTTGTTTCTTGAATGTTGAGCCTTAAGCCAGTTTTTTCACTCTCCTCTTTCACCTTCATCAAGAGGCTCTTTACTTCCTCTTTGCTCTCTGTCATTAGGGTGGTGTCATCTGCATATCTGAAGTTGTTATTTCTCCCAACAGTCTTGATTTATTTTGTGCTTCAGGCAGTCTATCATTTCACATGCATATAAGTTAAATAAGCAGTGAAAATATATGTACTCCTTTCCCACTTTTTAAAAAAATGTTTATTTTACTTTTCCTTTCTCACTTTTGAACCAGTCTGCTGTTCCATGTCTGGTTCTAATTGTTGCTTCTTGACCTGCATACAGACTTCTCAGGAGGCAGGTAAGGTGCTTTTGTATTCCCATCTCTTGAAGTATTTTCTACAGTTTGTTGTGATCCACATAGTCAAGGGCTTTAGCGTAGTCAATGAAGCAGAAGTTTTTCTGGAATGCCCGTGCTTTTATTATAATCCAAAGGATGTTGGCAATTTAATGTCTGGTTTCTCTACCTTCTAAACCCAGCTATACATGCCATCTCCTTGGACCCATGGATTGCAGCATACCAGGCTTCCCTGTTCCTCACTATCTTCAAGTTTGCTCAAACTCATGTCCACCAAGTCAGTGATGCCATTCAACCATCTCATCCTCTGTCACCCACTTTTCTTCCTGACCTCAATATTTCCCAGCATCAGTATCTTTTCCAGTGAGTCAGCTCTTCATATCAGGTAGCCAAAGTATTACAGCCTCAGCTTCAGCATCAGTCCTTCCAATGAATATTCAGGGCTGGTTTCCTAGGATTGACTGGTTTGATCTCCTTGCTGTCCAAAGGATTCTTAAGAGTCTTCTCCAGCCCCACAGTAGGGAAGCATCAATTCTTTGGCACTCAGCCTTCTTTTACGATCCAACTCTGACATCCATACATGACTACTGGGAAAGCCATAACTTTGACTGCATGGTCCTTTCTCAGCAAAGTATATCTCTGCTTTTTAGTACACTGCCTAGGTTTGTCACAGTTTTCTTCCAAAGAACAAATGTCTTAACTTCATGGCTGCAGTCACTTTCTGCAGTGACTTTGGAGCCCAAGAAAATAAAGTCTGTCACTGTTTCTGTTGTTTGTGCATCTATTTGGCATGAAGTAATAGGAGTGGATGCCATGATTTTTTTGTTTCTTGAATGTTGAGCCTTAAGCCAGTTTTTTCACTCTCCTCTTTCACCTTCATCAAGAGGCTCTTTACTTCCTCTTTGCTCTCTGTCATTAGGGTGGTGTCATCTGCATATCTGAAGTTGTTATTTCTCCCAACAGTCTTGATTTATTTTGTGCTTCAGGCAGTCTATCATTTCACATGCATATAAGTTAAATAAGCAGTGAAAATATATGTACTCCTTTCCCACTTTTTAAAAAAATGTTTATTTTACTTTTCCTTTCTCACTTTTGAACCAGTCTGCTGTTCCATGTCTGGTTCTAATTGTTGCTTCTTGACCTGCATACAGACTTCTCAGGAGGCAGGTAAGGTGCTTTTGTATTCCCATCTCTTGAAGTATTTTCTACAGTTTGTTGTGATCCACATAGTCAAGGGCTTTAGCGTAGTCAATGAAGCAGAAGTTTTTCTGGAATGCCCGTGCTTTTATTATAATCCAAAGGATGTTGGCAATTTAATGTCTGGTTTCTCTACCTTTTCTAAACCCAGCTATACATCTGGAAGTTCTCCTTTCTCATACTGTTGAAGCCTAGCATGAAAGATTTTGAGCATTACCGTGCTAGCATGTAAGATGAGTATAGTTGTGAGGTAGTTTGAACATGCTTTGACATTGCCTTTCTTTGGGATTTAAATGAAAATTGACCATTTCCAGTCCTGTGGCCAATGCCAAGTTTCCAAATTTGTTAGTATATTGAGGAGAGAACTTTACCAGCATCATCTTTTAGGATTTGAAATACCTCAGCTGGAATTTCTTCACCTTCACTAGCTTTGTTCATAGTAATGCTTCCTAAGGCCCACTTGATTTCTTCATATATATTACTGTATATACTGATTCTAGTACATTTAAATGATTGCAAATTTATTTTCTGGATCATTTGCAGAATAAACTATTGGTGATTTTAAGTGATCACTATGAGTGTTTGTTTCATAAACTAAAAAGCCATATTGGTGTTTATAAGTTAAATATAACATTAGTAGCATGATGCTGATAAAAAATATGAACCACATTTTGGTTGAAATATTTCTTTTGAAAAGTTAAGTAAGTACATTTATATATAAGTATATATAGTTATGGGTTTCTGTGGTGGCTCAGCAGTATAGAATCTCCTTGCAGTGCAAGAGCTGCAGGAGATACGGGTTCAATCACTGTGTCAGGAAGATCCCCTAGAGCCAGGCATGGCAACCCACTCCCGTATTCTTGCCCAGAGAATGCCATGGACAGAAGAGCCTTGCAGACTGCAGTCCATAGGGTTGCAGAGAGTCAGATATGACTGAAGCGACTTAGCAATCACACATGTATCATTATATATTCATATGTATGTATATGTAGCATAAGTCCCTTAGGTTTATGAAACAAAAAAGTCATAATGATGATTTAAAATCATCAATAATTTATTCTTTACAATGATCCAGGAAATATATTTACAATCATATAGTGCTTGGAACATTCCATGAACAGAGAAGCCTGGCGTGATACAGTCCATGGAGTCACAAAGAGTTAGACATACCTGACTACAGCAACAGCAACATGTGTGCATATGCTACAGATGTGAAGTGATAATTGCTCAATCTTGTCTGACTCTGCAACCTCATGGTCCACCATCCACCAGGCTCCTCTATCCATGGGATTTCTCAGGCAGGAATGCTGGAGTGGTTTTCCATTTCTCACTCTAGTGGATCTTCCTGAATGAGAGATTGAATGCATGTCTCTTGCTTTGGCTGCTGGATTCTTTACCACTGAGCCAAGGGAAACCCCGTGTATACATATAAATGTATAGAAATGCATATATACATATATCTAAAATAAGGTGATGGTCCTGCAAATATGGTAATTCCTCTCTTGCATACTGAGTGATCAACATGAGAAGACCAAAGTGATCAGGTGAGAGCTGCAGATTCATGTTTACTGGGGATTTTACTGTTCCCCATGATGAATGATTCGCTACTCTGGGAAGCAGGATGTCTCGACCTGCAAGCTATAAAATTGTGAGATAAGAAATACAGTTTCCTCAATGTTGTCTCTAGGAGAAATGGGAAACAGAGGCACTCCAACAGTTACACTAGATGCATGCAGTCTAACTATTGGTGACACAGCACTGTATACTGTAGGATGGTTAAACTATAAACCAGATTCTAACACTCTCTTAACCTCATAGTGTGTTACCTCTCACTCCTTACATCTACTTTCAAGAGCCTATTCCAAGATTTCATCAGGCAACCATCTTCTCAGGGACATGGTATATATGTTAAGAAAAGTGATCCATAATCATATGCCTTCGGCTACACTTGCTTAGCCATAAAATTGGTTCCTTAGTCCATGCTGGTATTTTATGGGATCCCTTTCTATAAATCACATACTTTGTGAGCTCTTGGACAGTTTTGCTGGCTGAAGTACTGTAGACATGAAAAACTAACCATATCCAGAATAGCTGTCAGTCATGGTCAGAAAGAATTACTGTCTTTTCCAGAAGAGAAGTATGATATAAACTTTTCCACAAGTTTCCACAAGATTCCACAAGTTTTTCCATTATTCTTTGTGATGACAAGAATTCTAAGATGGATTCCCAAGATGTCCACTCTAATCCCTCTGAAAAAAGAATTTGGCAGAGGTAGTGAAATTAGTAAATCTTAAGTACCTATGTGTACTTAATTTATGTGGTATCAGTTATTTATATCCATCAGTTGACTTTCTTTTTCCCTTCACCAAAAATATTTTGTATTTGGGTATAGCTGATTAAAAATGCTGTGGTAGTTTAAGGTGAACACTGAATGGACTTAGTCATACATATACATTTATCCTTTCTCCTCCAAACCATCAGCTGACTTTGAGTTAATCATAATTGAAATGATCCTGGTAGGCCTATGTGAACTATATGAGCCCTTCAAAAGCAGAGATTTTTCACCTTGTGGTTGAAGAAGACAGAATCAGAGAGACAGAAAATAGGAAAACGACTCAATGTACTTTACTTGGCTTTGAAATTTGAGGCTTCAAGAACAAGGTCTTGAAAGCAGCCTTGAGAAAGGTTAGAGAGACTTAACTGAGAGCCATCCAAGAAAAAGACTCCTATAAACACATGGGACTGAGTTCTGTTAAACATTTGCATGAGTTTAGATGTGGGTCTTCCCTAGAGCGTCCAGATAGAAGTTGAGCCTGGGTGATATCTTGGGAGTTTTTATGGAGTTTATTTGGGATCTTCACTAGATGCATGCAGTCTAACTATTGGTGACACAGCACTGTATACTGTAGGATGGTTAAACTATAAACCAGATTCTAACACTCTCTTAACCTCATAGTGTGTTACCTCTCACTCCTTACATCTACTTTCAAGAGCCTATTCCAAGATTTCATCAGGCAACCATCTTCTCAGGGACATGGTATATATGTTAAGAAAAGTGATCCATAATCATATGCCTTCGGCTACACTTGCTTAGCCATAAAATTGGTTCCTTAGTCCATGCTGGTATTTTATGGGATCCCTTTCTATAAATCACATACTTTGTGAGCTCTTGGACAGTTTTGCTGGCTGAAGTACTGTAGACATGAAAAACTAACCATATCCAGAATAGCTGTCAGTCATGGTCAGAAAGAATTACTGTCTTTTCCAGAAGAGAAGTATGATATAAACTTTTCCACAAGTTTCCACAAGATTCCACAAGTTTTTCCATTATTCTTTGTGATGACAAGAATTCTAAGATGGATTCCCAAGATGTCCACTCCTAATCCCTCTGAAAAAAGAATTTGGCAGAGGTAGTGAAATTAGTAAATCTTAAGTACCTATGTGTACTTAATTTATGTGGTATCAGTTATTTATATCCATCAGTTGACTTTCTTTTTCCCTTCACCAAAAATATTTTGTATTTGGGTATAGCTGATTAAAAATGCTGTGGTAGTTTAAGGTGAACACTGAATGGACTTAGTCATACATATACATTTATCCTTTCTCCTCCAAACCATCAGCTGACTTTGAGTTAATCATAATTGAAATGATCCTGGTAGGCCTATGTGAACTATATGAGCCCTTCAAAAGCAGAGATTTTTCACCTTGTGGTTGAAGAAGACAGAATCAGAGAGACAGAAAATAGGAAAACGACTCAATGTACTTTACTTGGCTTTGAAATTTGAGGCTTCAAGAACAAGGTCTTGAAAGCAGCCTTGAGAAAGGTTAGAGAGACTTAACTGAGAGCCATCCAAGAAAAAGACTCCTATAAACACATGGGACTGAGTTCTGTTAAACATTTGCATGAGTTTAGATGTGGGTCTTCCCTAGAGCGTCCAGATAGAAGTTGAGCCTGGGTGATATCTTGGTTTTTGCCTTGTGAGACTCTATGGAGTTTATTTGGGATCTCACATTGGTCCCATGCTTCTGACCTTTAGAATGGTATGGTACTTAATGCTTTAATTCATTTGGTAATGGTAATTTGTTATGCAGCAGTAGAACAATAGTACAGTCTCCTTGAGGCATGGTGCCACACTGAGAACTATGTTTTCCTTGTCTCTTAATTGTTCAGACATACAGAAGGGTTGACTACTAGATCAGTCAGGGCAAGAAGAATAAGGAGGAAGCATGTGCTGTTGTGCTCTCGGTCCTCAGTCGCCTCCGACTCTTTGCAACCCTATGGTCTGTGGTCCACCGGGCTCCTCTGTCTGTGGGATTTCCCAGGCAACAATACTGGAGTGGGTTACCATTTCCCTCTCCAGGGGATATTCCCAACCCAGTGGTCAAACCCAAGTCTCCTGCGCCTCCTGCACTACAGGTGGATTCTTTACCATCAAGGCACCGGGGAAGTCTGTAACATGCTATTGGACCTGTGCAAGGCTTCCATGGTTGCTTCTTTTATGGACTATTGGACAATCACCTGTGTCGTCAAGACCAGAAACTAGTTTGTATCTCTGAAATAGCTTGGTTACCACCCAGGTGTCCATAGATTTCTTTCTGAAGTATTTTATTGTGGATATTAGATGAAGGTTAAAGGTAAAAATCTTCAGTTCAAGATGTCCAAGAGTAGAGAACGTAAGTAGAAATTACCGATGATACACACACTTGGTTATGAAACATTTACATTTATTTCCTCCTATAAGCTAAGCAGCCAGAGTTAATGAGGATGAGAAGGACAATAAGGACATTGTTGCATTAAAAACTGTCAGTCTATCATTGACTCTGATTCTCTGACTCTCCTGCTGGTAGGTCAGTGACCTCTGCAAGGAAAATTTTTTCTTACGGTCTGCATGAGGAAGTTGAGGTTTCCTCATAGTATGTACCTCACAGTACACAGAAAACTCCCAAAAAAATTCAGGGACTGAGTTCTGTTAAACATTTGCATGAGTTTAGATGTGGGTCTTCCCTAGAGCGTCCAGATAGAAGTTGAGCCTGGGTGATATCTTGGTTTTTGCCTTGTGAGACTCTATGGAGTTTATTTGGGATCTCACATTGGTCCCATGCTTCTGACCTTTAGAATGGTATGGTACTTAATGCTTTAATTCATTTGGTAATGGTAATTTGTTATGCAGCAGTAGAACAATAGTACAGTCTCCTTGAGGCATGGTGCCACACTGAGAACTATGTTTTCCTTGTCTCTTAATTGTTCAGACATACAGAAGGGTTGACTACTAGATCAGTCAGGGCAAGAAGAATAAGGAGGAAGCATGTGCTGTTGTGCTCTCGGTCCTCAGTCGCCTCCGACTCTTTGCAACCCTATGGTCTGTGGTCCACCGGGCTCCTCTGTCTGTGGGATTTCCCAGGCAACAATACTGGAGTGGGTTACCATTTCCCTCTCCAGGGGATATTCCCAACCCAGTGGTCAAACCCAAGTCTCCTGCGCCTCCTGCACTACAGGTGGATTCTTTACCATCAAGGCACCGGGGAAGTCTGTAACATGCTATTGGACCTGTGCAAGGCTTCCATGGTTGCTTCTTTTATGGACTATTGGACAATCACCTGTGTCGTCAAGACCAGAAACTAGTTTGTATCTCTGAAATAGCTTGGTTACCACCCAGGTGTCCATAGATTTCTTTCTGAAGTATTTTATTGTGGATATTAGATGAAGGTTAAAGGTAAAATCTTCAGTTCAAGATGTCCAAGAGTAGAGAACGTAAGTAGAAATTACCGCTAATACACACACTTGGTTATGAAACATTTACATTTATTTCCTCCTATAAGCTAAGCAGCCAGAGTTAATGAGGATGAGAAGGACAATAAGGACATTGTTGCATTAAAAACTGTCAGTCTATCATTGACTCTGATTCTCTGACTCTCCTGCTGGTAGGTCAGTGACCTCTGCAAGGAAAATTTTTTCTTACGGTCTGCATGAGGAAGTTGAGGTTTCCTCATAGTATGTACCTCACAGTACACAGAAAACTCAACTCAGCAAAGTCCACTGAGGTCCCAGAGAGACAGATATGCAGTGCTTATTCATGGTTGGGCCAGCTGAGTTTCTGTGTCACATTTTCTTCTGGGAGATCAGAGGGTCCAGCATTATCAAGCATCTCTAACAAGTCTTCTGTAGTCTTTCTCTCAAACACAAACAGCTGACTTACATTACTTTGTGCTGTGGACTGAATGTGTTCCCCCTAATGAATATGTTAAAATGTTAACCCCCAATGTGGTGATATTTGGAGGTGAGGTCATTGGGAGTAAAGTTTAGATGAGGTCATGAGGATGGTGCCCCCCTAATGGGATTAGTGTCTTGATGAGAAGAGAAATAGACACAAGGGTGCCATCCCCTCTAAAGGCATTTGAACACGTCTTGAGAAGGTGCTCATCTACAAATCAAGAATCAGGCATTCACCATGAACCAAATTTGCCAGAACCTGGATCTTGGGCTTGCTAGTCTCTATAACTGTGAGATGTAAATGTCTGTTGTTTCTACCACTGAGTCTATGGTGATTTGTTATAGTAAGCCATTATGGTTACTTCTATGTGTCTACTTAGGGTCAGCATAGGGTTTAAAGGTTCAGCAGTATTTCTAGATATGTCTATGAAGTTGTTTCCAGATGAGATTCACATTTAAATTGGCAGATTCAGTAAAATAAATTGTCTTCACCAATGGGAGTGGACATCATCCACTCTTTTGAGGACCTGAAACTGAAACTGTTAGTTGCTCAGTCATGTCTGACTCTTTATAACCCCATGGACTATAGCCCACCAGGGTCCTCTGTCTATAGAGTTCTCTAGGCAAGAATATTGGAGTGGGTTGCCATTCCCTTCTCCAGGGAATCTTCCTTATCCAGGGATTGAACCAAGGTCTCCTGGATTGCAGGCAGATTCTTTGCCATCTGAGCCACCTGAGAAGCCCCCTGAAGAACCCAAATAGAAAATAAAGCAGAGAAAGGAGAAATTTGTTTCTTTTTCTTCCTGATGGCCTACTTGAGGAAGTTGAGGTTTCCTCATAGTATGTACCTCACAGTACACAGAAAACTCAACTCAGCAAAGTCCACTGAGGTCCCAGAGAGACAGATATGCAGTGCTTATTCATGGTTGGGCCAGCTGAGTTTCTGTGTCACATTTTCTTCTGGGAGATCAGAGGGTCCAGCATTATCAAGCATCTCTAACAAGTCTTCTGTAGTCTTTCTCTCAAACACAAACAGCTGACTTACATTACTTTGTGCTGTGGACTGAATGTGTTCCCCCTAATGAATATGTTAAAATGTTAACCCCCAATGTGGTGATATTTGGAGGTGAGGTCATTGGGAGTAAAGTTTAGATGAGGTCATGAGGATGGTGCCCCCCTAATGGGATTAGTGTCTTGATGAGAAGAGAAATAGACACAAGGGTGCCATCCCCTCTAAAGGCATTTGAACACGTCTTGAGAAGGTGCTCATCTACAAATCAAGAATCAGGCATTCACCATGAACCAAATTTGCCAGAACCTGGATCTTGGGCTTGCTAGTCTCTATAACTGTGAGATGTAAATGTCTGTTGTTTCTACCACTGAGTCTATGGTGATTTGTTATAGTAAGCCATTATGGTTACTTCTATGTGTCTACTTAGGGTCAGCATAGGGTTTAAAGGTTCAGCAGTATTTCTAGATATGTCTATGAAGTTGTTTCCAGATGAGATTCACATTTAAATTGGCAGATTCAGTAAAATAAATTGTCTTCACCAATGGGAGTGGACATCATCCACTCTTTTGAGGACCTGAAACTGAAACTGTTAGTTGCTCAGTCATGTCTGACTCTTTATAACCCCATGGACTATAGCCCACCAGGGTCCTCTGTCTATAGAGTTCTCTAGGCAAGAATATTGGAGTGGGTTGCCATTCCCTTCTCCAGGGAATCTTCCTTATCCAGGGATTGAACCAAGGTCTCCTGGATTGCAGGCAGATTCTTTGCCATCTGAGCCACCTGAGAAGCCCCCTGAAGAACCCAAATAGAAAATAAAGCAGAGAAAGGAGAAATTTGTTTCTTTTTCTTCCTGATGGCCTACTTAAGGAAGGCATTGTTCTTCCACAGACCTTAAACCAGGATTTACATCGCTGGCTCCTCTACTTCTTGGATCTTTGTATTTGAAGTGACTTGTATTACCAACTTTCCTTGGTCTCAGCTTACAGATGAAAAATCATGGGAATTCTCCAGCCTCTGTAATCATATAAGCCTATTTCTCATAATGAATTTCTTTATCTATCTATCATCCATTTTTTATGGGTTATTAGCAACCCTAATTTCATATGCAACCTTAATCCCCTTTAGTTATGTAAAGTAAAATATTCACAAATTGTGATATGACATAGACATATTTGGTGGGAGAAGTGTCATTATTCTGCTTACCACAAACACACATGATAGTATATAAAATGGGAAACATTTGCTCCAAAATTACTTTCCTTGCTAGATTTATTTTATAGCCAAATAAAGTCCCATCTGTGAAATTTTCTTAGCTTTTGTTTTTTGTTCCAATATGATGTGGCATGCCATTTAACTGATATCTATATACATATATATAGGTATATGTACACATACCTATATACCTTTTATCTATTTATATATATTTTATATAAACAAGTATATGAGTATAAATCATATATATATATATATATATAAAACAATTTTACCATGATATATGTAATATTTTATACTTTTGTTTTATTATTTTAAGTTGAAAATATATATTTCTAGAGCCCAAATTCAGCACTGAATTTATTTAGACTCTAGAAATTGTTGCTCTGAATTTCTAAGCATAAGCTATTAGATGATGAATAAAGGGAACAATTTTGAAGTGAAATTCAAATTTTCCTTAATAGACATGGCTCAGGATAGTTACACAGTGTGCACTATTCAGTGAGTTGAAGCATTATAATCCTTCAAAATACAAACTTAGCTTGATATGCTTATTGGCTATCATCACTAGATGATTATTTATATTTGTAGAGATTTCTTTCAAAAAACTTAGTAGTTTATGGACCATAGCTATATGGAGTTCTCTAGGCAAGAATATTGGAGTGGGTTGCCATTCCCTTCTCCAGGGAATCTTCCTTATCCAGGGATTGAACCAAGGTCTCCTGGATTGCAGGCAGATTCTTTGCCATCTGAGCCACCTGAGAAGCCCCCTGAAGAACCCAAATAGAAAATAAAGCAGAGAAAGGAGAAATTTGTTTCTTTTTCTTCCTGATGGCCTACTTAAGGAAGGCATTGTTCTTCCACAGACCTTAAACCAGGATTTACATCGCTGGCTCCTCTACTTCTTGGATCTTTGTATTTGAAGTGACTTGTATTACCAACTTTCCTTGGTCTCAGCTTACAGATGAAAAATCATGGGAATTCTCCAGCCTCTGTAATCATATAAGCCTATTTCTCATAATGAATTTCTTTATCTATCTATCATCCATTTTTTATGGGTTATTAGCAACCCTAATTTCATATGCAACCTTAATCCCCTTTAGTTATGTAAAGTAAAATATTCACAAATTGTGATATGACATAGACATATTTGGTGGGAGAAGTGTCATTATTCTGCTTACCACAAACACACATGATAGTATATAAAATGGGAAACATTTGCTCCAAAATTACTTTCCTTGCTAGATTTATTTTATAGCCAAATAAAGTCCCATCTGTGAAATTTTCTTAGCTTTTGTTTTTTGTTCCAATATGATGTGGCATGCCATTTAACTGATATCTATATACATATATATAGGTATATGTACACATACCTATATACCTTTTATCTATTTATATATATTTTATATAAACAAGTATATGAGTATAAATCATATATATATATATATATATAAAACAATTTTACCATGATATATGTAATATTTTATACTTTTGTTTTATTATTTTAAGTTGAAAATATATATTTCTAGAGCCCAAATTCAGCACTGAATTTATTTAGACTCTAGAAATTGTTGCTCTGAATTTCTAAGCATAAGCTATTAGATGATGAATAAAGGGAACAATTTTGAAGTGAAATTCAAATTTTCCTTAATAGACATGGCTCAGGATAGTTACACAGTGTGCACTATTCAGTGAGTTGAAGCATTATAATCCTTCAAAATACAAACTTAGCTTGATATGCTTATTGGCTATCATCACTAGATGATTATTTATATTTGTAGAGATTTCTTTCACACTTAGTAGTTTGAGGCATAGCAAAGAAAAAGTGAACACTTGTTGATTGTTATCAAATGAGGAAATCATTGTAAATATCAGGAACTAGTAAACTGGAAATGTATAGTGTCCTGTTGGACATAATTATTAAGAAATACATTTTGCAGGGAGATAAATTAAATGATAGCAAAGTTATAGTGATCTAATGTTGTTTTATTGCTTTTTCTCCTTTTGGTTCAAATGATTATAGACCTGACATGTAGTTTATCCTTGATGGATGAAAGTAGACAGTAAGGAAAGTGATGAGCTAATAATGGTAAAGTCAGTATTGAATCAGAAATATATCGAGATTCTGAGAGAAATCAAGATATATGCTTCAATCATCAGAGTTTGTCACTACTGAGATTTGTTGGTTGATGAGCTGTCAATGAACCAAAAGAAAAAGGTTTTATAAGAAGAAACTAGACTTGCAAAAAAAGCAGTTTAATACCTAAAAGACTCCATATAAATAGAACTTATAAAGCCAAAATGGCAATAAAGTTTGTAGATCAGAAGGGATAGAGCTTAACTTAATTCAAAAAAAGACAGCCTGTATATTTCCACTTTAGAATCTAAATTTTTTATAATGAATTTTAAATATGATAATGAGTCTAGAAGTTTTTCTCCAAGAAAAGTCATGTATATGCAAAACATGATAAACTACAAGATGTAATTTTGCCCTGAACCAGTACTTTTTAGTATCATTAGTATAAGTATTTTATGTGGTCAATCAATTCTATATTATCCATAGGTCATGAATAATTGAAATTCACAGACTTTCCATGTATTTAACTCTGTTAAAAGTTCTAAACAATGCATCTAGTGAAATTTTCATATGGCTTTGGGTAGGATACTAATTTTTAGAATTTGTCAAAAAAACTTTCCCATGTAATGTTATACTCTAGAAATTGTTGCTCTGAATTTCTAAGCATAAGCTATTAGATGATGAATAAAGGGAACAATTTTGAAGTGAAATTCAAATTTTCCTTAATAGACATGGCTCAGGATAGTTACACAGTGTGCACTATTCAGTGAGTTGAAGCATTATAATCCTTCAAAATACAAACTTAGCTTGATATGCTTATTGGCTATCATCACTAGATGATTATTTATATTTGTAGAGATTTCTTTCACACTTAGTAGTTTGAGGCATAGCAAAGAAAAAGTGAACACTTGTTGATTGTTATCAAATGAGGAAATCATTGTAAATATCAGGAACTAGTAAACTGGAAATGTATAGTGTCCTGTTGGACATAATTATTAAGAAATACATTTTGCAGGGAGATAAATTAAATGATAGCAAAGTTATAGTGATCTAATGTTGTTTTATTGCTTTTTCTCCTTTTGGTTCAAATGATTATAGACCTGACATGTAGTTTATCCTTGATGGATGAAAGTAGACAGTAAGGAAAGTGATGAGCTAATAATGGTAAAGTCAGTATTGAATCAGAAATATATCGAGATTCTGAGAGAAATCAAGATATATGCTTCAATCATCAGAGTTTGTCACTACTGAGATTTGTTGGTTGATGAGCTGTCAATGAACCAAAAGAAAAAGGTTTTATAAGAAGAAACTAGACTTGCAAAAAAAGCAGTTTAATACCTAAAAGACTCCATATAAATAGAACTTATAAAGCCAAAATGGCAATAAAGTTTGTAGATCAGAAGGGATAGAGCTTAACTTAATTCAAAAAAAGACAGCCTGTATATTTCCACTTTAGAATCTAAATTTTTTATAATGAATTTTAAATATGATAATGAGTCTAGAAGTTTTTCTCCAAGAAAAGTCATGTATATGCAAAACATGATAAACTACAAGATGTAATTTTGCCCTGAACCAGTACTTTTTAGTATCATTAGTATAAGTATTTTATGTGGTCAATCAATTCTATATTATCCATAGGTCATGAATAATTGAAATTCACAGACTTTCCATGTATTTAACTCTGTTAAAAGTTCTAAACAATGCATCTAGTGAAATTTTCATATGGCTTTGGGTAGGATACTAATTTTTTTAGAATTTGTCAATAGAGAAATGGATTATAACTTGTCATCCCACAAAACACTAAAAGTAAATCATCCTCAAGACATTAGTCAACTACTAATTCTTGATGTTTCTCTAAAACTCTCCATTATATCTACTGTTTACTTCACTAAAATTTATGATGGCTTCTGATGATTTGTGTCTTTGTTCATAATTATCTGCATCTATCCCCTTTTCTGAAAAATCTCAGAAATCAGGAACAGACCTATTTAAGTCGTATGATTAACTTAGGCTGTGTATTTAGAAGATAGATGGATTTTTGAAGAACAGTCTACACTTGAGATTCTTCAATTTGGGAGACTTACATTTTAGAAAAACTGACCATTGTTCTTTATTGAGTAATTTATCTTGGAGACCACAAGGCCAAGTTCTCTTCTTAAATCCATGCTATTTGACACTTTTCAATACTGGTTCTTAATATTCTGCTCATCTGGGTTCTAAGCCTTGCTCATCACTGTCAAGCCTCATGTTTCACTTGTCTGTTTCAAGAGAAATAATTGATATTTTGGTAGGACCTAGGAGAGGATAGCCACAGGGATATGTTGAATCTGCCATCTTTCCAGCATCATTAGCTAGTGAAATCTGTATAAAGGAATGAGTTCATTGCAATAGTAGTTACTTAAGCTAAACAGAGGATCATCTATTTAAAAATGGAAATTTTTGTTTTGTTTTCCTCTAGAATCAATAAAATCTACTAGCTGAAACTTTAAAGTTTAGAATAAATAGGACATCAGAAAATCAGTCTTTTCATTAGCAATTCCATACATAAAGTATAACTAAAAGTTGATTTATTAAATTGCAGCATTGGTACTTCGGGATATGACCTTAAAGGTATAGTTGCTCGATAAAACTCAATGAAACAATATATTGATATGTGTAATAGAGCGTGATAAAAACTTTCTTGGATTATTTGGCATTTAAAAAAAAGTGTAATGAGCGTTAACCAGTACTTTTTAGTATCATTAGTATAAGTATTTTATGTGGTCAATCAATTCTATATTATCCATAGGTCATGAATAATTGAAATTCACAGACTTTCCATGTATTTAACTCTGTTAAAAGTTCTAAACAATGCATCTAGTGAAATTTTCATATGGCTTTGGGTAGGATACTAATTTTTTTAGAATTTGTCAATAGAGAAATGGATTATAACTTGTCATCCCACAAAACACTAAAAGTAAATCATCCTCAAGACATTAGTCAACTACTAATTCTTGATGTTTCTCTAAAACTCTCCATTATATCTACTGTTTACTTCACTAAAATTTATGATGGCTTCTGATGATTTGTGTCTTTCTTCATAATTATCTGTAGCTTGTCTCGTTTCTGAAAAGGTGCAGAAATCAGGAGCAGACCTATTTAAGTCGTATGATTAACTTAGGCTGTGTATTTAGAAGATAGATGGATTTTTGAAGAACAGTCTACACTTGAGATTCTTCAATTTGGGAGACTTACATTTTAGAAAAACTGACCATTGTTCTTTATTGAGTAATTTATCTTGGAGACCACAAGGCCAAGTTCTCTTCTTAAATCCATGCTATTTGACACTTTTCAATACTGGTTCTTAATATTCTGCTCATCTGGGTTCTAAGCCTTGCTCATCACTGTCAAGCCTCATGTTTCACTTGTCTGTTTCAAGAGAAATAATTGATATTTTGGTAGGACCTAGGAGAGGATAGCCACAGGGATATGTTGAATCTGCCATCTTTCCAGCATCATTAGCTAGTGAAATCTGTATAAAGGAATGAGTTCATTGCAATAGTAGTTACTTAAGCTAAACAGAGGATCATCTATTTAAAAATGGAAATTTTTGATTTGTTTTCCTCTAGAATCAATAAAATCTACTAGCTGAAACTTTAAAGTTTAGAATAAATAGGACATCAGAAAATCAGTCTTTTCATTAGCAATTCCATACATAAAGTATAACTAAAAGTTGATTTATTAAATTGCAGCATTGGTACTTCGGGATATGACCTTAAAGGTATAGTTGCTCGATAAAACTCAATGAAACAATATATTGATATGTGTAATAGAGCGTGATAAAAACTTTCTTGGATTATTTGGCATTTTAAAGAAATAACCCAAGTACAGTGACAGAGTACATGATATTTTGTGAGCTCTCATTTTTTTCTCTTCTATTTCCACCCTCAGTTGCCAACAACTTATTGAGTAACATCTGAATATGTGGTACTATATGAGAGGTGGGGAAGTACCCAAGACTGTTGAGTAGGTTGACAAACAGGAATTAAATTGTTAAAAGTAAAGAGACACAGAATAAAATAAATAAACCAGTTATGACAGTCTGGAATTTCTACCAAAAGTTAAGTTCTGGTATATTCAAGCAGACCACAAAATGATATTTGAAGTAGTTGTAAAAATTTGCTATGAAAAAATACTTCATTAATTTTTGCTAGCATTTATGTGCTTCATCCCCTTGCTCACAACATTAAGGAAGAATTGAAACCAATGCATGATATGAACGTATTGGTCATAAAGGATCTTAAATGCTCTTGTTTGTTTCTCTTTTCTCATTCCCAACACATGTATTATATGTCCAGTTGGAGATGCTTACCAAGTTCACATTCCTCTTGACTATTCTTGAGTATATTGATTACATTTTCCAGTTTCCTGTTTAATTTACATGTGGCTATATTCCTGAGTTCTAGTCAATGATATTAACATGTGCTGTAGAATGAATGTTTCCTCCAAAATTCATATATTAAAACTAATCTCATTGTGACGATATCAGGAAGTGGGCCCTTGAGAGGTAACTAGGTCATGAGTATGTTGGCCTTGTCAGTCAGATTAGTGCCCTTATACGAGAGATCCAAGAGATTTTTCTCCCCTTTTCCACCATGTAGTGTACTTGTTCAGTTGTTTCTGACTCTTTGCAACCCTATAGACTATAACTCGCCACTCTCTTCTGTCCATGGAATTCTCCAGGTAAGAGTACTGGAGTGGGTAGCCATTCCCTTCTCCAGAGGATCTTCCAAACCCAGGGATCGAACCTGGGTCTCCTGCGTTGCAGGCAGATTCCCCATCTGAGCACCAGGGAAGCTATCCCCAGTGAAAAGGCACAAAACAAAGTCAGGTGTCTTTGAGTCAGTAAGTGGGCCCTCACTAGACTGAATCTGCAGGTATTCTGATCTTAGATTTTTCAATCTTCCCAAATAAAAAGATACAGATGTTTGTGGTATATAAGCCATGTATTCTCTATTATTTTGTACAGTGGTCCCAACAGACTAAGACAATGTGTTAACAGAAGTTAAATTTCCTTTTTTAGACATGGATCATATAACCCTCTTGTGTTTTTCGGATGGGCACTACTGCTGAAAAACTTAGTAGCTTAAAATAACCACTTTTATTTTTCCCAAATTGGGAGGTGGGGCCAGAAATTTCAGAAAGGATTAGTTTAGCTATTCTAGCATAGAATCTTTCATGAAATTGCAATGACCTAAAGGCTCCCCTGACCAGAGATGTGAACTCATTCATGTGGTTAGATGTTGATGCTGGCTGTGAGTTAGAAGAGTAAACATCTCCAAGAGTGCACCTTCTCCAAGAGTAAACATCTTGAGTTGTTGTTTGGTGACTCAGTTGTGTCCAACTCTTGGTGACTCCATGGGGTGCAGCAAGCCAAGCTTCCATGTCCTTAACTACTTCCTGCAGTTTGCTCAAACTCATGTCCATTGAGTTGGTGATAACACCCAACTGTTTCAGCCTCTGTTATTCACTTCTCTTCCTGCCTTCAATCTTTTCCAGTATCAGAGTCATTCCCATTGAATCAGCTCTTTGCATTAGGTAGCCGAAGCATTGACACTTCAGCTTCAGCATCAGTCCTTCCAATGAATATTCAGGTTGATTTCTGTTAGCGTTGACTGTTTTAGAACACAGGCAAAGAGATATCTCCTTTTCTGAACCAGCCTTAGAACTCACATAGCATTATGGAACCACACTGGATTGACTGAATTCCATGCAGACTTATGTAGAAGTATATAATACTTCCTATATTTTGATAGAAGTATCAAATAATGTTGGTCCCATTGTTATATATATACACTCTTTTTTTCTTTTCCTTCTAGTCATCTGCATGTTGGTATCTAGCATAACCTGGAAATGGTATGTAGAATTTGGAGAATTCTGTTTTAAGTGTTTGAGGAAATCTATGTGGAAGAAAAATCGCATACTCTTTCATTCTCATAAGAAAGGCATTGTTTAGTCGTCCAGTCATGCCTAACTCTTGTGATCCCTTGGGCTGTTGATCACCAGGCTCCTCTGTCTGTGGGATTTCCCAGGCAAGAATACTGGAGTTGGTTAGCATTTCCTTCTCCAAGGTATCAAACCTGCACTCCTGCATTGGCAGGTGGATTCTTTTTTTGTTGTTGGTGGTGAGGGCACTCAGCCACAATGGAAGCCCAGAGAAATGGGCTTAGCTTACCATTATTTGTAAGATAGGGTACATTCTTTTTTTTTTTTTTAACTTTATTTATTTATCTTTGGGGGGAGTGGGGGGGGAGGGAGGGGGATTGGCGGGCCACTTGTATTGGTCTTTCATTTCTCTATTTTCATCCATCCTTTTTCTTTGGCCTGTGTGGGCCTCCCATTGTGGTGGCCTCTGTTGTCGCAGAGCGCTGGCTCTGTAATTGGACACATCGGTCCAGCCGCTCCATGGCACATGGGATCTTCCCAGGCCAGGGATCAAACTGGCGCCCCTTGCACTGCAAGGCGGTGTCCTTACCCACTGGACCACCAGGGGAAGCCCAAGGGGTACATTCTTATCGTATTCATTAAGACAGCCGTCTCTAACACAGAGACATTTTTAAAATTTTTTCTGCTTGAGAAGTATTCTTCTTAATATTTTTTAAAATTTTGTCATGTTTTATTGGTTTTTTTATTTACTTATTTTCATCCATTTTTATTCTTTGGCCTGTATGGGCCTCCCGTTGCAGTGGCCTCTCTCATTGCAGAGTACTGGCTCTGGACACATGAGCTCCAGGGCACTGACTTGTAATTGGACACATTAGTCTAGCCATTCCATGGCATGTAGGATCTTCCTGGGCCAGAGACTGAACTGGTGCCCCTTGCACTGGAAGGTGGACTCTCTACCCACTGGACCACCAGGGAAGCCTGAGAGAAGTACTCTTTAGTATCACTTTTTCTAATAAAAAGTTTGGGGTTTATAAACAACACATATTTTTTGTGAAATAAAGATTGGTATATATGACATTTTAAAAATGTGTCTATGTGAAAACTATAGCTATTTTCTTAAAATTTAGAGAATAATTAAAATAATTATAACATTAGCTGTTATTAAAATATTGATAATTGATGCTAACTGCAATTAAATGCTATGGAAGTTCTACTCATTTTTTTTTTTTCATTTAGGCAGAGAAAAGTGTTGTTTGTTAAAAAGTATACTTGCTAAACACTCTGTACTTGAATGGCATCAAAAATATGAAACACAGTATCTGTATTTAATAGTACAGTATAAAATTAATTTTGATTCATAATGCAATTTTTCATTTAGTTCTTGACTTTTGGCTGCTTTTGTTTCTGGTTTTGAATTTGTATTTTGGAGTATAGTTTATTAACAATGTTGTGTTGGTTTCAAGTGCACAGCAAAGTGATTCAGTTATACATGTGCATGTATCTATTCTTTTTCAAATGAATATTTTCCCATTTAGGTTATTACAGAGTATTAAGTAGAGTTCCCCAGTCTACCAACTATATTTCTATTCAAAAATGAGTTTATATTAAGTAAGATGCTAAAATTAAGGCAATTTGAAAATCTCCAATTTTACTTCTTGAAGTGTATTTAAACATTTCTGCTTTATTTAAAGAGGGACTATGTGTTAATTTTTAACTTATTTGAGTGTCTTGAGAAAGTTGGTTATTGTCTCAGAAGTATTTCCTTAGCAGAATAAGGATAACTTAATTAATATTTGCATAATTTTTGTGAAGATTAAGATCATTAATGTAAATCATCATGGGTCTAGTACATAGTCAGACCCAATAATTAACAGTCACTTTCTTATGAAAGTTCAACATGATTTGATGTTTACTGAGAACTTAAATTATCCTACAATCCTTTGCATATCTCATACACTGAAATTTAGACAATAACATAAACTAAAAGGCTAATTTAATCATCACTCAAAGATAAGTAAACCAAGTCAAGGAACTTAACTTACTCTTAAAAGTAGTAGAAACATGATTGTAACATAATTTTTCACATAAAGTTGTTTTTTATTTGTGCATTTTAGATATGCTTCCATTTTGTCAGTTGAAAACATTCTTATCTTAAGACTTCTGAAAAAAATAAGCTACCCACTAATCCCACAGCAAAGTGATTCCTTCTTTGTAAAATGGTACATATAGTAAATAATGGTACCTGTCAGTTATTAGAATTCTAATTGTGTGTGTGTGTGTGTGTGTTGTACTTTCTCTGAGATCAGGATTTGTGGTTTATTCTTATTATTTTGGCAACTGTTCTTTCTAGCACATGTGTTTCTTATGGTAAGTATCAATAAATATTTATTACTTACTTTTCTGAAAATATAAATTCAATTTCTGAAAGTAGAGAGCCTAGTGGGGAGACTACACTGTCAGGCAGTTCTAAGATAATGGAAAGACCACTAAATGAATGGTTCCTCTATCTACTTAGAATTAATTTTGATTCATAATGCAATTTTTCATTTAGTTCTTGACTTTTGGCTGCTTTTGTTTCTGGTTTTGAATTTGTATTTTGGAGTATAGTTTATTAACAATGTTGTGTTGGTTTCAAGTGCACAGCAAAGTGATTCAGTTATACATGTGCATGTATCTATTCTTTTTCAAATGAATATTTTCCCATTTAGGTTATTACAGAGTATTAAGTAGAGTTCCCCAGTCTACCAACTATATTTCTATTCAAAATGAGTTTATATTAAGTAAGATGCTAAAATTAAGGCAATTTGAAAATCTCCAATTTTACTTCTTGAAGTGTATTTAAACATTTCTGCTTTATTTAAAGAGGGACTATGTGTTAATTTTTAACTTATTTGAGTGTCTTGAGAAAGTTGGTTATTGTCTCAGAAGTATTTCCTTAGCAGAATAAGGATAACTTAATTAATATTTGCATAATTTTTGTGAAGATTAAGATCATTAATGTAAATCATCATGGGTCTAGTACATAGTCAGACCCAATAATTAACAGTCACTTTCTTATGAAAGTTCAACATGATTTGATGTTTACTGAGAACTTAAATTATCCTACAATCCTTTGCATATCTCATACACTGAAATTTAGACAATAACATAAACTAAAAGGCTAATTTAATCATCACTCAAAGATAAGTAAACCAAGTCAAGGAACTTAACTTACTCTTAAAAGTAGTAGAAACATGATTGTAACATAATTTTTCACATAAAGTTGTTTTTTATTTGTGCATTTTAGATATGCTTCCATTTTGTCAGTTGAAAACATTCTTATCTTAAGACTTCTGAAAAAAATAAGCTACCCACTAATCCCACAGCAAAGTGATTCCTTCTTTGTAAAATGGTACATATAGTAAATAATGGTACCTGTCAGTTATTAGAATTCTAATTGTGTGTGTGTGTGTGTGTGTTGTACTTTCTCTGAGATCAGGATTTGTGGTTTATTCTTATTATTTTGGCAACTGTTCTTTCTAGCACATGTGTTTCTTATGGTAAGTATCAATAAATATTTATTACTTACTTTTCTGAAAATATAAATTCAATTTCTGAAAGTAGAGAGCCTAGTGGGGAGACTACACTGTCAGGCAGTTCTAAGATAATGGAAAGACCACTAAATGAATGGTTCCTCTATCTACTTAGACAAATTCACTGTCATTGTGCTTGTAGTAAATATATCCATGAAAGTTTGGAAGGTACGTATATGCATGAAAGTTCGGAAAGCTTTATTGGTAAACCTTAATTCACAGTGGCTAATCATAATCATTAAATTCTTACTTGTTTGCTGTGTAACATGGATAAAACTTTCTTATCTGTTACAGATAAATGAAAACATTTGCAAATAAATGTAACCAGGGGGATGTCTTAGGACCTCCTTGACTCCCTTATTCCACTTTTCTTCCACATTTAATCCCCCCCAAAGCAAGCACTGGTTAAGCTAGTTATTATTTCTCTATGACAAGGCTAACTAAATCACTGCTGGCAAATAATCCTGTCTTAATGAACTCAGTCATGTCTGATTCTTTGTGACCCCATGGACTGTAGTCTGCCAGGCGGCTCTGTCCATGGGATTCTCCTGGCAAGAATATTGGAGTAGGGTGCTGTTTCATCTTATCGAACCTGCATGTCTTTCATCTCCTGCATTGGCGGTGGATTCTTTACCACTAGTGCCAACTGGAAAGCCCACTATATTGATGGGAAATGTATTTTTTTTCACGTCTTTCCTATATAAATGGGTAACTGAAAAATGAATGGTTCAGTCTTTAACTCTTCTTATTTTTCTTATCAACTTCTTTATAATTCTTTCCTCGTTAAATTAAAAGTCTCAATTTCTGAAGGTTTATATGGCTCTGATGGAAAGAAAATAAGAGACTGTAAGGGATAACTCAGTTAGTTCAAAGATAATTTTCTCATGACTGGCATTTTGTAATTCAAATAGAATTTAACAAGGGAAATAAGTCAATAAGATAGCGTGCGTGCATGCCAAGTCACTTCAGCTGTGTCCAATTTTTTGGGACTCTGTGGACTGTACCTTGACAGGCTCATCTGTTCATGGGATTCTCCAGGCACGAATACTGGAGTGAATTGTCATGCCCTCCTCCAGGGGACCTTCCCGACCCAGGTATTGAACCTGAGTCTCTTATGTCTCCTTCATTGGTAGACAGACTCTTTACCACTAGTGCCACTTGGGAAGCCCAGATAAGAGAGAAGTCAGCATAAATCTATAGTTGATTTAAAACAACACAGCAATGCATAAGGTATTAAACTTATTCTAAATAAAAGTAAATCTGAGTACGTTTACAATGGAGAGAAAGTTCTATTTATTGAACAAAATGACACACATTAATGGTTTATGCATACTATTATATTAAACTAGAATTAATGTAAAATGACAATATATAATATATATAAATCAGCATGCTTTTCAATCTATAATTTTAGAGTAAAATATTCATATTATTCTCTTCTATTTTCTATTTGATGGGAATGCAAAGGATGATCAGTTGTTTTCTTCTATTCAGGGCCATTCAGACATAGTCCTGAATGTAGGTTGTGTGCTTTTTGTTTCAAAAAAAATTGTTTCCTATGATAAGTTGTATTGCAGAATAGAAAGAATGCTATGTAAAATATGTTTAGAAAAGATTGCATATTTTTCCCACTCCCTTAGAGATTAACAAAAGCTCTTCATAATACAGAAAAGCAATGTATTTAATTTTTTTTACCTAGAATTTCCTTAATGTATTTGATTTTTTAAAATCTATTTTATAATATTAAAGCATGTGCAACCATGCTCCTTGACACACACAATTTGAGAATGACAGTTTTAGGCTATCTTTTGGTTTACTCTAATATGGAACATTTGTGTCATCTGTTTTTCTTAACAGTAGAATTTTGAAAGTAAAAGCATTGTTCAGTAGTGTCAACTGAATTTGGCAGCTAGGAGAATATTTTCATGACTTTTGAAGGTTTAATGGAAAGAAAATAAGAGACTGTAAGGATAACTCAGTTAGTTCAAAGATAATTTTCTCATGACTGGCATTTTGTAATTCAAATAGAATTTAACAAGGAAATAAGTCAATAAGATAGCGTGCGTGCATGCCAAGTCACTTCAGCTGTGTCCAATTTTTTGGGACTCTGTGGACTGTACCTTGACAGGCTCATCTGTTCATGGGATTCTCCAGGCACGAATACTGGAGTGAATTGTCATGCCCTCCTCCAGGGGACCTTCCCGACCCAGGTATTGAACCTGAGTCTCTTATGTCTCCTTCATTGGTAGACAGACTCTTTACCACTAGTGCCACTTGGGAAGCCCAGATAAGAGAGAAGTCAGCATAAATCTATAGTTGATTTAAAACAACACAGCAATGCATAAGGTATTAAACTTATTCTAAATAAAAGTAAATCTGAGTACGTTTACAATGGAGAGAAAGTTCTATTTATTGAACAAAATGACACACATTAATGGTTTATGCATACTATTATATTAAACTAGAATTAATGTAAAATGACAATATATAATATATATAAATCAGCATGCTTTTCAATCTATAATTTTAGAGTAAAATATTCATATTATTCTCTTCTATTTTCTATTTGATGGGAATGCAAAGGATGATCAGTTGTTTTCTTCTATTCAGGGCCATTCAGACATAGTCCTGAATGTAGGTTGTGTGCTTTTTGTTTCAAAAAAAATTGTTTCCTATGATAAGTTGTATTGCAGAATAGAAAGAATGCTATGTAAAATATGTTTAGAAAAGATTGCATATTTTTCCCACTCCCTTAGAGATTAACAAAAGCTCTTCATAATACAGAAAAGCAATGTATTTAATTTTTTTTACCTAGAATTTCCTTAATGTATTTGATTTTTTAAAATCTATTTTATAATATTAAAGCATGTGCAACCATGCTCCTTGACACACACAATTTGAGAATGACAGTTTTAGGCTATCTTTTGGTTTACTCTAATATGGAACATTTGTGTCATCTGTTTTTCTTAACAGTAGAATTTTGAAAGTAAAAGCATTGTTCAGTAGTGTCAACTGAATTTGGCAGCTAGGAGAATATTTTCATGACTTTTGAAGATAAGAGCTGAGGTTTGTCTTGGTAAAATTCTAGTTAATCATAATCTCTTAAAACTTCAAAACCGTCAATGAGAGCCAATGAATAGCTTCAGGGATTAAAAACTGAATGCTTTAATGTGTGGGGTCCCATTGGACCCTGTATACTTTTACCTGTTTCCTATCTCTAGATTCAGTGCTCATTGGACTTTGAGGAGAGAGACAGAGAAAGAAAAGAAAGGGGGAGATGATATACATGTATTTGTGAAGTCTGAGATTGGAAAGTTAATTTTCATTACTCCAATTTACAACTGTTAAATCAGTTGTTTAAATTCCATGTGAAAAATGAATACTAAAGGGTTATTTGGGGCTTCCCTGGTGGTCCAGTGGGTAAGGACACCACCTTGCAATGCAAGGGGCGCTGGTTCGATTCCTGGCCTAGGAAGATCCCACATGCCGCGGAGCGGCTGGACCAATGTGTCCAATCACCGAGCCAGAGCTCTGGAGTGCATGCGCCCAGAGCCAGTGCTCTGCAATAGCAGGTGCCACGGCAATGGGAGGCCCACACGGGCCAAAGAACAAAGATGGATGAAACTAGACACATGAAAGACCAGTGGAAGTGGCCTGCCCACCCCCTCCCACCCCCCCCACCAAAATAAATAAATAAATAAATAAATGTTTAAAGGGTCATTTGTTCTGAAACTGTTGATTAGGAGAATAAACTGGATAGATTGATAAAGTCCATTTTAAATGCAAAGTCATATTTAGGTACTTCATTCATGTTGTTTTCAGTTTATAGATCATTTACCTAGGTGGTAGGCTATTATAAATATAGGATAATGGCATTGATGAGGGTGAATGCTTGTGTACATTTTTACACATATGCCTTCATCTCAGTTAGATAATTACATTGTTCCTGTGTTTTAGCCAACTTGGACTTTAAATGGTTATGAACTTGTATCAAGCATGTAATCATATTAGAAATATATATTCTAGTCATCAGAGCCCTCGGGCCAGCAATTTATAGCCTTGCTGTAGGGAGATCTGGCATCCTCTGCGGAGTGGGTCTCCAAGTGTCTCCCTGGGGACTTGCTTGAAATACAGATTCTCAGGCCCCAACCCAGACTCACAGACTGGAGTAGGGCCAGTGAGCTGTTTAACAAGCCCTCCAGGGGATTTTGATGCCTGGCCAAGTTTGAGAAACACTGCTCCTGCATTGCAGAATTTAGGCTACAGTAAGCCATCCATTGTCAAATGAAATAACTTCATGGCTTCATTGTAATCCTGACATTAAACAAAATTTGATGACACAATAAGCTTGAAAACTTTTGAAAAATACTTGTGTTTAAAGAATCCTCCACTAGCCATTCTTAAAAGTGATATTTTTACACCCAGAAGTTTATCAGTAATGTTTCTTACTTCTCTTCTTGAAATCATGTTACAACTGTACAAAGAATACTTACTGATCAGTATTAAAGAGAAATGGAGAGACCAAAATACATATACATACACACACACACACACACACACACACACACACACACACACACATATATATACGTATATATATACATATATGTGTGTGTGTGTGTGTGTGTATGTTCTTGGAAAGAATGTACAGGTAATGTTCCTAAGCATCTCTTTTACAATACTTCTTAGTAAACTATCTTTTGGGACTAGTTATTTGAGGCCATGAGCAAAATATTATTCCACATCTATTGAGTGATGTTTCTGGTGTTCTGAGTGATTTGAGCACTAATTCAACTTTATTACCCAAGACAATTTACATTATCTCTTTGACTCTCTGTTTATATATCAATACATTGGGTTTGATAATAGAGCATACCACATTGCATTGTTATGAATAAATGAGATACTATGCATAAAGATTTTAAAACAGTACATTAAAAAATTAGTGCTCAAATAACTGGTAACTATTTTTATTACAGTCTAAAATATCTTTCCCTCTAGTCCCTTCTTATTCCTTTAAACTGTACAAAGCTGAACTTTTAAAAGTGTTCTAAACTTTGCTGTACATGAGAATCATTGTAAGGACTTGTTAATTAAAAAAAAAAAAAAAACAACTAGATTCCTGAGATCTACCTATATTCTTCCTGAAGTCAAATATTGAAGTGGGGTTGCTTGCTGTGAAGATTTGTATCAAACTTTCATGATGTATCTTAGGCAAGAACTTTTAGTCTCGTTGTATTTTAAATATTTTTTATTGCCAAGTTATGCTCCTATTTCTCCCTCAAATACCTCAAGTCCATTTCCTCACTGTCATATCCCTGATCAACAGTTTTTCTTTTACATGTACTTTTCACTCCTCTACCTTTTCTTTAAATAATTTCACAGCAGTTATAGTTTTAAATTTAAAAAAAAAAACTATTTGTTATATGAAGTACATAAAATAATATATTTACCTATTTATATTCAGTAAATGTTCTCTCTGATCAGTATAAATACAATGAAAATTTCCCCATGTTGTTGGTTGAATCTTACTGCATTTTGCTTCAAATTTTTATGGCTTATGGTGAAGGCTCTATATTCAGAAGTCATCTTAATATTATTTCCCATTATTCTTAGATTTAGATTTTAGCTTTTTTAGCAAAGGAAATCTTTGCTTTTCCTACAGCATAGTTGTACACATTCCCCCAAACTATATATATCTTCTTCCTCTTTTTAATTAATCAAACATATTACCTCTTTAAAAACAAGATTTTTCTTATTGAGATACATGACCTGTAGCATGAAGTTTTATGGAAATAGAAATGAATTAGAGTACTCTTCTTGAGCATGGTGGAAGACATAACTTATACTTTGGTAATATTACTATTAAAAAAAAAAAAGACTGAGGTCTTCCCTCGTGGTCCAGTGGGTAAAGACACCGCCTTCCAGTGCAAGGGGTGCCGGTTCGATCCCTGGCCTGGGAAGATCCCACGTGCCGCGGAGCAGCTGGACCAATGTGTCCAACTACCGAGCTGGAGCTCTGGAGCGCATGCGCCCAGAGCCGGTGCTCTGCAGTGACAGAGGCCACCGTGATGGGAGGCCCACACAGGCCAAAGAACAAAGATGGATGAAAATAGGTAAATGAAAGAACCGATAGAAGTGGCCAGAAAAAAAAAAAAAAAAGATTGAGGGGAACTTCCCTGACGGTCCACTAGTTAAGAATCAGGCTGCCAATGTAGGGGACATGGATTCCATCCCTGGTTCAGGAAGATCCCACATACTATGGAGTAACTAAACCTGTGTGTCACAACTACTGAGTTTGTGTACCTAGCACCTGTACTTTGCAAGAGAAGGCATTGCAATGAGAAGTCCTCTCAATGCATGGAAGAATAATCCTGCTCACTGCAACTAGAAAAAGACCACAGGTGGCCACTAAGACCCAGCACAACCATGATACATAAATAAATATATTTTTTAAAAAGGTTGAGTTGTCATAGTCTATTGGGTAATATTCCCTGTTAATTGTTAACTTAAAAGCATTTAATAGACACCTATAAAATATTGGAATAGCAGTATTATGACTTGGTACTAATCAGAGTAGAATCATTTAAATGAGAATCTTAAAGAAGATTCTGTGACAAGAGATCGTAAGTATAAAAGAACAAAATATATTATATATATATATATATATATATATTCTATTTTTTTCTGAAATATGAAACTTTGATACCTTACAGAAGAGTAGAGTAGAAGGGATATAAAAGACTGGGACAGGTCCAAATTTCAACTTGTATGAATCCTAATCCAAGATTTAGAGCAGATCATGAGGCACTGACTGTAAAGATTTTACTCAGGTAACCCTGTGGCTATGTTATCTGCTGCAAATGAGGCAGGGAATGGTACAGTGAGCCCTGTGACTCAATTAGCCATAAAGTAGAATGTTAATAGTGGTTGCAGATTTAAATAAAATGGAATACCAAGGGTTTTCAGTAGCACCCACCAACACAGTCATGATTTTTCCCCAACAGTGAAAACCACCTGGATTTTTGGTAGGCTTAATTCTTTTGTCTCTTTTTCTCTCTCAGTTCACCCTCAGATAACCTCAAACTAGCACAAAAAATATTATTCAGTTACTAAAAATGTTCAAGTAGTGGGGCTTCCCTGGTGGTCCAGAGGCTAAAGAGTCAGCCGTTCAGTGCACAGGGCAGCGGTTCCATCCCTAGTATGGGAAGATCGCACATGGTGTGGAGCAGCTGGACTGGTGTGTCCAATTACGAGCCAGCGCTCTGGGCGCGTGCACCCAGAGCCGGTGCTCTGCAACAAGAGAGGCCACTGCAATGGGAGGCCCACAAAGAACAGAGATGGATGAAAATAAATAAATGAAAGACCCATAAAAGTGGCCATAAAGGCCTTGACCCAAGAGATCTTGAGCCCCACCCCATAAAAAAAAAAAAAAGTGGCCAGAAAAGAAAGAAAAAGTTCATGTTGTGCATTAAGTTATATTTATTCACTTATTAAATTGTCATTTAAAAGTATTTGGGATATTATTTATATTTTACTATTATAAAAATGACTATGTGAAATGAAATATTTGGGATAGTAAAATCATAAATAATTTGCATAGGAATTGAAAAATTTTTTTGTATACATACAGTTTGTTTTAATTTACTAAAAAGTATTATGACTTGGTACTAATCAGAGTAGAATCATTTAAATGAGAATCTTAAAGAAGATTCTGTGACAAGAGATCGTAAGTATAAAAGAACAAAATATATTATATATATATATATATATATATATTCTATTTTTTTCTGAAATATGAAACTTTGATACCTTACAGAAGAGTAGAGTAGAAGGGATATAAAAGACTGGGACAGGTCCAAATTTCAACTTGTATGAATCCTAATCCAAGATTTAGAGCAGATCATGAGGCACTGACTGTAAAGATTTTACTCAGGTAACCCTGTGGCTATGTTATCTGCTGCAAATGAGGCAGGGAATGGTACAGTGAGCCCTGTGACTCAATTAGCCATAAAGTAGAATGTTAATAGTGGTTGCAGATTTAAATAAAATGGAATACCAAGGGTTTTCAGTAGCACCCACCAACACAGTCATGATTTTTCCCCAACAGTGAAAACCACCTGGATTTTTGGTAGGCTTAATTCTTTTGTCTCTTTTTCTCTCTCAGTTCACCCTCAGATAACCTCAAACTAGCACAAAAAATATTATTCAGTTACTAAAAATGTTCAAGTAGTGGGGCTTCCCTGGTGGTCCAGAGGCTAAAGAGTCAGCCGTTCAGTGCACAGGGCAGCGGTTCCATCCCTAGTATGGGAAGATCGCACATGGTGTGGAGCAGCTGGACTGGTGTGTCCAATTACGAGCCAGCGCTCTGGAGCGCGTGCACCCAGAGCCGGTGCTCTGCAACAAGAGAGGCCACTGCAATGGGAGGCCCACAAAGAACAGAGATGGATGAAAATAAATAAATGAAAGACCCATAAAAGTGGCCATAAAGGCCTTGACCCAAGAGATCTTGAGCCCCACCCCATAAAAAAAAAAAAAAGTGGCCAGAAAAGAAAGAAAAAGTTCATGTTGTGCATTAAGTTATATTTATTCACTTATTAAATTGTCATTTAAAAGTATTTGGGATATTATTTATATTTTACTATTATAAAAATGACTATGTGAAATGAAATATTTGGGATAGTAAAATCATAAATAATTTGCATAGGAATTTAGAAATAACTGTTGGTCTATTTTGTATACATACAGTTTGTTTTTAATTTACTAATCCAATTCATTATATGAGCATTGATTTTCCTAGAGCCTGAGTGTTCTTTTTCTGTTGCTTAAGGCAAGTATACCAGGAGAAAATTGGCATGTTTTTCCTTCTTAAAATGTATTAACATACAGAAAAGAGATTGAGAGGAGACTAAGAAGATTTATGAGACAAGCAAGATGTATTAAAAGATCAGCAGGAGGTAGATACTACTAAAATAAGCCTTTTAATAAAAAGAGATTTCTTAGACTTTTGAGGATTTTGAATCCAGTTCTTTGTGACTCATCCCAGTAATTATTGCAAGGGTAAATTATTGTACCCTAGTATACACAATTGAATTATTCTGGATCAAACATAATATAGAAACTTCTGTGGTACATGTTATACATCTCTAAGTTTTAGGTAAGCTTCTTGTGGTTATATATGTATCTACTATATTACAACTCTCCACAGGTTATGAAACTTCGCCTACAGCTATCATGGGATTATTTACAAAACGTCAAATGGAATAGTAACATTTTGCAATATTACATGCTAAATTTCTTCAGTTGTGTCCCACTCTGTTTGACACTGTAGAGTGTAGCCTTCCAGGCTCCTCTGTCCATAGGATTCTCCAGGCAAGAATACTGGAGTGGGATTTCCCTGGTGGTCCAGTGGGTAAAGACACCACCTTGTAGTGCAAGGAACCCTGGTTCGATCCCTGGAAGATCCCACGTGCCGCAGAGCGGCTGGACCGATGTGTCCAACAATCAAGCGGGAGCTCTGGAGTACATGCACCCAGAGCCGGTGCTCTGCAGCGACAGAGGCCACAGCGATGGGAGGCCCACACAGGCCAAAGAACAAAGATGGAAATAAATGAAAGACCAATTGAAGTGACCAAAAGAAAAAGAAAAAGAATACTGGAGTGAATTGCCATTTCCTTCTCCAGGGGATTTTCCCCAGCCAGGGATTGACCCTGCTTCTCTTACATCTCCTAAATTGACAAGCGGGTTCTTTACTACTAGTACCCACCTGAGAAACCCCAGTATTAGAATATTTATTATACATTAAGGGTATATATTATGTTTTTTATATAATATATGCATATATAATTTATATTAAATTAGCATTAATATTAGCAGTATTGCTCCTGGAAAACAACAATGAATTTCCAGATTATTTTTCACAAATGAGGATTACATTTTAATTTTGCACAATAACAGGAAATAAGTAGTATAATTTAACCCATTCTCAGGTTGTCTTTTCAGGTCTAGTTGAAGACCTGAAAATTGCTCATCCTATAAAATTAGCATATTTTATAGGAAGTTATAATTAGTTTGGGTCATTTAACCAAAAGGCCATACAACAAGGAAGTGTTTATTTTTAATGAAAATATCTTTGGTATTCTTACTAGAGTAATGCACCCTGTTGAAAAACTTTCTAAAAATACAGAAGTCTAGAAATATTGAAAGTAGTAGTTAGTAATCCTCTAGGTTGTGGTGAACAATAATTATTTTATAAATTTTCTCTTAACATCAACAGTAGTCTTACTATACATTATGTCTTAAAATCTGACTTATTCATTTGCTAGTTATAAGGAAAATGTTTATAGATCTGTGTCATGACTCTAATATTTAAAACAGCATATAACTATAGTTTTTTAAATTTCTATTGATAAACGTTAAAGTTCACTTCATGTTTTACTAACACGAGCCATGTTTCTAATCATTTTTTTATCTTGTCCAACACAAGTTAAATTTCAGGGATTAAGTTGGCTTGGAGTATGATGTCTTTACACCATACACTTCACTGTACTTTTGTAGATAGTTCCCCCTGGATATTTTACTATTCTGTAAAGAAATTAATGAAGAATATTTAATATTACTAGCACATAAAAAGTAACTAGTATTTTATAGTTCAATTGATTTTATGTTAGGTCAAAAAATATTAAACATTTAATAAAATAAAGCATACGATCTAATTTGCAGCTTTTTTTTTTCTTGGTGCAGTTATAATTTTGAAGTTTTTTGTGTTTGGCCCACATACATGTTGAACTGTATTCATATATGGTCATGTGGAAGCATACTTGTTGAATTGGTTATAACTGAAGTCACAGACAGTTTTAACATACTTCACATTTTCATCAATTTCAACCTACTCCCTACTTTCAAAATCAGGAGCACATAGATTTTGGGGTCTCATTTGCTTAATCATCTTCACTAGATGTCTAAATACTCTGTATCTCAGTATCTCTTTGAACTATTTGTAACATATATGTCCATAGCATATATATGTTATTGTTGTTTAGTCACTAATTTGTGTATGACCCTTTGTGATTCTATGGACTGCAGATCACCAGGCTACTTTGTTGTTCACAATTTCGGTCGAATACAAATGAAACAATTGAGTTCCCAGGTTTGTGAGAGTTGTCCTCTCAAGGAGTAAGCATCTTTTACTTTGTGGCTGCAGTCAGCATCTGCAGTGATTTTGGAGCGCAAGAAGACAAAAACCGTCATGCCTTCCACTTTTTCCCCTTCTGTTTGAGATGAACTGATGGGACTGAATGCTATGATTTTAGTTTTTATTTTTTCAGTATTGAGTTTTAGCCCAACCTTTTCACTCTCTCTTTCATCTTCATCCAAAAGCTCTTTAGCTGCTCTTCACTTTCTGCCATTAGAGAGGTATTATCTGCATATCTAAGGTTGTTGATATTTCTCCCAGGAACCTTGATTCCAGCTTGTGATGCATCCAGGCCAGTTTTTCATATGTTGCATTCTGCATTTAAGTTAAATAAGCAGGGTGACAGTATACATCTTTGTTGTATGCCTTTCCCAATTTTGCACCAGTCCGTTGTTGCATGTCCAGTTCTAACTGTTGCTTCTTGACTCACATACAGGTTTCTTAAGAGACAGGTAAGGTAGTCCCATCTCTTTAAGAATGTCCCATGGTTTGTTGTGGTCCACACAGTTAAAGGAATCTTCTTCTGTCTAGGGTCACTTACTTTAGACATCTCCTTACTTTATGACAAATTCTTCCATCTCAGGGTTTTGTTGCATGCTGTTTTTTTCACTTGACATCCTCATTCTGCCCACTCTTTATTCTCATATATTTTACTGATGCTTCACGTGCTTAAGTTTCAGTTAAATATTAAGCCCTCAAAGATGACTAATATCCCCTTAAAAAGAGATGGTTTATTTTATTCTACTTTTCTTGACTTTTATCACTGGCTTCCCAGGTGGTGTAGTGGTAAAGAATCTGCCTGCCATTGCAGGAGACACTGGGGATGCTAGTTCAATCCCTGGGCCAGGAAAGTTCCCCTGGGGGAGGAAATGGCAACCCTCTTCAGTATTCTGTCTGGAGAAACCCATCGGCAGAGGAGCCTGGCAGGCTATAGTCAATGGGGTCGCAAAGAGTCAGCCACTTCCCGTTTATTGACTTTAACTCATAACACTCAGGCAATGTATAAACACATTAACTGTGTGATTTTTTTTTTTTTTTTTGAATTACATCCAGGTCTCCCATAACAGACATTCAGTTCTAAAAGGGAATGCACCATGTGATTTGTGCTCACTGCTGCAGGCCTGCAGGCTAGAACAGTCTGCCTGAGAATAGTAAATAAATATTTGTGGAACAAATTAAGTGGTCATTGTAAAGAAGTGCAGAAGGAACTGATAGGTATCATTTAAAAGCATCAATGGTGTGGTCCATTTCACAGGCCTGGATGATGTGTCCATAAGTATTCATCATTTCCAGTATTGAGGAAGTACTACAGCAGGTTAATCAGTTTGAACGCTCAAAAATTAAAGCTTTGGAAGGAAGATTCCATGGAGCAAGTGAAGGAGTCAAAGAGAGGAACTTAAAGAGGAAACAAGTGAGGGAGTTAAAGAGGTAGGTTATTGGGTTCATAAATTAGTGATTTTGAAATTGGGAGAGTTCTTGTTATTGATATATTTCATATGGTATCTGTTCATTTATGTATGAAATGGAACACAAGTTTATTTTCTTGATGAATGGATAGGGAATAATTCCAAGACTACTCGAAAACAGAAAAGTGGAAGGACAGAGTAGGAGGAAGATGACAAGACTTTCAAAAAAGGATATTTCATAGGAAATGTAGTATTTTGAATGTAGGAAGCTAAAACATTTATACACCCTACTCTACACTTCATGATGCACTGGGACTAGACGAATAAGTTTAGAGAAATTATAGTAATAATGACATTAACACTAATTTTATGCTTGAAATTGTGCTAAGAGATTAGTACTTATCTTTTAAATTTACCAGCACTAATGAATTAAGTGTTATCCTTATTTATATTTAAAGTTTATGAGCCAGAGTTTCTTAGATTCTGTTGGCCAAGGTCAAATGGCAAAAAAAATGACAGCCTTGACAGTCAAACACAGAAAGCATGTCTGCAAGCTGGTTTATTTACTTTTATATTGCTCCTGTTAGTCACCATTCCGATCCATTTAATTATCAATATTTGAAATAAATGTACAAATGTAAACTTTACTTATGCAGATATGTAACTAAAATTATAGAGATGTAATCTGTCCTGATTTTATATCGTTACTTCTCAGCATAAGACTTGAAGGAGGCTTGGTACTAAGTTTTCATTATAAGTTTGCTTAATATCCACGTTGGCAGTATAGCTTTTTAGATGGTAAAAGTACAGTTTCATAGACTGATTTGTTTGCTGATCTTGAAAATCCATTAATGACAAATTCTATTAATTACACACACTCAATGAGGAAATATCCAGACACATTTTAATTTTGAAAAATTTAATAAGAATACAATATGATTTCTCATTTTGCCATCTGCATTTAATAAAATTTCCATATTACATAAATCTGTGTATATATATCTATATCTGTCAGTCTATCTAAGGAAATTTAGACTCTGTTTCTTTTCCTTCATTTCCATTCGCACCTTTTGATTTAAGACTCTAAAAAGCCACAAGGACATTGCAAGAGAAATTGTCCTCTTGGTAAACTTACTTTGGAACAGAAGTTAAAATATAGTAAATCTCATGAGAAAGTATGCTTGGTGACATTTACAGCTCAATTTTACTGATTCAGACGGTTTGAATAAGCTTCAGATAAACATCCAAGTTTATCTAGGGTAAGCTTGAATTCTAAAACTTCTAAAGTTCATCATTGATAATTCTACCTTACTGTTTAATATGCTGGCCATTGAATCACTGTGCAAATCCTAGTTTGTCATTGTACCTCATAGTCAAGGATAAATAAGGTCATATATTAGCCACTTTATTAAAAACATGAGATAACTGAAAGGCAAGTTTCTTAAGAACTCAGTGATGAAAAGAAGTGGGAAGATGTCTTAATAATGACTAGGTAGTCATGCAGCTCATCAAGTACATTTCAAAATTATTTATTTGATAAGTTAATAATGATACCAATTAGTTAAATGTAATTTTGTCTACTAAACTGATATTTTCATGTTTACAGACCAACTAAATCAGGAAATCAGGATGTGGGAGAATATATATGCAGAATAATAAAATAATATACACATTAAAAATTAATTTTATACATGCAGATAATTTCAATATGTGTTAAATTAAAACACTTAATGAAACCTTGCTCTAATATAAATGTACATATGCAATGTACACTATCTTTTGCATAAGAATATTTCAGAAAAAGTTTGAGGGTCAATTAAGTTCCAAGAAATTAAATGTTTTTATAAAATCTGAGGTTTATGCCCACCTTTATGGTCTTCACAACTGAACTTATTTGAAACCCACTAAACAAAGAAAAGTCAACTAATAAAGCTGTCTCAAACTTAAGTTCTTAAGCTTTGGTCAGGTTAATGGAAAACAATTTTGTTATCTTTGATTTTCTGTCTTTAAATTTTTATAACAGTAAGGGATAAAAAAATATAACTCATCCACAAAGGTTTCTTAGTCTTTTTTTTCTACTAAGGAAATTTAGACTCTGTTTCTTTTCCTTCATTTCCATTCGCACCTTTTGATTTAAGACTCTAAAAAGCCACAAGGACATTGCAAGAGAAATTGTCCTCTTGGTAAACTTACTTTGGAACAGAAGTTAAAATATAGTAAATCTCATGAGAAAGTATGCTTGGTGACATTTACAGCTCAATTTTACTGATTCAGACGGTTTGAATAAGCTTCAGATAAACATCCAAGTTTATCTAGGGTAAGCTTGAATTCTAAAACTTCTAAAGTTCATCATTGATAATTCTACCTTACTGTTTAATATGCTGGCCATTGAATCACTGTGCAAATCCTAGTTTGTAATTGTACCTCATAGTCAAGGATAAATAAGGTCATATATTAGCCACTTTATTAAAAACATGAGATAACTGAAAGGCAAGTTTCTTAAGAACTCAGTGATGAAAAGAAGTGGGAAGATGTCTTAATAATGACTAGGTAGTCATGCAGCTCATCAAGTACATTTCAAAATTATTTATTTGATAAGTTAATAATGATACCAATTAGTTAAATGTAATTTTGTCTACTAAACTGATATTTTCATGTTTACAGACCAACTAAATCAGGAAATCAGGATGTGGGAGAATATATATGCAGAATAATAAAATAATATACACATTAAAAATTAATTTTATACATGCAGATAATTTCAATATGTGTTAAATTAAAACACTTAATGAAACCTTGCTCTAATATAAATGTACATATGCAATGTACACTATCTTTTGCATAAGAATATTTCAGAAAAAGTTTGAGGGTCAATTAAGTTCCAAGAAATTAAATGTTTTTATAAAATCTGAGGTTTATGCCCACCTTTATGGTCTTCACAACTGAACTTATTTGAAACCCACTAAACAAAGAAAAGTCAACTAATAAAGCTGTCTCAAACTTAAGTTCTTAAGCTTTGGTCAGGTTAATGGAAAACAATTTTGTTATCTTTGATTTTCTGTCTTTAAATTTTTATAACAGTAAGGGATAAAAAAATATAACTCATCCACAAAGGTTTCTTAGTCTTTTTTAATTACATTTTTCTTACATACTAATTAGTCTTCTAAGTTGCTTAGACTAAGCTCAGGAGCACAGAGACAACTTTCTATACCACACTTTTATTAAGCTCAATTCACTGTATGCAATTTTTAAATAGATTTATAGGAATTATCAAGAGAAGAGCAACTTAATGTGTGCATGTTCATGTCTCTTTATTTTCTCTTTGAAAGAAAATCTTAGAATCCTGATATTCTTTTCTTTATAGTATAGCAGACTAACATCTGTGCAATTATATAAACCTGCAAATTACTTTTTTTTCTTGTGAGTTAATTGCTTCAAAATTATAATGGAAAAAGATTTCAAAACCTAAACCCAAAGCAATGCTAGGCAAAATAAAATGGTAAACATTCTGATTAACATATAAAATTTAATGAGTGTGTTTTGGTGGAAAATCTTGAAAATAATGCAAGACTGTTGGCAAATATTTAATTTAATTAATGAATTTCTATAATTGGTAATTGTATTTCACATTAAATGATTATTATTTAACCCACATTCATTTTCTTTTCTGCTTTACATGTGAGAATATCCATTGGAATCAGAAAAAATGGTAAAACTTATAAATTATGTTCCTTCACAGACTAAGAAAACAAATGAAAACAGAATGTTTAAATAAATAGCATTATTATTTTGATATATTTGAAACAGAAAAAAATCAGCAAAAGTAATGGAGTCCATTAGACAAACTATCTCAAGGAACTTTTGCTGTCTGGTCCGTGAATATTAGTTAGGTATCCATAATTTATGATGATTTGACTTACAACATTTCAACTAGTAGAAACTACTTCAAATTTTGAACTTTGATGTTTTCACGGACTAGTGATATGCCCTAGGACACCCTTTCATGATTATGGGCAGTGGCAGTGAGCTGGAGCTCCTGGTCAGCCGCATGATCACAAGGGTAAAACACATTCAGTACCCATATAATCATTTTGTGTTTCACTTTTAGTACAGTATCCATAAGTTGCATGAGATATTCAATACATTTTATGAAATAGGCTTTGTGTTAGATGATTTTGCCTGACTGCAGACTAATAAAAATATTCTAAGCACGTTTAAGGAAGGTTGTTTTATTGTTAGTTGCTAAGTCCTGTCTGACTCTTTCACGACATGGTCTGCCATGGGATTTCAGGAAATACTGGAGTGGCTTGCCCTGTCTAGGGATTCTGTCTTCTAAGTTGCTTAGACTAAGCTCAGGAGCACAGAGACAACTTTCTATACCACACTTTTATTAAGCTCAATTCACTGTATGCAATTTTAAATCGATTTTTAGGAATTATCAAGAGAAGAGCAACTTAATGTGTGCATGTTCATGTCTCTTTATTTTCTCTTTGAAAGAAAATCTTAGAATCCTGATATTCTTTTCTTTATAGTATAGCAGACTAACATCTGTGCAATTATATAAACCTGCAAATTACTTTTTTTTCTTGTGAGTTAATTGCTTCAAAATTATAAGGGAAAAAAGATTTCAAAACCTAAACCCAAAGCAATGCTAGGCAAAATAAAATGGTAAACATTCTGATTAACATATAAAATTTAATGAGTGTGTTTTGGTGGAAAATCTTGAAAATAATGCAAGACTGTTGGCAAATATTTAATTTAATTAATGAATTTCTATAATTGGTAATTGTATTTCACATTAAATGATTATTATTTAACCCACATTCATTTTCTTTTCTGCTTTACATGTGAGAATATCCATTGGAATCAGAAAAATGGTAAAACTTATAAATTATGTTCCTTCACAGACTAAGAAAACAAATGAAAACAGAATGTTTAAATAAATAGCATTATTATTTTGATATATTTGAAACAGAAAAAAATCAGCAAAAGTAATGGAGTCCATTAGACAAACTATCTCAAGGAACTTTTGCTGTCTGGTCCGTGAATATTAGTTAGGTATCCATAATTTATGATGATTTGACTTACAACATTTCAACTAGTAGAAACTACTTCAAATTTTGAACTTTGATGTTTTCACGGACTAGTGATATGCCCTAGGACACCCTTTCATGATTATGGGCAGTGGCAGTGAGCTGGAGCTCCTGGTCAGCCGCATGATCACAAGGGTAAAAACACATTCAGTACCCATATAATCATTTTGTGTTTCACTTTTAGTACAGTATCCATAAGTTGCATGAGATATTCAATACATTTTTATGAAATAGGCTTTGTGTTAGATGATTTTGCCTGACTGCAGACTAATAAAAATATTCTAAGCACGTTTAAGGAAGGTTGTTTTTATTGTTAGTTGCTAAGTCCTGTCTGACTCTTTCACGACATGGTCTGCCATGGGATTTCCCAGGAAATACTGGAGTGGCTTGCCATTTCCTTGTCTAGGGGATCTTCCTGGACCCAGAGATTGAACCCACATCTCCTGCATCAGCAGGCAGATTCTTTACCACTGAGTCAAGGTAGGTTATGCTAAGCCATAATGTTCATTTACTTAGGTGTATTAAATGTATTTTCAACTTACAATGTTTTCAGTTTATTATAGGCTTATAAGGATGCAACCCTGTCAAAAATCAAGGAAGATCTGTATATCTCCTATTGGTTCTGTTTCACTGGAAAATCTTGACTTACATACTATCCATTTACCTTCTTTGATTGTTATAAAGTTAAAGTGATCCAAGATAAAATTAAAGTCATAATGTTATTTTTTTCTTATGTCTGAAATCATGGAAGTATTCATGGTCATCTTTGAATATGTACTAACTTTAAAAAGAATATCCTAAAGCAGAATTATATTTTCTTCTTTTTAAAGGTTGTTTCTGTTTGAAATTCAAGGCTACTGCTATCTATTCATAACATTATAAAATATCTTCATCCTTTCCAGTTGACCTTGCAATATGTCACTTGAGGGTTTGGAGCAAGACATACTAATCCTCCTTTTCATTTTCTGGAAGTGTTTATAGGTAATAGTGCTAATAGCCTCTTCGCTTCATTAAATATTATATTTAATTTTCTCTACAAATTCATGTGATATGAGCCATTAGCTATCTTCTGAGCCTTTCATAATTGGGAGTTCAAACCATCTATAATATGCTAACATGAGTAATTTTCATAAAGCCGTGATCACAATTCAGATTTCCCAATCAGATGAAATAATTACTTTTATGTATTTCATGTTGAAGTAGCATTAGCATTTTTGTTGGTTCTCCTGTTGTATCTTTTTCTCTTAAAGTTTTTTCTATACCGTGAACAGATATTTATACCCCAGAATCATTTTGCAGTACTGAAAAACATCAATTTAGAAGGCATGAAGTATTAGTGTAGATTTTCTGTCTTAACTTTATCTCAAGCAGATATCTAGCTTAAAGGTTTTGGTCAGTTTCTCTGGTTCCTGCATGAACGTTTTGGTTAGCTGGGATTATGAATTCTTTGAAGCAATTTGTTTATTTTAGAGTTATAATTAATAAGTAGTTTTGGTTTTTGTTAACTTGAATCTGTATCATTTTTTTGAAACTGCTTTTGGTTTTTTTGTTTTTATTAATCCTCTAGTTAAAAACTCTGTAACATTTGTTTAAAAGTCTTGTCCCCACCCACAATTGTTTCCTATTCAAAGGATTCACATTTACATGAAATGTTTTGTGCAAATTTATGATTCATCAATTCTTAGTATTTTAGGTAAATTCTTTTTATACCTGCTGTATAAAAAATGTTAAAGAAAAAGTGTGTGCATGCTAAGTTGCTTCAGTCATATCCAACCCTTTCTGACTCCATGGACTATGGCCCACCAGGCTCCTCTGTCCATGGGACCAGGCAAGAATACTAAAGTGGGCTGCCATGCCCCTCCGTGGGATCTTCCTGAACCAGGGATCCAAACCTAGTTTCCTACATTTCCTACATTGCAGGCAGATTCCTTACCTGCTGAGCCACCAGGGAGGCACCAAAGAAATGGTAGATAATTCTTAAACTCTGTCTTCCACAAGCCTTGGGGAAGGTGAAGAGAAAAAGATGCTCACTGATTTTCAATTTCCTTTTTTTTGCAACCCATTACTACATATTAATGATAAGCTTTTTCGGCCATTGTCTTGGGTGCAAAGCATTCAAATACTCTCATAATTTTCCTGTAATTCCAACAGTAAATATTAAAACCTTAATGGTGAGAAAGATTATAAATTATTTTGTTTTTATAAACTGCATTTTCAGTGCTCCCTTCAGCAGCACATATACTAAAATTGGAATGATACAGAGAAGATTAGCATAGCCCCTGTGCAAGGATGACACTCAACTTGTGAAGCATTCTATATATTTAATACATAAATAAAACCAATAAAAGAAGCCAAAAAAATTTTTTAAAAAGCATTTTCAGTATTTTATGTGTACCAAAGACAATTTGATGGATAATGAGGGTTTTAAAATGTGTCTATTTTTAAATCAATTGATATAAGATTAATATACCTTTATAAGGACTATAACTTCTAAATATATACACATATATTTTAGTAGAGTGGTTAAACAATTGGGCTCAACTGAAAACAAACCAATTTGAACTCATACTTTAATATTCATTTGTTGTATCTTTGTTGTATTATTGTATCAGACAGTTTACTTGGGGAATTTTCTTTGGAGCTTATGTTGCTTTACAGGGGAGCTGTCTGGTGAAGAACAGGATGACTCATGAAAAACAAATGGCCTCTGACATCAATTGCCATAGAGCCTGGGTAATTCTGGAGATAATGTCCTATGACCTCAGGATAGGGCTCCTCGCCCATCCCATCAATTTCATGAGTCTCCTACTTTAACTCAAGAGCATTCCTCTCTCCGCTTCCTGAAAAGACTCGAACCTTGTAATGTGTTTTGTGAGAAATTCGTTTAAGTATTCCTGTATGGGCTTGCATTAAACATAAAATTCTTCTAGAGAGAATTACCTTGTTTCCTGGCTTAGAAGTTGCAGTGGTGGTTCTGACAATTGCCAGGCAATGACCACCTGGAACTTGATAAAGAAATTGAGCTTTACAATAGACAATAATAAATTGAGTTTGAATGTCCAGCTGACCCTGAACTACTCCTTATTGAGAACTGAAACTTCGCTCATAGCAATTAAATAAACTTGTCAAAGCTCACTGATTTTCAATTTCCTTTTTTTTGCAACCCATTACTACATATTAATGATAAGCTTTTTCGGCCATTGTCTTGGGTGCAAAGCATTCAAATACTCTCATAATTTTCCTGTAATTCCAACAGTAAATATTAAAACCTTAATGGTGAGAAAGATTATAAATTATTTTGTTTTTATAAACTGCATTTTCAGTGCTCCCTTCAGCAGCACATATACTAAAATTGGAATGATACAGAGAAGATTAGCATAGCCCCTGTGCAAGGATGACACTCAACTTGTGAAGCATTCTATATATTTAATACATAAATAAAAACCAATAAAAGAAGCCAAAAAAATTTTTTAAAAAGCATTTTCAGTATTTTATGTGTACCAAAGACAATTTGATGGATAATGAGGGTTTTAAAATGTGTCTATTTTTAAATCAATTGATATAAGATTAATATACCTTTATAAGGACTATAACTTCTAAATATATACACATATATTTTAGTAGAGTGGTTAAACAATTGGGCTCAACTGAAAACAAACCAATTTGAACTCATACTTTAATATTCATTTGTTGTATCTTTGTTGTATTATTGTATCAGACAGTTTACTTGGGGAATTTTCTTTGGAGCTTATGTTGCTTTACAGGGGAGCTGTCTGGTGAAGAACAGGATGACTCATGAAAAACAAATGGCCTCTGACATCAATTGCCATAGAGCCTGGGTAATTCTGGAGATAATGTCCTATGACCTCAGGATAGGGCTCCTCGCCCATCCCATCAATTTCATGAGTCTCCTACTTTAACTCAAGAGCATTCCTCTCTCCGCTTCCTGAAAAGACTCGAACCTTGTAATGTGTTTTGTGAGAAATTCGTTTAAGTATTCCTGTATGGGCTTGCATTAAACATAAAATTCTTCTAGAGAGAATTACCTTGTTTCCTGGCTTAGAAGTTGCAGTGGTGGTTCTGACAATTGCCAGGCAATGACCACCTGGAACTTGATAAAGAAATTGAGCTTTACAATAGACAATAATAAATTGAGTTTGAATGTCCAGCTGACCCTGAACTACTCCTTATTGAGAACTGAAACTTCGCTCTTAGCAATTAAATAAACTTGTCAAAGTAATTTCAGAAAATATACAACTGGTTTCATTGGTAGAAAAATCTTACATTGTGAAAGATATTTTGATGTGATGAATTTTTGCTTTATTATAGTCTGTGTTAACAGAAAGTAATATAAATATTTAAAAATGATTTATGCTAACAAATCATATAGATTAAAAACTTCATCTATACAATATCATTCTCTTTTCTATTATTCTCCACTAACTCTGTTCCTCAATAACACCTCCCCAAAGTTTAGTGAAAATTGCTAGAAATAAGAATTCTTAGGTGATTTTATGGCCAATTTAATCCTTGACCTCTTCACTTATATTGTCAAAAATGTCAGTTAGTGTCAAAAATATCAGTGGCTTTTTCAAGTTCTCATCTTTTTCAGTAAGTTTGACATAGGTTACTTTACATTGACCTTGAGCCAAACTGCCACATCTTGTGAATATAGGATGATTACCAATATGGCCCATTAAAGCTCTGACAGTGAATAAAACAGAATAGAGTTTATTGAGACAAATGCCTTCAATTTTAAATGTACACACACACACACACACACACACATTTGTAAAAGCATGTGATTACTCTTACCCAAACAACAGCTCCTCAGTCTTATTCTTTGTGAACAAAGAATGTCATCTGCTATATTAGTAAGCAAGGGATGCCATCAAGTCATTGGCAGCTGGAGCTTCCCTGACCCTAACACCCTGAGGGGATTCAGGGAGAAAAGCAAGATACTGACCTCAGATGGCTGGGGTGCATTTCAAAGGAATAATTTCAGTGGCTGCCAACTCTTTATCCTTGCATCTTTCTATTCAAAGACAGGTATTAAATTACTTAACTTGAGATGTTTGTTTTTCTTTAACAGGAAACTTTTGATGTTCCATCTATCTGGCTTTTGTTGCGAAAACTCACCTCCCTTACCTCTTGGGAGCAGTCCCTCAGAGCTATCTCAGGAACTGTCTTCCTCAGCAAATCCATGGAAGAAGACATAATTCTCAATTTTTAGGTTGTGTTTTGTTTTGTTGTCAACACCTCCACTCCAAAAACCTTATATAATACCTTCTTTTTAAAACTTGGCTACAAGATTCAATTATTACATAGTTTTCAACTAAAAAATAAGCTCACAACCTGAAAGAAGAGAGTATTTTAATTCACGAGAATTTTTAGGGTCCTGAGCCAAGGGAACATTTCAGTAGGTCTGAGAAGACAGCTCCAAGGGGCCAGGAGGGGGAGCTATATACAAGTTTGTAAGGGAGCAGGCAGTCTGAGCATCAAGGATTAGGTATCAAAGCTAAAGAATTTAACATTCTACCTGTGGAAAGATGCAAGCCTCTGGGCTCACAGAATTCATTCCTTTCATATGCACCTCAGACATCTGGGGCCAGATCCTTTTCCATTGTTCATCCTAAGGAGTGTGGTAGTGTGACAGAAGGCTGCTTCATTCCTTCTGCCCACCTCCAGCTCCTCGGCAATCCTTGGTGGTGGCATCTACTGGATCACAGACATTGTGTTCTGTTTTCAGTTCAGTTCAGTTCAGTTCAGTTGTGTCCAACACATTGCAACCCCATGGACTGCAGCACTCCAGGGTTCCTTGTCCATGGGAGCATTTATTCACATTTGGAGGCCAGAAATTGCTGATGGCTGATATTTCTTGTTTATTGATATGTCAGGAGATATTTCATTTTACATAGTCCATTACCAATATTAATCATCATATGATTCTATCATAAGTATGTGTCAATTTTATGGTATATGTTATACAATGCACATATATATGAATATATCACATTGTTATTAAAATGATTGCTTTCTCTATTCACTAATTCAATTTTCATAGTCAATATAATATCATCTACTTTCATACAACTTTTATTCTTGAAGATAATTATGAACTTAGTTCAAGAGAACTAAGTTGGTGGTGTTATAAATAAGCTAAAAATCTGACCCTGAGTGATGAAGAGGCCAGAGGAAGTAATAAGATTTAAAGTATCCTAACACAATGAAATATACTAACATCTAGGCTTCCCAGGTGGCACAGTGGTAAAGAATGAACCTTCCAATGTCAAAGAGAGTGGTTTGTTCCCTGGATTGGGAAGTTTCTTTGGAGGAGGAAACGACAACCTATTCCAGTATTCTTGTCTGGGAAATCCCATGGAAAGAGGACCTGGTGGACTACAACTCATGGGGTCACAAATAAGTCAGCTTAATGAGCAAAGGATACAAACACAATAGGTAAAGGAAGTAAAGTCTTGTATGCCTTTATGTTAGAGGTCATTTAAAAGTAAGTCAAGGATCTTGCAAAGATTAGGAACTTGTTTCTCTCATAAAGATCTCTATACGTGATAGATGATAGATGATGGTAAATTACCGTGAAAGGCGTTGGATTCTTAATCTCCAATGGAGAACCATTCACATTGCGATCAAAATACTCGGTGATGGTCACTCAGAGCTTTGTGCAGTGAAAAGTTTATTAAAGTAAGAAAGGATAGGGAAAGGCTTCCAGCATAGACACTGGAAGCGGGGTAGAAGAGTATCCCCCTTTGTCACTTGAAGCATGACAATTTGTATCTTCCAATCTGCTACCAAAACAATAAATCAAAAGAATATCTTAAGGTTGTAAAGGCTCTCTAGGCTCTCACCCACAACATTAGCATGGGGTTAGCTAGGACAGTCTCCAGGCCTCAGGGCTAGGTGAGACATTCTAATGTAAACGCCCAGATTAACATAAGACTAGAAGTTTTCAGTTTCAATACTGAAGATCTTGGCCGTTATTTTTCCTTGTCCTTCCTCTTCTCCTTCTTGTCCTTGGGACCCTCTAAACTTCTTACCAATTCTGCCTATGAACCCCTTTCATTCTGAACCCCTTTCATAATGTTCCTGACATCTTATGGACATAGGTCCAAGGGAAAGGGAGTTGTGGGGAACTGCAAGTAGTAGAAAACTATTGAATGAAGAGTAGAGATGTCTAAATCAAGATTTCCCAATGAGGAAATCTCTGGAAAGAGATGCCTGGTGTATGAATGCAGATACAGGATGAGTATGACTGGCTCAGGAGACAGAGTTTAGTCTTTCACTGCAATTCCCTGAGGCAGTGTAATCCAGTGGCTGTGCCCTAAACTGGTATGAAGAGGACAGCTTCCTCCAGGAGACCTGCCAGGCATAACCTTTGTAATTGCCAACGGCTAGGCCTAGAAATTCAAGTATAGGATTTAAGCCTGGTGTCAGACTTACTGGTATGAGATGCACTTTGCATCTATATTTACATCTGAGAAAAAGGATAATACCAACTTTGTAAATTGAATGTGAGGTTAAAATTAGGTAATGTGTGTAACATTTTTAGCCCTACTATATCCTAAACTATCTCAAATGAAAGTTTAGCTTTTTTCAAAAAAAAATTTTTTGCTTTTTTAAAAATTTTTTAGCAAAGTAGAAGCTGATCCAGGGAAAGGCAAGGATTAAAAACCCATAAAGATCTCTATACGTGATAGATGATAGATGATGGTAAATTACCGTGAAAGGCGTTGGATTCTTAATCTCCAATGGAGAACCATTCACATTGGGATCAAAAGACACGGCGATGGTCATTCAGAGCTTCGTGCAGTGAAAAGTTTATTAAAGAAAGGATAGGGAAAGGCTTCCAGCATAGACACTGGATGGGGGATAGAAGAGTACCCCCACTTTGCCAGTTTAAGCGTGACAATTTGTATCCTCCAGTTACCAAAACAATAAATCAAAAGAATATCTTAAAGTTGTAAAGGCTCTCTAGGCTCTCACCCACAACATTAGCATGGGGTTAGCTAGGACAGTCTCCAGGCCTCAGGGCTAGGTGAGACATTCTAATGTAAACGCCCAGATTAACATAAGACTAGAAGTTTTCAGTTTCAATACTGAAGATCTTGGCCGTTATTTTTCCTTGTCCTTCCTCTTCTCCTTCTTGTCCTTGGGACCCTCTAAACTTCTTACCAATTCTGCCTATGAACCCCTTTCATTCTGAACCCCTTTCATAATGTTCCTGACATCTTATGGACATAGGTCCAAGGGAAAGGGAGTTGTGGGGAACTGCAAGTAGTAGAAAACTATTGAATGAAGAGTAGAGATGTCTAAATCAAGATTTCCCAATGAGGAAATCTCTGGAAAGAGATGCCTGGTGTATGAATGCAGATACAGGATGAGTATGACTGGCTCAGGAGACAGAGTTTAGTCTTTCACTGCAATTCCCTGAGGCAGTGTAATCCAGTGGCTGTGCCCTAAACTGGTATGAAGAGGACAGCTTCCTCCAGGAGACCTGCCAGGCATAACCTTTGTAATTGCCAACGGCTAGGCCTAGAAATTCAAGTATAGGATTTAAGCCTGGTGTCAGACTTACTGGTATGAGATGCACTTTGCATCTATATTTACATCTGAGAAAAAGGATAATACCAACTTTGTAAATTGAATGTGAGGTTAAAATTAGGTAATGTGTGTAACATTTTTAGCCCTACTATATCCTAAACTATCTCAATGAAAGTTAGCTATCACTAGCTTTAATAGCTGACACATTTGGAATATTTCATTAAACATTAAAAGGAGAAAATTTGTAATTGCATGTGAATATTAGAAGAAACAAAACACCTGAAAGTGTTTGAGTACAAAGGTAGTTGAGCTTTGATTGGAGTCACCAGTTTATATCTTAAAATCCTTGTACTCCTTTTATATTTAGACCCAAGCCTAATAGTTAAATTCAATTTTGCATGCTCCTGGTCTTATTTCAGTCTTTTTAATACATATGATTGATTTATTAGACCCACAATCTAGGAATTTATTCAGAAAAATTTTAGAATTTTCATGGTAAAAAGCAAGTAGAGACAGATTATTATTTTCCAGTTTGACTGGTAGCTACCCTTTTAAATCCAAAGCTCCTTATTTGTTCTAAAAGACAAAATATCTTTTTTTCCCACCTGATAACCATCAGGAATAAAGGTATATTTTAGGTAAACAAAGTCTGTGAATAGACCATCTTCTATGTAGTTTTACAGTTCTACCCTTATGAATATAATATAATCATTATACCTTAATATAATGGCATAGCATTTAACATAGAGATAATAAATATAGTAACATAAGAGTTATTTCTCTATAGTACTGGATTTGACAATGTTGATGACAAGCAGGAACATTCAAAAGTTTAGCAAATTACTTCAAAGAAGAGATTTTTCCCACTGCAGACTTAAAATTGATATTAAAAAAAAAATAGTGTTTACCATTATTTTTGCATATATAAACACATAATTTATGTTAAATTGGAAGTCGTTTAAATGGTTAAAATTATATAATATATATTTTATGAGCACATTCTTACGTAAAATGATCATGCTTTTTTTTAAACAGCAGTCAATTAAAACTATCATGAATATTCAATTAGTGGTATAATCATCACAATAAATTACTTCCTGAGATTATGAGCATGATTAGCTTATTGTTTTCTGAAAATTTATTGTGTACGAACATTTCAGAATACCCAATTGAGTTACCAGTGACCCTTATCTCTTGAATCAAATCAGGATGTGTATCTTAGTAAGATGTTGCATTTCTTGCTAGTCAACATTTATCTGAGTAACTGCTGAAATTTAGGAAATAATATAAATTTTCAAACATGACATTCATATGCCTTCCTGGGAACTAGCTACACTATTTGGAATTATTTCATTAAACATTAAAAGGAGAAAATTTGTAATTGCATGTGAATATTAGAAGAAACAAAACACCTGAAAGTGTTTGAGTACAAAGGTAGTTGAGCTTTGATTGAGTCACCAGTTTATATCTTAAAATCCTTGTACTCCTTTTATATTTAGACCCAAGCCTAATAGTTAAATTCAATTTTGCATGCTCCTGGTCTTATTTCAGTCTTTTTAATACATATGATTGATTTATTAGACCCACAATCTAGGAATTTATTCAGAAAAATTTTAGAATTTTCATGGTAAAAAGCAAGTAGAGACAGATTATTATTTTCCAGTTTGACTGGTAGCTACCCTTTTAAATCCAAAGCTCCTTATTTGTTCTAAAAGACAAAATATCTTTTTTTCCCACCTGATAACCATCAGGAATAAAGGTATATTTTAGGTAAACAAAGTCTGTGAATAGACCATCTTCTATGTAGTTTTACAGTTCTACCCTTATGAATATAATATAATCATTATACCTTAATATAATGGCATAGCATTTAACATAGAGATAATAAATATAGTAACATAAGAGTTATTTCTCTATAGTACTGGATTTGACAATGTTGATGACAAGCAGGAACATTCAAAAGTTTAGCAAATTACTTCAAAGAAGAGATTTTTCCCACTGCAGACTTAAAATTGATATTAAAAAAAAAATAGTGTTTACCATTATTTTTGCATATATAAACACATAATTTATGTTAAATTGGAAGTCGTTTAAATGGTTAAAATTATATAATATATATTTTATGAGCACATTCTTACGTAAAATGATCATGCTTTTTTTTAAACAGCAGTCAATTAAAACTATCATGAATATTCAATTAGTGGTATAATCATCACAATAAATTACTTCCTGAGATTATGAGCATGATTAGCTTATTGTTTTCTGAAAATTTATTGTGTACGAACATTTCAGAATACCCAATTGAGTTACCAGTGACCCTTATCTCTTGAATCAAATCAGGATGTGTATCTTAGTAAGATGTTGCATTTCTTGCTAGTCAACATTTATCTGAGTAACTGCTGAAATTTAGGAAATAATATAAATTTTCAAACATGACATTCATATGCCTTCCTGGGAACTAATTACTCAGAAACTAAGAGGATTTTATATCAGTTCAGTCTGTCAGTCATGCCTGACTCTTTGCAACCCCATGGACTGCAGCAAACCAGGCTTCCCTGTCCTTCACTATCTCCCGGAGCTGCTCATGCTCATGTCCATTGAGTCAGTGATGCCATCCAACCATCTCATCCTCTGTCATCCCTTTCTCTTTCTATCTTCTATTTTTACCAGCATCAGGGTCTTTTGCAATGATTTTTCTCTTCACATCAGTTTGCCAACGTATTGGAGCTTCAGATTCAGCTTCAGCAACAGTCCTTCCAATGAATATTCAGGATAGATTTACTTTAGTACTGATCAGAGATCAAAACACCAACATTTGTCAGATCATGGAGAAAGCAAGGAAATTCCAGAAAAACAGTTGTTCTTCCTTACTTGACTAGGCTAAAGCTTTTGACAGTGTGGATCACAAGAAACTGGGAAACTTCTTAAAGAGATGGGAGTACCAGACCACCTTACTTGTCTTTTGATGGAGGTTAAAGAGGAGAATAAAAATCTGGCTTGAATCTCAAAAACTAAGATCATGATATCCAGTCTCAAAAGGTAGAAACAGTGATAAATTTTATTTTCTTGGGCTCCAAAATTACTGCAGACAGTAACTACAGGCATGAAATTAAAAGACATTTGCTCCCTTGAAGAAAAGCTAACTTAGATGTGTATTAAAAAGTAAAGACATCACTTTGCCAACAAAAGTACATATAGTCAAAGCTATGGTTTTCTAGTAGTCATATACAGATTTGAGAGTTGAATCACAAAGAGGGCTGAGCACTGAAGAATTCATGGTTTTGAATTTAACAAATGTTTAAAAAAAGATTCTTAGGCAAAAGGAAATGATAGAGGCTTTCCTGGTGGTCCAGTGGCTAAAAAGTCTGTCTTGCAGTGCAAGGGTCAATGGTAGGATCCCTGGCCTACCCAATTGAGTTACCAGTGACCCTTATCTCTTGAATCAAATCAGGATGTGTATCTTAGTAAGATGTTGCATTTCTTGCTAGTCAACATTTATCTGAGTAACTGCTGAAATTTAGGAAATAATATAAATTTTCAAACATGACATTCATATGCCTTCCTGGGAACTAATTACTCAGAAACTAAGAGGATTTTATATCAGTTCAGTCTGTCAGTCATGCCTGACTCTTTGCAACCCCATGGACTGCAGCAAACCAGGCTTCCCTGTCCTTCACTATCTCCCGGAGCTGCTCATGCTCATGTCCATTGAGTCAGTGATGCCATCCAACCATCTCATCCTCTGTCATCCCTTTCTCTTTCTATCTTCTATTTTTACCAGCATCAGGGTCTTTTGCAATGATTTTTCTCTTCACATCAGTTTGCCAACGTATTGGAGCTTCAGATTCAGCTTCAGCAACAGTCCTTCCAATGAATATTCAGGATAGATTTACTTTAGTACTGATCAGAGATCAAAACACCAACATTTGTCAGATCATGGAGAAAGCAAGGAAATTCCAGAAAAACAGTTGTTCTTCCTTACTTGACTAGGCTAAAGCTTTTGACAGTGTGGATCACAAGAAACTGGGAAACTTCTTAAAGAGATGGGAGTACCAGACCACCTTACTTGTCTTTTGATGGAGGTTAAAGAGGAGAATAAAAATCTGGCTTGAATCTCAAAAACTAAGATCATGATATCCAGTCTCAAAAGGTAGAAACAGTGATAAATTTTATTTTCTTGGGCTCCAAAATTACTGCAGACAGTAACTACAGGCATGAAATTAAAAGACATTTGCTCCCTTGAAGAAAAGCTAACTTAGATGTGTATTAAAAAGTAAAGACATCACTTTGCCAACAAAAGTACATATAGTCAAAGCTATGGTTTTCTAGTAGTCATATACAGATTTGAGAGTTGAATCACAAAGAGGGCTGAGCACTGAAGAATTCATGGTTTTGAATTTAACAAATGTTTAAAAAAAGATTCTTAGGCAAAAGGAAATGATAGAGGCTTTCCTGGTGGTCCAGTGGCTAAAAAGTCTGTCTTGCAGTGCAAGGGTCAATGGTAGGATCCCTGGCCCGGGAAAATGCCATGTGTTATGGAGCAACTGGACCAGTGTGTCCAATTAATAGCCAGTGCTCTGGAGTGCATGCAGCGAGATAGGCCACTGTAATAAGAGGTCCACACATGCCAAAGAATAAAGATGGATGAAAACAAATGATGACTTAGAAGCCAAAAAGAAAAAAAAAGGGCAATGATATCAGATAGAATTAGAGTTTGACAGAAATAAACAATGACTGGACATGTTGAAAAGATATATAAAAGTAAAATAATTGAAAAAATATTAATTAAAATGAATTATAGAATACTCCATTAAAAGGTAACATACTATTATCAAATATTAATAGAGCACTCAATAAATTAAGCCATAAATTAGTTATAAAATATCAATAAATATTACAAATTAAAAAACAATCATATAAAGGTTGTTTCTGTCCATATTATACAAATTATCAAGTCTCTAGAAAAACTGCAGACATTTGAAATGAAAATAAACCTTTACCACCACAACAGTAATTTTTAATTGCAAAATCATGAGGAAATTAGAAATTTTTTTAATGAAAATGAACACATAGCCTATTCAGATTTGGGGATGTAACTAAAAAGTGATTTTCAGGAGCTTAAAATGCCACAAATTATTCTTATCATATGCTTTCAAATTATAAAGGTAATATTATTAAATTCATGGTATAAATGCCATTCTTAGTAAGTCAGAAAAGGTAGAAACAGTGATAAAATTTTTATTTTCTTGGGCTCCAAAATTACTGCAGACAGTAACTACAGGCATGAAATTAAAAGACATTTGCTCCCTTGAAGAAAAGCTAACTTAGATGTGTATTAAAAAGTAAAGACATCACTTTGCCAACAAAAGTACATATAGTCAAAGCTATGGTTTTCTAGTAGTCATATACAGATTTGAGAGTTGAATCACAAAGAGGGCTGAGCACTGAAGAATTCATGGTTTTGAATTTAACAAATGTTTAAAAAAAGATTCTTAGGCAAAAGGAAATGATAGAGGCTTTCCTGGTGGTCCAGTGGCTAAAAAGTCTGTCTTGCAGTGCAAGGGTCAATGGTAGGATCCCTGGCCCGGGAAAATGCCATGTGTTATGGAGCAACTGGACCAGTGTGTCCAATTAATAGCCAGTGCTCTGGAGTGCATGCAGCGAGATAGGCCACTGTAATAAGAGGTCCACACATGCCAAAGAATAAAGATGGATGAAAACAAATGATGACTTAGAAGCCAAAAAGAAAAAAAAAGGGCAATGATATCAGATAGAATTAGAGTTTGACAGAAATAAACAATGACTGGACATGTTGAAAAGATATATAAAAGTAAAATAATTGAAAAAATATTAATTAAAATGAATTATAGAATACTCCATTAAAAGGTAACATACTATTATCAAATATTAATAGAGCACTCAATAAATTAAGCCATAAATTAGTTATAAAATATCAATAAATATTACAAATTAAAAAACAATCATATAAAGGTTGTTTCTGTCCATATTATACAAATTATCAAGTCTCTAGAAAAACTGCAGACATTTGAAATGAAAATAAACCTTTACCACCACAACAGTAATTTTTAATTGCAAAATCATGAGGAAATTAGAAATTTTTTTAATGAAAATGAACACATAGCCTATTCAGATTTGGGGATGTAACTAAAAAGTGATTTTCAGGAGCTTAAAATGCCACAAATTATTCTTATCATATGCTTTCAAATTATAAAGGTAATATTATTAAATTCATGGTATAAATGCCATTCTTAGTAAGTCAGAAAAGGGAAATAAATTAATCTTTTAATAAAAAAAAAAAAAAAACACCTCATATATTAATGGTAGGATACCCTGGAGGAGGCCATGGCAACCCACTCTAGTATTCTTGCCTGGAGAATTCCATGGACAGAAGAGCCTGGCAGTTCATACGGCTGCAAAGAGTTGAACAGGACTGAAAGTGACTTAGCACACACAGAATGAAATAGGAACAATAAATGAAATCAACAAAATCCAGAGCTGCTTCTGTGTAAAATAGCTATAAAATTGATTAAAATTTAAATGGATGGTTAAGTATTTAAGATTTATTTATTTATTTATTTTGGGCGGGGGGTCAGGTTGGGGAGGGAGGGGAGCGGGCAGGCCACTTCTATTGGTCTTTCATTTCTCTATTTTCATCCATCTTTGTTCTTTGGCCTGTGTGGGCCTCCCATCGCGGTGGCATCTGTCGTTGCAGATCACCAGCTCTGGGCGCATGTGCTCCAGAGCTCCGGCTCGGTAATTGGACACATCGGTCCAGCCGCTCCGCGGCACGTGGGATCTTCCCAGGCCAGGGATCGAAGCGGCGCCCCTTGCATTGCAAGGCGGTGTCCTTACCCACTGGACCACCAGCGGAAGCCCGATGGTTAAGTATTTAAAGAGAAGAGAAGCTGAGATTGAGAGAGAATATAAGTTATCAGTATGAGGAATTAAAGACTGAATATCATAACATCATAAGTTTATTATAAGGATAATAAAAAAAAAAAGGTTTGTTTTTCAATAAATATTACAAATTAAAAAAACAATCATATAAAGGTTGTTTCTGTCCATATTATACAAATTATCAAGTCTCTAGAAAAACTGCAGACATTTGAAATGAAAATAAACCTTTACCACCACAACAGTAATTTTTAATTGCAAAATCATGAGGAAATTAGAAATTTTTTTAATGAAAATGAACACATAGCCTATTCAGATTTGGGGATGTAACTAAAAAGTGATTTTCAGGAGCTTAAAATGCCACAAATTATTCTTATCATATGCTTTCAAATTATAAAGGTAATATTATTAAATTCATGGTATAAATGCCATTCTTAGTAAGTCAGAAAAGGGAAATAAATTAATCTTTTAATAAAAATGAAAAAACACCTCATATATTAATGGTAGGATACCCTGGAGGAGGCCATGGCAACCCACTCTAGTATTCTTGCCTGGAGAATTCCATGGACAGAAGAGCCTGGCAGTTCATACGGCTGCAAAGAGTTGAACAGGACTGAAAGTGACTTAGCACACACAGAATGAAATAGGAACAATAAATGAAATCAACAAAATCCAGAGCTGCTTCTGTGTAAAATAGCTATAAAATTGATTAAAATTTAAATGGATGGTTAAGTATTTAAGATTTATTTATTTATTTATTTTGGGCGGGGGGTCAGGTTGGGGAGGGAGGGGAGCGGGCAGGCCACTTCTATTGGTCTTTCATTTCTCTATTTTCATCCATCTTTGTTCTTTGGCCTGTGTGGGCCTCCCATCGCGGTGGCATCTGTCGTTGCAGATCACCAGCTCTGGGCGCATGTGCTCCAGAGCTCCGGCTCGGTAATTGGACACATCGGTCCAGCCGCTCCGCGGCACGTGGGATCTTCCCAGGCCAGGGATCGAAGCGGCGCCCCTTGCATTGCAAGGCGGTGTCCTTACCCACTGGACCACCAGCGGAAGCCCGATGGTTAAGTATTTAAAGAGAAGAGAAGCTGAGATTGAGAGAGAATATAAGTTATCAGTATGAGGAATTAAAGACTGAATATCATAACATCATAAGTTTATTATAAGGATAATAAGGGAACTATATTATTATTTTTATTTTATTTATTATTTTTTTAAAGATTTATTTATTTATTTACGTTGGGCGGAGGTCGGGTTGGGGAGGGAGGGGAGTGGGCGGGCCACCTCTATTGGTCTTTCATTTCTCCATTTTCATTCATCTTCGTTCTTTGGCTCCTGTGGGCCTCCCATCACAGTGGCGTCTGTCGTTGCAGAGTACCGGCTCTGGGCGCATGCGCTCCAGAGCTCCGGCTCAGTGATTGGACACATCAGTCCAGCCGCTCCGCGGCACCTGGAATCTTCCCAGGTCAGGGCTGGAACCGGCGCCCCTTGCACTGCAAGGCGGTGTCCTTAGCCACTGGACCACCAAGGGAAGCCTGGGAACTATATTAATAATAAAATTTAGGTGCTATAATGTTGAAGACTATCAGCAGAAACAAAATGGACCAACATCAAAATTTACCAAAGAGGTGTGAAAAGCTGTATTATTTTCATGATGAAGCTATCCAGGGAAAGTAGAGCATCTACCAAGCAGGTCCAATAAACAGTCTGAGAGAGCAGGGAAAGGAGAGTAACTTGAAATTTTGATTGCTGTTAGATTGTGTGGCTAGGCTGAGGGTTTCTACAAGGCAGAAGACTACAGGTCTGGACCTCCTGGTGTTAAAGAAGGGAGCATTTGGGCTTTCATATCAACTTGTGTTGACATGGAACAGAAAATAAAGAGGGAGGATTGAGTTATATCAGCTATTAACCCAAATTGATATCAGCCTCTCTGTTGCAAATGGGCAATATCCTGGAAAGAAATTAACTCAAGAAGAATGTAACTCAAGAAGAAGTAGGAAGCTTGATTACCATTGTAGCATTCAATTAATTAGATTCCTAATTAAATCTTCCCCACAATGAAAAATTTTGGCAAGGTGGTTTACCTGTCCACCTAGACATTTATTTCCACATATTGATTTATTGTGGAAAGCAAAGGAGTTTATGGTTTCCTTTCAGTGACACCAAAAAGAAAACAATAGGAAAATAGCCATTTAACTGATTTCCTATGTCTCAAATATTGTAAAGAATAATTTGCTCTCCAATTCTTTTATACTATATAGATTGTCAATTGAAACCCAGCAGTCTATATATTGTACATGAAATTTCTAAGTTCAGTGTAAGCCCTTGGTCTGATTACAAACACTGTGGTTTTAATCTACATATGTTTTTAATATCAAAACACATAATCAATTATGGACTATATCTGCTTGTTTCTTTATCAGTCACTACAAGGTGAAAACCTAGGCTTTCGATATTCCATGGTAACTTAATCAGATTCCAGATATCACCATATCAAAACCTGACCTCTTTTGATCAAGAAAATAGAAATCAAGCCAATAGAAATACTGCAATAATCAAAATATTATTATCAGATTAGATCTTGAATATCATTCACTCCAAAGTTTTCAATGTTGTACTTTCAGTTAGGCTTAGGTAAGGATGTTTTTGTTCTGATAATTACAATAGAATTCTAGTTGAAATAAGTTGAAGTCATGTCTGTACTACATTAAATTCTTCACACACACACACCCAAACAGCTAGTCTCAAGTTTTAAAATAACAGAAATAGTGAAAAAGATTTCCTGGAGGGTAAGACTCTGATATGGAATTTGATAAAATTATGAATCTAGGAGAAGGTTTGTGCTTTATTGACCAATATGTCAAATTCACAAGGCAGAAGACTACAGGTCTGGACCTCCTGGTGTTAAAGAAGGGAGCATTTGGGCTTTCATATCAACTTGTGTTGACATGGAACAGAAAATAAAGAGGGAGGATTGAGTTATATCAGCTATTAACCCAAATTGATATCAGCCTCTCTGTTGCAAATGGGCAATATCCTGGAAAGAAATTAACTCAAGAAGAATGTAACTCAAGAAGAAGTAGGAAGCTTGATTACCATTGTAGCATTCAATTAATTAGATTCCTAATTAAATTTTCCCCCACAATGAAAAATTTTGGCAAGGTGGTTTACCTGTCCACCTAGACATTTATTTCCACATATTGATTTATTGTGGAAAGCAAAGGAGTTTATGGTTTCCTTTCAGTGACACCAAAAAGAAAACAATAGGAAAATAGCCATTTAACTGATTTCCTATGTCTCAAATATTGTAAAGAATAATTTGCTCTCCAATTCTTTTATACTATATAGATTGTCAATTGAAACCCAGCAGTCTATATATTGTACATGAAATTTCTAAGTTCAGTGTAAGCCCTTGGTCTGATTACAAACACTGTGGTTTTAATCTACATATGTTTTTAATATCAAAACACATAATCAATTATGGACTATATCTGCTTGTTTCTTTATCAGTCACTACAAGGTGAAAACCTAGGCTTTCGATATTCCATGGTAACTTAATCAGATTCCAGATATCACCATATCAAAACCTGACCTCTTTTGATCAAGAAAATAGAAATCAAGCCAATAGAAATACTGCAATAATCAAAATATTATTATCAGATTAGATCTTGAATATCATTCACTCCAAAGTTTTCAATGTTGTACTTTCAGTTAGGCTTAGGTAAGGATGTTTTTGTTCTGATAATTACAATAGAATTCTAGTTGAAATAAGTTGAAGTCATGTCTGTACTACATTAAATTCTTCACACACACACACCCAAACAGCTAGTCTCAAGTTTTAAAATAACAGAAATAGTGAAAAAGATTTCCTGGAGGGTAAGACTCTGATATGGAATTTGATAAAATTATGAATCTAGGAGAAGGTTTGTGCTTTATTGACCAATATGTCAAATTCACAAAGCAAAGAAAGACAGATAAATAAGCCATCATTAGAGGATTTCCCCAGAATTCAAGAAACACGGTTTGTCCCTGCTAACTACATATATTACAAGAGCTTTATTGAATCTACAGTGATTTTTAAATCATAACAGTGGAGTAGTACAAGAAGTCTAAATTAAGTTCTACACACTCAGTTAAAGAACCAGAGAAATCTAATAATTTTAAAATATTTCCCTGAAAATGTTTACAATTAAGAAGTGGCGGTTAGTGGCCAATTCATGTTGATGTTTGGCAGTAAACAGAACAACTCTGTAAAGTTATTATCCTTCAATTTAAAAAAAAAAAAAGTGGTGGTTAAACTTTAGTTTTCAAGCAATTAAGTTTTCTTAGAGACCCAAGCTCTGACAAAAATAGTGAAAGGATAGAATAAAATAAAGCACTAGTGAATGACTGTGTATAGGGCATTTATAATTTATATAAGATATATATCCTTGGTAAAGTAGGTTCCAGAGATGGAAAGCCAGAATTTAGAGTAGGAAAGGTCAGAGATGTTTTTCTCAAATGGCATGGCTGATAGGAATGAATATGGAACATTTGTCTAGGAGAAGCTGTATTTTTCCCTTTTCCTCATTGAATAGAATACAGTCTGCATAAAGCCTATAGGACTCCTCTGTATTAATTGTGCTCCTTGTATTTGCAGTATAACAGATTATTAGTTTCAGTGGAAATGGCTGGAACACTCTACTCTTTTTTTTTTTCTCTATTGATCTTTCATTTATTTATCTTTGTTCTTTTGGCCTTTGTGGGCCTCTCATCGCAGTGTGCTCTCTCCTTGCAGAGCACTGGCTCCAGGTGCATGCACTCCAGAGCTCCGGCTCGAGTAATTGGACACATAGGTCCAGCCGCTCCGCGGCACGTGGGACCTTCCCAGGCCAGGGATCGAAGCGGCGCCCCTTGCTCTGCAAGGCGGTGTCCTTACCCACTGGACCACCAGGGAAGCCCTGAAACTCTCTACTCTTGATGAAAGCAATCTTATTTTTTTTCTCTAGAGTTTCATTTTGTTAACTCTGTGACTCAGATAAATGTAAAGATTTAATCATGCAGTGTGTCATGGTCAGCACAAGCCTTTGATTTCAATAGTTTTTCAGGGGGGTAAATTAAAAAAAATGTAGACCATAGCAATGATTATTAAGATTTTCTTTTTTTCTTTAAGCAAATTTGTTAAAGTGATAATGTAAATATATATTGAAAACAGTGGAGTAGTACAAGAAGTCTAAATTAAGTTCTACACACTCAGTTAAAGAACCAGAGAAATCTAATAATTTTAAAATATTTCCCTGAAAATGTTTACAATTAAGAAGTGGCGGTTAGTGGCCAATTCATGTTGATGTTTGGCAGTAAACAGAACAACTCTGTAAAGTTATTATCCTTCAATTTAAAAAAAAAAAAAGTGGTGGTTAAACTTTAGTTTTCAAGCAATTAAGTTTTCTTAGAGACCCAAGCTCTGACAAAAATAGTGAAAGGATAGAATAAAATAAAGCACTAGTGAATGACTGTGTATAGGGCATTTATAATTTATATAAGATATATATCCTTGGTAAAGTAGGTTCCAGAGATGGAAAGCCAGAATTTAGAGTAGGAAAGGTCAGAGATGTTTTTCTCAAATGGCATGGCTGATAGGAATGAATATGGAACATTTGTCTAGGAGAAGCTGTATTTTTCCCTTTTCCTCATTGAATAGAATACAGTCTGCATAAAGCCTATAGGACTCCTCTGTATTAATTGTGCTCCTTGTATTTGCAGTATAACAGATTATTAGTTTCAGTGGAAATGGCTGGAACACTCTACTCTTTTTTTTTTTCTCTATTGATCTTTCATTTATTTATCTTTGTTCTTTTGGCCTTTGTGGGCCTCTCATCGCAGTGTGCTCTCTCCTTGCAGAGCACTGGCTCCAGGTGCATGCACTCCAGAGCTCCGGCTCGAGTAATTGGACACATAGGTCCAGCCGCTCCGCGGCACGTGGGACCTTCCCAGGCCAGGGATCGAAGCGGCGCCCCTTGCTCTGCAAGGCGGTGTCCTTACCCACTGGACCACCAGGGAAGCCCTGAAACTCTCTACTCTTGATGAAAGCAATCTTATTTTTTTTCTCTAGAGTTTCATTTTGTTAACTCTGTGACTCAGATAAATGTAAAGATTTAATCATGCAGTGTGTCATGGTCAGCACAAGCCTTTGATTTCAATAGTTTTTCAGGGGGGTAAATTAAAAAAAATGTAGACCATAGCAATGATTATTAAGATCTGTCTTTAAGCATTTGTTATGTGATATTTAACATATTAATAATTTGTATCAAGTTATGTATGTCCCCATTGACAGTTAATGATAATGTGATATATAAATATATTAAATAATGTCAAAACTAGTATCTGAGACTGGATTTTTTCTTATCAATTAAACATTCTATGAGAATAATTATGAATTACACAGCTTTGATTCTAGTATACTTGAGTGTTTCCTGGGGTTTGAGCAGCCTTTGCTATGACCCTGATTTAATAACCATATTGACAAAAAGCTACAGAACTGTTGAAACTAGAAGTAAAGATGACTCTGACAGCGCTTTTAACTCAGTGTGTGATCAAAATTTGAACTATAGCAGGAAGATTTGAAGGAGCAGATTAAACCTAACATTAGGCAACTTTAGCTAAGTAGGGCATTAATAAAATGTATATTCAAATTTTGACAGAAATAATTTTCCAAAGAAACACAATTTACTTTTTCATTCTATGAAACAAATATTTGGGGAAACATGAGTACTGATTTTAACTGCTTTGAAGAAATAGCAGTATTTATTTTTGCTAGGAAGTCTGCTATGTTGAGATTGTATTTAAAGCATTATTAAAGTGTCAAAATTTGAAAGTGAATGTACCAACACAATGTAGCACACTAAAAGGATATTTGTTCCCGAAGAAGGGATATTGTGAATTAATTTATTAGAAGTTGTTAAAACTGGTGTGAAAATCAAAATATGATAAATATGCAACCATGATTATTATTATTAGTGCAGAGGAGGGCCTGGTTAAATTAGTAAACAGAATGCTTTAAATAGATAGCATATTGGTAACAACCTGAAAAAAGATGCTGCTTACTTCTTTTTATTTATTTATTTATTTTTATTTATCCTTTGGGGGGTGGGGTGGGGAGGGAGGGGGACGGGCGGGCCACTTCCATTGGTCTTTCATTTCTCTATATTCATCCGTCTTTGTTCTTTGGCTCCTGTGAGCTTCCCATCACGGTGGCCTCTGTCATCGCAGAGCGCCAGCTCTGGGCGCATGCACCCCAGAGCTCCAGCTCGGTATTGGACACATCAGTCCAGCCGCTCCGCAGGACGTGGGATCTTCCCAGGCCAGAGATCGAACAGGCGCCCCTTGCACTGCAAGGCGGTGTCCTTACCCACTGGACCACCAGGGGAAGCCCTCTTTTTTTATTTATGAACAAACTGATTAGGTAAAAAGGATAGATTTCATATTAAGTAATGATTTTTTAAAAAAATGGATCTAAGTATTGTAAGAATTGCAAAGACACGAGGGACTGCAAGACACGAGGGAAGGAGTTTATTTGGGAAGAGTTCCCAGGTGAGATCCACAGTTCCAAGAGATGGGCCGGGGAAACAACGCCCCAGAGATGGGACAAGGAGGTTTTATTTGGGAGGAGAAGGGGAAAGAAAGAAAGGGGAAGGGGTTTCTTAGAGCAGGAGCAGAAACAAAGTCTTTGTCTAAACTAAGCGGGAAATTAGTGATGAGTCTGCTGTCCTTGAGTTGTCTGTGAGCATGGGGGTGTGCAGTTCTTGTCACTTTCCAGACTTAGTGGAGAATCTTTATGGCTAGAGCGAGCTCTTTATCGCTGGCCTTGAGAGATTCCCAGGTACCAGCAGACCAGCAACCAGCCCTATAATGCTGACCCTTCAGGGTCAGGGAGTTCACAGCTGCCTTATTAACCCCTTAATAGCCTACCAGCCTAACAAGTATGCTAAACAATCTTATATTAAATAATGGATTCCATTAATGTTTCACATTCACTTAGCGTACACATGCTATGTATGTTAGACATTTTACTAAGTACTAAAACAAGAGGAGTAGAAGAGTTTCTTTACTTAAGATGTTGATTTTGGTAGGGAAGGTAAGCCTCAATCATATAAATAAGTATGTATCTCTATACTAATATGATTAGTTCAGAATTAAATATTTGGATTTTTATAAATATTTGCATCATGGAAAAGTATACCAAAATAAATGACCTCTGATTAACACACTGCAACTTTGCTTGCAATTTTTTTTGACCCATTTAATGTCTCTTACATGTATCTCTTTGCTCTGTCACTCCATGAACCACAGCATGCCAGACTTCCTTGCCCTTCACTATCTCCCAGAGTTTGCTCAAACTCATATCCATTGAGTGATGGATGCCATCCAACCATCTGATCCTCTGTCACCCCCTTCTTTTACCCTCAAATCTTTCCAAGCATCAGGGTCTTTTCCAGTGACTCTGCTCTTCCCAGCAGGTGGCCAAAGTTTTGAATCTTTAACTTCAGCATCAGTTCTTCCAATGAATATTCACGGTTACTTTCCTTTAGGACTGACTTGTTTGATCTCCTTGCTATCCAAGGGACTCTAAAGAGCCTTCTCCAAAACCACAGTTCGAAAGCATCAACTATTCAGTATTCAGCCTTCTTTATGGTTCAACATAAATCTATACAGTACTACTGGAAAAATCATAGCTTTGACTTACACAGACCTTTGTCCTCAAAGTGATGTATGCTTCTTAATGCACTGTCCAGGTTTGTCACATTTATTTCTTCCAAGGACCAAGCATCATTTAATTTTTTGGCTGTGGTCATTGACCACAGTGCTTTTGGAGTTCAAGAAAATGAAATCTGACACGGTTTCCACTTTTTCCCCATTCATTTGCTGTGAGGAGACAGGGTGGGATGCCATGATCTTAGTTTTTTGAATGTTGAGTTTTAAGCCAATGTTTTCACTTTTCTCTTTCACCTTCATCAGATACTTCTTAGTCCTCTTCACTTAATGCCATTAAGGTGTTACATCCACATGTCTGAAGTTGTGGATATTTCTCCTGTCAATCTTTTTTTTTTTTTGCCACTTCTACTGATCTTTCATTTATTTATCTTTGTTCTTTGGCCTGTGTGAGATTCCCATCACAGTAGCCTCTTTCATCGCAGAGCATCTGCTCTGGGTGCATGTGCGCCAGAGCTCCAGCTCGGTAGTTGGACACATCTGTCCAACTGCTCCCTGGCACATGGGATCTTCCCAAGCCAGGGATTGAACTGATGCCCCTTGCACTGCAAGGTGGGCTCTACCCATTGGACTACCAAGGAAGAACTCTCCTGTCAATCTTGATTCCAGCTTTTGAGTTATCCAGCCCAATAATGATTTTAAGTTTAGTCACTGCATATGTTGTAGTGATTCAACCAAGTATATCCAGTTTAGGAAAAGAGAAATAAATTTGAAATAATACTTCTTATTCAAATGAAGCCAGACTTCATTTTAAATGATTGCTTAATATATACATTTTAATATAGGCCTCCTGGAGGGCTTCAATTTAGTTCTTTCATCACCTTCTTGTGGAGTGCATTTTATTTTCATCTATTTTTGGTACTTATTTTAATTGTATCAGTAGCCTATGTTTTAACTGGGGTCACATGAGAACATGTTGTAATCTCCTGTGAAACTTGCTCTCTATTTTATAATGATTTGATGGATTAAATAGCTAAGTGCTCTTTTTAAAATTTTTATTTATTTGGTTGCATGGAGTCTTAGTCATGTCATGCAAGATTTTTTTTTTTAAGTAGTAGCATTTGAGATCTAATTTCCTTACCAGGAATTGAACTCAGGCCCCCTGCTTTGGGAATGTGGCATTTTAGCCACTGCACCACCAGGGAAGTCCTGAAAAGTGCTATTGAAAATGGAAAAACTCACATCAGGGTATAAAATTATTAAAATACCAGATTTACTGATGTCCTATTTGTCAAAGCTATGGTTTTCTAGTAGTCCTGTATGGATGTATGTTGGACCATAAAGAAGGCTGAGCAGTGAAGAATTGATGCCTTTGAATTATGGTATTGGAAAAAAAATCTCAAGAATCCCTTGGACTGCAAAGATATCAAGCCAATCAGTCCTAAAGAAAATCAACCCTGGATATTTATTGGAAAGACTGATGCTGAAGTTGAAGCTCTGATATTTTGGCCACCTGATACAAAAGACAACTCATTGGAAAAGACCCTAATGTTGGGGAAAATGCAAAGCAAAAGGAGTTCTTTGGCCTGTGTGAGATTCCCATCACAGTAGCCTCTTTCATCGCAGAGCATCTGCTCTGGGTGCATGTGCGCCAGAGCTCCAGCTCGGTAGTTGGACACATCTGTCCAACCGCGCCCTGGCACATGGGATCTTCCCAAGCCAGGGATTGAACTGATGCCCCTTGCACTGCAAGGTGGGCTCTACCCATTGGACTACCAAGGAAGAACTCTCCTGTCAATCTTGATTCCAGCTTTTGAGTTATCCAGCCCAATAATGATTTTAAGTTTAGTCACTGCATATGTTGTAGTGATTCAACCAAGTATATCCAGTTTAGGAAAAGAGAAATAAATTTGAAATAATACTTCTTATTCAAATGAAGCCAGACTTCATTTTAAATGATTGCTTAATATATACATTTTAATATAGGCCTCCTGGAGGGCTTCAATTTAGTTCTTTCATCACCTTCTTGTGGAGTGCATTTTATTTTCATCTATTTTTGGTACTTATTTTAATTGTATCAGTAGCCTATGTTTTAACTGGGGTCACATGAGAACATGTTGTAATCTCCTGTGAAACTTGCTCTCTATTTTATAATGATTTGATGGATTAAATAGCTAAGTGCTCTTTTTAAAATTTTTATTTATTTGGTTGCATGGAGTCTTAGTCATGTCATGCAAGATTTTTTTTTTTAAGTAGTAGCATTTGAGATCTAATTTCCTTACCAGGAATTGAACTCAGGCCCCCTGCTTTGGGAATGTGGCATTTTAGCCACTGCACCACCAGGGAAGTCCTGAAAAGTGCTATTGAAAATGGAAAAACTCACATCAGGGTATAAAATTATTAAAATACCAGATTTACTGATGTCCTATTTGTCAAAGCTATGGTTTTTCTAGTAGTCCTGTATGGATGTATGTTGGACCATAAAGAAGGCTGAGCAGTGAAGAATTGATGCCTTTGAATTATGGTATTGGAAAAAAAATCTCAAGAATCCCTTGGACTGCAAAGATATCAAGCCAATCAGTCCTAAAGAAAATCAACCCTGGATATTTATTGGAAAGACTGATGCTGAAGTTGAAGCTCTGATATTTTGGCCACCTGATACAAAAAGACAACTCATTGGAAAAGACCCTAATGTTGGGGAAAATGCAAAGCAAAAGGAGAAGGAAATGACAGAGAACGAGATGGTCGTACAGTATCACTGAGTCAATGGAGATGAGTTTGAGCAGGCTCCAGGAGATGGTGAAGAATATGAAATCCTGTTGTGGTGCAGTCCATGGGGTCACAGAGACATGACTAAGTGACTGAACTGATTTGCAATATTATTCAGATGCTAAAAAAAATAACAATTTTTCTTCCTTTTTTAAAAATTCTAAGCATTGTTGATTTATTTTGTACCACTTCATTAAATAATAATTATTGTTTAAACTTGATATGAATTTATCAAAGCCAAAATCAAAATAAATATACCAGTGTCAGCCAAATACTAATATATTTGAGCCCTTTTAACATTTTAAGAAGTTTTGACTTTACTAAGGTTGGCATCTGATTCAGAGGCTAGCATCATAACCATAACAATTTTGGATCAGGATCACTTTCTTCTTTTTAGCATTAAAACGAGGGGGTTGGAGGATGTAGGCTATATATTTGGAAAATCTAAGCTTCCTCTCTCTTAGTCTTCAAGGTTGATTCTGACTCTGCTTTTGCTTTTTCAAACTATGTGATAAAATATTGCAACAGATACTCTATAATTCTTTTTTTTTCCTTTTAAGCTGTTTATCTTCTAAATTTCTAGAATTTCTTTGGCGTAACATATATTTAAATATATATATATATATATATATATATATATATATATATATAGTATTTTAAAATCTAAAATACACTCACATTTTTCAATAGTGACAAGACATTTATTACTGTTTAGTAATTAAGTTGTATCCAATTCTTGCAACTGCATGGACTGTAGCCCTCCAGGCTCTTCTGAGCATGGGATTTTCCAGGCAAGAATAATGGAGTCAGTTGCCATGCCCTTCTCCAGGGGATCTTTCTGAACTAGGAATCAAATCCATGTCACCTGCATTGGCAGGTAGATTCTTTAACATTGACCCAGCCATCTGGGAATTTCAGTGACAAAACATTCTCTTATTATATCCCATATCAAGTTTTTATGGCTCAAATTAAACTTGAAGCAGGGTATATTACTTCTTGATACACAAACTATTTGTTTGGCTTTCTTAATACAAACCCACAGTCAACACGTTTATCAGGAGAGGAATAGTAAGAACATTTGTTAGGTTTGTACCTGTATATAGTAAGTAGAAAAATATTAGACTTACAGGACAGAACAAGATACATATAAAAATTAAAATGTCTTACACTGTGTTCTAGTCTGTTTTGGCTGCTATGATGAAAATATCACAGACTGGGGTAACTTATAAACAACATAAATTTATTTCATATACTTCTGTAGACTGGTAATTCCAAGATCAAGGTGCCAGCAACTATGCTTGGTGGCATACATGAGGCTCTCCCTTCGTTTATGCATAGTCTTCTTGCTGTGTCTTCATATGGTAAAAGGGCCAAGGAACTCTTGGGCATTTCTTTTCTAAGAGGCTCTTTAGAGACTCTTCTGATTTCATTCAACATGATGATGTGTATAAGCTACATATAACAAACAATTTTGGATCAGGATCACTTTCTTCTTTTAGCATTAAAACGAGGGGGTTGGAGGATGTAGGCTATATATTTGGAAAATCTAAGCTTCCTCTCTCTTAGTCTTCAAGGTTGATTCTGACTCTGCTTTTGCTTTTTCAAACTATGTGATAAAATATTGCAACAGATACTCTATAATTCTTTTTTTTTCCTTTTAAGCTGTTTATCTTCTAAATTTCTAGAATTTCTTTGGCGTAACATATATTTAAATATATATATATATATATATATATATATATATATATATAGTATTTTAAAATCTAAAATACACTCACATTTTTCAATAGTGACAAGACATTTATTACTGTTTAGTAATTAAGTTGTATCCAATTCTTGCAACTGCATGGACTGTAGCCCTCCAGGCTCTTCTGAGCATGGGATTTTCCAGGCAAGAATAATGGAGTCAGTTGCCATGCCCTTCTCCAGGGGATCTTTCTGAACTAGGAATCAAATCCATGTCACCTGCATTGGCAGGTAGATTCTTTAACATTGACCCAGCCATCTGGGAATTTCAGTGACAAAACATTCTCTTATTATATCCCATATCAAGTTTTTATGGCTCGAAATTAAACTTGAAGCAGGGTATATTACTTCTTGATACACAAACTATTTGTTTGGCTTTCTTAATACAAACCCACAGTCAACACGTTTATCAGGAGAGGAATAGTAAGAACATTTGTTAGGTTTGTACCTGTATATAGTAAGTAGAAAAATATTAGACTTACAGGACAGAACAAGATACATATAAAAATTAAAATGTCTTACACTGTGTTCTAGTCTGTTTTGGCTGCTATGATGAAAATATCACAGACTGGGGTAACTTATAAACAACATAAATTTATTTCATATACTTCTGTAGACTGGTAATTCCAAGATCAAGGTGCCAGCAACTATGCTTGGTGGCATACATGAGGCTCTCCCTTCGTTTATGCATAGTCTTCTTGCTGTGTCTTCATATGGAAAAAGGGGGCCAAGGAACTCTTGGGCATTTCTTTTCTAAGAGGCTCTTTAGAGACTCTTCTGATTTCATTCAACATGATGATGTGTAGAGATGGAGTCCCATGACCTAATCATCTCTAAATATCATCACGTTGGACATTAGATTTCAACATATGAATTTGATCAATTGGGGGGTGGACACAAAAAAATCAGTCTTTAGCATAGTGATTAAAGAATCACATATGATATCTCTTCCATACCAATGCACAGAATAGAATGTAATGCAGACAAAAAGAAATACTGGAAAGTTTAAAGTCTGGATTTTAGTCCACTGTCTTCACATGTTGCTCTCATTTTGGTGTGGCCATGTTGTACAGCCTATAACCACAAAGTCCTCATTTAGAAACTAGCCCTGGGATTGATCCTTATGGCCCCATCAAACCTTAAGATTTTTTTTTTGTCAGACTAACAATAGATCAATGTAACATGAAACATGAATAGTTAAAATAATATGAAAAATTGCGATGATATGTAAACAGATACACAGATCCATGGATTGTTCCCATAAAAAATGATTCACAAATTTTTCATTTTAATTGCACTTACAAGACCCTTATCTAAAAACATATATATTGTTTATTTTGCAGTCTTGGGAGAAATTAACAAAGCTTGAGTGCTACACGTGTTGATAAATTTATAATATGTTAAAAATCATGTTTTGATTTGTCAATTAGTTTCTTTGTGTGTGCATGGAATGAACCTGTAGTGGTATTTTTTTTTTCAAGTTTTCCTTCCAAGCTACGATTATCTACAAATCTGTGATCAAATTTAATACAAACCCACAGTTTATCAGAGAGGAATAGTAAGAACATTTGTTAGGTTTGTACCTGTATATAGTAAGTAGAAAAATATTAGACTTACAGGACAGAACAAGATACATATAAAAATTAAAATGTCTTACACTGTGTTCTAGTCTGTTTTGGCTGCTATGATGAAAATATCACAGACTGGGGTAACTTATAAACAACATAAATTTATTTCATATACTTCTGTAGACTGGTAATTCCAAGATCAAGGTGCCAGCAACTATGCTTGGTGGCATACATGAGGCTCTCCCTTCGTTTATGCATAGTCTTCTTGCTGTGTCTTCATATGGTAAAAGGGGCCAAGGAACTCTTGGGCATTTCTTTTCTAAGAGGCTCTTTAGAGACTCTTCTGATTTCATTCAACATGATGATGTGTAGAGATGGAGTCCCATGACCTAATCATCTCTAAATATCATCACGTTGGACATTAGATTTCAACATATGAATTTGATCAATTGGGGGGTGGACACAAAAAAATCAGTCTTTAGCATAGTGATTAAAGAATCACATATGATATCTCTTCCATACCAATGCACAGAATAGAATGTAATGCAGACAAAAAGAAATACTGGAAAGTTTAAAGTCTGGATTTTAGTCCACTGTCTTCACATGTTGCTCTCATTTTGGTGTGGCCATGTTGTACAGCCTATAACCACAAAGTCCTCATTTAGAAACTAGCCCTGGGATTGATCCTTATGGCCCCATCAAACCTTAAGATTTTTTTTTTGTCAGACTAACAATAGATCAATGTAACATGAAACATGAATAGTTAAAATAATATGAAAAATTGCGATGATATGTAAACAGATACACAGATCCATGGATTGTTCCCATAAAAAATGATTCACAAATTTTTCATTTTAATTGCACTTACAAGACCCTTATCTAAAAACATATATATTGTTTATTTTGCAGTCTTGGGAGAAATTAACAAAGCTTGAGTGCTACACGTGTTGATAAATTTATAATATGTTAAAAATCATGTTTTGATTTGTCAATTAGTTTCTTTGTGTGTGCATGGAATGAACCTGTAGTGGTATTTTTTTTTTCAAGTTTTCCTTCCAAGCTACGATTATCTACAAATACATGTGCATACATGCCTAATCTTTGTATTTCCAATAGTGATTATAAAGAATTTAAAAAGTAAATCCTTTTACAGTCTCTCATGCAGTGAATATGTGCTAGAGCAGCTTATTATTGTAAGAGAAAGGAGGTATCACATTGAGGTTCCATTAATTACATACTGCGTTGAAACACTGATACAAAAGAAGGACATGGATAAACAAATAGCGTGTTTTACTACTAAAATGCCAGTAGTACTGAAGAACATTAGATAATATGGTTAGATATAATAAGCTAATTTCCAACTTAGTAAAGTTTTGATGAAAACTAGGGATAGTTGCTCAGATAAGCCAGATGAGGAATGAAGAGCACAATTGAGCACATTAATCCATTTCATTCCATTCAGGAATTTGAACATTTTATGATAAATCAGAATAAAGACAAATGTTGAAAACCATATTCCTTTCAATCAAAAACAGGATTAGGGACAGACACTGAAATGAGAGAGAGCTGAATTTAAACATGCTAGCTTCTAAACTTTTGGAGCCCTGTGAGAATGAAGTTTTATTCATAAGAAGCACTCGCTCTGCATAATTCCTGCAGAATGTAACTTATTAGTCATCACTTCTTTCTTTTGTCTTCTGATAGATAATTAAGTGCCCAGGGACTACAAGTGATATTATTATTAACTCTTTGAGAAAAGCCACTGAGTCTTCTGAACAGTGGCAAAATCCATAAAGCACTCAGGTGGATTTTCACATCACTGGAAATTCATCAATCAAGGATGGTAGTCCTATTAAACAGGTGCCTGACATGAAAAATGTTTATTGCTTCCTAATATGCCAATTCCTTTTAACAGCTTACTGAATGTCCCTTCCACTAGGAAGGTCTGTGTGTAAGACTAATACTGTTGTCAGAAAGCTCATATATTTTGCAGTCTTGGGAGAAATTAACAAAGCTTGAGTGCTACGTGTTGATAAATTTATAATATGTTAAAAATCATGTTTTGATTTGTCAATTAGTTTCTTTGTGTGTGCATGGAATGAACCTGTAGTGGTATTTTTTTTTTCAAGTTTTCCTTCCAAGCTACGATTATCTACAAATACATGTGCATACATGCCTAATCTTTGTATTTCCAATAGTGATTATAAAGAATTTAAAAAGTAAATCCTTTTACAGTCTCTCATGCAGTGAATATGTGCTAGAGCAGCTTATTATTGTAAGAGAAAGGAGGTATCACATTGAGGTTCCATTAATTACATACTGCGTTGAAACACTGATACAAAAGAAGGACATGGATAAACAAATAGCGTGTTTTACTACTAAAATGCCAGTAGTACTGAAGAACATTAGATAATATGGTTAGATATAATAAGCTAATTTCCAACTTAGTAAAGTTTTGATGAAAACTGGGGATAGTTGCTCAGATAAGCCAGATGAGGAATGAAGAGCACAATTGAGCACATTAATCCATTTCATTCCATTCAGGAATTTGAACATTTTATGATAAATCAGAATAAAGACAAATGTTGAAAACCATATTCCTTTCAATCAAAAACAGGATTAGGGACAGACACTGAAATGAGAGAGAGCTGAATTTAAACATGCTAGCTTCTAAACTTTTGGAGCCCTGTGAGAATGAAGTTTTATTCATAAGAAGCACTCGCTCTGCATAATTCCTGCAGAATGTAACTTATTAGTCATCACTTCTTTCTTTTGTCTTCTGATAGATAATTAAGTGCCCAGGGACTACAAGTGATATTATTATTAACTCTTTGAGAAAAGCCACTGAGTCTTCTGAACAGTGGCAAAATCCATAAAGCACTCAGGTGGATTTTCACATCACTGGAAATTCATCAATCAAGGATGGTAGTCCTATTAAACAGGTGCCTGACATGAAAAATGTTTATTGCTTCCTAATATGCCAATTCCTTTTAACAGCTTACTGAATGTCCCTTCCACTAGGAAGGTCTGTGTGTAAGACTAATACTGTTGTCAGAAAGCTCATATATTTCAGTACTGCGTTTTTTTATATTTTATTTTGCTTTTACATTGTTTTGTTGTTTACAGCTCTATATAGTCCCAACTCCATCATAGGCATAGCTTGGATCCCTCCTCCCACTCCATCCCATCTCACCCCTCCTGTTGTTGCCTAGCCCCATGTAAGATTCCTTAGTTCCACAGTGCACTTACAATGTTTATCTCTTTTACATATGATAATGTATGTTTTCATGTTACTCTTTCCAATCTTCTCACTCACTCTTCCCTCCCCTCAATGCCCATAGGTCTGTTTTCTATGTCTGTTTCTCCATCACTGCTCTGTATGTGTATTATCGGTACCATCTTACTAGATTCCATATATATGTGTTAGTATACTGTATTTCTCCTTTTCTTTTTGACTTCACTTTGTATAATAGGTTCTAGATCCATCCACCCCATTAGGACTGATTCTTCTGCATTTCTTTTTATGGCTGAAAAATATTCTATTGTGTATGTGTACCATAGCTTCTTTATTGATTCATTTGTCAATGGGCATCTAGGCTGCTTCCATGTTCTAGCTGTTGTATATTGTGCTGCAATGAACATTGGGATATAGATGTCTCTTTCTTTCTTTCTTTTTTTTAAAGATTTATTTATTTATTTATTTTGGTGGGGATGGGGTGGGGAGGGAGGGGAGCAGGCAGGCCACTTCTATTGGTCTTTCATTTGTCCATTTTCATCCATCTTTGTTCTTTGGCCCGTGTGGGCCTCCCATTGCAGTAGCCTCTGTTGTCGCAGAGCACAGGCTCTGGGTGCATGCGCTCCAGAGCTCCAGCTCTGTAATTGGACACATCAGTCAAGTCGCTCCATGGCACATGGGATCTTCCCAGGTCAGGGATCGAACTGGCACCCCCTGCACTGCAAGGCGGTGTCCTTACCCACTGGACCACCAGGGAAGCCCTAGATGTCTCTTTCAATTTTAATTTCTTCAGGGTATAAGCTTAATAATGGGATTACTGAGTCATATGGAGCATCTAAGTTTTTAAAGAAATCACCATACTGTCATCCATAGTGGTTGTGTCAATTTACAGATCAATCCAAAAGGAAGACATAACAATCATAAATATCTATGCACCCAACACAGGAGCATCACAATACATAAGACAAATGCTTTCAGACATAAAAACGAAATTGACAGTAATACAATAATATTAGTAAATAACAGGAAACTTTAATACCCCTCTTCCACCAATCGATAGATCATCAAAACAGAAAATTAATAAGGAAACAGAAGCCTTAAATGACATATTAGAAGAGATGGACCTCATTTATATCTTAGGACCTTCCACACAAAGCAATCTTCTCACTCACTCTTCCCTCCCCTCAATGCCCATAGGTCTGTTTTCTATGTCTGTTTCTCCATCACTGCTCTGTATGTGTATTATCGGTACCATCTTACTAGATTCCATATATATGTGTTAGTATACTGTATTTCTCCTTTTCTTTTTGACTTCACTTTGTATAATAGGTTCTAGATCCATCCACCCCATTAGGACTGATTCTTCTGCATTTCTTTTTATGGCTGAAAAATATTCTATTGTGTATGTGTACCATAGCTTCTTTATTGATTCATTTGTCAATGGGCATCTAGGCTGCTTCCATGTTCTAGCTGTTGTATATTGTGCTGCAATGAACATTGGGATATAGATGTCTCTTTCTTTCTTTCTTTTTTTTAAAGATTTATTTATTTTTTTTTTTTGGTGGGGATGGGGTGGGGGGGGAGGGGAGCAGGCAGGCCACTTCTATTGGTCTTTCATTTGTCCATTTTCATCCATCTTTGTTCTTTGGCCCGTGTGGGCCTCCCATTGCAGTAGCCTCTGTTGTCGCAGAGCACAGGCTCTGGGTGCATGCGCTCCAGAGCTCCAGCTCTGTAATTGGACACATCAGTCAAGTCGCTCCATGGCACATGGGATCTTCCCAGGTCAGGGATCGAACTGGCACCCCCTGCACTGCAAGGCGGTGTCCTTACCCACTGGACCACCAGGGAAGCCCTAGATGTCTCTTTCAATTTTAATTTCTTCAGGGTATAAGCTTAATAATGGGATTACTGAGTCATATGGAGCATCTAAGTTTTTAAAGAAATCACCATACTGTCATCCATAGTGGTTGTGTCAATTTACAGATCAATCCAAAAGGAAGACATAACAATCATAAATATCTATGCACCCAACACAGGAGCATCACAATACATAAGACAAATGCTTTCAGACATAAAAACGAAATTGACAGTAATACAATAATATTAGTAAATAACAGGAAACTTTAATACCCCTCTTCCACCAATCGATAGATCATCAAAACAGAAAATTAATAAGGAAACAGAAGCCTTAAATGACATATTAGAAGAGATGGACCTCATTTATATCTTTAGGACCTTCCACACAAAAGCAGAAGAATACATTTTCTTCTCAAATGCTCGTGGAACATTCTCCAGGATAGACCACATCATGGGCCACAAACCAAACTTCAGTAAATTCAAGAAAATCATAACTATATTAACCATCTTCTCTGACCACAATGCTATGAGACTAGATATCAACTACAAGGGAAAAAAACCCACAAACATATGGAGATTAAACAATACATACCTAAAAAACAAATAGATTACTAAGCAAATCAAAAGAGAACTAAAAAAAATTCCTAGAAGAAAATGACAACGAAAACACACTAGCACAAAACCTATGGGATATTGGCAAAGCAGTTCTAAGAAGTTTATAGCAATACAATCCTACCTCACGAAACAAGAAAAACATGAAAAGACAGCCTAACTCTACACCTAAAACAACTGGAAAAAGAAGAACTAAAAATCCCTAAAGTTAGCAGAAGAAAAGAAATCAAAAAAATCAGAGCAGAAATAGATGAAAAAGAAATGAAAGAAACAATAGTAAAGATAAATAAAACTAAAAGCTGGTTCTTCGAAAAGATAAACAAAATCAACAAAACACTAGCCAGACTCATTAAGAAAAATAGAAGAATCAGATCAACAAAATCAGAAATGAAAAAGCAGAGGTTACAGCAGACAATACAGAAATACAAAGGATTATAAGAGACTATTATGAACAACAATCTGGACAACCTAGAAGAATGGACAGCTTCTTAGGGAAGTTCAATCTTCCAAGCGGGATCCTGACTGCGGGGCCCATAAAACCGATGTCTCTTTCAATTTTAATTTCTTCAGGGTATAAGCTTAATAATGGGATTACTGAGTCATATGGAGCATCTAAGTTTTTAAAGAAATCACCATACTGTCATCCATAGTGGTTGTGTCAATTTACAGATCAATCCAAAAGGAAGACATAACAATCATAAATATCTATGCACCCAACACAGGAGCATCACAATACATAAGACAAATGCTTTCAGACATAAAAACGAAATTGACAGTAATACAATAATATTAGTAAATAACAGGAAACTTTAATACCCCTCTTCCACCAATCGATAGATCATCAAAACAGAAAATTAATAAGGAAACAGAAGCCTTAAATGACATATTAGAAGAGATGGACCTCATTTATATCTTTAGGACCTTCCACACAAAAGCAGAAGAATACATTTTCTTCTCAAATGCTCGTGGAACATTCTCCAGGATAGACCACATCATGGGCCACAAACCAAACTTCAGTAAATTCAAGAAAATCATAACTATATTAACCATCTTCTCTGACCACAATGCTATGAGACTAGATATCAACTACAAGGGAAAAAAACCCACAAACATATGGAGATTAAACAATACATACCTAAAAAACAAATAGATTACTAAGCAAATCAAAAGAGAACTAAAAAAAATTCCTAGAAGAAAATGACAACGAAAACACACTAGCACAAAACCTATGGGATATTGGCAAAGCAGTTCTAAGAAGTTTATAGCAATACAATCCTACCTCACGAAACAAGAAAAACATGAAAAGACAGCCTAACTCTACACCTAAAACAACTGGAAAAAGAAGAACTAAAAATCCCTAAAGTTAGCAGAAGAAAAGAAATCAAAAAAATCAGAGCAGAAATAGATGAAAAAGAAATGAAAGAAACAATAGTAAAGATAAATAAAACTAAAAGCTGGTTCTTCGAAAAGATAAACAAAATCAACAAAACACTAGCCAGACTCATTAAGAAAAATAGAAGAATCAGATCAACAAAATCAGAAATGAAAAAGCAGAGGTTACAGCAGACAATACAGAAATACAAAGGATTATAAGAGACTATTATGAACAACAATCTGGACAACCTAGAAGAATGGACAGCTTCTTAGGGAAGTTCAATCTTCCAAGACTGAACCAGGAAGAAATAGAACTCATGAACAACCCAATCACAAGCTCAGAAGTTGAATCCGAGATCAAAAATTAGCCCCCAAATAAAAGCCCAGGACCTGATGTCTTCACAGTGCTGCTTTTTATTGCACCTTTTGTTTGGCACACAACTGAGTGAAAGTTGCATTGTTTTTCATCCACTTGAAGAAGTAAATAATAGCTAGAGTCTGTCTATAATCATAGTGCTTCATTAAATGCATTCTGCAGTAAATGAATCAAATTATTGACCTTATGTCTGTAACTTTCTTCTGAAGTATGTAAGGTTACACTATGAGTGATCAAAAAATCTCTCTTTAATGAGATGCATGTTTACACATTTGACAGACCTAAGAATGACTTCTTTGATGAGCTAACATCAAACTCAATGTCTATGCTTAAATATGAAGGTTCCAATATCCAGTTTGAATTAAAGGGGGAAAATAATATTTTCCTATAGTTAGCATTTTCTAAAGATCTTTTTGTAGGCAATCATACATCTGTATGTACATATCTGTGGTATTGTTACCATTTCTGGAATATTATGTGTCTGTATATATATGTATATATACCCAGAAAAATGGCACCAAGTAAAAGGCCCTATTCTTCCTCTAAATTCTCAGCAATAGAGGCTCAAATAGAGGTTCAAAAATACTAGGTCAATATTGGCTATTTAATTTCATCAGCTTCAAAATTTCCAATTCACATTAACCAAATAGAGTGACCACTGATGCTATATGACCTTGAAATCTCTTACAGTGCCTGAAAGTTTTACCCTGTAGAGCATAGAAAATGATCTTATAATATTTCTCTGAAGTTGGTTTATATATATATTTTTAAAACATTTATTTATTTATTTATTTTGGGGGTTGGGGGGGAGCGGGGTGGGCAGGCCACTTCCACTGGTCTTTCATTTGCCTAGTTTCATCCATCTTTGTTCCTTGGCCCGTATGGGCCTCCCATCACGGTGGCATCTGTTGTCGCAGAGCACCGGCTCTTGGCGCATGTGCTGCAGAGCTCCGGCTTGGTAATTGGACACATTGGTCCAGCCGCTCCACGGCACGTGGGATCTTCCCAGGCCAGGGATCGAACAGGCGCCCCTTGCACTGCAAGGCAGTGTCCCTACCCACTGGACCACCAGGGAAGCCCTGGTTTATATATTTGAATCATATTTAAATATGCTTATGCCTGAGAGAATGTATGACATCCTCTGGAAAAAAATTTTCTTCTAGCATTTAATACCAGAAATAACTTTCCTATTCTCTAAACTGCCCTGTTTTTTTCTTTATCTGAATATAACTTTAAAACTTTTACAGATATGAATGTATTGCTCCAACATCCAGTACACTGGCTTCCTATGAATAAATTGTTTCTATCCACTTGAAGAAAGTTATTTGACCCTGAAATCTGACAGATTAAAGCAGACCGGAATATGGCTTTTTTTTTTTTTTAGAAGAGACAAATTATATATCCTCAGAATAAAGTGTCTGCTGCATTAATGTGGTTGACCTTTGGTTGTAGTCTGTCTTTAGATAGTAACTACTATATCATTTATATCAAACAAAGAAACGTTTCAAAGGAGGCCAGGAAGGTGAGTGGCGTTTGTCACATGGTTGTGCAGAGACATCTCAGGTAATTTCCTGAGCCTCTGATGTATTGTGCTATCAGTCTTCATTTTCTCCTGCTGTTTCTGCATCAACTAAAGAAAAGGGAAAATGATTAAGATCTCAAGAGAACATAAAAACGAGATCAATAACCTATATTTAGCAAAGGTAAGTTAAAGGAAAGAAAAAAAAGAGAAAAGAAGGTGGCTTAAGTTTTGGAAGACAGACTTAGCCTGAGTTGTTTTTAACTGTTTTCTCATGAAGTCACATGTTCTGCTAATTTTCAAAAAACTCTTAGGGATTTTATATTAATTGGATTAAAATGAACTATTTTATATGAAGTAAGATTTTTGTACATAACATGGAGCTTTAAGTAATATTTTTATTATGTCACTATATCCCTGCCAGTGAGAGGCAGTATTGTTTAATTCTGAAAGTAAGATATGGTAAACAGTATACTTATTATTAGCTCTTTCTAATGCGAACAATATGAGTGAAGAACTGAGATTTCAATCATGAGAGTTCAGTTCTAGATCTGTAACTATCTAGTCATGAAACATTAGTCAGTGAATGAGGACCTCTGGATATTCATAAGTCTTAAAACTGAATACGTGCGGTGGACAATATCTGAGTTTCTATTATCAGTAATGTATTCAATTTTAATCTTTTAAGAATAATATCTAAATATAGATTAAATTCACATTTAGGGATGAATTTTCAATGTAAGTACGTGTGTGTGCGTGCGTGTGTTTCCTGTTTCTAATTCATGTACCCACTAATACAAACATATATATTTGGGAAGATATTTAGAAAGGCATATGCACACAAACTTATTGGTTAATGAGGTACCTGGGCCTGCCAAAATAAGCATTTTATGTAAATAATTAGTTAAAATCAAACAATTTTTCTTTCAACTTAATAGATGTCATCATACATTTTGTTATTGAAATGATGCCAGCATACCTTCAGATTACTTTAAACGAAGAACATAAATGTTAGATTAAAGTAGTGCTCTAGATACCCTCTTTGGTAAGCTCTAGGGAAAATAAGTTGAATTTTTTAAGGAAATATGTTCAGTGAAAAAATACTGGGCCAGATATCAATTAATAATCTCTCAGCTCCAAACTCAGCCTTCTTTTTCCTTATTTTCTGGACATTTCTAATTCTCTAGGTGGTACATTGTTAGGCTTTTCTTTTTTTGTTTTTTTCACAGTATCAATTTTTTTCTTTTTAACATTTATTTATTTATTTTTGGGTGGGGTGGGGATGGAGGGAGGTGGGGAGGGAGGGAAGGGGGCGGGAGGAAGGAGGGGGGGCGGGTCACTTCTATTGGTCTTTCATTTGTCCATTTCCATCCATCTTTGTTCTTTGGCTCCTGTGGGCCTCCCATCACGGTGGCCTCTGTTGTCGCAGAGCACAGGCTCTGGGCGCATGCACTCCAGAGTTCCGGCTCGGTAATTGGACACATCGGTCCAGCCGCTCCTAGGCACGTGGGATCTTCCCAGGCCAGGGATCGAAGCAGCGCCCCTTGCACTGCAGGGCGGTGTCCTTACCCACTGGACCACCAGGGAAGCCCACAGTATCAATTTTTATTTCAGTAAATACTGATAAACTTTCCTCACATAATTTGAGTCCCCTGATGATTTTGTTAGTTTCTGTTTATTTGCAATTTTACACGTGACAAAGTTCTCTGTGATATTTTATTTTCCTTTCTATTTTTTTTTTTTTTTGCAATATAACTGCTTTAAAACATTGCATTACTTCCTGGTATACAGCAGAATGAATCAGCCACACACATATATCTTTTCCCTCTTCTTTGGGTTTCCTTCCCATTTAGGTAATCACAGAGTATTGAGTAGAGTTCCCTGGGCTTTATAGTAGGTTCTCATTAGTTATCTGTTTTATACATAAGAGTATAACCCCAAGCTCCCAATCCATCCCATTGGGCTTTTATTTCAATAGAAAGTGCTAGAGTGACCCAGTGAGGTGACAGCAGCAAGAAGGCACTGCTCTCAGGTTAGGTGGTGCCTCTGTAGCTTATCCATTGCAGGAGGTGTGTCTTGGTGGTTCTCACTTCACAGAGAGGTTTCACCCCATAGACAGGTTCCAGCCTCACTGTCTTTCACAAAATCTGTGCCCATACTTCTAAGGCATGCTCTTCCCACCCGGCAGGCTGCTTTTAGAGAGGAAATGTAACCATCATCAGGCAACGAACCATCCTTTCTGAGGTTGCTTCCAGAGATGGTTCAGCTGTGACCTCAGTCAACAGACCTAACAAGTAACTTACTTCTACAGATTAGCTCCTGTGTGCCTACTTCCTCTGGTAATGGCAGACCATTTCTGTAGACTAGCTCTGGCCTGTATCTTCTGGAAAGCTTTTGCTGCCAAGGACACACTGCCTGTCTCTCTCTAGCCATTCCTTCTTTAAAGAACTTGAAATCTTCATCTTCGCTGAAGGAACCTTTGCCAAGTCCTCAGTTTCTTTCATTGTCCAGTATCCTTCAGTCTAGTAATAGTATAATACGTATATTTGCACTTGCAAATTCTGGACTACATGGACTCCCTTAAATATCTTTTAGTAGTTAAATGTTTTTCATAAATTAATGATTCTTTATAATAAAGATTCTTTGTTTAAATTACTGATAGAGTTTTTTGTCTCCTGACTAGGTCTTCACTGATACAAAAGTATAAAAACAATGGAGTTCATTGCTTTTGTGCAGTGATTCAGTTTTCCTTTTTTTTTTTTTTTGGAAGTATGATATAAAAATTTAAAAAATGCAGTGAGTATACAAATGTTAGGAAAATAATTTGATCTAAAGTAGACAACATTATTAAAAAAATACTTGTCAGAGGAAGAAAATTAATATTCTTAGGCACTCGATACTCTGATGGCTTCCTGAGATAGAAACACTTCTTACACCAGCCAGAAGCCAGGATGCCTCAAAGTGGAAGTGTTAGTTATCAGTCGTGTGTGATCTTTTATGACGCTATGGACTATCACACAATGAGGCCCCTCAATCCAGGGAGTTCTCCAGGCAAGAACTGGAGTGGGTAGTCATCCCCTTCTCCAGAGAATCTTCTCAGCCCAGGGATCAAACCTGGGTCTCCTACGTCACAGGCAGATCCTCTACCATCTAAGCAATGAGGGAAGTCCAATAAAGAGCTTAGGTTCTGGAAAAATGAATTAGCCATGTTTTCTGTTTCAACAACTAAGTGTGTCTTTCTTAAAATGTCCAGGTAATTGTAAATTGTTTCAGAATTCCACTTAGCAATATTTTAGCTAGTTTCCCACCCGGCAGTCTGCTTTTAGAGAGTAAATTTAACCATCATCAGGCAACGAACCATCCTTTCTGAGGTTGCTTCCAGAGATGGTTCAGCTGTGACCTCAGTCAACAGACCTAACAAGTAACTTACTTCTACAGATTAGCTCCTGTGTGCCTACTTCCTCTGGTAATGGCAGACCATTTCTGTAGACTAGCTCTGGCCTGTATCTTCTGGAAAGCTTTTGCTGCCAAGGACACACTGCCTGTCTCTCTCTAGCCATTCCTTCTTTAAAGAACTTGAAATCTTCATCTTCGCTGAAGGAACCTTTGCCAAGTCCTCAGTTTCTTTCATTGTCCAGTATCCTTCAGTCTAGTAATAGTATAATACGTATATTTGCACTTGCAAATTCTGGACTACATGGACTCCCTTAAATATCTTTTAGTAGTTAAATGTTTTTCATAAATTAATGATTCTTTATAATAAAGATTCTTTGTTTAAATTACTGATAGAGTTTTTTGTCTCCTGACTAGGTCTTCACTGATACAAAAGTATAAAAACAATGGAGTTCATTGCTTTTGTGCAGTGATTCAGTTTTCCTTTTTTTTTTTTTTTGGAAGTATGATATAAAAATTTAAAAAATGCAGTGAGTATACAAATGTTAGGAAAATAATTTGATCTAAAGTAGACAACATTATTAAAAAAATACTTGTCAGAGGAAGAAAATTAATATTCTTAGGCACTCGATACTCTGATGGCTTCCTGAGATAGAAACACTTCTTACACCAGCCAGAAGCCAGGATGCCTCAAAGTGGAAGTGTTAGTTATCAGTCGTGTGTGATCTTTTATGACGCTATGGACTATCACACAATGAGGCCCCTCAATCCAGGGAGTTCTCCAGGCAAGAACTGGAGTGGGTAGTCATCCCCTTCTCCAGAGAATCTTCTCAGCCCAGGGATCAAACCTGGGTCTCCTACGTCACAGGCAGATCCTCTACCATCTAAGCAATGAGGGAAGTCCAATAAAGAGCTTAGGTTCTGGAAAAATGAATTAGCCATGTTTTCTGTTTCAACAACTAAGTGTGTCTTTCTTAAAATGTCCAGGTAATTGTAAATTGTTTCAGAATTCCACTTAGCAATATTTTAGCTTTTTTTTCTGCCATTATAGTTTGCCTCCTTTAAAAGAGAAGAAGAAAAGAGGATGGAATGTGAGATTGAGTTATGGTATATAAAAAAGAGAGACAGACAAACAGACATGGAAGAACAGATGAGAAAAACTAATAAAGTTTGGTCTTTATTTAACTGCCATGTTTCCTAGCAAAATACCACAGTAAAGAAACTGAACAGGAAGGAACTATTACATAATTATACTGGGAGTTTTAATTGCCCTTTCTTTCTTTTGTTCTCAGATTACTTTTTTTTTTTTTTAAAGATTTATTTATTTATTTTACATTTTGGGCAAGGGTCGGGTTGGGGAGGGAGGGGAGTGGGCAGGCCACTTCTATTGGTCTTTCATTTCTCTATTTCCATCCGTCTTTGTTCTTTGGCTTCTATGGGCCTCCCATCGTGGTGGCGCCTGTTCTGGCTCGGTAATTGGACACATCCGTCCAGCCACTCCGGGGCATGTGGGATCTTCCCAGGCCCGGGATCGAACCAGCGCCCCTTGCACTGCAAGGCGGTGTCCTTACCCACTGGACCACCAGGGGAAGCCCCAGATTACTTTTTTTAACACTCTTGTCCACTTTTCCTTTATGTATTGTGTGCATGCTCACTTGCCCAGTTGTGTCTGACTGTTTGCGATCCCATGTATTGTAGCCCAATAGGATCCTCTGTCCATGGAATTTTCCCAGGCAAGAAAACTGGAGTGGGCTGCCATTTTCTTCTCCAGGGGAAATCTTCCTGACCTGGGGATTGAACCTGCCTCTCCTGCATTGGCAGGTGGATTCTTTACTGTCAGGTCACCTGGGAACCCCCCCTTCCTTTATGTATAAGCTCTTCCTGGAAGTTAGAATATCCCTAGTAGATGTTTAAACTTAACGTCTCAGTCTATTGAGACAAGTTGTGGTTAACAAATTTTAAGAATGTGGAACCTTAGGGAGCCTTTACAATTGTCTATACAGATCCTTAATTTTATAGAAGAGGGAGATAGAGCTGAGGGGGTTAAGAACTCAAAACTAAAAAGGGCCAATTTAACATAAGAATGGGTGATTTCAGTTCCCAGGGTGGTGATCATTCCATGAACTTGGTTCTTTACCTATCATAAACTCTTAATAATATTGTCAGGCCTAACTTTCAACGTACATTAGGGTTTTGTTCAGTAGATACAATATTACCCAGATAGAAGAAATTTCTGTTAATATTAGTACTAATGATCTTACTGATGGCATTCTTAAAAATCCTAGTGTACTGTTTTTGAGTCAAAATAACATTCTCACAGTTTTCTAGTCAACTCTTAAATATTCATTTGTTCTTTCATTTAGCAAACATTATTGAATGAGCTTAATGTTTTCTTGGTGTTGACTAAGCATTGAGAGGGGGAATAATTAATATAATAGAAAACAGTAGGGACTTCCCTGGTGACCTAGTTGTTAAGAATCTGCCTTGCAATGCAGGGGACACTGGTTCCATCCTTGATCTGAGAAGATTCCACATGCTACATACAGAGCAACTAAGCCTGTGTGCCACAACTACTGAGATCACATATCTAGAGCCTCTGGCCCCCCAACAAAAGAAGCCACTGCAATGAAAAGATGGCATGCTGCAATGAGAGTAGCCCCCACTATTTGCAACTAGAGAAAGTCCACAGCAACAGGTAACGAAGACCCAGCACAGCCAAAAATAAAAAAATTTAAAAGAGAAATAGGCAGAAATGTTGATCCTTGATTTCAAGATTTCTAAAACATACATTTTAAACAACATAAGGACATTTTTATTGGCATTAGTACATTTAAAATACTGTAATTTTAAGTAATAATTTATAAGGATCATACACTCTACACAGAAAGAAAAGAAAGGCATAATCATATGAAAGTACATTTACTCTGGAAGTTTTTTGAGAAGGCTCAGTAGTGTAATGAATACAAGGGTGAAAAGGAAGGAATTGGAGAAAGGCTTTTCAAATGGTAAAACCTGCAGAAAATTTAGAAGAGTAAATTATAAAGTGGCAGATGAACTAATGTGGATAAAATATTAAAATAACAAATATTTTGAGAAAGTAATTTAACATGGCAGTATTTATCTGCATTGTAAGAAAATAAACTAGTTAAAAGTAGATATTTATAATATTAATTCTATTAGATGATAGAGCAACAGATCAATTGACTGACTGATAGAGAAACAGAGCTACATTTATATCTGTATATATGGATACATCGATCTTCTAAGTTCATTATTTGAAGCATAGTGTACATAGAGGTTGGGGCACTGCTTCCAAAGACTGACTTCTGGAATAAATTCTCCATACCTCATATGTTAAAAGGTGACTATGGCCCTTAACTATAATGTTATTATGTGGATGAAATGAGATAACTTTTGTAAAGTTTAGTACAATAAAGACATCGCAGTCTCTAAGAAGTCAAATGCTGTTAAGTATTTTGGGTCAGGTACAGAGGAAAACCATTAAAATAGAAATTTGAAAGGATGGTTAAATTTATTTAAATTGATAATTAGCTAAAGGTTATAAGTACAGAAGAACATCTAGTCTATTTGCACCCAAAGGCTAAATTTATAGCATTTTGTTTCAACATTTAAGAAGCCAATAAACATCATCTAAGAAATTCATATTCCTTCCTGAAGTCAGGTGGATGAGGGAGAGGAGCGGCTGCTCTTTTTAACTAGGACATCTACTGAGCACTCCACATATCTAGAGCCTCTGGCCCCCCAACAAAAGAAGCCACTGCAATGAAAAGATGGCATGCTGCAATGAGAGTAGCCCCCACTATTTGCAACTAGAGAAAGTCCACAGCAACAGGTAACGAAGACCCAGCACAGCCAAAAATAAAAAAATTTAAAAGAGAAATAGGCAGAAATGTTGATCCTTGATTTCAAGATTTCTAAAACATACATTTTAAACAACATAAGGACATTTTTATTGGCATTAGTACATTTAAAATACTGTAATTTTAAGTAATAATTTATAAGGATCATACACTCTACACAGAAAGAAAAGAAAGGCATAATCATATGAAAGTACATTTACTCTGGAAGTTTTTTGAGAAGGCTCAGTAGTGTAATGAATACAAGGGTGAAAAGGAAGGAATTGGAGAAAGGCTTTTCAAATGGTAAAACCTGCAGAAAATTTAGAAGAGTAAATTATAAAGTGGCAGATGAACTAATGTGGATAAAATATTAAAATAACAAATATTTTGAGAAAGTAATTTAACATGGCAGTATTTATCTGCATTGTAAGAAAATAAACTAGTTAAAAGTAGATATTTATAATATTAATTCTATTAGATGATAGAGCAACAGATCAATTGACTGACTGATAGAGAAACAGAGCTACATTTATATCTGTATATATGGATACATCGATCTTCTAAGTTCATTATTTGAAGCATAGTGTACATAGAGGTTGGGGCACTGCTTCCAAAGACTGACTTCTGGAATAAATTCTCCATACCTCATATGTTAAAAGGTGACTATGGCCCTTAACTATAATGTTATTATGTGGATGAAATGAGATAACTTTTGTAAAGTTTAGTACAATAAAGACATCGCAGTCTCTAAGAAGTCAAATGCTGTTAAGTATTTTGGGTCAGGTACAGAGGAAAACCATTAAAATAGAAATTTGAAAGGATGGTTAAATTTATTTAAATTGATAATTAGCTAAAGGTTATAAGTACAGAAGAACATCTAGTCTATTTGCACCCAAAGGCTAAATTTATAGCATTTTGTTTCAACATTTAAGAAGCCAATAAACATCATCTAAGAAATTCATATTCCTTCCTGAAGTCAGGTGGATGAGGGAGAGGAGCGGCTGCTCTTTTTAACTAGGACATAGTTTTCTTGTTGCTGTTTTCACATGTCCCAATTACTGGTTATTGTTTTTCTATCACTGAGCTTTCTTCATTTATTTTTCACTGTCTGCCTAAATCCAATAGGTTTTTAAAATTGCTACTTGTACTTAATCGAATGCTAAAGACCCTACCAAATAAAGATTTGCATCTGACTAGTGAGAGAAAACAAAAGTGCAAAAAAATACTTCCGATATTCACTATAGAAAACTTGAAGCTATAATGGATACTCTTTCAGTGTAACATCCTCAGAGGTAACCTTTAGCACTCTTACTTCAATATGTTGTTTATAATGTGTGCATTTCAATCACTAAGCAAGATGATGCTACTTAAATAATTCAAGTCAGTAATCCACTGCACATCGTTTACTATAAATGATGAAAAATGTAGAATCATCATTTACATTTTGGACAGCATAAGGGCATTGAACGAATGGTTCAACCATGCTTATTTTCAATAGATTGACCTAAATTGATTAGCACAAAGAAAGACATTGCTTAAGATTATAATCTTTTGGATGGATTTAATTTTCTAGTATAGGAAAATCAAGACAAAGAATTGTTGATTGTTATGTTTTCTCAAAGTTGTGTCTCTTTTAATTGATCAGTTGCATAAGGGAATTCTAAGTATCCAGATCTGAAAGTTATAAATTGGATGGTCTAATGCTCTGTTTAAGGAAAAATGCAAAGATAGGAATCTGTTCAAAAGTCAGCTACTGACTTACTCTCTTAGCCTTATTTCTATTTATCAAACTCTTTAGATGGTAGAGGGTGAAGTGCTATGGATATTTCCCAGCATAAATGGTTCAAATAAATGTTTGAATAAATATTTTGCTCCAATATCAAATATATATAATCATGGCCATAATAGAAATTTGAAAGGATGGTTAAATTTATTTAAATTGATAATTAGCTAAAGGTTATAAGTACAGAAGAACATCTAGTCTATTTGCACCCAAAGGCTAAATTTATAGCATTTTGTTTCAACATTTAAGAAGCCAATAAACATCATCTAAGAAATTCATATTCCTTCCTGAAGTCAGGTGGATGAGGGAGAGGAGCGGCTGCTCTTTTTAACTAGGACATAGTTTTCTTGTTGCTGTTTTCACATGTCCCAATTACTGGTTATTGTTTTTCTATCACTGAGCTTTCTTCATTTATTTTTCACTGTCTGCCTAAATCCAATGGGTTTTTTAAAATTGCTACTTGTACTTAATCGAATGCTAAAGACCCTACCAAATAAAGATTTGCATCTGACTAGTGAGAGAAAACAAAAGTGCAAAAAAATACTTCCGATATTCACTATAGAAAACTTGAAGCTATAATGGATACTCTTTCAGTGTAACATCCTCAGAGGTAACCTTTAGCACTCTTACTTCAATATGTTGTTTATAATGTGTGCATTTCAATCACTAAGCAAGATGATGCTACTTAAATAATTCAAGTCAGTAATCCACTGCACATCGTTTACTATAAATGATGAAAAATGTAGAATCATCATTTACATTTTGGACAGCATAAGGGCATTGAACGAATGGTTCAACCATGCTTATTTTCAATAGATTGACCTAAATTGATTAGCACAAAGAAAGACATTGCTTAAGATTATAATCTTTTGGATGGATTTAATTTTCTAGTATAGGAAAATCAAGACAAAGAATTGTTGATTGTTATGTTTTCTCAAAGTTGTGTCTCTTTTAATTGATCAGTTGCATAAGGGAATTCTAAGTATCCAGATCTGAAAGTTATAAATTGGATGGTCTAATGCTCTGTTTAAGGAAAAATGCAAAGATAGGAATCTGTTCAAAAGTCAGCTACTGACTTACTCTCTTAGCCTTATTTCTATTTATCAAACTCTTTAGATGGTAGAGGGTGAAGTGCTATGGATATTTCCCAGCATAAATGGTTCAAATAAATGTTTGAATAAATATTTTGCTCCAATATCAAATATATATAATCATGGCCATAATATCAATGCTAGAAAAGAAAATTTTAAAAAATCAGTTATATAGGGGCTTCCCTGGTGGTCCAGTGGGCAAGGACACCACCTTGCAGTGCAAGAGATGCCAGTTCTAACCCTGGCCTAGGAAGATCCCATGTGCCACTGAGTGGCTGGACCAGTATGTCCAACTACAGAGCCAGAGCTCTGGAGCACGTGCGCCCAGAGCTGGTGCTCTGCAGTGAGAGAGGCCACCACGATGGGAGGCCCACACAGGCCAAAGAACAAAGATAAATAAATGAAAGATCAATAGAAGTGGCCAAAAAAACACAACAAAATCAATTAGTATACTGGAGGGGGTAATACATGCAAACAGTAAACAAGTGAACAAATTAGGTACTGAAACATTAATCAGAAAAGTACATGTTTTTATAGACGATAGTGCTAATAGTTTATACCTATCTCACAGACTATGGTTATGAAGAGTATCTTTTAAAGTATATATTGTAAAGGTCAAGAGAAAATCTATAAAATTAATTATACAGCACACAAAATGATTCAATGATGGCAGTATTAGAAAGAATATATACTTTGTGTTAGCAGTATTAAAACTCATTTGTGACTAATCTCAGTCACTTTTGGATAGGAAGTATTTTCTCTTGGTGAAAAATGATCATAGAAATATGGTTTTATGACTAAGGCAATATTTTTAAAAGTCTAAGGAGAACTTTTTTTTAAATTCTAAGAAATTTTAAAAGACAACTACATTTTTCTCCTGAAAATCTGCTCCCATTCATTACCTGATTTATCTCACTGAATACTGAATATTCCCCAGTACCCAGCAGAATGTACTAGCAGTCAGAAATTTAGTTCAAGCATTACCACTTTTTAGGTCTGTGAGCTATCTGATATTTAATGTGTAACTGGTCCATAGATCAGCATGGTCGGTATCATCAGAATTACTGAATCCAGATCTACATTCTAACCTAGCTTGTGTGTGAACTGGATATTAAAGTTATAGGAAATCTGTTCTTCAGACCATTTAATGTATCTCCACTATTTTGCTAATTTCTAATCTCTTTTCTACCTGTACTCTGACTACCTACTCAAATCTTCTACTTTAAAGTAACTCTGATTTCTATGTAAAACTTCATGAGGTTGTTTCTTGTCTTCTGCATCATTTTTGCTTCAGTACCTTTCATTTTCTGCCCCTTGGACATACTGTCTTCTTTTCACTTACTCTTTTGATCTGAACTAATTAAGAAATGATGTTAACCAAGACTTTCTCTGTTACTAAAGATATTCACCCATCAAGAATTGTTGATTTTTGGTAACTGCAATTTTTTAGATGAATACAGGTTTTGTTTTTCCTTGAGTTTATAAATATGATGTTTTATATAAACAGAACTTATAATATTGAAATAATCACTACTGGTGACAATATTTTTTTGAATCTTTTTAAGGATATTTTTATTAATATCTATGACCTAATATAGAATATGTTTATGTCACGGCATAATTTTACTAGCATGGGATTATCAGTTAGAGATTTGTTAGAATTTGACTATAAAATAATTTATTCCTAGTGTTTATTGTTGACCAGTCTACTGATCAATCAATATATCTATGTATCATCAATCTATCTGTCATTTTTTAATGTGGGGTGTTGGTTCACTTCAGTTGCTCAGTCATGTCCGACTCTGCAACTGCATGAACTGCAGGATGCCAGGCTTCCCTGTCCTTCATTATCTCACTGAGTTTGTTCACTCATGTCCATTGACTTGGGGATGTCATCTACCCATTTCATCCTTTGTCACCCCCTTCTCCTCTTGCCCTCAATTTTTCCCAGCATCAGGGTCTTTTTCAATGAGTCATCTCTTCACATCAGGTGGCCAAATTATTGGAGCTTAAGCCTCACCATCAGTCCTTCCAATGAATATTCAGCGTTGATTTTCTTTAGGATTGATTGACTGGTTTGATCTCCTTGCAGTCCAAGGGACTCTCAAGTGTCTTTTCCAACACTAGTTCAAAGGCAATCAGTGTGGGATGTAGTACTTTGCAACTTTTTCTCTTCCTCCTACAGAACTTAGTCAATTTGAATTTAAATTTTGTCTAAGATCAGTTAAAGACATTTTTGAAATTATTCATTTAATCTAGATTTAAACATTTTAATTTGAATATTATAAAAATATTCTTGTGTTTTATGAAATTTATTTTTATCTGTGAATAAGGCTTCCCAGGTGGCATGATGACCATTTAATGTATCTCCACTATTTTGCTAATTTCTAATCTCTTTTCTACCTGTACTCTGACTACCTACTCAAATCTTCTACTTTAAAGTAACTCTGATTTCTATGTAAAACTTCATGAGGTTGTTTCTTGTCTTCTGCATCATTTTTGCTTCAGTACCTTTCATTTTCTGCCCCTTGGACATACTGTCTTCTTTTCACTTACTCTTTTGATCTGAACTAATTAAGAAATGATGTTAACCAAGACTTTCTCTGTTACTAAAGATATTCACCCATCAAGAATTGTTGATTTTTGGTAACTGCAATTTTTTAGATGAATACAGGTTTTGTTTTTCCTTGAGTTTATAAATATGATGTTTTATATAAACAGAACTTATAATATTGAAATAATCACTACTGGTGACAATATTTTTTTGAATCTTTTTAAGGATATTTTTATTAATATCTATGACCTAATATAGAATATGTTTATGTCACGGCATAATTTTACTAGCATGGGATTATCAGTTAGAGATTTGTTAGAATTTGACTATAAAATAATTTATTCCTAGTGTTTATTGTTGACCAGTCTACTGATCAATCAATATATCTATGTATCATCAATCTATCTGTCATTTTTTAATGTGGGGTGTTGGTTCACTTCAGTTGCTCAGTCATGTCCGACTCTGCAACTGCATGAACTGCAGGATGCCAGGCTTCCCTGTCCTTCATTATCTCACTGAGTTTGTTCACTCATGTCCATTGACTTGGGGATGTCATCTACCCATTTCATCCTTTGTCACCCCCTTCTCCTCTTGCCCTCAATTTTTCCCAGCATCAGGGTCTTTTTCAATGAGTCATCTCTTCACATCAGGTGGCCAAATTATTGGAGCTTAAGCCTCACCATCAGTCCTTCCAATGAATATTCAGCGTTGATTTTCTTTAGGATTGATTGACTGGTTTGATCTCCTTGCAGTCCAAGGGACTCTCAAGTGTCTTTTCCAACACTAGTTCAAAGGCAATCAGTGTGGGATGTAGTACTTTGCAACTTTTTCTCTTCCTCCTACAGAACTTAGTCAATTTGAATTTAAATTTTGTCTAAGATCAGTTAAAGACATTTTTGAAATTATTCATTTAATCTAGATTTAAACATTTTAATTTGAATATTATAAAAATATTCTTGTGTTTTATGAAATTTATTTTTATCTGTGAATAAGGCTTCCCAGGTGGCTCATGATAAAGAATCCTCCTGACAATGACCCAGGTTCAATCCCTCGGTCAGGAAGAGCCCCTTAAGGAAGCTCCAACCTGCTCCAGTATTCTTGCCTGGAGAATACCATGAACAGAAGAGCCTGGTAGGCTATGGTCCAGGGGGTTTAAAAAGAGTAGGAGTGACTGAGGGACTGAGCACACACGCACAAATCATTATGCTCTGCATTTGATTTAGTTACTTTTATTTATTATTTTTGTTGTTTTAGTCTCTAAATCATATCAGACTCTCTTACTGTCAATTTTTGGCAATTTTAATGAAATTGCTATAAATATTTACATGTTTATTTATAGACATAATTTTTTCAACTCTTTTACATAAATACCTATGAATCAGACTGCTAAATATTGCACTAAGGCTGTGATTTTGTAAGAAACTGTCAAACTACCTTCCAAAGTGACTGTATCATTTTACATTCTCACCAAAACTGAATGAGAGTTCATATTGCTCCACATTCTTGCTAATGTTTGATGAGATCAGTGTTGAAATAGGTGTACAATTGTTTTCCATTATTATTTTAATGTGAGGTATCCATTCAGATCTTTTGTCCATATTTTAATAGGTTTTTTGTTTCCTATTGCTGAGTTTTGAGAATTCTTTGTATATTTTACATATAAGTATCATAAGAGACATATGGTATTTGCAAATAATTTCTCCCAGTTTGTGAATTTCTCTTGATTATCTTAATTTATTCCTTTTGACTCAAAATTTGTTTAGCACCTAACATGATTCCTGGCCCACAGAAGGTCTTAGTGGGTATTTCTGTAATACATAATGATTAATATATAGGGAAAATAGGTACAGAAATATGATTTTCAATACTAGATTATTTTTTCCAGTGTAAAATAAAAAAATCAATAACTCTCAAGTGTCTTTTCCAACACTAGTTCAAAGGCAATCAGTGTGGGATGTAGTACTTTGCAACTTTTTCTCTTCCTCCTACAGAACTTAGTCAATTTGAATTTAAATTTTGTCTAAGATCAGTTAAAGACATTTTTGAAATTATTCATTTAATCTAGATTTAAACATTTTAATTTGAATATTATAAAAATATTCTTGTGTTTTATGAAATTTATTTTTATCTGTGAATAAGGCTTCCCAGGTGGCTCATGATAAAGAATCCTCCTGACAATGACCCAGGTTCAATCCCTCGGTCAGGAAGAGCCCCTTAAGGAAGCTCCAACCTGCTCCAGTATTCTTGCCTGGAGAATACCATGAACAGAAGAGCCTGGTAGGCTATGGTCCAGGGGTTAAACAGAGTAGGAGTGACTGAGGGACTGAGCACACACGCACAAATCATTATGCTCTGCATTTGATTTAGTTACTTTTATTTATTATTTTTGTTGTTTTAGTCTCTAAATCATATCAGACTCTCTTACTGTCAATTTTTGGCAATTTTAATGAAATTGCTATAAATATTTACATGTTTATTTATAGACATAATTTTTTCAACTCTTTTACATAAATACCTATGAATCAGACTGCTAAATATTGCACTAAGGCTGTGATTTTGTAAGAAACTGTCAAACTACCTTCCAAAGTGACTGTATCATTTTACATTCTCACCAAAACTGAATGAGAGTTCATATTGCTCCACATTCTTGCTAATGTTTGATGAGATCAGTGTTGAAATAGGTGTACAATTGTTTTCCATTATTATTTTAATGTGAGGTATCCATTCAGATCTTTTGTCCATATTTTAATAGGTTTTTTGTTTCCTATTGCTGAGTTTTGAGAATTCTTTGTATATTTTACATATAAGTATCATAAGAGACATATGGTATTTGCAAATAATTTCTCCCAGTTTGTGAATTTCTCTTGATTATCTTAATTTATTCCTTTTGACTCAAAATTTGTTTAGCACCTAACATGATTCCTGGCCCACAGAAGGTCTTAGTGGGTATTTCTGTAATACATAATGATTAATATATAGGGAAAATAGGTACAGAAATATGATTTTCAATACTAGATTATTTTTTTCCAGTGTAGAAGTAATAAAATCAAAAAAGGTAAAGGCAAATAACAACTCAGAGGAAAACTAATTATATATGGAAAATAACTTTTAAAATAAGATAATAGAAACAGGGAATGTTAATTAAATTTCTTTCCAAACTTAAGATTAGAATGAAAACTATCTTGATACTTGACATTTTAAAAATGAGCTCTGACTAAACTTGAAATTGCTAACTTCAAAAAAGAATGTGTGTAGTATTTTCTCTCTGCAATTTTTTCTCTTACTCCTGAAGAAATTAATCAGTTTCTCCTATATTTTCTGTATTCTATGCATGGCAACACCATGTTATAACATCTGCCCATCCATATCGTATGGATTTTTCTATTTTGCTTGTAATTTCCATGTTTGTTTTATCCTTTAACTATCAGAGACCTATTCCTAATTTTTTCTTGAAGAGTTTGCTGCTGCTGCTCTGCTACTTAGTCACTTCAGTAGTTTCTAACTCTGTGTGACCTCATAGACTACAGCCTGTCAGGCTTCTCCGTCCGTGGAATTCTCCAGGCAAAAATACTGGTGTGGGTTGCCTTTTCCTTTTCTCTTGAAAAGTCTAGTAAATGCTAATGCCTCTATGAAATTTTCTGAAACTCAATGTAATTAGTCATTCTGCCATTAATATTTGCTAACAATGCATGAATATTTCTCTCAGCAAATATTTTATTTTATTACAAGTATTTGATTATCATATTTTGTCACCAGATATTCCATTTGCCCTTAGAGGGTTGGGACTACTCTTATTTTTCTTCATAATCTATGAAGCTTGAATTAAAAATTAGCACATAGAATGTTCTCCATGAATTCTAATTAGATACATAATTCAGTGAAAATATTTTAATTAATAGTCTTCTTTAATAAGGTACCTTCTTAATTTTTTTTAAAAAATTTAAAGTTAAAACAAATTTAGTAAGAAATAAAGCTCTTGATTGGATTTTCAAATATTCTTTTATGCCCAAATATTTTTTTAAAAGCTTAAAGTTTTATTAAAAGCCTAAGGTTTAAGTCTAAGTTTTAAAGTTAGCGATTTCAAATTTATTCAGAGCTCATTTTTCAACTGTCAAGGATCGAGATAGTTTTCATTATAATTTTAAGTTTGGTAAGAAATTTAATAATTCCTATTTTTTTAAATCCTAAGGTTCAAATAAGTATTAAACCTAATCATTAAACTCAGTAGTATTTTAATAAAAGGAATCAAAACTAGCAAAATGTGACAACAAATGTAAGTTTTATTTTAATAAGTAGGTGGTGAAAATAAACATATATATTGGCTATATTTTATGTCAAGTATTGTACTAAGTTTAAAGCATTTCCTTGACACAACTAATCCTATAAAGTCACCATATGCAAGGAAATTCAGACTCAGAAACAAAAAACGAGTTGTTCAGGGTAACATACGTGTAGAAAGATTCACGAAAAGGTCTTTGAGATTCTTAACACCATAGCATTTTCCTTTCAAACTGCTTTTATTAGCATTATCTTTAATTAATTTTCTACTTAAAGAATATTACATTTCATAGAGAAAGAGGTTTGCTCAATGTATCATAATAACAGCTAAGAGATAGAGAACTCAGTTTCTTTCATTTCATAGCTTCTGGTTATTCCATTTTCTCATTATTAGAACACGAGAAATAGAAAATAATTAAAGAAAATAATGCAATGATGACATACCTGTATTAAAATGAGGAAAAATGAAGTGTTTACCTGTATGTATATATATGTGCGCTCAGGAAACTCTTTATTAAATGATTAATATGTTTTCTTGTTACTTGTACTAGTTGTATTTGAGGAAAGAATAAATTACATGAAGATTTTACCAGAAGCAAAGAAAAACTCAGCACTTCTTTGAGATTAAATATTTCTCAGAAGCTCATAGTGAACCAATCAGATCATTGTGGTCATTTATCTGCAGTTGATTGCATCCATTTGTCAAACTTCTTTTGCTTTCCCCACTGTTTTTTGTTTTTGTTTTTTTTTTTCTTAGTACAAGTCAACTTTCTTACCTAGTCAATGATAAAGTAACTTTACATGATTCTATTTCTCTTTAAATAATTTTCTTCTCTAATCGTTACTACTCTCTTCATTTCTTATATCATTGCTTCTGATTATTCTTTAAACAGTTAGCAGTTTTAATGATGGAAAAAAAAATCTAAAGCCAGAGAAGATGAATGTAAAGGAGGAAATATACATTGTAGCAAAATCTTCATATCAATACCATATATGTCATACAAAGAAAGGAAAGGAGAGGTTCTTAAAACATATTTGGATATCATCAGTAAGGTTACTTGTAGGTTTTTCTAGGAACAGTGATAGTCTTACCTTGTATATCCATACAAATAGTTGAATTATATTTAAGGCAATATAGATATTTGAGATAGTTGAAACTTCTATTATAATTATTAGTAATTTATGAAAAAATACTACAGGTTGCATGTGAAATTTTAGGGATTAATATAGTGTACTTATGGGAAAATATGAGCATTTTAGGTGGTAGTCTTCACTTTTAAAAACAAAATATCATTATCTAAGACCTTAAACAGTGGCAACAGGCCTTCTCCAGGGGATCTTTCTGGCCCAGAGATCAACCCCGGGAGTCCTGAATTGCAGGTAGATTCTTAACCATCTAAGCCACTAGGGATATGCAATGCCAGGTTTTATAAAATTATGGATTTAATTAGGGCTTCACTGGTGTCTCAGACACTTGTTTCTATCAATTTTCATTTTGACCGCATAACCTATTTCCTTTCTTTTTCGTTAACCTAAGTCCTTCCTTCACAAGTAAACTTGTCTTTGCTGTGCACTGTTTCTTTTTTCTACAAGATATTTTATTTTGTATACCTCCTACTGCTCTTTCTGCTTTCATACTCTTTCTCATTATAATGTGGCAGCTATATCCTCTTGAATCCAGCTATTATTTATTCTTCTCAATCATTTTGTAGCATTTAACAATGTTGACCACTTCCCTTCAGACAGATTACCTTCTTATCCAAATATTGTTTTACTCAACTGCTCATTCTGTCTGATTTTCTCTTCATGATAGAGAAGGCAGTAAAGTTCCATAGATTTACTCAGTCATCAACCATGTATTCAATGTCTCCTGTGTGTCAGCACTTTGCAAATGATAATACAACACTTATTTCCAAAGAACTTACTATTGTGATGGGAAGACAGATATTTAATGAATTCAAACGTGGCATCATTTTCCTGAAAGTGAGATCACAGTGAAGAGACCTAGAGAGAAAGGTATTCTAAATAACTTATAAACATCTACAGATATAAATCTAATTTTGATCCAAAAAGTATTAAGGAAAAATTAGGTACCATATACCAAGAAAGTTGGTGAGAATTTCCTTATCTAATATTTATTCCATTTCAAGGAAATGAAGGAATAAATTCAGCTATGAATCACTGATAGAAAAGTGACAAAAATAAGGCAACAATGACTATCTTTGCATTCTTAAATGATATTGCTTTAGAAATGCCTATGCTAATTTCCTACTTTGCAATTAATTTACCTTTAAGAGTGATCTAATTGGTGAAGAATTACACTGTATTTACATACTATTTTTTCCCCCTTCTGATACATCCTTTACCTAAATTAATTGAAGTAGTGTGTTGTAGCGTTTTTTTTTAAGCAATGCTTTTGTTATATTTCATACTGATAGGATGTCTTCTGTCACAGAAAATGATCTTGCACAGTCTTCTGAGGACTCATGCATATGAAAAATAATCCTTCGTGACAGTTTCTTTCAATTTAAGACAGCAATTTCTTCCATATCTGCCTGTTTTATTGATAACTGTCATTGGTGAAAGGGAATTGTGTGCAACTCGATATAGATGAAAAGGAATAGTGTTGGAGATTAGGTATAAATGTAATCTTGCTAGAAAAATTACAACAATTTGAGACATTATTGTCTCTTGAAGATAGACAAATACTAAAGAACTGTATCATACAGTTTATGAAACAATGCAGTTTTCTCATTTCTTTCAGTGAAATCAAAATCAACTCTCTTTCTTTTTCTTTTTCTCTTTTCCTTCCTTCCTCCCTCCTCCCTAATCCTTCTCTTGTCCTTCCTTCCTCTCTTTCTTTCTTTTTAGTGCTATATATGTCAATTAATTTATACCTCAGTTTACTCATGTATAAAACTGGGACACCAATAATATTTCACATGATATTTAAGGATTAAAAATAAAATGTTTTCAAGTGTCTTTCATGCTAGTAAGAATATGTTGTAACATTATGTTTTCATACCCTTATCAATTTCTTACAAGACATTCAAGTATAAACATCTGTGCTTTATATTGTGAGTCAAGAACTGTCATTCCCTTCTCATTCTGTGTGAGGTGGGCAGATATAAATCTAATTTTGATCCAAAAAGTATTAAGGAAAAATTAGGTACCATATACCAAGAAAGTTGGTGAGAATTTCCTTATCTAATATTTATTCCATTTCAAGGAAATGAAGGAATAAATTCAGCTATGAATCACTGATAGAAAAGTGACAAAAATAAGGCAACAATGACTATCTTTGCATTCTTAAATGATATTGCTTTAGAAATGCCTATGCTAATTTCCTACTTTGCAATTAATTTACCTTTAAGAGTGATCTAATTGGTGAAGAATTACACTGTATTTACATACTATTTTTCCCTCTTCTGATACATCCTTTACCTAAATTAATTGAAGTAGTGTGTTGTAGCGTTTTTTTTTTTTTTTTAAGCAATGCTTTTGTTATATTTCATACTGATAGGATGTCTTCTGTCACAGAAAATGATCTTGCACAGTCTTCTGAGGACTCATGCATATGAAAAATAATCCTTCGTGACAGTTTCTTTCAATTTAAGACAGCAATTTCTTCCATATCTGCCTGTTTTATTGATAACTGTCATTGGTGAAAGGGAATTGTGTGCAACTCGATATAGATGAAAAGGAATAGTGTTGGAGATTAGGTATAAATGTAATCTTGCTAGAAAAATTACAACAATTTGAGACATTATTGTCTCTTGAAGATAGACAAATACTAAAGAACTGTATCATACAGTTTATGAAACAATGCAGTTTTCTCATTTCTTTCAGTGAAATCAAAATCAACTCTCTTTCTTTTTCTTTTTCTCTTTTCCTTCCTTCCTCCCTCCTCCCTAATCCTTCTCTTGTCCTTCCTTCCTCTCTTTCTTTCTTTTTAGTGCTATATATGTCAATTAATTTATACCTCAGTTTACTCATGTATAAAACTGGGACACCAATAATATTTCACATGATATTTAAGGATTAAAAATAAAATGTTTTCAAGTGTCTTTCATGCTAGTAAGAATATGTTGTAACATTATGTTTTCATACCCTTATCAATTTCTTACAAGACATTCAAGTATAAACATCTGTGCTTTATATTGTGAGTCAAGAACTGTCATTCCCTTCTCATTCTGTGTGAGGTGGGCAGAATCCCCCTCAGAACTGTCAATGCCCAAATTGCTGAAAGCTGTGAATATGTTATCTTACATGGCAAAAGAAAATTTGCAGTTGAGTTAAAATTAAGCATCTTAAAATAGGGAAAAGATTACAAATTATAAGGATAAGTCCAGTATATTGACATGAACCTTAAAACACAGTAAAATCTCTTGGTATGGAATTGAGTAAGATACACCAGAAAGGAGGAAAGAGAGATTCTAATCATGAGAATATTGCCACTAAGACACTGCCCACCATCAGTATACTATTGAATCTCAGAGGCAATGAGAGAAAGACAGAGTGGGGAGGGGGGGGCGTTGTAAGGATAAGAATGAAGATAAGGAGGGGAGGAGGAAATAGTATTAATAACAGAAGAAAAATAATAATAATATTCCAAAATAAAGTAAAATGTGGAGACAACATTTAAAATAGCAGCAACAAAACAAAAAGATAATTAACATCTAACATCTAACAAAAATTACATAAAACATGACTGAAAGAAAATTGAAAAACATGATTAAAAGGCCTAGTAGATTTTCACTGAAGCAAAAGAAAGCAAAACACAATAGCATTATAATAAATGGTCTTGAGGGCTAAGTCTATTATGAGAAAAACTAAGAGTGGAAGGCAATTTTTGCATGTCTAAAAATGAAGACATATTGTAAAATATACTAGTTAAAATCTACTAGTTTTATACAAAATTATAGAGATAAATTAGTGAATTACAACAAAGACTCAAAGGACTAAAATATACATGTATTTTGCCAAAATTTGAGAGAAGCCTTATGAATTATCAAGAATAGACTATTTAATAAATTTTCCAAAACAGAAAAACTACATATATAAAAAGAACACATTAGAGGCTTCCCTGGTGGTCCAGTGGGTAAGGACACCGCCTTGCAGTGCAAGGGGCGCTGATTTGATCCCTGGCCTGGGAAGACCCGCCAAAAACTAACCCATATGTCATTAATTTATACCTCAGTTTACTCATGTATAAAACTGGGACACCAATAATATTTCACATGATATTTAAGGATTAAAAATAAAATGTTTTCAAGTGTCTTTCATGCTAGTAAGAATATGTTGTAACATTATGTTTTCATACCCTTATCAATTTCTTACAAGACATTCAAGTATAAACATCTGTGCTTTATATTGTGAGTCAAGAACTGTCATTCCCTTCTCATTCTGTGTGAGGTGGGCAGAATCCCCCTCAGAACTGTCAATGCCCAAATTGCTGAAAGCTGTGAATATGTTATCTTACATGGCAAAAGAAAATTTGCAGTTGAGTTAAAATTAAGCATCTTAAAATAGGGAAAAGATTACAAATTATAAGGATAAGTCCAGTATATTGACATGAACCTTAAAACACAGTAAAATCTCTTGGTATGGAATTGAGTAAGATACACCAGAAAGGAGGAAAGAGAGATTCTAATCATGAGAATATTGCCACTAAGACACTGCCCACCATCAGTATACTATTGAATCTCAGAGGCAATGAGAGAAAGACAGAGTGGGGAGGGGGGGGCGTTGTAAGGATAAGAATGAAGATAAGGAGGGGAGGAGGAAATAGTATTAATAACAGAAGAAAAATAATAATAATATTCCAAAATAAAGTAAAATGTGGAGACAACATTTAAAATAGCAGCAACAAAACAAAAGATAATTAACATCTAACATCTAACAAAAATTACATAAAACATGACTGAAAGAAAATTGAAAAACATGATTAAAAGGCCTAGTAGATTTTCACTGAAGCAAAAGAAAGCAAAACACAATAGCATTATAATAAATGGTCTTGAGGGCTAAGTCTATTATGAGAAAAACTAAGAGTGGAAGGCAATTTTTGCATGTCTAAAAATGAAGACATATTGTAAAATATACTAGTTAAAATCTACTAGTTTTATACAAAATTATAGAGATAAATTAGTGAATTACAACAAAGACTCAAAGGACTAAAATATACATGTATTTTGCCAAAATTTGAGAGAAGCCTTATGAATTATCAAGAATAGACTATTTAATAAATTTTCCAAAACAGAAAAACTACATATATAAAAAGAACACATTAGAGGCTTCCCTGGTGGTCCAGTGGGTAAGGACACCGCCTTGCAGTGCAAGGGGCGCTGATTTGATCCCTGGCCTGGGAAGATCCCACGCGCCACAGAGCGACTAGACTGACGTGTCCAACTACAGAGCGGGAGCTCTGGAGCGCCATGTGCCCAGAGCTGGTGCTCTACGATGACAGTGGCCACCGTGATGGGAAGCCCACGCAGGCCAAAGAACAAAGGTAAATAAATGAAAGATGAATAGAAGTGGCCAAAAAAAAAAAAGGATTTTTTTTTTTCAAAGAACACATTAGATATAAAATCACTCAAAATCATATAAACATGAAAACAGTTAAAGCTTAGAGAATTTCTTTTACTTGATGGATGAATATATATCTGGAAAATCAAAAAACAGGTATATTAAATAATTGATAAAATTTATCATATTGAAATGATTATTTTTAAACAAGAAATTATAAATGTTCAAATAAGAAAAGATGAATAAGTATTAAAAATGAGTATAAAATTAATAAATGTAAAATTATGATGATCAATTTATTAAAAAAAAAAACAAAAGAGTAACCATTGATTAAAGGAAGGCTTTCCCATAATCATATGGTAACATTCTGTGAACCACAGAGGAAAAATTTCCTTGATCAACATGTATCAACAAGGATGTATTTTTGAAACATTATGGCAAATGAAAACAGCAAATTTCTATGAGGCAGAATAGTGTTGTTGTTCAGTCATTAAGCTGTGTCCAACCCTTTGTGACCTCATAAACTGCAGCTCACCAGGCTTCCCGGTCCTTCACTATTTGAGTTTACTCAAATTCTGACTCTTGATTTGATGATGCAATCCAACCATCTCATTCTCTTTTGCCTTTCTCCTCTTGCCTTTAATCTTTCCTAGAATCAGTTTTTTTCCAATGAATTGGCTCTTCACATCAGATGGCCCAAGCACTGGAGCTTCAGCTTCAGCATCAGCTCTTCCAATGAATGTTCAGGGTTGATTTCCTTTAGGATTGACTGGTTTGATCTCCTTGTAGTCCAAGATACTCTCAATAGTCTTTTCCAGCACCACAGTTTGAAAGCATCAGCTCTTCAACACTCAGCTTTCTTTATGGCCCAAATCTCACACCCATGTATAACTACTAGAAAAGCCATAGTTTTGATTCTATGACCTTTATTGGCTAACTGATGTTTCTGCTTTTTACTATGCTGTCAAGTTTGTCATAACTATTCTTCCAAGGAGCAAGCATCTTTTAATTTCATGACTGTTGTCACTGTCTGCTGTGAATTTGGAGCCCAAGAAAATAAAGTCTGTCAGTTTCCATTTTTTTTCCATCTAGTTGCCATGAAGTGATGGCACTGGGTGCCATGATCTTAATTTTCTGAATATTGAGTTTTAAGTCAGCCTTTTCACTCTTCTCTTTCACCTTCATCAAGAATGTCTTTAGTCCCTCTACACTTTTTGCTGTATGGGTGGTGTCATCTGCATATCTGAGGTTGTTAATAGTTCTCCTGGCAATCTTGACTCCAGCTTGAGCTTCCTCCAGCCTGGTATTTCACACAATGTACTCTACAAAGAAGTTAAAGAAGCAAAGTGACAGTATACAACCCTGATATACTGGAACTGGACCATTATTCCATGTCCAGTTCTAACTGTTGCTTCTTGACCTGCATTTAGGTTCTCAAGAGGCAGGTAAGGTGGTCTGATATTCCCATTTCTTGAAGAATTTTCCACAGTTTGTTGTGATCTACAAATTCAAAGGCTTTAGTGTAGTCAATGAAGCAGAGGTAAATGGCTGTTTTTTTTTTTTGAATTCTCTTGCTTTTTTAAAGATCTAACAGATGCTGGCAATTTGATCTTTGGTTACTCTGGATAAAAGGACAGAGCTTATGTGAATTACAAATAGTCAGAAAGTGTATCATTATAAAGTTTAACATTATACATATATTCAGTATAGAAATATGCAACTGGAGCAATGCATACTTATTTCTCAGAAATAATTGCTGGGGAATGGAGCATGGAAAAGTATGTATTAATATTGAGTGTTGTATACAACTTGGGTCTATAATATTAGTCTCTTATGCTTCCTATGTTTTAGATTAAAAAAAAACAATTGGATATTAGGCTTTATGGCTTTTTCAAAACTATATTTGTTATCAAACTTGAACCCTCCACTGCTTTCTGTATCCATATTATTTTGTTCCAAAGGCTCTTATCTTATTTGTATTCTATTTACCTATAAAAATTTCATCATACCAAATTACTTTTCTTGCTAGCAAATTTGTAATAAAACAATATCTTGTGTAACTTCTATAAACTTAAGTACAAGTACTGTATACTTAATGTTTTTGACTCTAAAGACATCAACATCTATATTAATTAGACCAATAAATAAACTAGCTTTAATACCAGGTATTAACTTTATATTCCCTAGTTACTCAGCTGTTTAGGAATCTGCTTGTAACATGGGAGACCTGGATTCAATCCCAGGGTTGGAAACATCCTCTAGAGAAGGGAAAGGCTACCCGTTCCAGTATTCTTGCCTGGAGAATTCCATGGCTTGTCCATGGGTTCACAAAGTGTTGGAAATGACTGAGTGATTTTCACTTCTTCAACTTACTGTTAACTATTTTCCATTTCAAATGAACTTGAAAATCTTTCTAGTTGAAATCTATACTTTTTAAAATTTAGTTTTAAGTGCTTATTTTAAGTCAATTAAATAGGGCCATTCATAGGTTCAATCAAGATAATATTTTCCTAACTGTTGCTTCTTGACCTGCATTTAGGTTCTCAAGAGGCAGGTAAGGTGGTCTGATATTCCCATTTCTTGAAGAATTTTCCACAGTTTGTTGTGATCTACAAATTCAAAGGCTTTAGTGTAGTCAATGAAGCAGAGGTAAATGGCTGTTTTTTTTTTTTGAATTCTCTTGCTTTTTTAAAGATCTAACAGATGCTGGCAATTTGATCTTTGGTTACTCTGGATAAAAGGACAGAGCTTATGTGAATTACAAATAGTCAGAAAGTGTATCATTATAAAGTTTAACATTATACATATATTCAGTATAGAAATATGCAACTGGAGCAATGCATACTTATTTCTCAGAAATAATTGCTGGGGAATGGAGCATGGAAAAGTATGTATTAATATTGAGTGTTGTATACAACTTGGGTCTATAATATTAGTCTCTTATGCTTCCTATGTTTTAGATTAAAAAAAAACAATTGGATATTAGGCTTTTTGGCTTTTTTTCAAAACTATATTTGTTATCAAACTTGAACCCTCCACTGCTTTCTGTATCCATATTATTTTGTTCCAAAGGCTCTTATCTTATTTGTATTCTATTTACCTATAAAAATTTCATCATACCAAATTACTTTTCTTGCTAGCAAATTTGTAATAAAACAATATCTTGTGTAACTTCTATAAACTTAAGTACAAGTACTGTATACTTAATGTTTTTGACTCTAAAGACATCAACATCTATATTAATTAGACCAATAAATAAACTAGCTTTAATACCAGGTATTAACTTTATATTCCCTAGTTACTCAGCTGTTTAGGAATCTGCTTGTAACATGGGAGACCTGGATTCAATCCCAGGGTTGGAAACATCCTCTAGAGAAGGGAAAGGCTACCCGTTCCAGTATTCTTGCCTGGAGAATTCCATGGCTTGTCCATGGGTTCACAAAGTGTTGGAAATGACTGAGTGATTTTCACTTCTTCAACTTACTGTTAACTATTTTCCATTTCAAATGAACTTGAAAATCTTTCTAGTTGAAATCTATACTTTTTAAAATTTAGTTTTTAAGTGCTTATTTTAAGTCAATTAAATAGGGCCATTCATAGGTTCAATCAAGATAATATTTTCCAGCGGTAGAATCATCTCATATGTATAATGTGTACACAGACAAAACTAAAGTTATCATAGCTTCACTTTACAACCTTAGTCACAACACAGAACACAAAGTACACATGCACTGCCATCACAGGTTGAACAGTAGTGGCCCTAGTCAGACACTCCCTCAAATATAAATGTCTCTCAATGGCGTATGCACATCAGAATCAACTGGCCCAAAAGAGCATCCCTTATGCAAATGGTTTCTAGTGCTCACAAGCGATCCTGAATGGAAGATACACATCACAGCCAACTGGCCAAAGAAAGAGGCTGCCTAGGCATACTCCAGTTGGAAAACCTGGTCCTGGAGCTTGTCAGTTTATCCAAATGCACATTTCTATTTACATGAACTGAGAGCGAAAATTGACAGTTGATGCAGAGCAAGGGAGAGATAGAGAAATCTCAGGAATGAATAGTTTAACACCTGCTAGGACTCCCTGAGAATACCCCTCTCTGGGCTTACCAGCCATAAGTAGCTGGCTTTTCACAGCCAACCCAGCATGGTAGCACAGCTGTCGGCTTCAACCCAGGAAGCCTGGAGGATCTGGATGCTGCAGGAATGCAGCCCCATGTTGGATGCCAAAATTTGTTACTGAAATCTGATCCAGCTCTTAGTTGTACAAAATTCAATGCCCAAGAGGTAGTTGTTGGTATAAAAGAAAGTTGCTTTTAATCAGAGTGCTAGCAATCTTGTGAGAGGATGGACTTTTGTCTCCTTAGAAACCAATTTTGAAGATTCTGGTCAGTCATGGAAGTTTTTAAAGGGAAAAGGAGAAGTAATCGTGGATTCAATCCCAGGTAAACATCCTCTAGAGAAGGGAAAGGCTACCCGTTCCAGTATTCTTGCCTGGAGAATTCCATGGCTTGTCCATGGGTTCACAAAGTGTTGGAAATGACTGAGTGATTTTCACTTCTTCAACTTACTGTTAACTATTTTCCATTTCAAATGAACTTGAAAATCTTTCTAGTTGAAATCTATACTTTTTAAAATTTAGTTTTAAGTGCTTATTTTAAGTCAATTAAATAGGGCCATTCATAGGTTCAATCAAGATAATATTTTCCAGCGGTAGAATCATCTCATATGTATAATGTGTACACAGACAAAACTAAAGTTATCATAGCTTCACTTTACAACCTTAGTCACAACACAGAACACAAAGTACACATGCACTGCCATCACAGGTTGAACAGTAGTGGCCCTAGTCAGACACTCCCTCAAATATAAATGTCTCTCAATGGCGTATGCACATCAGAATCAACTGGCCCAAAAGAGCATCCCTTATGCAAATGGTTTCTAGTGCTCACAAGCGATCCTGAATGGAAGATACACATCACAGCCAACTGGCCAAAGAAAGAGGCTGCCTAGGCATACTCCAGTTGGAAAACCTGGTCCTGGAGCTTGTCAGTTTATCCAAATGCACATTTCTATTTACATGAACTGAGAGCGAAAATTGACAGTTGATGCAGAGAAAGGGGAGAGATAGAGAAATCTCAGGAATGAATAGTTTAACACCTGCTAGGACTCCCTGAGAATACCCCTCTCTGGGCTTACCAGCCATAAGTAGCTGGCTTTTCACAGCCAACCCAGCATGGTAGCACAGCTGTCGGCTTCAACCCAGGAAGCCTGGAGGATCTGGATGCTGCAGGAATGCAGCCCCATGTTGGATGCCAAAATTTGTTACTGAAATCTGATCCAGCTCTTAGTTGTACAAAATTCAATGCCCAAGAGGTAGTTGTTGGTATAAAAGAAAGTTGCTTTTAATCAGAGTGCTAGCAATCTTGTGAGAGGATGGACTTTTGTCTCCTTAGAAACCAATTTTGAAGATTCTGGTCAGTCATGGAAGTTTTTAAAGGGAAAAGGAGAAGTAATCGTGGCTAGTCTCTGAGATAAGAGATCAGATGTGGAGGCATCTCTCTCTGCACGTAAGCTTGTCAATTCCTTGTGAAATTTCTTTAGGTGATTTCTTGTTCATACAGTTTGTTCAGGAGATTATTGAAGAGGAAGCTAGGGAAGAGACCTGGTCATCTATTACTTGTCCATTTTTCCTTCTCTGATCTAACAAAAGAACCAAAAAGTTAGGCAAGGTATTGCATGATCAAAAGACTGCAAAGGTGTTCATGGGACAGAAATAAGGAGACCATACTAGTGCCTGTTTAGTTACAATATAGCTTTGCTAAAATGACAAGAGAAAGGGATTTCCTGGTTGAGCATGGTTTCCTGCAAAGAGATGCTTACATATTCTCTTTAAAAAACATAGCAACACGTTTCAGTTTTCACCATAAATTTTTAAAAAGTTTGAAGTTTAAGATGTTGACTTGATTTTCCAAGAATATTTGTATTTACAGATTGGGTTAGAATTTAACCCTTCTTGTTAACCACTGAAAATCTGGCATTAAGCAAGCAAAACTGCAATTTGCATTTAAACTATGCAAAATTGCAATAGTGCATTATTGAATTGTAGTCTCCATATATTTCTAGAGTTTCAAAAGATGGTGGGGGACTTATTTCATTGTCAAGTAGAAATCTGAAAAATGTTTTAGGCTTGAGAAACTTATGTTCGTTGATTGATTCATTCATTTTTTAAACCCAGATGGTACACATATATTGACCTAAGTACATCACTAATCTTTGGAAATAAAACAGTGTTTAGATCATGACTTCTAAAATTTTCGGTTTTCTGGAATTCTTTTGCATTTTATTTAGGCAGAGAAAATGATTTTTCTGACAAATGTTGAAAATCTGCTTGGAAAAGACCAGAAATTTTTTTTAGTCTTCCAGGTGACAGGATTTGAGGAGAAGAGATATGCTAGTAAGAGCATGACATATTGGCAGGTAAAAGAAGTTGGCAGGTCTACTGAATAATACATTCCTGTTGATTACCAAAGAAATCTCCCTTTCATGTCTTAGGTGCCCATGTTATGCTGTTAAAATGACCCTTTTGCTAAGGTTTGAGTGAAATAATACTTATATATAATCAAAATTATGATAGAACTACATCACTTATATTTCTGTATGTAGATAAGTCACAAAAATTTTAAAGAATAACACTTCATATTTTTATTATTTTTTCCCACAATAATAAGAAACCTGACTCATCCTAGTCAACATAACTGCAAAACTGTAATGTGTGTGTAATTATAAAATCTTAAACTCATGTTTAAAACAATTGTAATCATTTGTTCTTGACAATGAAAAGTCATAATCACTCATTTTGACAACACAATGATGGGTTCTTTTTATAGATCACTCAGATGTTCTAAGAACTTAAGGAACTAAAGTTAAATGACTTACATTTAAATATCATTTCTAAATCATAGACCTGTTCAGATTTTTTGATCAGTCTTAACAATGAAGTCCTAATGCATAATTTAGACATTCAAAATGTGTCAATTTTAAAAGGTGAATTGAACAGAAAAGCTATTTAGAAATAAAACAAATCTTTCTCACTTAAAGGTGATGCAAAATAAACTTCTATTAAAAATGTTCTTATAAAGGGCTTCCCTGGTGGTCCAAGTGGGTAAGGACAGCGTCTTGCAGCGCAAGGAGCACCAGTTCATTCCCTGGCACGGGAAGATCCAACATGCCGTGGAGCAGCTGGACCAATGTGTCCAACTACAGAGACAGAGCTCTGGAGTGCATGCACCCAGAGCCTATGCTCTGAAGTGCATGCACCCAGAGCCTGTGCTCTGAAGTAAGAAAAGCCACCATGATGGGAGGCCCACACAGGCCAAAGAACAAAGATGGGAATAAATGAAAGACCAATAGAAGTGGCCAAAAAAAAGTTCTTATATTTTTTCTTAAATGTTAAACATGTTGTTTGTTGTATTTTTTATGATATTTTTCTTTTATGGAATTATATTTCTATGAATATAATAAGTATTAACTATGGGCTTAAAGTATCTCGTGTTGTTTACTGATATTTTAGTACACTTATAAACTTCACTTGCCAACATCGGTTGTCTCTTTTACATATGGTAATGTATGTTTTCATGTTACTCTTTCTATACACCTCACCCACTCCTCCCTCCCCTCAATGTCCACAAGTCTGTTCTCAATGTTGGATTCTTTATTGCTGCTCTGCATATACATTTCTCAGTACCATCTTTCTAGATTCCATATATATATATGTGTTAGTATACTATATTTATCCTTCTCTTTCTGACTGACTTCTCTTTGTATAATAGGTTCTATGTTCATTTACCTTACTAGGAGTGACTCAAATGCCTTTATTTTGTGGCTTAGAAATATTCCATTGTATATATGTACCACAGTTTCTTTACCTATTCATCTGTTAATGGGCATCTAGGTTGTTTCATACGGTAGTTCTATTCCTAGTTTGGGGGGGAATCTCCATACTGTCTTCCACAGTGGCTGTATCAACTTACATTCCCACCAACAGTGCAAAAGTGGTCCCTTTTCTGCACACCCTCGCCAGCTTTTATTGTCTATATATATTTTGATGATGGCCATTCTGATGGGTTTGAGGTGGTATCTCATTGTAGTTTTGATTTGCATTTCTCTAATAATGAGTGACATTGAGCATCTTTTCACGTGTTTTTTGGTCATGTGTATGTCTTCTTTGGAGAGGTGTCTCTTTAGGTCTTTTTCCCATTTTTTGATTGGGTTATTTGTTTTTGAAGTGCTGAGTTGTATGAGCTGCTTGCATAGTTTGGAAATTAATTCTTTGTCAGTTGTTTCAGTTGCTATGATTTTCTCCCATTCTGAGGGTTGCCTTTTCACCTTCCTTATAGTTTTGTCTGCTGTGCAAAAGCTTTTCAGTTTAATTAGATTCCATTTGATTATTCTCTTTTTTATTACAGTTACTCTATAGGGTGGGTCTAGAAGATCTTGCCTTGATTTATGTCATCAAGTGTTCTGCCTATGTTTTCCTCTAAAGGTTTTGTGGTTTCTGGTCTTACAGTTAGGTCTTTAATCCATTTCTTACAGATTTTGTTTTTCATTTTTCATAACTAAAGGCAACTGTGATTAATCATGTTTTCAAGGGAAATTCATATTATTTCCATTATTTTAAGTACTTTTAAAATCAATGAATACTTAGAGCATACATGGTATCATCTGGTCATCTGAAAATATTGAGACATAAAAAATTTTCCTCATACTGGATCATTTAGAATGATCATTCTGCCCTTATTTACTTATTTTGAGAATTACTGTTTAATTTTTTCAATGTACTCTAATTTTTCATGAAACATTTTATTATGCTATCTTCTGCTAAAGAACTGGGAAAGTGGTTATTGGAATATTCTCTCAAGACAGCAAACATCTGATATGCAAAACTGATTTTTATTTGCAATGAGGAACTGCATTTTGAAAAGAAACAATTTCTGAGCTAGGGTATATAGATTATGACTTAATAATATATTTAGTAAATCTAAAGAAGTCCTATTGTTTTCCTGTGTTACAAATATACCTTGCATTTAGAGCAAAGTGTGAGTACTAAATTATTGTTATCTATAACTGCTATGTCTATATTTTGCCAGATTACATCACGAACAGTGTGTGTGTGTGCTCAGTTGCTCAGTCATGTTTGATTCTTTGTGACCCCATGGACTGTAGCCCACCTGACTCCTTAGATCAAGGAATTTTCCAGGTAAGAATGCTGGAGTGGGTTGGCACTTCTAATTCCAGGGTTCTTCCTTATCTATGGATTGAACTCAGGTTGCTTGTGCCTTCTGCATCAAGAGGCAGTTTCTTTACCACTGTGCCACCTGGGAAGCCCCTGTTATGAACAATATATAACACTAATGACTAAGCTGAGCAGAGTACTGTTGTCTAGCAGTGGGATTCACTCTGTGACATGCCTTGCTCTGTATTCATATTACCTAAAGTTCATGAATAGAATTAAAAAGAGATAAAATTCTAAAATAAAATATATTGTTAATATTTAGTCAACTTTTATGACAATCAACCTGTGATTGTTTCCTCATAGGGTGCATTCTTATGTCAGGTATAATCAACATTGAGTGGTGAGGCAAGATAGCCATAATTGATGTATTATTTTAGTGTAAATTTGGTGAGAATGGTTTCTCTGTTCAAAAATTTTCATATTTCTTCCATTATATCCATGACAGATGATAGTCTGGTCTGATAATCTGACATTCTGCTAAAAGTTTTCTTCAACTTTTAAGAGATTAATTCTCTTATAGTACTTTAACATTAATGCAATCTATAACAAATCATGATATCTCAATACAATTATTTCCCTGCAATTAGGCTAAAATATATTTAATAGGAAATTTTTTCCTAATAATAGGGCAACTATTTTCAATATTTTCTGTTTTACCAAATAAAACTGTTTGTCATGAAAAAAAATTCACATAGTGTGCCTGTGTGTGGATGTGTGAGTGTGGGTGCATGCATGCACCATGATATACTTTGTAACTGCAATCTTTTCAACTGTGTGACACCTCACCTCCTCATAAATGATTCACATGGTGCCCAGAGGTACAGTTAAAGAGGGCAAGCTGATGTCACAGATGCTTGTTTGTATAAAACCCTATTAATAATAAATTAGTTCTCTCTTGTAGAGTCAGGATATAGTTCCTCTATGTAATAAATGGTGGGCATAAAATTAGGCAATTCTTTACTAAGAAAATGTGAACTTTCAGAAATATATATGTATCCTTTGACTCTTTGTAATGACTGTCTCAGAAGAATAAAAATGAAAATACAATAACACATTAAAAATAAATTTCCTGCTGTATACTGTTGGATAAAATTAGCCACATTAGGGTTCTTCCTTATCTATGGATTGAACTCAGGTTGCTTGTGCCTTGCATCAAGAGGCAGTTTCTTTACCACTGTGCCACCTGGGAAGCCCCTGTTATGAACAATATATAACACTAATGACTAAGCTGAGCAGAGTACTGTTGTCTAGCAGTGGGATTCACTCTGTGACATGCCTTGCTCTGTATTCATATTACCTAAAGTTCATGAATAGAATTAAAAAGAGATAAAATTCTAAAATAAAATATATTGTTAATATTTAGTCAACTTTTATGACAATCAACCTGTGATTGTTTCCTCATAGGGTGCATTCTTATGTCAGGTATAATCAACATTGAGTGGTGAGGCAAGATAGCCATAATTGATGTATTATTTTAGTGTAAATTTGGTGAGAATGGTTTCTCTGTTCAAAAATTTTCATATTTCTTCCATTATATCCATGACAGATGATAGTCTGGTCTGATAATCTGACATTCTGCTAAAAGTTTTCTTCAACTTTTAAGAGATTAATTCTCTTATAGTACTTTAACATTAATGCAATCTATAACAAATCATGATATCTCAATACAATTATTTCCCTGCAATTAGGCTAAAATATATTTAATAGGAAATTTTTTCCTAATAATAGGGCAACTATTTTCAATATTTTCTGTTTTACCAAATAAAACTGTTTGTCATGAAAAAAAATTCACATAGTGTGCCTGTGTGTGGATGTGTGAGTGTGGGTGCATGCATGCACCATGATATACTTTGTAACTGCAATCTTTTCAACTGTGTGACACCTCACCTCCTCATAAATGATTCACATGGTGCCCAGAGGTACAGTTAAAGAGGGCAAGCTGATGTCACAGATGCTTGTTTGTATAAAACCCTATTAATAATAAATTAGTTCTCTCTTGTAGAGTCAGGATATAGTTCCTCTATGTAATAAATGGTGGGCATAAAATTAGGCAATTCTTTACTAAGAAAATGTGAACTTTCAGAAATATATATGTATCCTTTGACTCTTTGTAATGACTGTCTCAGAAGAATAAAAATGAAAATACAATAACACATTAAAAATAAATTTCCTGCTGTATACTGTTGGATAATAAATATTGAGCCACTATTAACTCTACTTAAGCACACTGTCCTTTAAAAAAAAAAAAAAACTGTACCAGTAGAATACAAATTGACCCACTGTGCTAGAACTTCCTTTAAAAAGAATAACAAGAAAGAAATGTTGTATTTAACCTACCATTTAGATGCTTCTTATAGCCTGATAAGTTTATAATGTGTTTGAGAGTCATTTTTATTTTGATTTTTTTTAAAGATTTATTTATTTATTTATTTTGGGCGGGGGTCGGGTTGGGGAGGGAGGGGGCGGGCGGGCCACTTCTATTGGTCTTTCATTTCTCTGTTTTCATCCATCTTTGTTCTTTGGCCCCTGCGGACCTCCCATCGCGGTGGCGTCTGTTGTTGCAGAGTGCCAGCTCTGGGCGCATGCGCTCCAGAGCTCCGGCTTGGCGATTGGACACATCAGTCCAGCCGCTCTGCAGCACATGGGATCTTCCTAGGCCAGGGATCGAACTGGCGCCCCTTGCACTGCAAAGCGGTGTCCTTACCCACTGGACCACCAGGGGAAGCCCGAGAGTCATTTTTATAATGTATTTCATTATACATATATGTGCTGTAGTTGTGCTAATAGTTATAGAGTATAATATGTCTTTTTTTTGTTCACAAATTTTGGATTATTTTTACCTAGTATAATATGAAAATGAAAGTAGTTAATAAAAGTAAAACATCTGATTAAAAGCAGTGGAATGTACAGTAAGTTCCACTATATCTGCAAGTTGTTATGACCCTAGTAGAATTTTAAAGTTATTTCTGAGGAAAGCTCTGGGACTCTGAGGGATGATATCAAGGCCTGATATCACTCCAGGTCATAAGATGGCTGTGAGGCTGCGGGTTTCTCTTCAGACTTATCTGGAGTCTCATCTTTTGACCTGCCTCACTCATCCTCCATGGTGCAGACTAGACAATGCTCACTGTTGGTTCTTTGCTAAAAAAGCCCAACTGCAGCTTATCTCAAAGATGAGGAGAAGGTATCCCTACAATTTTGAACAGCCATGGAGTTTTCCCACATCACTTAAGGTTTTACAAATGAAGCAAAAGTTGTCTTTGTTGAGTTATACCGTTTGCTGAAGATACTGGACAAAACTGGGTGAGGAGCAGAAGATGGTGGAGGATTAAGATGGAGATATTGCCAGCTCCCCAACAAATTAATCAAAAATTCATAAGGATGTGGAACAACCCCTACAATCCAGCCCCTAGGAGACAACAGAAGACTCTAGGCCTCCAGGGGGTAAGTTGGGCTCCACGGAATGAGATAGGAAAAGACAGAGGTATACACAAAGATAAAGTCAAAATGGATTAAAGACCTAAATGTAAGACTAGAAACCATAAACTCTTAGAGGAAAACATAGGCAGAACACTTGATGACATAAATCAAGGCAAGATCTTCTAGACCCACCCTATAGAGTAACTGTAATAAAAAAGAGAATAATCAAATAGAATCTAATTAAACTGAAAAGCTTTTGCACAGCAGACAAAACTATAAGGAAGGTGAAAAGGCAACCCTCAGAATGGGAGAAAATCATAGCAACTGAAACAACTGACAAAGAATTAATTTCCAAACTATGCAAGCAGCTCATACAACTCAGCACTTCAAAAACAAATAACCCAATCAAAAAATGGGAAAAAGACCTAAAGAGACACCTCTCCAAAGAAGACATACACATGACCAAAAAACACGTGAAAAGATGCTCAATGTCACTCATTATTAGAGAAATGCAAATCAAAACTACAATGAGATACCACCTCAAACCCATCAGAATGGCCATCATCAAAATATATATAGACAATAAAAGCTGGCGAGGGTGTGCAGAAAAGGGACCACTTTTGCACTGTTGGTGGGAATGTAAGTTGATACAGCCACTGTGGAAGACAGTATGGAGATTCCCCTCAAAACTAGGAATATAACCATCTTATGCCCCAGTAATCTCACTATTAGGCATATACCATGAGGAAATAAAAATTGAAAGAGACACATGTATCCCATTGTTCATTGCAACACTATTTACAATAGCTAGAACATGAAAACATCGACAGATGCATGGGTAAGAAAGCTGTGGTACATCTATACAATGGAATATTTCTCAGCAAAGAAATGCATTTGAGTCAGACCTAATGATGTGGCTGAACCTGGAACTTATTATTGTACAGAGTGAAGTAAGTCAGAAAGAGAAAGATAATAATTGTATATTAATACATATATATATGGAATCTAGAGAGATGGTACTGAGAAATGTATATGCAGAGCAGCAATGGAGAAACAGACAAAGAGAACAGACTTATGCACATGGAGGGAGGGAAGGGCAAGATGTATGGAAAGAGTAAATATGGAAACTTACATCACCATATGCAAAAGAGACAATCAATGTGCACATGCTGTAAGACTAAGGGAACTTACACAGGGACTATGTAACAACCTAGAGGGGTGGGATGGGAAGGGAGGTGGGAGGAAGTTCAAATGAGAGGAACATGTACATACCTATGGCTTATAGAGTAACTGTAATAAAAGAGAATAATCAAATAGAATCTAATTAAACTGAAAAGCTTTTGCACAGCAGACAAAACTATAAGGAAGGTGAAAAGGCAACCCTCAGAATGGGAGAAAATCATAGCAACTGAAACAACTGACAAAGAATTAATTTCCAAACTATGCAAGCAGCTCATACAACTCAGCACTTCAAAAACAAATAACCCAATCAAAAAATGGGAAAAAGACCTAAAGAGACACCTCTCCAAAGAAGACATACACATGACCAAAAAACACGTGAAAAGATGCTCAATGTCACTCATTATTAGAGAAATGCAAATCAAAACTACAATGAGATACCACCTCAAACCCATCAGAATGGCCATCATCAAAATATATATAGACAATAAAAGCTGGCGAGGGTGTGCAGAAAAGGGACCACTTTTGCACTGTTGGTGGGAATGTAAGTTGATACAGCCACTGTGGAAGACAGTATGGAGATTCCCCTCAAAACTAGGAATATAACCATCTTATGCCCCAGTAATCTCACTATTAGGCATATACCATGAGGAAATAAAAATTGAAAGAGACACATGTATCCCATTGTTCATTGCAACACTATTTACAATAGCTAGAACATGAAAACATCGACAGATGCATGGGTAAGAAAGCTGTGGTACATCTATACAATGGAATATTTCTCAGCAAAGAAATGCATTTGAGTCAGACCTAATGATGTGGCTGAACCTGGAACTTATTATTGTACAGAGTGAAGTAAGTCAGAAAGAGAAAGATAATAATTGTATATTAATACATATATATATGGAATCTAGAGAGATGGTACTGAGAAATGTATATGCAGAGCAGCAATGGAGAAACAGACAAAGAGAACAGACTTATGCACATGGAGGGAGGGAAGGGCAAGATGTATGGAAAGAGTAAATATGGAAACTTACATCACCATATGCAAAAGAGACAATCAATGTGCACATGCTGTAAGACTAAGGGAACTTACACAGGGACTATGTAACAACCTAGAGGGGTGGGATGGGAAGGGAGGTGGGAGGGAAGTTCAAATGAGAGGGAACATGTACATACCTATGGCTTATTTGGATTTATGTATAACAGAACACAACAAAGCTCTGTAAAAGTAAAATATAAAAATAAATTAATAATAATAAAAATTAAAGGCAGGTCTTCATGGAAGGGAGGGGCTGATTTGCAGAAAATCCAGGTATTGTTGCTCACTTACTACTCTAAATGTGGGACATTCTAGACAAATTCTGGTGTTACGCTATCTGAACTAAAGAATGTCTACATGTTATCTGAGACTTTAGTATATGTACCATGATAATTTGTCTATGTAAAAATTTATCTGGAAAATAAGAAGTAAAATGTTTTCTAAAACAGGATTTTTCTCATGACTTTATTTTCACAACTGTTCTAAATCACTAACCACATTTCATTTCATATATTCTATTAAGTATCAGACAGAGATATTGAAATATCTCTTCTTGAATTAAAGTAAAGAAGACACATCCATAAATACAAATGCATATTTTTGTAAGATATAACTTGTATCTATGCATATGAATAGTAAGTTCTATTTGCTACATGGCATAACTATAAAATATAACAGTTTCCACTTTCACTTTTAAAGGTTTTTAAAATTTATTATTTTGTGGTAATGCTTCAGGTATTTTGAAATAAATTCTAGGCATACACAATTAACATACTTCATAGTAAAACTTTCAGACACTTTATACTATTTTTATTTTTCACATAAACTTTTTACACTGATACAAAATCTAAGTTCATTAACGATTGGCTCATCAATTCTTTATCATTGCACAGGACCCTGCCCCCAAATAAAAAAAAATGGAAAAGAAGATCAATCAATTGTATATTAATACATATAAAAAATATGGAATCTAGAGAGATGGTACTGAGAAATGTATATGCAGAGCAGCAATGGAGAAACAGACAAAGAGAACAGACTTATGCACATGGAGGGAGGGAAGGGCAAGATGTATGGAAAGAGTAAATATGGAAACTTACATCACCATATGCAAAAGAGACAATCAATGTGCACATGCTGTAAGACTAAGGGAACTTACACAGGGACTATGTAACAACCTAGAGGGGTGGGATGGGAAGGGAGGTGGGAGGGAAGTTCAAATGAGAGGGAACATGTACATACCTATGGCTTATTTGGATTTATGTATAACAGAACACAACAAAGCTCTGTAAAAGTAAAATATAAAAATAAATTAATAATAATAAAAATTAAAGGCAGGTCTTCATGGAAGGGAGGGGCTGATTTGCAGAAAATCCAGGTATTGTTGCTCACTTACTACTCTAAATGTGGGACATTCTAGACAAATTCTGGTGTTACGCTATCTGAACTAAAGAATGTCTACATGTTATCTGAGACTTTAGTATATGTACCATGATAATTTGTCTATGTAAAAATTTATCTGGAAAATAAGAAGTAAAATGTTTTCTAAAACAGGATTTTTCTCATGACTTTATTTTCACAACTGTTCTAAATCACTAACCACATTTCATTTCATATATTCTATTAAGTATCAGACAGAGATATTGAAATATCTCTTCTTGAATTAAAGTAAAGAAGACACATCCATAAATACAAATGCATATTTTTGTAAGATATAACTTGTATCTATGCATATGAATAGTAAGTTCTATTTGCTACATGGCATAACTATAAAATATAACAGTTTCCACTTTCACTTTTAAAGGTTTTTAAAATTTATTATTTTGTGGTAATGCTTCAGGTATTTTGAAATAAATTCTAGGCATACACAATTAACATACTTCATAGTAAAACTTTCAGACACTTTATACTATTTTTATTTTTCACATAAACTTTTTACACTGATACAAAATCTAAGTTCATTAACGATTGGCTCATCAATTCTTTATCATTGCTACAGGACTGCCCCCAAATAGACTTCAAAGCCATTTTGTTCTATTTAAGAATATCAAAAGAAATATCTTTTTTACTGTGTCAAACTGATAAAATGCTATTTTAACATTAGAGAAATAATATTGGCTATCAGTGCTTCCCAGGAGGGCAGTGGTAAAAGAATCCACCTTCCAGTGTACGAGACACAGTCTATGGGAGGTTCAGTCTCTGGGTAGCGAGGATGTCCTGAATGAGAAATGGCAACCCACTCCAGTGTTCTTCTTGCCTGGAAAGTTCCATGGACAGAGGAGACTGGCAGGCTACAATTTCTTGAGGTCACAGAGGGTCAGATATGACTGAGAAGCTGAGCATGCAAAAATATCAGTAGTGACCTTGACACACATTGATACAATTTCATGAATTTATTTTTAGGTTTACAAAGGTTTGAATGGTATTTTGTCTAATGAATAATGTCATTGTATAATAATAATGAAAGCATACAATTGACATTTTAAGGTAATATAATAAGTGCTAGTTCTGATTTAAACAACTTAGTCACTGAAAATAATGACTTTGCTTTGGATTCATTTCTGGATTTATTAATGGAAATCTCAAATCATTGAAAAAGTTTTAATATAGAAGTATTTAATTGCTCTTGTTAATCAAATTCACTTTAAAGGCATCTGGGAAGAGCAACTAAATCTTTTTTTTCCCTACGAAAGTCACCAAATTCATTTGTGAATAAAAGCATGAAATTTTATTATGAAGTGATATTTGATCCTAAACCTAATTAGGATGAAACAGAATTTATACTTGTGAGGTTATCTTGGTATTTAGGGCAAAACCATAATATTTGAATAATGTTAGATTTTCTGCATGAATAGTCTATTTGAACTCTATGTAAAGTTATTAAAAACTGCATATTAATTTAGAGTACACTGTTGTCCAAGAAGTTATATAGCAGGATATTTGTATTTATACAACTTTGCAGATGTGAAGTCTTTATACTGTAACCTTTTATCTTCAGTATTTAGAGAGCAACTAAACTACTTTGTCCGTGATTTTGTATGCATTTTTAAGTTTTTTCACTCTCCAACTCTTTGGAGTATACTCATGTCTTTAACTGTATGAAAACTCTCCCTCAGTCTTAAAAACTGCAAGGAGTTCTATTAAGGAGTCTCTACCAAAGAAATTATGAAAACCTTTGATTGTAACAACTATATGCTTCAGATATCTTATATACACACTGACAACCATGTTCACCTAATGAATAATTGTATCATATTTTGGCCAGATATTTATGTAGAGAAGAGCATATTTAAAATATAGAGTAATGTCCCACTTTTAGCTATAACCATATGAAATCCAGTTTAAACTAACATGTAGTCCACCTTGCTCTGGATAGTATTCTCCATAATTGCAGTTGTATAAATAATGTAGCTTAAAATAAAATATAAAGGATGGAGAAGGATGCTGTTTTTGTTAGTAGTGACATTTTACAGTTGTTTGGTATTATTTTCCAAGTATAACAGGAGACTTGCATGTCCATTTATATATCAAATTAATGAATTTACTCAATGAAAAAATATATATTAGCATGCAATTCATAAAGCTAGGCCAAACTATAGAATCAACTTTAAAAAAGAAAACTTTATAGGTTCTTGTGAGATATTATGGAATGTTCCATGTCAAAAATGTTTTCTACAGTTCATGCACTGACATTGTAGCTAATAACACTGATACTTTGCTATTGCCAGGCTAGTGCTAAGAGTTAGGAGCTATGTTTTTTCCTCAAAATGAAGAGTCAATAAATCAATATTTATAAAAAAGGGTATAATAGTGTCTGCCACATAATTATATACATTTTCGTTTTCAGTTAAATATAAATGAGTCCAACGTGCTAATCTTTCACCTTTATTCTTATCTCTGTATTTGTTTTGAGAACACACACACACAATCATATATATATATATGAACAAAATATGTTCAAAAATGTTTACAGAACTTACTTTAATTTTCAAGTAATAGAGACATGAAATATAGTAATAAAATAGTAAATTGTCACTTACTGATGTTATGCACCTACATTCTCAGTGTTGTGAGGAGGGGGAGACTTAGTTATCAAAATCATATTGAATTAGTGTGATTTAAGGGTTTATTTTGTCTATGATGATCAGGAAATCTATCTAACTGGTTGACATTTTAAGGGTAGATTTAAAAAAGCAGGGTGATTCACATACATTTCTGGTAAAATAATTTTATAAAAAGAAACAATAACATAAATGTACTATGTTGGGAAATCTGTTGATGTATCTGAACACAACACATAATCTAGTCTGGCTTCAAAAGAACAGGAAAGGAACAGGAAGAGAAAAGTCACAGGGGATGATGGCAAGTGGATAATGTCAGCAAAGATGGGGGTATTTTATTAAACTGAATATATAATTCAATGTCTCACTCTTGGTAATATCCTATCTCCAAACCATTAAATTTGTCAAGGAAAAATCAGATTAGTTATCCTATACTAAAACAAATTTTCACTGATATCATGTCCACTACTACAATGTAAAATTGCAGGGTAGAAAATTAAGTTCCATATTTTTTAGTGTCATGTTTTATAAAAATGTATTTACCAATATCCAGTTCAGCATTCTCAATTTATCTTGCTGAGTTTATTTTTTTTTTAAAGTCTACAAATGAGAATTATTTACCTGGATTGATTTTTGAAGCTTGAAATTAAAATGATGTTTTTAACATAGCAGAAATCCCTGACCGCCTCAGGAGTGACTACCTTACAAAATTTTAAAAATAATAATAATTCAAAGGTTTAAAAAGTTTTTTGAAAATGACTATGATTTTAATCAGCTGATTTCTGTTCTCTAGTTGAATGATATTAAATATCACTCCCAAATTTCAAAATCAATTTCTATACTGAATACTGCAATACAAAATGAACCACACACACATTTTGATGAACACAAAAGCTTTCAGAAGTCAGTTCCCAAACAAACTGTAATAAGAAAAAAAAATCACTTTTATTTTAATCTTTCCAAAATAAGGATTAAATCACAATTTTAATTAATTGTGATTTTAGCTACAAATATTAGTAAAAATAATTTTTATATCTCTGAATCTGATGATTTATTAAGCCAGCCTATTTCACTTATAAACATAGGTGAATAAGGTTACATGTGCATCTCCTACATTAAAAAACAAATCACATACAGACGCTAAAACTGTAGGAGATTGATTTCTAGAGATATTTGGCAGCTATACCTGACTTAAATCCATGTGAGCCTATCAGTTTATCTTAGTATTCCCACCAGTCAGTTACATATATAACTCTGCTATTTAGTAATATTGCACTGTGTGTACATGTTTATAACAATACTGTGTGAATATGGCAAATTGAGCAGAAGAGCACAGCAAAAAGAATGCATCTCCTTATAACAGAACAGAAAAATGAATTATTAGAGAAACTTGAATATGTTATTGAATTGATGCAATTTACTGAAAATATGAGGTCAGAAACTGACACCATGTTTAATTTAAAAAGTATAAGCAAAAGTTGTTGGAGTTTATTAGCAACAGTAATGTAGAAATAATTAAAAACAGAAGACCAGTGCATAGCTTTAAAGCTAAAAACTGTGACAGTGTCAAACTGAAGAGGAAATAATTTGACAAACTAAGGCTAGTTTTTGACAGAAATAAGTAGATATATATGTGTGTCTATATACATACATATGTTAAATATATATATGTGTATATGTGTGTATGACATTCAGTTATTTTGTATATGAAACAAGCTCATATGTAGCATGAAAACTGAGCACTGAACTGAGTGTGACTACCAAAATGTTGACTGCCGAAATGTGTTATGATGCAAAATAAGTGAAAATAAACAGTAAAAAAATTCTTTTTCATCATGAAGTAACCAACATTTATACTGAAAAATTTGCTTCAATAATGAAATTATAAAAGTTGTGAATGAACAATTTCAATGCTAATGAAACAGCTTTCTACTCATATTTCTATGAAATGAATGAATGAATCAAAAAACCCCATAAATATGGCTTTAGAAAAAGTACCATTGGATTAAAGGTATGCTAAGACTGGGCTTCTCAGGTAGTACTAATAGTAAAGAACCTGCCTGTAATGCAGGAGATGTAAGGGTCATGAGTTCAATCCCTGGGTGGGGCCCTGGAGAAGGGAATGTCAACCCTCTCCAGTATTCTTGCCTGGAGAATCCCATGGACTGAGTACCCTGGTGGGCTAGATTTCATAGGTTCACAAAGAGTCAGCCATGACTAAAGTGACTTTAATATGCAGCATGCAGGGCTTCCCTGGTGGTGCAGTGGGTAAGGACACCGCCTTGTGGTGCAAGGGGCGCCAGTTCGATCCCTGGCCTGGGAAGATCCCACGTGCCGCGGGAGTGACTGGACTGATGTGTCCAATTACCGAGCCAGAGCTCTGGGGCGCATGTGCCCAGAGCCAGTGCTCTGCGACAACAGAGGCCACCACAATGGGAGGCCCACACGGGCCAAAGAACAAAGATGGATGAAAATGGACAAATGAAAGACCAATAGAAGTGGCCCACCTGCTCCCCTCCCCCCACCACCCCCCCCCCCTCAAATAAATAAATAAATAAATCTTTAAAAAAAAATATGCAGCATGCATGCTAAGGCCAGGTTGACTATTCCTGGCCACAAACCATTACAAGATAAAGACTGCAATAATTGAAAAACTCAGCACCTGTAACATTCAAATAACTTTTGTGTATCTTATCACACATGAGAAACCAGAGCAAAAAGTTTTAGCTGGCTCAATAATCATTTTGTACGCAAACCAGAAGCTCACCATAGGCTAGCCAGATTGAATTTTTATGTAAAAAAGACAATGTTTTCAAAATTATCTTTCCAAAAACATGGTCTTTGTGAAAAAGCTATATGGCTAAGGAAATCTACGTCCTGAGGGGAGCCACTATAAATAAGTCCCTGCAAGCTGCTGCTTGCTGCATTTAGCAAAGTTGGCATTTGATCTTGGGTATGTCACTTATGCAGCTGGGAATGAGATCATGATTTACAATGGTGATTGGGTGAACTTAATGCTAATGAAACAGCTTTCTACTCATATTTCTATGAAATGAATGAATGAATCAAAAACCCCATAAATATGGCTTTAGAAAAGTACCATTGGATTAAAGGTATGCTAAGACTGGGCTTCTCAGGTAGTACTAATAGTAAAGAACCTGCCTGTAATGCAGGAGATGTAAGGGTCATGAGTTCAATCCCTGGGTGGGGCCCTGGAGAAGGGAATGTCAACCCTCTCCAGTATTCTTGCCTGGAGAATCCCATGGACTGAGTACCCTGGTGGGCTAGATTTCATAGGTTCACAAAGAGTCAGCCATGACTAAAGTGACTTTAATATGCAGCATGCAGGGCTTCCCTGGTGGTGCAGTGGGTAAGGACACCGCCTTGTGGTGCAAGGGGCGCCAGTTCGATCCCTGGCCTGGGAAGATCCCACGTGCCGCGGGAGTGACTGGACTGATGTGTCCAATTACCGAGCCAGAGCTCTGGGGCGCATGTGCCCAGAGCCAGTGCTCTGCGACAACAGAGGCCACTGTGATGGGAGGCCCACACGGGCCAAAGAACAAAGATGGATGAAAATGGACAAATGAAAGACCAATAGAAGTGGCCCACCTGCTCCCTCCCCCACCACCCCACCCCCCTCAAATAAATAAATAAATAAATCTTTAAAAAAAAAAAATATGCAGCATGCATGCTAAGGCCAGGTTGACTATTCCTGGCCACAAACCATTACAAGATAAAGACTGCAATAATTGAAAAACTCAGCACCTGTAACATTCAAATAACTTTTGTGTATCTTATCACACATGAGAAACCAGAGCAAAAAGTTTTAGCTGGCTCAATAATCATTTTGTACGCAAACCAGAAGCTCACCATAGGCTAGCCAGATTGAATTTTTATGTAAAAAAGACAATGTTTTCAAAATTATCTTTCCAAAAACATGGTCTTTGTGAAAAAGCTATATGGCTAAGGAAATCTACGTCCTGAGGGGAGCCACTATAAATAAGTCCCTGCAAGCTGCTGCTTGCTGCATTTAGCAAAGTTGGCATTTGATCTTGGGTATGTCACTTATGCAGCTGGGAATGAGATCATGATTTACAATGGTGATTGGGTGAATTTTCCCCAATTCTAATCTTGTTTAATATGTTTGAGAAATTCTTCTCCAAGAGATTTAGCTCCTTGCTATTATGGAGTTCCCTCATATTTTCCAAATTAAAAAAAGCATCACATGCTTTCTGTTATCAAAACACAAGGATGTCTGGGTGGGAAGAGACTGGTGCGACTGAGTACCATGCACAGTATGAGGTGAGTTGTACATTTTCAATGTAGTACTCCAAATCTAAAAACTGTGTTTCTCAAACTTATTTGCTGCCAGAATTCTAGATCTGTAGAAGATGGAACACACATATGAGACTGGAAGCACAAAAATTTTAAATATCTGCAATAAATTGATTTATCTTTCTAGCATAGTTGTAGATGTTTAGCTTTACCTGGTAAAAATCAGGCAGACATTAAATATCTGGTCTGTATTTACTTATTTAACTCCCATTTCACAAGACTTTATCTAATGCTTAATAACTTTCAGATTTAAAAAAAATTCACTCATTTAATCTTTTTAATGACTTCAGAGAATAGGCATTATTACCATAAATAGTATTATAGTGTATTTTACTATTATAATTACTGTATTATACATAGTATTTAAACATTGGCTATTTGAATGATTCTGAAGTATTTAATATGACCCTTTCTTCAGAAATTAGCATGCATATTTTTTCTTTCCCTGGCAGCTCAGACAGTAAAGAATCTGTCTGCAATGCAGGAGACCAGGGTTCAATCTCTAGGTAGGAAGATCTCCTAAAGACTAAAGCTACCTGTAACTTTCAAATAACTTTTGTGTATCTTATCACACATGAGAAACCAGAGCAAAAAGTTTTAGCTGGCTCAATAATCATTTTGTACGCAAACCAGAAGCTCACCATAGGCTAGCCAGATTGAATTTTATGTAAAAAGACAATGTTTTCAAAATTATCTTTCCAAAAACATTGTCTTTGTGAAAAAGCTATATGGCTAAGGAAATCTACGTCCTGAGGGGAGCCACTATAAATAAGTCCCTGCAAGCTGCTGCTTGCTGCATTTAGCAAAGTTGGCATTTGATCTTGGGTATGTCACTTATGCAGCTGGGAATGAGATCATGATTTACAATGGTGATTGGGTGAATTTTCCCCAATTCTAATCTTGTTTAATATGTTTGAGAAATTCTTCTCCAAGAGATTTAGCTCCTTGCTATTATGGAGTTCCCTCATATTTTCCCAAAATTTAAAAAAAGCATCACATGCTTTCTGTTATCAAAACACAAGGATGTCTGGGTGGGAAGAGACTGGTGCGACTGAGTACCATGCACAGTATGAGGTGAGTTGTACATTTTCAATGTAGTACTCCAAATCTAAAAACTGTGTTTCTCAAACTTATTTGCTGCCAGAATTCTAGATCTGTAGAAGATGGAACACACATATGAGACTGGAAGCACAAAAATTTTAAATATCTGCAATAAATTGATTTATCTTTCTAGCATAGTTGTAGATGTTTAGCTTTACCTGGTAAAAATCAGGCAGACATTAAATATCTGGTCTGTATTTACTTATTTAACTCCCATTTCACAAGACTTTATCTAATGCTTAATAACTTTCAGATTTAAAAAAAATTCACTCATTTAATCTTTTTAATGACTTCAGAGAATAGGCATTATTACCATAAATAGTATTATAGTGTATTTTACTATTATAATTACTGTATTATACATAGTATTTAAACATTGGCTATTTGAATGATTCTGAAGTATTTAATATGACCCTTTCTTCAGAAATTAGCATGCATATTTTTTCTTTCCCTGGCAGCTCAGACAGTAAAGAATCTGTCTGCAATGCAGGAGACCAGGGTTCAATCTCTAGGTAGGAAGATCTCCTAAAGAAGGCAATGGCTACCCCCTCTAGTATTCTTTCATGGAGAATATTATGGACAGAGAAGCCTGGCAGGCTTACAGTCCATGAGATCACCAAGAGCTGGACACAACCAAGCGACTAACAGTTCATTTCAAAGAATTATAAGCAATACAGTAATTGGTTACAAAGGTGCCTGATTAAAAATAAAAAAAGCACTCTATGAAATCCAGGATTAGTGATTTCACAAGGCTGAGATTAAGTTAGGGAGGAGCCAATTAGCACAAAGATCAGACATTAGTAATTCATTGCATGCAGTGGCAAAATATTTATTTTAATTATAATTATCTCTGGTTGCCTGAAATGAATTGCCTATTCAGAGCTAAGGTTTATCACATATAATGATATTACGATTGATGATCATGATAATCTCTACACAGGGCAGTAGGGTTAAGAGAGGGAGAACTGGCAGTTCCCACTATGCTACAAAGATGGATACCAGCTCAAGATTAAAATTCTCATCTCAAAGGCTGGTGAGAACACAGAGATTTTGTTTTTCAATAAAATCATTACTCAGCTTGTTAATGACAAGATATACATGTATGCTAAGTCACTTCAGTTGTGTCCAACTTGCAATTTGCAACACTATGGACTACAGCCCACCAGGCTCCATGGATTTTCTAGGCAAAAATACTGGAGTGGGCTGCCATTCCCTTCTCCAAGGGACCTTCCTGAACCCCTGTCCCTTATGTCTCCTGCATTGCATGTGGGGTCTTTACCACTAGTGCCACCTGGGAAGCCCAAGGCAAGATTTGCATAGGAATAAATTTTAAAATAGAATGTAACCCTTCAGTTTGGTGAATTACGGCACTGTCTTAGTTTTCTATGGCTTCCTTAACAAAATCCTGAAAAGTGGGACCTTAAGACATGTGAATTTTAATGACTTCAGAGAATAGGCATTATTACCATAAATAGTATTATAGTGTATTTTACTATTATAATTACTGTATTATACATAGTATTTAAACATTGGCTATTTGAATGATTCTGAAGTATTTAATATGACCCTTTCTTCAGAAATTAGCATGCATATTTTTTCTTTCCCTGGCAGCTCAGACAGTAAAGAATCTGTCTGCAATGCAGGAGACCAGGGTTCAATCTCTAGGTAGGAAGATCTCCTAAAGAAGGCAATGGCTACCCCCTCTAGTATTCTTTCATGGAGAATATTATGGACAGAGAAGCCTGGCAGGCTTACAGTCCATGAGATCACCAAGAGCTGGACACAACCAAGCGACTAACAGTTCATTTCAAAGAATTATAAGCAATACAGTAATTGGTTACAAAGGTGCCTGATTAAAAATAAAAAAAGCACTCTATGAAATCCAGGATTAGTGATTTCACAAGGCTGAGATTAAGTTAGGAGGAGCCAATTAGCACAAAGATCAGACATTAGTAATTCATTGCATGCAGTGGCAAAATATTTATTTTAATTATAATTATCTCTGGTTGCCTGAAATGAATTGCCTATTCAGAGCTAAGGTTTATCACATATAATGATATTACGATTGATGATCATGATAATCTCTACACAGGGCAGTAGGGTTAAGAGAGGGAGAACTGGCAGTTCCCACTATGCTACAAAGATGGATACCAGCTCAAGATTAAAATTCTCATCTCAAAGGCTGGTGAGAACACAGAGATTTTGTTTTTCAATAAAATCATTACTCAGCTTGTTAATGACAAGATATACATGTATGCTAAGTCACTTCAGTTGTGTCCAACTTGCAATTTGCAACACTATGGACTACAGCCCACCAGGCTCCATGGATTTTCTAGGCAAAAATACTGGAGTGGGCTGCCATTCCCTTCTCCAAGGGACCTTCCTGAACCCCTGTCCCTTATGTCTCCTGCATTGCATGTGGGGTCTTTACCACTAGTGCCACCTGGGAAGCCCAAGGCAAGATTTGCATAGGAATAAATTTTAAAATAGAATGTAACCCTTCAGTTTGGTGAATTACGGCACTGTCTTAGTTTTCTATGGCTTCCTTAACAAAATCCTGAAAAGTGGGACCTTAAGACATGTGAATTTTATTGTATCCCAGTTCTGGAGGCTACAAGACCAAAATTAAGGTGTGAGAAGAGTCCTGTTCTCTCTGGAGAACAGACTAGTCCTGTTCTTTCTGGAGCAGACCTTCCTTGCCTCTTCCGGTTTCGAGTATTTGATAGCATTCCTTAGTGTCCCTTGGCTTGCAGACATCACTTCAGTCAAATGACTGACTTCTACCTTTGTGTCTTCACAATGCCTTTCCTCTGTGTATACCTGTCTCATGTCCAAATTTCTCTCTTTTTTTTTTATAAGAACTCTAGTCACATTTAATTAGGACACACCTTAAATAAGCTCAATTTAATTTCCTTCTCTCTGTAAAACATCTATTTCAAATAAGGGTATAGGGTATGAGGTACTGAGAATTAGAACTTTAATATATATTTTCTGAGGTACTCAATTCAATCCATAATAAGTACAGATTGAACACATAGTCTTTTCAAACATGTTAAAATTAGGACACATATTAAGAGAAACTTGGATAGTGAAATTTGGAAAGAGATCATTTGACAGGATTCCAGTGGCAGGGATATGATTTCCAAACCTCTCCAAAAATCTCTGTCGAAATATGATAAGACTGCTATTGCCTTTTTTCAAACAAATATAATTAATCCACATGAGGAAATCATATCGATGAGAAAGAAAATTCCTCCTACTCCTTTGTTATCTTCCTTTACTTCCACCAGATATACAATAAAAATCTCAAAGGCTGGTGAGAACACAGAGATTTTGTTTTTCAATAAAATCATTACTCAGCTTGTTAATGACAAGATATACATGTATGCTAAGTCACTTCAGTTGTGTCCAACTTGCAATTTGCAACACTATGGACTACAGCCCACCAGGCTCCATGGATTTTCTAGGCAAAAATACTGGAGTGGGCTGCCATTCCCTTCTCCAAGGGACCTTCCTGAACCCCTGTCCCTTATGTCTCCTGCATTGCATGTGGGGTCTTTACCACTAGTGCCACCTGGGAAGCCCAAGGCAAGATTTGCATAGGAATAAATTTTAAAATAGAATGTAACCCTTCAGTTTGGTGAATTACGGCACTGTCTTAGTTTTCTATGGCTTCCTTAACAAAATCCTGAAAAGTGGGACCTTAAGACATGTGAATTTTATTGTATCCCAGTTCTGGAGGCTACAAGACCAAAATTAAGGTGTGAGAAGAGTCCTGTTCTCTCTGGAGAACAGACTAGTCCTGTTCTTTCTGGAGCAGACCTTCCTTGCCTCTTCCGGTTTCGAGTATTTGATAGCATTCCTTAGTGTCCCTTGGCTTGCAGACATCACTTCAGTCAAATGACTGACTTCTACCTTTGTGTCTTCACAATGCCTTTCCTCTGTGTATACCTGTCTCATGTCCAAATTTCTCTCTTTTTTTTTTATAAGAACTCTAGTCACATTTAATTAGGACACACCTTAAATAAGCTCAATTTAATTTCCTTCTCTCTGTAAAACATCTATTTCAAATAAGGGTATAGGGTATGAGGTACTGAGAATTAGAACTTTAATATATATTTTCTGAGGTACTCAATTCAATCCATAATAAGTACAGATTGAACACATAGTCTTTTCAAACATGTTAAAATTAGGACACATATTAAGAGAAACTTGGATAGTGAAATTTGGAAAGAGATCATTTGACAGGATTCCAGTGGCAGGGATATGATTTCCAAACCTCTCCAAAAATCTCTGTCGAAATATGATAAGACTGCTATTGCCTTTTTTCAAACAAATATAATTAATCCACATGAGGAAATCATATCGATGAGAAAGAAAATTCCCCTCCTACTCCTTTGTTATCTTCCTTTACTTCCACCAGATATACAATAAACAACACAGTCAAGCTGTTCTGAGGGAGAAACTGCAACGCCAAAACTAATATAAAATGTTATCTGCATTTGTAATCAGGTCAAGCTCATAAATCTTTGATCAACCAATGATATGATGCCTAGGACTAAATCTCATTAAGATCTAATTCTGGAGACTAAGCTGAGTCTCCTTAAATGGCCCTGGTGGAGTTCCCAGACTTGAGTCAGTTCACTGGTACAGAATTCCTTGAAGCACACTGAAAATGGATTTCATTTTGGAAGAACTCTGAGGGAACTCCATAAGTACATCTTCCTTTCGATCTTCTTCAGTGGACTTAAAGTCATTTATCACAGCAAATGTTTAATGGAAAAGCACATTTTGGAAGAATTTTGGAAATGTTCTCTAAGCTGACACTAATTCCTGGGAACAGAGAATTCCACCACTGTCCACTAGCCAGAAGGAACTTCTGCAGTTCAGCTGATAAATGATTCAACAACAGCTCAGGAGGCTTAAGAAACTGCTCTATAGTAATCGTCAACTTTCCAAATTTATAGACTTAATATAAAATAATTACAGCTGCATAGGAAGATGCAAATGTATTACAGAGAGGCACAGTGTACTCTTTACCTAGTTCTCCCAATGGTGACATATTACTTAATTATAACCAACAATTTGATGTAGGCATAGCACGTGTGTATAGCACTATGGCACCTAATTACATGCAATAAAGTGCATCCAAGAAGCAAAACTCTTCCATCAAAGGAAAATAAAAACGGTTACACCTTATGCTATCTCTATAGCCATATCCACCTCTCTACCCCTAATGTGTAAGCACTGACCTGCTTTCCACCTCTATCATCTGTAATTTTGACATTTTGAGAATGTTATATAAACTGACATTGTATTGGAACTATTGGCCTATAAATGGGTCCGATATATTTTGTTGAAATGGCCAGGTGCGAAACAACTTAGAAGGTTTTATTAAAAGTTCTTGAAAGGCAGTTCCCTCCCCAGCCTTTTTGGAGAGTAGAACTGAAAGAAGAAACATTTGTTTTCTTCTCTTTTTCATTCACTTTCCAAAAATTGTATTTTATTGAAACAAAGTACGGAAGATTTTGTAACTTTTTAACAGACAGTGTCAGTGTGTCCAGGTTGGGGTTTGATTCTTCAGATCACAGTGGCCCCCATAGCTTGCCACCCCGCGGTCCCCTGAATGTGAGCTTCTTTTTGCTTCCTGTTTCCCAGCCCGAAATGCCACCTGTGTTCTTCTCCTGCCTCAACCCTCCCACTTTTCAGATCTCAGCACACAAAGCTCATTTCCTCTCCCTGTTTTCTGGTTTTCTCTGCTCTCTCATCTTCCACAGGCCCCTTTATGCCCCTTGTGCTGTCAATTTGTTCCACTGCAATGTCAGTTGAACCTGTGCAGTGCACGGGAGGTGCGCGGTAGTCGCACAGTTTTTCTCTGTGCACGTGGAGGGCGTGGCGCGCCATCCCGCAAGTGGTGCGCGTTCGTGCGTGGTGGGTGTGGTGCACGGTACACGCTAGTGCGTGGTGGATGGGTGGTGCGTCATTTGCGTGGTGGATGCGGCTGGAAAAAAAGCAGCGGGGTTTGTTGGGTCGAGTTCCCTGAGCAGTTCAGCCACGTATTCATCTCTCAGCTGCCGTGCTATTAGATCCGTGAGGCTGTAAGAACTGACCGCCCTGTGACTGACAGAGGACGCTGTAAACAGGTAGGGGAGAGAGAGGAGGTCTAGCCTTCAGCATGTGTGTCTGGAAGAATGTGAGGAGTTTCCTCGCCTAAATCAAGATTCTGATGCTTAAAGTACTGGCTGGAGGACAGCAGATTCAGAATCTCTTGAACTTGTGTTAGAGAGACTTGTAGAGAATCTCAGGCCCAGACTTATACTGCTAAATCAGAATCCCCAAAGGGATTTGCATGTTGCAGTGTGACAAGCACTGTCTGGCCATCTTTCTGGGCACATTAAGGTTTGAGAAAAGCTGGCATGGGAGTCTCCCAGGTAGTTCCAAGTACTCTGACTTCTACTTGAATATCAAGTTGATATTCAAGTAGAAGTCAGAATGGCATGAATGTCTGAGTGTAATAGGGCTGAGGTGAAATTCTTACTGAGAGCTTTTGGGACACAAGACAATTCACAAAACAAAAGAGACCTCTCTGAGATAGTACAAGAATAAATGAAGATGTAGATAATGATAAGGTAGATAATGGTGTCAGTGTGTCCAGGTTGGGGTTTGATTCTTCAGATCACAGTGGCCCCCATAGCTTGCCACCCCGCGGTCCCCTGAATGTGAGCTTCTTTTTGCTTCCTGTTTCCCAGCCCGAAATGCCACCTGTGTTCTTCTCCTGCCTCAACCCTCCCACTTTTCAGATCTCAGCACACAAAGCTCATTTCCTCTCCCTGTTTTCTGGTTTTCTCTGCTCTCTCATCTTCCACAGGCCCCTTTATGCCCCTTGTGCTGTCAATTTGTTCCACTGCAATGTCAGTTGAACCTGTGCAGTGCACGGGAGGTGCGCGGTAGTCGCACAGTTTTTCTCTGTGCACGTGGAGGGCGTGGCGCGCCATCCCGCAAGTGGTGCGCGTTCGTGCGTGGTGGGTGTGGTGCACGGTACACGCTAGTGCGTGGTGGATGGGTGGTGCGTCATTTGCGTGGTGGATGCGGCTGGAAAAAAAGCAGCGGGGTTTGTTGGGTCGAGTTCCCTGAGCAGTTCAGCCACGTATTCATCTCTCAGCTGCCGTGCTATTAGATCCGTGAGGCTGTAAGAACTGACCGCCCTGTGACTGACAGAGGACGCTGTAAACAGGTAGGGGAGAGAGAGGAGGTCTAGCCTTCAGCATGTGTGTCTGGAAGAATGTGAGGAGTTTCCTCGCCTAAATCAAGATTCTGATGCTTAAAGTACTGGCTGGAGGACAGCAGATTCAGAATCTCTTGAACTTGTGTTAGAGAGACTTGTAGAGAATCTCAGGCCCAGACTTATACTGCTAAATCAGAATCCCCAAAGGGATTTGCATGTTGCAGTGTGACAAGCACTGTCTGGCCATCTTTCTGGGCACATTAAGGTTTGAGAAAAGCTGGCATGGGAGTCTCCCAGGTAGTTCCAAGTACTCTGACTTCTACTTGAATATCAAGTTGATATTCAAGTAGAAGTCAGAATGGCATGAATGTCTGAGTGTAATAGGGCTGAGGTGAAATTCTTACTGAGAGCTTTTGGGACACAAGACAATTCACAAAACAAAAGAGACCTCTCTGAGATAGTACAAGAATAAATGAAGATGTAGATAATGATAAGGTAGATAATGGTAGGGCTAAAAATGGTATCATGAATGTAATGGATGCTATTGGAGGCTTCTGAGTGGAGGAGTCACATGATCTGGCTTTTACCAGGTGTCTCTCCAAGTGAGGTGCTGGGAATAGACTGAAGGAGGAGAGACAGGTGAGGGAAGTCGTGGCAACTGCAGGAATCCTGGAGAGAAACTAGCAAGGTGCCTTGGACCAGGGTGGAAGCAGTGGAGGTGAAGAGACCTGCCCCCTCAGCAGTCCAGCAACTCTTGAGACTCTACCTGCAGGACTTACACAGACCCCTTGTTTCTGGCCTTCTCTGCAGTTGCATTGGAGCAGCAGGGTGAGTGCTCCTGGATCCGAACCTCCCATTTGGTTGAGGTTCAGGTCTTTATTTGAGAATGTGTTTTAGATTTTATTTTTAATCTCAGTATTCAGGTTCAAGGTTTTTCCAACTTGCAATTCAAGTTTCAGGTTTCTGTTCTCACTTCTTAGTTAGAAATTTGGGTTTCAGGTTTTCTTTTTACCTTTTGTGACTTCTGATGGAACATGCGTAACAGGAACCAATGAAAGAAAAATGAATCCTTAGGAACCTCTGCCAGGTTTAATACCCCTATTGTGTAACTACTTACCTGAATGGGTCCATTTATCCCGGGGTGATTTAACTTTCCATTGGCCAAAATAGGGAGTTCTCAAAATTACCAAATATGTCCATCTTCCTACATGACTAGAAAAAATAAATCAGAGTTAGACAGAATGAGTGGGATACATATTTTAATTGGTATCTAGAGGATTCTAAACCTAAAACTAAGAAAATTACTTCTCTCCCAGCTGTAAATGAAGAGCTGACTCCAGGTGTTTCTAAACAAGAAAACCCCCAGATTCACTATCTTTCTGGGCACATTAAGGTTTGAGAAAAGCTGGCATGGGAGTCTCCCAGGTAGTTCCAAGTACTCTGACTTCTACTTGAATATCAAGTTGATATTCAAGTAGAAGTCAGAATGGCATGAATGTCTGAGTGTAATAGGGCTGAGGTGAAATTCTTACTGAGAGCTTTTGGGACACAAGACAATTCACAAAACAAAAGAGACCTCTCTGAGATAGTACAAGAATAAATGAAGATGTAGATAATGATAAGGTAGATAATGGTAGGGCTAAAAATGGTATCATGAATGTAATGGATGCTATTGGAGGCTTCTGAGTGGAGGAGTCACATGATCTGGCTTTTACCAGGTGTCTCTCCAAGTGAGGTGCTGGGAATAGACTGAAGGAGGAGAGACAGGTGAGGGAAGTCGTGGCAACTGCAGGAATCCTGGAGAGAAACTAGCAAGGTGCCTTGGACCAGGGTGGAAGCAGTGGAGGTGAAGAGACCTGCCCCCTCAGCAGTCCAGCAACTCTTGAGACTCTACCTGCAGGACTTACACAGACCCCTTGTTTCTGGCCTTCTCTGCAGTTGCATTGGAGCAGCAGGGTGAGTGCTCCTGGATCCGAACCTCCCATTTGGTTGAGGTTCAGGTCTTTATTTGAGAATGTGTTTTAGATTTTATTTTTAATCTCAGTATTCAGGTTCAAGGTTTTTCCAACTTGCAATTCAAGTTTCAGGTTTCTGTTCTCACTTCTTAGTTAGAAATTTGGGTTTCAGGTTTTCTTTTTACCTTTTGTGACTTCTGATGGAACATGCGTAACAGGAACCAATGAAAGAAAAATGAATCCTTAGGAACCTCTGCCAGGTTTAATACCCCTATTGTGTAACTACTTACCTGAATGGGTCCATTTATCCCGGGGTGATTTAACTTTCCATTGGCCAAAATAGGGAGTTCTCAAAATTACCAAATATGTCCATCTTCCTACATGACTAGAAAAAATAAATCAGAGTTAGACAGAATGAGTGGGATACATATTTTAATTGGTATCTAGAGGATTCTAAACCTAAAACTAAGAAAATTACTTCTCTCCCAGCTGTAAATGAAGAGCTGACTCCAGGTGTTTCTAAACAAGAAATCAGTTCGCCTTCATCACTTGCTTCTGCCGCTTCTGAGATTCTGCACCTTCTCCATTCCTTCACTTATCTCTTTTCAATGAAGGGTACCTTAACTGACAGCAAGCAGTATATAATTCTTCCATGCATCCAGCAAGAAAAAAAAAAAAAATTAACCTACCCATAGGGAAAATGAGGAATATAAAAAGCTGTGCATGTCAAAATCCTTGCCCTAGAAGAAGAGATACGTATAGGATATATAGTAATTATATGCCTCAGAGAAACTCTTGTACATCTCAAGCAAAAGAAAAAATAGATATTCTAGAATGTTCATAGCATCATTGTTAATAAAACTGGAATCTAACAAAAGAGCTGTTATCTTAGATTGATATATTGTAATATGGCTATCCATTATAATGCTATGCAACATTGAAAATGGCCAGACTACAGAAAAGCAAGTCATGATGATTAAATTTCAAAAAATATTGTTTAATAGAATAACAGTCACAGAAGAATCAAAAATAGTATTTTATTTTAGATAAAATCTAAAAAAATGAAAATTGAATGTACTTGAATTCACATGTAGATTTAAAAACTGTTTTATATGCATAATTGATTCAGTTTGCTATACAGTAGAAACTAATACAACATTGTAAAACAACCTATACTCCAATAAAAATTGTAAAAAAAGATTATTAATTGAAAGAAAAATAGCAATAAAACATTTTATGAATAAAAATTTAAAAAAGCATTGATTATCTCAATATGCACAATAGTGGCAGTAGATAGGAAAATGCTGTGGAACGGGCCATGTCAGGTGTTTCTAAATATGTACTGACAGGCCATGTCAGGTGTTTCTAAGTTACTGCAGTGTGTATTTCTTAACCTGAGTCATATGTTATTTATAGATAACCAAAAAAAAAAGAAAAAAAAATATATAAACATTATAGAAGAAAAGCTAGGAAATTATTTTCTTGGCCTTGCGGGGATATATAAATTTATTAGAGAAACTATAGATAGTACAAACCACAAAATGGTTGTTAATAAATTGACCTTTCAAAAGCTGAAACTTTTTCTCATTAAAATATAGTATTGTGAAACTTAGTATTTCATCTATAGATTAGGAGAAAATCTTCAACTTTAACATCAAGGAACTGATTTTAAGAAAAAATTGTACAAAAAGGCCTGCTAAAATTCAATCATAGAGAGACAATGAAAAAAAAGATGAGCTGAACAGTTACTTTGTAAAGTAAGGTCTGTGGCCCAGAAGCTCATGAAAAGATCCTCAGCATCATCAGTCATTATTGAAATTCAGATTAAAGCCACTATAATATGTAACTACACAATTACTACTGGGGCTATAATGAATAGAAATGGTGACCATGTCAATATTGCAGAGAAATTAGAGCAGCTGAAACTCCCATGCATTACTGATGGGGTTCTAAAATGATATAACCAGCTTAGAAACTCTTTGGTATTTTCTTAAAAATTTAAACTTATATTTATCTTGTACTTCACTATGTAGCTCCTAGAGGGAGATGAGCTATAGGTCCACAAATAGCTTTACACCAAAAATGTTTATTTCAGCTTTATTCATGCTAAGACAAAGGTAGAAACAATGAAAATGACCATAAAGCTGTGAAAGGATTACCAATTGTGAAAGGATTACCAATTGTAGCATCTTCACTCAGTAGAACACTCCTTGAGTAGCACAAGGTTCCCTGATACACTGCTAATACAGATGTTGCCATGAAGGTATTTGACAGGTGAGATAAACATTTAAATTAATATATTTTGAGTAAAGTATATTTTCCACCAAATTGTATGTGGGTCTTATCCAATCAGTTGAAGGCCTTAAGAGAAAAAAAAACCTGACAACTCCAAGGAAAAGAGTTAAGGTTAAGATTGTCTTGGGACTTGCAGTCCCAAAACATGGCATGTACAAAAAGTAGAATCTGTTATAAAGAGTAAAACAGTATTTACCATTACATGAGGATGTTTTTTTAAAATTTTTACACTATATATTTTAGTAAAAATGAGTCAAATGACCTATCTGATTTTAATAAAATGATTTATCGGATTTTAATAAAATTCTTAGAATATAGGTTTCGTTTCAGATCAAACTCTTCGAATGCATAAGAGTTTATGTGTGTATGTGTATGTTTAGTTGATTAGTTGTATCTGACTCATTGCAGCCCCATGGACTGTGGCCTGCCATGTTCTTTTGTTTATGGAATTTTCCAGGCAACAATCCTGCTGTAGGTTGACATTTCCTTTTCCAGGGGATCTTCCCCAGCCAAAGATTGAATCCACCTCTCCTGGACTGACATGCAGATTTTTCATTTTACCCTGAGCCACCATGCAAGCCCCCAAATGTGTATAGGCTGGTATAACTATGGGTTAAGAGTAGGCGAATCTGTCCTCTTCATGAATTTGAGGGTGGTGATTCTTCACATTTCAAAATGTTTATCAAACCACAACTCACTGAGGAGCAGGACAAGTCTATTGTTTCATATTGTGGTTAAATGTTTCTGGTTGTTTAGTCACTTGAGACTAATTTGAGTTCATTAGGCAGTACATGTATGTAAGATTATTCATCTAGGTTATCATGTGGCCAAGTAGGAATGTTGGTATTTTTCAGCAAACTATGATCAATAGCCTTTAGTAACTACACAATTACTACTGGGGCTATAATGAATAGAAATGGTGACCATGTCAATATTGCAGAGAAATTAGAGCAGCTGAAACTCCCATGATAGGGGTTCTAAAATGATATAACCAGCTTAGAAACTCTTTGGTATTTTCTTAAAAATTTAAACTTATATTTATCTTGTACTTCACTATGTAGCTCCTAGAGGGAGATGAGCTATAGGTCCACAAATAGCTTTACACCAAAAATGTTTATTTCAGCTTTATTCATGCTAAGACAAAGGTAGAAACAATGAAAATGACCATAAAGCTGTGAAAGGATTACCAATTGTGAAAGGATTACCAATTGTAGCATCTTCACTCAGTAGAACACTCCTTGAGTAGCACAAGGTTCCCTGATACACTGCTAATACAGATGTTGCCATGAAGGTATTTGACAGGTGAGATAAACATTTAAATTAATATATTTTGAGTAAAGTATATTTTCCACCAAATTGTATGTGGGTCTTATCCAATCAGTTGAAGGCCTTAAGAGAAAAAAAAACCTGACAACTCCAAGGAAAAGAGTTAAGGTTAAGATTGTCTTGGGACTTGCAGTCCCAAAACATGGCATGTACAAAAAGTAGAATCTGTTATAAAGAGTAAAACAGTATTTACCATTACATGAGGATGTTTTTTTAAATTTATACACTATATATTTTAGTAAAAATGAGTCAAATGACCTATCTGATTTTAATAAAATGATTTATCGGATTTTAATAAAATTCTTAGAATATAGGTTTCGTTTCAGATCAAACTCTTCGAATGCATAAGAGTTTATGTGTGTATGTGTATGTTTAGTTGATTAGTTGTATCTGACTCATTGCAGCCCCATGGACTGTGGCCTGCCATGTTCTTTTGTTTATGGAATTTTCCAGGCAACAATCCTGCTGTAGGTTGACATTTCCTTTTCCAGGGGATCTTCCCCAGCCAAAGATTGAATCCACCTCTCCTGGACTGACATGCAGATTTTTCATTTTACCCTGAGCCACCATGCAAGCCCCCAAATGTGTATAGGCTGGTATAACTATGGGTTAAGAGTAGGCGAATCTGTCCTCTTCATGAATTTGAGGGTGGTGATTCTTCACATTTCAAAATGTTTATCAAACCACAACTCACTGAGGAGCAGGACAAGTCTATTGTTTCATATTGTGGTTAAATGTTTCTGGTTGTTTAGTCACTTGAGACTAATTTGAGTTCATTAGGCAGTACATGTATGTAAGATTATTCATCTAGGTTATCATGTGGCCAAGTAGGAATGTTGGTATTTTTCAGCAAACTATGAGTTTGTTTTGAATATCAGGAAAAATATGCTGTGGTTTTAAAACATGATGATTGATATTATGGTGGATGGTGCTTTTTATTTAATTTTATTCCTAATGCCTTGGTTGCTACTGTATTAAAATACATAACTACATACATACATACAGAGGTACAGCATTCTTACATATAAATATGCATATGTTTAATTGATTATATATTTCCATATATCCATGGATCTTACTGTTTAGAACTTTTTTTTAAAGGTTGGCCTCTTTTATTTTTTTATTATGTATTTGTTTTCATCCATCTTTATTCTTTGGCCTGTGTGGGCCTCCCATTGCAGTGGGCTCGCTCACTGCAGAGTACCAGCTCTGGGTGCATGCACTCCAGAGTGCTGGCTCATAATTGGACACACGGGTTCAGCTGCTCTGCAACATGTGGGATCTTCCCGGGCCAGGGATTGAACTAGTGCCCCTTGCACTACAAAGTGGACACTTTACCCATTGGACCACCAGGGAAGCCCCTGTTTAGAACTTTTAATTCTAATAATTTCCCTGTAGGTTTTGTTGGAATTACTGTGCTGTCATTAAGTTTTCAAATAATATTTTTCTTCATGTGTTTTATTGGAACCTCAAATGAAAAGGAAAATAAATATGATTTCATACTTCAGGTAAAAGTTTAGTTTGCCATAGAAGATTTTCTGTTAGCATTTCTGTTTGATTGAGAACTCTCTTACTTCCAAATTTTAATCATGATGGCATGTAATCTTGTCAAGTATTTTTTGAACTTTTAGAGAGGGTCATTAAATGCTTGTTCTCTTTTTTTTATTATGGTGACATATACATTAACTGTTGATTGTCACATGCTAGCACATGTAGTTCTGGGATAAATTCTACTTTTCATATTGATGTATTTTCTTTGCTAGTATTTTATTCTATTTCATGTGTTGTATCTTGAATTATCTTTCTTGTAATACTCTTATTGTTTTTATGTTACAGAGTTTTAATCCTTTATAACATATGTTTGAAATACTTCCTTCTTTGTTTTTCCTTGAGAGAATATATGATATATTGATGTTGACATTTCTATAGTTTGGGTGGGGGATTATTCAGTCTATGTAGGCCTAGGATTTTATTTTTGAAGTGAGTTATCGTAGCAGATAAGCTAATTAAATAGATATTAGAAATTCAGATTAGCTATGATTCTCATCTTAAAGTTGCTTTTTTAGAAAAGCATTTTTATCAAAATTTGTCAAATTTATTCCTATAAAATAATTTCTATTATTTTTTTCATAATATTTAATGTCTTCTTTATCTATAGTAATTCCCCTATTTAATTGTCAGCGTTAAATGCTTGTTCTCTCTTTCTTTAATCTAGTAACTAGGACTTTAGAAATTGGCTTAATAGTTTCAAAAAATCACCTTTTTGTATTTTTTAATTTTCTCAGTTCTATATTTGCATTCTGTTTTATGCTTGTATTTATTTTTGCTAGTTTCTCCTATTTTTTACTTTGCTTTTTGTTTTCTTGCTTTTTAAGATACTAGCTTACATCACTGATTTGTAGCCTTCTTTTTTAACACATGCATTTAAGGCTTATCAGATTGCTTCTAAGCAATATTTCAGTTGTAATTTTGGGTCACATCTCATAATTACTCAGCTCAAAATATTTTCTTGTGTGACATTTTTGGACCTGCAGATTCTTAAACAAATTAATAAATTTTTAGCAATTGTTGGAATTTTCTTATTATACTTTAGTTACCATTTTATAGTTTAATTCTGTTGACCAGAAAATATACTTTAAATGATTTTAATCTTTGAAAATTATTGAAGCTGTTTTCATGGCTCAGACTAAGGAAAATTTTCAAATTCAATAACAAATTTTATTATTGTTGGGTACCATGTTTTGCATATGTCAGATAAATTACTTATAATTTGATTTCCAGATATAGATCTAATATATCAAAAACTTTTTCCTCTGTTGAATCATCCTTTAAGAAGATTAACCCTCCTACTTTTTTGTGCTTTAGTGCTGATTATTTTAACAGTTTAATATTCTTGGAGTAATATTATTGGTGACATTCAAAAGTATGCAAGATGGTATCCTCCTAGGAGATTGATTCATTATAAGACATCTCATTTTATTTTTAGTAGTGTTCCTTTCTTTAAAGCTATTCTGGCCATTATTACAGTAATTCTCTAGATTTAACTGGTTATTGATTACATGATAAAATCTTTTGATTTCAAACTTACTATGTTTTCGTAATTTGCTTATATTTCCTTTGAACCTCATATACATGACTTTAACTATTAAATTTAATCTTATATTTAGTGTTTTCATCACTATTCTCTTTTACACTTAATATAAATTTCTGATGTATTTTAATTTAAATCTACTGTCTTACCTTTTGTTTTCCATTTGGTTCACTTGTTGAAGTTGTATATTTTATTCTCTATCCTTGATATTTGACTGCATGTGAGAGAGAAAGAGAGATTTTATATTTTCTCACAGTTAAACTCAAGGGATGTCACTGTTTTATTTCTTTATATGGTTATTTTTTCAACCTTTCTTCCAATTTGACTCTACTTCAGAAAAAACATATCAGAGCTTGAGTCTTAACAGAATTCTCTCTTAAGAGCTCTTTTCTTCCTTTGGTTTCTGTGTATTCTTTTTTAAATAGTGAAATGTAAATTTTTATTAAGGACCTTTAAGATATATTCTTCTAAAGGTAATCTTTGGGAGAAAATAATAAAATGTATATAATATAGGATTTAGATTTCAAGTGTTCATTTCCTTTTGTCCTTATGCGCATTTGAAATTGCTTTAGAGAAGAAATGTTAAAAATGTGTATAAAGTGCCCTGACAAAATATCAGATTAGATAATTTCTTGATGTGACAATACTATGACTTCCACAGAGGAAGAAGTACAGAGATATTTTGAAACAATATTGATGATATGACCTCTTAAATAAAATCTACTTAGTTGACGACACCACCAATCTTACTTCAGCAAACATTGACTCTTTTTACCCTTCTCTGAGCTATAGAAACCAGTTTAAGTCAAGGCTTATTGAATGTTTGTACTTATTCCCTAAGTATGGTTATACAAATTGGATTTCATGTTTTAATTACATATTTTGATAATATATTTGATGGGCAGTTGGAGTGAGAGTGAGAGTCTGCAAGGAAAGAGAATGTTTCTTTTAAAATTGTACTAAATATTGGGGACGATAAGATAGGTAAAGTATTAGTAAAGTGTATCAAATTAAGTGCAGACCAACCTGATGAATAAGATTGAGAAGTGATATAATTTAGACGCACTATTCTGTCAGAAAATCTTTTGATTTCAAACTTAACTATGTTTTCTTTTTAATTTGCTTATATTTCCTTTGAACCTCATATACATGACTTTAACTATTAAATTTAATCTTATATTTAGTGTTTTCATCACTATTCTCTTTTACACTTAATATAAATTTCTGATGTATTTTAATTTAAATCTACTGTCTTACCTTTTGTTTTCCATTTGGTTCACTTGTTGAAGTTGTATATTTTATTCTCTATCCTTGATATTTGACTGCATGTGAGAGAGAAAGAGAGATTTTATATTTTCTCACAGTTAAACTCAAGGGATGTCACTGTTTTATTTCTTTATATGGTTATTTTTTCAACCTTTCTTCCAATTTGACTCTACTTCAGAAAAAACATATCAGAGCTTGAGTCTTAACAGAATTCTCTCTTAAGAGCTCTTTTCTTCCTTTGGTTTCTGTGTATTCTTTTTTTTAAATAGTGAAATGTAAATTTTTATTAAGGACCTTTAAGATATATTCTTCTAAAGGTAATCTTTGGGAGAAAATAATAAAATGTATATAATATAGGATTTAGATTTCAAGTGTTCATTTCCTTTTGTCCTTATGCGCATTTGAAATTGCTTTAGAGAAGAAATGTTAAAAATGTGTATAAAGTGCCCTGACAAAATATCAGATTAGATAATTTCTTGATGTGACAATACTATGACTTCCACAGAGGAAGAAGTACAGAGATATTTTGAAACAATATTGATGATATGACCTCTTAAATAAAATCTACTTAGTTGACGTACACCACCAATCTTACTTCAGCAAACATTGACTCTTTTTACCCTTCTCTGAGCTATAGAAACCAGTTTAAGTCAAGGCTTATTGAATGTTTGTACTTATTCCCTAAGTATGGTTATACAAATTGGATTTCATGTTTTAATTACATATTTTGATAATATATTTGATGGGCAGTTGGAGTGAGAGTGAGAGTCTGCAAGGAAAGAGAATGTTTCTTTTAAAATTGTACTAAATATTGGGGGACGTATAAGATAGGTAAAGTATTAGTAAAGTGTATCAAATTAAGTGCAGACCAACCTGATGAATAAGATTGAGAAGTGATATAATTTAGACGCACTATTCTGTCAGTGTGTTGTTAGATGTCTTTAAGATCTAACTCTCAAAACTTAAACTGGAAATGATAAAAGATTTTTCATGATTATGGTAACATAGGATATTCAGTAAGACAGATTCAATATAAAAACTGCAACAAATAAAAAGTCCTTGATTCACTGAAGTGAGAAATAAATATTCTGCTAAAATAGAAACTCAAGTTAAAAATATACAATGTATACATATTATTTTTCACGATCCTTTCCTCTACAGTTACATTCTTTGGATAAATTTATTACCTATGGTTTCTGATCCTGTTGGATAAAAATTCAGTCTAATAAAAATCATTAATCCTTCTTTTTAACAGGAACAGCTTCTAGGTTCTGAATTAGCTGGATGCAGGAAATTGCAATTATTTGACAATGCAAGAGAGGAAGTTTAAGCATTTTTCCCAGTCACTCACATGACCTTGAAGTAGACACCTTCAAATCCTGATTTAACTGTATAGGGTGTATGAGGACTGTAATTCTTGTTTGTCCCAAATTCTGGAAGCACAACCATGTGTTCAATATTGTTATTAAATTTTGTAAAATACATGAATATCAGTCTAAGAAATATTTCCTAATATCTGTTAAATATGTTCAGAGAATTCTATTCCAATAGATGTGAAGGTATAGGAAAGGAAAAGTGACAACAAACATTTTAAAGTCTCTCTTAAATCTCAGTCTTTTCTTCCATCAAAAAAAATTCCTAGTGCAAATATTATTCATCCAGTTATTCCTTCTTATGCTTGATATGGATCAGATATTCTGGCACCAAGAATTTTACTTCAGATAATGTCAAAAGTCACTTCTATCCTGATTTTTAGATTAAGGAGAAGAAACAAACCTGAATTCCATTTTTTTCCTATTGCATAAGAATGATCAGTTATATATATATAAAGCTAATGCCATTAATAATGCTCTAAGGAGATTTGACTCATTTTGTTATAAATTAACTAGAATTTTTGAGCAGCACAAAGATGCCTCTTCTTTGCTGATACATTGATTTGTAGATAATTTCTTACAGAATCAAATATAGATTAGGTAGGGTAACTTAACCAGCACCAGTCATTCCAGGATTTAATTTCTAAGGAAAAGAGAATCTGAATCTCTGGAAGTAACAACAACAACAACAAAATGCATCTGTCTAGACTACATGTAGCTTTTCAATGACAACTAACAACTCAAAAGGAAAGACGAGAACAGTATCCCAAAGTCTCCATCTAATGCCATCACTAACCTGCATTTTCCAGTGTTTGATGTTAATATACTTTAAATTAATTTTAAACTAGTGAAGTTTCTAGTGTCCTTAGGGTCTTGATACCTTCAATATCTCTCTTGAACCTGGAGGTTTCAATTCATTTGAAATTACTTGACATCACTTATGAAAAGCCTTTGAAGTACTACTGCCTAGATTCAGACTGAATCTACACAGAAAGAAAAAAAAAATGAAAAAGCACAGCATCATTTTCAACATTTCTTTTTCATTTTGACTTTCTCATTTTCCTTTTTGCTTAAATCTCCCGAACCATAATTTGAGAGATAAAATAATTCATGTCCCATTTTTTTCAATGGTACAGTACATTCACTTGCTGGAAATTGATGCATTGCGAGAATTACAGATAGTGTAGTTTTTGGCTGCTTCATAAATATCTCTATCTATATATGTACACTCCAGCAATTTGTACTTGGCCAAGATCACATTAAAAATATGTTAAAGTGTAGTGCCTGTTACCTGGACTATAACAGGGATTAAAGATTACTGAATAAGTAACATGCAATGGTCTCTTTACTAGCTGTAAATCTGTCTAATTATAGTGTCATTATAACATTTGGTTTTCTCTTTCTTTCTGGAAAAATGTATTTTCAGTGAAGTTAGAATGAGGTCTCACCTCATATAATGTATTTCTCATTTAAAAAATAATAAAATAAAAATAATTAAAAGCTCCCACTATAGGAAATTATGCAATGTAAGGAAGTCCTTTGCCTCTAGGATATATATTAATATTATTCAAAACAGCATGTTTAAGTAATAAATAACTGGTATTAATTCCATAAGCATAGGCCTACTCCTTTGGAAAATGAGTTTATTTTGCTCATCTTCAAATGAATTGTCTGTACCTATTTAAAAATAGAAGCTTAGTGCTTTATGAGACATTTCACTTGAATTAACTTTAGTTATTTGCTTTATAAAATAAAAGACTAAGTTGCATAAGACTATTATAGGTAATTATTATACTCGAGAACACTGAAAATTTACAGATTGTTAGGTTATTTGTGGCTTTAGTCAACATATCATGAGCTGTGGACTCTATGAACAGGAATAAGTGTTGTCTGCTTTAGAGTAAGCTACTTTCCCAATTGCAGATATTTCTATGAAAAGTATATCAATATGATATCCAGACAAACAGTACATCTTTGAGTGTTTATATAGTACCAGTGTTGATAAGCAGAATTTCTGTATTCATATGTTGTAACATCTCTCTTTAAAAGTTTCTTAATCATGTTATCATATAAATGGATGTCATGAGTACATGATATACACTGTGGGCTAATATGTATTTTGCTATACTCTTGGTAGAAGTCCTACCAACTTTGTTTTTATGTAGATATTTTTCCATATGCTTTCTTTCCCCCTCCACCACCCCATCCCAGCTGCCCTCCATATCAACCTCCTGTGCCATCGTGGTGCATGTATTTCTTTGTAGCGGCATATAAATTGGTCTCACCATGTTAAAAATCCATTCTTTGTCTATTCATCATTTCACCTCTAAGCCTGGCAACCACTGCTCTTTTGTCTCCATATTTTTGCCTTTTCCAGAATGTGATATAGATGGGATCATCCAGGATTTAGATTTTCCGATTGACTTCTTTCACTTTTTAGTATGTGTTTATGGCTCTCTCAGGCCTTTTCATGGTGTGATAGCTCATTAATTTTTAGCACTGAATGATGGTCTCTTGTTTGGATGTAACACAGTTTGCTTGTGTATTCACCTACCGAAGGACATCTTGGTTGCTTCCAAGTTTTTTCATTTATGAGTAAAGCTCATATAAATGTTGCATGCACATTCTTCAGTTCCTCTGGGTAAAGACCAAGGAGCATAAGCATTAGAGAAAATTGGAGCTATTGAGGGAACATTTCATACAAGGATGAGTACCGTAACGGACAGAAATGGTAAGAACCTAACAAAAACAGAAGAGATTAAAAAGAGGTGTCAAGAATACATAGAAGAACTGTATAAAAAATGACTGAGATGACCATGATGGTGTGGTCACTCACCTAGAGTCAGATACCCTGGAGTGTGAAGTCAAGTGAGCCTCAGGAAGCATTCCAAAGCTAGTGGAGGTGGTGGAATTCCAGTTTAGCTATTTCAGTTCCTGAAAGATGATGTTGTTGAAGTGCTGCATTCAGTATGTCAGCAAATTTGGAAAACTCACCTGTGGCCACAGGATAGAAAAAGTTCAGTTTTCATTTAAATCCCAAAGAAGGGCAATGTTAAAATATGTTCAAACTACTGTACAAGTGCACTCATTTCACAAGCTAGCAAGATAATGTACTAAATCCTTCAAGCTAGGCTTCACCAGTACGTGAACTGTTAACTTCCAGATGGACAAGCTGGATTTAGATAAGGCAGAGGAACCAGAGGTCAAATTGCCTACATTTGCTGAGTCATAGACAAAGCATGGGAATTCCAGGAAAACATCTGTGTAGATCACAACAAACTGGGAAATTCTTAAAGAGATGGGAATATCAGATCACCTTATATGTATCCTGAGAAACCTGTATGCAGGTCAAGAAGCTACAATTAGCAACAGTTAGAACTGAACTGAAACAACAGACTGGTTCTAAATTGCAGACTGGTTCTAAATTGGGAAAGATATATATTGTCATTCTGCTTATTTAATGTATATGCAGAATACATTGTGTGGACTGGATTAATTACTAGGTAGAATCAAGATTGCTGAGAGAAATATCAACAAGCTCAGATATGTAGGTGATACCAAATGATACCACCTTAGTGGCAGACAGTGAAGAGGAACTAAAGAATGTTTTGATGAGGGTGAAAGAGGGGAGTGAAAAAGGTGACTTAAAACTCAGTATTCAAAAACAACTAAGACAATGGCATCTGGTCCCATTACTTTCTGGCAAATAGAAGAGGAAAAGGTGGAAGCAGTGAAAGACTTGATTTTCTTTTGTCCCCAAATCATTGAGGATGATCAGTTTGGATATTGTGCCCATTTTAAATTAGGTTGCTTGTTTTCTTATTAATTTTATTTATTTACTTATTTATTTTTGGCTCTTCTGGGTTTTCACTGCTGCCACAGGCTCCTCTCTCATTGCAGGGAGTGGGGGCTACTCTAGTGGAGGTGAGCAGGCTTCTTGTTGCGGTGACTTCTCTTGTGGAACTCGGGCTCTAGGGCTCACAGGCTTCAGTCGTTGCAGCTCCGAGGCTCTAGAGCACAGGCTCCATAGTTGTGGCTCACGGGCTTAGTTGCTCCGCAGCATGTGGGATCTTCCCAGGTCAGGGATCGAACCCGTGTCTCCTGCATTAGTAGGTAAACTCTTTACCACTGTGCTACCAGGGAAGCCCCTTGTTTTCTTATTAATTTAAAAGTTTTTTGGTATAATTTAGATAACTATTCTTTACCAGATACATCTTTGGAAAATATTTTCTCTAAGTCAGCAGCTTGATATATAGTCTTACATTTAGGTCTGTAATCCAGTTGGAGTTAATTTTTTTGTATGATGTGAAATCTGTGTCTAGCTTCTTTTTATTATTATTATTTTTTTTTGCATGTGTATATTCAGTTTTTCTAGAACCATTTGTTGGAAAGGTTATCTTTGGTGTATTGTATTATGTCTATTCACATGAATCTTTCTTCTGGGTTCTTGATTCGTTTCTACTGGTTTATTTGTGTTTTATTTTGCCAATACCACACTATCTTGATTATTGTAGCCTTAATAAGTCTTGACATTGAGTAGTGTCAGTCCTCTAACTTTGTTCTTCCTTGGTGTTGCCTTCGGTCTTCTGGTTCTTTGGTATCTGCATATAAACTTCAGAATAACCTTGTAAATTTCCAAAAAATAATCTTCTGCACCTTAGAAAAAATGTATACTTAAATTATAAAAGTACAGTGATATGTACTGTTTGATGAGGGTGAAAGAGGGGAGTGAAAAAGGTGACTTAAAACTCAGTATTCAAAAACAACTAAGACAATGGCATCTGGTCCCATTACTTTCTGGCAAATAGAAGAGGAAAAGGTGGAAGCAGTGAAAGACTTGATTTTCTTTTGTCCCCAAATCATTGAGGATGATCAGTTTGGATATTGTGCCCATTTTAAATTAGGTTGCTTGTTTTCTTATTAATTTTATTTATTTACTTATTTATTTTTGGCTCTTCTGGGTTTTCACTGCTGCCACAGGCTCCTCTCTCATTGCAGGGAGTGGGGGCTACTCTAGTGGAGGTGAGCAGGCTTCTTGTTGCGGTGACTTCTCTTGTGGAACTCGGGCTCTAGGGCTCACAGGCTTCAGTCGTTGCAGCTCCGAGGCTCTAGAGCACAGGCTCCATAGTTGTGGCTCACGGGCTTAGTTGCTCCGCAGCATGTGGGATCTTCCCAGGTCAGGGATCGAACCCGTGTCTCCTGCATTAGTAGGTAAACTCTTTACCACTGTGCTACCAGGGAAGCCCCTTGTTTTCTTATTAATTTAAAAGTTTTTTGGTATAATTTAGATAACTATTCTTTACCAGATACATCTTTGGAAAATATTTTCTCTAAGTCAGCAGCTTGATATATAGTCTTACATTTAGGTCTGTAATCCAGTTGGAGTTAATTTTTTTGTATGATGTGAAATCTGTGTCTAGCTTCTTTTTATTATTATTATTATTTTTTTTTGCATGTGTATATTCAGTTTTTCTAGAACCATTTGTTGGAAAGGTTATCTTTGGTGTATTGTATTATGTCTATTCACATGAATCTTTCTTCTGGGTTCTTGATTCGTTTCTACTGGTTTATTTGTGTTTTATTTTGCCAATACCACACTATCTTGATTATTGTAGCCTTAATAAGTCTTGACATTGAGTAGTGTCAGTCCTCTAACTTTGTTCTTCCTTGGTGTTGCCTTCGGTCTTCTGGTTCTTTGGTATCTGCATATAAACTTCAGAATAACCTTGTAAATTTCCAAAAAATAATCTTCTGCACCTTAGAAAAAATGTATACTTAAATTATAAAAGTACAGTGATATGTACTTAAAATAATATTTTTCTTCTTTTATATTCTACACTCCTCCTTTACCTATATTTGCATCTGAATTGATGAACTATCTTAAGACTATAGTAATTAGGTGAAGTAAAGAATACGTTAAACACATTGAGTGAAAAGAATTTCATTTGTGTGCTGCTGCTGCTTAGTCACTTCTTTCATGTCCAACTCTGTGACTCTGGACTGTAGCCTGCCCAGCTGCTCTGTTAATGGAATTCTCCAGGCAAGAGTACTGAAGTGGGTTGCCATGTCCTCCTCCGGGGAATCTTCTCAACCCAGGGATCAAACTCCGGTCTCCTGCATTGCAGGCGGATTCTTTACCACTGAGCCACCAGAGAAGCATTTTGTGTGCTATATTAACTTACATGTGGTCCTTCCTCATGGTTTAGATGAATCTGCCAGTAAAGAATCCGCCTGCAATTCAGGAGACTGGGGTTTGATCCCTTGGTTGGGAAGATCCCTTGAAGAAGGGAATGGCTACTTTACTAGAGTATTCTTGATAGGAGAATTCCATAGACAGAGAAGCTGGGCTGGTTACAGTCCACAGGGTTGCAAAGGTCAGACAACTTAAACATGAGCTTGTGAGTGTATGATTATCTATTTCTGTTTTAACATGGTAAGAGGAACCCATTATTTTCAATTTACAATAATCACGACAAAACACCTCTAGTCTGAAGAATGACTATTTGTAATGGTGTATCTAAAAAATTCCATGTTTGTGGTATTTATTTCTTGAAAATAACACTATGTTTAATTTATAGTTTAAATTGCTATATTTTGGTGAATTTGCACACTGTTACAATTTTAGAAACATTATTTTGCTCATTCTTATTTTCTTTATTTGGTTAGACACTTGCCTTAACAGTATATTTACTGATTTGTTGTAATTTAATTAATGATTCCTTTGACATAATGTAAAAATTATGAAAAGTGTAAATATAAATCTTTTATAATAGAATTATCTTAAGGAGAGAAGAATTATGTGTGATAATCCAGTTTATTTTTTCAAAAAGACATCAGCTCTGAAGCTGGTCAACTGCCATTTAAATCTAATTTCCCTCTATTGGCTCAATGTGATGTTTTACTTATCTCTAATGTCTTTTAGCCTCGGTTTCTCTACTGTAAAAAAAAGATAATGATGTTTATTAAAAAAATTATAGGGATTAAAGTGGAGATTGCTTATGTAAGTTTCTTTCCATACTTGTAGCATTAGTATATGAAAACCATCCTGTAGCTCAGAACCTGTTGAATTTTCTAATACATCAAGAAGTCCCAAAGTGGTTTATCTCCTAGGAAAAGAGATGAAGTAGTTCCTTTTATTCTTCTGAACTTATTTTCACATTCTTTGTTTACCTCATTTTAGATCAAATACCCACTGGGTGAAACTGAACACAAGCACACACACACATGCACTCAGGCATAGTTGGGTGATATTAAATGTCCAAGTTTACAAGATCTTATTGAAACGAGGAGACCATAAGTGCAGAAAGGATTGAATATACAGTACCTTAGCAGCTGGCTGCTGGTGGCAGTATCTGAATAAGGTGAATCCCATTCATTGGTAGAGCTTAATTTTTGATTGTGTTTTAGGGTCAAAATTTAGATTATTTTTTCAAGAGTCTGTGAACCTTCTTTTAAGTGAATGTAGACAAATACCAAGTGCTAAGAAACACCAAGTCACCTTCTCTTCTCAAGAGAGGATGGACTATTAGTAGTGACATGATTTTGATAATAATTCAGCTTCCATATTTCTATCTTTCTATAAAAAATTATCCTTATAATATATGATACATCAAATTCTACTTTGTAATGCCTTTAAGTATTCCCTTGTGTTATCCTATCACTTAGATTTAAAGTGACTCTTTGAAAAAACTTTTCTTTTCCATTGTGTGGATTCAATAAATACTTGTACAATTTTTGGTGATTTTACTCTTAGATGAATTTTCAGTGCAAATCATATCTACCAAATGAAACTTTCCAAGTAAATATATTTTGATTAACATCATTAAATGTGTTCAACCTATGTACACTAAAATTAGATAGTGAAATGATCACAGGTTTAAATGTTTGGAATTTACTGTTCCATATTATTTAAAATACATTTCATTTAAAATGTTTCATTTGTTTCTGTATATAATTTCCTTAATATACAAATTAAATATGTAAGTATCAAATATGGTCCAGTTTCTATAAGAACACCTTATTATTCTCATTGGATATTTTTAAAAATATTTTTGATACTTCATCAGTTTTACCTACTAGATGAATTATATAATTTTAATAGATTCCTACTTTGACAGAAACAAAATTAGAGAGTTTTTGAAGACACATAGCCTGTAAATTTCAGAGGGTAATTAGAGTGAATAGTCAGATTAACTACCAAAACCCAGAACTTTCAGTGCTGAGAAAATATGTCATTGGCCAGATTGTTAAACATTCAGGAAGTTTGCTCAAATGGCAGTTGAGCTCCTTTACAAAAACAGTATTTTATTATGTCATCAATTTTGCTTACATAAATCTCTGGATTATGTTTGTTCTTGAGTTCTATTGCCATCTCAAATGAGCATTTAGTATTCGTACTTAGTACAGGAAAACATATGAAGAATGGTTGGAAGTTAAATTTATTTTCACATTCTCAAAAGCACATGCAAACAGGAAAAATAACTGCTTCAGAATTGTCTATTATGCAGATTATAATTTCATAGTTGTTTCTCACATCACTTATATCATGCCTGCTAATAAAAAAAAAACACAATTATAGCATAACTCTAACAGTGACGGAGCTGCCAAAAATATCACTACCAATGAATTAAATCCTGTTGTTTACAATAATATGCTGACTTTCAATCTGAAGAAAGTACATTGTGAAACTAATGTTGATGCTAATTCTGTACTTTTATGCTGTGAAATGACAATGATATAATGAAAAATGAATCTCATTTTAGTGTGCATTTTGGATGCAAAGCACAAAGACATTACAAAAGACATCTTGATTGAAGTCTGTTAAAAAACAAACTTGTTGGAAAACCTAAATATTCTTTTTTATCTATATATGACTGTGAACCGTCCTTAAAAAGTAATCACTTGATTAACATCATTAAATGTGTTCAACCTATGTACACTAAAATTAGATAGTGAAATGATCACAGGTTTAAATGTTTGGAATTTACTGTTCCATATTATTTAAAATACATTTCATTTAAAATGTTTCATTTGTTTCTGTATATAATTTCCTTAATATACAAATTAAATATGTAAGTATCAAATATGGTCCAGTTTCTATAAGAACACCTTATTATTCTCATTGGATATTTTTAAAAATATTTTTGATACTTCATCAGTTTTACCTACTAGATGAATTATATAATTTTAATAGATTCCTACTTTGACAGAAACAAAATTAGAGAGTTTTTGAAGACACATAGCCTGTAAATTTCAGAGGGTAATTAGAGTGAATAGTCAGATTAACTACCAAAACCCAGAACTTTCAGTGCTGAGAAAATATGTCATTGGCCAGATTGTTAAACATTCAGGAAGTTTGCTCAAATGGCAGTTGAGCTCCTTTACAAAAACAGTATTTTATTATGTCATCAATTTTGCTTACATAAATCTCTGGATTATGTTTGTTCTTGAGTTCTATTGCCATCTCAAATGAGCATTTAGTATTCGTACTTAGTACAGGAAAACATATGAAGAATGGTTGGAAGTTAAATTTATTTTCACATTCTCAAAAGCACATGCAAACAGGAAAAATAACTGCTTCAGAATTGTCTATTATGCAGATTATAATTTCATAGTTGTTTCTCACATCACTTATATCATGCCTGCTAATAAAAAAAAAAAACAATTCTAGCATAACTCTAACAGTGACGGAGCTGCCAAAAATATCACTACCAATGAATTAAATCCTGTTGTTTACAATAATATGCTGACTTTCAATCTGAAGAAAGTACATTGTGAAACTAATGTTGATGCTAATTCTGTACTTTTATGCTGTGAAATGACAATGATATAATGAAAAATGAATCTCATTTTAGTGTGCATTTTGGATGCAAAGCACAAAGACATTACAAAAGACATCTTGATTGAAGTCTGTTAAAAAACAAACTTGTTGGAAAACCTAAATATTCTTTTTTATCTATATATGACTGTGAACGTCCTATAGTATCAATTTTATCTATGGTAGAAGATGGGACTTGTAATAAATGGTACAAATAATAAGTAAATATTTATTTTTCTGGCTGTATCCTGAAGTATATGTCAAAATATAATCAGAACCCTAATAACAGAATGTGAAGCTTAATTTTGCAAGGTAGATGTAATACTGCAATTTGTAATGTTTCAGCAGTAATACCATTAACTATTTAGTGGATTTTATAGCTCTTTAATCCTTGTTATCAGTCCTTTTGGATACAATTTAGCATATGAAAGGCATGGAAAGAAAGAACATCAAACTTAAATTATCTAAAGTTACTATTATGATTTTCATTCGTTAACAATTCTGTCATTATACTTAATGACAAAGCTCAGTAAAATAAGATATAGAGAAAATCTCCCAACTGAAAATTAGCATATTCACAAATGTGAAAGGAAATCAACATTAGAATGATCTTCATTCTAAACAATTTTCTAAAAAGAAGTGAACATCTACTCAATATTATGTAATCTATATGGTAAAAGAATCTGAATAAAGAATGGATATATGTATACATAAGTCTGAATCATTTTACTATAAACCTAAAACTAACACAGCATTGTAAATTAACTACATTCCAATATAAAATAAATATTAAACTATGAAAAAAATTTAAAAATTGTAAAAAAGTAATGAGAGAATTTTTTAAAAAAAGGATTCAAAATGGGAAGATATTCCAACTAGAATAGCTTCCTTATATTTCTGGCCATCCTACCAGAAGAAAATTTATATATATATATATACATATATATATATTTTGGCCACTTCTTTTGGTTTTTCATCTATTTTCATCCATCTTTGTTCTTTGGCCCATGTGGGTCTCCCATCGCAGTGCCCTCTGTCGCTGCAGAGCACAGGCTCAGTGTGGTAATTGGACACATCAGTCAAGCCGCTTCGCGGCACGTGGAATCTTCCCAGGCCAGGGATCGAACCAGCACCCCTAGCACTGCAAGGAAGTGTCCTTACCCACTGGACCACCAGGGAAGCCCAGTTAGATATTTTTTATTAAGGTTTCATGGGTTTCTCAGTTGGAGGTTTAACATATCTTTTCAAAGTGGATAAATCATTTGGTTCAACTGTATACTTTGTCCAGAATTTTAAAATTTCCTAATAAAAGAGGTAAATTCAAATTATTTAACTTGTAAAATCCTCAGAAGGCTTGTGCTTTCTTAAAATGTATATTATTTGTAATACTCTTAAATACAAAAATGAATAATATAACTTGATTTCTCAAAGAGATGCTCTTTGGTTTTGAAATTATCTAAGCCTAACATGTGAAAATTGCATGTTAATAAACTCATAAAATTTTTAAACTTTAGAGTATTCTAGGTATCCTATAGTGAGTTAGCTTGTTGTTAATTATGTTATCAGACAGTGAGACTTGGTAAAGGCATATAGCATACAAAAAGGCACTTTTTAGGTAACACAAATGAAGGCCGAAATGGAAATCAAATCATCTTTATATGTACCAGCTCATCTCCATCGTCATCTCCTCATGTGTATATCAATCAAGACATCGATGGTGATATAAGAAGCCTTTATACATTGGGCCTCGAGTGAAAGTGGGAGTGTTAGTTGCCCAGTTGTGTCTGACTATTTGTGACCCTATGAACTGTATGTAGCTCACCAGGCTCCTCTGTGTATGGAATTCTCCAGGCAGGAATAATGCTGTAGGGGATCACCATTTCCTTCTCCACAGGATCCTCCTGACCCCAGGGATCACACCGCTGGTCTCCTTCGTTTCAGGCAAATTCTTAACTGTCTGAGCCACCAAGAAAGCCTTGATTCTAAGCAGAAATCTGATCTCTGCATTCCACTCCACGTCACTCCAGATAAGTGATTGTGATAAGGTCAGATGCTTCTTTAAGAGCTAAAGTCTAGGTTGAAGAAAGGAATAGAGAGTTAGTAGGTTCTCTCTTTAAAAAAAAAAATGTCTACTTAGAATAAAGATTCTAGAAAAGGAAAATTCTGTTCAGAAAATAAGATGAATACGAATCTTTCTCTGCAGATGATTTTGATTTGGGTATGACAGGAAGTCAGTATTTGAAGCCTTTAAGAATAAGAAGTTTGTAGGCTTTGGCAAATTTATGAAGTTGATGATGCCTTGAGAAATAATGTTTTTATACATGACAAAGCAGCCTGTGGAAATTATAATATAAAATTGTATCTGGCAGTTGTAGGTTAATTAGTTGAAGAACAGGAGTGTTGTTATATCTAAAGACAAGCAATAATTTGCCTTAGGACTTTATCAATAAAAATATTCTATGAGATAGTACAATATTGTAATTATTATTAAAATATAAATTTTCTTCATAAGAATGTTTTCCATGAAGGTAATATATTATTAACTATTTTTGCCACAAGAAGGTTTGCCTAGGATTGCATACATTCAATCTAAGCCTAACATGTGAAAATTGCATGTTAATAAACTCATAAAATTTTTAAACTTTAGAGTATTCTAGGTATCCTATAGTGAGTTAGCTTGTTGTTAATTATGTTATCAGACAGTGAGACTTGGTAAAGGCATATAGCATACAAAAAGGCACTTTTTAGGTAACACAAATGAAGGCCGAAATGGAAATCAAATCATCTTTATATGTACCAGCTCATCTCCATCGTCATCTCCTCATGTGTATATCAATCAAGACATCGATGGTGATATAAGAAGCCTTTATACATTGGGCCTCGAGTGAAAGTGGGAGTGTTAGTTGCCCAGTTGTGTCTGACTATTTGTGACCCTATGAACTGTATGTAGCTCACCAGGCTCCTCTGTGTATGGAATTCTCCAGGCAGGAATAATGCTGTAGGGGATCACCATTTCCTTCTCCACAGGATCCTCCTGACCCCAGGGATCACACCGCTGGTCTCCTTCGTTTCAGGCAAATTCTTAACTGTCTGAGCCACCAAGAAAGCCTTGATTCTAAGCAGAAATCTGATCTCTGCATTCCACTCCACGTCACTCCAGATAAGTGATTGTGATAAGGTCAGATGCTTCTTTAAGAGCTAAAGTCTAGGTTGAAGAAAGGAATAGAGAGTTAGTAGGTTCTCTCTTTAAAAAAAAAATGTCTACTTAGAATAAAGATTCTAGAAAAGGAAAATTCTGTTCAGAAAATAAGATGAATACGAATCTTTCTCTGCAGATGATTTTGATTTGGGTATGACAGGAAGTCAGTATTTGAAGCCTTTAAGAATAAGAAGTTTGTAGGCTTTGGCAAATTTATGAAGTTGATGATGCCTTGAGAAATAATGTTTTTATACATGACAAAGCAGCCTGTGGAAATTATAATATAAAATTGTATCTGGCAGTTGTAGGTTAATTAGTTGAAGAACAGGAGTGTTGTTATATCTAAAGACAAGCAATAATTTGCCTTAGGACTTTATCAATAAAAATATTCTATGAGATAGTACAATATTGTAATTATTATTAAAATATAAATTTTCTTCATAAGAATGTTTTCCATGAAGGTAATATATTATTAACTATTTTTGCCACAAGAAGGTTTGCCTAGGATTGCATACATTCAATCTAAGTAGAATAAAATCTAATTCTTACAAGTTTCCTTCATATATTACAGAGTGTTCTTCCTGAATGATTTCCTAGTGTTCTGCAAATTATATATAATTCATGATTATAGGTTTTGAAGAAATACTCTGCATAAATATGTGATTACATTTATAAAATTTAGAATTCCCCCATTTGTTTTTGAAATCTTATTACTTTATTTGAGAATTGAAAGTATGAATGCAAGAGAGTAGAGAGAGATTTTTATGACTGACTCAGAATATCATTTTCTTTGTTAGTCTTCTATTTAGAATCATTAATTCTTAAAATGGTCATGTTTACTAATTGCTAGTGTTCTCATCAATATTGTTGCTAGTTATAATACTCTAGTTTCAAAATCACACAGAAATTTAGTTCAGTGGTTTAAAAAAAGAAGTAAGGAAAATATTTCTTGATAAATTTATAAAATCATCCTCACTGTTAACCAAAGAAAAACCAAAGTATAATATAAATATTTTGGTTCTTTACATACTATTGAAGTTAACAAATACAACAAATCATTATATAACAGTAGCACAGAAAGGAGGTAGTCTGAAGTAAGGCATAGAACATTTTATTTTATTTGTGCTCATTTGCTAATAGGTAAGCCCGAGCCTTTTAATATATTTTCTAGAAGATTTTACAACTATGTTCATCAGGGGTGTTGGCTAAAATTTTCTTCTGTGCAACATCTTTGTCTTGTTTTGATATAACAATAATGCTGGATTAATAGAATCAGTTTGTAAGCATTACTTTCTCTTCATTTTTTGAAATTATGTGAGAAGCATAGCTATTAAATGATCTTTAAATGTTGAGTAGAAATTCATCTGGGAAGTTGTCTAGTCCTTAGCTTTGGTTTGTTGAGATGTTATTGAATACTATTTCAGTTATGTTACCAGTAATTGGTCTGTTCATATATTTTTTTATTGTTTTATTGGAATATAGTTAATTTATAAAGGTATATTATTTTCATGTGTACAACAGTATGATTCAGTTATCTATATCTCTTATATATCTTTTTTTAGATTTATTTTCCATTATAGGTTACTGCAAGATATTGAGTATAGTTACATGTGCTATAGTAGGTCTTTTTTGGTTATCTAAAGTGGTATCTTTAATCCAGTACTACTAATTTATCCCTGCCCCCTCTTTCCATTTGGATAAATTTGAAAGAATACAAATATTCAGAGAGCTCAATATAAAAAAAATGGGCAGAAGATCTAAATAGACATTTCTCCAAAGAAGACATACAGATAGCCAAAAGGCACATGAGAAGATGCTTAATGTTGCTAATCATTAAAGAAAAGCAAATCAGAATTACAATGGGGTTCACATCACACCAGACAGAATGGCCATCACTAAAAAAGTCTATGAATAATTACTGCCAGAGAGAAAAAGGAACCCTCCTACACTGTTGGTGGGAATGTAAATGGAACACATTATGGAGGTTCCTTAAAAAAGTAAAGATAGAGCTACCACATGATCCAGCAGTCACACTCTTGGACATATATCTGCAGAAAACCATAAATTGAGAAGATACATGCACCCCACTGTTCATAACAGTCATATTTATAATAGCCAAAACATAGAAGCAACCTAAATGTCCATTGGCAGATGAATGGATAAAGAATATTCAGTCTGTATACAGAATAGAATGTTACTTAGCCCTAAGAAAGAATGTAATAATTTCATTTACAATATGGATAAGCCTAGAGATTATCATACTAACTGAAGTTAAGCCAAACAGAAGACAAATATCATATCATACAAATATCATATATTGCTTATGTGTGGAGTTTATAAAAATGATACAGATGAACTTATTTACAAAATAGAAGTAGGCCTACAGACACACATAACAAACTTTGGGTTACCAAAGGGCAAAGGGGAAGAGCAATAGCTTAGGAAGTTGAAAGTAACATAGACACATTCTATAAAATAGGTAAAATAGGTAACCGGTTAGGACCTACTGTATAGTATGGGGAACGACATACTACATTCAATATTCTGTAGTACCTTATAAGGGACAAATCTGTAACTAATGTATGTATAGATATTTGTTAACTTCAATAGTATGTAAAGAACCACTGTGCTTTACACTTAAACTTAATACTGTAAATTAATTATAGTCAATTTTAGAAGTTAATAAAAATGCTTGGGATTGATAATTCTCCAGAGTAGAACTGAGAAACATGTAGATGTATCTTTTTCTTATTTTCAACTTTAGGTTTCATTTTAAAGAATTGTAAACCATCTGTTGATATGTAATGCACTGTGCTTTGTATCTGTTGTCATAGTTCAAAATATGGGATAGATCTTTCCAGTATAATATTTATTTTACCTAACCCAAAGCTGGTTAACTCTACTGAATTTAGATTTGATTTATGGAATGAAGAGGAAAAATGTAAAACAGAAAACTGTAAATAAAGAAGTAGACTTGCTGTCTTATGCTGGGAAGAGAATCATCCTGTATCAGCTCATCTTGATAGGCTTTAGGTCATGAAAGAAGATGTGAGGACATGCGCACAGCTTCATTTGCCTAGAGGTGAGGACCAGTTTTTTCCCCATGTAGACACAAAAGGTTTTTGTACAGTGCTGAGAGGATATACTGCAACAAGCACTCAATATTAAACCGTTGGTGCAGTGGTAGAATCATGTGCTGTTTTAGGAAATATTGAAAGGAGTAGATAAATTTTGCTTTGAGAGATGACAGCTGACACAGCACAAATGTAGCTTTAGTTTGCATATGATATATGACTAGAAAGGAAAAAAATATGTTTATATTTCATCTAAAATTAACAGAACAGAATAGAGGAGAATCTTATGATTTACAAAGGATATGAGCTAAGGTGGATTAGAGGCAGTACAGACTCCTTTGGGGATTAATTAGAATTAGTGCTAACAATTAAGAACTGTTCAGTGGAGCTGATACCCTGTAACACTTTGTATAATAGACTGACCTGGTTATTACACATAAAGCAGAATGAAACTTAGGAATTACAAGTTGATCACAGGGGACCCCATAAAGGCATTCCTCCATGGGCATGATACCTGAAGTAAAATATGTTAAGCAGGCGAACATAATCAAAATTGCTAAAACAATTTTTGGTTCAAACTCAGAGGCTAGCTAGCAGACTACATATGGAATGGAATACATATTAGTCATTTATCACTGCATAGTAAATTACTGTCAAGTTAACACTTGTTAAGTGGAGCATAGGATGTGGATGGTGAGCAACGGTTCTGCAAAAGATCACAAAAGCAAGTGAAATAGAGACATTTATTTTTCACTGTTTCTAGAAGGAGTACCTGCCACACCTCACAACACCATACAGGGAGGTTAAGGGAGCCTACAGACAAAGAAAAAGGAACTGAGGAATGTGTTTATGAGGCTTAATGGGTAAAGTGCTTTGGAATTCTCAGATTAAGGCCATATTGGTGAATTTAAACCAAAGAGGAGGGCCTTTGGTAAAGGGAAACCATATTGAATGCATTGGAAAGCAGAGGAGACTGTTTTATCAACGCACAAAAGTAGACTTGCTGTCTTATGCTGGGAAGAGAATCATCCTGTATCAGCTCATCTTGATAGGCTTTAGGTCATGAAAGAAGATGTGAGGACATGCGCACAGCTTCATTTGCCTAGAGGTGAGGACCAGTTTTTTCCCCATGTAGACACAAAAGGTTTTTGTACAGTGCTGAGAGGATATACTGCAACAAGCACTCAATATTAAACCGTTGGTGCAGTGGTAGAATCATGTGCTGTTTTAGGAAATATTGAAAGGAGTAGATAAATTTTGCTTTGAGAGATGACAGCTGACACAGCACAAATGTAGCTTTAGTTTGCATATGATATATGACTAGAAAGGAAAAAAATATGTTTATATTTCATCTAAAATTAACAGAACAGAATAGAGGAGAATCTTATGATTTACAAAGGATATGAGCTAAGGTGGATTAGAGGCAGTACAGACTCCTTTGGGGATTAATTAGAATTAGTGCTAACAATTAAGAACTGTTCAGTGGAGCTGATACCCTGTAACACTTTGTATAATAGACTGACCTGGTTATTACACATAAAGCAGAATGAAACTTAGGAATTACAAGTTGATCACAGGGGACCCCATAAAGGCATTCCTCCATGGGCATGATACCTGAAGTAAAATATGTTAAGCAGGCCGAACATAATCAAAATTGCTAAAACAATTTTTGGTTCAAACTCAGAGGCTAGCTAGCAGACTACATATGGAATGGAATACATATTAGTCATTTATCACTGCATAGTAAATTACTGTCAAGTTAACACTTGTTAAGTGGAGCATAGGATGTGGATGGTGAGCAACGGTTCTGCAAAAGATCACAAAAGCAAGTGAAATAGAGACATTTATTTTTCACTGTTTCTAGAAGGAGTACCTGCCACACCTCACAACACCATACAGGGAGGTTAAGGGAGCCTACAGACAAAGAAAAAGGAACTGAGGAATGTTTTTATGAGGCTTAATGGGTAAAGTGCTTTGGAATTCTCAGATTAAGGCCATATTGGTGAATTTAAACCAAAAGAGGAGGGCCTTTGGTAAACCCACCATGGGAGGAGAAAGCATCTCATCAAAGGGTTACATAAGGTGAATGCATTGGAAAGCAGAGGAGACTGTTTTATCACAAGTGCTGCTGAAGGGGTCTCATGAAGGTATGTTTATTTTTGACATTCTAGGCGATATGCTTAATGAGGTTTAAGGTTCCTGCGGGCTACTTGAGCAAGTAAAATGGGTGCAAAGGTAGGAATGCTATTAAATACCTTAGTAACTCTTGACAATATCCCCCAAAGTGAGTAGCTACAAACAACTAATATAATGTTATCTTACAGTTCCTGTGAATTAAGAATTCAGGAGTAGTTTATACAAGTGAATTTTATATATGAATGCAATCAGCATGTCAGCAGGGGTGTTATTAATATAATGACTACTCTGTGAGTGAATGATGTAATTCCAGAATGGCTCTCCTACAGGTTTGTTGGTAGTAGGCTTTAATTCCTTACCACGTGGACTTCTTCTCATGAGAGGGTACCTCACTTTCCCCAGAGTCAGTGAGCCTCTAGAGAAAATAAAGAGGCTGTAGAAGTATTTTATAACCTAATTTCTATCTTCAAAATCACTCAGTTATTTACACTTCATTGTACTTGTTAAAAATGAATTAGTGAATCAATCCCACAACCAAGGAGAGAATTAGGTTGCAGGTATTATAAAAAAGGAGTATCAGAGAATCTGGAAATGTGGTTTTTTAAAAAAAATTAAAAAAAAATTTGGCCTCTTTTATTGTTGTTTTTAAATTTATTTTCATCCATCATTATTCTTTGGCCTGTGTGGGCCTCCTGTTGCAGTGGCCTCTCTCGTTGCATAGCACCAGCTCTGGGCACATGCGCTCCAGAGTTTAAGAGGTTAAGTTTCTTGATAATGGGACATAGGAAATATCTGATTGTGATAACTAGCACCTGTTTTATAATTAATTTCCCTAGAGCATAATATTAGCAGAAGTCATAGAGAATTAAGTAGTTTTGTGATATGAAGTTATTATAACACTTGGCATTTTGAGATTGGTCAGTCCAGTCATAGGGAGAATGATATATGTTTTGACTACTGAGGTATTGCCAAGCAGTGGCAATGAAACCACTAAAACCAAGAAGAAGAACAACAAATGTAGCAATAAAATCTCCGTTATCTCAAATATCCTATCAAAATAAATAAGTATTATTATTATTTGCACTTTAGAAGAGCTATATTTCAAACCAAAGTGTGCTTTTTATATGATCTACCAAATGACATGTAAAAATATCATTTTTAAATGAAGAAGCAGCAGAATGAACTTAGCTTGGGAAAGGAAAAAAGAGACTGTAGCATGATGAGTTCCTTTAGGAATATTCATTACTCTGATCTATTTATTGTGTTAGAAGAAATGTGGTAGGGGATCTCACACTGTCCAGAGACTAACAGAAGCTAGAGAAGAATATTACCAGGGCATAGCAGGCGACAAACTATACATTTTAAGTACGTAAGTTGAGCATCTCTTCTATAATATGCACTATAGCTAGGCCATCATATCTTCTGTAGAATGCATGTAGCTTTTACAAATAGCTTTCCACTTAGAGATTTCTTTTTCTGCCTCCTAGGCAATTAGGAATGGCCTTCTATAATAGCCCTTGCTGATGGATTTAAATAGAAGTTAGCTTATTAAATATGGGTCAAGGTTTACAAGAAGCAGGGAAAGAATATCCAAATTCAAAGCTCCAAATTCAAATTCAAATTTATATCTAAACCTGAAATATGTCCAGTGAAGATCCTGGAATTTAGCATATATGGTACAAATGTTTGCAACTTGTCCTGCTCTGATCTTCCAGAGGGTTTGGCATGAATGTATTCTATCTGTGGAAATAAGTATATTCACAGACATTTTGTGCACTAAGTTTTACTAAAATCCTATTCGCTCCTTTATAATATACAGTTATAGCAAAGATTCACCTGCAGAGCTAGGTACTACATTTCCCAGTCTTCTTTGTACTTTGTTACAATCATGTGAATAGCTTGCTATTGAAAAAGTGAGTAGAATATTTGTGCCACTAATTGGTCTGCCTCTTCCATACTGTCTTTCCTTTGTAACATCTTAATAAAATGAAAACAACATTCTGAGGTTACAAGTGACACAAAACAGAAAATTCCTGTATTTTTAATAACTATGTTGGAGAAAGCCATCTGCCAGCCACGGACATCTGCCTTAGACTCTTAAGTGATTAAGGGAAAAAAATCTATTTTCTTTGAGCTTAATTTATCTTTGGTTTGGTTTTATATAGGTTTAATATACCCTAACTAAATGCAACACACCATCAGGCTTTAAAACTGAAAATGCCACATGACTAGCTAACACTGGCTGAGAGTGAACAAGATAATTGAAGAGTCTCAAATAGCTCTTTGGGACCAGACGTTTCAACGAATACCCTAACTTTAAATGACAACATCAGTTAACACATAGACTTAGCTTGGGAAAGGAAAAAGAGACTGTAGCATGATGAGCCAATTCATTATCTTCTTTTTTAAAAAATGGGGGACTCACACTGTCCAGAGACTAACAGAAGCTAGAGAAGAATATTACCAGGGCATAGCAGGCGACAAACTATACATTTTAAGTACGTAAGTTGAGCATCTCTTCTATAATATGCACTATAGCTAGGCCATCATATCTTCTGTAGAATGCATGTAGCTTTTACAAATAGCTTTCCACTTAGAGATTTCTTTTTCTGCCTCCTAGGCAATTAGGAATGGCCTTCTATAATAGCCCTTGCTGATGGATTTAAATAGAAGTTAGCTTATTAAATATGGGTCAAGGTTTACAAGAAGCAGGGAAAGAATATCCAAATTCAAAGCTCCAAATTCAAATTCAAATTTATATCTAAACCTGAAATATGTCCAGTGAAGATCCTGGAATTTAGCATATATGGTACAAATGTTTGCAACTTGTCCTGCTCTGATCTTCCAGAGGGTTTGGCATGAATGTATTCTATCTGTGGAAATAAGTATATTCACAGACATTTTGTGCACTAAGTTTTACTAAAATCCTATTCGCTCCTTTATAATATACAGTTATAGCAAAGATTCACCTGCAGAGCTAGGTACTACATTTCCCAGTCTTCTTTGTACTTTGTTACAATCATGTGAATAGCTTGCTATTGAAAAAGTGAGTAGAATATTTGTGCCACTAATTGGTCTGCCTCTTCCATACTGTCTTTCCTTTGTAACATCTTAATAAAATGAAAACAACATTCTGAGGTTACAAGTGACACAAAACAGAAAATTCCTGTATTTTTAATAACTATGTTGGAGAAAGCCATCTGCCAGCCACGGACATCTGCCTTAGACTCTTAAGTGATTAAGGGAAAAAAATCTATTTTCTTTGAGCTTAATTTATCTTTGGTTTGGTTTTTATATAGGTTTAATATACCCTAACTAAATGCAACACACCATCAGGCTTTAAAACTGAAAATGCCACATGACTAGCTAACACTGGCTGAGAGTGAACAAGATAATTGAAGAGTCTCAAATAGCTCTTTGGGACCAGACGTTTCAACGAATCCATTTTGCTTTTATAAAATAATAATCCTAAAATATTTATGGAATTTTCTTTATGCCAGTCACTTTTATAGACTCCAAGATTTCAGTTAAGGTCGACCTATACAGACATATACAAGTAGCTTTTGCACACATGACTTAAGAAGTTCTATATGGAATAGTGCAGTGTACTTGCCACAGAGCAATTCTCATAGACTAAGGTGAAAATTGTGACCATAGCCCAGAGTTATTAGTGCTTGGTGAACTATGTACAAGAATTCATGTGGATCAAGTAACCAATCTTCTTGCTTTTGTAAAATATACAGTCTAGAGTGAGAAATAGGCAATAATTTGACTGTAAATAAGTATAAACTATAAATCTCTGTAGTGATTGCTTTGAATAAAAATGAGCATGGGAATAGACTAATCATGATAAAAGATGCTGGTTTATATAGAGTTGTCAGAAAAGACCCTATAGTCCCAGTAATATTTGAGTGCCTCTTGAAATGATATGAGATGCTCCTAACCTATGTATGTGGCTATTTGAGGGAAAAACATTTCAGGCAGAGGGAAAACAAGTACAAAAGTTTTGATATTGGTATGTACTTAGTATATTCCATGAACAGCAAGAAATCAGTGTGGAAAGAAAGTCATGAAGAAGGTGGAAAGTATTAGAAAATGAGCTTGAAATGCTATGCATGTGCTGGATCAGGGGGAACTTGAGACCCTCAAGGCCTTAAGAATTTTGAAAATTTTAATGAAAATTTAACAGTGAGAGAAGGTCTCCCATAATTAAAGTAAAATAAATAAATCTTGTTTGTATTTTTCCAATGATCCCCAAAGGTAATGAAAGATAAGTACTAGATAGATATTCTTGGACTCCAGCTTCCTGGATCACAATCTTGAAAATATCTATAGGAGGGAAGCTGAGCAGTTACCATGTTTGCTCCCTAGCATTTTCTATTGAGATTATATTGATCTGTGGAAATAGGAGGGATCCGTCATGAAATAACAGCTATTGTGACACCATCCAAGCCAGGCCACTGTTATGTCTTGTTTTTTATTTTTCACATTGGAAGCTTGAAATTCCAAAGAAAACGATCAAGTTTATTTACTGAGAATTTCATCTTATTGAGTGAGAAGGGCTGTATTTGGATGTCTTGAACCATTCATTCACATCAGAATATGATTCTCAAAACAAGAAATTCTAATTTGTCCAATTATCTTATTTTTGTGTTGCATGCAAGCCAAACCTCACACAAAAGCATCCAATTTTACTCTAAGGATTTATATTGACTCTGGCTATCCATTCTAGTAGCTAGACTAGAGAAAAATGTTGAAACATTTCTGTTTAGAGATGTACAAAAATTGAATGCTTGATTTACTTAAGTGATACTACAAGATTGCTAAGGTGAAAATTGTGACCATAGCCCAGAGTTATTAGTGCTTGGTGAACTATGTACAAGAATTCATGTGGATCAAGTAACCAATCTTCTTGCTTTTGTAAAATATACAGTCTAGAGTGAGAAATAGGCAATAATTTGACTGTAAATAAGTATAAACTATAAATCTCTGTAGTGATTGCTTTGAATAAAAATGAGCATGGGAATAGACTAATCATGATAAAAGATGCTGGTTTATATAGAGTTGTCAGAAAAGACCCTATAGTCCCAGTAATATTTGAGTGCCTCTTGAAATGATATGAGATGCTCCTAACCTATGTATGTGGCTATTTGAGGGAAAAACATTTCAGGCAGAGGGAAAAACAAGTACAAAAGTTTTGATATTGGTATGTACTTAGTATATTCCATGAACAGCAAGAAATCAGTGTGGAAAGAAAGTCATGAAGAAGGTGGAAAGTATTAGAAAATGAGCTTGAAATGCTATGCATGTGCTGGATCAGGGAGAACTTCGAGACCCTCAAGGCCTTAAGAATTTTGAAAATTTTAATGAAAATTTAACAGTGAGAGAAGGTCTCCCATAATTAAAGTAAAATAAATAAATCTTGTTTGTATTTTTCCAATGATCCCCAAAGGTAATGAAAGATAAGTACTAGATAGATATTCTTGGACTCCAGCTTCCTGGATCACAATCTTGAAAATATCTATAGGAGGGAAGCTGAGCAGTTACCATGTTTGCTCCCTAGCATTTTCTATTGAGATTATATTGATCTGTGGAAATAGGAGGGATCCGTCATGAAATAACAGCTATTGTGACACCATCCAAGCCAGGCCACTGTTATGTCTTGTTTTTTATTTTTCACATTGGAAGCTTGAAATTCCAAAGAAAACGATCAAGTTTATTTACTGAGAATTTCATCTTATTGAGTGAGAAGGGCTGTATTTGGATGTCTTGAACCATTCATTCACATCAGAATATGATTCTCAAAACAAGAAATTCTAATTTGTCCAATTATCTTATTTTTGTGTTGCATGCAAGCCAAACCTCACACAAAAGCATCCAATTTTACTCTAAGGATTTATATTGACTCTGGCTATCCATTCTAGTAGCTAGACTAGAGAAAAAAATGTTGAAACATTTCTGTTTAGAGATGTACATTATGAAAATGTGTATAGGCATTTGAATTGCAGTTGTAGGTTATCACTTATGGAGAAGTGAAATACTGTAATAGGAAGGCAGAGATTTTGGCACAGGCTTTAAAGTTAACAAACTGGGTCAGTGGTAAATTGGGTTCATGAAGTGAGTCGTGTAAGCAGTATGTTCAAGATGATGTTTTTCTGGGGACCCCTAAGGCTGTTTATGTTTGTCAGAATTATCTGGCTTGCCAGCAGCCCAGAGAAGGTTTTGCTTTGTTTGGAAGACTTAAATTTGAGTAGCATACTTCATCAGTGTCACTCTTTTCCAAGGGCCGTGAGCAAATTTTACCAGAAAGCACAACTACCGAACCTCAATATAAGAAATGTGAACATATGTTTATGTGTTGGCATCAGTCAGAATGACACATGCCAAGGGCCTGGTTACAGTAGATTACAGCTGGAAGCTACTTGTCAGATGTGGATGATCATATTTGTGTCCCAAAAAGAGATAGTTTATTTGTTCAAGTATTCATTGAAAAGTCAAGCTCAGTTCTAAGTGTGGAGATTCAAAATAACTTATATGGTTCTGAATTTAATACCCAAACTACTGTTAGTTTTCACATAGCTATATCTATACCTATGTTTATATCTATACCTATAACTATATCTATATATCATCTATCTATACCTATATCATCTATCTATCTATGACTATAGTTTGTGCATGCTCAGTCACTTCAGTCATGTCCAACTCTTTGTGACCCTATGGACTGTAGCCTGTCAAGCTCCTCTGTCCATGGGATTCTCCAGGCAAGAACACTGGAGTAGGTTGTTATGCCCTCCTCCAGGGAATCTTCCTGACCCAGGAACCAAACCTGAGTCTTCCGCATCATAGGCTGATTCTTTACCACTGAGCTACCAGGGAAGCCCATCTATCACTACAGATAGATTATTTGTTGAAAGAGAGAGGGGACTTCTTAATAGGAGCTTACACTCTAAGTTCAACATTGAACGTGTTGGTGGCTGGAACTAAATGTAACATAATGCATCTTCATGGGACTTACAATATATTTACTAAGCAGCTTACTTAGAAAAAACAAATAGGGAATAATATTTGTCAACATATCATTAAGTGCTAGAACTGGCTAAGAAAAATTAACCCTAAAGACCAAATCTCATAGGTGAACAATACACCTTGAAGCAAAAATAAGTTGCGAAAATAAAGATTCTCTTACAATAAGAAGAAAAATATATATAGCAAATATTTTAACCTGAAAATAAATGTGCCCAGCAATTCTCTAATTTTTTGCTAAGAAAACATAATGACCCATTAAAGCTACCATTGAGAGTTAATTTTAAGAGAGTATCAAGTTTATTGAATATATAGTAATTCAAATAGCATTCATAAATATGTAGCTTTGTTCCCCAGAAGCAATGACTCCCCAGTAGCAACAAATCCATTAAGTTCAAATGGTGATTTAATACCATTTTCTAGTAAAAGAAGCCAAGGTCCTTGGAGAAATGGCTCACTGGAGGACTTGGTCAGGAAATATGCAATATGAGTAGTGTCAGAATCTAAGAAATTGCTGTGGAGGAGAGTGATGGGGCTATGACAAAGGGTGCAGGAAACTGTCTGGACATGTCAAAGAGCTCTCACTGGTGAAAGCTGGAACATTTTGAGCCACATAAAATGCAATAATAGTACTGGATTATACTCAAAATATAAATATCCGTATGCCCATGCTGATATAAAGAAATGACCAAATTCATACATAAATGGGGAGGATAGAGAAATCTGTGCATAAAAATGTCAAATAAACTAACCCTCAGGGAGGTAAAGCCTAATTTCCACTCCTTAAGTGTGGAATGCATATGGGGTTGCTTCTAAACCATTCTAAAGGAAACTGAGAAAAAAAGAGTGACTTTAGAGGAAAACACTATTTCAGCCAGAATAATCAAAGTCAATCAGCAGTAATATGTAATGTTAGGAGGATGTAACTCAAGGTGATATGATGAAAATCTTCTCTGTGGTGTTTCTCCCCAAAACCAATAACCTAGATATAATCAAGGAAAACACATCAGGCATATCCATATTTAGAGAAATTCTTCAGAATACCTAACCAGGACTTCTCAAAAATGGTAAGAGGAATAAAAACACAGAAAATCTGAGTAGCTTTCACAGCCAAGAGGAGCCTAAGTAAATGTCTTAACTCAATATAATATAGTATCCTGGGAGTTCAGATGGCAATGAATCTGCCAGCAATGAAGAAGACCCGGGTTCAGTCTTTGGGTCAGGAAGATCCCCTGGAGGAGAGAATGGCAACCCACTCCAGTATTCTTGCCTGGAGAATTCCATGGACAAGGAGCCTGGTGGGCTACAGTCCATGGAGCTGCAAAGAGTTGGGCACAACTTAAGCAACTAACACATGCACATATCTTGGGTAGAATCCTTCTGTATAAAATGGATATTAGGTTAAGCTAAGGAAATCTAAATAAAATAAAGACCAAAGTTAATAATTTATCAGCATTTATTTATTAAGCAGAATATGTACCACACTAATGTAAGATACTACTAATAGAAACTGGATGTGAGATACATGGAAACTCTCTCTACTATCTTTCTAATTTTTCTGTAAATCTATAATTAAAGTAAAAAGTGTTTTTTTAATTTTTTTAAAGCAGTTTTGGCAAACTGTAGGCCTGAAAGAAAATATTTATAAAAAATAAGGAAACTGTCTGGACATGTCAAAGAGCTCTCACTGGTGAAAGCTGAACATTTTGAGCCACATAAAATGCAATAATAGTACTGGATTATACTCAAAATATAAATATCCGTATGCCCATGCTGATATAAAGAAATGACCAAATTCATACATAAATGGGGAGGATAGAGAAATCTGTGCATAAAAATGTCAAATAAACTAACCCTCAGGGAGGTAAAGCCTAATTTCCACTCCTTAAGTGTGGAATGCATATGGGGTTGCTTCTAAACCATTCTAAAGGAAACTGAGAAAAAAAGAGTGACTTTAGAGGAAAACACTATTTCAGCCAGAATAATCAAAGTCAATCAGCAGTAATATGTAATGTTAGGAGGATGTAACTCAAGGTGATATGATGAAAATCTTCTCTGTGGTGTTTCTCCCCAAAACCAATAACCTAGATATAATCAAGGAAAACACATCAGGCATATCCATATTTAGAGAAATTCTTCAGAATACCTAACCAGGACTTCTCAAAAATGGTAAGAGGAATAAAAACACAGAAAATCTGAGTAGCTTTCACAGCCAAGAGGAGCCTAAGTAAATGTCTTAACTCAATATAATATAGTATCCTGGGAGTTCAGATGGCAATGAATCTGCCAGCAATGAAGAAGACCCGGGTTCAGTCTTTGGGTCAGGAAGATCCCCTGGAGGAGAGAATGGCAACCCACTCCAGTATTCTTGCCTGGAGAATTCCATGGACAAGGAGCCTGGTGGGCTACAGTCCATGGAGCTGCAAAGAGTTGGGCACAACTTAAGCAACTAACACATGCACATATCTTGGGTAGAATCCTTCTGTATAAAATGGATATTAGGTTAAGCTAAGGAAATCTAAATAAAATAAAGACCAAAGTTAATAATTTATCAGCATTTATTTATTAAGCAGAATATGTACCACACTAATGTAAGATACTACTAATAGAAACTGGATGTGAGATACATGGAAACTCTCTCTACTATCTTTCTAATTTTTCTGTAAATCTATAATTAAAGTAAAAAAGTGTTTTTTTAATTTTTTTTTAAAGCAGTTTTGGCAAACTGTAGGCCTGAAAGAAAATATTTATAAAAAAATACATATGATAAAAATATGAGCTTAGAAAATAACATTTTTACAACTTATTTTGAAGAGGAAAATTAACTCGGTTTTTGAGGAAACCTTGGGAAACCTTAGAAAAGTTACTTATTTTGATTATGGTGATAGTTCCAAGAATGTATGCATTTGTCAAACTTCACTGAACTGCATATATTTTTCAAAGTGAAAGGAAATAAAGTTAATGATTTAATACCAAAAACAGTGAGTTGTATCCTATAATTAAAGAAGCTGTGTATTTCATTGCAAGATTAGACATCAGTAAGTGAATTGTATCTCGGTAAAGTTGTTTGAAAACTACTATTTGGAACTGTATAATTTTAAAGATGAATCTCATTAAAGATTCAATAAATCTAATTTTAGAAAAATGAAATTGAAATTTTAGTTATTTCAAAATGGCAGAAGAAATGAATTAAGAAACCCCTATGGAGCAAATAGAAATGCCAGCATAAATGTCAATAACCATATTAAACCAAAGGGGTATAAAAACAGATTAAGAGGCAAAAAATTTGCAGATTGTATAAAAAAAGTAACACTCAAATATATACTGTCTAGTGTATATATTTGCTGTATACCACAGGGAACTTAAACCAAGACTCTATAACAACCTAGAAGGGTGGGAAGAGATGGGAGGGAGGGAGGCTCAGGAGGAAGGGGACATACGTGTACCTATAGATGATTCATGCTGATGTTTGGCTGAAACCAACACAGTACTGTAAAGTAATTATCCTTCAACTAAAAATAAATTTAAAAATATATATACTGTCTAGAAAAAGACTGCTTTAAATATAAAGACATAAAATTTTAGGATATTAAATACTTTTCCTCCCAAAACTATAGAGTTTAAAGTTTTATGTTTAGGTTTATGATCCAAGTAATGTTATTTTTGTATATACTGTTATTTGGGGCTAATTTTCTCCTGTATTGATACCTCATTATTCTGGCACAGTTATTCAGTTAACTCTGTTCATTGAAAACACAGTTTTTTCCCCTATTAAGTAGTTATTTATGTCTTAAATATTAAAAGAAATTTACCAGTGAAAACATTCTATATCTGGAATTTTATTTGATAGAAAGTTTTAAAATAAAAATTCAGTGTATTTAATAGATGTTATACTATGAATATTCTCTATTGTGTCATTTTTGCTAAATTATATTTTATAATGGGCATATATATATATATATATAATATAGTTTTTAAGTGAGTATGTATTTTATAATGTGTATATCTTCTAATTAAAAAAAATTATTGGCATAAAAGTGTTTCATAATAGACCATTGTCATTTTAACCTCTATCAGACCCATGAAGGAACATCTTTACATGTACATCTCTTGATTTCCTTATATTTGTAAATAGCATACTGTAATTTTTTGGCCTGTCTATCTAGAGGTTTAATTTGCTTTTGATCATGTTTTTAGAGTTTAAAAGAGTCAACATTTGGTTTGATTAATTTTCTCTGTTTGTCTCTTTCTTCCAAGTTTTGGCTCACCACTAGAGTCTGCCTGCCTCTGTTCACTGTGAAGTGCCATAAGGCCATTTAATTTTTTAATGTTCTCAAGAATTTGCAGTAACTACAGATGCCACACTAGAAAAGTGCATATATATAAAATAAGTAATGGGTTTTTTTTTGCCTTCCAGCTGTGTATTGCTCATTTATAAAGCTGCTTTTATAAGCTACGGTATGATTTTTGCCTAGTTTTCTATTATATATTTTCTATTTCTATTTAGCCCAGATTTTTTGCCTTACTACATTACAAGCACACTTTATGTATTCTGGATAGGAGCCTTTTTAGAGTTATATGTGTTGCAAATAACACATTTTGGTGACTTACCTTTATCCCCACTTAAGAAAGGAAAACTTACTGTGTTTTCCATTCATTTCAGAGGGCAACTATCCTACTTTTTTATCTTATAGCTATTAAGTTAAGCCTTTGACTAAAAAAGGGGGGCACAAATAAGGTAACTGAATCTTTCATATGTAGTTTTTAAATTATTAACTTCCATTTTCTTTATTTGGTTCTCCAGGTCTATTAGGCAGGATTTCATTTCTACTACAACTATAATTTGCAAAATACTTCCTAGACATTTAGCATAAAAGAAAGGGCTACTGGATATATTCTAATTTTCTCCTGTATTGATACCTCATTATTCTGGCACAGTTATTCAGTTAACTCTGTTCATTGAAAACACAGTTTTTTCCCCTATTAAGTAGTTATTTATGTCTTAAATATTAAAAGAAATTTACCAGTGAAAACATTCTATATCTGGAATTTTATTTGATAGAAAGTTTTAAAATAAAAATTCAGTGTATTTAATAGATGTTATACTATGAATATTCTCTATTGTGTCATTTTTGCTAAATTATATTTTATAATGGGCATATATATATATATATATAATATAGTTTTTAAGTGAGTATGTATTTTATAATGTATATATTTTATTTAAAAAAAATTATTGGCATAAAAGTGTTTCATAATAGACCATTGTCATTTTAACCTCTATCAGACCCATGAAGGAACATCTTTACATGTACATCTCTTGATTTCCTTATATTTGTAAATAGCATACTGTAATTTTTTGGCCTGTCTATCTAGAGGTTTAATTTGCTTTTGATCATGTTTTTAGAGTTTAAAAGAGTCAACATTTGGTTTGATTAATTTTCTCTGTTTGTCTCTTTCTTCCAAGTTTTGGCTCACCACTAGAGTCTGCCTGCCTCTGTTCACTGTGAAGTGCCATAAGGCCATTTAATTTTTTAATGTTCTCAAGAATTTGCAGTAACTACAGATGCCACACTAGAAAAGTGCATATATATAAAATAAGTAATGGGTTTTTTTTTGCCTTCCAGCTGTGTATTGCTCATTTATAAAGCTGCTTTTATAAGCTACGGTATGATTTTTGCCTAGTTTTCTATTATATATTTTCTATTTCTATTTAGCCCAGATTTTTTGCCTTACTACATTACAAGCACACTTTATGTATTCTGGATAGGAGCCTTTTTAGAGTTATATGTGTTGCAAATAACACATTTTGGTGACTTACCTTTATCCCCACTTAAGAAAGGAAAACTTACTGTGTTTTCCATTCATTTCAGAGGGCAACTATCCTACTTTTTTATCTTATAGCTATTAAGTTAAGCCTTTGACTAAAAAAGGGGGGCACAAATAAGGTAACTGAATCTTTCATATGTAGTTTTTAAATTATTAACTTCCATTTTCTTTATTTGGTTCTCCAGGTCTATTAGGCAGGATTTCATTTCTACTACAACTATAATTTGCAAAATACTTCCTAGACATTTAGCATAAAAGAAAGGGCTACTGGATATATTCTAATGCTTATTAATGAAAGTATTTCATAAATATAAGACAAACTTGCAAATCACTTTTATTTTTACTGAAGTAGTGTTTTTTTTTACCATAATAGATAAACTGCATGTTAAAAATCCAAACATGCTTTGTAATAGTTCTTTGTATTTCAGATTTTTCCTGACACATAAAAAGGGTGCTTAAAATTAAATTGAATTTATGGGAAGGGGATCAGTGAGTCATTGCAAATGTATACATTTTTCACTTAAATCTTCTCTGCATGGCCACTTCAACAATCTTTTCTTCCTGTAAATAGATTCATAATCATGCCTGGAGTTTAATTCCAATAAATGAAATTGGCTTGCTGTTTAGTAAATGTACACTATAACTGCAGAATAAAAATATATTTAGCTAATCACAGTATTTACTAGTGTCAAAGAGATTAAAATATTATGTTATTATCATGGAGTTGAGAAGCATCCTTAAGAAAAAGGCACGTCCTTGAATGAGGAAAATGACAAATCTGGCATAGCCTAAATTGAATGGATTCTTGATGTGACAATGTAAAAATCCCTTTCCAATTAAAATTTTAATTTTAATTCAGTTCAATTAAGACCTGTCCTCATAAAAATGTTAGATTATTATCACTCTTAGCAAGAAGTTGATTATAGCTCTGGCCTTCAGATGAACCAGAATGAGTAGTGGAACTTCCTTGAAGCAATATATCAGAATATGTGTTTAGTGATATAATGTAATTCTAAAGAAGAGATGGATTATTTCTTAGAAAAATGAGAATTTGATTGTATAGAATTTAAGAAGAAATGCCTCTGCATAAAAAAACTTATAGTCAGATAATTGTCACATTTGCCTATTTTCTAAGTAATTCAGTTTTAAAGATGTGTGGGTGGGTATGTTTGTGTGTGTGTGTGTGTGTGTGTGTGTGTGTGTTTGCATACTACTGAAAGAACGAAGGCATATCATTTTTAATTAAATAGTATCTGTAGTAGACAGCCCAAAACAAGACCTAATAGGAAATGAATTTTAATGCCTTTGCATTATTTGTCTGTTGTAAATTAAAATCTGTGAATGACATTTGACATACCCTTCTAGTAAGACTAGATACCAATGTAAGACTATTTATGTTAAACATATCAATGGATAAGGAAAGTCCTACTTGTCAGCTAGGTATTTGGAGTTTAGATATTTGGATGAATTCAGGTACTCAGTTCAGTTGTATTGATGTCTATGGACACTGTCTTATGTCTTCCAGTTGTTTTCAGGTCAAAACTATGTTTACTGTCTACCCTTTTGATCCACAATTTCTGTCTTGTGCAGTACATTGTGGCTCTCATTAATCGTTGATGATTTTGACTGTTCTGTATACATTTCTGTACACATTAAGTAACTTTTTAAGTTGTGTTTTATTCACTGAAATAGAGTTCTGTGAAGAAGTGGGTATGGCCAATATTACTGTTTTATTTAAAGAAACACTCAAAATAAAATCTTGAGAAGTCATCATTATTCAAATAAAGGCTTATTGAATGATATAGTAAGAATGGATCTTTGAGGTCATGTAACTCTACTTTTAATCATCCTTTGTAAATAATAAAACTAAATAAGAGATAGCTCATATGTGTAGTTTGTCCCACTTTTATTATTTTCATCTTTCCTGATATAATTAATATCTAGTTTGTTTTAATTCAATAACTTATTTGAAAGTATGAGACCATATTTAGATTTTAACAAGTAGCGCAGTATGTATGAATTCTGGCACAAATAATCATTTTTTAATTACATGTCACAGTGTCATTATTTCTTCATAAAACAAAGCAGAAGTTTGAAGTTTATTATCTACAGGGGATTTTCTACTTTGACCATAAAATAATCATAATTAGTGTGAGTTTAACTATTTTCATTATTCTGAGAACTCCATTTGTTAAGCAGTTTATTACTAAAAGGAGCTGAGGGATCATGCCAGATGTCTACAAATTAATCATGTTTGTTGAGTTTGACCATCACAGTCCCCTATGTACCCCTACTGCCTGAGATTCTAGCAGGACTGAGAATATCATTCTGGTATATCAGTCACAGGAATATTAATGATGCCAGTCCATCTCATAGACTTTCTAAAGAAGAGAAAAAAGACTTTCAAATGCTAAACATACTACTCAAAGTCTGAATTTTTTTCCCCATTATGTAACAACCATACTAATATCCAGCGACTGTAAAGAGATATTGTTATCAGAAAGTGAGTGAAATTCATTTTGTGGTGCCTGATTTTTGCGACTCCATGGACAAGTCATGGAGTTTTCTAGGCAAGAATACTGTAGTGGGTAGCCCTTCCCTTCTCCAGAAGCTCTTCCAAACCTAGGGAACAAACAGGTCTCCTGCATGCAGACAGATTCTTTTCCCTCTAAGCCACGAGGGAAACCAAAGAAGACTGAAGTGGGTAGCCTCTATCCCTTCTTCAGGGAATCGTCCTGATCCAGGAATCAAATCAGGATCTTCTGCACTGCACGCAGATTCTTTACCAGCTTAGGTACCAAGAGCAAATGAGCATGCCACCATGACCCTTGTCCTTACGTCAATGATGTTTTCCAGAAAAGTCTCCTCTTATCTTTTATTTCCAAAATCTTGGCATTCTGTGGCATTCTTTGAAAAGGCACTGGGTTCTTAGTGTGTGCCCAATGATATCCCGAGGGAGGATTTGACATATCATTAAGGAAGAAAGTTAGTACTGTTTGTTACCTAATGACTGAAGGTATAAATAAAGAGATAGCTCATATGTGTAGTTTGTCCCACTTTTATTATTTTCATCTTTCCTGATATAATTAATATCTAGTTTGTTTTAATTCAATAACTTATTTGAAAGTATGAGACCATATTTAGATTTTAACAAGTAGCGCAGTATGTATGAATTCTGGCACAAATAATCATTTTTTAATTACATGTCACAGTGTCATTATTTCTTCATAAAACAAAGCAGAAGTTTGAAGTTTATTATCTACAGGGGATTTTCTACTTTGACCATAAAATAATCATAATTAGTGTGAGTTTAACTATTTTCATTATTCTGAGAACTCCATTTGTTAAGCAGTTTATTACTAAAAGGAGCTGAGGGATCATGCCAGATGTCTACAAATTAATCATGTTTGTTGAGTTTGACCATCACAGTCCCCTATGTACCCCTACTGCCTGAGATTCTAGCAGGACTGAGAATATCATTCTGGTATATCAGTCACAGGAATATTAATGATGCCAGTCCATCTCATAGACTTTCTAAAGAAGAGAAAAAAGACTTTCAAATGCTAAACATACTACTCAAAGTCTGAATTTTTTTCCCCATTATGTAACAACCATACTAATATCCAGCGACTGTAAAGAGATATTGTTATCAGAAAGTGAGTGAAATTCATTTTGTGGTGCCTGATTTTTGCGACTCCATGGACAAGTCATGGAGTTTTCTAGGCAAGAATACTGTAGTGGGTAGCCCTTCCCTTCTCCAGAAGCTCTTCCAAACCTAGGGAACAAACAGGTCTCCTGCATGCAGACAGATTCTTTTCCCTCTAAGCCACGAGGGAAACCAAAGAAGACTGAAGTGGGTAGCCTCTATCCCTTCTTCAGGGAATCGTCCTGATCCAGGAATCAAATCAGGATCTTCTGCACTGCACGCAGATTCTTTACCAGCTTAGGTACCAAGAGCAAATGAGCATGCCACCATGACCCTTGTCCTTACGTCAATGATGTTTTCCAGAAAAGTCTCCTCTTATCTTTTATTTCCAAAATCTTGGCATTCTGTGGCATTCTTTGAAAAGGCACTGGGTTCTTAGTGTGTGCCCAATGATATCCCGAGGGAGGATTTGACATATCATTAAGGAAGAAAGTTAGTACTGTTTGTTACCTAATGACTGAAGGTATTCATTGGGTATCATCATTTAACAGGTAAGAAAATTCAGTATAGAGTGCAGTAACAGGTATCATTGATCCTGGTAGCAAAAGCAAGGGCTAGAACATGTAAGGAATTCCAGGTGCCACTGCTCCAGCAGTCTTAAATGCAAATCACTGCTCCTCTCCTCTCCAGTCTTTCTTCTTTTGAGATATTCTTTATATGGTGTTAACCGACTTCACATCAGATTCCAAAATGTAGGATGAATATTTATTGTGTTTCTGCTATGAGTCTGGGTATCCCGTGGCTCAGTGGTAAAGACTCTGACTGCTAATGCAGGAACCACAGGAAATGCAAGTTCGATTCCCGAGTTGGGAATATGGTAACTCACTCCAGGATTCTTGCCTGGAGAATCCCATGGACAGAGAAATCTGGCAGGCTGCAGTCTATGGGGTTGCAAAGAGTCAGATATGATTGAGGATGCCCAAATGCCTACTGTGAGTCTGGTACTGTACTTGACACTGGAGATGCAACATTGAATAGAAAAAGAAAATTCTAGACTTTATGGAGCATCGTAATAGGATACAAATAATTTAAAACAAAAATCTGTTAAGTCATTTAGAAGGTGATAATGAAAGAAAGTTTAATTAGGGGAAGGAGAAAAGTATGAATTGGTGAAGGGTAGTGAGTGTGTGCTCAGTCATTTCAGTACTGTTCGAATCTTTGCAGCCCTGGGTACTATAGCCCACCAAGTTCCTCTATTTTCTTTTTCAGGTAAGAGTACTGGAGTGGGTTGTTATTCCTTTATAAAGGGACCTTCCCAAACCAGAGATTGAACTTGAGTTTTCTTTGTCCTCTGCATTAGCAGGTGATTTTTATCACTGAGCCACATGGAAAATCCAGTGAGGGGTGGGGTTCTTTTTCCATTGTAATTATGCTTCTCTTGGGTTATGAGGCAGTAACATGTTTATTTCCAGAAATCCTCTTATCTTTTATTTCCAAAATCTTGGCATTCTGTGGCATTCTTTGAAAAGGCACTGGGTTCTTAGTGTGTGCCCAATGATATCCCGAGGGAGGATTTGACATATCATTAAGGAAGAAAGTTAGTACTGTTTGTTACCTAATGACTGAAGGTATTCATTGGGTATCATCATTTAACAGGTAAGAAAATTCAGTATAGAGTGCAGTAACAGGTATCATTGATCCTGGTAGCAAAAGCAAGGGCTAGAACATGTAAGGAATTCCAGGTGCCACTGCTCCAGCAGTCTTAAATGCAAATCACTGCTCCTCTCCTCTCCAGTCTTTCTTCTTTTGAGATATTCTTTATATGGTGTTAACCGACTTCACATCAGATTCCAAAATGTAGGATGAATATTTATTGTGTTTCTGCTATGAGTCTGGGTATCCCGTGGCTCAGTGGTAAAGACTCTGACTGCTAATGCAGGAACCACAGGAAATGCAAGTTCGATTCCCGAGTTGGGAATATGGTAACTCACTCCAGGATTCTTGCCTGGAGAATCCCATGGACAGAGAAATCTGGCAGGCTGCAGTCTATGGGGTTGCAAAGAGTCAGATATGATTGAGGATGCCCAAATGCCTACTGTGAGTCTGGTACTGTACTTGACACTGGAGATGCAACATTGAATAGAAAAAGAAAATTCTAGACTTTATGGAGCATCGTAATAGGATACAAATAATTTAAAACAAAAATCTGTTAAGTCATTTAGAAGGTGATAATGAAAGAAAGTTTAATTAGGGGAAGGAGAAAAGTATGAATTGGTGAAGGGTAGTGAGTGTGTGCTCAGTCATTTCAGTACTGTTCGAATCTTTGCAGCCCTGGGTACTATAGCCCACCAAGTTCCTCTATTTTCTTTTTCAGGTAAGAGTACTGGAGTGGGTTGTTATTCCTTTATAAAGGGACCTTCCCAAACCAGAGATTGAACTTGAGTTTTCTTTGTCCTCTGCATTAGCAGGTGATTTTTATCACTGAGCCACATGGAAAATCCAGTGAGGGGTGGGGTTCTTTTTCCATTGTAATTATGCTTCTCTTGGGTTAGAGTTGAGAAAATGGAATTTGAACTAATTTGCAGTGCAGGAATCAAACCTGTATCATGTGCATTGCAAGTGGATTATTTACCATTGAACCACCAGGGAAGCCATTGGCAACTTAATTCACACAGCACTTGCACATCTGCAGTCTCATTTGATTTTCTTAAATGTGATTTGTGTTAATAATTGTGGTTCTTCATTTTAATTATATTGTAATTGTTTTTAAGAAATAGGCATTTTACAAATTTTATTTTGAAAATTTCTCCCCTCATTGTTCACTCAGTACTCGTTCTCAGGAAGGTGCCTATGGTTCATGCTATAGCTGATTCAAGAAAAAAAAATTCATACTAACAATATATTGGTCTTTTTCATGATGAAACTATATAAATTCTTAAAATACAGGAAAAATCTGTATTTACTTTGAAGCTAGTTATGCCATAATCTCTAGAAGTTCTCAACTCTAGGTAATATAGTATTGATTTGGTAATTTTGTCACCTTCCCTGTATAGGTAATAACTAGTGAGACCCAGCATTGATAGTGAAATGAGTGTCAACATAGGGACCTCTTGAATTAAATGTTAATTAGATTACCCGGGAGGCTTGGGATTTTGTAATATTCATGCTACTGGCTAGATGTGTGGATCATTTGATTGAATATATGTGACTAATACAGCAATCATGTTAACTTATTGGAAGGTTATCATTACCAAAAGAGAAAATTCAGCTCACTTTTATTAGTTGATTTCAAAAATACAATAAACAAGAAATAAAATCCCTAGCCATGATTTAACAAAAAAGGATGTAAGTTTCATGCACATATATGTGTATACACACACACAAATACAACTTGAATATCTTATAAATCTGTAGTTTGAAATAAGTAATTTTCTGTAATTATATGAAATATCACTTAAAATTTGAAAATAACTTCTATAATAAAACTGAATGGTGATTAATTTGAGAAGTTTCTATGTGCAGTGTAAACTTCATTTTTAGTTTTTGCTATTAGAGTTCTTTACACTTTTGTTAATGTTGATTTAAGTAGGCTGGGAAGAAACAATACAGTATTTACTAATCACTGTTCTGTTTCTGTAAGCTCTATACTTAAAAATTAGATATAATTTTCTTCCCTAGAAACCTGAGCCCTACTAAGAGTCTCAGGCTTACTTAGCTATTGTTTCTTATTCCTCATATGTATCTGTCCATAAACACACACAGAAAAATAATGTAAGAATTGGCAATTTTTGTGTCTCTCCCTTCAAAATTTGCTTTTATTCCTTCAGTTTCTTTTGTTTCCTTTATTCCTTAACAAACTTATGAGTAGAATATAATTGGCTGAGTGCTATAGAAGACTGTAATGGAACAGAATTATGGGTTTTCAGATTTGCCACTAAATTCAAAAGTGTCTAGTATGAAAACAGATATAATACTAAGTTGCGGTTTTTGACCGTCCTTTCTGTAACATGATTCAAGAGAATGATATGACATATCATGTGAATAAAAATATCTGTGATCATATAAATTTGGGAAATATGGATTTAGTGTAGTTGAAACAGATTTTTAAAATTAGAAGACGTCTCAGAAAATCTGTCTCATAAAGCATACTGAAAAGCTTCATGCATTCATACAGACTTTATTTACTTTGAAGCTAGTTATGCCATAATCTCTAGTTAACTTAGTTGTAAAGGAAAAACTAGTGAGACCCAGCATTGATAGTGAAATGAGTGTCAACATAGGGACCTCTTGAATTAAATGTTAATTAGATTACCCGGGAGGCTTGGGATTTTGTAATATTCATGCTACTGGCTAGATGTGTGGATCATTTGATTGAATATATGTGACTAATACAGCAATCATGTTAACTTATTGGAAGGTTATCATTACCAAAAGAGAAAATTCAGCTCACTTTTATTAGTTGATTTCAAAAATACAATAAACAAGAAATAAAATCCCTAGCCATGATTTAACAAAAAAGGATGTAAGTTTCATGCACATATATGTGTATACACACACACAAATACAACTTGAATATCTTATAAATCTGTAGTTTGAAATAAGTAATTTTCTGTAATTATATGAAATATCACTTAAAATTTGAAAATAACTTCTATAATAAAACTGAATGGTGATTAATTTGAGAAGTTTCTATGTGCAGTGTAAACTTCTTTTTTAGTTTTTGCTATTAGAGTTCTTTACACTTTTGTTAATGTTGATTTAAGTAGGCTGGGAAGAAACAATACAGTATTTACTAATCACTGTTCTGTTTCTGTAAGCTCTATACTTAAAAATTAGATATAATTTTCTTCCCTAGAAACCTGAGCCCTACTAAGAGTCTCAGGCTTACTTAGCTATTGTTTCTTATTCCTCATATGTATCTGTCCATAAACACACACAGAAAAATAATGTAAGAATTGGCAATTTTTGTGTCTCTCCCTTCAAAATTTGCTTTTATTCCTTCAGTTTCTTTTGTTTCCTTTATTCCTTAACAAACTTATGAGTAGAATATAATTGGCTGAGTGCTATAGAAGACTGTAATGGAACAGAATTATGGGTTTTCAGATTTGCCACTAAATTCAAAAGTGTCTAGTATGAAAACAGATATAATACTAAGTTGCGGTTTTTGACCGTCCTTTCTGTAACATGATTCAAGAGAATGATATGACATATCATGTGAATAAAAATATCTGTGATCATATAAATTTGGGAAATATGGATTTAGTGTAGTTGAAACAGATTTTTAAAATTAGAAGACGTCTCAGAAAATCTGTCTCATAAAGCATACTGAAAAGCTTCATGCATTCATACAGACTTTATTTATCTGCAGAAGATCTCTGGGGACTAGTGTGCAATACTAGAACATACTTTAGAGCAAAAACACAACTATACTACTGGTGAGAATAAAGTCTATAAGCTGTTTGACTTAACTTTCTTACAATTACATAAAACTCCAATCAATGACTTTATTGTATGCCACAAAGATTGTCTTGTTCAGCCATCCATTATTTTATTTTAGATATTCCTTATGTTTCCTAGTATTTTCTATTATTTACACTGTGAACTTTACAAAGAAGCATAATGTAAATAAAGTGATACTTTAAAATAGTTGTAATATAAAGAAAGTAAAATCCCCAAATTATCCTTGAAATGATTACATAAAATATTACATTTATGACATTTTATAGTTTACATAACATGATCACACATACTCCTTTACAACACAAAATAATTCTTTTTTTCCACAATCATATTTTTTTATTTTGCCTTTTTGATTTTACAGTTTTGTTGTTTACAGATATGTATAATCCCAGATTACTAAAACGTATATCACATTCCACCCAGTCACACCCCTCAAGGCTATCAGATAGCCCCATGTACGATCCCTTAGTCCTATAGTGCATTGATAACAGTTATCTCTTTTGCATAAGATAGTATAGGGTTCTGTGTTGTACTTTCCATATCTCTTACCCACTTTTCTCTCTCTGCAATGTTCATAAGTCTGTTCTCTATGACTGTTTTTCCATTGATGCTCTGTGTATGTATTTATCAGTACAAACAACTAGGTTCCATATATATGTGTTAGTATACTGTTCTTAATTCCTTCAGTTTCTTTTGTTTCCTTTATTCCTTAACAAACTTATGAGTAGAATATAATTGGCTGAGTGCTATAGAAGACTGTAATGGAACAGAATTATGGGTTTTCAGATTTGCCACTAAATTCAAAAGTGTCTAGTATGAAAACAGATATAATACTAAGTTGCGGTTTTTGACCGTCCTTTCTGTAACATGATTCAAGAGAATGATATGACATATCATGTGAATAAAAATATCTGTGATCATATAAATTTGGGAAATATGGATTTAGTGTAGTTGAAACAGATTTTTAAAATTAGAAGACGTCTCAGAAAATCTGTCTCATAAAGCATACTGAAAAGCTTCATGCATTCATACAGACTTTATTTATCTGCAGAAGATCTCTGGGGACTAGTGTGCAATACTAGAACATACTTTAGAGCAAAAACACAACTATACTACTGGTGAGAATAAAGTCTATAAGCTGTTTGACTTAACTTTCTTACAATTACATAAAACTCCAATCAATGACTTTATTGTATGCCACAAAGATTGTCTTGTTCAGCCATCCATTATTTTATTTTAGATATTCCTTATGTTTCCTAGTATTTTCTATTATTTACACTGTGAACTTTACAAAGAAGCATAATGTAAATAAAGTGATACTTTAAAATAGTTGTAATATAAAGAAAGTAAAATCCCCAAATTATCCTTGAAATGATTACATAAAATATTACATTTATGACATTTTATAGTTTACATAACATGATCACACATACTCCTTTACAACACAAAATAATTCTTTTTTTCCACAATCATATTTTTTTATTTTGCCTTTTTGATTTTACAGTTTTGTTGTTTACAGATATGTATAATCCCAGATTACTAAAACGTATATCACATTCCACCCAGTCACACCCCTCAAGGCTATCAGATAGCCCCATGTACGATCCCTTAGTCCTATAGTGCATTGATAACAGTTATCTCTTTTGCATAAGATAGTATAGGGTTCTGTGTTGTACTTTCCATATCTCTTACCCACTTTTCTCTCTCTGCAATGTTCATAAGTCTGTTCTCTATGACTGTTTTTCCATTGATGCTCTGTGTATGTATTTATCAGTACAAACAACTAGGTTCCATATATATGTGTTAGTATACTGTATTTCTCCTTCTCTTTTTGACTTATTTCACTTTGTACAATAGGTTCTAGATTCATCCATCTCATTAGGACTGAATCTTCTGCATTTCATTTTGTGGCTGAGAAGTATTCCATTGTATATATGTATCAGAGCTTCTTTATACATTTTTTTGTCAATGAACATCTAGGTTGCTTCCATGTTCTAGCTATTGTGTAAAGTGGTACAGTGAACATTGGGGTATAGGTATCTCTTTTCAATTTTGATTTAATCAGGGTATAAGGCTCACAGTGGGATTGCTGGGTCATATGGTGCTTCTGCTAGGTTTTTGAGGAATCTCCATAATGTCTTCCATAGTAGTTGTATCAATTTACATTTCTACCAACAGTGCAAGAGTGTTTCCTTTTCTCCTCACCCTTTCCATCATTTATTATCTGTAGATTTTTTGATGATGTCCATTCTGACTGGTGCGAGGTGGTATTTCATTGTAGTTTCTTTTCTTTTTTTTTTTTTGGTCACTTCTGTTGATCTTTCAGTCATTTGTCGTTGTTCTTTGGCTGTGTGGGCCTCCCATCGCAGTGGCCTCTCTCATTGCACGGCTCTGGGCGCATGCACTCCAGAACCCCAACTTGGTAGTGGTACACATTGGTCCAGTTGCTCCGCAGCACGTGGGATCTTCCGAGGGATTGAATCGGCACCCCTTGCACTGCAAGGTGGTATCCTTACCCACTGGACCACCAGGGAAGCCCTCATTGTAGTTTTGATTTGCATTTCTCTAATAACAAGCGCCGTTGAGCATCTTTTCATGTGTTTTTTGGCCACATGTATGTCTTATTTTTGATTGTGTTTGTTTTTTCAGTGTTGAGTTGTCTGAGCTCCTTGTAGATTATGGAGATTAATTTATTCTCTGTTGTTTCATTTACTATGATTTTCTCCCATTGTGTGGGCTGTCTGTTCAGCTTTTTTTGTAGTTTCTTTTGCTGTACAAAAGCTTTTAAGTTTCATTAGGTCCCACATGTTCATTTCTCTTTTTAGTTCCACTATTCTAGTAGGTGGGTCAGAGAAGATCTTGCTTTGATTGATGTCCTTGAGGGTTTTGCCTATATTCTCCTCTAAGAGTTGGATGGTTTCTGGTCTTACATTTAGGTCTTTAATCCATTTGGAGTTGATCTTAGTGTATGGGGTCAGGGAATGTTCCAACTTCATTTCTTTGCATGTAGCTGTCCAATTTTCCCAGCACCATTTGTTGAAGAGGCTGTCTTTGCCCCATTTTATAGTTTCGCCTCCTTTGTCAAAAATAAGGTACCCATAGGTGCGTGGGTTTATCTCTGGGTTCTTGATCTTGTTCCATTGGTCTATATTTCTGTTTTTGTGCCAGTACCATACTGTCTTGATGACTGTTGCTTTGTAGTATAGTCTGAAGTTAGGGAGGTTGATCCCTCCAGTTCCATTCTTCTTCCTCAGGATTGCTTTGAATATCCGGGGTCTTTTGTGTTTCCATATGAACTGTGTTATTCTTTGGTCTAGTTCTGTGAAGAATGTTACTGGTAATTTGATAGGGATCCCATTGAATCTGTAGATGATATTTGGTAGTATGGTCATTTTCATAATATTGATTCTTCCGACCCAGGAATGTGGAATATCTCTCTATCTGTTAATGTCGTCTTTGATTTCTTTCATTAGTGTCTTGTAATTTTCTGTGTATAGTCCTTTTGTCAATTTAGGTAAGTGTATTCCTAGATACTTGATTCTTTTGGATGCAATGGTGAAGGGGATTGCATCCTTCATTTCTCTTTCTGATTTTTCTTTGTTTGTATATAGGAATGCAAGTGATTTCTGTGTATTGATTTTGTATCCTGTTATTTTGCTGATTTCATTGATTTGTTCTAGTAGTTTTCTAATCGTGTCTTTGGGGTTGCCTATGCTTCGTATCATATCGTCTGCAAATAGAGTTTTACTTCTTCTTTTCCAATCTGGATTCCTTTTATTTGTTTTTCTTCTCTTATTGCTGTTGCTAGAACTTCTAGAACTATGTTGAATAATAGTGGTGAAAGTGGAAACCCCTGTCTTGTTCCTGATCTTAGAGGAAATGCTTTCAGTTTTTCGCCATTGAGGATAATGTTCACTGTGGGCTTCTCATATATGGCTTTCACTATGTTAAGGTAGGTTCCTTCCCTGCTCATTTTTTAAAGAGTTTTTATCATAAATGGGTGTTGGATTTTGTCAAAGGCTTTTATTGCATCTATTGAGATTATTGCATGATTTTTGTCTTTTAATTTGTTGATATGTTATATTAGATTGATTGATTTGCAGATATTGAAGAATCCTTGCACGCCTGGGATAAACCCAGCTTGATCATGATGTAAAAGTTTTTTGATATGATACTGAAATCTGTTTGCTAGAATTTTGGGGGTGATTTTGCATCTAAATGCATCAGTGATACAGGCCTATAATTTTCTTATTTCGTGGACAGCATAAAATAATTCTTTATAATTATATTCATTTTGTAGATGAAAAAGCTGAGGCTCAGAGAGTAAACTTATTTTACGTTGACATTTTACAGGCATTTATCAGTTAACAACTTTGCCATTTTCTTCTTACACTGCTTCTTTTGACATCAAGAACCACCTGATATATACACTTGGTAGACATTTTTAAAAATTTTTAACATTTATTTCTTAATTGTATGTTTTAATCATAAGCTTTTCTGATAGCTTCCATAAAGTGAAAATAAAAGCATTAGCTGCTCAGTCATGTCTGACTCTGCAGTCATGTGGACTGTAGCCCATCGGGCTCTTCTGTCCATCAAATTTTCCAGGCAAGAGTACTGGTGTGGGTTGTCATTCTCTTCTCTAGGGGATCTTCCCAACCCAGGGATTGAACCCTAGTCTCCTGCATTGCAGGCAGAATCTTTACCATATGACCACCTGCAAAGGAATGCCAAATTTTCCTATTTATCTCTATTCTTCTTTTCAAATGACTACGCTAACTACAAAGTATGATCTGAAGACTTAGATGCTATTTTGTTGCTTCACTCTTATATAAAATAATGCATGTTTTTAAGAACCTCGACTTCACACCTCCAATATTAGGATACATGTCCATCTTATTTACAGAATTACATGATGGTGGTGAATGGTCTCTATGTAGTTAAAATTCATATATTCTTCTTAGAGGAAATGCTTAGTTGCATGGATAATGTTCACTGTGGGCTTCTCATATATGGCTTTCACTATGTTAAGGTAGGTTCCTTCCCTGCTCATTTTTTAAAGAGTTTTTATCATAAATGGGTGTTGGATTTTGTCAAAGGCTTTTATTGCATCTATTGAGATTATTGCATGATTTTTGTCTTTTAATTTGTTGATATGTTATATTAGATTGATTGATTTGCAGATATTGAAGAATCCTTGCACGCCTGGGATAAACCCAGCTTGATCATGATGTAAAAGTTTTTTGATATGATACTGAAATCTGTTTGCTAGAATTTTGGGGGTGATTTTTGCATCTAAATGCATCAGTGATACAGGCCTATAATTTTCTTATTTCGTGGACAGCATAAAATAATTCTTTATAATTATATTCATTTTGTAGATGAAAAAGCTGAGGCTCAGAGAGTAAACTTATTTTACGTTGACATTTTACAGGCATTTATCAGTTAACAACTTTGCCATTTTCTTCTTACACTGCTTCTTTTGACATCAAGAACCACCTGATATATACACTTGGTAGACATTTTTAAAAATTTTTAACATTTATTTCTTAATTGTATGTTTTAATCATAAGCTTTTCTGATAGCTTCCATAAAGTGAAAATAAAAGCATTAGCTGCTCAGTCATGTCTGACTCTGCAGTCATGTGGACTGTAGCCCATCGGGCTCTTCTGTCCATCAAATTTTCCAGGCAAGAGTACTGGTGTGGGTTGTCATTCTCTTCTCTAGGGGATCTTCCCAACCCAGGGATTGAACCCTAGTCTCCTGCATTGCAGGCAGAATCTTTACCATATGACCACCTGCAAAGGAATGCCAAATTTTCCTATTTATCTCTATTCTTCTTTTCAAATGACTACGCTAACTACAAAGTATGATCTGAAGACTTAGATGCTATTTTGTTGCTTCACTCTTATATAAAATAATGCATGTTTTTAAGAACCTCGACTTCACACCTCCAATATTAGGATACATGTCCATCTTATTTACAGAATTACATGATGGTGGTGAATGGTCTCTATGTAGTTAAAATTCATATATTCTTCTTAAAAGATCTTAGCATTACTTACCAAACTTATAATAACATTCTTCAAATTTTAGAATGAATATGGCAAGATGAGCTAAGTCTGAAATCACCAGGAAATTGTTGCCGAGTGCCACATCATAATTCCTAAATCATGTTTTGAAAGGTTATCAATATAAATAGCATGCATTTAATTCTAAATTCGCTTGAGTTGTTTATATATCTTTAGACTGCTTTTTTTGAAATGGCATGCATGGAGTACCATGTAATTTGACTGTGTTGTGTGATAAACCTTTACAATGAATTATAGATTTAAAATGGCAATTCATCCTATAATGTGTGAACCAAGTAATATAAAAATGAATCCATCGTGACCATTTAAAGTGGAATTCAAGAAAAAGAACACTTCATTTGTTTCATAAAAGCCTGTGAGGCATTGCTATTGAATAACATAAGCAGAATGTAGCCATATAAATCTTCTTAATTTACATCTTGGGCTTCATTATGCATATTTGATAGCACTCTGCAGAACTTTAATTTACAGACATTTGGAATTTTACCAATCCCAAAAGTAGTGCTAAACATGTCTGTTGGAACATTTAACTGAAGTAAGTCACTGGAGATTTCCTCAATAAATGTAGTATTATCAGTTATTAGCATTCCTTGAAGACTTAAAAGCAATAGGGCCTGTTAAGATATTGGCAAATGCTTTTTGAATGCAACTATTTCTGCAACCATTCACTATCATGCACAACTCAGAGTACTTGTTTTCAATTGTGGATTGATACTGAGTTACTGTTGGTTTACCACATCTAAATAGGTGACATGATACAGTCACATGTTGAAATATTAATATTTGACAATGAAGCAACTTAAAATAGCCACCTGATATGATCTACAGACTGAATCTCTAGATTTGAGATCACTTACCAAGCACATAACTGATTAGAATATAAAAAATAAAATGGAAATAACTTCTATGAAACTGTTTTCAGTAGATCAAATAATTCCAACCTTCAATACAGTTGAATTGTCACTATATTTCATCTTTTTAGGAAGGTTCTGGTTTAAGAGTCTTGCCACCAAATGTGTGCCTTCCCCTTTTATAAAATATGAGTATTAGCTGTTCATTCGTTTCACACTAAATGCATTATGATTCATAAATATGAGAGAAGTAGACTGATAATGTAAAGTTATAAAACTGACATTTGTTGAAAAAGAAACATTTATTTGTGATATTTTTCCTTGGCTTCAGTTTTCTTTCTAACAGCCTAAATAATCTGCTTATACATGTGTATGGTAAAATGATGAGTTTAATCTTAGGCTGGACATAATTGGATAATTGATTTCCACTATGAGGCATATAATGCATTTGCCATAGTAAAACATCAGTTAAAAGTAAACCCTTGAAATTAGGGGGCATTAAATGTTGCCCTGCTCTATAGAAGGTTAACCAGAGCTTTAGACCTTGCCAAACAGTCAGTTTTTAATCCCATCATGCAGGTGAATGTTTCTTTTGTTTAGCAAAGTAGATAATATGTAAGTCTCTTGAGTCTGAGACATTGACCTATTAATACTAAGAATCATTTGATGCACAAGTTGTGAGAGGTAATATCATAGTCTTATTGACTTCTGATTAAAGCTGAATAATTATTCTCATTATGCTTGTGGTCCATTTTTAAATTCCATAATTTCTGTTTGACTCCTTCTGATGAATAACCCCTCAATAATTTTAATATTGTGCTTACGTGCTCAGTCGCTTCAGTCATGTCTGACTCTTTGTGAGCCTGTGGACAATAGCCCACCAAACTCCTCTGTCCATGGGATTCTCCAGGCAAAAATACTGGAGTGGGCTGCCATGCCCTCCTCCAACAGATCTTCCCAACTCAGGGATCAAACCTGTGTCTCCTGTATCTCCTGCATTGCAGATGTATTCTTTACCACTGAGCAACCAAGAAAGCCTCAGTTTTAATATCAACATCTCTAAAATGGACTTAATCATAAATGGTACTTCCCAGGGCAAAAAGCACCTTCACCCAGTAAACTTTTAGAATTGAGGGAATATGAGAGAGAGCTTGACTGTGCATTCTGAATTATCATATAATAGAGAAGATAGAAGTGGTAACGACCATTGGTAAAGTGAATGGCTATCTTATATATTGTATATAGTTATATATATCAGTACATATATGTAGCACATGTACTACATGGAATGACATTTAAGTATGTATTTATACATTTATATGTATGCAAAAATCATGGATGGTGTTGCTCAGTGAAGACAGTCACTTATGCACGTATTGGCACCACTGTACAAAGGATTCCACCTGGGGGAGGAATTTTCTCAGGTTTAATTTGGATATATTATTTTCCTTGTAGGCAAATTCCAATCATGCAGAATGGCATGTTAGGCTCACAGAGCCCAATCTTGCTCATGTGTCATATAACTAAATCAATTTGCACCATTTTGATGCTCACTGAGAAAAATTGAATTGTAATCTGACTTTCCATAAAGCCGGTTCAGAATGAGAGAATGATGGTGAAGCTGATCTGATTCTGAGAATTGTGTTTCTCCTTATAAAGCATGAATTGGCATGGTGACAGTGTGTATCCTTTTTGCAGAAGCTTTATTATGAACTGAAATTATTAAATCTCATTTGAGAACATGGCTGATAGCAAGTTTCTGGGCCTTAAAGACTGAGGGGTAAAACTGTGCTTGCCAGATTCACATAGATCAGAGCCATCTGGTGAGGGTGCCATTGGGGCAACCTGCCAGTTTCTGCCTGTAATGCCCTCAAAAAATTTTTTTTTTTGAAATATCAGTTTCAATCCTTCTAATGAAATATATTAATTAGATTCAAATTTTGCTCTAATTCTACCCCCTTTGTCCATGGGATTCTCCAGGCAAAAATACTGGAGTGGGCTGCCATGCCCTCCTCCAACAGATCTTCCCAACTCAGGGATCAAACCTGTGTCTCCTGTATCTCCTGCATTGCAGATGTATTCTTTACCACTGAGCAACCAAGAAAGCCTCAGTTTTAATATCAACATCTCTAAAATGGACTTAATCATAAATGGTACTTCCCAGGGCAAAAAGCACCTTCACCCAGTAAACTTTTAGAATTGAGGGAATATGAGAGAGCTTGACTGTGCATTCTGAATTATCATATAATAGAGAAGATAGAAGTGGTAACGACCATTGGTAAAGTGAATGGCTATCTTATATATTGTATATAGTTATATATATCAGTACATATATGTAGCACATGTACTACATGGAATGACATTTAAGTATGTATTTATACATTTATATGTATGCAAAAATCATGGATGGTGTTGCTCAGTGAAGACAGTCACTTATGCACGTATTGGCACCACTGTACAAAGGATTCCACCTGGGGGAGGAATTTTCTCAGGTTTAATTTGGATATATTATTTTCCTTGTAGGCAAATTCCAATCATGCAGAATGGCATGTTAGGCTCACAGAGCCCAATCTTGCTCATGTGTCATATAACTAAATCAATTTGCACCATTTTGATGCTCACTGAGAAAAATTGAATTGTAATCTGACTTTCCATAAAGCCGGTTCAGAATGAGAGAATGATGGTGAAGCTGATCTGATTCTGAGAATTGTGTTTCTCCTTATAAAGCATGAATTGGCATGGTGACAGTGTGTATCCTTTTTGCAGAAGCTTTATTATGAACTGAAATTATTAAATCTCATTTGAGAACATGGCTGATAGCAAGTTTCTGGGCCTTAAAGACTGAGGGGTAAAACTGTGCTTGCCAGATTCACATAGATCAGAGCCATCTGGTGAGGGGTGCCATTGGGGCAACCTGCCAGTTTCTGCCTGTAATGCCCCCTCATAAATATGATTTATAATATTCTGTTTCCAACTGTATTCTCCAAGTCATAACAACATATTCCTTGTCATGTTTTGCAAATATCAGTTTCAATCCTTCTAATGAAATATATTAATTAGATTCAAATTTTGCTCTAATTCTTAGTAGCTGAAGGATTTGCTACTAAGTATTTACTAATTCTTTGCCTCAGTTTCTCCACTGGTGTAATGGATAATAATGGAACATTCCTCTTAGGATTTTAAGAGGATTAATTGACTGAATGTTTATAAGGCAAGGTCTGCTATGTAATAAACTCTTACTGGCTTTTGTTAATGTAATTAGCGATCCTTGGATAGCTTTCTGCACATGAACTAGATTGGCAGATTCTGATCGAATCTGTCATTATAATGCCATTTAAAGTATTTCTATTTCTGGAAATTTGTTTCTACTGCCTTGATTTTATTCTTTAAATTCACATGTAAACCATTTTAATATTTTCCAAAATTCTCAGCCTGCCTGAGATATTTTATCAATCGGATTCTGTACTGCTTTCTTCAAGACATGCATCTGGTCATTAAACTTCTCGTATTTAACAGTCACTGAGTATTGCTTATAGAGTGAATTCTAAACTCTGCAGTAAGACATCCTCAGCCATCCACAATCTGTTCCTAATCTCAGTCTTCAGCCTCATTTCACATTATGTCCTTCAAAATCACTGGAATCTAATTGTACTCTTCTGTTGGTTGCTAAATGTGTCAACCAAGTTTTCAGGTGGGAATAACTGCTGTGCTGTGGTTAAGAGCTTGAGCAGTGAAGTCAGACTTCCTCAGACTCAATTCCACCACTTATTTGGTGGTAACCATTGACAAATTATTTTATCTCTTTATATTTCAACTTCCTGATCTGATTCTGCGAATTGTGTTTCTCCTTATAAAGCATGAATTGGCATGGTGACAGTGTGTATCCTTTTTGCAGAAGCTTTATTATGAACTGAAATTATTAAATCTCATTTGAGAACATGGCTGATAGCAAGTTTCTGGGCCTTAAAGACTGAGGGGTAAAACTGTGCTTGCCAGATTCACATAGATCAGAGCCATCTGGTGAGGGGTGCCATTGGGGCAACCTGCCAGTTTCTGCCTGTAATGCCCCCTCATAAATATGATTTATAATATTCTGTTTCCAACTGTATTCTCCAAGTCATAACAACATATTCCTTGTCATGTTTTGCAAATATCAGTTTCAATCCTTCTAATGAAATATATTAATTAGATTCAAATTTTGCTCTAATTCTTAGTAGCTGAAGGATTTGCTACTAAGTATTTACTAATTCTTTGCCTCAGTTTCTCCACTGGTGTAATGGATAATAATGGAACATTCCTCTTAGGATTTTAAGAGGATTAATTGACTGAATGTTTATAAGGCAAGGTCTGCTATGTAATAAACTCTTACTGGCTTTTGTTAATGTAATTAGCGATCCTTGGATAGCTTTCTGCACATGAACTAGATTGGCAGATTCTGATCGAATCTGTCATTATAATGCCATTTAAAGTATTTCTATTTCTGGAAATTTGTTTCTACTGCCTTGATTTTATTCTTTAAATTCACATGTAAACCATTTTAATATTTTCCAAAATTCTCAGCCTGCCTGAGATATTTTATCAATCGGATTCTGTACTGCTTTCTTCAAGACATGCATCTGGTCATTAAACTTCTCGTATTTAACAGTCACTGAGTATTGCTTATAGAGTGAATTCTAAACTCTGCAGTAAGACATCCTCAGCCATCCACAATCTGTTCCTAATCTCAGTCTTCAGCCTCATTTCACATTATGTCCTTCAAAATCACTGGAATCTAATTGTACTCTTCTGTTGGTTGCTAAATGTGTCAACCAAGTTTTCAGGTGGGAATAACTGCTGTGCTGTGGTTAAGAGCTTGAGCAGTGAAGTCAGACTTCCTCAGACTCAATTCCACCACTTATTTGGTGGTAACCATTGACAAATTATTTTATCTCTTTATATTTCAACTTCCTGGGAAAAGAAGACCAGGCTGATAGAATTGAACAAGATAACACACTGTCTTTGGCTCTCATGCTTGAAATTCATTACGTAATTCATAGAAGATATCTATAATTTTGACTATCTTTGTTGTTTCTTCAGCCTAAAATGCTCCTACTTTTTTCTATAATAACCTCTCATGCAATAAACAAATTAAATAGCAGTATAGTAATATCAAGGGCTTCCTAGGTGGCACTAGTGGTAAAGAACCCACCATCCAATGCAGGAGACATAAGAGTTGTGGGTTCGATCCCTGGGCCAGGAAGATCCCCTGCAGAAGGGGATGGCAATCTACTCCAGTATTCTTACCTGGAGAATCCTATGGACAGACGAATCTGGTGGGCTATAATTCAGAGGATCACAGAAGAGTCAGGCATGACTGAAGTGACCTGGCATGCTCACACATAGTAATAGCAAATTGGCCCTATTCTTCCAAAAATAGCATAAAGTATTTCTGTTATAGAGCTCATGCATTGTATTAATTTTACTTACAATTAGAGTTCACAATCATTTGTTTATATGTGTTTTTTTCAGACTAGACTGTAAATTCATTAAAGCAAGAGACCATGTCTTATTAATACATCTCTTTTAGCCCATCCCCAACTAAAATGCTGCCTACAAATTCTAGAACCTCCAAAGAAAAGTATCCCTACAAGTCAGGCACTCATGTCTTATACTCTGATGCATTTTCTACATCACATTCAATCTACTTCTCTTCCTATATGGTTAGCTAGCTCTATAACAGTGGGAAAATTGCTTATTCTATCTAGGAAAAGTACCTATTCAAGTACAAACTGCATCTGGTCATTAAACTTCTCGTATTTAACAGTCACTGAGTATTGCTTATAGAGTGAATTCTAAACTCTGCAGTAAGACATCCTCAGCCATCCACAATCTGTTCCTAATCTCAGTCTTCAGCCTCATTTCACATTATGTCCTTCAAAATCACTGGAATCTAATTGTACTCTTCTGTTGGTTGCTAAATGTGTCAACCAAGTTTTCAGGTGGGAATAACTGCTGTGCTGTGGTTAAGAGCTTGAGCAGTGAAGTCAGACTTCCTCAGACTCAATTCCACCACTTATTTGGTGGTAACCATTGACAAATTATTTTATCTCTTTATATTTCAACTTCCTGGGAAAAGAAGACCAGGCTGATAGAATTGAACAAGATAACACACTGTCTTTGGCTCTCATGCTTGAAATTCATTACGTAATTCATAGAAGATATCTATAATTTTGACTATCTTTGTTGTTTCTTCAGCCTAAAATGCTCCTACTTTTTTCTATAATAACCTCTCATGCAATAAACAAATTAAATAGCAGTATAGTAATATCAAGGGCTTCCTAGGTGGCACTAGTGGTAAAGAACCCACCATCCAATGCAGGAGACATAAGAGTTGTGGGTTCGATCCCTGGGCCAGGAAGATCCCCTGCAGAAGGGGATGGCAATCTACTCCAGTATTCTTACCTGGAGAATCCTATGGACAGACGAATCTGGTGGGCTATAATTCAGAGGATCACAGAAGAGTCAGGCATGACTGAAGTGACCTGGCATGCTCACACATAGTAATAGCAAATTGGCCCTATTCTTCCAAAAATAGCATAAAGTATTTCTGTTATAGAGCTCATGCATTGTATTAATTTTACTTACAATTAGAGTTCACAATCATTTGTTTATATGTGTTTTTTTCAGACTAGACTGTAAATTCATTAAAGCAAGAGACCATGTCTTATTAATACATCTCTTTTAGCCCATCCCCAACTAAAATGCTGCCTACAAATTCTAGAACCTCCAAAGAAAAGTATCCCTACAAGTCAGGCACTCATGTCTTATACTCTGATGCATTTTCTACATCACATTCAATCTACTTCTCTTCCTATATGGTTAGCTAGCTCTATAACAGTGGGAAAATTGCTTATTCTATCTAGGACCGTTTTTTCCTCTGCATTGCACTCATAATGAGTGTACCTATTTCAAAGGTTGACATGAGGATTAAATAAGATGATTTACACAGCACTGATTGTCCCCTTAGTGAGTGCTCAGCCACGCTTATGAATTGTTGCTATTAATTTTTCAACCGAACTATGATTTGGGATGAGGAAGAAGTGAGACTAGAAAACATAACAATTTCTTATTTCCATTTCTAATATAAGAAACAAAAATGTACTTTGTGATGCTATCATACAATTACAAAACGGACAGTCAGGAGACTGAGATTTTGCCATGTAAATGCCAAAATATCAAATGCAAATTTGTTTTCCTCAAGACAATGTAGAAAAAATCAGCATGGCTTGTTATTTATTCTTGGTTACATCCTAGAAATATTTCAAAAGTTAAATACAGTACAGTAAAATAAAACTAACCCCCAAGCCCTCTAATAAAACAGCATATGTTTATTTGGCAAGATGGTATGTCATTCTGCTTGCTGCCTTTATTAACTAATCTTTGATTTGTATCATTGTTCAATGAAATGCGATTTTAGAATTATCTCTTGATATTTTCACATTAGGAGATTTTTATAATGATTTATGCACATAATAGGAATCTGACCCAAAGGAACAAACGTCATTAATTCCACCTATGCTGCTTTGGTGATTAGTCCATTTCCCCCATAATATAGACCCTATAGCAAATGATGTTTATGTGTTTTAAGAAAAAAGCTACTTTGTTGAATTTTGATGCTATTTTCTCTTTCCCTCACAGATGTTGATGTGATTAGTGGAGGTTTTCAAAGTGAGATCTAAGGTTCACAAGGTGTGTTCAGTAAAAATGTGAGCATTTGGTTGCATTCCAGACCTGCTAATCTACATTTCTTGAAATGAAAAGGTTTGAAGTATAAATTTTATCTGGCTTCCCAGATGATGTTTATGCACATCAAAACATGAGAACCAATAAATTGGGTTGATGTTATTTAGAAAAATGTATTTGCAGATATTCTCCAATTTTCAAACTGATTTATATAGGGAGATAAATATATTTTGAAAGTGATTTCTTCTACCGTTTACTATGGTCCTCACAGTTCCTAGAATTTCAGTATTATGTTGTTTCTGAGGCCAGCCTGTGTTAGCAACCAATTCAGTACCATTTCATGCCATAAAGTATTGTTCAGTTTTATACTGAGTTCACAATGCTGCCTCAGCAGTTTGAACTACTCTACAAAGCAGTTATAGATTTCTGGGCTCTGAGAAGGGGTCCTTTGAAAACTAAAACCCTTCTCTATAATTGGAGATTGCTATTACAAGTACCTTTGTAAATGCATTCATTTCCTTGTAAAACAGCCTGTTATTTTACTTGAGGTCAATATATGTAGGCCTTGCATTTTACTTATCCTTAACAACAATGGGTAGCTCATTCATTTGCCTTTTTTACTTCCATTTTTTCTTTTTTTGAGGGCTTAGTGTATGATGTTTGTTTTAAGGTATAATGCTATCACTCATTACAACCTCAAAATGATTTCATTAGGTCAGAGACTCATCTGATACCTGAACAAGTACTGCTTGCTTGTCTACACATTTAGTAGGCTGAAATTTACTTGTTGAATTATAATTCCATGAATTAGGTCAATGAAAGTGGTCAATTCCTGCTCAAAGTACTCATAACATGTAAACAAAATGCCATACCTGTATCTAACAGTGCTGGTGTGTTTTGTAGCTCCAGAAATCTGATTTAAAAATCATACTTTTTATAATTTCATCTGATTACAAGTCAGTGTTGCTAGTCATCAATGCAATATGAATTAAAGAGTGAAACCCAGGTTGAAATAATTTCCATATTCCATATATTATTATTCTAATGAATTAGGTACCATATATAGATATATTTCACTTAGTATATTTGTTTCTTTGACTTTTTATTTAAATTAATTGAATAATTATCAATTTATCATCCTAGTCTGTTTTATCTGATTGTTACTATGGAATTTTAAATAAGAATAAATTGAAACCTATGATCTGAATTTGGAAAATACATGGTTTATGTTGAAGTTGAAATTCATGTTTATATTATCTGGCTTCCCAGATGATGTTTATGCACATCAAAACATGAGAACCAATAAATTGGGTTGATGTTATTTAGAAAAATGTATTTGCAGATATTCTCCAATTTTCAAACTGATTTATATAGGGAGATAAATATATTTTGAAAGTGATTTCTTCTACCGTTTACTATGGTCCTCACAGTTCCTAGAATTTCAGTATTATGTTGTTTCTGAGGCCAGCCTGTGTTAGCAACCAATTCAGTACCATTTCATGCCATAAAGTATTGTTCAGTTTTATACTGAGTTCACAATGCTGCCTCAGCAGTTTGAACTACTCTACAAAGCAGTTATAGATTTCTGGGCTCTGAGAAGGGGTCCTTTGAAAACTAAAACCCTTCTCTATAATTGGAGATTGCTATTACAAGTACCTTTGTAAATGCATTCATTTCCCTTGTAAAACAGCCTGTTATTTTACTTGAGGTCAATATATGTAGGCCTTGCATTTTACTTATCCTTAACAACAATGGGTAGCTCATTCATTTGCCTTTTTTACTTCCATTTTTTCTTTTTTTGAGGGCTTAGTGTATGATGTTTGTTTTAAGGTATAATGCTATCACTCATTACAACCTCAAAATGATTTCATTAGGTCAGAGACTCATCTGATACCTGAACAAGTACTGCTTGCTTGTCTACACATTTAGTAGGCTGAAATTTACTTGTTGAATTATAATTCCATGAATTAGGTCAATGAAAGTGGTCAATTCCTGCTCAAAGTACTCATAACATGTAAACAAAATGCCATACCTGTATCTAACAGTGCTGGTGTGTTTTGTAGCTCCAGAAATCTGATTTAAAAATCATATTTTTTATAATTTCATCTGATTACAAGTCAGTGTTGCTAGTCATCAATGCAATATGAATTAAAGAGTGAAACCCAGGTTGAAATAATTTCCATATTCCATATATTATTATTCTAATGAATTAGGTACCATATATAGATATATTTCACTTAGTATATTTGTTTCTTTGACTTTTTATTTAAATTAATTGAATAATTATCAATTTATCATCCTAGTCTGTTTTATCTGATTGTTACTATGGAATTTTAAATAAGAATAAATTGAAACCTATGATCTGAATTTGGAAAATACATGGTTTATGTTGAAGTTGAAATTCATGATTTATATTATCTGTGAGGCAAAGAGGAAATGAACGTTGACATTTTGGGATTGTTCTTTCACATTTGGAATTCAAATATCAAGTGCACTGATCCTTATACAACTAAAATACGAAAGAACAGCACTCCATGTGAGAAAAGAAAAAGATTGTAAAAGTATTCATGGGATAGTATTTTGCTTGCCCAATACGAGTTGATTAGAACAGATAACGTCATCAGATCCTTCTGAAAATATGATGCTTTTGTTCCTTAGTTATTATGGATCTTCATTATCCTGAGATCCAAAAATGAAAGAGAAGCTTATTAGGACCAGCTCTGCCAAACTTCATGAGTATGAGAATCAGTGCAATGAAGACACCAAATCAAGAGGTAGCTCTTCAAGTTTGATTAGGTTCCGTTTGTTTGCTTTTGCTTTTATCTCTTTCACCTTGGGAGACTGATCAAAAAAAATATTGCTACGATTTATGATGGCGAAAGTTTTGTGTATGTTCTCTTCTAGAATTCTGTGGTATTATGTCTTATATTTGAGTCTTTAAATGATTTGGATTGTATTTTTGTATCTGGTGTGAGGGAGTATTCTAATATCATTGATTTACATGTTGCTGTCTACCTTTCCCAATATCACTTGCCAAAGAGACTATCTTTTCTCTTTTATATAATTTTGCCTCGTTTGTTATAGATTAATTGACCGTAGGCTGTGTGGCTTTACTTCTGGGCTCTTTATTCTCTTCCATTGATCTGTATTATTGGCTTTTGTGTTCATACCATGCTGCTTTTGTTAACTGTAGCTTTGTACTGTTGTCTGAAGTCTAGGAAAGTCATGCCTCCAACTTTATTCTTTTTCCTGAGGATTACTTTGACACTTCTGGATCTTTGTTGTTCCACATAAATTTTATCCTTATTTGATTTAGTTCTGTGAATATGTTTTGATAGGAATTACAGTAAATCTGAGATTGCATTTGGTAGCATGGCCATTTTAAAAATATTGATTCCACCAATCCAAGAGCATGGGATATCTTTCCATTTTTTGGAATCATCTTCAATTTCCTTATCAGGGTTTTCTAGTTTTCAGCATACAGATCTTTCACATCCTTGGTTAAGTTTATTTTTGACCCAATTTTAAACTATATCTAAAAAAAATAATGCAAATACATCTATATATAGAAAATAAACAACCTCAGACATAGAAAACAAATTTATGATTACCAAAGGTGAGATAAAAAGGGAAAGGATAAATTAGGAGTATGGTATTAACAAACTACAGTACATAAAGTAGATAAACAACAAAGATTTGTTGTATAGCAGAAGGTACTGTGTTAAATATCTTATAACACTTGGCCAAGTGAAGCAAAGAACTGACTCACTGGAAAAGACCCTGGTGCTGAGAAAGATTGAGGAGAGGAGGAGAAGGGGGCAACAGAGGATGAGATTGTGAATTGTATCATGGATTCAATGGACATGAATTTGATCAAACTCCAGGAAATAATGAAAGATAGGGAAAATTACTGTGCTATAGTCCATGTGGTCACAAAGAGTCTGATACAGAGCGTCAGTTGTTGTTGAGTGACTGAACAACAACGTGATAATGTAAGGTAATCTGAAAAAAAATATATGCAAAAAAGAAATTCATCTTACTTGAGCATCTGTGGAGTATATTATAAGGGACATATTAGTGAAAAGACTAGATGAGCGGACATTAGTAGGAAATCCAACAAGAACTGGATCATTAGTAACTGAAGGAACATATATCAACTACCTATCTTTCTCTTATATAATTTTGCCTCGTTTGTTATAGATTAATTGACCGTAGGCTGTGTGGCTTTACTTCTGGGCTCTTTATTCTCTTCCATTGATCTGTATTATTGGCTTTTGTGTTCATACCATGCTGCTTTTGTTAACTGTAGCTTTGTACTGTTGTCTGAAGTCTAGGAAAGTCATGCCTCCAACTTTATTCTTTTTCCTGAGGATTACTTTGACACTTCTGGATCTTTGTTGTTCCACATAAATTTTATCCTTATTTGATTTAGTTCTGTGAATATGTTTTGATAGGAATTACAGTAAATCTGAGATTGCATTTGGTAGCATGGCCATTTTAAAAATATTGATTCCACCAATCCAAGAGCATGGGATATCTTTCCATTTTTTGGAATCATCTTCAATTTCCTTATCAGGGTTTTCTAGTTTTCAGCATACAGATCTTTCACATCCTTGGTTAAGTTTATTTTTGACCCAATTTTAAACTATATCTAAAAAAAATAATGCAAATACATCTATATATAGAAAATAAACAACCTCAGACATAGAAAACAAATTTATGATTACCAAAGGTGAGATAAAAAGGGAAAGGATAAATTAGGAGTATGGTATTAACAAACTACAGTACATAAAGTAGATAAACAACAAAGATTTGTTGTATAGCAGAAGGTACTGTGTTAAATATCTTATAACACTTGGCCAAGTGAAGCAAAGAACTGACTCACTGGAAAAGACCCTGGTGCTGAGAAAGATTGAGGAGAGGAGGAGAAGGGGGCAACAGAGGATGAGATTGTGAATTGTATCATGGATTCAATGGACATGAATTTGATCAAACTCCAGGAAATAATGAAAGATAGGGAAAATTACTGTGCTATAGTCCATGTGGTCACAAAGAGTCTGATACAGAGCGTCAGTTGTTGTTGAGTGACTGAACAACAACGTGATAATGTAAGGTAATCTGAAAAAAAATATATGCAAAAAAGAAATTCATCTTACTTGAGCATCTGTGGAGTATATTATAAGGGACATATTAAGTGAAAAGACTAGATGAGCGGACATTAGTAGGAAATCCAACAAGAACTGGATCATTGACCAGCAACGAGTCTATCTATTGAGATATTCATGGTGCAACCATTCAGGAACACAGGTTTCTCTAAAAGGTTTCAAGATGAATATCTCAATAGATATACTACTTGTTTCTGGTCTGTGATTCACCTCTGGTTAGGTGTCCTACTAATGTCCAGTCATCTGGTTTCTTCACTTAATATGTCCTTTACATATGTTAGGCAGAAGATCTGCTCCTGAGCTCCTTCCTTGGCTCCCAGAGATAGACTGTACTTTCTCTAAAATATTCCACAGCTCTCAGGATCACCTATGAATGCCTTCATTACTGCAGACTCCATGGAACTATCCAGTAGATCATAGCCTGAGGGGAAGAAGGTCACCATGCACTTGCTCTGCATAAGTTGCAGGAAGTTGAAGGATGTCCCAGCTCTTATACTCTGTGGCATTACAGGAAATTGGTAATCAGGTCCTATGTTAGCTAACAACTACTAACAGAGAACCATGGTACAGAGTATCTTGGCATGAGGCCAAACAAATTATTTCTTAAAAATTTAGGTGACTGTTTTTTTTAAATGCAGTCTTTCAGGCATGCAAGCTCCCAACAATTAAAAAAATATAAATCTTAAAGATGTTTTAATTTACTCTAAAAAATATATAATATGAATATTTGCCAGATTTCTTTAATTTTTATGATAACCAAGTGTATACAAACATTTTGCTATTTTTTAAAATTTTATCCTTCATTCATAACTTTTTTTTTTCCCCATCATGCCTCTTTTATTTGTATTTATTTTCATCCATCTTTTTATTCTTTGACATGTGTGGGCCTTCCCTTGCAGTGGCCTCTCTCACTGCAGAGCACTAGCTCTGGGCACATACGCTCCAGAGCGCTGGCTTACAATTGGACACACCATCCAGCTGCTCCGCGGCATGTGGGATCTTCCCGGGCCAGGGATTGAACTGGTGCCCCTTGCACTGCAAGGCAGACTCTCTATCCACTGGACCACCAGGAAAGCCCATTCATAACTTTTCATATAGCTTGCAGATGTAATAATAAATGCTTAGATTTTTTAATGACTGATTATTTCCATCTGCTCTTAACCACATTCCTTCCATCTCTTTAACAGGCAAAGACCTTCAAAACTTTTTCTTAGTCAGTTTTATAAATTTTATAGGCATTCCGTAAAGGCAAAAGTTCAAATGATAACTTTGGCTTTGAAGCATAATGTTTTATATTTTGCTTTTTTCTTTATGATCTTTAGGACAGGTTATAAAATCCAAACCTTTTAACAAATATACATAAAACATCCTTTTTTACATGCATATGCATGGGGAAATTAGTGATAATTTAAGGTCAGAAAACGTTAAGATAAATCTGAGAAGAGGTTGGAACCTCAAAATGAGGAATTATAAACTCAGAGGATCAATAATTTATGTCCAGACTGTGAGTGAAGTCCAGAAAAGAACCTTGTGTCTGCATGTTAGCTTCTGCAAGAAAACCTGGTAAGAGGATCTGTTTTGTATCTATTTGCACTGAAGGAAAGCATGTAAATGACTTAATGTATTAGGGAGCTGTTTGATATTACCCACTGAATACAAATGCAGATTTCATGAAAACCATCCTTACCTGCTTTCATTCTCAGAGAACCATGGTACAGAGTACAGAGTATCTTGGCATGAGGCCAAACAAATTATTTCTTAAAAATTTAGGTGACTGTTTTTTTTAAATGCAGTCTTTCAGGCATGCAAGCTCCCAACAATTAAAAAAATATAAATCTTAAAGATGTTTTAATTTACTCTAAAAAATATATAATATGAATATTTGCCAGATTTCTTTAATTTTTATGATAACCAAGTGTATACAAACATTTTGCTATTTTTTAAAATTTTATCCTTCATTCATAACTTTTTTTTCCCCATCATGCCTCTTTTATTTGTATTTATTTTCATCCATCTTTTTATTCTTTGACATGTGTGGGCCTTCCCTTGCAGTGGCCTCTCTCACTGCAGAGCACTAGCTCTGGGCACATACGCTCCAGAGCGCTGGCTTACAATTGGACACACCATCCAGCTGCTCGCGGCACGTGGGATCTTCCTAGGCCAGGGATTGAACTGGTGCCCCTTGCACTGCAAGGCAGACTCTCTATCCACTGGACCACCAGGAAAGCCCATTCATAACTTTTCATATAGCTTGCAGATGTAATAATAAATGCTTAGATTTTTTAATGACTGATTATTTCCATCTGCTCTTAACCACATTCCTTCCATCTCTTTAACAGGCAAAGACCTTCAAAACTTTTTCTTAGTCAGTTTTATAAATTTTATAGGCATTCCGTAAAGGCAAAAGTTCAAATGATAACTTTGGCTTTGAAGCATAATGTTTTATATTTTGCTTTTTTCTTTATGATCTTTAGGACAGGTTATAAAATCCAAACCTTTTAACAAATATACATAAAACATCCTTTTTTACATGCATATGCATGGGGAAATTAGTGATAATTTAAGGTCAGAAAACGTTAAGATAAATCTGAGAAGAGGTTGGAACCTCAAAATGAGGAATTATAAACTCAGAGGATCAATAATTTATGTCCAGACTGTGAGTGAAGTCCAGAAAAGAACCTTGTGTCTGCATGTTAGCTTCTGCAAGAAAACCTGGTAAGAGGATCTGTTTTGTATCTATTTGCACTGAAGGAAAGCATGTAAATGACTTAATGTATTAGGGAGCTGTTTGATATTACCCACTGAATACAAATGCAGATTTCATGAAAACCATCCTTACCTGCTTTCATTCTCAGTATTGACATATCCAACATTTATGGGACCACAGGCTCTAGGAAGCTATAATAAAAAATGATATTTTAGTCATAATGTGATAAATATATGAATCATTTTGAAATATTAAAAATAGGAAACAGTGTCTCTTTATATGCACATCATTCAGTTTATGTGAGATTATGCTATGGGAAAAAACAGGCCCCAATTAGTCCATGACTTAGTGAATATCCACTCCTGCAGTCACATGTAGATTTGTGTGTGTCTGTACATTGAGTCAATGTCACTCCACCATGGCAGGTCTAGGGGTTCTTTGGGAGCACCTGTGCTTCATGGGGTGGCTCAGCTGCCTAGTCTCTTTTACACTTATGGCTTATCCATCTCAACCTGAGAGCTCCTTTGCTCCTTCTCTCCAGAGCAAGAGATGACATAAAGGTTTTTCCGTTTATAATTACATCTAAATCTCTGTATGTCTGTCTGTGCCATCTGCCTTTCATGTGTGTATGTGCCATGCTAAGTCACTTCAGTCAGGTCTGACTCTTTGGGACCATATGGACTGTAACCTGCCAGGCTCCTCTGTCCATGGGCTTCTCAAGGCAAGAATACTAGAGTGGGTTGCCAGGCCCTCCTCCAGGGGATCTTTCTAACCCAAGGACTGAACCCAAGCATCTCTAACGTCTCTTGCATTGGCAAGCAGATTCTTTACCATAGTGCCACCTTGGAAGTTCCCATGTGTGTATATATCTATGTATTTATTTGTGGGTAATCATAACTTTATAGATAAGAGAGGAAATGCTGGAAATAACATTCCTTTCTATTAAATATTAATGAACATCATTTTCTTTACTGACTTGAAACTCTTTAGAGAGTTGTATCTATCACTGTTGACATGACATGTTTAATGTCTGACATCAGTTTAATACATTTGGTGATTTAAACATTTTTGTAGGTTATGTATTAATGTGAAGTCTCAACAAATAATCTATTGGCTAGAATTTTATTATTAATTATGCACCATAAAATTCTTTCCAGAAAATTCACATTGCCCCGTGGCATACTTTCTGGACAACAAAAATATATCCTGGTATAGAAGTTACTTTATCTTTAAGTTACTTTTATCAACAAACATCTGTTGACCACTGACAATAGTATGAACTAAAATAAATGTTTTAGTGATTAGGTAGAATAGTATTTTATGATATTAGACCCTATAAATATATGATAGATCATTTAATAACATCAGGATTTTAGGAATCACTGTATTCTAAAGAATGTGTCATTTTATCTTTTAGTTATTTGCTAGGAGCCTGTAGTGTGCCTCAAAGCTAATTAATAAGTTGCAAGCTGTCAAAACATCATTTGAAAATTTTGAGATGTACTATCAGATCATTAGGAATGTATTTTTAAAGGAAACTTTCAGAAAATAAAAATGAGTGGAACTGCTTTTGAGATGCCTATGCAAGGATATGGGCTCATTGACCATGATTAACTAAATAATAAACCACTGTATTTTTGTTACTGAGAATATAAACTCTTCCATTTTCAAGAGAGTTTTTCTCCTGTTTTGTAGAAAATTTTAGGAACATAGGGTTTATGTGATTTGGTTGACCTCTCAAGATCCTTCTCATGTACTTTACTAAACTATTTAAAAATATTTATTACAATAAATATATCAGAAAATTTGCCACTTTAACATTTACAATTCATTGGTGTTAATTCCATTCATAATGTCATACAACCATCACTACTATACTATGTAAAACATTTCTATCACTCTAAACTGAAGTTCTGTAACCTTTATACAAGAAATCCCCATACCACTTTATCCCAGCCCATGGCATTCATGAATCAGTTGTCTTTCTCTATGAATTTGCCTAGGTATTTCATATATTATTTCACTTAACATAATATTTTCAAGGGTTATCAATTTTGTGGGAAGTATCAGAATTGCGTTCCTTTTTGAAGCTGAATATTATTCCATTTTATGTATATATTGCTATACATTTCATTTATTTATTTTCCTTTGCATGGACACTTAGATTGCTTTCACCTTTTGGCCACTGTAAACAATGCTACAGTAGACACTGTAATACAAATATCCATTTGAATCCCTGTTTTTATTTCTCTGGGCATGTACAGTTGGCTATTGAACAACATGGGTTTGAACTGTGCAGGTCCACTTACATAAGGATTTTTTTTTCCCATTAAATACTTACTGTGCATGCATGTGTGCTTGCTTAGGAGACCTCATGGACTGTGGCCCACTAGGCTGCACTGTCCATGGAATTCTCCAGGCCAGAATACTAGGGTGAGTTGCCATTTCCTTCTCCTGAAGGTGTCTCCACTCAGGGATCAAATCTGGGTCTCTGAAATTACAGGCAGATTCTTGACTATGTGACTCAAGCGAACACCCACTATAATAATATAAAGATTAAAATAAAATGAGGAAAGCCTCTCTTTCTCTCTTCTTTTGCCAAATCTATAATTTTAGTCAATATTGGTATCAAAAATTTTACTAATCATAGGAGAAAATGAACAAATAAGAAAAAAGGAGACAGATATTCACAGGTGAAGGTAGTACTTCTAAACTCAAATTTTAGTGAAACAGTATGTTTAGTAGGAATTTAATCTGGCAATATTTTCTATTCAAATTAATATGTTAAGTAAGTGATTCTTTGACTACAGACTTGAAATTTCTGACCCTTGAAAATCTTACAGAAAGATAAACACATCTACTGTGATACCTGTTTGCCCCATCTTGCTTTCTGAGGTGATAAATAGTCTTCCTTTAAATCTGTGGTGATTAAATTTTTCTATGAAGCATGAAATATAATTACAGTGAGATTAGAGAGCATTACCTACATGTGTTATAATTGCCCATGAAATTAGCAATCTTCTCCTAAAAAATACCTACAGTGTTTAATGCTTTTTTATTCATCTTGTTCAACTGTAAAGAGTTATGGTTTCTTGTTTAGACTAAATAATAAAAAACTGAATTTTTAGAACTCTCACTTTATTGCTCTGTAGTTTTACTTTTTCACTAAAGACAATTAACTATTGACGCTGTTTGCTTCAATTTGTATTCATTAAAATCCAGTTCGAAATCCCTAACTGAAGCTTTGCTAAAATGTCATCTATCCTAATGAATATGCATAAAATAAAGTACAAAATAAATCTAAGAATTTTTTTTTCCGAAGTACTCTGCGTTTTTTCGGCATTGAATGCTCTTTTGCACTGACTACATTATCTAAGACACAGTGTGCATGGTGTCAAGCTGTTTATTTAAATGGGTAAATCCAAAGGGTGAATGATTATTGTGAAGGACAAACAATAGTGGAAAGTTTTAAGAAACAAAGAGGAGTTTATAGTTCAGTTGTTGTCCTTACGTGCTTCACAATGGAACATTTTACTGTATGTATTAGAAGCCTAATAATAATCTGCTTTTATTACATAGACACAGTTACTTCAACAAGCTTCCCCTGTTGTCTCAGAGGTAAAAAATCTGCCTGCCAATGCAGGAGACACAGGTTTTGTCCCTGGGTCAAGAAGATTCCGTGGAGGAGGAAATGGCAATCCAGTCCAGTATTTTTGCCTACAAGATCTCCTGAACAGAGGGGCTAGAGTCCATAGCGTTGCAAAGAGTTGAACATGACTGAAATGAACAAATAAGAAAAAAGGAGACAGATATTCACAGGTGAAGGTAGTACTTCTAAACTCAAATTTTAGTGAAACAGTATGTTTAGTAGGAATTTAATCTGGCAATATTTTCTATTCAAATTAATATGTTAAGTAAGTGATTCTTTGACTACAGACTTGAAATTTCTGACCCTTGAAAATCTTACAGAAAGATAAACACATCTACTGTGATACCTGTTTGCCCCATCTTGCTTTCTGAGGTGATAAATAGTCTTCCTTTAAATCTGTGGTGATTAAATTTTTCTATGAAGCATGAAATATAATTACAGTGAGATTAGAGAGCATTACCTACATGTGTTATAATTGCCCATGAAATTAGCAATCTTCTCCTAAAAAATACCTACAGTGTTTAATGCTTTTTTATTCATCTTGTTCAACTGTAAAGAGTTATGGTTTCTTGTTTAGACTAAATAATAAAAAACTGAATTTTTAGAACTCTCACTTTATTGCTCTGTAGTTTTACTTTTTCACTAAAGACAATTAACTATTGACGCTGTTTGCTTCAATTTGTATTCATTAAAATCCAGTTCGAAATCCCTAACTGAAGCTTTGCTAAAATGTCATCTATCCTAATGAATATGCATAAAATAAAGTACAAAATAAATCTAAGAATTTTTTTTTCCGAAGTACTCTGCGTTTTTTCGGCATTGAATGCTCTTTTGCACTGACTACATTATCTAAGACACAGTGTGCATGGTGTCAAGCTGTTTATTTAAATGGGTAAATCCAAAGGGTGAATGATTATTGTGAAGGACAAACAATAGTGGAAAGTTTTAAGAAACAAAGAGGAGTTTATAGTTCAGTTGTTGTCCTTACGTGCTTCACAATGGAACATTTTACTGTATGTATTAGAAGCCTAATAATAATCTGCTTTTATTACATAGACACAGTTACTTCAACAAGCTTCCCCTGTTGTCTCAGAGGTAAAAAATCTGCCTGCCAATGCAGGAGACACAGGTTTTGTCCCTGGGTCAAGAAGATTCCGTGGAGGAGGAAATGGCAATCCAGTCCAGTATTTTTGCCTACAAGATCTCCTGAACAGAGGGGGCTAGAGTCCATAGCGTTGCAAAGAGTTGAACATGACTGAAATGCCTGAACACACATGCAATTACTTTAACATCGATATGAAAGAGAATGGACGGAAATTATCTCCATGCTCACTGCTTCTGCCTTAATGCAATCCTTTATCATTTGCTAACTGGGAATTAAATTTACTAGTAGGTACTTCCTTTTTCCAGGTTATCTCCATCCAACTGTTCTGTACACTGCTTTCAGTGAGGTAAAATATATTCTTGCTTAGGTGACATCCCTCATTAAAATGTATCAATTAGAAATTGGTTCCTATGGTCCTCTTCGCCATGCCAGAGAAGAAGACATTTATCATAAGAAAGTGAAAACCGAAAGTAGTTATAATTAACTAGAAAAGAAGCACCCAAGCAATTCTGAAGACGAGACTCATAACCTAGAGGAAGCCTTGGCTACTCAAATCAATATAACTTATATAATACCTACATGGTGAACCGTCCTTTTCCCATTGAAATGTGAAATCAGTGTTTATGTCTGCTAGGTTGCAAATCTGATTATTATTTCTAGAGAATTTAGGGACAAGGAAATCTGATATTTCTGAGAGTTATAGTTTCTCTCATGTTCACTCCTTTTTATGTGTTCTGTGTTTGTTGTTTGTTGTGGCTGCACTCTGCAGCATGTGAGATCTTTCAGTGGAAGCCTGGAATGGTAACCACTGGACCCCATGGAAAAGGGTTTCAGTTAGCTTTGTGTGTTGTCCTACACTTAAATATGAGTGAGCACAGTGTGCATGGTGTCAAGCTGTTTATTAATGGGTATAAGCCAAAGGGTGAATGATTATTGTGAAGGACAAACAATAGTGGAAAGTTTTAAGAAACAAAGAGGAGTTTATAGTTCAGTTGTTGTCCTTACGTGCTTCACAATGGAACATTTTACTGTATGTATTAGAAGCCTAATAATAATCTGCTTTTATTACATAGACACAGTTACTTCAACAAGCTTCCCCTGTTGTCTCAGAGGTAAAAAATCTGCCTGCCAATGCAGGAGACACAGGTTTTGTCCCTGGGTCAAGAAGATTCCGTGGAGGAGGAAATGGCAATCCAGTCCAGTATTTTTGCCTACAAGATCTCCTGAACAGAGGGGGCTAGAGTCCATAGCGTTGCAAAGAGTTGAACATGACTGAAATGCCTGAACACACATGCAATTACTTTAACATCGATATGAAAGAGAATGGACGGAAATTATCTCCATGCTCACTGCTTCTGCCTTAATGCAATCCTTTATCATTTGCTAACTGGGAATTAAATTTACTAGTAGGTACTTCCTTTTTCCAGGTTATCTCCATCCAACTGTTCTGTACACTGCTTTCAGTGAGGTAAAATATATTCTTGCTTAGGTGACATCCCTCATTAAAATGTATCAATTAGAAATTGGTTCCTATGGTCCTCTTCGCCATGCCAGAGAAGAAGACATTTATCATAAGAAAGTGAAAACCGAAAGTAGTTATAATTAACTAGAAAAGAAGCACCCAAGCAATTCTGAAGACGAGACTCATAACCTAGAGGAAGCCTTGGCTACTCAAATCAATATAACTTATATAATACCTACATGGTGAACCGTCCTTTTCCCATTGAAATGTGAAATCAGTGTTTATGTCTGCTAGGTTGCAAATCTGATTATTATTTCTAGAGAATTTAGGGACAAGGAAATCTGATATTTCTGAGAGTTATAGTTTCTCTCATGTTCACTCCTTTTTATGTGTTCTGTGTTTGTTGTTTGTTGTGGCTGCACTCTGCAGCATGTGAGATCTTTCAGTGGAAGCCTGGAATGGTAACCACTGGACCCCATGGAAAGTCCCTTTTCCTTCTTACAATTATGATTTCAGTTAGCTTTTTGTGTGTTGTCCTACACTTAAATATGAGTGAGCAGCATAGGTTCACTTGATATTTAACAAACATTTTTTTTGACATGAAAAACTGAGTCTAAAACAGTAGTATAAATTATAGGACAATATTAAATCTACGAAAAGGAAAACTCAGGATACTTTTTGGAATACTCTGTTTGTTAAACAAGTTAATACTATTAGCGATAACACCAGAATGCTATGAAAAAAAAACAGGCATCTTGAGGGCAGAATATGCTCTTTAGTAGATATTACTGTCTATGCTTTCTCGTGGATAATGGGACTCAAGTTATATTACCACTGCAATTAAAGAATAGTTTTTCCAGTGTTCTCAGTGGGCAGGTGTGCCCATGAGAATAACTTTTGACCACACAAATGTTGATACATATGTTGTTTTAGAGTTTAGGAGAAAGTTGCTTTAATAAATTAACTGAAGTTTAAAAAGTATAGTATGGTATGTTAACATTGATTGGTTACTCAACAAAAACAAGAAAATACCTAACTCTACTGTAGGTTATGTGAATTAAAAAAAAAGCATATGTGCTTATTTAATGTGGAGTGATTTTTTTTTTTAAAGATTTATTTATTTATTTATTTTGGGCGGGTGTCAGGTTGGGGAGGGAGGGGAGCAGGCGGGCCACTTCTATTGGTCTTTCATTTCTTTATGTTCATCTGTCTTTGTTCTTTGGCTCCTGTGGGCGTCCCATTGTGGTGGCGTCCTTTGTTGCAGAGCGCCGGCTCTGGGCACACGCGCTCCAGAGCTCCAGCTCGGTAATTGGACACATCAGTCCAGCCGCTCCGTGGCACGTGGGATCCTCCCAGGCCAGGGGTCGAACCAGCGCCCCTTGCACTGCAAGGTGGTGTCCTTACCCACTGGACCACCAGGGAAAGCCCTAATGTGGAGTGATTTTGTGTGGAGTGATATTTTTATTTTGTGTGCTCTGTGTTGATATGTACTATTGACTGAAAAATAAAAAGGTCCACAACATGAGAGATGTGAGTTGAATTATTTTGTAGGGCAAATGAAGACTCTAGCTTGGGAGACAGTATTTCAAATAGAGCTCTGAGTAAAATAGATAGTGGGGAAGCTCAGTGCATAACTGATTTTGGTGGAGGGGGAGTACATGCAATCAAGCACATGGTTTTTGTTGAAGGTCACTGCTAACCTCATGAAAGTTACTGCTGGTCACAAGGAGCAGATGTCACCATGAAGAATATTAAATCTACGAAAAGGAAAACTCAGGATACTTTTTGGAATACTCTGTTTGTTAAACAAGTTAATACTATTAGCGATAACACCAGAATGCTATGAAAAAAAAACAGGCATCTTGAGGGCAGAATATGCTCTTTAGTAGATATTACTGTCTATGCTTTCTCGTGGATAATGGGACTCAAGTTATATTACCACTGCAATTAAAGAATAGTTTTTCCAGTGTTCTCAGTGGGCAGGTGTGCCCATGAGAATAACTTTTGACCACACAAATGTTGATACATATGTTGTTTTAGAGTTTAGGAGAAAGTTGCTTTAATAAATTAACTGAAGTTTAAAAAGTATAGTATGGTATGTTAACATTGATTGGTTACTCAACAAAAACAAGAAAATACCTAACTCTACTGTAGGTTATGTGAATTAAAAAAAAAGCATATGTGCTTATTTAATGTGGAGTGATTTTTTTTTTTAAAGATTTATTTATTTATTTATTTTGGGCGGGTGTCAGGTTGGGGAGGGAGGGGAGCAGGCGGGCCACTTCTATTGGTCTTTCATTTCTTTATGTTCATCTGTCTTTGTTCTTTGGCTCCTGTGGGCGTCCCATTGTGGTGGCGTCCTTTGTTGCAGAGCGCCGGCTCTGGGCACACGCGCTCCAGAGCTCCAGCTCGGTAATTGGACACATCAGTCCAGCCGCTCCGTGGCACGTGGGATCCTCCCAGGCCAGGGGTCGAACCAGCGCCCCTTGCACTGCAAGGTGGTGTCCTTACCCACTGGACCACCAGGGAAAGCCCTAATGTGGAGTGATTTTGTGTGGAGTGATATTTTTATTTTGTGTGCTCTGTGTTGATATGTACTATTGACTGAAAAATAAAAAGGTCCACAACATGAGAGATGTGAGTTGAATTATTTTGTAGGGCAAATGAAGACTCTAGCTTGGGAGACAGTATTTCAAATAGAGCTCTGAGTAAAATAGATAGTGGGGAAGCTCAGTGCATAACTGATTTTGGTGGAGGGGGAGTACATGCAATCAAGCACATGGTTTTTGTTGAAGGTCACTGCTAACCTCATGAAAGTTACTGCTGGTCACAAGGAGCAGATGTCACCATGAAGAATTTTAGTGCTTTTCTCAATAAGGAGATTCAAGAATTGGGCTTATAAAATCTTCTCAAAACATCTAACCATCTGAAAACATGTTCTGCCGGTTTTTCCCAAAGCACAGAGTGCCTCATTCCTGATCTCCAACATGACCTCCTTAAAGGGTGTGGTGGAGGTCAGAGTACACAGCAGTCATGATTTATTCCTTGTAGCAGTAGATGGCAAGTACCAACTTTGTTAGTATGTTAGTAGATTTTTCAACCACATGTATGGTGAGAGGGCTTCCCTGGTGGCTCCAATGGTAAAGAGTCTGCCTGCATTGCTGGGTTCCTTCTGTGGGTTGGTAAGATCCCCTGGAGAAGGGAAAGGCAACTTGCTCCAGTATCCTTGCCTAGAGACTTCCATGGACAGAGAAGTCTGGCAGACTACAGTCCATAGGGTCACAAAGAGCCAGATATGACTGAGCAACTAAGGGTTTCACAGTTTTTTTTTTTTTTACTTCATGCTAGATGATTGGAGTTCAACTACATGTGTGCTTAGAGGAGTGGATGTGGAATGAATGAAGGAAGTATTGAATTTTGCATAGGACTTTGTGTAGTTTCTGAGAATTTTCATATCCCTTAAAGTCCTATGCAGGCTGTTCTTTGTTTATGCTAACCCAAATAAAGATGAACTGGTATTAACTTGTTATATTTTTATCTGTTTTGATAATTAAAGGGAAGTCATAACTTTCTGATGTGAGATAATTAATAGTGAATATTTTACATGAAACAGCCAAATACATGTTAATTTTGTTCTACACGACAGCAACCTGGAAAAAAGTGAGGATTGAAGCTGTTTATTGTAGATATCACACCAAATTTGCTAACAACTTCAACAAAAATAATCCTACTCAGTTTTATTGGATTCTTGCTTTAAAATTGTTCTGTGACTTGTGGTAATACTGAAGTCATTTTGGTATAGTGATCCACCCCAAATAATTCTTCTAATTGATTTTCCTTATAATAAGTATTTTGATATATTTTAATACAATCAATGAGATATTTAATTTTACTTGTCTGGATCTGAGGTAGAAATAGTAAAGAAAGAATAAATACCCAAATTCTCAGTTTTGTGATCTTAAGTAGACTTAGTAAATTTTAGGAGAAGCAATAGCCTGAAAACCAAAGGGCTTTTCAAGCCCAGGCACTTGAGTAAATAAAAACTCCTCTTAAAGGTGTGACTTTGCATATAAAAGACTGGAGGACTCACAGCATACAAACTTCAGCCATATTGCCACAGATAAGAAAGAAATCCTCAAGAATCTAAGAAATTAAAAGAATTCCTAGGTTTCCTCTAAGAGGTGGAATACAAACTTGAGTTAGCTAAGAAAAGTGGGACTGAGCAGATAGTGGAAGTATTGAGGTAGGTAAAATATTGAGGAGTCTAACACATGTTTGCACCTGTGTGGCTAAGGGTGGGTTTTCTTGTCTGGTTCTGCAGTGAAGCTTGGATAGCTTTGACCTTTAGCAGAGAAGCTCTGGGTTTCTGGTGGCAGCAGAAGTTGTTGCTAAAGGAAGTCTCTGTGACAATAGCCCAGGAAGAATATTTATAGAGGCCAATACTCCTAATCTTTTATGAAGATGGCAGCCCAGAGTACTCACCCCTACCACAGGGGTTTCAGAATTGGGGAAAATAAATTCAACTGAACTAGCTTGGGACGGAAGAAAGAAGGACACAGAGTACATAGAACCAATACCTGAATGGAGAGCAGGGTCACAAATGAGACCATTGGGAAGGAGAATCTATCCCTCTGGCAAGAAATGCTATCCCTCAATAAAGGCCAGGGGAAATAGATAAGAGATGTGTAGAACAGCACAGGAGGGCAGATATATCTTCCAGAGAAATTGCTTACCACCCCACACTATCAAAAAGTAACTTCTCAATTTGAAGTGACTGGATTTCTTCCTCATATAAATTGCTTTTCTACACGACAGCAACCTGGAAAAAAGTGAGGATTGAAGCTGTTTATTGTAGATATCACACCAAATTTGCTAACAACTTCAACAAAAATAATCCTACTCAGTTTTATTGGATTCTTGCTTTAAAATTGTTCTGTGACTTGTGGTAATACTGAAGTCATTTTGGTATAGTGATCCACCCCAAATAATTCTTCTAATTGATTTTCCTTATAATAAGTATTTTGATATATTTTAATACAATCAATGAGATATTTAATTTTACTTGTCTGGATCTGAGGTAGAAATAGTAAAGAAAGAATAAATACCCAAATTCTCAGTTTTGTGATCTTAAGTAGACTTAGTAAATTTTAGGAGAAGCAATAGCCTGAAAACCAAAGGGCTTTTCAAGCCCAGGCACTTGAGTAAATAAAAACTCCTCTTAAAGGTGTGACTTTGCATATAAAAGACTGGAGGACTCACAGCATACAAACTTCAGCCATATTGCCACAGATAAGAAAGAAATCCTCAAGAATCTAAGAAATTAAAAGAATTCCTAGGTTTCCTCTAAGAGGTGGAATACAAACTTGAGTTAGCTAAGAAAAGTGGGACTGAGCAGATAGTGGAAGTATTGAGGTAGGTAAAATATTGAGGAGTCTAACACATGTTTGCACCTGTGTGGCTAAGGGTGGGTTTTCTTGTCTGGTTCTGCAGTGAAGCTTGGATAGCTTTGACCTTTAGCAGAGAAGCTCTGGGTTTCTGGTGGCAGCAGAAGTTGTTGCTAAAGGAAGTCTCTGTGACAATAGCCCAGGAAGAATATTTATAGAGGCCAATACTCCTAATCTTTTATGAAGATGGCAGCCCAGAGTACTCACCCCTACCACAGGGGTTTCAGAATTGGGGAAAATAAATTCAACTGAACTAGCTTGGGACGGAAGAAAGAAGGACACAGAGTACATAGAACCAATACCTGAATGGAGAGCAGGGTCACAAATGAGACCATTGGGAAGGAGAATCTATCCCTCTGGCAAGAAATGCTATCCCTCAATAAAGGCCAGGGGAAATAGATAAGAGATGTGTAGAACAGCACAGGAGGGCAGATATATCTTCCAGAGAAATTGCTTACCACCCCACACTATCAAAAAGTAACTTCTCAATTTGAAGTGACTGGATTTCTTCCTCATGATAAATTGCTTTTTCTTCCCTCAATGGTGTATTTAGTTTTTTCAGGAAGGAGGATTGTTAAACGTATGTAAATTTAGTAAAGCCATACTTATCTATGTGCTGCATTTATCCAAGCATAATAATAGAGAAAAGAATGCTTTGACTCCTTTTTAAAGTTTTGAAGATCTCTTTAAATTGTCAGAAAATGCATTGAATCCATGTCCCTAGTACTTAAAACATACATTGGGGCTTTTGTGATGTCTAATACTTACAGAGTGAATTTGTCAGATATTTTCTGATACTTATTTCAATCAAGAAAATAAATGAATCCTAAGATTTCCCTTTGCCTTTTGGGAAAAAAAAGAATTCTCTCAAGAGGTAATGCTGCAAGACACTGTCATTTAAATAAAGGTTTAAAGATTATTGTCTCAAAAATATGAGAGCATTTTTTTATTATAAAAGAATAAAATAGGCAAAAAGATTAGTGGGAGACATTTCTATGAAATTAGTATATTTTCTGCTAGACCCTTAAATGTGAAAACGTGTTAGTCACTCAATCTGTTAAAATTTGACGTATGTATTCATGGAATATTTATGAGCAGTTAATGAGTCCAAAGGCTGCAAAAGGCTACTTTAGTGCAGGATAGTGTGCACATGTGCTATAATACGAAAAGTCGTACCAGTTTACTGATGGGGTGGGGAGGGTTTCTGGCCCTCTCACTATTTTTGAAATACTGGTGGGGGACATATTAGGGAAAAGGCTGGTAAATTTCTTGATGGGAATAGGTAACTCCTGGACATTTAGCTGAAGGGGCTGCCCCTGGTGTCTCTCATCGAATTTCCCACCTGTCACGTGCATATATTGTATATATATATATATGCATGTATGTATATATTTGTATACCTACAATACACTTAAATACACACATATGTGTATGTTCATGTCTATTATGTCATATATAATAGTATCCTAACAAACCAGAAATTTAGTGAGATAATTATATCTCTTGGTATAGTTTTGAAAAATACATTGACTGATTGAAGACAAAAAATATGGAGAAAAAAGGGGAAGAGAAAAAGGAATGAAGGAGAAGGAGAGAAAAGAAGAATTAAGGGAGAATTTCTATTCTGGATGTTGACATTTTACCAGTCATAAGCAAAAGAACACTTGTCTGCCATCATTTTCTTCTTGTTCAATCCATAAATTAGCATTGCAATGTAGAAATGCCAGACACATAAATTTAGGAGATTGGAGGTGATCTCTGGGGAAGAAAAAATACTCTCCAAGAGCACATTGGAAAGACTTCTGTCTTGAATACACCAAGAACATGACTTAACATTTAAGAGCATTTTGTTATCATTAATTAGGACAGATAACTTATTCCATTTATCTAAAAACTCCTTGACAAAACTTAATGTCACAGTAATAATGAAAAGAGTAGTATGCTCATTGCAGCTCAAATGTGTAAGCTCCCTCGTCCATTAAACCACTGGTGTTTCTGTTACTGACTCCAGCTTTCTTCCGTCTTAAACCGGAGCAAGTGCAGGCCTCCCAGACTTGAAGGGTGTAGCCTGACATTTGGAGTGTTGCTATGTGAACTAGAAATGGTGTATACAGGTGATACATGGGCATGTATCAACTCATGATACTTTCTGAACAAATGATTTTATAATTTCATATTGGAATGGAATGGAAACCTCTCCATTCCAAGCACAGTTATGATCAATACAATTTGAATAGATATAATTAAAAAACATAGTGCACTAAAAATTATAACTATCTTTGGACACAGAAAGCTAAAATATTAATTAGCAGTGAAGTCATACATAAGTATATTGAACTCCTCATACAAAAGCAGACAGGAGAATCTAGAAGCAATTATCATGAGGGAGAGTTGTGACTAGTAATGCTCCAATAGATTGCCATATTAATTTATTTTATGAGAAATAAATGTATCTTACTTTTTTATTTTTTTTCTTTATTGTTTTATTTTTTAAGTTTATTTGTCAGCATATGTGAACATGAAATTTATGTGGAATAGTGGCTGAATTTCATCCTACTATGTGATTAAGGTGTGGGTTATAGTTTTCTCAACCATAAAATAAAGCTAAAAAGGGGGAAATATGTCTGAATTTTGTCTGTGCTCTTTTTCTTTTCTCCTAATCTGATTATGAGAGAAGTAAGAAGAAACAAACTCAGTATTCTAATTATAATCTATACCATGAAGGAGCCTACTGGCTCGGTGGCTAGATCTTTGATATCTCTGTATTATTACAGAAGGAGAGGTACTACAGCCAATAAAAGTCATGATGTGTAGGGGCTTGGAGAAAGTAACTTTAAAACAACAAATTGCCATTAAAGAAGAATGAGCAGATTCTGACTGAACTCCCATAAGCCTACAAAATAAAAAAGATAGAAAAGGAATACTGATACTGAAGAAAACAGCCAACATGTGCACACACGAATGCACACACATACTCACATGCATGTGCATGACAGATTTTCTTCCAGTGAAATATAAGTAATAATTTGATGGTATCAAACTCATGTAGCTATATCTAATCTGTAAAAAATCATGGGTAAGAAACCAAAATAAACCTTAGATTACATAATAAGGAAAAGAGTGATCTATTAGATAAGGAATGGAAAACCATATTCAATGAAATTCATAAAAATCAGCATATACAAAATGTATAGGTTTTAAAAACATTAGTGAACTGGGAGTGACTACTATGAAAGTTAACAAAAATTCAAAATAGAATTGGAATAAAAAATGTGAAAACAGAACACTTCTGTACAAATATTATTTAACCATAAAAAATTAAGTAGGGTGATGTATCATCATGATAAACAGGAAAACCAAAAAAGATAAATCCTTAATGATTATAGTAATAACACAACAGCAACAGTGACAATATTATTGAGTGCTTACCGTAAAACAAGGTTTGTTCTAAGTGCTTTATACATTTTACTTAAAAAAGGAGTTTATATTGTGTATATGCTGTTATATATATTAGCGTTATATACATCTTAAAAGTGAGACAACTGAAGCAGAGGTATGTTGTTTACACAGAAAGTCATGGAATTTGCTTAAATGTTTACTACTTCTCCTGATCTTAGTAGTATACCATACCACTTCTTTATAAATATGGCACGATTTTCCCAAATTAACTTATGTAATCTTTTAATTAAGAACAGTGTCATTCCATTTGCCTTTTAAAAATTTATTTAGTGAACTTGACAATTGACTTCTAAATTTCATGTAAAGGAATCAAGGTAAATTTAAAATCTAAGGCAATTTGTGTAAAAAAGGCTAAGAAAGATTTATGGTATTATGGTTAAGGCTTAGTATTATCTTATGTAGGGATTTAGCTTATGTTGGGATTTGGATTGCCCATCATTTATTTGCACTGATCAATTACACCATATTTCCAAAGTCAGCTTACCTACTGGCTTAAGGATCACAGATGGTACTCCAGAAGACTAAACAGTGGCAGATGGATTGTTTCTGCTTCTTTCTTTCTACATGTAAGCAACGTCTTTGACAGTGGCTACATCTTCTCCAAGGTTCTGGCTACAATCAAGCCAAATTGTGCCTGCCATCCAAACCTCAGGATCTTGCAAATACTAATTCTTCCATGGCTCCTTCCAGTCCTTGGGGTTATAATGCCTCTCTGTTGTCAAACTCTGGGTTGCCTCACTATCTCCTTTTGCCTTTTCAGTTCTGCCACCTATACAAATAATCCCCATAGTACATTCCCTTCATTGAACTCTTTGGCATGACTTCTGTTGGCTTGATCAAACTCTGGATAATACAGCAATAGTAATTAAAACAGTAGGATATTGACATAGATATAGAAAGATTTGCAGAAAAGAACTACATATATATGAATATTTGAGGCAGAGTTAGTTTTATAAATTAGTCAGGGAAATCTGACTATATAACTTCCTTTGGGAGCAATTAATTCATCATGTGGCAGAAGGAAATACATGAAATTAATACTTCACTTCACACTGTACATAAATATTTTTCATAGTTCTTAACCTTGTAGCATAGATAATGTCTTTCTACCATCGTGAAGACAGAAAAATAAGTCTTTAACATTGTCACATATATATAGAGAAATACATGTTAAGTAAAAAAATAATTTTTTCCAATAAGATGCTCAATTCAGAAATTAAAAGGAGATTGATTACTAATGTTAACATTTCATTTGACAAAAGATATGCAAAGTTAAAAAGCAAAATGAAAGAAACAAAGATTTTATTATCAATCATGTATAAAGAATGTATAAAAAGCATTAACAAAAGATGATTCAATAGAAATAAATGAAAAACTTAAGTGCTATCAGTTTAGAAAAAGTGTGATTTGAATGACCAATAAACAGGTGACATGATGTTCCCTCCTAGCAGTAATCTAGAATATACAAATTAAAAGAATAATAAAACACCTTTACATTTTTAACAAAATTATTCAAAATATATTTAAACAAAATAGGATACTTGCGTTTTTGTTGTTGAGATGCAAATTGTTAGAACATTTTGGAAAGGTTTGCAAGCAATAATTATCAAAATTTATGACACACATATCTTAAAGCTTAGGGATTTTATAGTACACCTGAACTGCAAAGAAAATTTTTCACATTTACACAAGAAAACATGCAAATTTTCATCATAGCATGGAGGATTGGAAACATCTTATATTTATACCAGTAGAGCAATGGAAATAGCTACTTTAGTAGGGGTGTGTGTGTATTTTATATAATAGTAAAAAGTAATGACTAAGTTTGTATAAACCTGGGTTGATATTAGGCAAAGTACAAAATATATATTCAGGTGATAATGCTAAGGGAAAATTTAAGGATACAGTTTATTTCTACTGTATACAGTTTTAGTAAATACATAGCAACAATGTGAGAAAGGCATATCTATTAAACTTAAAATGCTGCTAAATGTTGGTTTGGAGAGACAAGGAATGGGATAATGACTAGAACAAAGAGAACTCTTTTTACTGAATATGAATCTTCTTATTTCTTTTAAGAAATAAAATGAGGACCAGGGAACTTTTAACATCTTAACAATATAGATGATGCTTATATGTATCAAATAATAAAATTTAACTTAAGAGTGATTAAATATACCCTATAATGGACTTCCTATGTAGTGATAGTGGTAAAGAATCCAACTGCCAATGCAGGAGATGCAAGAGATGGTGGTTTGACCCCTAGTTCAGGAAAATCCCCTGGAGAAGGAAATGGCAACCCACTATAGTATCTGTGCCTGGAAAATCCCATGGATTGGAAGCCTGGCAGGCTACAGTCCATGGGGCTGCAAAGAGTCAGACATGACTGAGCACACATACATACCCTATATTATAGAAACAGAAAATTAGAAAAATAAAATTTGAAATTTCATTGCAGTTTAGAAAAAGTGTGATTTGAATGACCAATAAACAGGTGACATGATGTTCCCTCCTAGCAGTAATCTAGAATATACAAATTAAAAGAATAATAAAACACCTTTACATTTTTAACAAAATTATTCAAAATATATTTAAACAAAATAGGATACTTGCGTTTTTGTTGTTGAGATGCAAATTGTTAGAACATTTTGGAAAGGTTTGCAAGCAATAATTATCAAAATTTATGACACACATATCTTAAAGCTTAGGGATTTTATAGTACACCTGAACTGCAAAGAAAATTTTTCACATTTACACAAGAAAACATGCAAATTTTCATCATAGCATGGAGGATTGGAAACATCTTATATTTATACCAGTAGAGCAATGGAAATAGCTACTTTAGTAGGGGTGTGTGTGTATTTTATATAATAGTAAAAAGTAATGACTAAGTTTGTATAAACCTGGGTTGATATTAGGCAAAGTACAAAATATATATTCAGGTGATAATGCTAAGGGAAAATTTAAGGATACAGTTTATTTCTACTGTATACAGTTTTAGTAAATACATAGCAACAATGTGAGAAAGGCATATCTATTAAACTTAAAATGCTGCTAAATGTTGGTTTGGAGAGACAAGGAATGGGATAATGACTAGAACAAAGAGAACTCTTTTTACTGAATATGAATCTTCTTATTTCTTTTAAGAAATAAAATGAGGACCAGGGAACTTTTAACATCTTAACAATATAGATGATGCTTATATGTATCAAATAATAAAATTTAACTTAAGAGTGATTAAATATACCCTATAATGGACTTCCTATGTAGTGATAGTGGTAAAGAATCCAACTGCCAATGCAGGAGATGCAAGAGATGGTGGTTTGACCCCTAGTTCAGGAAAATCCCCTGGAGAAGGAAATGGCAACCCACTATAGTATCTGTGCCTGGAAAATCCCATGGATTGGAAGCCTGGCAGGCTACAGTCCATGGGGCTGCAAAGAGTCAGACATGACTGAGCACACATACATACCCTATATTATAGAAACAGAAAATTAGAAAAATAAAATTTGAAATTTCATTGCACTTTAAAAAATAAATTTCTGGATAAAGTGATTATGAGTAAATATTAACCTATTAATTTATGTTTTTTTCTACATTATCATATTAAAATAATATATATATATATATTTTTTTTCTTTATTTAAAAGGTTTTACAGAGTTTTGTTGTTCACAGACATGTATGTTCCCAGATCAGTCATATGCATATCCATGGTCCCCACCACCCATCCCAACCCTCCAGACCATCGCCCCAAGCCATTGTAAGCACTCCTATTCCCTTAGCACAATGACAATGGCTCTCTTTTCCACGCATGACAGTATAGGTTTCCATGTTACTCCCTCCATGCTTCCCCCTCCCTATTTCTTCACCACAATGTCCCTACGTCTATGCTCTGTCTGTTTTTCCATGTGTTCACTGCGTGTGTTATCAAGACTATCCTACTAGATTCCATATATGTGTGTTAGTATACTGTATCTGTCTTTCTCTTTTTGACTTACTTCACTTTTTATGATAGGTTCTAGAGCCAGCCACTTCATTAGGACGGAGTCTTCTGCATTTCTTTGAACAGCTGAGTAGTATTCCATTGTATATATGTACCAGAGCTTCTGTATCCATTCATTCATCGATGGACATCTAGGTTGTTTCCAAGTTCTGGCTATTGTATAGAGAGCTGCAATGAACATTGGGATACAGGTGCTTCTTTCAGTTTTGATTTCATCAGGATATAAGCCTAAGAGTGGGATTGTTGGGTCATAGGGTGCTTCTATTTTTAGTTTTTTAAGAAATCTCCATACTCTCTTCCATAGAGGCTGTATCAATTGACATTCCCACCAGCAATGCAAGAGGGCTCCCTTTTCTCCGCACCCTCTCCAGCATTTATTATCTGTCGATTTTTTGATGATGGCTATTCTGACGGGTGTGAGGTGGTATCTCATTGTAGTTTTAATTTGCATTTCTCTTAATAATAAGCGAAGTTGAGCATCATTTCATGTGCTTTTGGGCCATCTGTATGTCCTCTTTGGAGAGGCGTCTCTTTAGATCTTTTTCCCATTTTTTGATTGGGTTGTTCGTTTTTCCTGTGCTGAGTTGTCTGAGTTGCTTGTGGATTTTGGAGATTCATTCTTTGTCTGTTGTTTCATTTGCTATGGTTTTCTCCCACTCTGTGGGCTGTCTGTTCAGCTTTTTTGTAATTTCTTTGGCTGTACAAAAGCTTTTAAGTTTCATGAGGTCCCACATGTTCATTTTTCTTTTCAGTTCTGCTATTTTAGTAGGTGGGTCAGAGAAGATCTTGCTTTGATTGATGTCCTTGAGGGTTGTGCCTATATTCTCCTCTAAGAGTTGGATGGTTTCTGGTCTTACATTTAGGTCTTTAATCCATTTGGAGTTGATCTAAGTGTATGGGGTCAGGGAATGTTCTAACTTCATTTTTTTGCATGTAGCTGTCCAATTTTCCCAGCACCACTTGTTGAAGAGGCTGTCTTTGTCCCATTTTATAGTTTCACCTCCTTTGTCAAAAATAAGGTACCCATAGGTGCGTGGGCTTATCTCTGGGTTCTTGATCTTGTTCCATTGGTCTATAGTTCTGTTTTTGTGCCAGTACCATACTGTCTTGAGGACTGTTGCTTTGTAGTAGAGTCTGAAGTTAGGGAGGCTGATTCCTCCAGCTCCGTTTTTCTTTCTCAGGATTGCTTTGGCTATTCGAGGTCTTTTTTGTTTCCATATGAACTGTGTTATTCTTTGGTCTAGTTCTGTGAAAAATGTCAATGGTAGTTGAATAGGTATTGCATTGAATCTGTAGGTGATATTTGGTCGTATGGTCATTTTCACAATGTTGATTCTTCCGACCCAGGAACAAGTCTTCTTTAATTTCTTTCATCAGTGTCTTATAATTTTCTGTGTACAATTCTCTTGTTTCCTTGGGTAGGTTTATTCCTAGATATTTGTTTCTTTTGGTTGCAGTGGTTAAGGGGACTGCCTCTTTGATTTCGTTTTCTGATTATTCATTGTTTGTGTATAGGAATGCCAGTGATTTCTGTGTGTTGATTTTGTATCCTGCAACTTTACTGAATTCGTTGATTAGCTCTAGTTGCTTGTGGATTTTGGAGATTCATTCTTTGTCTGTTGTTTCATTTGCTATGGTTTTCTCCCACTCTGTGGGCTGTCTGTTCAGCTTTTTTGTAATTTCTTTGGCTGTACAAAAGCTTTTAAGTTTCATGAGGTCCCACATGTTCATTTTTCTTTTCAGTTCTGCTATTTTAGTAGGTGGGTCAGAGAAGATCTTGCTTTGATTGATGTCCTTGAGGGTTGTGCCTATATTCTCCTCTAAGAGTTGGATGGTTTCTGGTCTTACATTTAGGTCTTTAATCCATTTGGAGTTGATCTAAGTGTATGGGGTCAGGGAATGTTCTAACTTCATTTTTTTGCATGTAGCTGTCCAATTTTCCCAGCACCACTTGTTGAAGAGGCTGTCTTTGTCCCATTTTATAGTTTCACCTCCTTTGTCAAAAATAAGGTACCCATAGGTGCGTGGGCTTATCTCTGGGTTCTTGATCTTGTTCCATTGGTCTATAGTTCTGTTTTTGTGCCAGTACCATACTGTCTTGAGGACTGTTGCTTTGTAGTAGAGTCTGAAGTTAGGGAGGCTGATTCCTCCAGCTCCGTTTTTCTTTCTCAGGATTGCTTTGGCTATTCGAGGTCTTTTTTGTTTCCATATGAACTGTGTTATTCTTTGGTCTAGTTCTGTGAAAAATGTCAATGGTAGTTGAATAGGTATTGCATTGAATCTGTAGGTGATATTTGGTCGTATGGTCATTTTCACAATGTTGATTCTTCCGACCCAGGAACAAGTCTTCTTTAATTTCTTTCATCAGTGTCTTATAATTTTCTGTGTACAATTCTCTTGTTTCCTTGGGTAGGTTTATTCCTAGATATTTGTTTCTTTTGGTTGCAGTGGTTAAGGGGACTGCCTCTTTGATTTCGTTTTCTGATTATTCATTGTTTGTGTATAGGAATGCCAGTGATTTCTGTGTGTTGATTTTGTATCCTGCAACTTTACTGAATTCGTTGATTAGCTCTAGTAGCTTTGTAATAGAGTCTTTGGGATTTTCTATGTATAATATCATGTCGTCTGCAAAAAGAGAGAGCTTGACTTCTTCCTTTCCAATCTGGATTCCTTTGATTTCTTTCTCTTCTCTTATTGCCATTGCCAGAACTTCCAGGACTATGCTGAATAGTAGTGGTGAAAGTGGACACCCCTGTCTTGTTCCTGATCTTAGAGGGAATGCTTTCAGTTTTTCACCATTGAGAATAATGTTCACTGTGGGCTTCTCATATATGGCATTCACTATGTTGACATAGGTTCCTTCTATACCCATTTTCTGAAGAGTTTTTTATCATAAATGGGGGTTGTACTTTGTCGAAGGCTTTTTCTGCATCTATTGATATGATCGTGTGATTTTTGTCTCTCAGTTTGTTGATATGGTGTATCACATTGATTGATTTGCGGATGTTGAAGAAGCCTTGCATGCATGGGATGAACCCGACTTGGTTGTGATGTATGAGTTTTTTGATGTGTCATTGAATTCTGTTTGCTAGGATTTTGTTGAGGATCTTGGCATCTAAGTTCATCAGAGAAATTGGTCTGTAATTTTCCTTTTTTTGTGTTGTCTTCGCCTGGTTTGGGTATCAGGGTGATGGTGGCCTCGTAGAATATGTTTGGAAGTTTTCCTTCCTGTGCAATTTTTTGAAAGAGTTTTGAAGGACAGGCATTAGCTCTTCTTTAAATGTTTGGTAGAATTCGGCTGTGAAGCCATCTGGCCCTGGGCTTTTATTTTTGGGTAGATTTTTAATCACAAATTCGATTTCTGAGCTTGTGATTGGGTTGTTCAAAGTATCTGTTCCTTCCTGGCTCAGTCTTGGGAGATTGATCTTCCCCAAGAAACTGTCCATTTCTTCCAGGTTGTCCAGTTTGTTGCCATAGAGTTGCTCATAATAGTCCCTTAGAATCCTTTGGATTTCTGCATGATCTGTTGTAATCGCTCCTTTTTTGTTTTTGATTTTGTTGATCTGGTTCTTCTCTCTCTTTCTCTTGATGAGTCTGGCCAGGGGCTTCTCAATTTTGTTCACCTTTTCAAAGAACCAGCTTTTGTTTTATTTATACGTACTATAGTTTCTTTCATTTCTTTCTCATTTATTTCTGCTCTAGTCTTTATAATTTCTCGTCTTCTGCTGGCTTTGGGATGTTTTTGTTCTTCTTTCTCCAATTGTTTTAAGTGGAGGGCTAGGTCATCTGCTTCATATTTTCCTAATTTCTTGAGGTGGGATTGTATTGCTATAAATTTCCCTCTTAGAACTGCTTTTGCGGTATCCCACAGGTTTTGCATGGTCGTATGTTCATTGTCATTTTCTTCTAGGAATTGTTTAATTTCTCCTTTGATTTCCTCAGTAGTTGGTTTTTTAGGTATGTGTTACTTAATCGCCACGTGTTTTTGTATTTTTAGCGGTTTTTTTTCCTGTAGTTGATCTCTAGTCTCATTGCATTGTGGTGCGAGAAGATGGCTGATACAATTTCAGTTTTCTTGAATTGACTGAGGTTAGATTTGTGGCCCACGATGTGGTCTATCCTGGAGAATGTTCCGTGAGCACTTGAGAAGAAAGTGTATTCTTCTGCTTTTGGATGGAACGTCCTAAAGATATCGATGAGGTCCATCTTTTCTAGTGTGGCATTTAAGGCTTGTGTTTCTTTACTAATTTTCTGTTTGGATGATCTATCCATTGGTGTGAGAGGAGTGTTAAAGTCTCCTACTATTATTGTGTTATTATTGATTTCTCCTTTTAAGTCTGAAAGTATCTGTCTTATGTATTGAGGTGCCCCTGTGTTGGGTGCGTAGATATTCATGACTGTTATGTCTTCCTCTTGGATGAATCCCTTAATCATGATGTAGTGACTTGCCTTGTTTCTTAGAATCTTCTTTACTTTAAAATCTATTTTGTCTAATAGGAGGATTGCTACCCCAGCTTTCTTTTGATTTCCATTTGCATGGAATATCTTTTTCCAGCCTCTCACTTACAGTCTATGAGTGTCTCTAGGCCTGAAGTGGGTCTCTTGTAGGCAGCATATATATGGGTCATGTTTTCCTAGATCTGGTTCTTTCCTTTATGAGTCTGGCCAGGGGCTTCTCAATTTTGTTCACCTTTTCAAAGAACCAGCTTTTGTTTTATTTATACGTACTATAGTTTCTTTCATTTCTTTCTCATTTATTTCTGCTCTAGTCTTTATAATTTCTCGTCTTCTGCTGGCTTTGGGATGTTTTTGTTCTTCTTTCTCCAATTGTTTTAAGTGGAGGGCTAGGTCATCTGCTTCATATTTTCCTAATTTCTTGAGGTGGGATTGTATTGCTATAAATTTCCCTCTTAGAACTGCTTTTGCGGTATCCCACAGGTTTTGCATGGTCGTATGTTCATTGTCATTTTCTTCTAGGAATTGTTTAATTTCTCCTTTGATTTCCTCAGTAGTTGGTTTTTTAGGTATGTGTTACTTAATCGCCACGTGTTTTTGTATTTTTAGCGGTTTTTTTTCCTGTAGTTGATCTCTAGTCTCATTGCATTGTGGTGCGAGAAGATGGCTGATACAATTTCAGTTTTCTTGAATTGACTGAGGTTAGATTTGTGGCCCACGATGTGGTCTATCCTGGAGAATGTTCCGTGAGCACTTGAGAAGAAAGTGTATTCTTCTGCTTTTGGATGGAACGTCCTAAAGATATCGATGAGGTCCATCTTTTCTAGTGTGGCATTTAAGGCTTGTGTTTCTTTACTAATTTTCTGTTTGGATGATCTATCCATTGGTGTGAGAGGAGTGTTAAAGTCTCCTACTATTATTGTGTTATTATTGATTTCTCCTTTTAAGTCTGAAAGTATCTGTCTTATGTATTGAGGTGCCCCTGTGTTGGGTGCGTAGATATTCATGACTGTTATGTCTTCCTCTTGGATGAATCCCTTAATCATGATGTAGTGACTTGCCTTGTTTCTTAGAATCTTCTTTACTTTAAAATCTATTTTGTCTAATAGGAGGATTGCTACCCCAGCTTTCTTTTGATTTCCATTTGCATGGAATATCTTTTTCCAGCCTCTCACTTACAGTCTATGAGTGTCTCTAGGCCTGAAGTGGGTCTCTTGTAGACAGCATATATATGGGTCATGTTTCCTGATCCATTCAGCCAACCTGTGTCGTTTGGTTGGAGCATTTAATCCATTTACTATCAAAGTAACTATTGATACAAGGATTCCTATTGTCATCTTCTTAGAAGTTTGGAATTTGATTTGTAGGACTTCTTCTCTTGTATTTATTGGCTATATCAGGCCCTTTAACACCTGTTGTAGGGCTGGTTTTGTGGTACAGAGTTCTTTTAGTTTTTGTCTGTCTGAGAAGCTTTTGACTTCTCCATCGATTCTGAATGAGATTCTTGCTGGGTAGAGAATTCTTGGCTGGAGGTTATTCTCTTTTAGTCATTTAAATGTGTCCTGCCATTTTCTTCTGGCCTGCAGGGTTTCTGTTGAAAGATCCGCAGTTAGACGTATGGGGTTTCCTTTATATGTTATTTGTTGTTTGCTTCTAGCTGCTTTTAGTAATCTGTCTTTATATTTAGTCTGCATTAGTTTGATTAAAATGTGCCTTGGTGTGTTTCTTCGGGGGTTTATCCTGTATGGAACTCTTTGTGCTTCTTGGACTTGGTTGAGTATTTCCTTTCCCATGCTGGGGAAGTTTTCCATTATAACCTCTTCAAGAATTTTTTCATAACCTTTCTTCCCCTCTTCTTCCTCTGGAACTCCTATAATTCTAATGCTGGTGCATTTGATATTGTCCCAGAGGTCTTTAATGCTATCCTCAGTTCTTTTAATTCTTTCTGCTTTGTTCTGTTCCTCAGTATTTACCTCAACTATTCTATCTTCCAGCTCACTTATCCGTTCTTCAGCCTCTGATACTCTACTGTTGAGGCCTTCTATAGTATTTTTGAGTTCAGCAATTGAGTTGGTGGTCTCTATTTGCTTATTTTTCATTTCCTGCATGTCTTTTCTCAAAGCACTAATTTCCTCTAATATTCTGTTTTCGGTGCTTTGCATCCTCATTAGTATAGCTTTTCTGAATTCTCTTTCAGATAATTTGTCTATCTCCTTGTCTGTCATTTGAAGCTGTGATTCTCTAGCTTGGTCCTTCATTTGTGCAGTGTTTCTCTGTCGTTTCATTCTTAGGTTAGTTTTTGTTTCTTTGTGGGTGTTTGTGTGTATGGAGTTCTTTTCCCCACCAGGTTTCTTGGTTGAATTCTCCCTTCCTTTGGGTTTCTGTCCTTCTAGAAGGGTTCAGTGGTTTGTGTCTTGGGTGGTGTTAGGTCTTGTTTACAGGTGAACAATCTCTAGTGTTGTATGTTCTTTGATAGTGTGGGGTCTTGGAATCAGGGCTTCTTCTCCGAGGATCCTTGGTTTGATGATTGGTCAGGGGGTGTACGCTCTATGTCTGGTTTGCTATGGTGTTCCGTGATATTAGTTCAAATATTAGCATCTGAGGAGCAAGAGGTGTGTCCCTGGTGTGTGACAGTCATAAAAGCATGCAGATGTTTTCTAGCATAGTCATAAGATATACATACATATACAGCAATAACCACATCTAACCAGTGTCTTACAGTGACAAAGCATAGGAGATTTTTCTGGCAAACAACGCAATCAGTGATGGTACTTGCCCGTTAAGCTCTGAATTAATTAAAATAGTGCCTGGAAAAATAGATCCTCGGCAAGGTCCTGGCTTGGACTATTTCACTGAAAGCAATTTTTAACTAAGACATATGTTGGTGGTGAGGAGGTGAAGAGTTTATGGGTAATGAGAAGGAATAGATTTGTCTTGGAAGGATTTTATAGAGTTATTTAGCCAAGATTAGTGTGTTGTATTGTTTAGTGCAGCTGAAAGAGAATAGTGGAGACAGGAAGGTGGAAAATATTTATCTAGAGGATAGTGGTAGATAGGAGAAAGTTTTAGATTTAGAACATAGAGGGAGGAAGCAGTGGGAAAGAGGACAGAAAATTAGAAGTTTCTAAGAATTAAAATTTAAAAAAAATTAATAATTAAAAATCAAAATAAAAGAAATTAAAAATTAAAAAGGAAAGAGAAACTTTATAAGAAGAGACAAAAGGAAAAGAGAGAGAGAGAGAAAAAAAAAGACCCAAACCTGACCGATCAAATGAATAAACAGAATCGTCCGCAACAGATAAACAAAAAAGCTAAATACTATCCCTGATTTTTATCCTCTCATCTGTCTGGTGGAAGCCAATCTGCTCTCAAAGGTGTTGTCTTGATGATGTAGCCTTTCCCTTATGGCACCGGTCTGCAAGCTCAGGTGCTGGCCGGGATGGCGGGCTGATCCCAGTCCGTCAGGCGGGGGGCCCAGGCGCGCGCAATCCTGTGTTGGGCGGGGGCGCCCTGGCTCTGCCACTCACCCACCGTTAGCCTCTGATACCTGCCCTTCTCCCGGCTTCCTCCGCTGTGGGTGTAGCTATGGGGGTGCACGGGCTTCTCCGCCACTGGCGCATGTGCCATGCCAGTTATGTGTCCAAGTCCCAAAGGCAGGCACAAGCTTCCCTGTCCAGCTCGAGCCCGGTGCCTGGTCAGCAATCTGTGGGCGACTTCCCCTTCAGCTAGTCCCACACTAGGAGTGTTTGAACTCACCCGGTGCCAGGCGGAGAGTTGTATTTTTGCCCGGCCGAGCGGCGCGATTTTCACACTGGGCGCTCCCTCCCGACTCCCTGTCGGTCGCTAGGCAGCACTCCCAGCGTTCATTCGGGCCTCAGGTCGCTAGGCAGCAAGCGTGTTCTGCTCGGCCCTGCTCTGGTATACTATCTTTGCAGGGTCTTAATTTCTGCAGGCGATCTGGGTGGATTCTTGGAGTTTTCACGCTGAGTGCTGCCCTCTCTCCCCCGAGGCTCCACTTAGGCCCACTTTTAGGGCACTTACTGGCGTGCTCTCCTTCAGTGCGGTCCGGCCTGGCGGTTAGGATAGTGGATTCTTAGAACAGTACCTCCGGGAGAGATCTGGCTGTTCACTCTTCTACTCTCGCGGACCTATGGAATTCGTCTGTCGTCTAGTGGCTGGTTTGTTGGTGGTGGTTCATTTCTTGATTAGTTCTGGTGATTCTGTTGGGGAGCTGGTGAAATCTTCCCCTCATTCCTCCACCATCTTGGCTCCCCCAGCCTAATATATCTTTTTTACAATAAACAGTAATTCATTTTGAAAACAGCGTATGAATTATCTAAAATGGCATCAATGGGTGTTTAAAACTATTCTTACAGCAGCATTTTCTTTCTATGTTTTTTAATGTAGATTAAAATTATATCTCTAATATGATCTGATACATATATTTTATATATAAAAACTGTTTAAATGGGTTAATATAAACCTCTGTTTTGATTTTTCCTTCATGTAAATTAATAGATTTATTTATAGAATAATTCTTTGTGAAAATAGTGGATAGCAAACATGGTAAAATGCAGAATGCATTCAAGCTGAATCATTAATCTATTTCCCTTCCTTAAAATATTTTCTTCTCCTTATACATGTATTTTACATAATGATACTTTTATACCAGTATTAAACTTTAATGCTTGGTAGATGTTGGAAAATTAGATATTTTTAGCTATTGGGTGATTCTGATTAGAGCTACAGAAATCCTTTTCAGATAAAAAATGGTATGTTTGTAGGAATATTAAAGTAAGGAAGTATATTTTTATTATGCTGGGGGCTATGGAAAAAATATAAGCCATTCTAAAGTATTTGAAGTATCTTTTCCCTCTTGATTTTAATTAATTCTCTTTAAAATGCAGAATATGTTTTCACATCTTATATTCTGAAAATCTATTTCTAACCTGTTTCTGAATTAAGTATATTTTGTGCTGAGGAAATAAACACTGAAATGAGTGACATTGAATGATAACATCACATACAGATGCACTGTCTAATTATGGTATTTTTCTCTAGAATCTTAGTTCAGTAAAGGTCTCCTATGGGGTTTAAAGGAGTTGCCCAGGTAACATTTATACATTTCATTTTCCCTATTAGTGTTAGAAAGTTTGTTTGGTCTTTCCTTTCGTTGTTTGAAGCTAATTGTTTAAAAAGAAATCATTGTCCAAATGTTTATTTTTGGCCTGGTAAACTGAAACTTAAATATTTACTCCGAATCGATCTTATCACTATTTCTTCTGGTTTTCAGTTCTTATATCAGATGACCAGACAAGTACTACAAAGCAAAATGTAAGTAAGATTGGAATTTCTCAGAAAGTAATCTTAAAGTGCTTCTTCTAGTTCGATACTGTGCTAGAAACTGTGGAGTCAGGAAAGAACATACAGACATGGTTCCTGCCCTGAGATTCTCATGCTGTTATCAGTGTAGTGAATGCTGCCTGTTTGTAAATACATTTTAAAAAAGAATTGAAAGCAAAATGTTTCCTTCTCTTGCTAGAAATTGAACTCAGAACTTCTAAGTGCATCAATAGAAGGGATTAATAGAAACAATTAAAATGAGAGATGGTATTTTTAAATTTACTTATTTTTATTTGGAGGATACTTGCTTTATAATATTGTGTTGGTTTCTGCCATACATCAACGTGAATCAGCCATGGGAATATGTATATATATATATATCTCCTCTCCCTCTTGAGCATCTCTCCTATCTCCTACCTCATCCTGTAGGTTGACACAGAGAACCTATCTGTAGGGAAGCAACAGAGACACAGACATAGAGGACAGACTTGTTCTCACGCAGAGGAGGGATGGAATCGGGCAATGAATTGAAAGAGTAGCATTGAAACATATACATTACTATATGTAAAATTAGATAGTCAATGGAAGCTTGTCGTGTGATGCAGAGAGATGGTATTTTAAAATCAGCTTTTCAATTATTTCTCAGAACAAACTGAGAATTTTTTTTTTTGGACACTTCTGTTGATCTTTCATTTATTTTTCTTTGTTCTTTGGCCTGTGTGGGCCTTCCATCACAGTGATCTCTCTTGTTGCTGAGCCCTGGCTCTGGACGCAGTGCCTTCCATCACTGAAATGAGTGACATTGAATGATAACATCACATACAGATGCACTGTCTAATTATGGTATTTTTCTCTAGAATCTTAGTTCAGTAAAGGTCTCCTATGGGGTTTAAAGGAGTTGCCCAGGTAACATTTATACATTTCATTTTCCCTATTAGTGTTAGAAAGTTTGTTTGGTCTTTCCTTTCGTTGTTTGAAGCTAATTGTTTAAAAAGAAATCATTGTCCAAATGTTTATTTTTGGCCTGGTAAACTGAAACTTAAATATTTACTCCGAATCGATCTTATCACTATTTCTTCTGGTTTTCAGTTCTTATATCAGATGACCAGACAAGTACTACAAAGCAAAATGTAAGTAAGATTGGAATTTCTCAGAAAGTAATCTTAAAGTGCTTCTTCTAGTTCGATACTGTGCTAGAAACTGTGGAGTCAGGAAAGAACATACAGACATGGTTCCTGCCCTGAGATTCTCATGCTGTTATCAGTGTAGTGAATGCTGCCTGTTTGTAAATACATTTTAAAAAAGAATTGAAAGCAAAATGTTTCCTTCTCTTGCTAGAAATTGAACTCAGAACTTCTAAGTGCATCAATAGAAGGGATTAATAGAAACAATTAAAATGAGAGATGGTATTTTTAAATTTACTTATTTTTATTTGGAGGATACTTGCTTTATAATATTGTGTTGGTTTCTGCCATACATCAACGTGAATCAGCCATGGGAATATGTATATATATATATATCTCCTCTCCCTCTTGAGCATCTCTCCTATCTCCTACCTCATCCTGTAGGTTGACACAGAGAACCTATCTGTAGGGAAGCAACAGAGACACAGACATAGAGGACAGACTTGTTCTCACGCAGAGGAGGGATGGAATCGGGCAATGAATTGAAAGAGTAGCATTGAAACATATACATTACTATATGTAAAATTAGATAGTCAATGGAAGCTTGTCGTGTGATGCAGAGAGATGGTATTTTAAAATCAGCTTTTCAATTATTTCTCAGAACAAACTGAGAATTTTTTTTTTTGGACACTTCTGTTGATCTTTCATTTATTTTTCTTTGTTCTTTGGCCTGTGTGGGCCTTCCATCACAGTGATCTCTCTTGTTGCTGAGCCCTGGCTCTGGACGCATGTGCTCCAGAGCTCCGGCTCCGCAGTTGGACACATCGGTCTAGCTGCTCCAATGCACGTGGGATCTTCCCAGGCCAGGGATCGAACCGGTGTCCTTTGTACTGCAAGGCGGTGTTCTTACCCACTGGACCACCAGGGAAGCCCCTTTAACTGAGAACTTTTTATTTGAGCTTTTTCATTTTTAGTATGCCAACATTAGATTTTGACTTATTTGCTTTTTAAAGAAGGAAAAAAGATAATGAAAATTAATAGGAGGAAAAAGATTTCAGCAGCCTTGAGTCAAATGGTGTAATGTGATTTATTGAAATGTGCAAATTCTTTTAGGTTAAATTATAATTAGCCTATTTATTTAAAATAGTTTTATCTTTTTACAATAGTGCTGAAAGTCAGTTCTCACATATATATGGAAAATAAGCAAATTTGCATATGGTATATATTTAATGGCTAAATTAAATGATTGATATCTGTATTATATGTACAAGTTAGAATAAGTATATATATTTATTGATGAATAGGTAGATAGATAGGTAACTAGCTACTTTTCTTCATATCCTTTTGATAAATTATTATTTTCCAAAAAGAGAAAGAACTAGAAACATTTTTGTAAAAGTAATTTTGAGGTAGATTATGTGAGTGAGGGTGATACTTAGAAATTCAAACTCCTGACAATACACATGTGATGAGATTAGCATTTAGAATGAACAGAGTATAGTATAGCTTCAGAGTGATATGTTCTAGTCATCAAACAACACTAGGCCTTCATTTCTTTGACTGTTATATCTATGCAATAAACTAAATATTCTGTTGAATGTAAAATGCCGGTAAGAGGTACTTTTTTTTATTCAGTATTGTAGCCCAACCTAGAACATTACCTTTCAGATAAGAAGCATTGAATTGTACTTATATATTCAGGGCAGCAGTGGAGAAGCAGACATAGAGGACAGACTTATGGACATTGGGGATGGAGAGGGGTGGGTGAGATGTATGGAAAGAGTAACATGGAAACTGACATTACCATATGTTAAATAGATAACCAACGGGCATCTGCTGTAAGACTAAGGGAACTCAAACACGGGCTCTGTAATAACCTAGAGGGCTGGGATGGGGAGGGAGACAGAAGGGAAGTTCAAGAGGCAGGGAACGTATGCATGCCTATGACCGATTCATGTTGATGTTTGGCAGTAAACAGCAAACTCTGTAAAAAGTACTTTAAAAAGTTAGTAAAAAAAGAAGTATTGAATGCACCTTGTTGAGTTCGTAGAAATGAATGAATCAGTCAATCAGTGGTTGCCATTCACAGAGAAGTTTTGAGTTGACCTTAGGCACTTTGCATAGTACCTACCACATTAGCACCAACTAAATAAATTCTCTATTTAATCATTCTTACTAGGATCATTAATATAATATTTTTCCTATATCTATGTCATAATCATCATAGGAGGAACATGATAATTGGAGGAACATGCATTTTTTTCCTTTAGATGGCCTGAACTATTTTCCATTTTAAATTGGTTTGGCAGTATAGTCAAGATAAAGATTAATGTAAGTACAAAATTTTATTTTGTTAAAAATAATGGAATGAGTGAGGGCTTCACAGGTGGATCAGTGGTAAAGAATCCACCTGTCAATTCAGGAGACAAAAGTTTGATCCCTGGGTATGGAAGAATACTTGGAGAAGGAAATAGCATCCCACTCCATTATTCTTGCTTGGAAAATTCCACAGACAGAGGAGTGTTGCAAAGAGCAACTCAATGACTAAGCATTCACTCATGCACCTCAGACACAAGAGGAGACACAAACTAAATGAATATTGACAGAGAAGCAAAGGTAGAACACATTTGTGAAAGCTAGCTTTCCTGTTTTAAGCATCATTAAAGATAACAAAATTTTCTAATGTCAGGTTAGGAAGTTTATATTTGATATCATATAATCAGTAGTGATTCTTAAGCTGGTGGCAATATGATAAATGTATTCGTGCAAAAAGAACAATGAGTGATAAAGTACTCTTTCAGCTTTTAAAACAGTTTGACAACTTCTGTCAGAATTTGATATTTGGTTTTCTTTTTGTCTCAGAAATTTCTCTTCAAGAACTTAAACTTTGGACATCACCTTTTCAGCATTTAAACTGTTACAGTCAAAGCATTGCTTATGTTGCTGAATCACTTAAATCACCTAATAATGAGAGTTACTAAACACATTATGATAAGTCCATTAGTTAGATTGATTTGTGGTCATTAAAAAGAAATGAGAGAAAGTGCTTAATGAAAACAAATAATAGTGAACATGAGAGGAGAGTACTAAGTATTGCCTTTATTGCTTCTATAAATTTTATGAAAAATGTGTTACATCTATTCATAGCGCAAAGGTTCATAAAAAAGTGTTTGTAGATAGTAATGCACATGTAAGAAATTTATCTACACTTTTTAGATTTTCTAGTTCAAATATTCTTTGCTTTTAAAGTATTTTTAAAGAGTCATTTTAAAAGAAAGTATCAGGTAGCAGCGTGCAGAGTAGAATGTAAAAATGCAAAAATTGGACCAGATTCTGAAACAAACTGAAGATGACTATGACAAGTATGTGGTTTTAATAGGGCTCTGGGTTCTGTTCATCTACTAGTTAGCATCTAGGGTGAGAAATAGGATGCTATAGAAATTTAGGAAATAGGTTTTTTCTTTTTTCTTTTTTCAAATTTTGGCCTCTTTTATTTGTCCTTTATCTATTCATTATCATCCATTTTTATTCTTTGGCCTGTGTGGGCCTCCCATTGCAGTGGCCTGTCTCATTGCAGAGCACCTTCTTTGGGCGCACACATTTCAGAGCGCAGGCCTGTAATTGAACATATCCATCCAGCTGCTCCGTGGCATGTGGTATCTTCCTGGGCCAGGGATGGAACTGGTGCCCTTGCACTACAAGGTGGACTCATTACCCACTGGACCACCAGGGAAGCCCAGAAGTAGTTTTATTACTGTTTTTATTGTTATTTTGTTAGTGTTCTTTTGGTCAGAGACTCTATGCAAACCCTTAAATTTGAAGTGACAGATAAATATTTAATTAAGCCATATGTCTGGAGCAAAATATATTTTCTCATCTATATAAATTAATACATATGTGCACCTTAGATTTTTAAAACGGTTTATTTTACTTGTATATATTCTTTTTTCGGAAAGATATAGGGCTGGAAATAGAGACACAGGACATAAGTTGAAATAGCAAAGATGAATAATAGTAGGTTTAAAGCCATGTCATGTTATTATCAATGAGGATAATGCAATACAATGCAAACCTATTTCATGAGAAGTTTAGGACATAAATTTTGTTTTCAGTAATGCTACTCCATGAATACCATGAAATGATTTCAGTGGTTGCAAAATATCTAATACCTCTGATATCAAATGGCTAGCTATTTCAGAGATTTAATAATAGAATATTTTACCTATGAGAAATCATAAAAGCAAACTATATAATATAATCATATCCTCAGCCGTACTTCTTACAGTGGATGGAACAGGAATTTTGCAGGTTACGTTTCCAACAGCACTTTTAAAAAAGGACATATGCCCTCATCCATGTGTGATTCTGTCATATCAGTTCATTTTATGTCTGTTGAGGGGATTGTAATGACAAGAGTACAATTAGAATATTAAAATATCTGCATATGGACTTCCTGCTTAGTGGATTTTAGTGCTAATTTTGGAGAATTAATTGCAAAAAGCTTTTCCTCATATTTTGTTTCTTAAATTATACTTTTGAAGGAGGGTCATTATGAGTGCTTTATCTACATGGAAATTATTATGCATTGTTCATTAAATATGGACCTAAACACCTTAGCAGCACTGAATAAAACATAAAATTTTGACATATTGTGAAAAACAGTGTGAGGAAAATCTGTTAGAAAGTAACCAGTTTATTACTTACCTAGTGGCTCAGGTGGTAAATCATCTGCCTGCAGTGTGGGAGACCCACAGTCAATCCCTGGATCAGGAAGATCCCCTGGAGAAGGAAATGGCTACCTTACTCTAATATTCTTACCTGGAGAATTCCATGTACAGAGGAACCTGGTGGGCTGCAGTCCATGGGGTCACAAAGAGTCAGACATGACTGAGTGACTTACACTTTTACTTTTCACTTGCATCATTACTTTGTAATTTGGCCATTTCAATCTCTGGTCCCATAACTGTTATCAGTCAGTATTACATTAGGTATTTCATATTTACATGGTAGAAATGTAGTGCGAAAGGAGTGGTTATTTAAATGTTTGAACAGTGGTAACAAAAATATATATTTTAAGAATGGCAAAGAAGAGACAATAAATGCCAGACCTTTAATTATTAATATAGTCTCTAGGAATCTAATAAGATTCATGTCTACATTTTGATTTTCATAAATATGTGCATTGATTTATTTAAATGTTTTATTTATTTACCTTTATGCCATCATTCTGATGTGACCAGCATTAGTATTTTAGTAAAACCATCATCTTCATTGCCAATAGGATAGCCTGAAGCCAGTTATCTTAATTTCAGGAAACACGGTGGGTTTAGATATACTCCATATAGCTATGTATGGTTTTTGGAGGAGCAGTTTTGTCTCAGAGGTAGTATGTGACAATATTTTTCGTTTTCATAACTGTGGAAGATCATGGAATCTAGTGGGTGAAGCTAACGATGCTGCTAAAAGTCCTGTTGTACTCAGGAAAGACCCCACAGCAACTGTTCTCTGACCCAAAATATCAAAGTTGAAAAACACTGCTCTATATTTAACTTATTAATTTTGCATATTCTCTTTTGTAGACTCTAGGATGGATAGGAAAGTTCTCTCTTGAATCCTCCGTAGCTAGTAAAGTGCCTGATACACCCAAGACAGTCAAAAGCTAATAGTTAAAAAAATGTTAAAATTCATGAGTGGGAAGTTTTAAAATGCACACATAGATACTCATAGATAATTTTGCTTTATCCCATAGACTAATAGTTCTAGATATATTTACAGATAAAACCAAAAAATTGTATTTATAAAAGCTTTTCAAGAATATTTTAAGAAATTAGTCTTGTTTTTTTTGTTTGTTTTTTTTTTTCAGAAGCAAAATCTTTAAAAACCACAAAGTGTAAATGAGTAGAAATCCTATATTAGCCACAGTCAAGATGTGTGTGTGCATGCTCAGTCGTGTCCAGCTCTTTGCAACCCTTACGACTGTAAACCTGCCAGCCCCTCTGTCCATGGAATTTCCCAGGCAAGAATACTGGGATGGGTTGTCATGAATGGCGTGGCCAAGGGAAGATCAGACATGACTGAGTGACTTACACTTTTACTTTTCACTTGCATCATTACTTTGTAATTTGGCCATTTCAATCTCTGGTCCCATAACTGTTATCAGTCAGTATTACATTAGGTATTTCATATTTACATGGTAGAAATGTAGTGCGAAAGGAGTGGTTATTTAAATGTTTGAACAGTGGTAACAAAAATATATATTTTAAGAATGGCAAAGAAGAGACAATAAATGCCAGACCTTTAATTATTAATATAGTCTCTAGGAATCTAATAAGATTCATGTCTACATTTTGATTTTCATAAATATGTGCATTGATTTATTTAAATGTTTTATTTATTTACCTTTATGCCATCATTCTGATGTGACCAGCATTAGTATTTTAGTAAAACCATCATCTTCATTGCCAATAGGATAGCCTGAAGCCAGTTATCTTAATTTCAGGAAACACGGTGGGTTTAGATATACTCCATATAGCTATGTATGGTTTTTGGAGGAGCAGTTTTGTCTCAGAGGTAGTATGTGACAATATTTTTCGTTTTCATAACTGTGGAAGATCATGGAATCTAGTGGGTGAAGCTAACGATGCTGCTAAAAGTCCTGTTGTACTCAGGAAAGACCCCACAGCAACTGTTCTCTGACCCAAAATATCAAAGTTGAAAAACACTGCTCTATATTTAACTTATTAATTTTGCATATTCTCTTTTGTAGACTCTAGGATGGATAGGAAAGTTCTCTCTTGAATCCTCCGTAGCTAGTAAAGTGCCTGATACACCCAAGACAGTCAAAAGCTAATAGTTAAAAAAATGTTAAAATTCATGAGTGGGAAGTTTTAAAATGCACACATAGATACTCATAGATAATTTTGCTTTATCCCATAGACTAATAGTTCTAGATATATTTACAGATAAAACCAAAAAATTGTATTTATAAAAGCTTTTCAAGAATATTTTAAGAAATTAGTCTTGTTTTTTTTGTTTGTTTTTTTTTTTCAGAAGCAAAATCTTTAAAAACCACAAAGTGTAAATGAGTAGAAATCCTATATTAGCCACAGTCAAGATGTGTGTGTGCATGCTCAGTCGTGTCCAGCTCTTTGCAACCCTTACGACTGTAAACCTGCAAGCTCCTCTGTCCATGGAATTTCCCAGGCAAGAATACTGGGATGGGTTGTCATTTCCTCCTCAATGGGATTTTCCCCAGCCAGGGATCAAACCCTTGTCTCCTGTGTCTTCTGCATTCAGGAGGATTATTTACCACTGAGCCTTCTGGAAAGCAGAAGATACTGTAGTGGGAATTTTGTATTCAGTTATTTCTGAACCTAGCTTGTTTATCTCTTTGATAAAGGCTTGTGCAAATAACCCTCATCTCTTTCTTCTCTGAACTTCTGTATCACTTTTAGCCACTTTCATTGATGCTCATCTTTAATAGTATCAGGATATATATGTGTCTTAAAGAATAGCAACAAGTTTCATTAACATAGATATTCATTGACAGGCTGTTAGAATTTCAGACAATGCACTAAAGACAAATAAGTCATCATACCGACAACTTGGTATGACTTGTCTTAATTTTCTAAAAAGCATGTATATTTTAAATCTTATCATCTCTTAGAATTACACTAAGGGTTGCAAACTTAATGTGAGAATCTTATTTCAGCTGCACTTAGTATTTTCAATTCAGAAGTGATTTGATTTTCATCCTAACGTAGAATTGTAAAGCATAAGAGAAAATATATCTATTGCCAAAAAGTCACATAAGTGTATGGGAATATATTGGAAAGTTTGATGAAAATTAAGAGAACATTTTAAGCATTAGTAACTGATTATGAAAGGCACAATTTTGGAATCAGTTGCTCATTTTTCTACTTTGGGTACAGCTAGTTCTAAAGTTGGGTTTGTTGTTTTTGTGACATTTCATGTACTACATTATTAATTAATTAATTAGATTGAATTATTAAACAATGATTTTTAAAATTTTGTGATAACTTCTTGACAGAGGTGATAGATTAAAAAAATGAAGTAAGACTATTATGCATAAGAGCTTTATTCCTACTGAGAACAGCAAATACATATGATACCACCGGAGCGCATGTGAATTCTTAGCTTTTTCAGGCCTGATCCTGCTAATGAATTCTGATCATTGCCATTCATTTTCTATTACTAGGGGAAAAAAGTGAATAAAAGGACAGTGTTTCCTAGTAGTTTTATCCTAATTCCTATGACCTATGTATTTAAATACATCCAAGAAATATAGGTTGATTCTGATTCCTAGTTTTGACCAAATATCTGATTTTTGAATGTTTCTTTTTGAATGTATGTGTGTTTTCAATCCCAATTTTCATTGACTGAATTCTCTTAGTTTTAGAAAAATCAAAAAAAAAAATCTTATAGCCTTCTGGAAAGCAGAAGATACTGTAGTGGGAATTTTGTATTCAGTTATTTCTGAACCTAGCTTGTTTATCTCTTTGATAAAGGCTTGTGCAAATAACCCTCATCTCTTTCTTCTCTGAACTTCTGTATCACTTTTAGCCACTTTCATTGATGCTCATCTTTAATAGTATCAGGATATATATGTGTCTTAAAGAATAGCAACAAGTTTCATTAACATAGATATTCATTGACAGGCTGTTAGAATTTCAGACAATGCACTAAAGACAAATAAGTCATCATACCGACAACTTGGTATGACTTGTCTTAATTTTCTAAAAAGCATGTATATTTTAAATCTTATCATCTCTTAGAATTACACTAAGGGTTGCAAACTTAATGTGAGAATCTTATTTCAGCTGCACTTAGTATTTTCAATTCAGAAGTGATTTGATTTTCATCCTAACGTAGAATTGTAAAGCATAAGAGAAAATATATCTATTGCCAAAAAGTCACATAAGTGTATGGGAATATATTGGAAAGTTTGATGAAAATTAAGAGAACATTTTAAGCATTAGTAACTGATTATGAAAGGCACAATTTTGGAATCAGTTGCTCATTTTTCTACTTTGGGTACAGCTAGTTCTAAAGTTGGGTTTGTTGTTTTTGTGACATTTCATGTACTACATTATTAATTAATTAATTAGATTGAATTATTAAACAATGATTTTTAAAATTTTGTGATAACTTCTTGACAGAGGTGATAGATTAAAAAAAAATGATGTAAGCCTCTTATGCAAAAGAGCTTTATTCCTAATGAGAAAAGCAAACACATATGATAACACAGGACAGCATGTGAATTCTTAGATTTTTCAGGCCTGATCCTGCTAATGAATTCTGATCATTGCCATTCATTTTCTATTACTAGGGAATAAAGTGAATAAAAGGACAGTGTTTCCTAGTAGTTTTATCCTAATTCCTATGACCTATGTATTTAAATACATCCAAGAAATATAGGTTGATTCTGATTCCTAGTTTTGACCAAATATCTGATTTTTGAATGTTTCTTTTTGAATGTATGTGTGTTTTCAATCCCAATTTTCATTGACTGATTTCTATAGCTGCTCCTGCATTTGAACTGCCTTGCCTTTGTTAGATTACACAATCTTAGGAAAAATTATTAAAATAGGAAAAAAAATGTTCTTAAGGCAAGTTAGAACAAATAGTTGAATAAGTAAAAATGAATGGAAATCTACTTGTATATTGTAAATGCAGTTTCTGAAAAATATAATTAATACTATAATTAAAATTCATATGTATACAACAGATATCCAAAAGTTTAGCTCAGTGAAAAAGAAGCATAGAAAACAATGTGTGAAATGCAGTTTATGCTCTTTAAATAAAAAGTCACAGATGTTAAAGAAAACTTTTTCAAACAAATGTATGAAAAGCATAGATGCGCTAGGGAGATACAAAATTAACTACCTTCAGAGTAATAGAGCGAAGAACATAAATGAGAATGTCAGAATATGTAGAAATGAAGTCATTTCTTATGCTAAAAGTCAGAGAATTGCTCAACTGTGTATCAGGAGAGAAGCAGTGTTTAAGAGACAGGAACATAATTAGAAACCATTTTTTAGTTATGTAACACCAACAGATCATGGAAAGAAATTTTGTCATCCCGATATAAGACAATGTAGATAACAGAAAGAAGAAATATAGTTATTATTTTCTGACTTTGTAACTGTTTCTAGTCTTACTAAATATCCTAAATAAATATTAATTAGGACGTGAAATTTGAAGCAGACAATTAGAGATATTAAAAAATTAGAAAAATGAAGACTTACTCTCCATCCATACCCTATTTTGATATGTGTGGTTTATTTCAGTATTCTGAGTCCTTACTGTTCTGCCTCATTACCCTATGATCATCATCATCCAAACTAATGTTTTTCTTACCATGTGTGATGGATCATTGCCATTCATTTTCTATTACTAGGGAATAAAGTGAATAAAAGGACAGTGTTTCCTAGTAGTTTTATCCTAATTCCTATGACCTATGTATTTAAATACATCCAAGAAATATAGGTTGATTCTGATTCCTAGTTTTGACCAAATATCTGATTTTTGAATGTTTCTTTTTGAATGTATGTGTGTTTTCAATCCCAATTTTCATTGACTGATTTCTATAGCTGCTCCTGCATTTGAACTGCCTTGCCTTTGTTAGATTACACAATCTTAGGAAAAATTATTAAAATAGGAAAAAAAATGTTCTTAAGGCAAGTTAGAACAAATAGTTGAATAAGTAAAAATGAATGGAAATCTACTTGTATATTGTAAATGCAGTTTCTGAAAAATATAATTAATACTATAATTAAAATTCATATGTATACAACAGATATCCAAAAGTTTAGCTCAGTGAAAAAGAAGCATAGAAAACAATGTGTGAAATGCAGTTTATGCTCTTTAAATAAAAAGTCACAGATGTTAAAGAAAACTTTTTCAAACAAATGTATGAAAAGCATAGATGCGCTTAGGGAGATACAAAATTAACTACCTTCAGAGTAATAGAGCGAAGAACATAAATGAGAATGTCAGAATATGTAGAAATGAAGTCATTTCTTATGCTAAAAGTCAGAGAATTGCTCAACTGTGTATCAGGAGAGAAGCAGTGTTTAAGAGACAGGAACATAATTAGAAACCATTTTTTAGTTATGTAACACCAACAGATCATGGAAAGAAATTTTGTCATCCCGATATAAGACAATGTAGATAACAGAAAGAAGAAATATAGTTATTATTTTCTGACTTTGTAACTGTTTCTAGTCTTACTAAATATCCTAAATAAATATTAATTAGGACGTGAAATTTGAAGCAGACAATTAGAGATATTAAAAAAAATTAGAAAAATGAAGACTTACTCTCCATCCATACCCTATTTTGATATGTGTGGTTTATTTCAGTATTCTGAGTCCTTACTGTTCTGCCTCATTACCCTATGATCATCATCATCCAAACTAATGTTTTTCTTACCATGTGTGATGGATTATTCCATCATCAATAAGGATATTTGGATTTATGTTTCCCAGGTTCTCATGCCTAAAAAGATTAGACAAATGTGGAAATATGCTGTATTTTGGAGATAAAAATAAAGCAGCAGCCATTTTGCTATAAAGGTTACTACTGATTAAAGGAAATGAGAAGCTGATACAGATGGGCCAGTGGTGTGCAGTTCTTATTCTTTCTTGCCTCACTAGTAGTTTTTTCTGATTGCTCGCTCTACTGATAAAATGATCACCCTTGGCTCAAAGCTAGACTTCTCTGCCCTGCCAACTCAGAAAACACTAGCCACACAAAGAACATAAAGCCAGAATCAATAAAATTAAAATGGAGATAATTAAAGAATAGAGAGTATTAAAAAATAATAACCGTCTTTAGAAAAGTAACAGAAACCTACTATATTAACCTTATATGTATACATATGAAGTGAAGTTATAGGCATGAGTAATTCTTGCAACAGGAATAAATATCTCTCTCTTTTATTGTATATCTTTTCATTGCCTTCTTAGTATTTCCTTTAAAAATATATTTATAAGCACAACTAGACAGAATTTTTAAAAATTTTTGGCCTCTTTCATTGATCTTTCATTTATTTTTATGTTCATCCATCTTTGGTCTTTGGCCTTTGTCGGTCTCCCATTGCAAGGTCTGTCTTGTTGCAGAGCACCAGCTCTGGGCGCATGCGCTCCAGAGTGCTGACTCGTAATTGGACACACTGGTCTAGCCACTCCGTGGCATGTGGGATCTTCCCATGCCAGGGATCGATCTGGTGCCCCCCTGCACTGCAAGGCAGACTCTTTACCCACTGTTAATAAAAAGAAGAAATATAGTTATTATTTTCTGACTTTGTAACTGTTTCTAGTCTTACTAAATATCCTAAATAAATATTAATTAGGACGTGAAATTTGAAGCAGACAATTAGAGATATTAAAAAATTAGAAAAATGAAGACTTACTCTCCATCCATACCCTATTTTGATATGTGTGGTTTATTTCAGTATTCTGAGTCCTTACTGTTCTGCCTCATTACCCTATGATCATCATCATCCAAACTAATGTTTTTCTTACCATGTGTGATGGATTATTCCATCATCAATAAGGATATTTGGATTTATGTTTCCCAGGTTCTCATGCCTAAAAAGATTAGACAAATGTGGAAATATGCTGTATTTTGGAGATAAAAATAAAGCAGCAGCCATTTTGCTATAAAGGTTACTACTGATTAAAGGAAATGAGAAGCTGATACAGATGGGCCAGTGGTGTGCAGTTCTTATTCTTTCTTGCCTCACTAGTAGTTTTTTCTGATTGCTCGCTCTACTGATAAAATGATCACCCTTGGCTCAAAGCTAGACTTCTCTGCCCTGCCAACTCAGAAAACACTAGCCACACAAAGAACATAAAGCCAGAATCAATAAAATTAAAATGGAGATAATTAAAGAATAGAGAGTATTAAAAAATAATAACCGTCTTTAGAAAAGTAACAGAAACCTACTATATTAACCTTATATGTATACATATGAAGTGAAGTTATAGGCATGAGTAATTCTTGCAACAGGAATAAATATCTCTCTCTTTTATTGTATATCTTTTCATTGCCTTCTTAGTATTTCCTTTAAAAATATATTTATAAGCACAACTAGACAGAATTTTTAAAAATTTTTGGCCTCTTTCATTGATCTTTCATTTATTTTTATGTTCATCCATCTTTGGTCTTTGGCCTTTGTCGGTCTCCCATTGCAAGGTCTGTCTTGTTGCAGAGCACCAGCTCTGGGCGCATGCGCTCCAGAGTGCTGACTCGTAATTGGACACACTGGTCTAGCCACTCCGTGGCATGTGGGATCTTCCCATGCCAGGGATCGATCTGGTGCCCCCCTGCACTGCAAGGCAGACTCTTTACCCACTGGACCACCAGGGAAGCCCTAGACAGAATTTTTATGAAGCAAATTGCTGAATCTTTTTAAACTAAGGATGGCAGTTGCCACAAAGAGGCAGTATCCTGCCATAGGCTTGTACACCATGTTCCTATCACACTCCTTCTCTAGAAGTTGGGTGAAACTAGCCTCTAGATTTTCCTGGAAGCCTACACTTGACTGGTTGCTGACCTTTCTCTGATCATTTTTTTTGGGTGGTGGGGGGAGGCTGGGCGGACTGGGGAGGGAGGGGGGCGGGCGGGCCACTTCTATTGGTCTTTCATTTCTCTATTTTCATCCATCTTTGTTCTTTGGCCCGTGTGGGCCTCCCATCTGCAGCGGCCTCTGTTGTCGCAGAGCACCGGCTCTGGGCGCATGCGCTCCAGAGCTCCGGCTCAGTAATTGGGCACATCGGTCCAGCCGCTCCGCGGCACGTGAGATCTTCCCAGGCTAGGGATCGAACCGGCACCCCTTGCACTGCAAGGCGGTGTCCTTACCCACTGGACCACCAGGGAAGCCCTCTCTGATCTTTTTATCTCCCTTTCTAGATTTTTAATTTCCTTGTTCCTCCAAAATTATTTAAAGAATATTCCTTATTTATTATATGCACAGTACTCATGTTTATCTAATTGAACTGTAACACAAGTAAACATTGTATTCTATTAAATTCTTTCATATACAGCTTCTTATTCTGTCATAAATACCTTTTCACCATTTTCTGTTGTTTGAGTTGCACTACAAGAATAATTTTCTTTCTAATTAGCTAGGTTTAGAAAAAAAGTAATATCAAGCATATATCTGTTTCCCAAATCAAATTATTCATCTAAATCACTTGGACAGCTTTCTGAAAATTATAGATATTTGGATCCACTTCCAATCTTATACCATCAGAATCATTTGATGTAGATACTAGTAAATTATGTATTCAAAAGGCTCATCAGTGAGGTAAAAATATCAGCTATGTTCACAAACTACAATGATATAGGATTATAATTAAATTCATGCTGTTTTAATAATAATAAAATGTGGATTTGAATTCTGGTTCATCTGCTAGATAAACTTGTGAAAGTTTCTTAATTTCTGTAATCATGGTCTTCATCATATTCAAATAGAATTAATAATACCACCTAACAAATTAGTAAGAATATATTACAAAGTTACTATTTAATTATTAACAGATGAATTATGATTTGATAAGCTAGTTATCATAAAAATGATTTATTATGATAAATTGATTAATATAATCAGTCCAAAATACCATATAATCAATACATAGCTTAAATCCTTCTAAATTGCCCCACTGTTACCAGCAATAGAAATAAGTCAATTTCCATTGTTTCCTTTAAAAGAAGCATTAGTTATCCTAGTAATCCTTTGTTACCTTTGCTGGAAGTCTTGAGACCATCCTAGAAATTTTCTTTTTTCATCATCATAAACACTGTTTTTTCTGAATGCCAGGATGTATCGGTGAGCAAATAAACTCATGCTTACATGAAACAAGTTTTAGTGAGGAAAAAGAGAAGAAAACAAAATAATTAAAAAACAATATTATAGGTAGAAAGTGATCATTGTTTTGTTTCTAAATTCCTATTAGAATATTGACAGACTTATTCTGAAACTTGTATGGTGATACAACGAGCAAAGTATAACCGAGACAACCTTGAAGGTAAATAATAAAAAGTGGGTTGTTTTACTATCTTAAATGTAAATGTTTAGTATAAAGCCATGTTAATTATAATAATGATTTCAGGGCAGTAAGGTAGAAAAAGAGGTCAATTGTGAAGAGTAATGTTTTAGAAACAGATTGACATATGGGTGGGCAATTGATTTTTGACAGTAATAATATAAGATTGTGAGGAAACCTAATAAAGTTCAATATATGCTACATATGGAAAGCGATGATATTGACATTTATTCCACATAGCACACAAATCTATTCCAGGCTCTATATTCATGTTTATTTTGACATATAATGGAAAAAAGATACTCCCTACAATAAATGGTGTTGGAAAGACTGGGCAGCCACATGAAAGGAAAAAAAAAAAAGAAACTAGGTCAGTGTCTCACACAATACAAGAATATCAACTCAAAATGAGTTAAAAATTTGAATGTTAAGACGTAAAACCATAAAACTTCTCCAGGAAAGCATAGGCAGTATTCTCCTTGTGCCCTGATCAGCAGTTGGGAGTTGGCTTTCGGACAAGAGTCCACATTCTACCCAGGTTACCAGCCTCCTGAATAAAACACCTTTGCCTTTCCTGCAAACACTTGTTCTTCTCAGTGAACTAATGGGAAGTTACTATTTAATTATTAACAGATGAATTATGATTTGATAAGCTAGTTATCATAAAAATGATTTATTATGATAAATTGATTAATATAATCAGTCCAAAATACCATATAATCAATACATAGCTTAAATCCTTCTAAATTGCCCCACTGTTACCAGCAATAGAAATAAGTCAATTTCCATTGTTTCCTTTAAAAGAAGCATTAGTTATCCTAGTAATCCTTTGTTACCTTTGCTGGAAGTCTTGAGACCATCCTAGAAATTTTCTTTTTTCATCATCATAAACACTGTTTTTTCTGAATGCCAGGATGTATCGGTGAGCAAATAAACTCATGCTTACATGAAACAAGTTTTAGTGAGGAAAAAGAGAAGAAAACAAAATAATTAAAAAACAATATTATAGGTAGAAAGTGATCATTGTTTTGTTTCTAAATTCCTATTAGAATATTGACAGACTTATTCTGAAACTTGTATGGTGATACAACGAGCAAAGTATAACCGAGACAACCTTGAAGGTAAATAATAAAAAGTGGGTTGTTTTACTATCTTAAATGTAAATGTTTAGTATAAAGCCATGTTAATTATAATAATGATTTCAGGGCAGTAAGGTAGAAAAAGAGGTCAATTGTGAAGAGTAATGTTTTAGAAACAGATTGACATATGGGTGGGCAATTGATTTTTGACAGTAATAATATAAGATTGTGAGGAAACCTAATAAAGTTCAATATATGCTACATATGGAAAGCGATGATATTGACATTTATTCCACATAGCACACAAATCTATTCCAGGCTCTATATTCATGTTTATTTTGACATATAATGGAAAAAAGATACTCCCTACAATAAATGGTGTTGGAAAGACTGGGCAGCCACATGAAAGGAAAAAAAAAAAAGAAACTAGGTCAGTGTCTCACACAATACAAGAATATCAACTCAAAATGAGTTAAAAATTTGAATGTTAAGACGTAAAACCATAAAACTTCTCCAGGAAAGCATAGGCAGTATTCTCCTTGTGCCCTGATCAGCAGTTGGGAGTTGGCTTTCGGACAAGAGTCCACATTCTACCCAGGTTACCAGCCTCCTGAATAAAACACCTTTGCCTTTCCTGCAAACACTTGTCTCTCCAGTATTGACTTTAAAGTGGCAAGCAGCTGAACCTGAACTGGGTAACAGTATTGGTGGGAATGTGGATAAAAGAAAACTTTTGGACACTTTAAATGGGAATGCAAATTAGTACAGCCATTATGGAAAATATTATGAAAGCCTCTCAAGAACTTAGAAATAAAAGTACTATATTGTTCAGCAATTTTACTACTGAGTGTATACCCAAAGGAAATGAAATCATGCCTCATAGAGATATCTACAGTCTACATGAAGGACATGTTCATTGCAGCATTATTCAAAATGTCCAAAATATGAAACCAGCCTGTGGCCATTGATGGATGAATGGTTAAAGAGATTATGATATATATATATATACATATGTATATATATACATATGTGTATATATATATATATATATACAGACAGACAGTAAAATGCTTTTCAGCCATAAGAAGGGAGATTCTGCCATTTGCAGCAGTCTGAAACTGGAGGACATTGTGCTGAGTAAGATAAGTCAGAAAGATAAATCAATGCATGATCTCACTTACATGCAGAATGCAAAAAAAGTCAAATACATAGAATCAAACAGTAGAATGGAGGTTACCAGGAGCAGAGAGAAGTGTACAAAGAATTTGTACAAAGTGTACAAATTTACCACTATGTGAGATGAATAATTCTAAAAATCTAACATAAGACGCATGATGACTACAATTTTAAATGCCTGTCTCTTTCTACTCCATCTACTTTAATGGCCATATACTTTTAATTCTTATAGAAAGACATTATCTGAAAGAACAGAAACAAAGAAAAATAAGAAGAACCCTAAATTAAGATATGAGGGAAATAACACAGATAGCTTGTAATAATTGAGAAGCATATTATCTAGTTAATTGCAATGTCCATGTCTTTTATTTTTTCACAGTAGTTTTAAGTTTGCTTGCCTCAATAAGTAGTAGAAATATGCATGATGTGGATAGTGGAAAATTAGATGAAATCATTGCAGCCCATATTTTTAAAGAATGCATAGGGATGAAATAACGATGGTAGGAAGAATTATATAGAACGTGATCTGAAATATTTTCTAATTCATGTTAATAATTTTATCTATGTCCTCTCTTAGAGGAAAACAGAGAAATCGCTAAATGCCCTTCCACAGAGAACAGTAGCAATTGTATTCATTGTTCTACATTTAAACAACATCTATGACTTTCTACTCAGAATTCATAAACTGAGCATTTCCTGGATGATTATATAAAGTTGTTGGCAGATTATGCAAAAGAAGAAACAGGGATCCAAAATGTTTAATCGCAAGAACTTAGAAATAAAAGTACTATATTGTTCAGCAATTTTACTACTGAGTGTATACCCAAAGGAAATGAAATCATGCCTCATAGAGATATCTACAGTCTACATGAAGGACATGTTCATTGCAGCATTATTCAAAATGTCCAAAATATGAAACCAGCCTGTGGCCATTGATGGATGAATGGTTAAAGAGATTATGATATATATATATATACATATGTATATATATACATATGTGTATATATATATATATATATACAGACAGACAGTAAAATGCTTTTCAGCCATAAGAAGGGAGATTCTGCCATTTGCAGCAGTCTGAAACTGGAGGACATTGTGCTGAGTAAGATAAGTCAGAAAGATAAATCAATGCATGATCTCACTTACATGCAGAATGCAAAAAAAGTCAAATACATAGAATCAAACAGTAGAATGGAGGTTACCAGGAGCAGAGAGAAGTGTACAAAGAATTTGTACAAAGTGTACAAATTTACCACTATGTGAGATGAATAATTCTAAAAATCTAACATAAGACGCATGATGACTACAATTTTAAATGCCTGTCTCTTTCTACTCCATCTACTTTAATGGCCATATACTTTTAATTCTTATAGAAAGACATTATCTGAAAGAACAGAAACAAAGAAAAATAAGAAGAACCCTAAATTAAGATATGAGGGAAATAACACAGATAGCTTGTAATAATTGAGAAGCATATTATCTAGTTAATTGCAATGTCCATGTCTTTTATTTTTTCACAGTAGTTTTAAGTTTGCTTGCCTCAATAAGTAGTAGAAATATGCATGATGTGGATAGTGGAAAATTAGATGAAATCATTGCAGCCCATATTTTTAAAGAATGCATAGGGATGAAATAACGATGGTAGGAAGAATTATATAGAACGTGATCTGAAATATTTTCTAATTCATGTTAATAATTTTATCTATGTCCTCTCTTAGAGGAAAACAGAGAAATCGCTAAATGCCCTTCCACAGAGAACAGTAGCAATTGTATTCATTGTTCTACATTTAAACAACATCTATGACTTTCTACTCAGAATTCATAAACTGAGCATTTCCTGGATGATTATATAAAGTTGTTGGCAGATTATGCAAAAGAAGAAACAGGGATCCTTGTTTATGAAGGATGAGTTGCTTTTTGCAAAGTCCTGCATCTTTATCTTAGTCTTCTAACTGCTCTTTCTTGCAAGATAAATTCATCATCTCCATTTTGTGCATAGACAGGCTATATTTTCTGAATTAAGTTCAAACTGAATATGTATGGTAAAGCCTCCAGTTGAACCCAAGCTTACATGACTCAGTCCGTCTCAGAAGCCCTTTCTGCTCTGCCACACAGCCGTTTATATAGTACGTAGAAATTAATGGTGTCACTTGTAGGAGAAAGAGAGCAGGAAGAATTTTCAGATAATATAACCCCTTGTGGAACAATGGGATGGCCTTGAAGGAAAGGACAATTTTAAGCTTGATTTGGAGGAAAATGATTATTGAAAGTGGGACATTAATATATTCTCTAAGCATTCATCCTTCCAGATTATGTACTCATACATATAATATAATTTTATAGCATAATTAATAGATGTTTCAAGGTAAGGTAATTTAACCTTACAGAAAATGTATTGATTAATGCTTCATTGGTCTTTAGGAAATTCAGTTTTTTTTTTAAAGATTTCTGTGAAAGTTAAACAAAAAAGTGTTTCAAAGGCAAATTTATAAAAAGAGAAAGCAACTTTAACTGTGTCAATTTGTATTTAAACAGCAGTGCTTCTTGTTAAACACTCTGATAATTATGTCCCTTATGTTAAAGACAGAAAGAGGCACAAGATGCACCTTTTCTCTCAATAAAAATGTATAGATTAAGGTAATTCATGATTTGAAATATTGATGTATTCAATGAAATAAGAGTGAAATTAGTAAAGAGGGACTTTTTAAAAAGGTCTGTTGTAATAAGGGGAAGGAGACCATAGCAACAGGTGTCTAGATGACAGTGATAAAGGGCAAGCATCAAATAGTTGCCTCTTATAGGGAAGGCAAATACAGCTAGAAAGATGGGCATAGGGTGTGGGTGGCAAGACGGTAGGAGAGCTCATTAGTGACTGTTTTTCCTTGAGTTCATCAGATTCTCAGGAGAAGCCATGAAGGAGTGATTGTATGCTGAGGGACCATCAAAATTCAAGACCTGGAGAATGGAAAAAGGCTTAACTAATGTTTAGTCTAATTAGTTAACAAGCACTTTTTTCTTTTTGCATAGAGGGGGCCTGCAATTCAGTCAGTCGTTTATAAGCCAAATAATTGGACAAGTCTGTGTCCAACTTTGTCATATGTAAATTAGCAGGATATTCATGAATGTTATGGAGAGTCACGGAGAAAGAGTGGTTCTTTGTAGTAAGTCATTTCCTGAACCAAAAGGGATTTCTTAATCTTGGCTGATCCCAAGAGCACAGAACTCAGGGTAACAGTTTTACATTCTCATTTTTCCTGTGTTGTTTTTCACAAAACGAAGTCAGAGCCTTTAGCTAAGTTATAACACTGTCTTTGTTGTGACTTTTTGTGACTGCATGGACTGTAGCCCAACAAACTCTTCTGTCCATGGGATTTCCCAGGCAATACTGGAATGGGTTGCCATTTCCTTCTCAGGGGATTCTCCATCACCCAAGTATCACATCCCTGCATCGACATGCAGATTCTTTAACACTAAGCCACTAGGGGAACCCCTGACATATACTTACAAGCAATTAAGATGTGAAGATAATATAAGCTGTGTTAAATCAATTAAACAAGGAGGCTAGTAGACTGAGCTCTCTCTAATATACACTAGCAGCCTATGTAAGTAAGCAAAGCAAAAACTAAGCCAGTAAATATCTCAAGGTTATGAAATTAAAATCAAAGGACAACCGGCAGCCAACTAGGCATTAAGCTGTAACCAGTACATAATTCTTTACCTTGCTTTCATTCTTCCTGTTCTGGGTAATAGTCTTTCCCCTAGCTCCATTGGGTGGAGTGCCTATAACCAGCTGGTGTTTGGCTTGGCCCAATTCAAATTTATTTTTACACATGTAAGCTTAAAATTTTTTATGTTTCAGTTTATCTTTTCATAACTTAAATTTGGAGCTTCCTTTTAGGTCCAGCACACTTAATTCTCCAACTATATGACAAAATCTGAGGTTTAGACCATTTCAAGCTTAGTGATCTCAGAAAAACTTATTCTGTGTCCTCCAGGCGGTATATTTGGGTTATACCATTCAAAGCCTTACTTCCTGAGTGTCATAGTGAGTGCTTTTGGCCAAATATTTTAGGTACTTGAACACATGGCGATTTAATTATTTTTAGAAATGTTTATAAGTCTTTGTCTATTGATTTGAGATGTTTTTACCTCAGTTTGAATTACACCCCATTTACAACTCCATAAAAATATCTGTATCACTGTTATTTTAGAGCAGTCAATCATTTAAGTAAAATAGATTGTCTAAAAAGTTTGTGGTGCTGGTTTAGTTGCTAAGTCCTGTCTAATCTTCTGACCCAGAGGACTATATAGCCCGCCAGGCTCCTCTGACAATTGTATTTCCCAGGCAAGAATACTGGAGATGATTGCCGTTTCCCTCTAGGGATCTTCCCAACTCAGCAGTCGATCCTGGGTCTCCTTCACTGGCAGGTTCTTAACTAACTGAGCCACCAGAAAAGTTTGTTGGCTTTATTTTTAACTTATTTTCTGAACCCAGTGTGCATTTAAGTTGAAGAAATATTATTTGTCACGTCAGCTGCAAATTGTCCTTTACCAATTACATTGCCAGTGACTGAACAACAAGGGCAATTGCCATCTGCCTCTGCAGAGACTGAACCCTGTACTGTTGGGAGCTTGCTGACCTTCAGCATCCCTGAGGAAGTTCAGGGTGGAGCGAGGCACTCTGTGCTCCAGAGAATCTGGTGGGACAGGTCTTTGAGATAGGTGTATGTTTTTAGGAACAGAGTTTATGATCTTAATCTTTGCATCTCCTCATATCTAGAAGAGCACTAAATCCCTTCATGGTGACATCACATCCTGTTGACTAACCAAAAACCCTTTGTAAAATGACTGTTTATTGTTACTGAACTCCCCCTTCATCCACCTTTCCCCCACTACCTCTTTGGAGCAGTCTCTTGAGCTATCTTAGGTGCTTCCTACTGGGCTGCAATCCTAATTGTGCTGCAAATAAAATTTAACCCACGACTCTCAAGTTGTTCATTTTCTTTGAGTAGACAGGAAGCATGTGCATTCTGAATTTTCTAGACCCAGAGGGAAATTTAGAGAAGAGTTGAGAGAATTAAAACAAAAACGAGGAGAAGAAAGGAAAACAATACTTTTTTCCACATCAGCAGTAATAATAAAAACAATAATAATTAGAGTTATCAGTTCTAATGTGCTTTATTTTTGCCTGACCCTGTTCCATGGTATTAAGATACATGAATTTTATATATCACTTCACTATCCAAACTTTCTTTGCTTTTCTGGTCTGTGTGACAGGATACTAGGCTACGAGGAGCTGCTAAGCATGTTCTTTTTCAGTCCACAAACCAAAAAGAGTCTCCCAGTTCCAACTTAAAAAATCCCAGGAAAACTAGCCTCTGATGTGACTTTATATATCTTCCCCTAGACAAGCCAAACAGTGATTAAGATTTGGGATAATACTGCAAAGGTGATTTCTCCCTGCAAATCTGATGTACATTCCTAAATCAACCTACTCTTAAAAGAGTTTTTTTTTTTTTTTTGACACTGATTATTTTTAATTCTGTCAGTGAGCAGCATGTCCCAGTTCAGACCCCTGTAACTCAGTTCTTGGTAGCTCCATCAGGTGGGATTTTGGGGTGCCTCTGTGATCAGGGTCCATGCAGCATGCGTGCACTGGGGGGTCAGGAAGGCTAGTTCTGTCCAGTGTCTGGAAGCGGCTGTGGCAGGCACTCTACCAGCTAGCTCTGGCAGCCTCTATATCACTCACCTGATTCTGGGCCAGTCAGATCCCAAAGATCTGTAGCAAGGTAATGCCTATGAAAATACCAGCCAGAATGGTTAAGTTGTCCTGCAACCACTTCTCAAACAGGCACACCACCTTTCGTGTAGATTACAATCTGCTGATCGACTTCTAGTTTTTGCCTGGCATCATCGCCACACTGAGTGCTGATGATATCTTTGGTGGGGTCTTTAGTGCAGCAGGAAAAGGACACACTACATAGCTCTTGACTTGCGTTGGAATCTGTGCCATTGAAGTAAATATTTAGGTTCCAATCATCAGCTCCAAAAAACCCCACTGCTAATATTCCTGGGTGAAATCTATGAGGTTCTGCAAATCAGTGTCATCTCTGTATGCTCTGATGTTGTTTATAAATAAATACAGCTGGTCTTTGATCCAGTCTTTGAACACAAATGCCAGAACCTCAGCAGTGAGATCCAGGAAGAAAATAATTCCCAGGAACACAGAAAAAACCTTGAGAAGGAACATGTCTTCTCGCAGAGCTCCAATTTACCCAGGAAATCCCAGAATGAACATCACTCTTCCCTCTACAAGGAACAGCCAAACCCAAAGCCACCAAGATCAGTGATGGAGGAGATGTTGGACAGAACTCCTTTTTCATTTCACATCCAGAGGCACAAAGCTATTTTCAGTTATAACATTCAAAATAGAAGAATGAACAAACAGAAAAACTCCAGTCACTATATATAAATTCCAGCAGAGGGCTTCCCTGGTGGTCTAGTGAGTAAGGATACCACCTGGCAGTGCAAGGGGTGCCGGTTCGATCCCTGGCCTGGGAAGATCCCACGTGCCATGGAGCGGCTGGACCGATGTGTCCAACTACCAAGCCAGTGCTCTGGAGTGTATGGGGGGCCCCCAGAGGGTACTGCAATGGTAGCTCCATCAGGTGGGATTTTGGGGTGCCTCTGTGATCAGGGTCCATGCAGCATGCGTGCACTGGGGGGTCAGGAAGGCTAGTTCTGTCCAGTGTCTGGAAGCGGCTGTGGCAGGCACTCTACCAGCTAGCTCTGGCAGCCTCTATATCACTCACCTGATTCTGGGCCAGTCAGATCCCAAAGATCTGTAGCAAGGTAATGCCTATGAAAATACCAGCCAGAATGGTTAAGTTGTCCTGCAACCACTTCTCAAACAGGCACACCACCTTTCGTGTAGATTACAATCTGCTGATCGACTTCTAGTTTTTGCCTGGCATCATCGCCACACTGAGTGCTGATGATATCTTTGGTGGGGTCTTTAGTGCAGCAGGAAAAGGACACACTACATAGCTCTTGACTTGCGTTGGAATCTGTGCCATTGAAGTAAATATTTAGGTTCCAATCATCAGCTCCAAAAACCCTACTGCTAATATTCCTGGGTGAAATCTATGAGGTTCTGCAAATCAGTGTCATCTCTGTATGCTCTGATGTTGTTTATAAATAAATACAGCTGGTCTTTGATCCAGTCTTTGAACACAAATGCCAGAACCTCAGCAGTGAGATCCAGGAAGAAAATAATTCCCAGGAACACAGAAAAAACCTTGAGAAGGAACATGTCTTCTCGCAGAGCTCCAATTTACCCAGGAAATCCCAGAATGAACATCACTCTTCCCTCTACAAGGAACAGCCAAACCCAAAGCCACCAAGATCAGTGATGGAGGAGATGTTGGACAGAACTCCTTTTTCATTTCACATCCAGAGGCACAAAGCTATTTTCAGTTATAACATTCAAAATAGAAGAATGAACAAACAGAAAAACTCCAGTCACTATATATAAATTCCAGCAGAGGGCTTCCCTGGTGGTCCAGTGGGTAGGGGCACCTCCTTGCAGTGCAGGGGGTGCCGGTTCGATCCCTGGCCTGGGAAGATCCCACGTGCCATGGAGCGGCTGGACCGATGTGTCCAACTACCAAGCCAGAGCTCTGGAGCGTATGCGCCCAGAGCCGGTGCTCTGCGACAACAGAGGCTACTGCAATGGGAGGCCCACATGGGCCAAAGAACAAAGATAGATGAAAATAGATAAGTGAAAGACCAATAGAAGTGCAGCCCCTCCAAAAAAAACCAAAAAGTTCCAGCAGAGCTTGTGTGTGTGTGTGTGTGTGTGTGTGTATGTGTGTGTATGTGTGTGTGTTAGGGTTGGTGTGAGAGAGAAAAAATAATGGCACATTGTAATGCATAGATCTTACTGTCTCTACTAGCACTCATTGTTTTCAGTGTAATACACTAATTAAATGTTTCTTCTGGTTATTTTTTCTCTATGTCTTTTGTTTCATTAAAATTGATAAACGTAGGGCTTTCTTGGATGCCCAGTGGATAAAGAGTCCACCTTACAGTGCAAGGGGCACCGGTTCAATCCCTGGCCCAGGAAGATCCCACATACCAGTGGAGCGGCTGGACCGGTGTGTCCAATTATGACCCAGCACTCTGGAGTGTCTATGCCCAGAGCCACTGCAATGCAACAGGAGAGGCCACTGCAATGGGAGGCCTACACAGGCCAAAGAATAAAGACGGATAAAAATAAATAAAAAACCGATAAAAGAGGCCACAATTTAAAAAAAAACAAAAACACCTGAACATTTCAAAAAAAAAAAATTGATAAATGGAACAAATGGATATAAAGTTTAAGACTGACATTGTTTATCATTTCCACAGAAAAAGTGACAGACATTATTGAAGCTCTTAAAATGTTTGAATATATGGGTTTTAAATGGGTTACCATAACACATATTCACACTACAAAAGTGTGAATTTATCCTGTGACTACAGAATTTTACAAAATTTATCCTGTAGCTACAGAAAATTCTGACACCCAAAGTTAACTCTTCTGAATCATTTTGGAAGATTTCTTCCAAAAGAACTACTTTTATTTTTCTTTCTTTAAAAAGGGTATGCATTACAATTTTAACTATGAATTTCAAGTTCCAAATTTGATATAAAATAAAATCAAATGAGCATCCTGAAATAATGTTTTTGCCATTCAGAATGCTACAGTGAATTGTTAAGTCAATATCATGCCATTTCATAACTAGGATTGTGGAAAGGAAACAAGTATATTAATATTTTGAACTTAAAAAACAACTCAAAGTAGCATTTTATAATTTAATTGAGAAACACCTCATTTTGAAATTTAAAAATTATTCATGGTTTTAAGTTTGCCTTTTTTCCAGAACCTAGGTTTTTTTGATTTCTATTCCAGTATTCTTGCCAACATACATTCTATTTCTTGTATCAAATCAAACTTTAAGGGAACTTCCAACATAAAAATTTGCTGAATGTCAATTGGTAATAACTACCAAATCACTACATAGTATTCCTCAGAATTAAATAGTGTTATTGTTTTTACTCTTTGAAACAGAAATAAATAACCCTGAAAATTCTCTAGAGAAATAAAGAAAATAAAAAATTAAGAAGAAAAAAAGAGAAAAACTATAAGTAAGAAATGTATCACTTTCTATTTAGCATTAGAAGATGTTAGCGTAGGTCCAAGTATTGGGATACATAAAAGAAATGTTAAAATACCTACAGACAAAAGACAGCAAATAATCTTGGAGATTTGATCACTGAAGTAATAGAGAATCTAAAACAATGTAAATTAATTTCCTGAAATGTTTTAAACACAGATCATTTTAATATTTTTAAAAATAAGGTTGGTTTTTAAAAATTCATATCTCTATAAAAAGTTGGCCAAATAGCTAAATTAATATCTTCCCTCCAAAACCAAATGATAAGCATGAGGGCAAAGATGTAGACAAATGGCTGAGGTGAAATGTACCTCAGGAAAATGAGGAAAGTGAGAAGTGATCCACCAGTAACAGGAGGACTCAGAACAGGACACAAACTTGAATGAGTAGATTGGCCTGATTTATTCCCTAAATGTTTCTTGGTGGTGGTGGTGGTTTAGAGTCTAAGTTGTGTGTGAGTCTTGAGACCCCACCAGGACTATAGCCCAACCTGAGTTTTCCGATGGCCTCAAATCTTCTGAATCATTTTGGAAGATTTCTTCCAAAAGAACTACTTTTATTTTTCTTTCTTTAAAAAGGGTATGCATTACAATTTTAACTATGAATTTCAAGTTCCAAATTTGATATAAAATAAAATCAAATGAGCATCCTGAAATAATGTTTTTGCCATTCAGAATGCTACAGTGAATTGTTAAGTCAATATCATGCCATTTCATAACTAGGATTGTGGAAAGGAAACAAGTATATTAATATTTTGAACTTAAAAAACAACTCAAAGTAGCATTTTATAATTTAATTGAGAAACACCTCATTTTGAAATTTAAAAATTATTCATGGTTTTAAGTTTGCCTTTTTTCCAGAACCTAGGTTTTTCTGATTTCTATTCCAGTATTCTTGCCAACATACATTCTATTTCTTGTATCAAATCAAACTTTAAGGGAACTTCCAACATAAAAATTTGCTGAATGTCAATTGGTAATAACTACCAAATCACTACATAGTATTCCTCAGAATTAAATAGTGTTATTGTTTTTACTCTTTGAAACAGAAATAAATAACCCTGAAAATTCTCTAGAGAAATAAAGAAAATAAAAAATTAAGAAGAAAAAAAGAGAAAAACTATAAGTAAGAAATGTATCACTTTCTATTTAGCATTAGAAGATGTTAGCGTAGGTCCAAGTATTGGGATACATAAAAGAAATGTTAAAATACCTACAGACAAAAGACAGCAAATAATCTTGGAGATTTGATCACTGAAGTAATAGAGAATCTAAAACAATGTAAATTAATTTCCTGAAATGTTTTAAACACAGATCATTTTAATATTTTTAAAAATAAGGTTGGTTTTTAAAAATTCATATCTCTATAAAAAGTTGGCCAAATAGCTAAATTAATATCTTCCCTCCAAAACCAAATGATAAGCATGAGGGCAAAGATGTAGACAAATGGCTGAGGTGAAATGTACCTCAGGAAAATGAGGAAAGTGAGAAGTGATCCACCAGTAACAGGAGGACTCAGAACAGGACACAAACTTGAATGAGTAGATTGGCCTGATTTATTCCCTAAATGTTTCTTGGTGGTGGTGGTGGTGGTTTAGAGTCTAAGTTGTGTGTGAGTCTTGAGACCCCACCAGGACTATAGCCCACCAGACTTCTCTGTCCAGGAAATTTTCCAGGCAACCCTTCTGGAGTGAATTGCCATTTCTTCCTCCAAAATGTTTCTTACCCTCCATTTTTGACTTTCAAGAATTCATTTAATAAAATTCTCCCCTGTGAAATGTATATCCTTAATTTTTAATCTTCAAACTAAAGGTAAAGTATATCTTTGCATCATGGTGTTCATAAGTATAAGGTGTAAATTTAATGTGTATGTTGGCTTTTCATTTGCTGGCTTAATGGTATGTACAATTGGAACTATTATATTAAATTGCTACAACTGAAGTCTGAAGTGTGAAAAAAATTATCTTTAGAGAGAAATGATAATATTTGGGAATTCAGTTTGTCATTTGCAAAACTTTTTAAATTAAAGCCAAATATGTTTTACGACAATAAGATAGGATCTCACACAAGATTTAAAACCTAAATGGCTGATAAAAATTAATAACAAATTACATTTTGACAATACTATTCCAAAGGCAGTTTACATTTCTCACTCAAATATTACTATTTTTTTTTTAAGAAATGAAGGAAATGGAATTGCAAGGAGGTCATGTATCCAATCAAAAGAGCATAGAAAAAAAAACCTAGAATTTAAATCAAGGCTGGTTTGATCTTAAAAATTAGATTTGCATCTATGAAAGTTAGATACTGTGTTCATTCCTAACCAGTTTTCCACTATCCCGGGACATCAAGAGAAAAAATTTACAGACAACAATATTTTGTCAAAGCTATGTTTAACCTATCCTTATAATCATCAAAGTACTATCTTTCCATTGTATGGGTAATTATTAAAAAAAAAAATTTTTTGATGCCCAAAGTTGAACTATAATCTAAATTTCAACACAGATCATTTTAATATTTTTAAAATAAGGTTGGTTTTAAATTCATATCTCTATAAAAAGTTGGCCAAATAGCTAAATTAATATCTTCCCTCCAAAACCAAATGATAAGCATGAGGGCAAAGATGTAGACAAATGGCTGAGGTGAAATGTACCTCAGGAAAATGAGGAAAGTGAGAAGTGATCCACCAGTAACAGGAGGACTCAGAACAGGACACAAACTTGAATGAGTAGATTGGCCTGATTTATTCCCTAAATGTTTCTTGGTGGTGGTGGTGGTGGTTTAGAGTCTAAGTTGTGTGTGAGTCTTGAGACCCCACCAGGACTATAGCCCACCAGACTTCTCTGTCCAGGAAATTTTCCAGGCAACCCTTCTGGAGTGAATTGCCATTTCTTCCTCCAAAATGTTTCTTACCCTCCATTTTTGACTTTCAAGAATTCATTTAATAAAATTCTCCCCTGTGAAATGTATATCCTTAATTTTTAATCTTCAAACTAAAGGTAAAGTATATCTTTGCATCATGGTGTTCATAAGTATAAGGTGTAAATTTAATGTGTATGTTGGCTTTTCATTTGCTGGCTTAATGGTATGTACAATTGGAACTATTATATTAAATTGCTACAACTGAAGTCTGAAGTGTGAAAAAAATTATCTTTAGAGAGAAATGATAATATTTGGGAATTCAGTTTGTCATTTGCAAAACTTTTTAAATTAAAGCCAAATATGTTTTACGACAATAAGATAGGATCTCACACAAGATTTAAAACCTAAATGGCTGATAAAAATTAATAACAAATTACATTTTGACAATACTATTCCAAAGGCAGTTTACATTTCTCACTCAAATATTACTATTTTTTTTTTAAGAAATGAAGGAAATGGAATTGCAAGGAGGTCATGTATCCAATCAAAAGAGCATAGAAAAAAAAAAAACCTAGAATTTAAATCAAGGCTGGTTTGATCTTAAAAATTAGATTTGCATCTATGAAAGTTAGATACTGTGTTCATTCCTAACCAGTTTTCCACTATCCCGGGACATCAAGAGAAAAAATTTACAGACAACAATATTTTGTCAAAGCTATGTTTAACCTATCCTTATAATCATCAAAGTACTATCTTTCCATTGTATGGGTAATTTTAAAAATTAAATGAGCATAAGTACTTAGCATTACAATGTGCAGAACAGTAAATAACTGACTCAACAGGAACCTAGCCTTGTGACATCTATTTTAATGTTATTAACACCACATTTAGTTAAAATTGGATTTTCTTTAGGCATGGATGGTATGGCCTATCTGAATTATTTTTAATGAGTTTTTTTCTTCAAAATACCCTTTTTTTTCTGTATATTGTTTTCTGCTTCTTCAGAAAGCAGTCAATATATCGGCACATTGTCCTCAATTCATTCACTTAATCCATAGTAATTACTTTTTATGTACAGAGCACTTCAACTTCACATGATTTTTACCATGTAGTCTTAACTATAAACCCATGAAGCAGGTGATATTTGATCCAGTCATATTGCTTAAAGCTCTGGGACTCAGAAGCACTGTACAAAATATCTGTTATCCGTGAAGCAGGTGATATTTGATCCAGTCATATTGCTTAAAAAGCTCTGAGACTCAGAGACATTGTACAAATTATGTTACCCACAGTTAAAAGTTATTGAGTAGGTATGTAAGTCATTTCCCTTGTGTGTTAAAGCAGAAACTTATATCAGACTCTGTTCCTGAAAAGATTAAAGATAGGAAGACTAGACAGGAGATTGTTGAGGTAGTTCAAGTAACAAGAGATTATATTCTGAACTAGACATTTATCATAAGTAATGAATGGACCTTATTAGGACATACAAGCACAAAATTTGCAAAATAAGTACTAGGATTTAGGGATAGACAACAATGAAAGTTTTGTTAGATGTGAAATTGAGTGAGTGGTGGTATTGACAATACAGAGTATGAAACAGAAACAAAGGTCTATAGGGAAAAATTTGGATTTTCATAGTTTAAGAAATGAAGGAAATGGAATTGCAAGGAGGTCATGTATCCAATCAAAAGAGCATAGAAAAAAAACCTAGAATTTAAATCAAGGCTGGTTTGATCTTAAAAATTAGATTTGCATCTATGAAAGTTAGATACTGTGTTCATTCCTAACCAGTTTTCCACTATCCCGGGACATCAAGAGAAAAAATTTACAGACAACAATATTTTGTCAAAGCTATGTTTAACCTATCCTTATAATCATCAAAGTACTATCTTTCCATTGTATGGGTAATTTTAAAAATTAAATGAGCATAAGTACTTAGCATTACAATGTGCAGAACAGTAAATAACTGACTCAACAGGAACCTAGCCTTGTGACATCTATTTTAATGTTATTAACACCACATTTAGTTAAAATTGGATTTTCTTTAGGCATGGATGGTATGGCCTATCTGAATTATTTTTAATGAGTTTTTTTTTTCAAAATACCATTTTTTTTTCTGTATATTGTTTTCTGCTTCTTCAGAAAGCAGTCAATATATGGGAACATTGTCCTCAATTCATTCACTTAATCCATAGTAATTACTTTTTATGTACAGAGCACTTCAACTTCACATGATTTTTACCATGTAGTCTTAACTATAAACCCATGAAGCAGGTGATATTTGATCCAGTCATATTGCTTAAAGCTCTGGGACTCAGAAGCACTGTACAAAATATCTGTTATCCGTGAAGCAGGTGATATTTGATCCAGTCATATTGCTTAAAAAGCTCTGAGACTCAGAGACATTGTACAAATTATGTTACCCACAGTTAAAAGTTATTGAGTAGGTATGTAAGTCATTTCCCTTGTGTGTTAAAGCAGAAACTTATATCAGACTCTGTTCCTGAAAAGATTAAAGATAGGAAGACTAGACAGGAGATTGTTGAGGTAGTTCAAGTAACAAGAGATTATATTCTGAACTAGACATTTATCATAAGTAATGAATGGACCTTATTAGGACATACAAGCACAAAATTTGCAAAATAAGTACTAGGATTTAGGGATAGACAACAATGAAAGTTTTGTTAGATGTGAAATTGAGTGAGTGGTGGTATTGACAATACAGAGTATGAAACAGAAACAAAGGTCTATAGGGAAAAATTTGGATTTTCATAGTTTAAGTCTGGGATTCCAGACTTAGGGAGCTGCTTCCATAACCATGAAGGTGACCTAGGAGGGAGATACACATTCAAGATTATTAGCACATAGTTATTAGATGATGTCATGGATTGGTTGAGATTAGCTAAGGAAGCAAGATGAGAGAATAAGAAAATCATTTGACTTTGGATGATATTCTGTAAAACAGAAATATATTTGTGGATCCAAATGTGGTTACATGCAGCAAAGACGGGTTAGTTAGAAAAAAATTTACACTGTGTTAATAGCAAAGGAAGTAGAGGGTCTCAAAAAAAGTAAGATTGAGCAAAGGTGTCAAATGAAGCAGAAAATTAAGACCTGAAAATATCCTTAGTATTTGGCATTCATTTCTTTGGTAAATATACACTGAAGATCTGTTAATATTATGTGCTATGCAAAAATCAGCACAGAGGTTAAAACAAAACAAAAGAAAACAGACACACTCTTTTGCATCATGGAGATTACAGTCTAGAGGGAAAAAAAATCGTGAAAGAAAAAGTATTACCCAAAATCATGAGGAGTGCTTATTAGAAAAAGAAGAATGGCAAGAGAATAAAGAGTTACCTAATTTTTATTTGAAAGTTAAGACAGGGTTTTCTGGGTAAGTGACATTTAAATTGAGATCAGAAAGATGGCAGCTAAAAGTGACCCAAGGGATTATATTTCCAAGGAGACCTTAGGATAAAATTCAAATTGCAGTGGGTTGAAAAATTAATGTTACATGAAGAATTCAATTCAGTTTAAAGAACAATGAATATTGAAGAAAAGTAAAAGGACTATTTTCAACTAAACCTCTCAAAGCATATGTTGGAAGGGCATCATCGAGGTGATTGCAACTAGAGTACAAGACTGAGGAGCGAAGCAGAGTGAGGTAAGGAGAACGAGGGAAAAATTTGATCTGAGGCTTTAATTGCTAAGACTAAGACATTTATCATAAGTAATGAATGGACCTTATTAGGACATACAAGCACAAAATTTGCAAAATAAGTACTAGGATTTAGGGATAGACAACAATGAAAGTTTTGTTAGATGTGAAATTGAGTGAGTGGTGGTATTGACAATACAGAGTATGAAACAGAAACAAAGGTCTATAGGGAAAAATTTGGATTTTCATAGTTTAAGTCTGGGATTCCAGACTTAGGAGCTGCTTCCATAACCATGAAGGTGACCTAGGAGGGAGATACACATTCAAGATTATTAGCACATAGTTATTAGATGATGTCATGGATTGGTTGAGATTAGCTAAGGAAGCAAGATGAGAGAATAAGAAAATCATTTGACTTTGGATGATATTCTGTAAAACAGAAATATATTTGTGGATCCAAATGTGGTTACATGCAGCAAAGACGGGTTAGTTAGAAAAAAATTTACACTGTGTTAATAGCAAAGGAAGTAGAGGGTCTCAAAAAAAGTAAGATTGAGCAAAGGTGTCAAATGAAGCAGAAAATTAAGACCTGAAAATATCCTTAGTATTTGGCATTCATTTCTTTGGTAAATATACACTGAAGATCTGTTAATATTATGTGCTATGCAAAAATCAGCACAGAGGTTAAAACAAAACAAAAGAAAACAGACACACTCTTTTGCATCATGGAGATTACAGTCTAGAGGGAAAAAAAATCGTGAAAGAAAAAGTATTACCCAAAATCATGAGGAGTGCTTATTAGAAAAAGAAGAATGGCAAGAGAATAAAGAGTTACCTAATTTTTATTTGAAAGTTAAGACAGGGTTTTCTGGGTAAGTGACATTTAAATTGAGATCAGAAAGATGGCAGCTAAAAGTGACCCAAGGGATTATATTTCCAAGGAGACCTTAGGATAAAATTCAAATTGCAGTGGGTTGAAAAATTAATGTTACATGAAGAATTCAATTCAGTTTAAAGAACAATGAATATTGAAGAAAAGTAAAAGGACTATTTTCAACTAAACCTCTCAAAGCATATGTTGGAAGGGCATCATCGAGGTGATTGCAACTAGAGTACAAGACTGAGGAGCGAAGCAGAGTGAGGTAAGGAGACAATTTTGCTGCGAGGGAATAAATTTGATACTAAGTAGGGATGATAAGAGGTGAGGCTTTAATTGCTAAGTTGTGTCCCACTATTTGTGACCTCATGGACCTCACTGCCTACTAAGATCCTCTCTCCATGCAATTTTCCAGGTAAGAATGCTGGAATGGCTTGCCATTTCCTTCTCTGAGGTATCTTCCTCACTCAGGGATGGAACCTGGGTCTCCTGCATTGCAAGCAGATTCTTCACCATGGAGCCACCAGGGAAGTCCAATACAAGATCTAGGGATTTTTATTTTCCTTATGCTTAATTTTTAAAGGACAAGGCATCCAGTTTATAGGTTCAAAAAAGGAGGTAGTGAAAGAAATACATTTTAACAATACATAGATAATTCATGGAATAAAAGTGAAAAAAAAAAAAAAGAAGAAGCTTTAGAGGAGTCCAAGAGACAGGTTTAAAAGGAGAAATATCAGCAGCAGATAGACTTTGTTAAAACAGTAAAGAGAAAGAAACTCATACTTCCCCTCATATCTTGTAAGGTTATTTCCATTATGAATATCTAGCAAATTTTTATTGATTTCTTTATTAAAGCATAACATTTTTTGGTGTGGTTTATTTGGGTAAAATACTGGTTTATTTTACCTATTTGTGTGAGTATTTGAAATGTTCCTCATATTACAGCCTCAGTATTTTTGAGGAAACTAGTTCAATACACGATATCTATCAGCACTGAGTAGGAGCTCCCTGGTGGCTGAGATGGTAAAGAATCTGCTTACAAAGCAGTAGATATGGGAATGGCTACCCTCTCCAGTGTTCTTACCTTAAGAATTTCATGAACAGAGGAGCCTGGTGGGCCACAATCCAGTCCGTGCGGTTACAAAGAGTTGGCTATGACTGAGCAACTAACACTCTCAGCATCAGTGCTTTCATCTTCCAGCCTCATTTGTTGAGGAAACTAATTCAATACATAATATCTATCAGCATCAAGTAACTTGTTTATAGGCTTAAAATAGAATTGATTAGGACTATGGATAGAAAGTGGCTCATTTGTTGAAAGAAAGTGTCCAGAGAAAGGAAAAAAGATGAACAAATTCCAACGAAAGTATATTTACTTCCAAGTAGAAAAACACAGAATTTCTTTGACGCAGCCAGATTGAATGACACCACTTCCCTCCTGAGAAGCAGTGTCTCTTCTTTCGTCTCCCATGATGTCAATAACGATGGACCCCTCCTGGTCCTCTGTCAATCTGCTGATAGATTTTTGACCCTTCAGCCACTCTGATAATCTCCAGTTCTCGTGCTCATTGAGAACAGATATCTGGCTTTCCAGAGTCTTTGTGGACTCTCCTCGGACCTATTTCCTGTGCAGTGTCAGTGCTCTGACATTATTTGTAAAGTGTGTTGCTTCTTTTATCTTAGACCCTGACTGTCATGACCTTTGTACATACTCTGTCAGATCACAAAGGTCAGAACGAATCATCTGCCAACTCAGAGCATCTGATTTTAAAAGAATAATATCAATATTTTTATAATACTTTCAACACAGTGGAAAAATGCTGAATAGAGGGTTTGCTGTGGTTACAGTAAAAAGAGTTTGGAGTATTTAATGATATTAGAATAACAAGCTATGAAGGAGAAAGTGGATTTGTGCAAAGAGAAGAAATTGTAGAATCTTATTTGTCACCTTCTTTTTCTTTTTACTAATCATTGTCTTATGTAAGGAGATCTTCCCAACTCAGGGATTGAAGCCTAGTCTCCTGCATTGCAGGCAGATTCTTTACTGTTTGAGCCACTAGGGAAGCCTCACATTCTTATGTTTTAGGCTATCACTTTTCAGCAGTTTTCTTTTTTGTGCCATTCTGTTCTGATCCATGTTTCTACACTCTCCATCTGTTTGATTGTGATGGTAGTTCTAGCATAGAAGACTCTTTAGTTTGACTCACTCTGTCTTATTCAGACATTGTACTGAACTCCAGCTAAGGTCCTGAATTATGCCAGTTGGACTTTTCCTCACCCAAAGCTGAAAGACATCCAAAATTCTTATGAATATGATCTGGAACTTCTACTAACAAAGACCAGCTTCGTTAATGATGGGGAAAGAGCGGTGATGCAAAGAATAAAGACAGAAACAAAGACAGAGAATATAGGGTGGGGGTCAGGGGGCTAGACACCTCCAAGAGGCGCTAGCAACAATTGTCTCCCACATAGCCTTTTTATTGGAAAGTTTTACATGAATACGTGCCGAGGGGCAGATAGGGTACGTGCACACAAATCAGATAAACAATTCCTTCTAGGCATGGATAAACATAACCTTTTGCTAACTTCAACCAGAGATACCTGTTCAACCTAATTACTCCGTTATTTGTCTTAAGGACTACGGGAAATCGTATCTCATGACCCACACCCAGGAAACTGGGCTATCTAAGGATCGCAGTTTTCCTCAGATTCTTTCTGACTGCATTGCACTGGATGATGAGTTCACGAGAGCATGACTTGTGTCCTGGTTTATCTCCATGAATTCTGGTTTTGATTATAATGCTTTTTACTAAATCCATCTCCCACACTCTACTTTATCTAAGTTATAGATTTTATATTCAGGTTTGTCAGATCCCAATCAGGATTGAAGCCTAAAAGTTCTTTTATAATACTTTCAACACAGTGGAAAAATGCTGAATAGAGGGTTTGCTGTGGTTACAGTAAAAAGAGTTTGGAGTATTTAATGATATTAGAATAACAAGCTATGAAGGAGAAAGTGGATTTGTGCAAAGAGAAGAAATTGTAGAATCTTATTTGTCACCTTCTTTTTCTTTTTACTAATCATTGTCTTATGTAAGGAGATCTTCCCAACTCAGGGATTGAAGCCTAGTCTCCTGCATTGCAGGCAGATTCTTTACTGTTTGAGCCACTAGGGAAGCCTCACATTCTTATGTTTTAGGCTATCACTTTTCAGCAGTTTTCTTTTTTGTGCCATTCTGTTCTGATCCATGTTTCTACACTCTCCATCTGTTTGATTGTGATGGTAGTTCTAGCATAGAAGACTCTTTAGTTTGACTCACTCTGTCTTATTCAGACATTGTACTGAACTCCAGCTAAGGTCCTGAATTATGCCAGTTGGACTTTTCCTCACCCAAAGCTGAAAGACATCCAAAATTCTTATGAATATGATCTGGAACTTCTACTAACAAAGACCAGCTTCGTTAATGATGGGGAAAGAGCGGTGATGCAAAGAATAAAGACAGAAACAAAGACAGAGAATATAGGGTGGGGGTCAGGGGGCTAGACACCTCCAAGAGGCGCTAGCAACAATTGTCTCCCACATAGCCTTTTTATTGGAAAGTTTTACATGAATACGTGCCGAGGGGCAGATAGGGTACGTGCACACAAATCAGATAAACAATTCCTTCTAGGCATGGATAAACATAACCTTTTGCTAACTTCAACCAGAGATACCTGTTCAACCTAATTACTCCGTTATTTGTCTTAAGGACTACGGAAGTCGTATCTCATGACCCACACCCAGGAAACTGGGCTATCTAAGGATCGCAGTTTTCCTCAGATTCTTTCTGACTGCATTGCACTGGATGATGAGTTCACGAGAGCATGACTTGTGTCCTGGTTTTTCTCCATGAATTCTGGTTTTGATTATAATGCTTTTTACTAAATCCATCTCCCACACTCTACTTTATCTAAGTTATAGATTTTATATTCAGGTTTGAACTCTGTCACAAACCATGTCAGCAAAAATTGATTGCCTATGTTTTTGTCTTGGTTAAGATTTTTAATGAAATATATAGAATTACGTCTCTTTTAAAGAAGTAGAGAAATTTACATTAATTTTGGTATTTATTAGACAAAGAGATAGAAATTTTTATTTTAGAAGTTTTAATGTTACCAACTATTAATCATGATTGGAATCTGTTAAATAAATGTAAATCATAATTTGAATGTGCTTCCTGATTGTTATGTCTTCCTTTATTCTTGTTATGTATATGTATACACTCCCTTTCACTAGGATTGCACATCTGCTTAAAACTAAGAAGGATTATTAACAAATAGCACCTATGAAATAAGATTATTATTTTGCCATTAGTTTTCTGTACACTACCACTTCAGAATTACTATGCCTTAGTGTGCATATTCCCCATAAAGACAAAAGAGTGACTTGGATATGATAGATACTCAATAAATATCCAGTAAATTGTGTGGACAGCCAGAGGAACATGAGTTGCACTTCAGAAATAATGTATTATTTTTATTAGCTCCTAATTGATAGTTGATGAGGAATGAATAAAGAAATTGTACTCCTTTGTAGAGGCTATACATTTAAGTCTGCTATATAGGAAAGTTTAGTTCTACAGTCTTTTCATTGTCCTAAATTATGCTGAAGTAAATAGCTCAATTGCTTTGGTTTAGCAAACTTAACAGTACTGTGATAATTAAAAACATGTATCTAGAATAATCTCATGCCTTATTCACTGATTAATGATAATTATATCTGAAGGTTTGTGGCAAATATTTTACATATTAGAACACAAGAAAATAATAGAAAATCATCCAACACTGGTGTAATTTCTCTTTTGTAGACTTTTTGGAAGTAAAAATAAAGGGCAGAAGAATTCAGTCATGAGTGTACATGTTGATGATTTATGGCAAAGTGAACACAGCCATGAACCATTAGCTAGACCTGGAAATCAGGCATTACCAACATTCTATGAACTACTTTTTGCCTCTTTTCCAGCCATTAACTTCTAGTTTGCCTCTTTTGAACTTTATGTAGATTGAATCTTGTTTGTCTGACTGCTTTCTCTCCATATTATGTTTGTAAGATTTGTTGTGACATTGTGTGGTAGTTGCATTTCATTCATTTTGATCTATACTATTCCGCTGTATAAGTATACCAGAAGTCATTTTAATTTTCCTACTGTCGGATATTTAGATGTTTCTTAGTTTTTAGACATTACCGATATCCCTGCTAAGAACATTCTTGAACATGTATTGTGACGAACATACTTGTACATATGTATATGGCATATACCAGGAGTGAATTTTCTGGGGTATATGCTACACCTAGTGTCAACTTTACTATCCACTTCCCCTAAATTCTCCAAAGCAGTATTGTCAACTGACTTTCACAAAAAAATTGTATGAAAATTCTAATTGTTCCACATCATTAGTGAAATATGGTATGATTAATCTTTTGAACATTTAACCACTGTATCATCTCTGTAGTGGTGTGTCATATAAGTGAAATTCTCCAGTGGCTCAGTGGGTAAAGACTCCAGTTGCAGTACAGGAGACACAGCATACGCAGGTTCAGTTCCTTGGTTGGGAAGATCCCATGGAGTAGGAAATGTCAACCCACTCCAGGGTTCTTGCCTAGAGAATCTCATGGACAGAGGAGCCTGGCAGACTACATTCCATAGGTTGCAAAGGATTGGACACAACTAAGCACACACATGTATATTACATAAGCACTGGTCTTCTTACTTGAATTATCTACACATATTTTGTCTTTCCTCAAGTTTAACAGAAGTTCTGCTCATCTAGGTTAATTCGTTACGTAGTTTAACTCATTTTTAGGAAAATATAGAGGCTATTAGAACTAGGGGTCAGAATTAATATTTCTAAAATATTCACCCCTTAAAAAGAAAAATAAGAAGAATACCTAAAATATCCTTGTGTTCAGTCCTAAAACCAGCGTACTAATTGCCCAGTAATTAAAAACCAAAATGAAAAACTGAGGAATGTCTATTAAAGAACTGAGAGTCACAGTAACTCAGACAAATCAGAAGATCAGAAAATCTAAGCAAAGAAGTGATCAGGAAAAAAAAAAAAAAAAAAGCTTTACTAAGCAAGGCTTTATTTGAGAAAACTAAGCAAAGTTTTCCTGGTGTCTCAGTCCTCCTGCAATGCAGGAGACAACCTGCAAGGCAGGATATCCGGGTTTGATCCCTGAGTCAGGAGAATCCCCTATAATAGGAAATGGCAACCTACTCCAGTTTTCTTTCCTGGGAAATCACATAGACAGAGGAGACTGGCAGGCTGCATTTCATGAGGTTGCAAGAGTCAGACAGTGTTAGTGTCTAAACACCACCAAGCAAAGATGGAAACGACTAAGTAAAGAATGCTAACAAACAAAAAACAGAATTTGTGTATCCAAAGGTCAGAATAATAATAAAATGACATTTGAAACTTGGATCCTGAACTATGTCTGCACCTGCTTAACCTCTAATAGTGAAGGTGCAAATTTTGACAAGCGCATTCATCTTATTTGAATTGAGGTTGCTAGAGAAGGAGCCTGGAAACAGGTGTCCTCAGCCACTGATCAAAATACAGGCAAGACAGCAGCATTGTGGATACCCATCACTTTAGAAATAATTGATGGCTTAGTCATCAAGGGTAGAACTCCATTAGTCATCAAGGGTAGAACTCCATTTCTTCTGCAAATGTATAGAATCCGAATTGCCCGCACAGTCATTATTGTTTTCCTTCAACTTAATGACTCATTTAGAATGTTTAGCTTTGCAGAAAGCCAAAATCTTAGCAAAGTCACATTTAAATATGTTGAGTTGTCCTTGAAAGTTTTCTAATAACATAGAAACTGTCTCATTCATGGGAATTATAGCTGCAAATTATTTTTTAAATAGCAATGACAAAGTAAACAGTGGCAGATAGAAAAAAAAACTTTATTCTTTTACTAACATGTACACTGGGGTAAATATGAAATTCTTTTATAGCAAGATTCCTACTTCAAATAATAGGAAAAAGCTGGATGTCTATTAAAGAACTGAGAGTCACAGTAACTCAGACAAATCAGAAGATCAGAAAATCTAAGCAAAGAAGTGATCAGGAAAAAAAAAAAAAAAAAGCTTTACTAAGCAAGGCTTTATTTGAGAAAACTAAGCAAAGTTTTCCTGGTGTCTCAGTCCTCCTGCAATGCAGGAGACAACCTGCAAGGCAGGATATCCGGGTTTGATCCCTGAGTCAGGAGAATCCCCTATAATAGGAAATGGCAACCTACTCCAGTTTTCTTTCCTGGGAAATCACATAGACAGAGGAGACTGGCAGGCTGCATTTCATGAGGTTGCAAGAGTCAGACAGTGTTAGTGTCTAAACACCACCAAGCAAAGATGGAAACGACTAAGTAAAGAATGCTAACAAACAAAAAACAGAATTTGTGTATCCAAAGGTCAGAATAATAATAAAATGACATTTGAAACTTGGATCCTGAACTATGTCTGCACCTGCTTAACCTCTAATAGTGAAGGTGCAAATTTTGACAAGCGCATTCATCTTATTTGAATTGAGGTTGCTAGAGAAGGAGCCTGGAAACAGGTGTCCTCAGCCACTGATCAAAATACAGGCAAGACAGCAGCATTGTGGATACCCATCACTTTAGAAATAATTGATGGCTTAGTCATCAAGGGTAGAACTCCATTAGTCATCAAGGGTAGAACTCCATTTCTTCTGCAAATGTATAGAATCCAATTGCCCGCACAGTCATTATTGTTTTCCTTCAACTTAATGACTCATTTAGAATGTTTAGCTTTGCAGAAAGCCAAAATCTTAGCAAAGTCACATTTAAATATGTTGAGTTGTCCTTGAAAGTTTTCTAATAACATAGAAACTGTCTCATTCATGGGAATTATAGCTGCAAATTATTTTTTAAATAGCAATGACAAAGTAAACAGTGGCAGATAGAAAAAAAAACTTTATTCTTTTACTAACATGTCCACTGGGGTAAATATGAAATTCTTTTATAGCAAGATTCCTACTTCAAATAATAGGAAAAAAAGCTGGATGTCTATGTTTCTAAAGGTTTCTACAGCATCTCCCAAGTCAGTTCTTAAAAGCCCCCTTCAAAAACTCAAGGAGAATTTTCAAGTTTAGAAGATATAAATATATATATATATATATATATATATATATGGATTTTTAAAAAAAATCCCTTGAATATTACCTCTGCATAAAGAATATGTTGACACCTGAGTTATTTTCATTGTCTTAAAATTTTAAAAAGTAATGTATATGGAAATTCATGCTATTTATGGCAAATGGTTACGTTTATACACCAATTTATAGTATTAAATGAAAAATGTATAGATATAACTTCTAAAAGATATTTGGGAACTTTCTAGTTATTTAACCCTATTTTTATTTCAATTAATAAATGCATGTATATGCATTTATATACACCAGCTTCCCTGGTGGCATAGATGGTAAAGAATATGCTTGCAATGCAGGAGACCCAGGCTCTATCCCTGGGTCACAAAGATCTCCTGGAGAAGGAAATGGCAACCCACTCCAGTATTCTTGCCTGGAGAATTCCATGGGCAAAGACTCTACAGTCCATGACTGGCTATAGTCCATGGGATTGCAAAGAGTCAGACATGACTGAGTGACTTTCACTTTACACTAAGTATATATTATATATGTGTGTGTGTGTGTGTGTGTGTGTGTGTGTGTATACATAAATATATGGATATTGTATATATAAACCACAGTAGAAAATACAAACACACACACACACACACATATATATGTATTTCACACATTTATTTTCTAAAAAGATAAAAATTCTTGGTCAATATGTTAAAAGGTCATGTTTTATATTTCCCTTGTATACAGTTAAGTTTATGCTATGAGTGACTGACCCCCAAGATAGATGTTTATTCACTCCAGCATAAAAGTTCAGGTAAATAGTTCAGAGCTTGTGCTTGCTCTACAGTGTCAGAGACTTACATTCTTTTGAAGTCTGTTTGCCTTTGTGTGCAGTCTCCATCCTTATGTGGTTTAGAATGGCTTTTCTAGTTCCATTTACTAAAATTCCTATTCATGTTGACAGGAAGACAAAACTGAAAGAAGAGAGGCACAGTCCTTTTTTTCCTTTTACATTATTGCTTTATTTATCCTAAATTGGCTGCACTGGGTCTTAGTTGTGACATGTGGGATCTAGTTCCCTGACCAGGGATCAAACCTGGGACTCCTGCATTAGAAGCACAGAGTCGAGTCTTAACCACTGGAGCACCAGGAAAGTCCTGAGAGGCACATTCTTGTTGAGAGAGTTCTTAGAGTTTGTACTCACAGGCTCCACTGACATTTTAGTAATTTTAAAGTAATGTATATGGAAATTCATGCTATTTATGGCAAATGGTTACGTTTATACACCAATTTATAGTATTAAATGAAAAATGTATAGATATAACTTCTAAAAGATATTTGGGAACTTTCTAGTTATTTAACCCTATTTTTATTTCAATTAATAAATGCATGTATATGCATTTATATACACCAGCTTCCCTGGTGGCATAGATGGTAAAGAATATGCTTGCAATGCAGGAGACCCAGGCTCTATCCCTGGGTCACAAAGATCTCCTGGAGAAGGAAATGGCAACCCACTCCAGTATTCTTGCCTGGAGAATTCCATGGGCAAAGACTCTACAGTCCATGACTGGCTATAGTCCATGGGATTGCAAAGAGTCAGACATGACTGAGTGACTTTCACTTTACACTAAGTATATATTATATATGTGTGTGTGTGTGTGTGTGTGTGTGTGTGTATACATACATCTATCGATATTGTATATATAAACCACAGTAGAAAATACAAACACACACACACACACATATATATGTATTTCACACATTTATTTTCTAAAAAGATAAAAATTCTTGGTCAATATGTTAAAAGGTCATGTTTTATATTTCCCTTGTATACAGTTAAGTTTATGCTATGAGTGACTGACCCCCAAGATAGATGTTTATTCACTCCAGCATAAAAGTTCAGGTAAATAGTTCAGAGCTTGTGCTTGCTCTACAGTGTCAGAGACTTACATTCTTTTGAAGTCTGTTTGCCTTTGTGTGCAGTCTCCATCCTTATGTGGTTTAGAATGGCTTTTCTAGTTCCATTTACTAAAATTCCTATTCATGTTGACAGGAAGACAAAACTGAAAGAAGAGAGGCACAGTCCTTTTTTTTTCCTTTTACATTATTGCTTTATTTATCCTAAATTGGCTGCACTGGGTCTTAGTTGTGACATGTGGGATCTAGTTCCCTGACCAGGGATCAAACCTGGGACTCCTGCATTAGAAGCACAGAGTCGAGTCTTAACCACTGGAGCACCAGGAAAGTCCTGAGAGGCACATTCTTGTTGAGAGAGTTCTTAGAGTTTGTACTCACAGGCTCCACTGACATTCTCTTGTCATAATTTAAACTTATAACCATGTCCTGAAATAGCGGCTGAAAATACAGTCTTTATTCTGAGTGGCTATCGATACAGGTAAATATGCTGTTACTATAAAAGAAGGTCCTCAGGGAATATTTTGCAGTCTGTGGTGCTACAACCTGCTATCAACAGTGACGTTGTTGGCAAAGTAACCCCTCTCTTTATATATATGTGTGTATGTATATATATGTATATATATATATATACATATAATACTAGGAGCATTGGAAAATATATATTGTATGTATAACCCACAGTAGAAAATAAACATGGTTCTATGTTGAAGGTATTGAATTAGAGGACTGATGCTTCAATTGATCATATTAGAAATGTAATAGAAAATATAGAAATGTGTTTATATGTATGCACTGGGGGCAAAAGTAACACTGAGTTATTATTTTTTATATATATTTATTATTTATTTATTTGGTGGGTGACGGGTTGGGGAAGGAGGGGGCAGGCGGGCCGCTTCTGTTGGTCTTTCATTTATCTATTTTCATCCATCTTCGTTCTTTGGCCCATGTGGACCTCCCATCGCGGTGGCCTCTGTTATCACAGAGCACCAGCTCTAGGCGCATGCGCTCCAGAGCTCCGGCTCAGTAATTGGACGCATTGGTCCAGCCGCTCCACGGCACGTGGGATCTTCCCAGGCCAAGGATGGAACCGGCGCCCCTTGCACTGCAAGGTGGTGTCCTTACCACTGGACCACCAGGGAAAAGCCCCTCTCCATCCTTATGTGGTTTAGAATGGCTTTTCTAGTTCCATTTACTAAAATTCCTATTCATGTTGACAGGAAGACAAAACTGAAAGAAGAGAGGCACAGTCCTTTTTTTCCTTTTACATTATTGCTTTATTTATCCTAAATTGGCTGCACTGGGTCTTAGTTGTGACATGTGGGATCTAGTTCCCTGACCAGGGATCAAACCTGGGACTCCTGCATTAGAAGCACAGAGTCGAGTCTTAACCACTGGAGCACCAGGAAAGTCCTGAGAGGCACATTCTTGTTGAGAGAGTTCTTAGAGTTTGTACTCACAGGCTCCACTGACATTCTCTTGTCATAATTTAAACTTATAACCATGTCCTGAAATAGCGGCTGAAAATACAGTCTTTATTCTGAGTGGCTATCGATACAGGTAAATATGCTGTTACTATAAAAGAAGGTCCTCAGGGAATATTTTGCAGTCTGTGGTGCTACAACCTGCTATCAACAGTGACGTTGTTGGCAAAGTAACTCTCTCTCTTTATATATATGTGTGTATGTATATATATGTATATATATATATATACATATAATACTAGGAGCATTGGAAAATATATATTGTATGTATAACCCACAGTAGAAAATAAACATGGTTCTATGTTGAAGGTATTGAATTAGAGGACTGATGCTTCAATTGATCATATTAGAAATGTAATAGAAAATATAGAAATGTGTTTATATGTATGCACTGGGGGCAAAAGTAACACTGAGTTATTATTTTTTATATATATTTATTATTTATTTATTTGGTGGGTGACGGGTTGGGGAAGGAGGGGGCAGGCGGGCCGCTTCTGTTGGTCTTTCATTTATCTATTTTCATCCATCTTCGTTCTTTGGCCCATGTGGACCTCCCATCGCGGTGGCCTCTGTTATCACAGAGCACCAGCTCTAGGCGCATGCGCTCCAGAGCTCCGGCTCAGTAATTGGACGCATTGGTCCAGCCGCTCCACGGCACGTGGGATCTTCCCAGGCCAAGGATGGAACCGGCGCCCCTTGCACTGCAAGGTGGTGTCCTTACCCACTGGACCACCAGGGAAGCCCCTGAGGTATATTTTTAATCACCATTAATCCTTGATAACCAGCCTTCAAAAGGAAGAATATAGTGACATTTAAATGAAACTCCAGAGTCTAACACTGTTCCAATGTCACTTTCAATGTTGACATCAACTTCAGATGAAGCTAGAACTTTTAAGCATCATTTGAGTATTATAATGTGAAAAAAAACATTTAAGTGAAGTTCTATAAAACCTTCTCTACTAAACACTAATGAAAATAAGGAGAGAAAAAACTATTCTTTTCTCAATAAAAATTGCAATTAAATCCAAATATATTTTTTCACAGAAGTTTGATCCAGAAGTTAAACTTACTTGAATGTAAGCACAAAGATAGAATCATGATTCTCCTTATAGTGCCATTTATAATATCAAAACCTACAGTGACTTATATGATTAGTAACAGTCAACTGAATGAATTATAGTTCAGCAGAAAACAGCTTATTAACCATAAAAATAAATCTGTTAATGTACATATGTTGGCATAGAAATAAATAAGACTGTAATACTGTGTGAATAAAAAAAGTACAAACCATCATATGCAATCGTGATCAAAATTTTACACTCAAATGATAGCAGTTAGCTCTCTGTAGTGAAATTTTGGTAATCGAGATTTTGTGGATTTTTTCAGATTATGAGACTGACATACTACCTGTTGTACTAAAAACACGCTATGATTTCTCTTTTTTTGACACATAGCATGTGTTATCTGAAAATTATTGCAATAAAGCACAAGATACAATAAGTAGGTTAATTTTTTTTCTTTTCCCCATCGTGCTGCCATTATTTATATTTATTTTCATCCATCCTTTTATTCTTTGGCATGTGTGGCCCTCCCATTGCAGTGACCACTCATTGCAGAGCACTGGCTCTGGGCGTATGTGCTTTAGAGCACCAGCTCATAATTTGAACACACCGCTCCAGCAGCTCTGTGGCATGTGGGATCTTCCCTGGCCAGGGATCGAACTGGTGGCCCCTGCACTGCAAGGTGGATTCTTTACCCACTGGACCACCAGGAAAGACCTAATTAGGATACTTTTAATAAAATAGAAAATATTTGAGATATATACCTGGGGGAAAGGTAGATCATATACCGATATGCATGAATGAATTCTCTTCAGTAAAAATAATGTAAAATGCATTATAATAGATCAGTAACATGTACAGTAAACATTATCTGTGATCATCTTTGGGATTAAGATGCATAGACTCTTTTTCAATAAATTAACACTGTATGTTTTAAGATGTATCCATATTAGTAAATATTATTTTATTATTATCAAGATGTATGATGTCTACAAAGTTTCTGCTAGAATTGAAAAAAAGTAGGTTCATTGCATGTTCCTTCTTCTTCTTATCTTCTTCCTAAATGACCGTGAAGACCAAGAGAAGGCTATTTCTGCCACAAAATTATCTAAGTAATGATAGGAGGGTCCTAGGTATTTTATTTGGCCTTCAGTAGTCTTGAAAGAGGTACTAATGGAGGTAACACCTAAAAATTATTTAATTCACAAAAACTGTGATATAATTACATGAAGTATTGTGAATCAACTGAGCCTGAAAAACATGTCTGTATCCAACATGATGCTACCTCAGCCCTTTAGGCTGTGTAAGTATATCAACCCCTCCAGTGGCCCATACCCCATACATGCAATTGCTCAGATGAGTCAAAACTATCCTTTTACAGTAGTGTGGTTTAGTCAGGAGCTGAGGTACAAATTCTGGTAGCCCCTTGAAGATGGTTTCTGTCTGTTGACTTGTTAACCATAAAACCATTCACATTTGGATATTTTATTTTGAAGGGATTATTGCATTGGTATTGGTTGAGAACTGGTTTTACGTAAATAGTTTTACTGGTAAATAGTAAACTGGTTTTACTGGTTTTCCGTAAATAGAAAGTGAAAGGAGATTTTTAGTTCATCTGGTTAAAATATAGGAAATACCTAGGTGAAAGTTGTTTCAAAAACCTGTGATTTTAGGCTCTAAAATCTCCTGCTTCTCTATCAAGCTGTCTCTCTCTCTCTTTCTCCCCTCTTTCCCTTCATACTTCCCCTTATTTCTGGGTGATATTTAGCTCTCTCCACATTCATAAGATTCTTTCAAAGCCTTTCCATCAGGTTTAATGTGTACCATATACAATTTCTGAGAGAATGTACTCTCAAAAGCCTCCTGAACATGTCAACGTCTGTGTGCTTTTAACATTTCCACTTAGGCCATCTTCTGTCATCTCTTGCATGGTGATTTCTGTAGTGGTTTCTAAATGTTTACCTTCTTGCCTGCCCCTCCCTGCCATCTCCCACTTCTAGATAATTTTCCAGACTTGAAACAACTCCCCAAGATTTTCTTTTGCACACATAACTATTCTGCAGAGTGGAGTTAGAGAAATATTTTCAAACAGAAAGTCTAATCATATCTCATTCACATAGTCTCATATTAAAATGCACCCATGCCTCCCTGAATTCTGACCTTGACCTCCACTGACCTTTGGTACATGGCTACTGCTCCTTACTCGTTTCTTCTTTCAGTATGCATCCATTGTTTTCCCAGTGACTTTCCTTTTTTCTGTTTTTCTTAGCTGGACAGGCTCTTGCTAAAGGATCTTCTTTTCTCTGCATAGACTTTTATTTTTATTATTTGACCAATTAATTCTAACTTTCTTAGATATTAGATGAATATATTAATTTCCTATTTCTACTTATTACAAACTTAATGAGTTAAAACAACATAAGTCTTTTACCTTACAATTCTGGAGGGCAGAAATCCATATCAGTCTCAAGGGACTGATATAAAGATATTCCTGCTGGAGGCTCTAGGGAGGATTCATTCTATTGGCTTTTCCAGTTTCTAGACATTGTCTGGCTTCCTGGGATCGTGGTCACTTTGCCATCAAACCTCTCTCTCTGACTGTGACCTTCTGCTTCTGTCATGACATTGTCTCCTATGAATTTGATTCTTCTGACACTTTTATGATGCCTCTTGCAGTTACGTGGACATATTCAGATGATCCAGAATAACCACCCCATCTCAGATTATTAAGTTTTTTAAAAAAAAATTTGCAAAGTCCTTTTTTTGCCATATAAGGTACCATATTGATAGCTGCTGGAGAGTGGGAAATGGTCATCTTCAGGGGAGTATTATTCTGTCTACTTCATTAACACTGTTTCTTTCTATGGAAAGCATCTCAGAACTCTTATTTGATGAAATCTCCCCAATATGCTCTGTCAATATTTATTTACTTGTATCCTTCCCAAACCTAGACTCATGGTGAGAAAATGACATTTTTTCCTGTTAATATCTATGAATATTTAATTTTATCACCACAGCCACAGATAAGCAATACTATGAATGGTGCATCTTAAGTTACATGTCCGCCTATGTAATTAGGTACATTGAGTCTGTTACTAGAAGAAGGAATGAGGAGGCAGTTAGCATTCACAAACTGAAGCTACTAAATTACCATTTTTTATCCTGTCTTCTAATTTTATAGCCTTAACACAGCTCTGTTAAACTCAAATAATACCAGGAATGCTGAAAACGTGAAATTATGCACTAGAAATTACAGGTGTTATTCTGGCTTTTGAAAAAAATTCTTAGAAGTTACTCTGGGAAGGTAATGCATATAGGAATACTAATTGATAGAGCTAATAAGACACAATTTGATCAGATATAAAAAAATGTATGCTGTTCATTGGCTGCTGGACTTGGTTGTCTGAGTGTTAGGGAAAGCCAGGCAGAATGTGGAATTACAGGCAGAATGACAGAAAGGTCCCAGATATATTGGCTAGTAGGGTGCATTTTAAATCAGAGTTTCAGTGTCCTAGTGATTATTGATAAAACAAAGGTAAGACCATCCTCCTAAGAAAATACTGAGGAACACCTCATTCAGTAAATTCTCTAATTAAAATCTGTGGTAAGTTAGAAAGAAATACATACACATACACGCACACTTTTTGTCAATTCCTAAATAAATTAGTTCTTTAAAAATCTATTGAAAGTAAGGTTGAAAAAGACCTTGGTTGGGCTGTGTGCAAGGCAAAGTTCTAGTGAGTATGAGAAAAAAGACAAATACGTACTGCTGGTTTTTCATACTTAGAACCAAAGGAAAATTCACCAGGAAGTTAAATAAACTGAAATATCAGATCAGAGCTCCTCACTTTTTAGATGCTTACTGATTACCTTGTAGGGATCCTTGTAGGGACTTTACTTCTGTGTAAAGTAGGTAAAATCAAGTTAAAAAATTGCAGTTGATTACAAAAATAGTCCAAACTCATTATTTTATTCCCTTATTTTACCCCTGTAGACTTGCTGAAGGCATTTTGGGGAACCAAGTAGTGGGAAGTTGAGTTGAGAGTTCAATTCATTTGTTTTTCCTCGCTATATTTATGGCCAGAATTTGTATCACACAAACATACACAAAATACCCCTTGACAATCTGGCAGTATGTAGGTAGAGAAATAGAAACAGGGTATGTATAGTATAGAGCCAGAAACTGCTCTTGTTTCCTTTCTATTCAAGTTTTATTGATTTACTGTAATGTGTTAGTTTCAGGTATACAGCAAAGTGATTCACTCATATATATTTGTTAGATGACTTTCCCTTGTATTAATCATGGTGGTATAGGATATTGAATATAGTTCCCTGTGCTATGTACAGTAAATCCACATTGCTTATCTATTTTATGTATAGTACTTTGTATTTATTAATCCCATACTGCTAAATTGACCTTCCTTCACTCCCTTTCCCCTTAGTAAGCATAAGTTTGTTTCTGATGTGTGTGTGTCTGTTTTTGTTTTGCATATATATTAAGTTGTATTAGTTTTTAGATTCTACTTAAAAGTGTTAGCATATAATATTTGTCTTTCTCCGTCTGACTTGATTCATTCAATATGATAATGTCTAAGTCCATCCACACTGCTTTAGATGGCAATATTTTCATTCTTTCAAATGGCTGAGTAATGTTGTGTTTGTGTGTCCACATGCCACATCTCCGTAAACCAGTCATCTGTTGACAGGCACTTGGATTGTTTCCTGTCTTGGTTAATGTAAACAGCGCTGCTATCCATATCACAAAGCATGTATTTTTTCAAATTAACAGTTTTCATCTTCTCTGGATATATCTCCAAAAGAGGGATAGCTGGATCATATGATTGCTCTATTTTTATTTTTAAAGAAAATTCCATACTGTTCTCCACGGTGGCTGTATCGCTTTACATTTCCACTAACATGTAGGAGGGTAGCTTTTCTCCTCATGCTTTCTAGCATTTAGTATTTGTAGACTTGTTGATGATAGCCATCTGTGAGTGTGATGGCTATCAACTACCTCACTGTAGTTTTGATTTCTGTTCCTGTAATAGTTAATGATGTTAAGCATCTTTTCATATGTCTGTTGGGATTCTGTATGTCTTTAGAGAAATTACTAATAGGTCTTCTGCTTATTTTTTGATTGACTTGTTATTTGTTGTTACTGAGTTGTGTGAGCTGTCTCTATATTTTGGATATTACTTCCTTGTTAGTCACATCATTTATACATATTTTCTTCCATCCCTTAGGTTGTCATTTTTGTTCTGTTGATGGTTTCCTTTGATGTGAAAAACCTTTTGTTAGGTCCCATTTGCTTAATTTTTCTTTTGTTTCTTTTATATTAGGAGGTTGATATATGAAAATATTGCTTCAATTATGTCTGAGAATGTTTTGTCTGAGTTCTCTCTAAGAGTTTTAAAGTGTCATGTCTCATATTTAATCATTTAAACAATTTTGAGTTTATTTTTATTCATGATGTGAGGAAATCTAATTTCCTTGATTTACATGGAGATGTTAGGCTTTCCCAACACCACTTTCTAAAAAGAGTATCTTTTCCCCTTTGTATATTTTTGCATCCTTTCTTGTTTAATTGACCTTGGGCGTGTGATTTTGTTTCTGGCGTCTCTGTTCTTTTATTGATCTATCTGTTCTTGTGGCAATATTATGCTGTTTTGATTATTGTAGTATTAACTGAAGTCTGGATGCTTTATGCCTCTAGGCTTTGTTCTTTTTCCTCAGAATTATTTTGCTCACATGTCCATAAAAGAAACACTACCTCCAACTATGTGGTTTTAAACCTATTTTCCAAAATACCATGGTTAACCTTACGACTCTGCCTCAAACCTATTTAACCTAAATGGCTATGTAATTTAACTTACACCAAGAAACAAATAACATGTGATACCTCAAACACAAATGACTAATTTTTGAGAGCAAGTGTTAGCTATTCTTATCTTTGGAAGAACTGTTCCACGTAAAATGTAAGTTGTATTATAAGGACTGTGATACAACTTATTATAAGGGCTACAGATGAGTACCACACTATTAGTTAGTTAAACTTAAGGCCAATTAGAGCTTGGGGCCAGTTCAGTCATTTGTCCCATACTACATATCCAATAAAGATCTCAAATTTAGACATCAAGTTATATATAAATAACTTGTACATATGTGGTCACAGACTGTTAAATTTAAATAGGTGTTTCTCATACAAGTTTAAATTTATATGCCGTTAATAGATTTATCGCCTGAAGCCATTATGAATTAATTTATTTGAAAATTAAATTCAGTAATTATCTAGTTAAGGGAACACTTTATTGCATTTTACCACACATTTTGTAGCATTAAACATACTTCTAACTGCATAAATTCATAAATACATTAGAGAATTCCTAGTTTAACATAAATAATGATAATTTCTAAATGGCAAATGACATTAGGGAAGGCTAAGACACCCTGAAGCGGAACTGGCCCAGAATAAAAAAGAAAGAAAGATTGAGAGAAACGGCGAGAGATTACCCTCCCACTTACAGATATAAAAGTAATATTTGCTTCTTGGAAAAATATAAATGCAGAAGAAAAAAACAGAATAAACACCACACCTTAAGAATGTCCTGTGCAAGGAGAGTTTGAGTTAAGATTCAGATTTATGTTATAAAGATTAAGTGTGAAATCCTGGACACATAAAAAGCCAAAAAGGTCACAAAAATTTTAGGCTACAGTGATGTGCTTAATAATTAGTCTAATAATTAGACTACATCTATGTAATAATCTATGTAATTGTATCTATGTAATTTTAGAAAATTTGTGAAAAGGCAGGTGGAACAGTAAGTTCAGGTTTTAAAAGATAAGCTAAGGGGTTAGCATATCTAGTCTTAAAGTGCAGAATTTAACTAATGGTCAATTTCACCAGCTCTTACATCTGAGTAAGTTCTAGGTTTGATTATGGAAGAATCTGTTTTATAGTTATGTTTTAAAAGTATGATTTATACGGCATGCCCTTTCTTAATTGTTTTCTCATCCTATGTTTATTTGTGCAAAAGGTTCTCTGAGTCACATATCACATATCTGAAAGTGTTCTTAGGACCTTCTTGGGTCTAACTGCACAGCTTCCTGTGAATTAGTAGGAGAAACTCGACAAACAGGTTGGGGTAGAAACTGCAGATGAAATATACATTTAAGTAAGGGACCTGTGTTTTCTTATCTGAAGTTGAAGATGCTTTAGACTATATAATAGTAATACATTTTTATTGAATGCTTGATTATACTGTTCATAAATATTACAGTGGTATTTGGGGATTCTTTTATACCTACATATGAAGAGGTCTTAATTAAATTTAAATAGGTGTTTCTCATACAAGTTTAAATTTATATGCCGTTAATAGATTTATCGCCTGAAGCCATTATGAATTAATTTATTTGAAAATTAAATTCAGTAATTATCTAGTTAAGGGAACACTTTATTGCATTTTACCACACATTTTGTAGCATTAAACATACTTCTAACTGCATAAATTCATAAATACATTAGAGAATTCCTAGTTTAACATAAATAATGATAATTTCTAAATGGCAAATGACATTAGGGAAGGCTAAGACACCCTGAAGCGGAACTGGCCCAGAATAAAAAAGAAAGAAAGATTGAGAGAAACGGCGAGAGATTACCCTCCCACTTACAGATATAAAAGTAATATTTGCTTCTTGGAAAAATATAAATGCAGAAGAAAAAAACAGAATAAACACCACACCTTAAGAATGTCCTGTGCAAGGAGAGTTTGAGTTAAGATTCAGATTTATGTTATAAAGATTAAGTGTGAAATCCTGGACACATAAAAAGCCAAAAGGTCACAAAAATTTTAGGCTACAGTGATGTGCTTAATAATTAGTCTAATAATTAGACTACATCTATGTAATAATCTATGTAATTGTATCTATGTAATTTTAGAAAATTTGTGAAAAGGCAGGTGGAACAGTAAGTTCAGGTTTTAAAAGATAAGCTAAGGGGTTAGCATATCTAGTCTTAAAGTGCAGAATTTAACTAATGGTCAATTTCACCAGCTCTTACATCTGAGTAAGTTCTAGGTTTGATTATGGAAGAATCTGTTTTATAGTTATGTTTTAAAAGTATGATTTATACGGCATGCCCTTTCTTAATTGTTTTCTCATCCTATGTTTATTTGTGCAAAAGGTTCTCTGAGTCACATATCACATATCTGAAAGTGTTCTTAGGACCTTCTTGGGTCTAACTGCACAGCTTCCTGTGAATTAGTAGGAGAAACTCGACAAACAGGTTGGGGTAGAAACTGCAGATGAAATATACATTTAAGTAAGGGACCTGTGTTTTCTTATCTGAAGTTGAAGATGCTTTAGACTATATAATAGTAATACATTTTTATTGAATGCTTGATTATATGGCATGCTATGTTCATAAATATTACAGTGGTAATTTGGGGATTCTTTTATACCTACATATGAAGAGGTCAGACTTTCTGAAAGTATGACATCACTTTTTTTCATATTTAAATTAATTGGAGCCACTTCGAAAATATAGATCGACACTTTCTGGGGTAGAGTTAGGAAATCCACATTTTTCCCACACTAAAAGCATCAATCCATTAAAATGATGTCTCAGTGCTAGGTGTAAATTTTCATGATCCAGCATTGGCTGACCTTTTACAAGTCACACTATTATAATACAGTATGGAGGTTAAAAAACAAAGCTCAAAATTAGAATTCACACAGTTTCTATCCATGAAGAAATCTTTTCTACAAAGTACTATTTTTAAGTAAAAAACTCTGTGTTAAAAATGATAAAAAAAATCAATCACACAAAAAGTCTAAAATTGGTGTATGACGCAATTAGATAATATGATTTTACTAAGTAAAATTTGGACACATTTATCAAAATTATATTTTGAAACTAACCATTTTGTTCAAATGTGAAGCTGTTGACCAAATTACTTTTATAAATATGAAAGAAAAATGGAAGTAATGTTATAAATCAAGGAAAAGATAGTGAAATTTATAGGGTGAAGAGAAACAGGTGGTAACAAGTTCCAGAATCTAAAAACAAACAACCAAAAAAAGTTAAGTTCCAAAGTATGGAAATGAGAAGTGGCAATGGGTCCATTTTATAAGTAAACAATAGAGATTATGATTCCCAGATGTCTAGGACAATTTAGTAAAACTTTATACCTTTTTGTGTTTATTTATTGTGATAAAATAATAACAAAATTTTTTACCTTAACCATTTTTAAATGTGCATTTCAATATTATTAGTATTTGCATTTTTGAGAAACATCTCCAGCATTCTTTCATCATGCAGAACTGAAACACTGTGTCTGTTAAATGACTCCCTCCTCCCTTCCCAAAGTCAGCAGATGAAACAATCATTCACTCTCTGTTTCTGAAGATGCTTTAAAACTATAATAATAAGTAAGGGACCTGTGTTTTCTTATCTGAAGTTGAAGATGCTTTAGACTATATAATAGTAATACATTTTTATTGAATGCTTGATTATATGGCATGCTATGTTCATAAATATTACAGTGGTAATTTGGGGATTCTTTTATACCTACATATGAAGAGGTCAGACTTTCTGAAAGTATGACATCACTTTTTTTCATATTTAAATTAATTGGAGCCACTTCGAAAATATAGATCGACACTTTCTGGGGTAGAGTTAGGAAATCCACATTTTTCCCACACTAAAAGCATCAATCCATTAAAATGATGTCTCAGTGCTAGGTGTAAATTTTCATGATCCAGCATTGGCTGACCTTTTACAAGTCACACTATTATAATACAGTATGGAGGTTAAAAAACAAAGCTCAAAATTAGAATTCACACAGTTTCTATCCATGAAGAAATCTTTTCTACAAAGTACTATTTTTTAAGTAAAAAAAACTCTGTGTTAAAAATGATAAAAAAAATCAATCACACAAAAAGTCTAAAATTGGTGTATGACGCAATTAGATAATATGATTTTACTAAGTAAAATTTGGACACATTTATCAAAATTATATTTTGAAACTAACCATTTTGTTCAAATGTGAAGCTGTTGACCAAATTACTTTTATAAATATGAAAGAAAAATGGAAGTAATGTTATAAATCAAGGAAAAGATAGTGAAATTTATAGGGTGAAGAGAAACAGGTGGTAACAAGTTCCAGAATCTAAAAACAAACAACCAAAAAAAGTTAAGTTCCAAAGTATGGAAATGAGAAGTGGCAATGGGTCCATTTTATAAGTAAACAATAGAGATTATGATTCCCAGATGTCTAGGACAATTTAGTAAAACTTTATACCTTTTTGTGTTTATTTATTGTGATAAAATAATAACAAAATTTTTTACCTTAACCATTTTTAAATGTGCATTTCAATATTATTAGTATTTGCATTTTTGAGAAACATCTCCAGCATTCTTTCATCATGCAGAACTGAAACACTGTGTCTGTTAAATGACTCCCTCCTCCCTTCCCAAAGTCAGCAGATGAAACAATCATTCACTCTCTGTTTCTGTGAATTTGACTACTTTAGTTCTTTGTAAGTGAAATTATACAGCGTTTGTGTTTGTATGACTGGTTTATTACTTGTAGCACAAAATGTGGTTTACATGCACAATAGAATATTATTTGACCTTGAAAAGGAAGGATATCCTGCCATAAGCTGTAATAGAAGGCCTTTACTTTTATATTAAAACAGATTTCTTGACATCATACTTGCAAATTTGATATTTTGTACCGGCTTAAATGCTTATTTCAATAAAACCATTTTAAGAGAGTAAAATATAGGAAACCTTGTCTAAAATTCAGTATTCCTAAAAACCTATATGAGTCATTCACACAGATTATTATACACTGCCACATATAGATGAGAGCATAGCTAGTTATATAGATAGGTAGGTAGGTAGAGAGGTTGACCTTACTGCATCACTGATTTGGACATTTTTCAGAAAGTAAAAATAATACCTTGTACTGATTTTCAGTCACTTGCAGAAGCTAGCGTTGTTCCTGAGATGTTAAAAACAATTAATCAAATATCAACCCAACACCCTAACTTCATTAGATTTGCTATATAAAACAGGAGGATATCAAACCTAGAAGTAAACAAAGAACCACCAATGATGATATATGTTTTAGCAGGAATGCATTTTATGCATTTGAACATAGCTCCACTTGATGAAAGTCATTTTGGGAAATGAACTTTAAGATATGTTACTTCAAAGCCACTGTGTTTAGTTGATAGTCCATAAATTCTCTGCTGGAGATAATATGGTCTACAGTGGGTTCCACTTAATTGGCACATCTCCGTGGAAATTGAAATATGCCAATTAGACAATGATTGTCTCATTTAAATACATAATTGCTCTTATGAACTATCAGATACATTTGAAATTAGAAAAGACTTTTGAAATGCAAAACATTGACCAAATTGTATATGTACATAATTAAGATTGAAATGCAATGGAAAATTAAGAATAATTTTACCTTAACCATTTTAAATGTGCATTTCAATATTATTAGTATTTGCATTTTGAGAAACATCTCCAGCATTCTTTCATCATGCAGAACTGAAACACTGTGTCTGTTAAATGACTCCTCCTCCTTCCCAAAGTCAGCAGATGAAACAATCATTCACTCTCTGTTTCTGTGAATTTGACTACTTTAGTTCTTTGTAAGTGAAATTATACAGCGTTTGTGTTTGTATGACTGGTTTATTACTTGTAGCACAAAATGTGGTTTACATGCACAATAGAATATTATTTGACCTTGAAAAGGAAGGATATCCTGCCATAAGCTGTAATAGAAGGCCTTTACTTTTATATTAAAACAGATTTCTTGACATCATACTTGCAAATTTGATATTTTGTACCGGCTTAAATGCTTATTTCAATAAAACCATTTTAAGAGAGTAAAATATAGGAAACCTTGTCTAAAATTCAGTATTCCTAAAAACCTATATGAGTCATTCACACAGATTATTATACACTGCCACATATAGATGAGAGCATAGCTAGTTATATAGATAGGTAGGTAGGTAGAGAGGTTGACCTTACTGCATCACTGATTTGGACATTTTTCAGAAAGTAAAAATAATACCTTGTACTGATTTTCAGTCACTTGCAGAAGCTAGCGTTGTTCCTGAGATGTTAAAAACAATTAATCAAATATCAACCCAACACCCTAACTTCATTAGATTTGCTATATAAAACAGGAGGATATCAAACCTAGAAGTAAACAAAGAACCACCAATGATGATATATGTTTTAGCAGGAATGCATTTTATGCATTTGAACATAGCTCCACTTGATGAAAGTCATTTTGGGAAATGAACTTTAAGATATGTTACTTCAAAGCCACTGTGTTTAGTTGATAGTCCATAAATTCTCTGCTGGAGATAATATGGTCTACAGTGGGTTCCACTTAATTGGCACATCTCCGTGGAAATTGAAATATGCCAATTAGACAATGATTGTCTCATTTAAATACATAATTGCTCTTATGAACTATCAGATACATTTGAAATTAGAAAAAGACTTTTGAAATGCAAAACATTGACCAAATTGTATATGTACATAATTAAGATAAATTAGAAATGCAGATGCGGAACATGATTAAAAGCATTATCATTGAGGCATATTCTCATTTTTTTTGTTCAGCAGTTAATGAGTATTATAATCCATCTGGTCAACACAAATCCAAATTATACCTAATAATCCCAGTCAAAAACTGAATTTAAGTCTATATTGGTGTTCTATATAAATATTATTTTAGAAATCCCCCAAAGTCTGGAGAGTGTCTGCTTTTTAATACTTAAACAGTCTTAAATAAATCATTGATCTAAAGCAAATTTATTTTTTATTTCTACGATCAATATACTTTTAAAATTTCAAAAGAATATTTATATTTAGAATGGAAGTTAGTAGGATGCCCCTATCATGTTGGAATCTCTGTCCTAAGATAATTAATATGCACAACTGTATTTCATGAAAAAAGTGTCCATTTGCTAAAATGAATCTTTACAACCTGGAGAATATCAGGAAATTTCTTAAAATGGAATATCAAGAGTTTTCTCTAATTGTTAAAGAGTATTGATAATGATTTACAAAGAGTTTTCCCTTAATTCATTTCCCAACTTAAAAGTTTTTGTAAATGTACATATACGCACATATATACTTATGAAGTACTTGTGGTATACTAAGTGAAAGGGTAAAGTCTCATGTTTCTTTGTTAGTGATAATCAGATATTTACAGCTTTGAAAATATTATTTTCATTACTGTGGAGTACTAAAATCTATATATGCAGTCACATATCCCCCAGCAGTCTTATAGTTTAATTTTATGTTTTATAAAAACATTTCACAGGTTATTTCTTCAGAATAAATCTTAAATGTAAGATTGTATATATATATATATATATTGTGTATATATATATTGTATATATATACACACACACACATATATATTTCAGTTGCTAGTTTGTATCTTCAGAATAAATCTTAAATGTAAGATTGTATAAACACACACACACACGTATTTCAGCTGCTAGGTTGTATCTGACTCTTTTGTGACCCCCATGGACTATTATTGTCTGCCAGGCTTCTCTGTCCAAGGAATTTCCTAGGTAAGAATGCAGGAATGGGTTCCCATTTCCTGACCCAAGGATTGAACCTGTGTGTCCTGCTTTGGCAGGTGGATTTAGTTATCCCAAAAATTTTAGAAACAAAAGTTTTGTCAGCTTTTTAAAACCGGCAACACAAATCCAAAATTATACCAAAATTTTTTTTAATTTTTTCCCAAAAAAAAAAGTCAAAAACTGAATTTAAGTCTATATTGGTGTTCTATATAAATATTATTTTAGAAATCCCCCAAAGTCTGGAGAGTGTCTGCTTTTTAATACTTAAACAGTCTTAAATAAATCATTGATCTAAAGCAAATTTATTTTTTATTTCTACGATCAATATACTTTTAAAATTTCAAAAGAATATTTATATTTAGAATGGAAGTTAGTAGGATGCCCCTATCATGTTGGAATCTCTGTCCTAAGATAATTAATATGCACAACTGTATTTCATGAAAAAAGTGTCCATTTGCTAAAATGAATCTTTACAACCTGGAGAATATCAGGAAATTTCTTAAAATGGAATATCAAGAGTTTTCTCTAATTGTTAAAGAGTATTGATAATGATTTACAAAGAGTTTTCCCTTAATTCATTTCCCAACTTAAAAGTTTTTGTAAATGTACATATACGCACATATATACTTATGAAGTACTTGTGGTATACTAAGTGAAAGGGTAAAGTCTCATGTTTCTTTGTTAGTGATAATCAGATATTTACAGCTTTGAAAATATTATTTTCATTACTGTGGAGTACTAAAATCTATATATGCAGTCACATATCCCCCAGCAGTCTTATAGTTTAATTTTATGTTTTATAAAAACATTTCACAGGTTATTTCTTCAGAATAAATCTTAAATGTAAGATTGTATATATATATATATATATTGTGTATATATATATTGTATATATATACACACACACACATATATATTTCAGTTGCTAGTTTGTATCTTCAGAATAAATCTTAAATGTAAGATTGTATAAACACACACACACGTATTTCAGCTGCTAGGTTGTATCTGACTCTTTTGTGACCCCCATGGACTATTATTGTCTGCCAGGCTTCTCTGTCCAAGGAATTTCCTAGGTAAGAATGCAGGAATGGGTTCCCATTTCCTGACCCAAGGATTGAACCTGTGTGTCCTGCTTTGGCAGGTGGATTTAGTATCACTGAGCTACCAAAGAACCACTAAAACTTATATTAAATGATATGAAAAATTCAAAAGTTTTGATAAAAGTTTACTTACAGGGCTTTCCTGGTGGACCAGTGGGTAGAGATCCGTCTTGCAATGCAAGGGGCACTGGTTCAATCTTTGACCCAGGAAGATCCCATGTTCCACAGAGTGGCTGGACCAATGTGTTACGAGCCAGCGCTCTGGAGCGCATGTGCCTGGAGACAGTGCTCTGCAATGGCAGAGGCCACTGTGATGGGAGGCCCACATAGGCCAAAGAATAAAGATGGATGAAAATAAATGGATAAAAAATCAATGAAAAGAGGCCAATTTTTTTAAAAAGAAGTTTACTTATAGACTTTTATCAATTTATAATCTATAACATGTAAATAAATATTTCTTTTTTCCTGACCTGATAATTGCTGTAGGCAAATTTCCAAAATGGCCCAGGATAATTCTGCCTCCTGTGTTAGACTGTTGTATAACGTGGAAACTCCAGTGCTTAAGAAACAGATGGATATGCTGGGATTGTTACTGGTTATGTTATAAGGCAGGGCCTTCCCACATGGCACAGGGGTAAAGAATCCACCTGCTGATGTAGGTGAAACTGAGACAATAATTCAATCTCTGAATAGGGAAGATCCCTAGAGAAGGAAATGGCAACCTGCTCCAGTATTCTTGCCTGTCCATGGGGTTTCAAAGTCACACACAGTTCCGCAGCAGAGCATGCCTATTATGATATAAGGCAGTGGTTGTGGATAGTCATTCCTCTGGTCCCATTCCATCACACAAGACTTTGTTGTAGCTAACTGAAAATGAAGAAGTCCAAGAGAAGGATCCTGTTGACACAGGAAAAAAAAAAAAAAAAAAAAAAGGTCATTTTGTGAACTGTCCATGGGGGTGCAAGCCACTTGGTAAAGAACTGAGGGCAGCCTTTGAGGGATAAAAGTGATCCCCAACTAATAGCCACCATGAAAAAAGGGACCTTAGTTCTGTGTCTACTGGAACTAATCTCTGTCAAGAACCAGGTGATCTTGAAAGCAGGCCTTGCCCCACCATGAACCCCAAAAGAAACAAAGTCCAAGCAACTTCTTGATTTCAGCTTTATGAGATTTCATGCAGAGAATCTAGCTAGTCAGTGCCTAGAGTCTTTCCATCTAGTCCAATTAATCATGTACTTTCATTCAGGCCACTGTTGACTGTAGAAATTCATTGTATAAAAATATCACTGTTTTTTACCACAGTGCCCCCAGTTTGTGTACTTAAGTGATTTCTCTTCAGCCTCATCAGGACCAACAGTACATTAACCTCTACAGCTACATCTTGTTAGCCAGGTCCTGCCTTTACTTTTCTCCTCATTCAATTCAGACTCAAAATTTAATCATTTAATAACACCTATAAAGGTTGTTTTCATTTTCCATTGCTGTATAATAAATTACCACAAACTTGGAACAAAAATGAAACACATTTATTATCGCTGCATGTCCAGGAGCCCAGACACAGTTTATGTGGCTCCTCGGCTCAGGCTGTCATAAGGCTACAATCATTTCTTTTTCCTGACCTGATAATTGCTGTAGGCAAATTTCCAAAATGGCCCAGGATAATTCTGCCTCCTGTGTTAGACTGTTGTATAACGTGGAAACTCCAGTGCTTAAGAAACAGATGGATATGCTGGGATTGTTACTGGTTATGTTATAAGGCAGGGCCTTCCCACATGGCACAGGGGTAAAGAATCCACCTGCTGATGTAGGTGAAACTGAGACAATAATTCAATCTCTGAATAGGGAAGATCCCTAGAGAAGGAAATGGCAACCTGCTCCAGTATTCTTGCCTGTCCATGGGGTTTCAAAGTCACACACAGTTCCGCAGCAGAGCATGCCTATTATGATATAAGGCAGTGGTTGTGGATAGTCATTCCTCTGGTCCCATTCCATCACACAAGACTTTGTTGTAGCTAACTGAAAATGAAGAAGTCCAAGAGAAGGATCCTGTTGACACAGGAAAAAAAAAAAAAAAAAAAAGGTCATTTTGTGAACTGTCCATGGGGGTGCAAGCCACTTGGTAAAGAACTGAGGGCAGCCTTTGAGGGATAAAAGTGATCCCCAACTAATAGCCACCATGAAAAAAGGGACCTTAGTTCTGTGTCTACTGGAACTAATCTCTGTCAAGAACCAGGTGATCTTGAAAGCAGGCCTTGCCCCACCATGAACCCCAAAAGAAACAAAGTCCAAGCAACTTCTTGATTTCAGCTTTATGAGATTTCATGCAGAGAATCTAGCTAGTCAGTGCCTAGAGTCTTTCCATCTAGTCCAATTAATCATGTACTTTCATTCAGGCCACTGTTGACTGTAGAAATTCATTGTATAAAAATATCACTGTTTTTTACCACAGTGCCCCCAGTTTGTGTACTTAAGTGATTTCTCTTCAGCCTCATCAGGACCAACAGTACATTAACCTCTACAGCTACATCTTGTTAGCCAGGTCCTGCCTTTACTTTTCTCCTCATTCAATTCAGACTCAAAATTTAATCATTTAATAACACCTATAAAGGTTGTTTTCATTTTCCATTGCTGTATAATAAATTACCACAAACTTGGAACAAAAATGAAACACATTTATTATCGCTGCATGTCCAGGAGCCCAGACACAGTTTATGTGGCTCCTCGGCTCAGGCTGTCATAAGGCTACAATCAGTTCTGTGACCTCATCTAAAGCCCAGGGTCATCTCCTCAGCTCATGAAATTATTGGCAGAATTCATTTTCTTGCATCTATAGAATTCATAGTATCTTGCTTCTTCAAGGCCAATAGGAAAACATCTTTGAATTCAGGGAAGGCCTAAGTCTTCTTTTTTAGAGATAAACAGATTGAGCAAGTAGGACTTGCTTAAGTCCTATGCAGGTTAATGTACCTTTAACTCAGTGTCAAACCAATTAAGGATTTAATTAATGAGCAGAAACCCTCAATCTTTGCCACATAGTGCATCCTAATCACAACTGCACCAGTGATGGGAATCTTGGGTACCATCTTAGAATGTGATTTACCACACAGTTGGTAGGCAATTATATAAATATAAATATATATATATATTCCTTGACCCTCATTCTTATCCATTTTATATCTCCAGCAAAAGAATAATCCTAAGTGAATCAAAACATCTGCCTTCTTCATTTAAAAGTGCTGTGTTGGGGCACCTGAACTTAGCTACATCACATTACACATCTTCAGTCCAGGTATCTCATTTGGATCATATATATGTTGCCTTATTATAGCTCATCCTCATATACCTAATCCATATCCACTCTCTTAACACCCAGTCCAACTCGAGTCTACTCTCACATAGTAAAGAGTACTTGTAAAATGCCTAGGTGCTCAGATCAGTAATCTGGTAGTCAGTACCTAAATATTATAATCCTTCTCAGTCCATCCTCTCAGTCATCAAGATCATCTCACTAGCATACGTTAAGACTATCCATTCTACTCAGGATCGGCTACTTTGAGCTGTCATATGACCTGGGGATAAGCTTCGGATGTGTGAAGCATAGAAATAAGGAACTGTTAATACACTAGTTAGTATACCATGAGCAGTGTGGATGTAGGTTCCTTAAATAGGGTGTTGCAATAATAAAAATGTAACATTAGCTTAGTGAGTAAGTTATAGTTGGGCAAGGAAACTAATATAGAATGCTAGAATTTGGGCTTCCATGGTGGTCCAGTGGGTAAGGACACCGCCTTGTAGTGCAAGGGGTGCCAGTTCGATCCCTGGCCTGGGAAGATCCCACGTGCCGCGGAGTGGCTGGACCGGCGTGTCCAATTACCGAACCGGAACTCTGGAGCGCATGCGCCCAGAGCCAGTGCTCTACAACAACAGAGGCCACCATGATGGGAGGCCCACAAGAGCCAAAAGAACAAAGACGGATGAAAATAGACAAATGAAAGACCAATAGAAGTGGCCCGCCCACCTACTCCCTCCCCAACCCGCACCCCCCCCAAATAAATAAATAAATAAATAAATAAAAAGAATGCTAGAATTTGAGGGGAATATTATGATATGGTAAGCTTTAGTAAAAATCAAACCCTCCCAATAAACCAAATTGGTTGCCTGTGATTTACTTCAAAGATAGAATGCCCAGAGAAAGAGCCTGCAAAAGATGTGTGTGTGTGGTCATTACTGGCTATATTTATGAAGGCAAAAGAAGAAACAAACAGGTTCATGAAAGGACTAGATGTTTTGAAAAGAGAAATGAAAGAAAAGAGTAATAGCACTGTTTTGGACACTGTCACAGTTTAGAGAAGACTTCACAACTAAGAGAAGCTACAAGAGGTCTTCCCTCTCTCTACATACATAAAATTTGTACTTCTTTCACAATGCTGATGTGTATAAATGGGAGTTGATTCTGTAGGTTTGATGGTCATATGGGAAAAAGACTACCATGTTTTTTATTTTGAACAGACTATCTCTAACTTTGATAATCCAGTGGATTTTTTTTTCCTTTCTTTTTTTGATTGATGTTGTGTCCTTAATTCAGTGGAATCCAGTTCTTCTAAAGAATGGAGTGTATTAAAAACACAAACATGTTAAATACTTTTTTAATTCATGAGTTTTCTTCAGAAATGAGGATCCAATGAGATGGACAGAAGGACTTCTACCCCTGAGTTGACTAAATTGTATTGCCCAGAAGGTATATCTAATGTATCTCTGAAATCCAAGCCTGTTGAAATATATGAGCCAATAATCTCCATTATTGTATAGGCTGCATTGTATTGTATAGGCTGTAAGAATGTATTCTTTTTCAGTCATTTTCCACTGAAAGAGACCTAACTGATAGACTAATAGTACTTATTGCATATTTAATGACAATATTTTCTGGATGCTTAAATAAACATTTATTGAGATGATTTAAAATAATAAGTAGTTATAATAGGTAGTATGGTTTACTGACACATAAATCCATAAGGTCTATGGCAACCACAAGATATGTTGCTATTTTCCACTGAGAATACTATATTAGAATGCAAAATCTAAAACAAGCTCTTTGGAATGAATGATAATTGTCAAATAGTAGCTTTCCCTATTAATCTATGCAGTCGAATGTCAGGATGAAGCAAGGTGAAAAGGGGTGCAGATTATAGATTTGAAACTATGTCATGTTAAGGGGTTTTAGAGCAATACACATATCTGAAATTTCTTTGTATTTTTCCACTGGTAAATCATGAAAGTATTTCAATTTTTATTTTTTTTTCTTTAAATTACCTTCATATCTCTTAGTTATTTAAAATTTAGCAAATTCGTGTTTGTGTTTTGTCACATCTGCAGAGGTAACTATACTAAAATAGATGAAGCATTGCTTAATTATTTCTTTATGCCTTAAATTAGATCAAGTTCTTAAATGAAGCCGGTAGGTGGGAGGATTGGTGTCTCTGTTTTAGCTCTAGAAGTAAAAGCTAATTTACTGCTTAAAATTAGAAAGCTTGAATGCTGATGTGTATAAATGGGAGTTGATTCTGTAGGTTTGATGGTCATATGGGAAAAAGACTACCATGTTTTTTATTTTGAACAGACTATCTCTAACTTTGATAATCCAGTGGATTTTTTTTTCCTTTCTTTTTTTGATTGATGTTGTGTCCTTAATTCAGTGGAATCCAGTTCTTCTAAAGAATGGAGTGTATTAAAAACACAAACATGTTAAATACTTTTTTAATTCATGAGTTTTCTTCAGAAATGAGGATCCAATGAGATGGACAGAAGGACTTCTACCCCTGAGTTGACTAAATTGTATTGCCCAGAAGGTATATCTAATGTATCTCTGAAATCCAAGCCTGTTGAAATATATGAGCCAATAATCTCCATTATTGTATAGGCTGCATTGTATTGTATAGGCTGTAAGAATGTATTCTTTTTCAGTCATTTTCCACTGAAAGAGACCTAACTGATAGACTAATAGTACTTATTGCATATTTAATGACAATATTTTCTGGATGCTTAAATAAACATTTATTGAGATGATTTAAAATAATAAGTAGTTATAATAGGTAGTATGGTTTACTGACACATAAATCCATAAGGTCTATGGCAACCACAAGATATGTTGCTATTTTCCACTGAGAATACTATATTAGAATGCAAAATCTAAAACAAGCTCTTTGGAATGAATGATAATTGTCAAATAGTAGCTTTCCCTATTAATCTATGCAGTCGAATGTCAGGATGAAGCAAGGTGAAAAGGGGTGCAGATTATAGATTTGAAACTATGTCATGTTAAGGGGTTTTAGAGCAATACACATATCTGAAATTTCTTTGTATTTTTCCACTGGTAAATCATGAAAGTATTTCAATTTTTATTTTTTTTTCTTTAAATTACCTTCATATCTCTTAGTTATTTAAAATTTAGCAAATTCGTGTTTGTGTTTTGTCACATCTGCAGAGGTAACTATACTAAAATAGATGAAGCATTGCTTAATTATTTCTTTATGCCTTAAATTAGATCAAGTTCTTAAATGAAGCCGGTAGGTGGGAGGATTGGTGTCTCTGTTTTAGCTCTAGAAGTAAAAGCTAATTTACTGCAATTCAACTAAGTATGAGATAGAAGGGAAAGCTTTGTTTTACATAGGTTATGAGGTCAAATATTCTAATAGTGAGATGAGATACATTGAGTTAAAGTTTACTAAAATCACTAAATCATGAGTTTATTTAAGACATTAAGAGTGAATATAGTGAACATTATATTCTCTTCTTTGACTCTTAGCAAATTTATGAATTAATCTTTACATAAGGTATAGCTTATTCTTTGTCACTCTGTACCGACTAAGATGTAGTGTGCTAATTTTAATTTTTTTGCTATTTAATTTTTTAAATTTTTACTTTTTTATAGCCATTAACACTGTTGGGGTAGTTTCATGTGAAAAGCAAAGGGACACAGGCATACATATGCATGTATCCATTTTCCCTCTAATTCCCTCGCAGCCAGGCTGCCACGTAACATTGAACAGAAGTTCCATATGTTACACAGTAGGTCCTTGTTGCTTACCCGTTGAAATACAGCAGTGTGTACCTGTCCATCCCAAACTCTTTAACTCTCCCTTCCCCTCCTTCTTCCCCCTGGCAACCATAAGTTTATTCTCTTAAGTCTGTGAGTTTCTTTCTTTTTTGTAAGTTCATTTGTATGATTTCTTTTTTAGGTTCCACATATAAGGGATGCCATTTGGTATTTTTCCTCTATATGACTCATCTCATTCAGTATGACATTCTGTATGTTGCGGCAAAGGGTATTATTTCATTCATTTTTTATTTTTAATTTCGGCCTCTATTATTGGTTTATTTATTTATTTATTTTCATCTGTCTTTATTCTTTGGCTTATCTGGGCCTCCCATAGTAGTGGCCTCTCTCACTGCAGAGCACTGGCTTTGGGTGCATGTGCTCCAGAGTGCTGGCTCATAATTGGACACATTGGACCAGCTGCTCCGCGGTACGTGGGATGTTCCTGGGCCAGGGATTGAACTGGTGCCCCTTGCACTGCAAGGCGGACTCCTTACCCACTGGACCACCAGGAAAACCCCTATTTCATTCTTTTTTAATGGCCAAGTAATATTCCATTGCATATATGTACCACTTAATTTTTTTTTTTTTTCCCCATTCATCCATGGATGGTCATTTAGGTTGCTTCCATGTCTTGACTGTTGTGCTGCAATGAACTTTGAGGTACATGTATCCCTTCGGATCATGTTTTTCACTGAATCTATTCCCAGGAGAGGGACTGCAGGGTCATGTGATAGCTGTATGTTTTATTTTGGCGTTTTTTTTTTTTTTTTAATTTCGCCTCTTTTTAGTTATTTTTTATTTATTTATTTTTCATCCATCTTTATTCTTTCGTCAGCGTAGGCCTCCCATCGCAGTGGCCTCTCTTGTTGCAGAGCACTGGCTTTGGGTGCATGTGCTCCAGAGCTCCAGCTGGGTAATTGGACACATTGGACCAGCTGCTCCGCGGTACGTGGGATGTTCCTGGGCCAGGGATTGAACTGGTGCCCCTTGCACTGCAAGGCGGACTCCTTACCCACTGGACCACCAGGAAAACCCCTATTTCATTCTTTTTTAATGGCCAAGTAATATTCCATTGCATATATGTACCACTTAATTTTTTTTTTTTTTCCCCATTCATCCATGGATGGTCATTTAGGTTGCTTCCATGTCTTGACTGTTGTGCTGCAATGAACTTTGAGGTACATGTATCCCTTCGGATCATTTTTTTCACTGAATCTATTCCCAGGAGAGGGACTGCAGGGTCATGTGATAGCTGTATGTTTTATTTTGGCGTTTTTTTTTTTTTTTTAATTTCGCCTCTTTTTAGTTATTTTTTATTTATTTATTTTTCATCCATCTTTATTCTTTCGTCAGCGTAGGCCTCCCATCGCAGTGGCCTCTCTTGTTGCAGAGTACTGGCTCTGGGCACATGTGCTCCAGAGCTCTGGCTCATAACTGGACACACTGGTCCAGTCACTCTGTGGCATATGGGATCTTCACGGGCCAGGGATCAAACTGGTGCCCCTTGCACTGCAAGTCGACTCTACCCACTAGAAGCCAGGGAAGCCCCTACATTTAGCTTTTTAAGAAACCTCCATACTGTTCTCCACAGCGGCTGTACCAATTTACATTCCCACCACAGTGTGGGAGGACTCCCTATGTGAATTTTTAAACCATATTTTAATAAAGTCAGAGCATCTGATTAATAGATGCTTTAATTTCCTAATCTCACAGTTCAAGGTAGAAAATGTAGAATCATGTTTAATCCTCATGTCCTTTTCAGTCCCCATGTTAAGTCCTCACTCCCATTAGTTCTAATTCAGGACTTATCTAGAATGCACTTACTTGATATTCACACCCACCTTCCTAACCTTTCTGCCCCCCACCATCACACAGGCTCTCTTGTGACATTCCTGCTTTCATTTCTGCCATTCCCAGACTGCCTACAGCCGCCAGAAATCCTTTCAATAATATAAACAATGTCATAGGGCTTTTCCATTCAGCATCAATGGCTTCCCATCTCACTATCAAGGCCAAATTTCTATAGTCCCTTAAGAGGTCCTATATGATGACCTACACCATTTTTATCTCTCCTCCTTTATCTCACCCTGTATCATTCCTCTCTAGCCATTCAGTCTCATAACTGAAATAGTCCAGTGATTTTAAAACTCAGCACTGTTCTATTTTACGTTTATATTTTCTGCTGACATATACACACAATTTTCTCCCTGACCATATTCAAGTCATTGGGTTTACGGGTTTATTTATCTTATTTGCAGATTAATATTCTATTTGAAACTTAACATTCTCTTGCTAGCACCCTATTCCTCTCTTTATTTGTTCTCCATGGTACTTATTATATAAAATATTATATTTTTATTGCTTAACAACATATTGTTTATTTTTTATTGTTTACTACATTGTTTATTAATTTTTCTTCTGCTAGAATAACTTCTTCAAGATGACTGTATTTGTTTTGTGTTTTGTTTAGTCTGCCATGTAATATATGTTTAGTTGGTGTCTTTGAACATGTTGATAAACGTAATTCTGACAAGTTCAAAGATTTTTAACTATAAGACTAAAACAAATTTAACATATAATAAATTGTCCCTAGGCTCTACCTTTCATATATTGGCTATGGTTTCTAATTAGACTCATATAAATACTATAAACTACAGTGTAGGGAATCTTAGTATTAATGGTGCTTTTAAAAGCCATATAAAAGAAAAGACTAAAGTTAAAAAAGTCAGAGCCGAGTAATTATTCCAGTCAATTAATTGGTATATATCAAATGCATGAATTATCTGCTAATGAAATTCTCTTCATTATGCTCATCATTAGAATTTTCTTTAATCCTAAAGGGCACTAGCCAAATATCTGCTCTCCACATTCTTTTACACAGTCTCCCCATGTCATGCCTAGAAGGTCACCAAGTTAATTGGCTGTTGAGTACTTAACATAGCTAATTCCACCTTATAAGTTATCTGATTTTTAATTTTAAAGTTCTTTGCTCAAGGTTACAAGATTAGCATAACCTCAAATCAAGAACATGTTTCTAGGCAGGGCAATACTTCTCTAGTCAGTAGCTCAGCATAACTATTGATATTGATATAATTGCAGAAAAATCCAGCTGCATTTACTCAGAATGGAGAGTACAGCATATGCTTTTCCTTCTAAATTTTATGTTAGGGTTGTTAATACTTTTCAGGGTATGACTAAGGAGTGGGAAATCAAAGAGTAGTGAATAAGTAAATATGTTAAGTTTAAAGAATTTCATTGCTTACTGAAGTAAATAACATATAGTTATTTTGTCTTGTTTAGTAATGATACTCTTTGTTTTTACTTTCTAAATACAGTTTATTCAGAATATCTTTACTTGTTTAATTCCCACACACATTTGAAATGTAGTTTGTTTTATCCTCGTTGTACAAATTGAGACTCCAGAATTCCAAGCATCATCTGAGTTTTGTTAGGGATAAGGAATCAAATAATTTTTGCCCTGGAACCTTCACTGTCTTCTACACAGTTTGCAAACTCATACAGGTAACAGTGAGTCAGTGATTCAAACAAGGTATATCAGAATAGGAAGGTAAGGAAGCCGGCATCTCAAGAATGCATGCACAATTCATAAGGATGGCCAGCGCTTTGATTCAGTTCATTGTTGCTTTGCTTGCTGCATGCTCAAAATCACAGGGTTTTATATGTAAGACAGATTGTAGGGCTTTGTTTTTTAATGCATTTCACTCACTTTTAAATATTGTAGCATATTTCTGACTGGATGCAGCTTGATTATGAACTGAAGGATTTAAATTTTACACTATGCCATATCCTTCTCATGAACCTAAATGAATAGCATACAATATTTTACTTAAAGTTGTTAGTTCCCAAAGGAACAGTATCATCATAACTCATTAAATTCTATTCTCTTGAGAGTCTCCAGATAAGTGATTTACAAACTGATTTTTACTCAATTCTATGCTCCACACAAACAGCAAAACATTACTGTAGGTAACGAGAGAAATGCTGAGTAGTCAAGGCTGGTGACTTCTTGATCTTTCTACAGACAAAGTAACTTTCCTTTTCTTTGCTTTGGGAAATAATGACTTTCAAATATTCTGCTGATAAAAATTTGGAAAGAATTGTTAGAAGTTGGAATTATCAGAACTCTGTGAATGCATAGTGTTAATTCAAGCTGAAATAAATATCATGGAAGACATTGGTGACTTTGACTTTCTGATTAAAATTGCCATGCTGTGATTCCAGTGAATTTCTGTGTGGGGAGGGGGGGATGAGGGGGTCTGAGGGAGTGGGGGGTAGGCCACTTCTATTGGTCTTTCATTTATCTATTTTCATCCATCTTTCTTCTTTGTCCCGTATGGGCCTCCCATCGCAGTGGCCTCTGTTGTCGCAGAGCACTGGCTCTGGGCGCATACGCTCCAGAGCTCCGTCTCGGTAATTGGACACATCAGTCCAGCTGCTCCGCGGCATTTGGGATCTTCCCAGGCCAGGGATGGAACCAGCGCCCCTTGCACTGCAAGGCAGTGTCCTTACCCACTGGACCACCAGGGAAGCCCGATTCCAATGAATTTAATGAATATCCCAAAGTAGCTCTACACTCCTTTTCCTATAACACCGTCTGGTGGAGTCAGAATGTCTGACATGGAGAGGTTGCCTGATCCCATCTTATTAAGTGGTTTCACCCTCTGTGTGAAGCAAGGGTGAAGTTTTCTCAGGAAAAATAACCAGTTCAATGACTTTTAAGACCCACAGATGCTTTGTTTCTTATGTGATTAGGAAGACTCCTTCCTTGGTTTACTTCTCCATGCCTGGGAAGTGTATATATTTCCTAGGTTAAACTCCTGCAGTTTCTAATCTTACTTCATTTATACATTCAATAAAGTTGTTAATTATTTATTTGTGATTTTATGTTTACCAAGGAAATCATTCATTGTATCAATATCTAATAAATAGTAAAGGGTCATATTTGTATAATAGCTGTTCTATAATTTGGGGGGGTGACAGTTTAGCTATATGTCACAGTAAGTTAATATAAAAAAATTGGTTTATTCATTAAAAGAAAGGTACTAGGGCTTCCCCTGGTGGCGCAGTGGGTAAGGACACCGCCTTGCAGTGCAAGGGGTGCCGGTTCGATCCCTGGCCTGGGAAGATCCTACATGCCATGGAGTGGCTGGACCGATGTGTCCAATTACCGAGTCAGAGCGCTGGAGCTCTGGAGCGTATGCACCCAGAGCCAGCGCTCTGCAACGACAGATGCCACTGCGATGGGAGACCCACATGGGTCGAAGAACAAAGATGGACGAAAATAGAGAAATGAAAGACCAATAGAAGTGGCCTGCCCGCTCCCCTCCCTCCCCAACACGACCCCCACCCAAAATAAATAAATAAATAAATCTTTAAAAAAAAAAAAAAAGAAAGGTACTAAGGAAAACTTGATTGAATACTTTAGCCAAAAAATGATAAGATAAAGATATTTAAATAGGGGTGTCATAGAAAAGGACTTGGGGAGGTTTACCACATTGGAGAAAAGATTGGGAGATTCTTTTGTTTCTTTCCATTAAACAATGGAAACTCCCTAGTTTTGCCCGCTTTATTCTTTAGGACAAATTGGTTTCCTTGCATTGTATTTCAATTGGCCTTAAAGTGGATCTAATAGTAAACCCAGGAACTGCCTATCTGCATATTCCTTGTCTGCTCTGTATTTAGCTTAGTTGTCCCTAACTAACAAAAATTACCATTCTTTCCATTTTCTATTTATATTCATCTTCTCTGTTATTATATCTCACCTTCTCCTGATAGATTAATCCTCCTCAATCATCTTTTAGTGTATTCTTGCTAATGCTACACATCTATATTGTACACCCTCCCTTTATTGAAGAGGAAACTCCACTCTTATCTGAACTTTATGAAACCTAAACTCTTAATATTTAATCTGTATCCTTTATGGGATTGGTTCAGTTCTGCAGAGGAGAGACAGATTTAGATAACTTGCCGCAAAACCATTATTGTGCCCTGACAAGATGAAAGTCAGAACAACTCTTATTGTTTGGACTTGGAAATAAGAAAATGCAATGGAAATCAGGCTTTCTGATGATCAGTGTCTACTTTTGGAAGCCAATGATTAGAGATGAGATTGAATTTGGACTTTTTAAAAAATATATATTATTTTTATTTTACTTTTACAGTGTTTAGTTGTCTACAGCTATACATAACCCCGAATCAGTCATAGGAATACCCTTGAGCCCTCCCACCTGAACCCTCCTCCCATTCTCTCCCCATCCCACCCATCCAGGTTGTTGCAGAGCCCCCATGTAAGTTCTCTTAGTCTTACAGCATATTCAAAATGGTTGTCTCTTTTACATATGGTAGTGAAGGTTTTCATGATACTCTTTCCATACCTCTCACCCACTTCTCACTCCCCTGAATGTCCATGAGTCTGTTCTCTGTTTCTATTTCTCCACTGCTGCTCTGTATATGCATTTATCAGTACCATCTTTCTAGATTCTGTATGTTAGTATACCATATTTGTCTTTCTGTTTTTGACTTACTTCACTTTGTATAGTAGGTTCTATTATCCACCTCATTAGGACTGATTCAAATGCATTTCTTAAGTAGATGCTTTCAAACATTACCATTGTTTGACATACTGTGTGTCTATAACATCATTTAAAATCAATCTAATATCACTCATAATTTCTATTTTAAGATACATCTTCTTTAGTAATATCTCTGTCATTATTGGATAATGATAGGGATAATGATGATTTGCCTTAGCAAATTTCTGTCATTTTTTTCAAAGAAATTTTCTGCCTTTAAAAACCATTTTAACATAGCAGGCATTGTAGGTTTTATTATGATATTGAAAAATATTGTTCAAAAATATCCCTCTCTGTAGTTTCCTGTCCATTAGCCATCACTCATAGTCCATTTGCTACAGAGAAATACCAAGTGGACCTTGGGTAAAAGTCTACACTATTACAACTCTAGTAGAATGAAATTGAAAACTACCAACCCCATATCTTCGCTGGCCATGACCATGTTTTCCCATAGCAAATTGCTGCATCTACTTCTACTCTTAAAACACCACTCCCTGAGAAATGTGCTTTCTATCCTGCTACTTTTCTGTAACAAGATTGCAACAAAACATCAATATTCTGTCAGTATCCAGGTGATTCTGAGTGAGAACAGGGCACACAGGAAGAGCAATAGGACACAACACAATATATCAGGAGACTTACCTATTATATGCTGATAGAAATTGAATTCTCAGAGATAAAATGTGATTTCCAAATGCCACCTGGCCTTCCATCTGACACATCCATACCACCTGCTTCTGATGAAAATTGAAGGACTGCTTGCTAAGACTATTCTGAAGTTATCAAGTCAGTCAAATCCCCTGTCTCCTGTCTTCAGTTGGCTTGAAAAGATAAATTCCTTGTATCTTCCTTCATCCCATGCTATTCCTAAGTCCTTTAGACCCTGTGCTGCCTTCCATTTTCATCTATTTGTTTATAAAGATTTATTTTTTATTTTGGCTGCTCTGAGTCTTCGTTGCTGTGTGTAGGATTTCTCTAGTTGCAAGTCGGGGCTGCTCTTCATCGCGGTTCACAGGCTTCATTGCAGTGCTTCCCTTGTTGCAGAGCAGGAGTCCTAGGCACATGGGTTCAGTAGTTGTGGTGTTTGGGCTAGATACTTGTGGGTGCGTGGGCTTAGTTGCTCTAGAGCATCAGGGGTCTTCCCAGACCGGGGATCAAACCCGTGTCCGCTGCGTTGTCTGGTAGATACTTAACAACTAGACCACCAGAGAAGCCCCCATTTTTTACCTGTGGAACTGTCTAAGAGGGACATAGTAACTAACTTTAGAAGTTTGACCATGTAAACCGACTGAGGTTGATGTAAGTTTTCAAGGATGCTCTACTTCTACTCTTGTTCCAACTTGTTTGCCATCATCTATATTTTTAAGCTAATTTTAAGCTTAATATACTTGGCTCTGCTGCACTGGTGTTAATTTCAGCTTTGGCAATTTGAAATTATTTGCGTTAGATCTCAATGGCATCTGAGTTTTGATTTGGCCTAATTGACTCTGACTTTGTGTATTGGGCATATTTTGTATTAAAGTTCATAAGAGTGGGATAGTTTCCTATTTTTCTGAACCTTATTTGGGGGAACAAGAGAGGTAGTCTCATAGATGACTGTGGGCTATTGCCAGAATAAATGTAATTCTTACTGAATCATTGGGAGGATTAACCTAAAAGCGGTTCTGTCTCTTTAGCCATATGTATGAGTTATACACAAATGAAGGGTTCTATTGGTAATGTCTCTAGGAATGCAATATTTAACTTCCATATTCTGAACTGTTTTATTAAGTTTTACAGCTTAAATTCAAGTTTCCTGTTTTTCTCAACAGTTTACAAGAGTGCTTGAGGGGTGATAAGAATCTGGAAAACATGCTAACACTGACAGTTTTCCAAGAATGTCTGGTAAATTTTTAGAAGTAGGCCTGATGTGTATTTTGATATTGAAAGTAATCTATTAGTCTGCTGAAGCAGACTAAATGAAGGAGAATTAGAGTAGTATATTCAGTCAACTTGTGCTTTCATCTGTATCAACTAGATTTGATGTTGAAGAGATCATATCAATGAGAATGTAATGTCTCTACATAAGTTTAACATTTTGCAGACAGAAGCATGTTTTTGTCCAACAAACAGTAGAGACAATTATCTCCTGTCTGTAGAGTGAATGGTATGATCAAAATATAAGGACATTGTCAGCCTTTATGTATTTCTTTCTATATGCATTTTTTTAGGGATTACTACAGCAGATGACCATATATATAAATTCATAAAGATCACATGAAAATGAATTTGCTAATTATTTGAACCTCTCAGCATGTGGAAACATCCTTACTTCTTTTCTCCTAAACTTTAGAGCTGATTAAGTTGAATAGTTCCCCAAGAGTGGCTTTACCTAAATAATTAATGTAATGGTTTTTCAAGTATTTACCTCCAGGTTAACACCTGCCCTATAAGCTTTGGGATACCCGTGTCTTATTTTGTAGATAAATGTTTAGAGCACAAATCCATTAAGACTAATCAAACCTGAGGCATTGTTGCAGGCCATTAATTTACCTGAACCGATTAATTCTTGTCTGTTTTCAAACCATATTTACTTAAACAACGGTCTGGAAATTGAGATAAGACCAGTGCAAAATGCATATAAAATTACAAATATAATATAGGTGTGTATGTTACATATATATATATATATATATATATATATATATATATATATAAAATGTATGTGTAGAAATATGTATTAAGAATTAAAATAAAATTATAACACAGATTTCCCTGCAAATAAATGTTAATAATATTTTGTTATGATCCCAGAAACTTACAGTATTTGTTGTAATCTGTTAAATACACATTTGCTCCCAAATGTGCAATGAGAATTTAACCGGTATGTTTGTATGGTAGCAATATAATTGCCACCTAAAAACAAAGTGTTCCACATAAGATATGGCAATTCTCTGTAGCACCTATTTGCATACTAAATATGAAATCTAAAAGCCAGCACTTCCCAGATACATTAACAGTGGGGATTAAATGCTGGTACATAATCAAGGTCAGTTGAATCCAATTTTAGTTCTTGACTTTATTTTCTGAGTACTTATGACTCTTTGTAAGCATCGATATTTTAACATTTTCTTATGCTTAGAGATTCCAAAAACAAAGAAGAATATATCTTCAAATAGATTGTAGAACATATTCTACATTATGGTTGGATGATTTTTTAAAAATATAAGATGCCGTGTAAATTTTTTGTAACATGTCGGAGTATTAAGTTTTTTATATTTAATCATCATAGAAATTATTTATTTGTGTGTGTAAGTTGCTAAGTCATTTCCAATGCTTTGCCACCTCATGGATGATAGCCCACCAGGCTTCTCCATCCATGGGATTTTCTGTGCAAGAATACTGGACTGGGTTGCTAATTCCTTCTCCAGGTTATCTTCTGGACCTAGGGATTGAATGCAGGTCTTCCACATTACAGGCAAACTCTTTACCAGCTGAGCCACTTACTCACCAATTATAACAACAATACTAAAAGTAAGATAGAGTGAAAATAAAGAGTGGCTTTACCTAAATAATTAATGTAATGGTTTTTCAAGTATTTACCTCCAGGTTAACACCTGCCCTATAAGCTTTGGGATACCCGTGTCTTATTTTGTAGATAAATGTTTAGAGCACAAATCCATTAAGACTAATCAAACCTGAGGCATTGTTGCAGGCCATTAATTTACCTGAACCGATTAATTCTTGTCTGTTTTCAAACCATATTTACTTAAACAACGGTCTGGAAATTGAGATAAGACCAGTGCAAAATGCATATAAAATTACAAATATAATATAGGTGTGTATGTTACATATATATATATATATATATATATATATATATATATATATATATAAAATGTATGTGTAGAAATATGTATTAAGAATTAAAATAAAATTATAACACAGATTTCCCTGCAAATAAATGTTAATAATATTTTGTTATGATCCCAGAAACTTACAGTATTTGTTGTAATCTGTTAAATACACATTTGCTCCCAAATGTGCAATGAGAATTTAACCGGTATGTTTGTATGGTAGCAATATAATTGCCACCTAAAAACAAAGTGTTCCACATAAGATATGGCAATTCTCTGTAGCACCTATTTGCATACTAAATATGAAATCTAAAAGCCAGCACTTCCCAGATACATTAACAGTGGGGATTAAATGCTGGTACATAATCAAGGTCAGTTGAATCCAATTTTAGTTCTTGACTTTATTTTCTGAGTACTTATGACTCTTTGTAAGCATCGATATTTTAACATTTTCTTATGCTTAGAGATTCCAAAAACAAAGAAGAATATATCTTCAAATAGATTGTAGAACATATTCTACATTATGGTTGGATGATTTTTTAAAAATATAAGATGCCGTGTAAATTTTTTGTAACATGTCGGAGTATTAAGTTTTTTATATTTAATCATCATAGAAATTATTTATTTGTGTGTGTAAGTTGCTAAGTCATTTCCAATGCTTTGCCACCTCATGGATGATAGCCCACCAGGCTTCTCCATCCATGGGATTTTCTGTGCAAGAATACTGGACTGGGTTGCTAATTCCTTCTCCAGGTTATCTTCTGGACCTAGGGATTGAATGCAGGTCTTCCACATTACAGGCAAACTCTTTACCAGCTGAGCCACTTACTCACCAATTATAACAACAATACTAAAAGTAAGATAGAGTGAAAATAAAGATAGACTTGCCCAGAAGATACAATGCTGACATAAATTATCAGTTTTTCATTATTCTTAGTTTTTCTTTCTATATTGCCAAAAAATTGCATTACCTTTCAAAAAAGGTTAAAAAAAAAAGAACTCTGGAGATAGTATTTGTAGTATTTAATTTTTTTGAGGCTTCAGATTTTCATTTTCTTTCATAATAGCAAAGAGAAGAAAATTGACAGAGGAAGATTTATCATGGTTTTTAGACAAATTATAGCATAAATACAAAGGCACAGAGAGCTGTACACTAGCCTATAATAATGATGGTGAAAGTGATGATTTAAGCACAATATCAGCATATGACTCGTCCTATAATTTTATCTTAATATAAAGAATTAATAATAATTTAACTAATTCAAGAATTAGTATTTTATTCCTTTTTCTAAAAAAGATATACAGCTACCAAAAGCACAGGAAAATTTCCTCAATATTCCTAATAATTAATGAAATGCAAATCACAACTACAATGAGGTATCGTCTCACACTAGTGAGAGTGGACATCATCAAAATGTCTGCAGATGGGCTTCCCCTGGTGGTCCAGTGGGTAAGGACACCGCCTTGCAGTGCAAGGGGTGCCAGTTCGATCCCTGGCCTGGGAAGATCCCACGTGCTGCGGAGCGGCTGTGCCAATGTGTCCAATTACCAAGCCGGAGCTCTGGAACGCAAGCCAGTGCTCTGCAACGACAGACGCCACCACGATAGGAGGCCCACAGGAGCCAAAGAACAAAAACGGATGAATAGAGAAATGAAAGACCAATAGAAGTTGCCCGCCGGCTCCCCTCCCTCCCCAACCCAACCCCCGCCCCCCAAAAAAAAAAGTGAGAGGGGAGAGGATCCAAAGCCCAGGTGAAGAAAAGACTTGTCTTAAAAAAAAAAAAAAAGGTCGGCAGACAATAAATGCTGGAGCAGATAAAAGGGCACCCTCCTGCACTATTGGTGGGAGTATAAATTGATATAGCTACTGTGGAAAACGGTATAGAGGTTTCTTAAAAATCTAAAAATAGAGTCTACCAGGTGAAGTCCACATACTGAGAATAAGAAATAAACTAAGAATATATGACAAATCAAAAAAATTTTAAAAATACAGCTACTATATGGTCCAGCAATTTCATTTCGGGGCACATATCCAGAGAAAACCATATTTCAATAAGATACATACATCCAAATAATCACTGCAGTCCTATTTACACTAGCCAAGAAATGGAAGCAGCCTAAATATTCAACAGCATATGAATGGAAAAAGATGTGTATATGCACAGTGCAGTGTTACTTAGTCATAAAAAGTGTGAAATAACAGAAATTGCTGCAATATGGATGGAAGTAGAGGTTATCATACTGAATGAAGTAAATGAGACAGAGAAAAACAAATATATGATATCACTTATATGTGTAAAAATTAAAAAAAAAATAAAGATGAACTTATTTACAAGATAGACTCACAGAGTTTAAACAAATTTATGGTTACCTAAGGGGAAAGGTGTGGAAGAGGAATAGATTAAGAGTTTGGGATTAAAACACACACACTACTACATAACTAGATAATCAAGAAGAACCGACTGTATAGCACAAAGAACCCTACTCAGTATTTTGTAATAACCTATATGGAGAAATAATCCAAAAAGAAAATATGTGTATGTATGTGTGGGGACCTTCCGCAGAAAGGGAAGGCAGCAGGGATTACTCCCGAGGAACCGGGAGATCTCGGAGAAAGGCGAATCTTGAACTGTCTGCCCCGCAGCCCCTCGGCTGAGGCAAGGGACAATCAGACGCGACAGGGGTTCCATCGAAGTAGTTCCACTTTATTAATGAAGATCCACAGCTTTTATAGGCAAGTGAAGGGGGTTTTGCACGGGACTTCCTATAGATTACACCAATCAAGCTAAAGGCCAAGCAATCATTCACGAGTGCAGAAACCAAGGGAACCAATCAGAAATTTTGACCATCAATTAACAATTTAGATCATGCCCTGCCTCTTCCTGTAGGCGCCATCTTAGCTGCAAACATGTGCTTAAGCTTCTTTAAACAATGCACTTAAGCTTCCCTTCATTTCCATGTCCCTTCCTGTAGGCACCATCTTAGCTCCAAGCTGAAACAATGTGCTTAAGCTTCTTTTCACTCCTACACCCCTCCCTGTAGGCGCCATCTTAGCTCCAAATTGCAAACATGTGCTTAAGCTGCTTTATGCTTAAAACGGTCCTCTTTCAATTCAGAGCCCCACATGTACGTATATTTATTACTGAATCACTTTTCTGTGCACTTTAAACTGACCCAACACTGTAAATCAACTATACTTCAATATAAAATAATAATCAAGTTAAAAAATAAAAATAGTAAATGGACAATGCACTTCTAAGAAAAGAAAAACTTCAGTAACTTATGTAATAGGAAGACTTCCATAGTGTTTGCAAAATAATTCTCGATGGTTCTATTGTGCTAAATACATATGTGACAAAAGTAATTTTTATGATAACCAAAATTTACTTGGTAGTGTTCATAAGAGGACACATGTTGAAGGTGCCTATGTGTATAAAGCTTACCAGAAAGAAATACATGATGTAGAAGTGAAATAGTTGAGTTGACAGTTAAGACTTACTTTATAAATATGAGATAAATATATATACCATATACAGCAAAGAGGTGCACTTATAAAGCTTTTAAATTCTATTTTTTTTTATTAAGAGTTTGGGATTAAACACACACTAACAAAGATAATCAAGAAGAACCGACTGTATAGCACAAAGAACCCTACTCAGTATTTTGTAATAACCTATATGGAGAAATAATCCAAAAAGAAAATATGTGTATGTATGTGTGGGGACCTTCCGCAGAAAGGGAAGGCAGCAGGGATTACTCCCGAGGAACCGGGAGATCTCGGAGAAAGGCGAATCTTGAACTGTCTGCCCCGCAGCCCCTCGGCTGAGGCAAGGGACAATCAGACGCGACAGGGGTTCCATCGAAGTAGTTCCACTTTATTAATGAAGATCCACAGCTTTTATAGGCAAGTGAAGGGGGTTTTGCACGGGACTTCCTATAGATTACACCAATCAAGCTAAAGGCCAAGCAATCATTCACGAGTGCAGAAACCAAGGGAACCAATCAGAAATTTTGACCATCAATTAACAATTTAGATCATGCCCTGCCTCTTCCTGTAGGCGCCATCTTAGCTGCAAACATGTGCTTAAGCTTCTTTAAACAATGCACTTAAGCTTCCCTTCATTTCCATGTCCCTTCCTGTAGGCACCATCTTAGCTCCAAGCTGAAACAATGTGCTTAAGCTTCTTTTCACTCCTACACCCCTCCCTGTAGGCGCCATCTTAGCTCCAAATTGCAAACATGTGCTTAAGCTGCTTTATGCTTAAAACGGTCCTCTTTCAATTCAGAGCCCCACATGTACGTATATTTATTACTGAATCACTTTTCTGTGCACTTTAAACTGACCCAACACTGTAAATCAACTATACTTCAATATAAAATAATAATCAAGTTAAAAAATAAAAATAGTAAATGGACAATGCACTTCTAAGAAAAGAAAAACTTCAGTAACTTATGTAATAGGAAGACTTCCATAGTGTTTGCAAAATAATTCTCGATGGTTCTATTGTGCTAAATACATATGTGACAAAAGTAATTTTTATGATAACCAAAATTTACTTGGTAGTGTTCATAAGAGGACACATGTTGAAGGTGCCTATGTGTATAAAGCTTACCAGAAAGAAATACATGATGTAGAAGTGAAATAGTTGAGTTGACAGTTAAGACTTACTTTATAAATATGAGATAAATATATATACCATATACAGCAAAGAGGCTGGCCACTGTCTTCAACAAAATTATGAGTCATTAAAGCTTTTTTTAAATTCTATTTTATTTTTTATTGTTTATTTTATATTTCAATATAATTGATTAACAATGATGTGTTAGTTTCAGGTGTGTAGTGAAATGGATCACTATATATCAAAATGTGTACATATATATATATATATATACACACACACACACACACACACACACACGTACATATATCTGTTCTTTTTCAAGTTTTTTCCCATTAAAGTTGTTACAGAATAATATGAGCACAGTTCCCTGTACTATGCAGTAAATCCTTATTGGTTATTTGCTTTAAATATAACAATGGGTACATGTTAATTCCAGACTCCCAGAGTATTTTTCCCGGTAAGCAGAAGTTATTTATTTCTGTGAATCTGTTCTTGTTTTGAAGACAAGTTTTATTCTGTAAGTATAAGAAGAACTTGAAGTAAGAATAAGCTAAACCTTTAAAATAAAGAATTAAAAAAAAAAGAATAAGCTGATGCATATTAGAGCTGTACTGGAAATATAAAATCAGTATTTGTGAGATGGTTATGTTTCAGGCTTATGGATGAGAGTTGATGAGAAGTTAGTCGCATTCAAAGGATGTTGACTACTTCAGCTATTTATACTTTCAATCCCAAGAAATAATGAATTGTAATTTATGTTTAGTATACTTAAATTCTCATTGAAATTTCTAATACATTTGTTACTTCTGGTTTTGCTCTTGTAAATTATTTACAAAATTATTTTTTTAATTGAATCTTCTTATAATATGTGTAATTAACTCTGCCACACAGGACCAAATGACAACAAGTTTTAAATAACTTTGTAATTTAGGAAAAACAATGCAGTTTTGGAAAAGGACCAAAAAACAACAAAGTTAGTATCTGGGATTTAAGTGGGATTTAATTTAAACTATGTTCATTATTTGCTATCACCTTATGATGTTCAAATCTTCTATGGCTTATATGATTGCATTAGTTTACAGCTATAAGAGTGGATTAAAATAGTAATTTGAATAATCATACAAGCCAGAGTAACTAAAATAAATTTATATTAAATGCTGACACTAAAATTCAAAGCATCTTAATCATTAATTCACAATTAACCAGAGAACTCAATCATCTCTGTTTCATCCATTGTTTTTACTATTCTTCTGTTTTTATGTCATAATACAATTTTTAAATAATCTTAACATTAAAATATTAAAGTAAAGAAAAAATGCAGTTGCATGGAAAAATAATATTTTTAGAAATCATCATTTCAATACTTACTGCCCTAATGACCTAATCATCTCCCACAGGTCTCTCCAAGTATCATTGCATTTTGGAATTAGGTTTCAGCATGTGAATTTGAAGAGCTATCAAAGTGATCATGAATCAGGAAGTAGGTTCTCAACAGACTCCCAAGACTTCTGGCACTTTAATATTGGACTTTTCAGCTTCCACAACTGTGAATCTGTTCTTGTTTTGAAGACAAGTTTTATTCTGTAAGTATAAGAAGAACTTGAAGTAAGAATAAGCTAAACCTTTAAAATAAAGAATTAAAAAAAAAAGAATAAGCTGATGCATATTAGAGCTGTACTGGAAATATAAAATCAGTATTTGTGAGATGGTTATGTTTCAGGCTTATGGATGAGAGTTGATGAGAAGTTAGTCGCATTCAAAGGATGTTGACTACTTCAGCTATTTATACTTTCAATCCCAAGAAATAATGAATTGTAATTTATGTTTAGTATACTTAAATTCTCATTGAAATTTCTAATACATTTGTTACTTCTGGTTTTGCTCTTGTAAATTATTTACAAAATTATTTTTTTAATTGAATCTTCTTATAATATGTGTAATTAACTCTGCCACACAGGACCAAATGACAACAAGTTTTAAATAACTTTGTAATTTAGGAAAAACAATGCAGTTTTGGAAAAAGGACCAAAAAACAACAAAGTTAGTATCTGGGATTTAAGTGGGATTTAATTTAAACTATGTTCATTATTTGCTATCACCTTATGATGTTCAAATCTTCTATGGCTTATATGATTGCATTAGTTTACAGCTATAAGAGTGGATTAAAATAGTAATTTGAATAATCATACAAGCCAGAGTAACTAAAATAAATTTATATTAAATGCTGACACTAAAATTCAAAGCATCTTAATCATTAATTCACAATTAACCAGAGAACTCAATCATCTCTGTTTCATCCATTGTTTTTACTATTCTTCTGTTTTTATGTCATAATACAATTTTTAAATAATCTTAACATTAAAATATTAAAGTAAAGAAAAAATGCAGTTGCATGGAAAAATAATATTTTTAGAAATCATCATTTCAATACTTACTGCCCTAATGACCTAATCATCTCCCACAGGTCTCTCCAAGTATCATTGCATTTTGGAATTAGGTTTCAGCATGTGAATTTGAAGAGCTATCAAAGTGATCATGAATCAGGAAGTAGGTTCTCAACAGACTCCCAAGACTTCTGGCACTTTAATATTGGACTTTTCAGCTTCCACAACTGTGAGAAATAATTTTCTCTGGTTTTAAGCTACCAAATCTATAGTACTTATTATATATAACAGGGTAGACAGACTAGGACAGAATAAAATCCATTTTTAATATGGAAAAAATAAGTTTTGTGGTAGGTAAAATAGTGTCTCTCCGAAACTATCCATCCTAGAACCTGTGAATATATGATTTTAAATGATAAAAAGTACTTTGCAGATACAGTGATGATTAGGGATATTGAGATAGGGAGGTTATCCTACATTACTTGACTGGACACACTGTAATCACAATACTGTTCAAAGGGAGCTGTGACTGCAGAAGGGAAACAGTAAAAATAAACCATTGTTGACCTTGAAAAATAGGGACACAGGGCCATGAGCTTGGTCTCCTCAGTACACTCTAAAAAATGGAAAAGACAAGGAAGTAGATTCTGTCCTATTGCCATGAGAAATAAATGTAGAACCTTCAACCCATTGATTTTAACCAAGTGAGTGCGTTGTTTAAGCCACTTTGTTTGTGGCAATTTGTTCTTCAGCAGTAAAACACACACTTGCAATATGTGAAGGTGATTTTCCCAAAACATATACCTCCATATTATGGACTAGTAAAAATGGGACTTTATTAATATACGAAAAGAGGGTGTATATGCAGGACAAAAGAAGTGAAAGAAAATGATTACAACAATATTCTTCTTCCTTAGCATAACAGCACACCACAGCTCTATGTCTGATTTAATGACTGCTTAAACAATACTTAGCTCAAAACTGCATTACATATGGCCCATTAATTGTCTTAAACAATTATGCATGCTTTTCAGATAGTTTCCCAAATCCATTTGTCCCATTAAATTGTCTTAACAATTAAATGCATGCATTTCAATACTTACTGCCCTAATGACCTAATCATCTCCCACAGGTCTCTCCAAGTATCATTGCATTTTGGAATTAGGTTTCAGCATGTGAATTTGAAGAGCTATCAAAGTGATCATGAATCAGGAAGTAGGTTCTCAACAGACTCCCAAGACTTCTGGCACTTTAATATTGGACTTTTCAGCTTCCACAACTGTGAGAAATAATTTTCTCTGGTTTTAAGCTACCAAATCTATAGTACTTATTATATATAACAGGGTAGACAGACTAGGACAGAATAAAATCCATTTTTAATATGGAAAAAATAAGTTTTGTGGTAGGTAAAATAGTGTCTCTCGAAACTATCCATCCTAGAACCTGTGAATATATGATTTTAAATGATAAAAAGTACTTTGCAGATACAGTGATGATTAGGGATATTGAGATAGGGAGGTTATCCTACATTACTTGACTGGACACACTGTAATCACAATACTGTTCAAAGGGAGCTGTGACTGCAGAAGGGAAACAGTAAAAATAAACCATTGTTGACCTTGAAAAATAGGGACACAGGGCCATGAGCTTGGTCTCCTCAGTACACTCTAAAAAATGGAAAAGACAAGGAAGTAGATTCTGTCCTATTGCCATGAGAAATAAATGTAGAACCTTCAACCCATTGATTTTAACCAAGTGAGTGCGTTGTTTAAGCCACTTTGTTTGTGGCAATTTGTTCTTCAGCAGTAAAACACACACTTGCAATATGTGAAGGTGATTTTCCCAAAACATATACCTCCATATTATGGACTAGTAAAAATGGGACTTTATTAATATACGAAAAGAGGGTGTATATGCAGGACAAAAGAAGTGAAAGAAAATGATTACAACAATATTCTTCTTCCTTAGCATAACAGCACACCACAGCTCTATGTCTGATTTAATGACTGCTTAAACAATACTTAGCTCAAAACTGCATTACATATGGCCCATTAATTGTCTTAAACAATTATGCATGCTTTTCAGATAGTTTCCCAAATCCATTTGTCCTCATGACTCATTCCTAAAGGGCAGTTATGACTGTATTTCATTCACTTTTACATAACCAAGTATTAACCCTGACAAAGACTTAGTTTCATGGAAGGAGTGATTAATGACTAACTGACTAAATCAGTAAACTGAATAAACAATATTGAACTTTTCTTTAGAAATATATCTTATGTAATAATATATTGTGTTTCAGAGAAGTAACCATATTTAATGAGATAGTAAGAAAATGTAACATAGAATACAAGTAGTTTTGAAGAGATTTGTTTACTTGGTTTAATGTACTTAATTTTATCATATTTCTTATTTCTTTTTATGTATGTATGTATATTATCCCCTTAGTAAGTTCTTACAAAATACAAAAATCAGATTTTTTTCACTCATCTTTTTGATAGATTACTTACTTAAAAAATATTTCTGAGGTGGAATTTTCTTTGATGTATGAAAAGCACAATGTTTGCATTGCCTGACTGATTTCAAGTTGACAGTGAAAAAAGAGAAGAAAAGACTTTATTTTTATCCCTTTGTCTTCTTTGTCTTTGCTATCATACCCTTTCATGGATTAATCACTTTGAGGTCAATGGTACAGTCATTAATCCTCTTGGCAAAACTTCTAACTGAAGTCAATTAATGAATCAGCTGAGAAAACAGTAACTTTACTAATTCTTAGTATTTAATTGGAAGAAAAATCTGCTTTAATTTTATTTTGTTAGGGGTCAGAATCCAAGCAAATATACCAGTCTTTGGACAGTTGCTGAATCAAATAACTGTTAACCAAGTGAGTGTTGTTTAAGCCACTTTGTTTGTGGCAATTTGTTCTTCAGCAGTAACACATGCATTTTCCCAAAACATATACCTCCATATTATGGACTAGTAAAAATGGGACTTTATTAATATACGAAAAGAGGGTGTATATGCAGGACAAAAGAAGTGAAAGAAAATGATTACAACAATATTCTTCTTCCTTAGCATAACAGCACACCACAGCTCTATGTCTGATTTAATGACTGCTTAAACAATACTTAGCTCAAAACTGCATTACATATGGCCCATTAATTGTCTTAAACAATTATGCATGCTTTTCAGATAGTTTCCCAAATCCATTTGTCCTCATGACTCATTCCTAAAGGGCAGTTATGACTGTATTTCATTCACTTTTACATAACCAAGTATTAACCCTGACAAAGACTTAGTTTCATGGAAGGAGTGATTAATGACTAACTGACTAAATCAGTAAACTGAATAAACAATATTGAACTTTTCTTTAGAAATATATCTTATGTAATAATATATTGTGTTTCAGAGAAGTAACCATATTTAATGAGATAGTAAGAAAATGTAACATAGAATACAAGTAGTTTTGAAGAGATTTGTTTACTTGGTTTAATGTACTTAATTTTATCATATTTCTTATTTCTTTTTATGTATGTATGTATATTATCCCCTTAGTAAGTTCTTACAAAATACAAAAATCAGATTTTTTTCACTCATCTTTTGATAGATTACTTACTTAAAAATATTTCTGAGGTGGAATTTTCTTTGATGTATGAAAAGCACAATGTTTGCATTGCCTGACTGATTTCAAGTTGACAGTGAAAAAAGAGAAGAAAAGACTTTATTTTTATCCCTTTGTCTTCTTTGTCTTTGCTATCATACCCTTTCATGGATTAATCACTTTGAGGTCAATGGTACAGTCATTAATCCTCTTGGCAAAACTTCTAACTGAAGTCAATTAATGAATCAGCTGAGAAAACAGTAACTTTACTAATTCTTAGTATTTAATTGGAAGAAAAATCTGCTTTAATTTTATTTTGTTAGGGGTCAGAATCCAAGCAAATATACCAGTCTTTGGACAGTTGCTGAATCAAATAACTGTTAACCTGAATTAATAAAATAATTAGAGAAGAACATTAACTAGAAAAATAAATGACATTGCTTAATAGGTTTCACAGTTGAGAAAAAGCATCCTTCCTGGAACCAAATGAAGGTGGGAATTCTTCCTTAAGTGTCACTAAGTATACTTCCTTAAGTATACACTAGCCTCTTAGCTAGACACTGTCATGTTTCACTTTAAATTTCTTAAACTTCCTTAAAGAGAAAACTAAAATTCTTGGTAAGAGGTTAAGAAGTTTAAATACAAACAGAAAAAACAAAGGTGATATTATTATATGTGAAAGGAGTCTTCATTTTAAAGGAGTGTTACATAATTTACAACCTAATAAATAGTTAAGGAATGTGATATACTTTCAGAAATCCCATTTCCAAACATTAAGTAAGTTCAAATATCACATCCTCTACTCTCAAGTATCTAATGATGTAATAAATCCCTTCCAAAAGTTAGAGTTGGCTAAAAAATCAATCATTGATTTACCTCATAGGCTAATGATTGATTGTTAGGCTGGATTCAGCTGATTGGCTTTGTGACCCTGGATTATATTTAATGTTTGTTCACTATAAGAAAAAGACACATTGCTTCTAGAGTTGATATAAAAATATTAGGAAAATTGCCCATGAAAATCTGAAAAAACTGAATCAGTAAGGGGTGTCTAGACCTAATATTTAAACATGTGCTTAAGTCACTTGAGTCATGTCAAACTCTTTGCTACCATAGTCCATAGGGCTGCTATTTCCATTGGATACTCCAGGCAAGATACTGGAGTGGGTTGCCATGCCCTCCTCCAGAGGATTTCCCAATCCAGAGATCGAACCTGTATCTCTCATGTCTATCATACCCTTTCATGGATTAATCACTTTGAGGTCAATGGTACAGTCATTAATCCTCTTGGCAAAACTTCTAACTGAAGTCAATTAATGAATCAGCTGAGAAAACAGTAACTTTACTAATTCTTAGTATTTAATTGGAAGAAAAATCTGCTTTAATTTTATTTTGTTAGGGGTCAGAATCCAAGCAAATATACCAGTCTTTGGACAGTTGCTGAATCAAATAACTGTTAACCTGAATTAATAAAATAATTAGAGAAGAACATTAACTAGAAAAATAAATGACATTGCTTAATAGGTTTCACAGTTGAGAAAAAGCATCCTTCCTGGAACCAAATGAAGGTGGGAATTCTTCCTTAAGTGTCACTAAGTATACTTCCTTAAGTATACACTAGCCTCTTAGCTAGACACTGTCATGTTTCACTTTAAATTTCTTAAACTTCCTTAAAGAGAAAACTAAAATTCTTGGTAAGAGGTTAAGAAGTTTAAATACAAACAGAAAAAACAAAGGTGATATTATTATATGTGAAAGGAGTCTTCATTTTAAAGGAGTGTTACATAATTTACAACCTAATAAATAGTTAAGGAATGTGATATACTTTCAGAAATCCCATTTCCAAACATTAAGTAAGTTCAAATATCACATCCTCTACTCTCAAGTATCTAATGATGTAATAAATCCCTTCCAAAAGTTAGAGTTGGCTAAAAAATCAATCATTGATTTACCTCATAGGCTAATGATTGATTGTTAGGCTGGATTCAGCTGATTGGCTTTGTGACCCTGGATTATATTTAATGTTTGTTCACTATAAGAAAAAGACACATTGCTTCTAGAGTTGATATAAAAATATTAGGAAAATTGCCCATGAAAATCTGAAAAAACTGAATCAGTAAGGGGTGTCTAGACCTAATATTTAAACATGTGCTTAAGTCACTTGAGTCATGTCAAACTCTTTGCTACCATAGTCCATAGGGCTGCTATTTCCATTGGATACTCCAGGCAAGATACTGGAGTGGGTTGCCATGCCCTCCTCCAGAGGATTTCCCAATCCAGAGATCGAACCTGTATCTCTCATGTCTACTGCATTGACAGCAAGATAACTTTACCATATTTTCATATAAATTAATTAAAGCCATGTGGTATTGGTTCAAGAGAAAAGAAATTAATCAATGAAATAATGCAGACATTCTAATATATGTGGTGATTTAATGTTATACTGTCTTGTCATTTTAAATCAAAAGCTAATGATTTATTCTAGCATTTGAAAAATCTATATAGTAGCATTATGCCACTTGGGGAAAAAAAGAAAAGCTGATGTCTTCCTTACTTCTTAGAGAAAAAGATTCAGAAAGGATAAAAATTTTGAGATTGAAAATAAAATCCTAAAAGAATTAGTAGAAAATATGTCAGGATTTTTATGTATTCTATCAATGGAAAGGATTTTCTGAGGATATTTTTAATTTCACAAGCCAAAAAGAAAATATTAAATAATGCATATAGATATACATATGCATATTTATATATAGAACGTGCCTGTCAAGAAGGAGACATAATTGATATGGGTTCAGTCCCTGGGTTGGGAAGATCCCCTGGAGAAGGAAATGGCAACTCACTCCAGTATTATTGCTTGGAAAATCCCATGGACAGAGAAGCCTGGTGGGCTATAATCCATAGAGTCACAAAGAGTTGGACAACTTAGCTCACATATGTATATAAATTATATAATTTCTATCAAAACACTGAAAACAATGCTTAAAACATTTTCATGCCAAAACCAAGGAAAATAATTCAAAATAATGAAAAGCTAATGATTGATTGTTAGGCTGGATTCACTGATTGGCTTTGTGACCCTGGATTATATTTAATGTTTGTTCACTATAAGAAAAAGACACATTGCTTCTAGAGTTGATATAAAAATATTAGGAAAATTGCCCATGAAAATCTGAAAAAACTGAATCAGTAAGGGGTGTCTAGACCTAATATTTAAACATGTGCTTAAGTCACTTGAGTCATGTCAAACTCTTTGCTACCATAGTCCATAGGGCTGCTATTTCCATTGGATACTCCAGGCAAGATACTGGAGTGGGTTGCCATGCCCTCCTCCAGAGGATTTCCCAATCCAGAGATCGAACCTGTATCTCTCATGTCTACTGCATTGACAGCAAGATAACTTTACCATATTTTCATATAAATTAATTAAAGCCATGTGGTATTGGTTCAAGAGAAAAGAAATTAATCAATGAAATAATGCAGACATTCTAATATATGTGGTGATTTAATGTTATACTGTCTTGTCATTTTAAATCAAAAGCTAATGATTTATTCTAGCATTTGAAAAATCTATATAGTAGCATTATGCCACTTGGGGAAAAAAAGAAAAGCTGATGTCTTCCTTACTTCTTAGAGAAAAAGATTCAGAAAGGATAAAAATTTTGAGATTGAAAATAAAATCCTAAAAGAATTAGTAGAAAATATGTCAGGATTTTTATGTATTCTATCAATGGAAAGGATTTTCTGAGGATATTTTTAATTTCACAAGCCAAAAAGAAAATATTAAATAATGCATATAGATATACATATGCATATTTATATATAGAACGTGCCTGTCAAGAAGGAGACATAATTGATATGGGTTCAGTCCCTGGGTTGGGAAGATCCCCTGGAGAAGGAAATGGCAACTCACTCCAGTATTATTGCTTGGAAAATCCCATGGACAGAGAAGCCTGGTGGGCTATAATCCATAGAGTCACAAAGAGTTGGACAACTTAGCTCACATATGTATATAAATTATATAATTTCTATCAAAACACTGAAAACAATGCTTAAAACATTTTCATGCCAAAACCAAGGAAAATAATTCAAAATACTGAAAACTGTATTTGCTAATCATTTAATTTTCTTCCATATAAAACATATTTATAGTTGTACATGTTTGCTCACAGTATTGTAATAAATGTAATTTAAATATATTTAATGTGTAATTCTATCATGTGTCAGCATATGGTTATGCTCTGTTTCATACTGAACAAATGTGTAGACTAAAATATTAAATATTAAATGACAGTTTTTCAGAGAGAAATATTTCATCTAACAGTTATGAAACCATAGAAGCAACCTCATTGATTGCTATAAAAATTACTTTTTTTCTAATTTCTTATTTTCATATAAGAGACAGTTTATACAAATGTTTACATCTTAAGCTTTTTTATTTTATGATTTTTAATCATCATATGCATTAAGAAAGATTAAAATCAAATTAATTTGTCTTGATTAATGAGGTAGCTATTTTTACTTTATAAAAATCATTTCTATTTTTATTTATCTTATACCAGCTTGATAATTTGGCCCTGATATGATATTTTGAACTAGGAACAGAACCTTCTGATTAAATGCTATTCTGTGAACTTGATTTTTTAATAAAGTGCAAGTCTGATAACACTTTAAGTACTTAATTAAAATTTTAAATGATTTATCTAAAACAAATTAGCTTAAATCTCTCCCTAGCAACAAAGAACTACTTAATTCTTATATTGCTAGTTTTTTCCTTGCTTTTCCTCTTCACATGATTTTCTTTTAACCACAAATCTTCTTTATCATTATCCATTATGTCTCTTTGTTTCCTCATCAACCAATAGTATTAAAAATAAACAAATACAGTGAGTATGCCTTGCTTTTTCCATTCTTAAGTCTGTTTTGTTGTGTGTTAACTAGAAATGCATGATTATATGCATAGAACGTGCCTGTCAAGAAGGAGACATAATTGATATGGGTTCAGTCCCTGGGTTGGGAAGATCCCTGAGAAGGAAATGGCAACTCACTCCAGTATTATTGCTTGGAAAATCCATGGACAGAGAAGCCTGGTGGGCTATAATCCATAGAGTCACAAAGAGTTGGACAACTTAGCTCACATATGTATATAAATTATATAATTTCTATCAAAACACTGAAAACAATGCTTAAAACATTTTCATGCCAAAACCAAGGAAAATAATTCAAAATACTGAAAACTGTATTTGCTAATCATTTAATTTTCTTCCATATAAAACATATTTATAGTTGTACATGTTTGCTCACAGTATTGTAATAAATGTAATTTAAATATATTTAATGTGTAATTCTATCATGTGTCAGCATATGGTTATGCTCTGTTTCATCCTGAACAAATGTGTAGACTAAAATATTAAATATTAAATGACAGTTTTTCAGAGAGAAATATTTCATCTAACAGTTATGAAACCATAGAAGCAACCTCATTGATTGCTATAAAAATTACTTTTTCTAATTTCTTTTTTTCATATAAGAGACAGTTTATACAAATGTTTACATCTTAAGCTTTTTTATTTTATGATTTTTAATCATCATATGCATTAAGAAAGATTAAAATCAAATTAATTTGTCTTGATTAATGAGGTAGCTATTTTTACTTTATAAAAATCATTTCTATTTTTATTTATCTTATACCAGCTTGATAATTTGGCCCTGATATGATATTTTGAACTAGGAACAGAACCTTCTGATTAAATGCTATTCTGTGAACTTGATTTTTTAATAAAGTGCAAGTCTGATAACACTTTAAGTACTTAATTAAAATTTTAAATGATTTATCTAAAACAAATTAGCTTAAATCTCTCCCTAGCAACAAAGAACTACTTAATTCTTATATTGCTAGTTTTTTCCTTGCTTTTCCTCTTCACATGATTTTCTTTTAACCACAAATCTTCTTTATCATTATCCATTATGTCTCTTTGTTTCCTCATCAACCAATAGTATTAAAAATAAACAAATACAGTGAGTATGCCTTGTTTTTTTCCATTCTTAAGTCTGTTTTGTTGTGTGTTAACTAGAAATGTATAACTAAAACAGCCTCCTAAAGTAAAGATAATCTCTCTTTGATTGTTCACTGAGAAGATAATCTTTAAAATATATTCAGGGCTAATTCTCATCAAATATTTATCTTTGCAAAAGATAAACTGACATAATGGGAAGATATCAAGTTGCATACGACTACCCTTTGTAATATGACATTTGAGTATACAGCATACTTTTATGTATCAAGTATATTATTTTGGTGTTATTAGCATTGACCTCGATCATATTTTTTAAACATTTTAAATTTTATTTATTTATTCATTTTCATCCATCTTTTATTCCTTGGCATGTGTGGGCCTCCCATTGCAGTGGCCTCTCTCATTGCAGAGCACCGGCTCTGAACGCATGTGCTCCAGAGTGCTGGCTCGGTAATTGGACACACCGGCCCAGATGCTTCCTGGCACGTGGGTTCTTCTTGGGCCAGGGATCAAACTGGTGCCTCCTGCATTGCAAGGTGAACTCTTTACCACTGGACTACCAGGGAAGCCCAATCATATGTTTTCATATTCCTTTGATTAGACGTTCATATTGTGTTTTTGTTGAGTTTTTATGGAATTACAGTTAAGTGAGTTCATATTCTTTTTTATCACTGAATAGTCAGGTGATTTTAATTAAATGAGTATCTAAAGAGTCCTATGAGATTTCTTTCCAATATTTTTATTTATCTTATACCAGCTTGATAATTTGGCCCTGATATGATATTTTGAACTAGGAACAGAACCTTCTGATTAAATGCTATTCTGTGAACTTGATTTTTTAATAAAGTGCAAGTCTGATAACACTTTAAGTACTTAATTAAAATTTTAAATGATTTATCTAAAACAAATTAGCTTAAATCTCTCCCTAGCAACAAAGAACTACTTAATTCTTATATTGCTAGTTTTTTCCTTGCTTTTCCTCTTCACATGATTTTCTTTTAACCACAAATCTTCTTTATCATTATCCATTATGTCTCTTTGTTTCCTCATCAACCAATAGTATTAAAAATAAACAAATACAGTGAGTATGCCTTGTTTTTTTCCATTCTTAAGTCTGTTTTGTTGTGTGTTAACTAGAAATGTATAACTAAAACAGCCTCCTAAAGTAAAGATAATCTCTCTTTGATTGTTCACTGAGAAGATAATCTTTAAAATATATTCAGGGCTAATTCTCATCAAATATTTATCTTTGCAAAAGATAAACTGACATAATGGGAAGATATCAAGTTGCATACGACTACCCTTTGTAATATGACATTTGAGTATACAGCATACTTTTATGTATCAAGTATATTATTTTGGTGTTATTAGCATTGACCTCGATCATATTTTTTAAACATTTTAAATTTTATTTATTTATTCATTTTCATCCATCTTTTATTCCTTGGCATGTGTGGGCCTCCCATTGCAGTGGCCTCTCTCATTGCAGAGCACCGGCTCTGAACGCATGTGCTCCAGAGTGCTGGCTCGGTAATTGGACACACCGGCCCAGATGCTTCCTGGCACGTGGGTTCTTCTTGGGCCAGGGATCAAACTGGTGCCTCCTGCATTGCAAGGTGAACTCTTTACCACTGGACTACCAGGGAAGCCCAATCATATGTTTTCATATTCCTTTGATTAGACGTTCATATTGTGTTTTTGTTGAGTTTTTATGGAATTACAGTTAAGTGAGTTCATATTCTTTTTTATCACTGAATAGTCAGGTGATTTTAATTAAATGAGTATCTAAAGAGTCCTATGAGATTTCTTTCCAATATTTTCTAATTCAATATATTTATGAAACCTTTGAAATTCTCCCTTTGCCTTAGTTTTTATTTGAGTTATTTTATTTTTTGGCTTTTGTTTTTGTTACCACAAATACCTTAAAAAACAAAATGAGAAATAAGAAGAAGTATAGAAAAGACAGAATGATATAAGAGAAACAGGATGAGAAAAAATAGAAAAAGAGAGGGAGGATGGACAGGAAGTTAATTTTTTTTGCATTTTTTTTCTCTTAATTTTCTGGACAGTCATGCTAATTTGCTACATCCACATGCCTTATTCACCACAGTAGATTCTAAATTTTAAAAATATCAAAATGTAAAAGTGAAATCAAGCAATTTATTATAGAAAATATCTTCCAGATTCCACTGTATTTTGGGAGGCAACATAGTTTCATAACAGTGACACAGAATCATAAGGGAATACCAAGACTGATAAATTTGAGTGCATTAAAAATGTGTTGGAAGATCATATATATATTGTGTATTTATATGTTTACCTTTGCAAATTATACCACAGGTGAAATTCAGTTATATCTAGTGTAGAGAGTGCTAAAAAGTCAATAAAAAAGAGCAAAAATCTGACAGAGGTCCAATTAAAACAGTTCACAGAACATGAAAAGAATGCAGTTCTGTAACTCTTAAATTTAGGAAGAATTCTCAGCCCCATTCACATAAGTCAATTTAAAATTAAAATTAAATTAAATTTTGTTTTAGCTTTATAAACTAAAAGATTTGAAAATTCCAAAAGTTTAACAATATATGGTATTTTGTGGTTGCTAGGATTCATGCAGTCTTAGACTGGACGCAAATGAGTGCAGCTGTAATGAAGACAAAAATTTGCGCTCAGTTGCTCAGTAGTGTACAACTCTTTGTGATTCTGTGGACTGTAGTTCACCAGACTTCTCTGCCTATGGAATTTTTCAGGCAAGGATACTGGAGTGGGTTGCCATTTCCTCCTCCAGGGTATATTCCTAACCCAAGGATAATAAGAATAACAAAATCTAAAAAAACAAAAACTAAAACTAAACCAAAAATAACAACTGTAAACTAAAACTTTGACCCCCCCAATTATCTTCTGACATTACGTATTATTTAAGAACCACTGAACAGTAAACTTCCATATGTATAAAATTTTATTTGTTATTACAAATGACCAGAAAAAATTGAAATGCCCTAAAATTGTGTATTGGTTGAATAAAGTATAAAATGCACAATAAAAAATGAATGAATAAAAATTATCTCTTACACTTCCAAACTGTTTGTTAGTGAATCATAATTATTCTGACTTATTTAGACATTAGAAGTTAACCTGCATTAGGAAAATAGTTACCCCTAAAGTGTGTGTATGTCACATTTTTTTTCTGTGCTATTTTTAGGTAAATTAAAGGTCTTGTAAAGGGAGTATTTGGGGGAGAACCTGGGCTTTGAGCTGAATACTACGAAATGATGGTATTTGACAAGAGGAAAATCTGCATACGTGAAAGGTGCAAGGCATTATTAAAGGAGAGAAAGCTTAGTAATTTCCAAATGTTTATTTCAACCAAAGGCATGTGGAGTGCAGTGTGGGCTCTCATATATTCAGTTCTGGAGAAGATGTTAAACAGGAAATGACCACTAACAAATTATTAATAAATTTTATTGGACATAAAATATATTCAATTGCCATTATTGCCAGCACTTTAAAATGTTTAACTGAATTGTCAAAGCAGTTATGTATCCCCAAATTGTATTTGTGGTGAAGGAAAATTGATGTAAAATCAAAGCCTACTGTGATCATGACCGCTAGTGGTGTAGGCTACTACTTTATTTTGTTCTTAGGGCTACATTTTGAACTGTTTCATTGGTGGGGGAAACGGTGAAGTCAATAAAAATACTGTCAAAATTTATAAATGACTTGTGAATGAAAAGAATGCGGTTAAAATTCCTTTATCTAAACTGTGGCAAAAGATATACACGAAAAGCAAAACAAGCCAGAAAAACATGTATAAATCCATTATTTATAACATCAGTGTCGCAGAATAAAAAACTGATTCCAAAGTGCTTTCTGTCATTCTGAGTGAAATATATCTTTGTGAACGTGTTTTGTATTCTAATCCACATTACCATTACAAAGTCTATAGACATCATCTCGCTAGGCAGTTATATCAGAATTTTTACTGGAAATGTAAAACAATGAAGGTAAAAACTTTGGATGAAGCACTAAATTTTATGAAAACCAGTTGTAGTTTTCCTGTTGTCAGAGGTTTTGCATGGAATGTCCTAGTTTTTCCAAAAATTGACTAAGATAGTATACTCACAGTTCAACTCCCATATATTCTTTTCATTTATATTCAGCATTAAGAGTATTAATTCTTGGTTTATTTGAAATATTTGCACATTTAGATTATAAATAGCAAATGTAGGTGGTAGTTTTGTACTTCGAACTGTGGTGTTGGAGAAGACTCTTGAGAGTCTCTTGGACTGCACGAAGATCAAACCAGTCAATCCTAAAGGAAATCAGCTCTGAATATTCATTAGAAGGACTGAGCTGAAGCTGAAGCTCTAGTACTTTGGCCACCTGATGTGAAGAGGTGACTTGTTGGAGAAGAGCCTGATCCTGGGAAAAATAGAAAGCAGAAGGAGAAGTTGATGACAGAGGACGAGATGGCTGAATGGCATCACCAACTCTATAGACGTGAGTTGAGCAAACTCCAGGAGATGGTGAACAATAAGGAAGCCTTGTGTGCTGCAGTCCATGAGGTCACCGAGTTGGACACTATTGAGCAACCAAACTGAACTAAACCATTTCTGTGGTTAAATTTGTGTCAGTTTGCCTGGATTAAGGGATGCCCAGATTGCTGGTAAAAAATATTTCTGGGTGAGGGTGTCTCTGGAAGAGATTCAAAAAGAGTAATTAAGAAAGAAGAAAAATTAACGTTGACTATATTTTAGTTCAGTTCAGTTGCTCAGACTATGTTAATTTTAGACTTCACTATTAAATATGCTTTTGTTTAAACATGTTATAAATGTAAGAATTCTTTCAATAATGATATTTGAGAATTGTGTTCCAGACTTTTTTTAGGTGCTCAAAATACAAGAAAACTTTATTCTTACTTTAGTGTAGTTTATAATGAAAATTTTGTATTACTGAAACTGTTGGAGATAGTTTTGATTCCTATAGTATCAGTAAATTATGCCTGTATAAGTAAAAGGGATCATTGAGGCAATACTAATTTAGCTACCAGTTTTCTTATTTAACCAGGTATTAGGGGCAATTGGGCTTCCTAGGTGACTCAGACAGTACAGAATCTGCCTGCAATGCAGGAGACCTGGGTTTGATCCCTGAGTCAGGAAGAATCCCTGGAAAAGGGCCTGGCCACCCACTCCAGTATTTGTGCCCGGAGAAGTCTATGGACAGAGGAGCCCAATGGACTATAGTCTGTGGGGTCATAAAGAGTTGGCCATGACTGAGTGACTAACACTTTCATTTTTTCAGTTAGAGGAAATTAAGCTTCCTGCTTCTGATACAGCATGTTTGGAGAAAAATGACTCCTTAGAAGCTGGTCTGTTTTATTGATAATTTGTAGTAGTAAGAAAAGTAACTATAAAGGTCTCAGCATCAGTGTATACTTAACTATTGTAGTTGTTCACAAAGTAGTGTCCACTCGAGTAAATTAAAAAATAAGCGTATAGCACTTTTAGGGAGAAACTTCTATGACCTTCCCTGCCAGTCATATTTATTCCACGTAGAAGAGTGTCACAAGCTTGATAGTACTCTGTCCCAAGAACAGAGATTAGATTGTATTTAAGGAGTTAGTTTCTGCAGTTCTTTATTTGTTCTCTATTAACATTTATCATATTTTAGTGTATGGTGTGAGTAATCTCTAATTGACACATACTTTCAAGGCTAGTGAAAATTTTAATAAACTGGTATCTCAGTGTCATTAAGTAAGATGACATTAAAGGAAATAAAGTGTTTTGTAACTGAAACTTAAAGAATTAGAAAGCCTATGTATTTAGTAAGAGGTGTCAGTAACAAAGACTAAAAGAAAAAAGATGATCTCTCAAGGACTCATCAATAGAAACTCTCTGATTTAATTGAAAAACAGAAAAAGCCCCTTAATCTATAGAAAGTTTGATATGAAAGAAAGGAGGACAGACTAGTAGTATGGGTGAAGGAGTTTGTGGATTCTCAGTTAAACAATTTATATTAATTGAGTTGTTCATCATAAAACTTAAATAAACTGATTCTTTTCTTTTTCCTTTTCAAAATCAGCCTTGGTTCACATACTTAATTTAAGAAATTACAGTATTAGTGAAGAAATGTCTTAAAATACAAGTTTTAAATGAAGACACTAATCACTGAACATACTGTTACAAAACTAATGGCCAGAAAGTGACATTGCATTGTTCCTTATTAAAGAAGAAATTATCTTATAATTGACAAAATGACTTTTTAGAGATTTTAATGTATGCTTAATAGCAAAATTACAAAACTTTAACTTAAATTTATTATGAATTTATTCCCGATCAAATATATAGTCTGTTTAAATATAGCTACTGCCGAAATTCAATCCTCTGTGAATTGTTTTTAACTTAATAAAATGTCTAAAGTAATTGAAAAGTTTAAGACTACCACTAAAAGCAAAACTAATTAACAGCTATTATTTTCTTAGTTTATAACCTTATTTTTCTATGAAAGCATATACATGAAAATTATATTGCTATATACTGAAGCTTTTAAAATTAATTTCACCTGGAATATTAGGAGCACAAAAAGACTGCGATTAAAAGACTAACTTCAACACTCTTTCCCTCAATTAAATAAGTTTATAAATATAAAAATTTTCATGGTCCTAATTTTTAAATTCTAATTTAGTAGTATATTTAGATGTATGATTTTAATTCAGCAAAAGTTTATTCAGAAAGTAAACATGCTTAGTTAACTTTAATAGATAGTATACAAAAAGTAACATTAATATTGGATCCCTGAGTTGATACCTCTTTTCTTATTTCTTGCTTTTTTTATTGAATCTTTTATAATGAGAAATACTTCTTACTAAGGATGTGAATTTATGTCTTAAGCATTTCAGGTATTTATATTTATATATGGTGATTTGGGTTTGGCTTTTACATCTTAATGAAATACATAAATATGCATATAATGCCATGCTCTAAACAGCACAGTCATCTTTACATAAAGGTATCATTGCTTTGTTGAGTTACAAGGAATTGTGTGCATTAATTTGTCCTCTTGTACTAGAGAAGAATTTTTGTTTTATATTTATTTTCTCCTTCAAAGATATTTAACAGCTCCGTATTTTTTTTTTAAGTTAGCTTCTTGATACACTATCTGCTATTGAAGAAATATCCTAGAAGTTCTTAAACAGTGGCAACAATATTGGTTGTCATGTAAATCAAAGTCACAGTTTAGTGGATTACAGGATAGATGGAGACTAGGGGAAAAAAAGTATATCAGTAGTTATTTGGGCCAAATCAGTAGTGAATGTAAAGAAACTGACACTGTGAGATATACATGCATAAAGGAAAATATCATGGACAATTCAAGCTGTGATTAACAAAGTTACATGTTATCAAAGGCTGTAATCAATGATCAGACGTAGGGAAGTAAATGGAGCAAAGAATGAAGTTGTATGTGGTAAGAGCAGAGGAGCGAGGATGGAGAGGATCTGAGGGATCAGAATGGAAATCCAAGAGCACCAGCTGTTCAGGCCTCCAGTAAGATGATTTATTTATATTATATAGCATGTTCGAAGCATATGCAAGTTTGCAAGAAAAGAATTTGTATCACAAACTTGAAACCATTTTGGAAATTTGGCTTAAAGTTTCCAATTTTATATATTATAGTCTCCATGGAACATCACTCAGCTGGCAAACTAGACTATATCTAATTAATTAAAAACATTAAGTAATGAATATATTTCATATGCTTGACATTTAAAATATAACACATGAATTTTCTATATAACCATATGGAAGATGAAGAAAAATAACTATCTTTAGATTTTGTTATTGACTTGGATTAATTTGGCTGAGTGGATATCACAATGTGATACACAGAGAAGAACTGAGAAACTTGTTACACAGTGCCTTTGACTGGCTTATTTCATTCATTAATGTCCTCTAGGTTCATCCATGGTTTCACAAGTAGAGTTTCCTTCTCTGTTTAAGGCTGAATAATATCCCATTTTCTTTACCATTCATATGTCAATGGACACATGTGCAAAAAGCTCCCTGATGTTCTTTTGGTTATAAACCCATTGATTCCATTTACTTAGGAATCTAAAATAGTCAGACTTATAGAAGCAGAGAATACAGTACTGGTTGACAGAGATAAGATATTGGAGGAAGTGGGGAGTTGTTTTTCTATAGGTATGAAGTTTCAGTTATACTAGATGAATTATTTCTAAAGACCTGCTTTACCACATCTTGCCTATAGTTACATTATGGTATTATGCATTTCATAATTTACGAGGGTTGTACTTATGTTGTCTTCTTACACAGAAACAAGCAAAAAGCTAAGGACACAGGAAACTTGGGGCGGTGGTGCTGGATATGGGTGTTGCCCTGAAACTGGTGATGATATCCTATGTGTGTGCATATTTCCAGATTCATCAAATTGTATACCTTAAATATGTGCAGTTCTTATTATATAGCAATTATACCTTGGCAAAGCTGTTGAAAATACAATATTGATATGGCTGGGCTTGAAACACTTAGTAGGCTAAAAGGTAGATCTGGGTCTGTTTATGCTAATTCATATATACAAGCAACTTAAAGATGATCTCATTAATTTTTCTTAAGGGTTTGACTTCATGATAAAACTGTTAAAACATATTTGTTCATATATATTCATGGGCATTAAAAATTTAATTTATGGAGCTTCCCTGGTGGTACAGTGGGTAAGGACACCGCCTTAGGCAACGTTTGATCTGGCCTGGGAATATCCCACGTTGCAGCTGCGGAAGTGCGGCAGGGGTTGGTGGGTGGGAGGCCCACACGGGCCAAAGAACAAAATGGAAATAGACAATATTTCATATGCTTGACATTTAAATAACACATGAATTTTCTATATAACCATATGGAAGATGAAGAAAAATAACTATCTTTAGATTTTGTTATTGACTTGGATTAATTTGGCTGAGTGGATATCACAATGTGATACACAGAGAAGAACTGAGAAACTTGTTACACAGTGCCTTTGACTGGCTTATTTCATTCATTAATGTCCTCTAGGTTCATCCATGGTTTCACAAGTAGAGTTTCCTTCTCTGTTTAAGGCTGAATAATATCCCATTTTCTTTACCATTCATATGTCAATGGACACATGTGCAAAAAGCTCCCTGATGTTCTTTTGGTTATAAACCCATTGATTCCATTTACTTAGGAATCTAAAATAGTCAGACTTATAGAAGCAGAGAATACAGTACTGGTTGACAGAGATAAGATATTGGAGGAAGTGGGGAGTTGTTTTTCTATAGGTATGAAGTTTCAGTTATACTAGATGAATTATTTCTAAAGACCTGCTTTACCACATCTTGCCTATAGTTACATTATGGTATTATGCATTTCATAATTTACGAGGGTTGTACTTATGTTGTCTTCTTACACAGAAACAAGCAAAAAGCTAAGGACACAGGAAACTGGGGGCGGTGGTGCTGGATATGGGTGTTGCCCTGAAACTGGTGATGATATCCTATGTGTGTGCATATTTCCAGATTCATCAAATTGTATACCTTAAATATGTGCAGTTCTTATTATATAGCAATTATACCTTGGCAAAGCTGTTGAAAATACAATATTGATATGGCTGGGCTTGAAACACTTAGTAGGCTAAAAGGTAGATCTGGGTCTGTTTATGCTAATTCATATATACAAGCAACTTAAAGATGATCTCATTAATTTTTCTTAAGGGTTTGACTTCATGATAAAACTGTTAAAACATATTTGTTCATATATATTCATGGGCATTAAAAATTTAATTTATGGAGCTTCCCTGGTGGTACAGTGGGTAAGGACACCGCCTTGCAGTGCAAGGGGAGCCGGTTTGATCCCTGGCCTGGGAATATCCCACGTGCCGCGGAGCGGCTGGACTGATGTGTCCAATTACCGAGCCGGAGCTCTGGAGTGCATGCGCCCAGAGCCGGCGCTCTGCTACAACAGAGGCCACTGCGATGGGAGGCCCACACGGGCCAAAGAACAAAGATGGATGAAAATAGACAAGTGAAAGACCAATAGAAGTGGCCCGCCTGCTCCCCTTCTTCCCCACCGCACCCCACCAAAATAAATAAATAAATAAATCTTAAAAAAAAAATAATTTATGAATATGGCAACATATGAACTATGCCATTTAATAGAAATGGTATTTTAAGTTATTACTTAATATTTCTAAACCATTATTTATATTCAGAATTTTTTTGTATCTAGAATGTCCAGTACTAAATTAATAATTTCTATCTTATTAATTTGTTGGAAGATAAATTGTATGTGCTTGTTTTGTAGAAAAAGATAGTTGGTATCATGGCACTCTTTTAGACATTTCATTAACAATCAAATCAAATCAACCACTTGCATTTTGGCTTCATTGTAAATCAGTAGATCATATGATTTAAGACTCATTTTCTGCTCTTAAAATATTTTTAGATTGGGTGAATATCAACAAATAAACAATTGGAATTTTGCCTCTTCCAGAGTTATCAGAAACCTCCCTATTTTTAATTTTAATAATGCTTTTATTCCTTAGCTTACATCTCAGCAATGCTTAATAAAGATCACCACCCCCCATAATTTGGAAAACCATCTTTACTTGATATTTGCTTGGTTTTGCTCTTATATCACTGGCCATTTATTTATTCACTTTTTGGTTCTTTTTTTTTCATTCTTTCTCCTAAGATGTTTGCAATTATGGAGTTCTCAATCTTTGGTCTCTCCCAAGGTGATTTCAGTCTTGAAGAGATAATATCACATATACATAGCATAGACACACATATATATTTCAAATTTTCTGTTCACATTTCAAACCAATTTCATGGGATTCACAGCCCTAATCGCTGTCTCGCCTTTCATACTCAATCTGTTTTCAATATGACCTCTTCTACCTCTAGAACATGGTCCTTATTTATCTATTCATTCTCACTCCCAAGATTCTAGACAGAACCTCCCAATGTACTATGGACTGCTGTGCTCCGTGGGGGAAAAAATTGTAAATAAGTAAATTTGAGAAAATACTGCTCTGGTTTTGTGTATATTAGGATGTTGAATCACCTTAGCAATATTAAATATCAAGCATATTAGCGTATTTGTTGTTTAGTTGTTCAGTCATGTCTGACTCTTTGTAACCTAATGAACTCCAAGACACCAAGCTTCCCTGTCCTTCACTATCTCCCAGAGTTTGCTCAGATTTATGTCCATTGAGTCAGTGATGCCATTCCAGTATCTCATCCTCTGTTCCCTGTCTTCTCCTCCTGCCCTCAGTCTCTCACAGCATGAGAGTCTTTTCTAATGAGTCAGCTCTTTGCCATAATGTGGCCAGTCCTTCCAGTGAATATTCAGGGTTGATTTCTTTAGGATTGACTATTTTGATCTCCTTGCTATCCAAGGGACACTCAAGAGTCTTCCCTAAGATCACAGTTCAAAAGCATCAATTCTTTGGCTCTCAGCCTTCTTTATGGTTCAGCTCTCACATCCATACATTACTATTGGAAAAACCAAAGCTTTGACTATATGGACTTTTGTTGGCAAAGTGATGTCTCTGCTTTTTAAGTCACTGTCTAAAATTGCCATAGCTTTTTTTCCATTGAGCAATTAGCATATTAAACATGCCAAAAAAGATTTTCAACCAGTACACAGTTACAATTTTATGAGCCTAATGTTTCATCCCTGTTTTTGCCCATGGAACAATTTTATTCTGTAAAATAATATTAATATACTATAAACTTTTGTCCTTGAAACACTAGGCAATGCAAATATCTGTAGATATTCTTTTAAATAATATGTGGCCAGGGTCTGATTGAAGTATTCTGCTTATGTTTTTTATTAATCATCAATGGCATCACTATTTAAAAATATTTTCCAACTGCCTCTACTTGCCATTCATAAATAAGAATATTTACTTAAATTTCATATGTACTGGCCTGTTGGCAATAAATACATTAAAGGAAGTATGTTTCATTCCCGAAATTTGTTTAAAAAATTTTTAAAAATCAGTTATGAATGGCTTAGGAATTCACCTCTTACAAATGAGGAAAGTAGGGAGAAAAATGACCATGATTTCAATGAAGTGCCATGACATTTTAGTCACATATATGAGGCTCATGGAAACCAGTAGCGAATAGGTGCATTTGGAAGCTTAGAGCATCTTCTGAGTTTTTTATTCTTGAGATTTATCCCTATATTTTGATAAGTTTATGATCACAGATAAGTAAATATACTTCTCTGTGTGTCAGTTGCTTCCTCTACCAGATGGGAATTTTAATAGTACCTTTTCCTCGAATTGTGAAAACTAAGTGCAACAGTCCATTAATTTTTTTTGGCATAATGTTTAATACATAGTAAGCATTTGGTAGATGTTATGATAATGAAGGTTAATTTGAAAAATTTACTAGAAGTTTCTTAGTTCAAATATTTATTTGTGATTGACTGGGAATTATAATTTTATTTTTATTTTAGCATACAGGTAGTGCACCACATCATTTTCCATGAATAAACGGACAAATATATTCCAAAACAATGTTCTCAATTACAACTGTCACTTCAGGGCTCAGAGTGAGAGTAATAACCTCCTACTTTAAAAGTGACACTAGCTATATTAGAACTCAGTGCAAGATACTGTAAGGCATTTACCATTCTGCTGCAACTCAGTGTTAGATTTAATAAAACAATAACTCAGTCCTCCATCTTTCAGTAGAAAGGATATAATAGCATTGGATATATGTATTTCAATATATCATAATGCCCCCATCATATAAAAAACAAGCTATATACAGAAATCATCTGTTACAAAAACACTGGATTAATAAACAGTACTTTTTCCTTTAAGAAACAATATTCCTGTTAAAGTAGTTGAATATAAATATAATTTGAGTTGGTGTACAGCTGGGGATCACAAGTTTAGCCGAAAGATTTAAATCAAGGTAATTCTGCTTGGAGGCTTCTATTGTATCTTTTTCTACTTTGATAATCAGGTTATATGATTCATCATCTTTAACAGTTATTCTTAGAGAAATATTATACAATATTTTCAAACTAGCCAACACATCCTGAGGCTTTTGTTTGTCCTTTGATGGCTTGTTTTGTAATATTACAAAAACCCAAATCAAAACACTACTATAGACACATTGTATATGACAGCCAGGTTTGTCACAGAAGTGCGCTGGAGAAGACTACTGTGGGACTGGGTGGAAAAATCATTTTCCTCTTCCGTGTGCCAGGAGTAAATGAGTGGCTGTTAATAGGCAGGTACGGTTAATAGTTCATATATGGCTTTTGTTGTTGTTTAGTGACTAAACAGTGTCCTACTCTTTTGTGATTCCATGGAGTGTAACCCTCCAGGCTCCCCTCTCCACAGAATTTTTCAAGGTAAGAATGCTGGAGTGGGTTGCCATTTCCCTCTCCAGGGAATCTTCCTTACTCAGGGACTGAACCCACATTTCCTGAACTGGCAGGCAGTTTCTTTACCAGTGAGCGACTTGGGAAGCCCTATATATGGCTTTAGGAATAATACTTAGTATATAGTAACTACTTGATAGATATTACATTATGATAATGAAGGTTAATTTAAATTAATGTTCATTTTTTTGGGAAGACAAATCATTTGTCAACCTAAGATGAAATCAACTGTCAACAAAATATAATGTCTATGTTATGGAGTTAAGTAGGATAATATATAGCATGAGAGATTGCTGCTTGTGTCAAGAAATCAGTTCTTTTCAGCTTGAAAGAAAATGTTTTATTTGATTTGACAAACTAAAATAAATAGGCATGAATGGAGATCAAAGGATCAGTAGGGTTTCTTATTTCCCCCCAAGCATATGAATGCTCTTGCCCTAATAATAAACACCTTGTAATATTTTGAATCTCAGACACTGATCTAAATTATAATCACTTTGGGTATTCTTTTTACAGATACAGATTTGGGGACTCCACAATCAGAGATTCCTCTCAGTAGGTCTTGATTGGAGTCAAGCTATCTGATGTGTTTAAGAGCTGCAAGAGAATATGATGCTAAATAGTTGAAGTTTACATGCAGGTAGTATCAATATTAAACAGAGGGTACAGAAAGTAAACCTGATAGATGCCTGAAGTATCCCAGGAATACTGTTACCACCAATGGGAAATACTTCCTTGGTGGAAACACGTCTTATGGCACCTTACTATACACAGTGGCATCAGATCAAAAGACCAGTAGCATCTTTGTATAATCAGGTTATATGATTCATCATCTTTAACAGTTATTCTTAGAGAAATATTATACAATATTTTCAAACTAGCCAACACATCCTGAGGCTTTTGTTTGTCCTTTGATGGCTTGTTTTGTAATATTACAAAAACCCAAATCAAAACACTACTATAGACACATTGTATATGACAGCCAGGTTTGTCACAGAAGTGCGCTGGAGAAGACTACTGTGGGACTGGGTGGAAAAATCATTTTCCTCTTCCGTGTGCCAGGAGTAAATGAGTGGCTGTTAATAGGCAGGTACGGTTAATAGTTCATATATGGCTTTTGTTGTTGTTTAGTGACTAAACAGTGTCCTACTCTTTTGTGATTCCATGGAGTGTAACCCTCCAGGCTCCCCTCTCCACAGAATTTTTCAAGGTAAGAATGCTGGAGTGGGTTGCCATTTCCCTCTCCAGGGAATCTTCCTTACTCAGGGACTGAACCCACATTTCCTGAACTGGCAGGCAGTTTCTTTACCAGTGAGCGACTTGGGAAGCCCTATATATGGCTTTAGGAATAATACTTAGTATATAGTAACTACTTGATAGATATTACATTATGATAATGAAGGTTAATTTAAATTAATGTTCATTTTTTTGGGAAGACAAATCATTTGTCAACCTAAGATGAAATCAACTGTCAACAAAATATAATGTCTATGTTATGGAGTTAAGTAGGATAATATATAGCATGAGAGATTGCTGCTTGTGTCAAGAAATCAGTTCTTTTCAGCTTGAAAGAAAATGTTTTATTTGATTTGACAAACTAAAATAAATAGGCATGAATGGAGATCAAAGGATCAGTAGGGTTTCTTATTTCCCCCCAAGCATATGAATGCTCTTGCCCTAATAATAAACACCTTGTAATATTTTGAATCTCAGACACTGATCTAAATTATAATCACTTTGGGTATTCTTTTTACAGATACAGATTTGGGGACTCCACAATCAGAGATTCCTCTCAGTAGGTCTTGATTGGAGTCAAGCTATCTGATGTGTTTAAGAGCTGCAAGAGAATATGATGCTAAATAGTTGAAGTTTACATGCAGGTAGTATCAATATTAAACAGAGGGTACAGAAAGTAAACCTGATAGATGCCTGAAGTATCCCAGGAATACTGTTACCACCAATGGGAAATACTTCCTTGGTGGAAACACGTCTTATGGCACCTTACTATACAAAGTGGCATCAGATCAAAAGACCAGTAGCATCTGCTCACTAGGAACCATTTTGTCTTACTGAACCCAAATGTGAATTTTAATAAAATTCAGGTAACATTAATATTTAAGAAGCACTGAAATAAACAGAATAGAAAAGATACATCTGCTCTATCATTTCTGCTCTTGATCTGGAAGATATATGGTCCTATATCTTCTGTACTTTTCTATAATGTGATTCCTGCTGCTATATGTGTTCCAGTTGGTTTTTGTTCTTTGTTTATTGGCAACATATTTTATTCATGAAATTTATTTAACATTTATTTGTGGAAATACTTTGGAAAATAATTACTGCACGTTTATCTTCAGGTGAAAATAAAGCATGCTTATCAATAAGACAGTCTCTCAAAATTTATGAAGACTTGAAGGAGAAATTAAACTCCTGTTCCCTTTATATTAGCTTCTTACTGGATAGCTCAGCAGTGCACTAAATAGTAAAAATTCTGTGTTTTTAAACCTATCAGATTTAAGTTAAAACTCATGTAGCAGTACTGTGTAGATCAGAAAGGTGGTAAACTGACTATTGTTGGTGAGAAAACTCCTAGAAGTAATAACAGATTGCTCTTTTGGATTTTTAAGGCCTCCAACTACATATTCCACTCACGGAAAGATTAACTTCCTAGAGAATTCCATCATGTTAGAAAATGCTATTAACTCCTAATAGTCATAAACATATTAAATAACAGCCATCGATGTTGCTTTGACAGCTCTAAAGAATTTGTATGTAATTTTAATGATGGAGAACCTCACTCATCATAATTTCTGAGTATAGAATTGATCCTTGGAAGAGAGACTGATAATTTGATTGTTCTATAATGTGCTAGTGCATAATTTCAGAAAGAGAAATCATTTTATGAAGAAACTAATGGCATGCAAATGACTCTCTTCACAAGATGTTAATAAAATTAGAAATACTTTTCAAAAATGAAGAAAAAAATAGTATGGAGTAAAATGCCTTGAAGAGGTAGATGGCTAAAGAATATGATAGAGGTATTATCCTGGGAAAGTGCATGACAGAGTCTGCATCTAGAAGCAGAAACTTGTGCTGTTTGATTTTTTTTTATTGTTGTTACTATTTCAAGAATACGCCATTTTCCTTTACTTAACCATTTAAAACCTAAATTACAACATAAATTGTGAAGATTTCAATTCATATTGGAATTAAATTGGTCTTTGTGGGAAAGAGATATCACAAAAATCTTCCCAAATAGAAAATAAAATTCATACCATACAGCCTGTTGACTCACGGACTGGGTTGCCTCCATCAAAACAACTAACAGTAAGGGAGCACAGCCACACCCATCAGCAAGCAATTGGATTAAAGATGTACTGAGCATGGCCCTGCCAGCCAGAGCAAGACTCAGTTCTCCCCACAACCAGTCCTTCCAGTTATGAAGCTTGCCTAGCCTCTTCTCTTTTTCAATTAGAGGGCAGACAGAAGAAGCAAGAACAAATAAGCCCACAGCCTCCAGAATGAAAACCACAATTACAAAAAGCTAACCAAAATGATCCCATAGATCACAGCTTTGTGTAACTCCATGAAGCTATGAGCCATGCTGTACAGGGACACCCAAGACGGACAAGTCCCGGCAGAGAGTTCTGAGAAAAAGGAGTCCACTGGAGGAGGGAATGGCAAACTACTTCAGTATTTTTGCTTAAAGACCCCTTGAGCAGTATGGATATGACATTGAAAGATGAGCCCCTCAGGTGGATATGTTTACAATATGCTATTGGAGAAGAGCAGAGAAATAGCTCCAGAAAGAATGAAGAAACTTGGGCAAAGTAGATATGATGCTCAGTTGTGGATGAGTCTGGTATTGAAAGCAAAGTCCAATGCTTTAAAGAGCAATACTGTATCTGAACATGGACTATTAGGTCCGTGAACTGGATGTTGTCAAGCAGGAGATGGCAAGAATGAACATCAGCATGTTAAGAATCAACTAAATGGGTAAGAATGGGTGATATTAATACAGATGACCCTTATATACACTACTGTGGGCAGAAAACCCTTAGTAGAAAAGGAGTAGCCCTCATAGTCAACATGAGAGTCTGAAATGCAGTACTTGAGTGCAAAATTTTTGCCATAACTAATAAAATGATCTGGTATTGTGTTCCAGAAATAGAGGTATTATCCTGGGAAAGTGCATGACAGAGTCTGCATCTAGAAGCAGAAACTTGTGCTGTTTGATTTTTTTTTATTGTTGTTACTATTTCAAGAATACGCCATTTTCCTTTACTTAACCATTTAAAACCTAAATTACAACATAAATTGTGAAGATTTCAATTCATATTGGAATTAAATTGGTCTTTGTGGGAAAGAGATATCACAAAATCTTCCCAAATAGAAAATAAAATTCATACCATACAGCCTGTTGACTCACGGACTGGGTTGCCTCCATCAAAACAACTAACAGTAAGGGAGCACAGCCACACCCATCAGCAAGCAATTGGATTAAAGATGTACTGAGCATGGCCCTGCCAGCCAGAGCAAGACTCAGTTCTCCCCACAACCAGTCCTTCCAGTTATGAAGCTTGCCTAGCCTCTTCTCTTTTTCAATTAGAGGGCAGACAGAAGAAGCAAGAACAAATAAGCCCACAGCCTCCAGAATGAAAACCACAATTACAAAAAGCTAACCAAAATGATCCCATAGATCACAGCTTTGTGTAACTCCATGAAGCTATGAGCCATGCTGTACAGGGACACCCAAGACGGACAAGTCCCGGCAGAGAGTTCTGAGAAAAAGGAGTCCACTGGAGGAGGGAATGGCAAACTACTTCAGTATTTTTGCTTAAAGACCCCTTGAGCAGTATGGATATGACATTGAAAGATGAGCCCCTCAGGTGGATATGTTTACAATATGCTATTGGAGAAGAGCAGAGAAATAGCTCCAGAAAGAATGAAGAAACTTGGGCAAAGTAGATATGATGCTCAGTTGTGGATGAGTCTGGTATTGAAAGCAAAGTCCAATGCTTTAAAGAGCAATACTGTATCTGAACATGGACTATTAGGTCCGTGAACTGGATGTTGTCAAGCAGGAGATGGCAAGAATGAACATCAGCATGTTAAGAATCAACTAAATGGGTAAGAATGGGTGATATTAATACAGATGACCCTTATATACACTACTGTGGGCAGAAAACCCTTAGTAGAAAAGGAGTAGCCCTCATAGTCAACATGAGAGTCTGAAATGCAGTACTTGAGTGCAATTGCCATAACAATAAAATGATCTTGGTTTGTTTCCAAGGCAAGTCATTCGGTATCACTGTAATTCAAATCTATGCCGAACCACTAATGCCCAAAAAGCTGAAGGTGAATGGTTCTATTAAGACCTACAAGACCTTCTAGAACTAATACCAAGATAAAATAAGTTTTTCATCGTAAGGGATTAGAATGCAAAAGTAGGACGTCTTGAGATACCTGGCGTAACAGAAAACTTTGGCCTTGGAGTCTAAAACAAAGCAGGACAAAGGCTAACTTTTTTTTCCAGAAAATGCACTAGTGATATCAAGCACCCTCTTCCAACAACACAAGAGATAATTCTACACATGGATTAGCAGATGGTCAACACTGAAATCAGGTTGATTAAATTCTTTGAAGTCAAAGATGGACAATTTCTGTACAGTCACCAAAATCAAGACCTAGAGCTGACTGTGACTCAGATCACGAGCTCCTTATTGCAGAATTCAAACTTATATTGAAGAAAGTAGGGAAAACAGTAGGCCCTTCAGATATCACCTAAATCAAATCCCTTGTAATCATAATCTAATCCCTTATAATCATAAAATGGAGGTGAGGAATATATCTAAGGGATCAGATCTGTTAGACAGAGTGCTAAAATAACTATTGACAGAGTTTCATAACATTTTACAGCGGGTAACCAGAACCATTCCCAAGAAAAAGAAATGCAAGGAGACAAATTTTCTGAGGATACCTTAGAAATAGCTGAGAAAAGAAGTGAATATCAAAGAAGAAAAGGAAAAATATACCCATCTGAATGCAGACTTCCAAAGAATAACAAGAAGAAATAAGAAAACATTCTTAAGTGAACAATGCAAAGAAATAGAGAAAAGCAATAGACTGGGAAAGAGTAGAGATCTCTTTAAGAAAATTAGAGACAAACGCAAAGGGACTGTATCTGAACATGGACTATTAGGTCCGTGAACTGGATGTTGTCAAGCAGGAGATGGCAAGAATGAACATCAGCATGTTAAGAATCAACTAAATGGGTAAGAATGGGTGATATTAATACAGATGACCCTTATATACACTACTGTGGGCAGAAAACCCTTAGTAGAAAAGGAGTAGCCCTCATAGTCAACATGAGAGTCTGAAATGCAGTACTTGAGTGCAATTGCCATAACAATAAAATGATCTTGGTTTGTTTCCAAGGCAAGTCATTCGGTATCACTGTAATTCAAATCTATGCCGAACCACTAATGCCCAAAAAGCTGAAGGTGAATGGTTCTATTAAGACCTACAAGACCTTCTAGAACTAATACCAAGATAAAATAAGTTTTTCATCGTAAGGGATTAGAATGCAAAAGTAGGACGTCTTGAGATACCTGGCGTAACAGAAAACTTTGGCCTTGGAGTCTAAAACAAAGCAGGACAAAGGCTAACTTTTTTTTCCAGAAAATGCACTAGTGATATCAAGCACCCTCTTCCAACAACACAAGAGATAATTCTACACATGGATTAGCAGATGGTCAACACTGAAATCAGGTTGATTAAATTCTTTGAAGTCAAAGATGGACAATTTCTGTACAGTCACCAAAATCAAGACCTAGAGCTGACTGTGACTCAGATCACGAGCTCCTTATTGCAGAATTCAAACTTATATTGAAGAAAGTAGGGAAAACAGTAGGCCCTTCAGATATCACCTAAATCAAATCCCTTGTAATCATAATCTAATCCCTTATAATCATAAAATGGAGGTGAGGAATATATCTAAGGGATCAGATCTGTTAGACAGAGTGCTAAAATAACTATTGACAGAGTTTCATAACATTTTACAGCGGGTAACCAGAACCATTCCCAAGAAAAAGAAATGCAAGGAGACAAATTTTCTGAGGATACCTTAGAAATAGCTGAGAAAAGAAGTGAATATCAAAGAAGAAAAGGAAAAATATACCCATCTGAATGCAGACTTCCAAAGAATAACAAGAAGAAATAAGAAAACATTCTTAAGTGAACAATGCAAAGAAATAGAGAAAAGCAATAGACTGGGAAAGAGTAGAGATCTCTTTAAGAAAATTAGAGACACCAAGGGAATATTTCATGCAAAGATGGGCACAATAAAGGACAGAAACAGGCAGGACCTAACAAAAGTAGAAGAGATTAAGAAGAGGTGGGAAGAATACACAGAAGAACCATACAGAAAAACAAACAAACAAACAGAAAACAAGGTATAATGACCTGGATAACCACAATGGTGTAGTCACACCTAGAGTCAGACATCCTGGAATGCAAAGTCAAGTGGGCCTTAGTAAGCATTCCTACAAACAAAGCTGGTGACGGTGATTGACATTTCAACTGGGCTATTTCAAATCCTAAAAGATGATGCTGTTGAAGTGTTGTACTTAATATGCCAGCAAATGCGGAAAACTCAACAGTGGCCTCAGGATTGAAAGGATCAGCTTTCATTCCAGTTCCAAAGAAGGACAATGGAAAAGAATGTTCAAGCTACTGTACAATTGAACTTATTTAACATATAGCAAAGTAATATACAAAATCCTTCAAACTCAGCTTCACTGTTATTCAGTTGTTCAGTCGTGTCCAACCCTTTGTGACCCTATGGACTGCAGCATACCCAAGCTTCCCTGTCCCTCACTATTTCCTGGAGTTTGCTCAAATTCATGTCCATCGAGTTGGTGATGCCGTCTAACCATCCCGTCTTCTCTCCTCCCCTTCTCCACCTGCCTTCAATCTTTCCCAGCATAATAGTCCTTTCTGAAGAAAGTAGGGAAAACAGTAGGCCCTTCAGATATCACCTAAATCAAATCCCTTGTAATCATAATCTAATCCCTTATAATCATAAAATGGAGGTGAGGAATATATCTAAGGGATCAGATCTGTTAGACAGAGTGCTAAAATAACTATTGACAGAGTTTCATAACATTTTACAGCGGGTAACCAGAACCATTCCCAAGAAAAGAAATGCAAGGAGACAAATTTTCTGAGGATACCTTAGAAATAGCTGAGAAAAGAAGTGAATATCAAAGAAGAAAAGGAAAAATATACCCATCTGAATGCAGACTTCCAAAGAATAACAAGAAGAAATAAGAAAACATTCTTAAGTGAACAATGCAAAGAAATAGAGAAAAGCAATAGACTGGGAAAGAGTAGAGATCTCTTTAAGAAAATTAGAGACACCAAGGGAATATTTCATGCAAAGATGGGCACAATAAAGGACAGAAACAGGCAGGACCTAACAAAAGTAGAAGAGATTAAGAAGAGGTGGGAAGAATACACAGAAGAACCATACAGAAAAACAAACAAACAAACAGAAAACAAGGTATAATGACCTGGATAACCACAATGGTGTAGTCACACCTAGAGTCAGACATCCTGGAATGCAAAGTCAAGTGGGCCTTAGTAAGCATTCCTACAAACAAAGCTGGTGACGGTGATTGACATTTCAACTGGGCTATTTCAAATCCTAAAAGATGATGCTGTTGAAGTGTTGTACTTAATATGCCAGCAAATGCGGAAAACTCAACAGTGGCCTCAGGATTGAAAGGATCAGCTTTCATTCCAGTTCCAAAGAAGGACAATGGAAAAGAATGTTCAAGCTACTGTACAATTGAACTTATTTAACATATAGCAAAGTAATATACAAAATCCTTCAAACTCAGCTTCACTGTTATTCAGTTGTTCAGTCGTGTCCAACCCTTTGTGACCCTATGGACTGCAGCATACCCAAGCTTCCCTGTCCCTCACTATTTCCTGGAGTTTGCTCAAATTCATGTCCATCGAGTTGGTGATGCCGTCTAACCATCCCGTCTTCTCTCCTCCCCTTCTCCACCTGCCTTCAATCTTTCCCAGCATAATAGTCCTTTCTGATCAGTTGACTCTTCCCATCTGGTGGCCAAAGTACTGGAGCTTCAGCATCAGTGCTTCTAATGAATATTCAGTGTTGATTTCCTTCAGATTGACTGGTTTGATCTCCTTGCTTTCCAAGGGATATCCTGAGTTTTGAGGGCTCACCAGCTGATATTGGAGGGGTGCAATCACTGATGATAGGATACCATTTGTTTACTGATGTGGTGGGAAATACTACATTTCTCAGATCCTCTTCATGGCACAAAATTTTACTAATATTTGGGAGACGTTTCATGACCAGTTTTTGTCCAGCATCTCTGAGAGTCTGGTCCCAGGTCAGGTAAAAATTCTTGTTGACATGCCACTCAAGGGGCTGATTTCTGGATATGGCTCTGTTGATAATTAAAGGTTCTCTGGACCCTCTATTTTAGTCGTCTATTATAATACAAGAGATATTTAATCCTATGTAATGCAATATGTAGTTTCATGTTGGATTTTTATGGAAAGCTTAAAAAATAAATGCATTTTCTAGGCATATTTTTGACATGTCTTCTCTTGGTAGGAGAAAAAGATATTTAGAACTACTAGTATTTATTTTGGATAAGATAGATTATTACTACATATCCAGAGATTCATATTTGACTTATAAGGTCAATGTATTCTAGGCACATTTTGAATTCATGGAATATGATAGGTAAATTTCTCTGCTCTCCATATATTCTAATGTATTAGAATCCAAGAAGTATATAAGCACATGTCATGTATATTTTCTAACTCATGGTACCTCCTTTTCTTCTCTGATTTTGTGAACTTATTACAAATAAGAGATATTTTTGGAAGAAATTTCAGTGTAAGTAATTCCATCAGCCTTTCATAATACTCAATGAAGCTCAAATTTTTATGTGATTATTTGAATTATTTTTATGTTTTAATAACCCTCAGAAAACTGAAGGAAAAAAATAGACATCTCAGAAAACTGAAATCCCTGTCCCTCACTATTTCCTGGAGTTTGCTCAAATTCATGTCCATCGAGTTGGTGATGCCGTCTAACCATCCCGCCTTCTCTCCTCCCCTTCTCCACCTGCCTTCAATCTTTCCCAGCATAATAGTCCTTTCTGATCAGTTGACTCTTCCCATCTGGTGGCCAAAGTACTGGAGCTTCAGCATCAGTGCTTCTAATGAATATTCAGTGTTGATTTCCTTCAGATTGACTGGTTTGATCTCCTTGCTTTCCAAGGGATATCCTGAGTTTTGAGGGCTCACCAGCTGATATTGGAGGGGTGCAATCACTGATGATAGGATACCATTTGTTTACTGATGTGGTGGGAAATACTACATTTCTCAGATCCTCTTCATGGCACAAAATTTTACTAATATTTGGGAGACGTTTCATGACCAGTTTTTGTCCAGCATCTCTGAGAGTCTGGTCCCAGGTCAGGTAAAAATTCTTGTTGACATGCCACTCAAGGGGCTGATTTCTGGATATGGCTCTGTTGATAATTAAAGGTTCTCTGGACCCTCTATTTTAGTCGTCTATTATAATACAAGAGATATTTAATCCTATGTAATGCAATATGTAGTTTCATGTTGGATTTTTATGGAAAGCTTAAAAAATAAATGCATTTTCTAGGCATATTTTTGACATGTCTTCTCTTGGTAGGAGAAAAAGATATTTAGAACTACTAGTATTTATTTTGGATAAGATAGATTATTACTACATATCCAGAGATTCATATTTGACTTATAAGGTCAATGTATTCTAGGCACATTTTGAATTCATGGAATATGATAGGTAAATTTCTCTGCTCTCCATATATTCTAATGTATTAGAATCCAAGAAGTATATAAGCACATGTCATGTATATTTTCTAACTCATGGTACCTCCTTTTCTTCTCTGATTTTGTGAACTTATTACAAATAAGAGATATTTTTGGAAGAAATTTCAGTGTAAGTAATTCCATCAGCCTTTCATAATACTCAATGAAGCTCAAATTTTTATGTGATTATTTGAATTATTTTTATGTTTTAATAACCCTCAGAAAACTGAAGGAAAAAAATAGACATTCTTACCACATTTATAGATTTCCTTAACTCACATAAAGAGTATGTTGAATTTTTAGGATTGCAATTTGGATAGATACAATAATTTGTTGTTGTATCTATGTTTAAAGATCATTTACTCACTAATAAACTAGATAATAAATGATCATGTCCACATAAATAAATGAAACAGTGTCTCACAATATTAAGTGGATGGTATAAGGTGTAGCGTAAGTTCAAGGAGGGTAATAGGGAAGAACCAAGAGCAATGATGAACTATTCCAAAGACGATATGGATGAAATAGAAAACTGAAATTTGTGAATAATATATTTTACTATTGAGATTTTCTTTTAAAATGCCAATAATATCCTAGTACAGGTAAAAATGCATGTATTCTTATATTTTCAGGGTCCTGTTAATGTCGATAAATAGTTAAATAATGGTCTCTAATATAAATAGGTGTTTTAAAAATATAAAGGAAATTCAATTGCCAAAAAAGTAAGTTTGTACAAATATAAGTGGGCAAACCAGCCAACATATGCTAGATAGCATGTGAATTAAATAGATGTATTATACATCAGCAATCCAGAACTGTCAGTCTCCACATTTCTGCCACCATTTTTCCTGTGCTTCTGTTGCATGAAATACTCCATGTATTTAATTGGTTATTACTCTTTTCTTCACTAATTGTCAGATCTTCTACATTTCATCTGGAATATCTTTGTATCCACAGTGACTAGTCAAACTAGTAGTACCTATTTTTGACATGTCTTCTCTTGGTAGGAGAAAAGATATTTAGAACTACTAGTATTTATTTTGGATAAGATAGATTATTACTACATATCCAGAGATTCATATTTGACTTATAAGGTCAATGTATTCTAGGCACATTTTGAATTCATGGAATATGATAGGTAAATTTCTCTGCTCTCCATATATTCTAATGTATTAGAATCCAAGAAGTATATAAGCACATGTCATGTATATTTTCTAACTCATGGTACCTCCTTTTCTTCTCTGATTTTGTGAACTTATTACAAATAAGAGATATTTTTGGAAGAAATTTCAGTGTAAGTAATTCCATCAGCCTTTCATAATACTCAATGAAGCTCAAATTTTTATGTGATTATTTGAATTATTTTTATGTTTTAATAACCCTCAGAAAACTGAAGGAAAAAAATAGACATTCTTACCACATTTATAGATTTCCTTAACTCACATAAAGAGTATGTTGAATTTTTAGGATTGCAATTTGGATAGATACAATAATTTGTTGTTGTATCTATGTTTAAAGATCATTTACTCACTAATAAACTAGATAATAAATGATCATGTCCACATAAATAAATGAAACAGTGTCTCACAATATTAAGTGGATGGTATAAGGTGTAGCGTAAGTTCAAGGAGGGTAATAGGGAAGAACCAAGAGCAATGATGAACTATTCCAAAGACGATATGGATGAAATAGAAAACTGAAATTTGTGAATAATATATTTTACTATTGAGATTTTCTTTTAAAATGCCAATAATATCCTAGTACAGGTAAAATGCATGTATTCTTATATTTTCAGGGTCCTGTTAATGTCGATAAATAGTTAAATAATGGTCTCTAATATAAATAGGTGTTTTAAAAATATAAAGGAAATTCAATTGCCAAAAAAGTAAGTTTGTACAAATATAAGTGGGCAAACCAGCCAACATATGCTAGATAGCATGTGAATTAAATAGATGTATTATACATCAGCAATCCAGAACTGTCAGTCTCCACATTTCTGCCACCATTTTTCCTGTGCTTCTGTTGCATGAAATACTCCATGTATTTAATTGGTTATTACTCTTTTCTTCACTAATTGTCAGATCTTCTACATTTCATCTGGAATATCTTTGTATCCACAGTGACTAGTCAAACTAGTAGTACCTATTATTTTATTCAGTCAATGTATGTAGAAGTCATCAATTCAGAAGTAAGATTTGAGAAAGTTTGAATGACTACTGCAGGCATGGTGGTCTTTTTATTTTTCTAAAAGAAGAGAGATCGACCACACTTGAGGTCCATAGAAGTATCTGTGTAGGGAATGGAATGACAAATAGTCAGAAAGGCTAATATGACAGTTGGCTTAACGATGAGATTCATGTATAGATTACCAGGAGACAACTGGAAATGCCTTGCTAAACTAATGTAGATCACTGTGAATCTAGGTTCTGGGATAGGGACTATATCAGCAATAATAAATATACAAATAAGGAAACTTTATCTAACATGAATTAGACACTGTTTCCAATCTATAATATTCTATTAATGATGCATTTCCAGTAAAAATATTTAAATTTAAATTATGCGGTCAGTTAACGAATTGGTAGTACAGTGATTTATTATGACTGAGCTTATGACTGAGCTAGTTTTTGTTTACTTCTTGTGTTTTTTTTTAATCTTACTTCCTGGCTAAGCACCCTATTTAGGTTTGCTTATACAGCTAACTACCACTGTGAATAACTTCCAGAATGGCAAATTAGCCTGGCTAATTTAACCACCAGGATTCTAGTCTAATCCTGCTGATGTATTCCTGATAATTAACAATCTGTGTGCAGCTGCATTGTCCGATATCCAATATATTGCACAAGTGAAATGATGGTTTGTACATTGTGGGTTCCGTGGACCAAATGAAAGAGCACTTTCTTTTTATTAATAGCTGCACTTTTCATGAATTTTATGAGTTAATAGGGTTCAATTAATGTTGCCAAGTGGTGTGCTTCACGCATATGTCTCTGGGGTTTTGCAGAGTTGAGAAGAATGTATAATGAATGGTTGAGCATGTGAATTAAATAGATGTATTATACATCAGCAATCCAGAACTGTCAGTCTCCACATTTCTGCCACCATTTTTCCTGTGCTTCTGTTGCATGAAATACTCCATGTATTTAATTGGTTATTACTCTTTTCTTCACTAATTGTCAGATCTTCTACATTTCATCTGGAATATCTTTGTATCCACAGTGACTAGTCAAACTAGTAGTACCTATTATTTTATTCAGTCAATGTATGTAGAAGTCATCAATTCAGAAGTAAGATTTGAGAAAGTTTGAATGACTACTGCAGGCATGGTGGTCTTTTTATTTTTCTAAAAGAAGAGAGATCGACCACACTTGAGGTCCATAGAAGTATCTGTGTAGGGAATGGAATGACAAATAGTCAGAAAGGCTAATATGACAGTTGGCTTAACGATGAGATTCATGTATAGATTACCAGGAGACAACTGGAAATGCCTTGCTAAACTAATGTAGATCACTGTGAATCTAGGTTCTGGGATAGGGACTATATCAGCAATAATAAATATACAAATAAGGAAACTTTATCTAACATGAATTAGACACTGTTTCCAATCTATAATATTCTATTAATGATGCATTTCCAGTAAAAATATTTAAATTTAAATTATGCGGTCAGTTAACGAATTGGTAGTACAGTGATTTATTATGACTGAGCTTATGACTGAGCTAGTTTTTGTTTACTTCTTGTGTTTTTTTTTAATCTTACTTCCTGGCTAAGCACCCTATTTAGGTTTGCTTATACAGCTAACTACCACTGTGAATAACTTCCAGAATGGCAAATTAGCCTGGCTAATTTAACCACCAGGATTCTAGTCTAATCCTGCTGATGTATTCCTGATAATTAACAATCTGTGTGCAGCTGCATTGTCCGATATCCAATATATTGCACAAGTGAAATGATGGTTTGTACATTGTGGGTTCCGTGGACCAAATGAAAGAGCACTTTCTTTTTATTAATAGCTGCACTTTTCATGAATTTTATGAGTTAATAGGGTTCAATTAATGTTGCCAAGTGGTGTGCTTCACGCATATGTCTCTGGGGTTTTGCAGAGTTGAGAAGAATGTATAATGAATGGTTGAGCAGTTATATTGGTACCCTAGTAATTAGAGAACGAGTAATTAATGTGCATCTGTGTTAGGCTCCTGGGTACTGTCAACGACCCTGTAGTGTACCAAAAAGAGAAATTATGTGCTTGGCAAGGGAATACAGCTTTTCTCTTTTTCTTAAATTTTAGATCTACATCTGTGTTTAATTAGAAGAAGAAATGAATTCCCATTAACACCATTAGGCAACATGCTATGATTGGTTAAAGCCTACATGGACTGTGAAACTGATCTAGAAAGATCAGGAGATTATAATGGAATTTTTTTTCATCTCAGAAGAATTTTTTTCTAATAAAATATGGATGCTGAATTGTCCCCACCTGGCTCTCTGTAGAATACCTTCTGCTGTCTAGTTTGGGCTCCTTTTTTAAAGTTCGAATGATCTAAGCAAAAATCTTTTAAGCAAAAGCAACTTATCATACCTAGAAGTGGATTTTTTTTTTTCTTTTTGCTATAGAGGGTAAGATCCAGTAGCATCATCTCATAATAAACTCAGTATACAAATAGTCACATGTATTAATGACAGTATAAAATAGTTTACTAAGAGGTAATAGTCACAGATGTTACAGATGACTAGCTGTGGTGATGCTTTCCTTTCCAGAGAGATTCAAATTAAATTGCTTTTATCTCCTGAAGCAGAATAACATTTCATATTCCACATGATAATACAATGTATCCTTAGGGCAAATAGTACGCCTGTATTTTTAAAATGAAACAGGCATTATTTAATTAGTACGCAAGAACATAGCCTGAGATTTTGAGAGAAAGATGGTTCTCCTGAGTATTTTTGTTCAGTGACCCTCTAAATTTCTGCTTTTTTGAGAGACTTCTGGGTGGCTATATTTGTAATTAAACGTTGCCTTTATTTAAAGTTTTGGTAATATTCTTCCAAATATCCTACTGAGATACTCACTTGAGATTATGATATACCCTTTTTCATATATAATTATGCTAGAAACTTGCTGTGCAGTGTTAACTATAAAGTTGGAATTTGAGGGGAAAAAGTTGAGTATTGGACATAACAGAGTATTTGCTACATCTTATCTAAAGCTATAATGTTCAAGTAACATATTTCATAAATTTGATTCACTTTCCAAAAATATTATTAAGGAAGAACAATGTATGATCAAGTATATATTACAAATTATTAAGACAATTTTAAATTGTAATCTTTATTTTCATCTTGCTCTCATGTTTGATGATTCACTTAAGATTTGAGAAGTATTTTTTCACTGAAATATTGAAATGAGTTGCATTTTCTTTTCTATATTATTCAGACATATTACATGGACTGTGAACTGATCTAGAAAGATCAGGAGATTATAATGGAATTTTTTTTCATCTCAGAAGAATTTTTTTCTAATAAAATATGGATGCTGAATTGTCCCCACCTGGCTCTCTGTAGAATACCTTCTGCTGTCTAGTTTGGGCTCCTTTTTTAAAGTTCGAATGATCTAAGCAAAAATCTTTTAAGCAAAAGCAACTTATCATACCTAGAAGTGGATTTTTTTTCTTTTTGCTATAGAGGGTAAGATCCAGTAGCATCATCTCATAATAAACTCAGTATACAAATAGTCACATGTATTAATGACAGTATAAAATAGTTTACTAAGAGGTAATAGTCACAGATGTTACAGATGACTAGCTGTGGTGATGCTTTCCTTTCCAGAGAGATTCAAATTAAATTGCTTTTATCTCCTGAAGCAGAATAACATTTCATATTCCACATGATAATACAATGTATCCTTAGGGCAAATAGTACGCCTGTATTTTTAAAATGAAACAGGCATTATTTAATTAGTACGCAAGAACATAGCCTGAGATTTTGAGAGAAAGATGGTTCTCCTGAGTATTTTTGTTCAGTGACCCTCTAAATTTCTGCTTTTTTGAGAGACTTCTGGGTGGCTATATTTGTAATTAAACGTTGCCTTTATTTAAAGTTTTGGTAATATTCTTCCAAATATCCTACTGAGATACTCACTTGAGATTATGATATACCCTTTTTCATATATAATTATGCTAGAAACTTGCTGTGCAGTGTTAACTATAAAGTTGGAATTTGAGGGGAAAAAGTTGAGTATTGGACATAACAGAGTATTTGCTACATCTTATCTAAAGCTATAATGTTCAAGTAACATATTTCATAAATTTGATTCACTTTCCAAAAATATTATTAAGGAAGAACAATGTATGATCAAGTATATATTACAAATTATTAAGACAATTTTAAATTGTAATCTTTATTTTCATCTTGCTCTCATGTTTGATGATTCACTTAAGATTTGAGAAGTATTTTTTCACTGAAATATTGAAATGAGTTGCATTTTACTTTTCTATATTATTCAGACATATTACATGATGCTCTGGAATCAGGAATCTCAAGGTAAAATTCTGTCTCTTTATTTACTAGGTAATGTGAGCTCTGTTAAGCCGCTTGGCTTCTTCTTCTTTTTTATTTGGTGAGGGGCGGCCACTTCTATTGGTCTTTCATTTATGTGTTTTCATCATTCTTTGTTCCTTGGCCTGTGTGAGTCTCCCATTGCAGTGGCCTCTCTCACTGCAGAGTACCGGCTCTGGGCACATGTGCTGCAAAGCTTTGGCCCAGTAGTTGGACACATTGGTCCAGCTGCTCCGTGGCACATGGGATCTTCCCAGACCAGGGATCGAACCGGTGCCCCTTGCACTGCAAGGCGGTGTCCCTACCCACTGGACCACCAAGGAAGCCCTGCCACTTGGCTTCTATCATTATCCTTCTTTATTTAGAAAATCTTGAAATAATGTCTCTATTACAAGGGTCATTATGGTATGGAATGATGATCAATATATATAGTGATGATGATAATTAGTGTCAGTAAAAATTATTACATAGCACGTTCATCACTAATGAAGTAGATTGAAGATGGTCTTAAACTGTTTGATACTTTTCCCATTGACCAGTGAGGTTGAATTCACCTCTGCTTGTATGTGGACTGGCCTCTGTAAATTGTCTGACCAATGAAATACAGTGAAAGTAGAGGTTTAGGACTGCTGAGGTAGGGTCATAAGAAGCCTTGAATCTTCCATCAGGCCTCTTGGAGGGAATTCACTCTCTAGAGGGTCCCTTATGAGGTTTATCTGTCCTTTCCATGCCTCATGAAGAACTTATATATAATCACTCCATTTAGAAACACCAAATGAGCCTCAGATGACAACCCCAACTCTAAACTCTGTGTGTGGTCATTGTGTGGGTCTGGCCCATGTTAGTCAATCTAGATGGATCCTTTGTAGGTCTGACCCTTTGACCCTTCAACCATCATTGTGTGTGTGTGTGTGTGTTTAACATTTGTTTCCTCCATTAGACATATTAGGCTACAAGATCCACAGCACAAAAACTATTTCTAACTTGCTCATCTTTGAATCTCCAGTGCCTAACCAATTGTCTGTCACACATGTGGCATTCAGTACGGATTACTGGGATCAGTGACATAAGTGGGGGGATATCGGCATTTGTTAATATCTATGTTATTTTAATTTTAGGATAAATTAGCTATTATGCTATATATGTTTGAAAATAGTTGCTTCTCTCAGCAATGTTTTTTATTTTCAGTAGCAAGAGTTTTTTTTCTTTTTTTTTAATTTTCAGATAGTTTTAAATACACAATTAGATTTTTTATTCACTAAAGATAGCACAGGTTTTCAAAGACCAGCCTGAAAAAATTAACGACAGGGTAATTCCTGCCAGCTATCATATTTTAATTTACTACTTGACCTTATGCCCAGAAATAATGTAGTCAAAGGATGAAGACAATGGAAAGTAAAAGAACTATTCATTGAATTACTTTAGATTTTCTAAGCAATGTCTGTCAGTGACATAGTGAAGAAAAAAAAAAAAAAACCTTAAAATTCACATACCCTACTAACCACCTGTATCCAAAATTCTTTGTCACGTATTCTGTTTCTCATAGTTTGAGATATATTCCTTCTCTTCTTCTGTGTTCTATTCTATTTGCATTCAAGTTAGAATTTCTCTCTTGTATTATTATTTTAAAATGAGAAGGGAGTTTTTTAAATTATTTCTTCCATGAATTACGTATCTTCATATTTTGCTGTTGAAACACTGAACTATATAATCAATCTCAGAGCATTATATCAGATCATTTTATACACAGTTCAGTGAAGTAGTATCCAAACACTAAGGAAAAATTCTGAAATTCTTATAAGTTCATTTATATTATTGAGGAAGAGTCCCTTAAAATAATCTTAAATTTTCCTTTTCTCTCTTATTTATTTTTGGTTTTTTATTTTAATTTTTTTTGTTGTTTTGTTTTTGGCCATTTCTATTGATCTTTTCATTTATTTATCTTTGTTCTTTGGCCTGTGTGGGCCTCCCATCGCAGCAGCCTCTCTTGTTGCAGAGCACCGGCTCTGGGCGCATGCGCTCCAGAGCTCTGGCTTGGTAGCTGGACATATCAGTCCAGCTGCTCCGCGGCATGTGGGATCTTCCCAGGCCAGGGATCAAATCGGTACCCCTTGTACTGCAAGGTGGTGTCCTTACCCACTGGACCACCAGGGAAGCCCTCCTATTTATTTTTTTCCTTTATGTGTTCTAAAGCTTTTCTTACCATTCCCAAAGCACAAAGTCTTGCACTATCAGTAGCCCTTGATATATTTTGTTTGTATATTTTTCCCCTGTCTTTACTGTCTACTTCTATACTTTTCTCTATCTTTTATAGATCTACAAGGATATAAAGTAGCAATCAGACAGGATGAGAAATGATATATTTAAAAAAATTGAAAGGCAAATCCAGGGTCCTATTTATTGGAAATAAGAAGAGGCCAAACTGCATGCACTTCTAAATTAAAAAAGATTTTTATTCACTAAAGATAGCACAGGTTTTCAAAGACCAGCCTGAAAAAATTAACGACAGGGTAATTCCTGCCAGCTATCATATTTTAATTTACTACTTGACCTTATGCCCAGAAATAATGTAGTCAAAGGATGAAGACAATGGAAAGTAAAAGAACTATTCATTGAATTACTTTAGATTTTCTAAGCAATGTCTGTCAGTGACATAGTGAAGAAAAAAAAAAAAAAACCTTAAAATTCACATACCCTACTAACCACCTGTATCCAAAATTCTTTGTCACGTATTCTGTTTCTCATAGTTTGAGATATATTCCTTCTCTTCTTCTGTGTTCTATTCTATTTGCATTCAAGTTAGAATTTCTCTCTTGTATTATTATTTTAAAATGAGAAGGGAGTTTTTTAAATTATTTCTTCCATGAATTACGTATCTTCATATTTTGCTGTTGAAACACTGAACTATATAATCAATCTCAGAGCATTATATCAGATCATTTTATACACAGTTCAGTGAAGTAGTATCCAAACACTAAGGAAAAATTCTGAAATTCTTATAAGTTCATTTATATTATTGAGGAAGAGTCCCTTAAAATAATCTTAAATTTTCCTTTTCTCTCTTATTTATTTTTGGTTTTTTATTTTAATTTTTTTTGTTGTTTTGTTTTTGGCCATTTCTATTGATCTTTTCATTTATTTATCTTTGTTCTTTGGCCTGTGTGGGCCTCCCATCGCAGCAGCCTCTCTTGTTGCAGAGCACCGGCTCTGGGCGCATGCGCTCCAGAGCTCTGGCTTGGTAGCTGGACATATCAGTCCAGCTGCTCCGCGGCATGTGGGATCTTCCCAGGCCAGGGATCAAATCGGTACCCCTTGTACTGCAAGGTGGTGTCCTTACCCACTGGACCACCAGGGAAGCCCTCCTATTTATTTTTTTCCTTTATGTGTTCTAAAGCTTTTCTTACCATTCCCAAAGCACAAAGTCTTGCACTATCAGTAGCCCTTGATATATTTTGTTTGTATATTTTTCCCCTGTCTTTACTGTCTACTTCTATACTTTTCTCTATCTTTTATAGATCTACAAGGATATAAAGTAGCAATCAGACAGGATGAGAAATGATATATTTAAAAAAATTGAAAGGCAAATCCAGGGTCCTATTTATTGGAAATAAGAAGAGGCCAAACTGCATGCACTTCTAAATTGTAATGGTGCTTGCGTTTATCTCCTAGATAAACACTGACTCTTGAGAAACGAGTCTGAAATCACTACAGTATATTTTTATGTAGATAACTTAAAATCTGAAACATGACATAAAACTTAAGTAATGAATTATAATTAATATATTCAGTTATCATGAAGAGTAAATACATATTTAAACCATCTGATTGATACTGATACTTTCTTTCTACTGACATTTTCTTCCCAAAATGACCTTTTGTCTGCTAAAGATGGAAAATAGTACCTACTATTTTTAGATAAGTTTTTCTAGTGCAACCTGATTAACACTTCTCTGTTAACATATCACATCTATTTTTTATATGTATTTTTGTGGAGGGATTTAAAACAGGATATTATAAAAACATTTTAGCTATCAGGTACAAAAAACCATTCCATGACAACATATTTTTTGTCAAGTTGATTCTAGTATAATATTTTCTTAATGCATTTAGTCAGATATGAGATCTTTGCAAATATTTCATTAATTGTCAGTCATTAAATATTATTCCCGGGCTTCCCCTGGTGGTCCAGTGGGTAAGGACACCGCCTTACAGCGCAAGGGGCGCCGGTTCGATCCCTGGCCTGGGAAGATCCCATGTACTGAGGAGCGGCTGGACCCATGTGTCCAATCACCGAGCCAGAGCTCTGGAGCGCATGTGCCCAGAGCTGGCGCTCTGCAACGACAGACGCCACCGCGATGGGAGGCCCACAGGAAGCAAAGAACAAAGATGGATGAAAATAGAGAAATGAAAGACCAATAGAAGTGGCCCGCCTGCTCCCCTCCGTCCCCAACCCAACCCCGGCCCAAAATAAATAAAAAAAAAAAAAAAAAAAAAAAAAAAAAATTATTCCCCTGGAAAATGAACATATCATTTTTATAATGATTAGTAACTAAAGACCAAAGTTACTGAATCAGAGTATTCATATCATTCTTCTTTAAATGGTAAAAGCCTTCATTGGTAGAATTCTTGCTACAAACTATTAAGACAAAGAGGAAAGCAAAGAACTGGACATCTTTCTCTTTCCTGATGCTTCTAGAATGTTAGTGAGTTAGTGATATCTTGGGGCTTCCCTGGCACTGGTGGTCCAGTGGGTAAGGACACAGCCTTGCAGTTCAAGGGCCGCTGGTTCGATCCCTGGCCTGGGTGGATCATATGTGCCGTGGAGTGACTGGACCTATCTGTCCAACTACTGAGCCAGAACTCTGGAGCGCTTGTGTCCAGAGCCAGTGCTCTGCAGTGAGGGAGGCCATTGCAATGGGAGGCCCACACAGGCCAAAGAACAAAAAAGATAAGTGAATAAAAGATCAATAGAAGTGCCCCCCCCGATGATATCTTATTTCTTAGTTGTGTTAAAATTCATAAATTTGCTAAAACAAAACTATATTGCATGTTCAATAACAATAAATGTTATTTATGTAGCACTTATTATGTTTTCAACATTGAGTTAAGTGCTTTATGAACATGCTTCACACTTAGAGTTAATAACTGCATTTTTATTTTAGAGAATACATTAGTGAATTTCAGAAAGGTTCATTTAAATTTCCATGATTATAGAACTTTTAAGCTTAGAAGTTGAGATAAACATTTAAATTCCTATTTCTATTTAAATCACATATTTTCCAATAATTTGATACATAAATATGTGTGTGTATATATTGTGAGGTTATTACCATAATAAGATTAGTTAACACATCTATCATATCACATAATTACCTTTATTTTGTATTTGAAGCATATTGTTGTGCTTCCCAGATGGTGCTTCTGGTAAAAAACCTGCCTGCCAGTGCAAGAAATGTATGTGGCTTCAATTTCTGGGTTGGGAAGATCTTTGGAGAGGAGGGCATGACAACCCACTCCAATATTCTTGCCTGGAGAATCCCATGGACAGAGGAGGTCACTTAGTTACTTTTTTTTTTCTTCTTTTTTGATACTGAGAACTGTTAAGCTCTACTCTTTAGCAACTTTCAAGTATGTTATATTGCTAACTATAGTTATCTTGCTGTACATTTGATTTTCTAGAATTTATTCATGTTATAACTGGAAGTTTATACCCTTTGATCAATCTCTCTACTTTCCCTCTAACCACTAGCCTCTGAAAATTACCATTTTACTCTCCGTTTATGTGAGTTTGGCTTTTTTAGATATTACATAAAAAGTTAGATTATACAATATTTGTCTTTCTCTGTCTGACTTTTACGTAGTATGATTCCCTCACGTTCCATTTATCTTATCACAAATGTCAATATTTCCTTCTGTCTTATGACTGAATAATAATATATATTATTATATAATGGTATTTATTAATACAAATATTGCACCTTTTCTTTATATTCATCTATTGATGGACACTTAAGTTGTTTCCAAATCTTGGCTATTGTGAATAATGCTTCAGTGAACCTGACTGTACAGATATCTCTCCAACATAGTGATTTAATACCTTTAAATATATGACCAGAAATAGGAGTACTGGGCCATATGGCAATTCTATATTTAATTTCCAAATAAACCTACATGTTATTTTCACCAGTGTCTAAACGAATTTACTTTCCCACCAACAGTACTTAAGGGTTCCCTTTTATCAAAATCCTCGTCAGCACTTGTGATCTCTTCTCTTATTTTTTAATAGCCTTTCTAACCGATATATGATGGTATCTCACTGTGGGTTTGATTTGCACTTCCCTGATAATGAAAGGACGCTGAACATCTTTTCATGTGCATGTTGGCTATTAAAAGTATCTCTGGGGAAAAAAAAAATGTCTATTCAAAGAGATTTAATCAGTAGTCAAAAACCTCCTCCTAGAAGTACTAGGACCAGATGCCTTCATTAGCAAATTCTATGGAATATTTAAAAAAAAATCAATATTAATTCTTCTGGAACTTACTGAAGAGGAGAGGCCACTCCTAAACTCTGTTTAATAGTCCAAAATTACCCTGACACCAAAGCCAGACAAAGATGTAACAAGAAAAGAAAATTATAGGAAAATAACATGATGAGTATAGATGCAAACATTCTCAACAAAATGTTAACAAAGAATACAACAGCACATTAATAATTATATGCATGATCAGGTGGGATATATCACTGAGATACCAAGAATGTTTAACATCAGAAAATCAATTAGCATGATAGACAGCAATAACAAAATGAAAGACAAAAATCTTATGATCATTTCAATAGATGTAGAAGAAGCTTTTGACAGAATTCGCACCCATTCATGCTCAGAATTTCCTATAGAAAAAACATACTTCAACATAATAAATATATGTACGACAGGCTCACAGATAACCTCACCTTGAGATGAAAAGCTAAAAGTTTATTCTCTAAGATGAGGGGCACACTAGAGTGCCCACTCTCATTACTCCTATCCAGTATAGTACTGCATACCCTATGTGGAGTAATCATGCAAGCAAAAGTAATAAAGATATACATATTGAAAAGGAAGAAGACAAATTGTATTTATTTGCAGATGACATGGTTAATATGTAGAAAATCCTAAAGATGCCTCCAAATAGCTGATAGAGCTAACTATCAAATTCAGTAAAATTGCAGGGTACAATATAAATATACCAGAATTAGTTGTGTTTCTATATACTATGCTTCTATGGTATCTTTGTGTAATTAATAATATGTTTACCTATCATAACTTGTCAGAATAAAGGTCATTTTCAATTAAAAAAATACTTAAGTTGAACTCCCAAAGATAATAATTCCTGAGTTAACTATAGTTTTATCATATGAATAGAATTATATTGGTAGCAGAATACTTTTCTCCAAATTTTAGTGGGTATTGTGAATCATTTCAGGTAATATAGAGGTAATTATATTCCAAAATATTTATTTAATTGCTTATTTATAATTAAACAGTGTAGTATAATGCATTTCTTTGCATATCATATTATTCAAAGATGAGTATATGAATATATATTTAAATTATTATTTCTTAATAGTGAATTTACATCCAGATGCTGTGTTTTCAATAATTCTTTTTTCTCAAGTGTATGTTAGTATTTTTTAATAATTGAAAGCCACAGATCTACAGAAAAATATTCAAGGATGGACAAACTATAATTATTTCAATTAGAAATTATAGCTATGATTGACTGGGTTGTTCTCCTTGCAGAGTTTCAAGAGTCTTCTCCAACATAAAAGTTTGAAAGCATCAATGCTTAAGTGCTCAGTCTTCTTCATGGTCCCACTCTCACATCCAAACATGACCACTGGGAAAACCACAACTTTGACTGTATGGGCCTTTTTTGGCAAAGCAATGTCTCTGCTTATAAATATGCTATCTAGGTGAGTCATAGCTTTTCTTCCAAGGAGCAAGTGTCTTTTCATTTCATGGCTGCAGTCACCATCCACAATGATTTGGGGGCCTAAGAACATAGTCTGTTACTGTTTCCATTGTTTGCCCATCTATTTGCCATGAAGTGATGCCATGATGTTATACCCTATGTGTGACTGCATACCCTATGTGGAGTAATCATGCAAGCAAAAGTAATAAAGATATACATATTGAAAAGGAAGAAGACAAATTGTATTTATTTGCAGATGACATGGTTAATATGTAGAAAATCCTAAAGATGCCTCCAAATAGCTGATAGAGCTAACTATCAAATTCAGTAAAATTGCAGGGTACAATATAAATATACCAGAATTAGTTGTGTTTCTATATACTATGCTTCTATGGTATCTTTGTGTAATTAATAATATGTTTACCTATCATAACTTGTCAGAATAAAGGTCATTTTCAATTAAAAAAATACTTAAGTTGAACTCCCAAAGATAATAATTCCTGAGTTAACTATAGTTTTATCATATGAATAGAATTATATTGGTAGCAGAATACTTTTCTCCAAATTTTAGTGGGTATTGTGAATCATTTCAGGTAATATAGAGGTAATTATATTCCAAAATATTTATTTAATTGCTTATTTATAATTAAACAGTGTAGTATAATGCATTTCTTTGCATATCATATTATTCAAAGATGAGTATATGAATATATATTTAAATTATTATTTCTTAATAGTGAATTTACATCCAGATGCTGTGTTTTCAATAATTCTTTTTTCTCAAGTGTATGTTAGTATTTTTTAATAATTGAAAGCCACAGATCTACAGAAAAATATTCAAGGATGGACAAACTATAATTATTTCAATTAGAAATTATAGCTATGATTGACTGGGTTGTTCTCCTTGCAGAGTTTCAAGAGTCTTCTCCAACATAAAAGTTTGAAAGCATCAATGCTTAAGTGCTCAGTCTTCTTCATGGTCCCACTCTCACATCCAAACATGACCACTGGGAAAACCACAACTTTGACTGTATGGGCCTTTTTTGGCAAAGCAATGTCTCTGCTTATAAATATGCTATCTAGGTGAGTCATAGCTTTTCTTCCAAGGAGCAAGTGTCTTTTCATTTCATGGCTGCAGTCACCATCCACAATGATTTGGGGGCCTAAGAACATAGTCTGTTACTGTTTCCATTGTTTGCCCATCTATTTGCCATGAAGTGATGCCATGATGTTATCAAGTGTTTTTTGAATGTTGAGTTTTAGGCCAGCTTTTTCATTTTCCTCTTTCACCTTCATCAAGAGGCTCTTTAGTTCCTCTTTCTTTCTGCCATAAGGGTAATGGCTGTTGACGTTTCTTCCAGCAATCTTGATTCCCGCTTGTGCTTCATCCAGCCCAGCATTTCGCATGATAGACTCTGCATGTTAGTTAAATAAGCAGGGTGACAATATACAGCCTTGACATACTCCTTTCCCAATTTGGAATCAACTTGTTCTTTTATGTCCAGTTCTGTCTGTTGCTTCTGGATCTGCATACAGGTTTCTCAGGAGGTGAGTAAGGTGGTTTGGTATTCCCATCTATTTAAGAATTTTCCACAGTTTATTGTGATCCACACAAAGTCTTTAGTGTAGTCAAGGAAGCAGAAGTAGATGTTCTTCTGGAATTCTCTAGCTTTTTCTATGATCCAGTGGATGTTGCAATTTGATCTCTGATTCCTTTGTGTTTAAGTTATATGCCTTGAAGTTAATCAACTAAAATTTAAAGGAAACTTAAAAAAAGAAAAGTTTGTGGTAACACTATATGAGAAATAGCATGGTTTTTTCATCAAATTCCGAGAAAACTAAAAGCACGAGAAAAAGAGGGAAATATATGTATATACATTTATACATATAAATAAAGAGCTTAAAGATACTTCAGCTCACAGAAATGTTTAGACTTTATTTTGACCTGATTTATTAATAAATACAACCTATAATGGCAAACAAAAGAGACTGTTTGACATTTATAGGTCAACTGCCTGTTTGAGCAAAATATATTTGATAATAAGCTCGTGCTACTTTTTAATTATGACATGTAAAAATGGTTCCTTTTTTTCAAGTTCTTAACTTTTAGGTACCTAGTGAAATATTTGTGAATTAAATTATCTGATATTGGAGGACACAGAAGGTAGAGTATAGGTGAAACTTTATTAATCTTCCCTGATAACCTTTAAAGCTGAGTAACAGAAATGCAGAAATTTGTCATATTATTCTATTTGTATATTGCTAGTCTCAAATAAAACTAAATCATTATATAAAAAGATAGAAGAAACTGGCTACACAGAAATCACAGAGGAATATTTTTAAGATCACAACCTCATTGCTGTTTATGTTTTTCCTTTATAACAACTTATGGCTTATGCTGGTTTGATTATTATATTACTTTATTATATTTGTATCTATTCCTATATTTGGTCTAACCTTTCTCCATGTGTAATTAGTTGATAAGTGCCTATTAACTTTAATTACGTGATTACTCAACTGACAAACATTTGAATGTCATCAAAATATTCCAAAGAAAACAAACTGAAATCAGAAATCACTCATTAAACTGCTTTCCTTAAAGAAAAAAATTGTTGTGCATCTTGTGCTCCCAGTAATTAGCATATTTATTCAGTTAACCTGGATTTTAATAGAACCTCAGTCAGTCCATGTATAATGACTATAAGGATAAATGCACAGTAGGACAAGGGATGGATTGCTTAATGGATGGAATAATATGGAGTTATTATTTTTAACTTATTTTTAATTGGAATATAATATCTTTACAATGTTACCTTGGTTTCTGCTATACAATAATATTATTCTGATATAAATATACATGTATCCTGTTCCCTTTGAGTCTCCCTCCTACCCATCTACCCCATCCCTCTAGGTCATCACGGGGTACTGAGCTGAGCTCCCTGCACTATACAGTGGTTTCCCACTCGCTATCTATTTTACACATTATTTGACACATGGTCGTGTATATAAGTTGATGCTACTCTCTCACTTTAGCTAGATTTTAATATTACCTATTATATGGCAAACAAAAGAGACTGTTTGACATTTATAGGTCAACTGCCTGTTTGAGCAAAATATATTTGATAATAAGCTCGTGCTACTTTTTAATTATGACATGTAAAATGGTTCCTTTTTTCAAGTTCTTAACTTTTAGGTACCTAGTGAAATATTTGTGAATTAAATTATCTGATATTGGAGGACACAGAAGGTAGAGTATAGGTGAAACTTTATTAATCTTCCCTGATAACCTTTAAAGCTGAGTAACAGAAATGCAGAAATTTGTCATATTATTCTATTTGTATATTGCTAGTCTCAAATAAAACTAAATCATTATATAAAAAGATAGAAGAAACTGGCTACACAGAAATCACAGAGGAATATTTTAAGATCACAACCTCATTGCTGTTTATGTTTTTCCTTTATAACAACTTATGGCTTATGCTGGTTTGATTATTATATTACTTTATTATATTTGTATCTATTCCTATATTTGGTCTAACCTTTCTCCATGTGTAATTAGTTGATAAGTGCCTATTAACTTTAATTACGTGATTACTCAACTGACAAACATTTGAATGTCATCAAAATATTCCAAAGAAAACAAACTGAAATCAGAAATCACTCATTAAACTGCTTTCCTTAAAGAAAAAAATTGTTGTGCATCTTGTGCTCCCAGTAATTAGCATATTTATTCAGTTAACCTGGATTTTAATAGAACCTCAGTCAGTCCATGTATAATGACTATAAGGATAAATGCACAGTAGGACAAGGGATGGATTGCTTAATGGATGGAATAATATGGAGTTATTATTTTTAACTTATTTTTAATTGGAATATAATATCTTTACAATGTTACCTTGGTTTCTGCTATACAATAATATTATTCTGATATAAATATACATGTATCCTGTTCCCTTTGAGTCTCCCTCCTACCCATCTACCCCATCCCTCTAGGTCATCACGGGGTACTGAGCTGAGCTCCCTGCACTATACAGTGGTTTCCCACTCGCTATCTATTTTACACATTATTTGACACATGGTCGTGTATATAAGTTGATGCTACTCTCTCACTTCATCCTACCCTTTCCTTCCCCCACTGTGTCCACAAGTCCATTCTCTATATCTATTTCTGTAGTGTGATTATTCTGGGAAATCAAAAACTATAGAGAGGCATTTTATTTATTTGTAAATATACGAGGGTTTCTATTTTAAAATTGAGAGTGTATGTGCATGTCAGTCTCTTAAGTTGTGCCCAACTCTTTGCAACCTCATGGACTGTAGCCCTCCATACTACTCTGTCCATGGAATTCTCCAGGCAAGAATACTGGAGTGGGTAGCTGTTGATGACATGCACTTTTTGCTTTGGGGTGAGAGAGGATGAGATGTTTGAATGGCATCATTGATTCAATGGACATGAGTTTAAGCAAACTCCTGGAGATGATGAGGGACAGGGAGGCCTCATGTGCTGCAGTCCACAGGGTTGTAAAGAGTCAGACACAACTGAGTGACTGAGCAATAACAATGCCTTTTTGCTATACATGGCAGTGGGACCTACTTGTATGAGATTTATAGAATCATAAAGAGAAATTTAATATTTAGTCTTCTGTAGCAATGAATGTGTTGCTTCTTAAACTTCTAGGTTATACTAAATTATTGAATAAATTGACTTCTGTCAAAAGTGCTGTGTTGGTGTTCCTCCATTGGGAATCCTGATAGAGACCACCTAGTTTCAGTTCAACTCTGTGATTCTATATTTTAAATTAATACAAGGAAAAAATGTGGAGCATAAATATGATTTATTTAGGAAGTAATGTAATATTATTAGATATCAGACTTAAGGACTGTTTATTTTATACTTTGTCCTGGAAAATCAATGATAAATAAGTCATTGTATGAATGGTAGCATATTTAAAAATTAACTTTTAAATGTTAGTAAAGACTGTTAATATTTGGAACTTGAAACATAAGATTCCATTGAAGTATAGCTAAAAAGATTCTGATTCCAAGTTGTGATATATTTGATACTTCACAATCTGCTACATTATTGCATGGGGTCCAATTTGGCTTATTTATACCAGACTATCATAAATTGAATAATCAACATCATGCACATTCCTACTTTTCGTTGTTTGTTTTAATTCTATTAATTTTAAACAGATACTAATATATAATTTAAATGCCATACAATTCATCCATTTCGAGCACAATTCACTGCTTTTTAGTATATTAATAGAATAGTGTCTTGTTGCTGCAATCAATTTTAGGACATTTCATCATGTCAGAAAAAAATCATATAGTAAAAGTGATAGTCACTCAGTTGTGTCCTACACTTTGCAACCTCATAGACTATAGCTCCCCAGACTCCTCTGTCCATAGAATTCTCCAGGCAAGAATACTGGAGTGGGTTGCCATTCCCTTCTTCAGAGGATCTTCCTGACCCAGGGATTGAACCTGGGTCTCCAGCATTGCAGGGAGATTCTTTTCCATCTGAGCCACCAGGGAACACCTGATATGCTGCATAAGTCTCTTATTATATATAGAATTGGGAAACATTCTTCCCCATTCTAATGATTTTCCTTACCTTTCACTCTTCATATGTTTTCCTCATTCACTTTCATAATGCTGCCTTCAGTAGTGCAAAAGTTGGTCATTTTGATAAAGTTCAATTTTCTTTTGATACTTGTGATTTTATATCATACTTAAGAAATTTGCTTAATAAAAATTTACTCCTGTTTTATTTAAAATATTTCATAGCTTTCACTCTTATATTTAGATGAGTAATTCACCTTAAGAATTTTGCTTAATGTATAGTGTGAGGAAACAGTCTGACATCACAACAGCTGTGGCTATTTTGTTGTTCAAGCACCATCTGTTGAAACGACTCCTTCACTCTTTGTGTTGTTGTAGTTCCCTTGATAAAAATCATATCTCCAAAGTTTTATTTCTGGACTTTCAATTTTGTTTGCGGGGGCCTTCTGCAGAAAGGGAAGGCAGCGGGATTGCCCCCAGCTGAACCGGGAGATCTCGGAGAAAGACGAGCCTTGCTGCCGTGCCCCTTCCCACCTGCCGGTGCATGCCAGGGACAACCAGACACGGCAGGGGTTCTGTCAGAGCAGTTCCGCTTTATTAGTGTAGATCCATAGCTTTTATAGGCAAGTGAAGGGGGTTTTGCACGGGACTTCCTATAGATTACACCAATCAAGCTAAAGGTCTAGCAATCATCCACGATCGGGGAAATCAGGGGAACCAATCAGAAATTTTGACCATCAATTAACAATTTAGATCACGCCCTGTCTCTTCCTGTAGACGCCATCTTAGCTCCAAACTGCAAACATGTGCTTAAGCTTCTTTCACTCCCACGGCCCTTCCTGTAGGCGCCGTTTTAGCTCCAAACTGAAACAATGTGCTTAAGCTTGCTTTCACTCCCACGTCCCTTCCTGTAGGCACCATCTTAGCTCCAAGCTGAAACAATGTGCTTAAGCTTCCTTATGCTTGCAATGGTCCTCTTTCTATTCAGAGCTCCACATTTGTTCTATTGTTCTGTCTGTCCTTATTTTCAGTTTCTAAATGTCTTCTCTTTTTTAGGGTTTACTATTTCAAACATTCTCTGCTTTCCTAAACCTCAGCTACTCACTTGTATAGCTGTACTCTAGATGTTACTTAATCATATCAGTATTTACTTTATCACTTCTGAAGTCTAAATTTCAAATATGACATCCTGATCATCATCTCCCAACTCACTTTCTCTATCCTACTTTCGCATGTCAAAATTCTTCAGTTCATTAAGAAATCTAGTGCATTATTCCTTTCCTTGTTTCATGTTACTCCTTAGCTCTCTTATCTTCCACTATAGTTGTGATTGCATTGTTCATCATTATAACACTCTCACATAGAATGCAACCCATCAGCCACTATCTCTCCCCTCTCTCTCTACTACTCACTCATTTCTTAAAACCAGAAATCCTATGATATCTTCTTGTATATCATTTAAGATGACTCAAGAAAACCATGATACTTTCTTACTGGATGTTTAGCTGTGGTACATAGGAAATCATTTTTTACATTTGAATTTGTAAAATCCCATTCTCTGAAGTGAACATTCCAGTCTTACCTAAATATTCTTCCTCCTTTTCTCTACTGGCAAGGCTTACATGTTGTCTCATTTAGAAAATAGAAGTAAGTGAGCAAGAGCCACACTGTTTATTGATTATGCAATCTAGCATTTCTCATTTATGTGTATCCATATACTGTAACATCCATTTTTTGCCAAGAGAAGATCTCTTCTCTTCCGAAGGCCATCTTCTGACCTTCTGTAATGTGTCCTATGAGTTCTACAAGACAAAAACAGTGTTCCTGCTGTTAGTAGCATTTTAACTGGAAAATAAATATGCTAAAATAATCTACCATGAAAAAAGTATCACTTAATAACACCACTTCTCACTAGCCAACATCCCATACGTTTGTAATTCTTTACAGAGAAGGCATAAAGTCAAGTACATTCTTCATTGGTTGCTTTCTCTCTCTTTTTTAGATATCTCTAAACTACTTGATTCACACATGTATCTTTTTGAATTGAATTAAAAGCCACTTCTGTTAGGGTAACTAAGGATTTTCACTTGTCCAACCATGATAAAATGTCTTAGTCCATTCATTCAGTCTTCCAGAAGCATTACTATCATTCTTTCTCTGTTTGGTTTCAGAAGTATAATGTTTTCTGGGTTTCTTCCTACCTTTGCTTACTGCTTCCAGCCCAGTTCTTTAAACTTTCTCTCTTACCCCTCTAGATTTGTGATTATTGATGTGCCTTAGAAACATACACCAGATAATTTCCTTTACTAGATACTGCCTAGTTCAGGAGTTTTCCAGTCATAGGTACATAATCATACCATCCAAAAAGCTTTATTGCTAATTATATATACCATATATTTGAATGATTCTTAGAGAGTAATTCATAAATGTCCTTACACAAAAAAAGAAATTGTTACTGTGTAACAAGATGAAGGAGGTAGCTAATAGTATGGTAATAATCTTTTTGCAGTTTATAAATGTATCAAATCAACACATTGTTCACCTTAAATGTACACTATGTTAAATGTCAATTATATATCAGTAAAGCCAGAAACAGATACAAATGCATCTTTCCCATTCCCATGTATTCTAATTTAATTGATCTGATCTAGAGCTTGCATATGAATACCCTTTAAAATTACTCAAGTAAATCTAATGAACAGTCAGTGTTACTAAGAGTTCGCTTTGTAAGCTATTCCCATGGTTCTGATATGGGCTAGTGTCTCAAATTGATCTTTGATTCACCCTAAACCTCTGTAACCTTATCCTCTGATTCACATACATAATTAAATATGAGTCTTCTGCATGGATTTCAAATATTCAGCTCAAAATTTTCAATGTTCCTGTCCTGAAATAAAACACCTTATTCACCCCACTCTTTAGAGCCATTGTTTCTCTCATCCATCTGTTGTGTTCAGTCATTCAACAAGCGTAGTCTCTTCTGTTTTAACAATATATCCTTAATCCAAGTGATTCTAATTTCCTGTTACCACTATCACCTGCTGTTATCATCTCTCACTTGAATTATTACAGGAGCTTCTTAACTGATCTCTTACTACTACTCTTGTTCCTTATAGTCTGCTCTAATTTTTCTTGAAACGTGTTAAATTTAAAAATTTTTTGACATATATATTGTGTATTATTTTATATATTTTTTCATATAAAACACATTTTAAAGTTTATTTTAAAATTTTGAATATACTAAAATGGTGAAAATCGAATGATGAGTATCCTATGCCATTTTACCAGAATTACCAATTTTTAATATTTAGCCGCAGTCATTTCCATCATCTTTTTCTGTATACATATGTGTGTGCATTTTAAAAATTACATTTAGGGCTTCCCCTGGTGGTCCAGTGGATAAGGACACCGCCTTGCAGTGCAAGGGGCGCCGGTTCAATTCCTGGCCTGGGAAGATCCCACGTGCCGCGGAGCAGCTGGACCTATGTGTCCAATCACCGAGCCGGAGCTCTGGAGCGCATGCGCCCAGAGCTGGTGCTCTGCGACAATAGACGCCACGGTGATGGGAGGCCTGCAGGAGCCAAAGAACAAAGATGGATGAAAAATAGAGAAATGGAAGACCAATAGAAGTGGCCCGCCCGCTCCCTTCCCTCCCCAACCCCCGACCCCCGCCTAAAATAAATAAATAAATAAATCTTAAAAAAAAAAAATTACATTTAGAGAATACTGCAGTCATTTAGCCACCTCATCAAATATGTCAGTGTTTCTTAAGGATATGTTCCTAGTGCTTCATATCACCAATATCACGTAAGACAACATTTTATTTAAAAAAATATGTAGTGTAATATCTGGGATAGGTTGCCATTTTTTTCTCCATGGTGTTTTCTTGACCCTGGATCAAATCCAGGTCTCCTGCCTTTCAGGCAGTTTCCTACATAGAAGGAAGATTTTTTTTTTTTACCTGCTGAGAGATTAGGGAAGCCAGCTGTTGTATCTACGTATCTCCCATTGCCATACTCTCAGTTTATGCATGTTTTTTCCCCAAGATTGAAATAAGAACAATAAATTAACATGTACCTTTTGTCTTTTTAGGACATTCCTTATAAACTCATTGTTTTTTGTAACACCAACACTACTGATAGTGACCAAAGGTATCTTTTCACTTCCTTGAATGTACAATGCTGGGCTTCTAAATCAAACATCCCATAGAAAAATCACCTTATTTACAGCCTACAAGCTTCAAAGATCACCATCCTGACTTTTTTGAACAAGTTCAAACTTGATTAAATGAAAAATGTCACATTTTAAACATCAGGTATTAGACATAAATTATAACAGAGGCTTACATCTCTGTCTAATCAACCGCCTCCACCTTGTGACCAAGATTGGTGCCGATTGTAGCAGAAAAACAAGATATCTTCAAAATGAAAATTTCTATACAAGTCCTTTGCCCATTTTTTAAAATTGAGTTGTTTTTGTTTTTATTTTACTGTTGAGTTATAGGAGTCCCTAACTTATTTAGGAAATTAACCCTTTATCAAATAAGTAGTTTGCAAATGTTTCTCCCTTTCTATAGGCTACATTTTCACTCTACTTTTTGTCCTTGCCTTTATTCCCTATGCCATGCATAAACGTTTTAGTTCAATATAGCCCCACTCATCCACTTTTACTCATTTTCTTTATAGTTTTGTCAAAATTAATGTTAAGAAAATTTTCCATTATGTTTTCTTCTATAAGTTTCATAGTTTCAGGTCCTACATTTAAGATTTAATCTGTTTTCAATTGATTTTAATATATGGTGTAAGGTAGAGTTTTTGTTTTTTCCTCTCACTCAGATCTGGAGACTGATTCTTCTCAATGCTGGACAGCCCTTTCCTCATCAGGTCAAAGTGCATTCTCTTTCCTCAGGTGTTTCCCACCAGTTTTGCTGTAACTTTTTATAGTTTTACATTTCCCTCTGACCTCCATAAAATCTCCATGACTGGAGTTATTTTTAAAAAAGGTCTCCTGCCTTTCAGGCAGTTTCCTACATAGAAGGAAGATTTTTTTTACCTGCTGAGAGATTAGGGAAGCCAGCTGTTGTATCTACGTATCTCCCATTGCCATACTCTCAGTTTATGCATGTTTTTTCCCCAAGATTGAAATAAGAACAATAAATTAACATGTACCTTTTGTCTTTTAGGACATTCCTTATAAACTCATTGTTTTTTGTAACACCAACACTACTGATAGTGACCAAAGGTATCTTTTCACTTCCTTGAATGTACAATGCTGGGCTTCTAAATCAAACATCCCATAGAAAAATCACCTTATTTACAGCCTACAAGCTTCAAAGATCACCATCCTGACTTTTTTGAACAAGTTCAAACTTGATTAAATGAAAAATGTCACATTTTAAACATCAGGTATTAGACATAAATTATAACAGAGGCTTACATCTCTGTCTAATCAACCGCCTCCACCTTGTGACCAAGATTGGTGCCGATTGTAGCAGAAAAACAAGATATCTTCAAAATGAAAATTTCTATACAAGTCCTTTGCCCATTTTTTAAAATTGAGTTGTTTTTGTTTTTATTTTACTGTTGAGTTATAGGAGTCCCTAACTTATTTAGGAAATTAACCCTTTATCAAATAAGTAGTTTGCAAATGTTTCTCCCTTTCTATAGGCTACATTTTCACTCTACTTTTTGTCCTTGCCTTTATTCCCTATGCCATGCATAAACGTTTTAGTTCAATATAGCCCCACTCATCCACTTTTACTCATTTTCTTTATAGTTTTGTCAAAATTAATGTTAAGAAAATTTTCCATTATGTTTTCTTCTATAAGTTTCATAGTTTCAGGTCCTACATTTAAGATTTAATCTGTTTTCAATTGATTTTAATATATGGTGTAAGGTAGAGTTTTTGTTTTTTCCTCTCACTCAGATCTGGAGACTGATTCTTCTCAATGCTGGACAGCCCTTTCCTCATCAGGTCAAAGTGCATTCTCTTTCCTCAGGTGTTTCCCACCAGTTTTGCTGTAACTTTTTATAGTTTTACATTTCCCTCTGACCTCCATAAAATCTCCATGACTGGAGTTATTTTTCAACTTGTCAGCAATAAGCATCTAAGTATTTACTTTTTTATGTTTTAACATATTGCAAAATATGTGATAACATTATAGTTGTGAAGCAAAATTAGTCTGTTGGAAGAATACTCAGATGATCATTATATTTCAGCTTTAATGAGGTGCTCTATTCTTTGAGGCCCAATTGTTTTTACAGCTAGAAAACACCACAGCACATTGCTTTCAGTTAATTACAAGAATTTAATTTTAGAGATGAATATACCAAAAGGGGAGTTCATAATTATCACAATAAAACCTCTGGAGAATTTAAATAGGATAAATTTTCTAGACAAAATATTTCTCTTTAAATCTTAAAAATCAATCTTTGATTCTGAGAGAAATATTTGACTAGGCTTTTATGTAAATGATTTAAAAATATTCTTGAGAGAACAAAGTTAACTGTGTTTTCTTAGATCTCTGTGTCATTAGTAACATAGTGGGTTAATCCTAGCTACTCCCAAAATAACTGGTAATAATTATAAAGGCTAAAATATTTAGCAAAAAATACAATAAAGTAAATGATAATATACCTTTAATAAAATACTACATTTTGAGATAATTTTATGAGCATAAATATATAAAAGAAAAACTTGAGATTAAAAGAATATTGAATTTTCTCACTAAATCTCTAAAAAAGTGAGGAGCTATTATAGCAGAATCCAGTATTCTGCTAATTTTTTCACAGGAAACATCTTAAAGAGATGGGAATACCAGACCACCTTATCTGCCTCCTGTGAAACCTGTATGCAGAACAAGAAGCAACAGTTAGAAATGGACATGAAATAAGAGACTGGTTCTAAATTGGGAAAGGAGTGTGTCAAGGCTGTATATTGTCACCATGCTTATTTAATTTATATGCAGAGTACATCATGCAAAAATCCTGGGCTGGATTAAGCACAAGCTGGAATCAAGAATGCCAGGAGGAATATGAATAACCTCATGTATGAAGATGACACCACTCTTATGGCAGAAAGTGAAGGGGAACTAAAAAGTCTCTTGATGAAGGTGAAAGTGGAGAGTGCAAAAACTGGCTTAAAACTCAATATTCCAAAAACTAAGATCATAGCATCTGGTCCTGTCACTTCATGGCAAAGAGATGAGCAAACAATGGAAGTAGTGACAGAATTTCTTTTCTTGGGTTCCAAAATCACAGTGGATGGTGGATGCAGCCATGAAATTAAAAGACAATTGCTCCTTGGAAGAAAAGCTATGACACACCTAGACAACATATTAAAAACCAGAGACATCACTTTGCCGACAAAAGTTCATATAGTCCAAGCTATGATTTTCCCAGTAGTCATCTATGGATGTGAGAGGCTGAGCTCCAAAGAATTGATGCCTTTGAACTGTTCAGTTGGAGTAGGCTCTTGAGTGTCCCTTGGACTACAAGGAGATCAAACGAATCAATCCTAAAGGAAATCCATCCTATATTCCTTCAAAGGAATGATGTTGAAGCTCCAAGACTTTAGTCACTTGATGCAAAGAGATGACTCACTGCAAAAGACCCTGATGTTGGGAAAAATAGAAGGCAGAAGGAGAAAGGGGCAGTAGAGGGTGAAATGGTTGGATGGCATCACTGATTTAAGGGGCATGAGTTTGAGCAAGCTCAGGGAGATGGTGAAAGACAGGGAAGCCTAGTGTGCTGCAGTGCATGGAGTCACAAAGAGGTGGACACGATTGAGCAACTGAACTGAGTTGATTCATAGCTACTGTAAAGTTAGAGATGAAGGGAAGAAAAGAATTCATGTGAAAACATAACATGGACCCAAGAAAAGGGAAATTTATTTTTCATAGCTTTCCTGCATACATCATATATCAACCACACACACACACACACACACACACACACACACACACACACACACACGTGTATGGGAGATTCAGTGGTAAAGAATCTGTCTGGAATGCAAGAGATGCAGGTTTAATCCCTGGGTTGGGAATAGGAATTTTACATGTTTATCACTTAATGAAATGTAAAATTTTAAGATGTAAGATATGTCCAATATATCTCCATACAGTTTTCACTAGTGTAAATTGAGTGCTCAAATTGTTCAATCTCTAAGTTGGATCTGACCCTTTTTGACCCCATGGACTGTAACACACCAGGTGCTCCTGTCCCTCCCTTGTTTTGATTAGCTCTGTGTATGAACATTTGCTCTGTGTATGAACAATGCTCTCTGAACATTTGAATCCCAATAAATGTACTTATGCTAATATATATATAAGTATATATATATATATATATGATGTATAAACAAAAATATGATGTGTAATTTCTCTATAGAAATCAACCCTTATGAGAAATTTCAAGTATAGCATAGTAGTTTAACTTATACTGGGTCTTATTAACTCTGTTCCTTAAACGTCATTCTTCAGAAATTGAATAAGGAAGCATTATCCCTATAATATCATAAAATGAGCAAATATGATAACTACTAGATCATATAAATTTTACTTTTATTGTTAAGGAAAGTAATTTAAAATATGACATAAGCCAAAGGTTAAACAGTAAATCTTTTCCATGTTACACTGGGGCACTGTTTAACAAGTCCTCTAAAGAATTATTTAATTCTTAGACTATATTTTTATTTGATTTTTCCATTTAATATTCAGTTAGAGCCAGAAAACCATAAAGTTGCATGTTATTTGTGCATCTTATTTAGTAGAGTAGTGAAGATTTCCTCATTTGTAAAAGACACCATAGAACGCTATCTAATTTTTTTTTTTTGGTGTTCTCATTTCGTGTACTTTTTTTTTTTTTTTATTGTTGTCAATTGCAAATATAACACATTTGCTTAATTGCTTGGGTTCATGAGACTGTACAGAACATAATAATGTGATAATGGCAAAAAAAAATACAGGACAGCAAAAGAAGGAGAGTTCAGCAGACTTTGGAGGAGATCCAACAGATGTCAAGGCTTATGTTCCCTAAGGCCCTTCTTATTTGCACAGTGATATGCGTACCCTTTGGACTGAACTTTCAAGATCTGTACAATGAATCTTGGTTTCAAGAGAAGCCCAGACAGATGTTTTCAGCAGTATATTTTATGCTCTCTGGTCTTAGCCAAGCCAATATATCTCCATACAGTTTTCACTAGTGTAAATTGAGTGCTCAAATTGTTCAATCTCTAAGTTGGATCTGACCCTTTTTGACCCCATGGACTGTAACACACCAGGTGCTCCTGTCCCTCCCTTGTTTTGATTAGCTCTGTGTATGAACATTTGCTCTGTGTATGAACAATGCTCTCTGAACATTTGAATCCCAATAAATGTACTTATGCTAATATATATATAAGTATATATATATATATATATGATGTATAAACAAAAATATGATGTGTAATTTCTCTATAGAAATCAACCCTTATGAGAAATTTCAAGTATAGCATAGTAGTTTAACTTATACTGGGTCTTATTAACTCTGTTCCTTAAACGTCATTCTTCAGAAATTGAATAAGGAAGCATTATCCCTATAATATCATAAAATGAGCAAATATGATAACTACTAGATCATATAAATTTTACTTTTATTGTTAAGGAAAGTAATTTAAAATATGACATAAGCCAAAGGTTAAACAGTAAATCTTTTCCATGTTACACTGGGGCACTGTTTAACAAGTCCTCTAAAGAATTATTTAATTCTTAGACTATATTTTTATTTGATTTTTCCATTTAATATTCAGTTAGAGCCAGAAAACCATAAAGTTGCATGTTATTTGTGCATCTTATTTAGTAGAGTAGTGAAGATTTCCTCATTTGTAAAAGACACCATAGAACGCTATCTAATTTTTTTTTTTTGGTGTTCTCATTTCGTGTACTTTTTGTTTCTTTTTTATTGTTGTCAATTGCAAATATAACACATTTGCTTAATTGCTTGGGTTCATGAGACTGTACAGAACATAATAATGTGATAATGGCAAAAAAAAATACAGGACAGCAAAAGAAGGAGAGTTCAGCAGACTTTGGAGGAGATCCAACAGATGTCAAGGCTTATGTTCCCTAAGGCCCTTCTTATTTGCACAGTGATATGCGTACCCTTTGGACTGAACTTTCAAGATCTGTACAATGAATCTTGGTTTCAAGAGAAGCCCAGACAGATGTTTTCAGCAGTATATTTTATGTCTCTCTGGTCACTTAGCCAAGCCAAGTTTTCTAATCTATTACTCTAGGAGAAAGTCATCCATAAACAGCCCTTCCTCATATCAGGGGAATTTCAGATTTTAGACAATACATCACAAATTATTAGTAAAACAGGCCCCTGTTTTGGCCAAGAATCAAACCCAATATGCAGGCATCTCCAGAGATAAGCAAAGAGCTTCCTTCACTTAACTGTAAACAAACTCCCTCCTGTAAAAGAATATTAGACGGGTTATAGGCACCCTATTTTAACAATTTCTTAATGCCTATAAATATGGATATACTCAAAATGATTTTTAAAACAGCTTTTTAACAATTTTAGTTTCCTCATTGATATGTTGTTAATCTTTCGCGTGCACTTGCTTCATATTTTTATGTCACATACTTAAAATTTTCAAAGATTATACATGGAATTATTTGTTTTATTTCATTCCAAAATGTTTTTCCTGTGCCTTTCACTTCTTTTTATTCTATTGCTGCTTTTGCTTTGCTTTTCTTATAGTTGTTTTGTGTCATTTGGCTAAGAGATTGAGGCTCCCAGAATATGATCCAGGTTCTCAGGTCCTTTATGAATTGAGGTTCCAAATTATTTTTATAGGATATGATTATAAAAGAGAACTGAGTTTATTAAAATTATTTGCTTTTCCTTGAATAATTATGCTTCCATGAGATTGAAAATATTTTCCTCAAGGTTATCTAGAAACAACATTTAACAGGGATTGCATAAAACACAGTGACAGACTCTCTTATGGTATTTCTGTTTATAGCCATTACAATCATTTCCTCTCAACTTCTGTGTTAATCCTTCTGCTATTCCAAATGAAAGATTTAAAAACCAGGCAATCATCATCCTTTACTTCCTACCTTAGCTCATCAGCAAAAATGCTTGCTTGAGGACCTCTTTCTTTAATCCAAATGTCTCAAAGAAACTGAGATTTTTCTTTATTTTGCTCTTTATCCACTGTTAAGTCGATGACTTATGGACCTTAGGCTCAATGTTTTAAATTGATGTGAAAAATAGTATATTTATTTGTTACACAAAGTGGGTTTATTTTAGACCATTAAAAATAGAACCTAATTTTGAATATATTTTAAAATTGTTGAAAATTTCAAAGTAATAAATAGACTGTGACTTGGAGATGATAAATTTTAAAATTAAGCAATTTTCAAGGTGGCTCCAACATATAAGCCATTCTTTTAGAGGCTTTGGATATAGTATTGAAGAAAACACATATAACCTTTGCTGTCATAAAGCTTACAGTTATATCAGAGGAAACAGAAAGCACATAGATAAATAAATCCTTTTTCTTTCAAATGAGATTTATGAGAAAAAATATTTCATAGAAGAATAAAAAGTGCATAAAGAAGCTACTATTAATATTTTTTACGGAGTACTAAATGAAGATGTGTACATTCACACTTAGTCATATCCAACTCTTTTTAACCCCATAGACTGTAGCCTGCCAGGCTCCTCTGTCCATGAAGTTTTCCAGGCAAGAATACTAGAGTATGTTGCCATTTTCTACTCTAGGGGATCTTCCTAATTCAAGGATCAAACCTGGGTCTCCAGCATCTCCTGCATTGGCAGACAGATTCTTTATCACTGAGCTACCTGGGAAGCTATGTTTCATTTGGCTAAAATGGCCCCAGAATATGATCCAGGTTCTCAGGTCCTTTATGAATTGAGGTTCCAAATTATTTTTATAGGATATGATTATAAAAGAGAACTGAGTTTATTAAAATTATTTGCTTTTCCTTGAATAATTATGCTTCCATGAGATTGAAAATATTTTCCTCAAGGTTATCTAGAAACAACATTTAACAGGGATTGCATAAAACACAGTGACAGACTCTCTTATGGTATTTCTGTTTATAGCCATTACAATCATTTCCTCTCAACTTCTGTGTTAATCCTTCTGCTATTCCAAATGAAAGATTTAAAAACCAGGCAATCATCATCCTTTACTTCCTACCTTAGCTCATCAGCAAAAATGCTTGCTTGAGGACCTCTTTCTTTAATCCAAATGTCTCAAAGAAACTGAGATTTTTCTTTATTTTGCTCTTTATCCACTGTTAAGTCGATGACTTATGGACCTTAGGCTCAATGTTTTAAATTGATGTGAAAAATAGTATATTTATTTGTTACACAAAGTGGGTTTATTTTAGACCATTAAAAATAGAACCTAATTTTGAATATATTTTAAAATTGTTGAAAATTTCAAAGTAATAAATAGACTGTGACTTGGAGATGATAAATTTTAAAATTAAGCAATTTTCAAGGTGGCTCCAACATATAAGCCATTCTTTTAGAGGCTTTGGATATAGTATTGAAGAAAACACATATAACCTTTGCTGTCATAAAGCTTACAGTTATATCAGAGGAAACAGAAAGCACATAGATAAATAAATCCTTTTTCTTTCAAATGAGATTTATGAGAAAAAATATTTCATAGAAGAATAAAAAGTGCATAAAGAAGCTACTATTAATATTTTTTACGGAGTACTAAATGAAGATGTGTACATTCACACTTAGTCATATCCAACTCTTTTTAACCCCATAGACTGTAGCCTGCCAGGCTCCTCTGTCCATGAAGTTTTCCAGGCAAGAATACTAGAGTATGTTGCCATTTTCTACTCTAGGGGATCTTCCTAATTCAAGGATCAAACCTGGGTCTCCAGCATCTCCTGCATTGGCAGACAGATTCTTTATCACTGAGCTACCTGGGAAGCTATGTCTCAGCAATGTGGCATTTGAACAGAGGCCTGAAGGAAGGAGATGCAAAAGCCTCAGGGAAGAGAAGAGATACCAACCAGAGAGAAGTGCAAGCACCTTGATGCCAGAGCATCCTTGGCGTGAGGTATGAGCAAGGAGCAGTAAGGTGGTGAATGACTAAGGTAGAGCAAGCAAAGAGACTGGTAGAGGATCAGATCAGAGGATCAGCAAGGAAGCAGAAATGTAGAGTCTTATAGGCCAGTTTGAGAGAGGGAATCTCACTGAAAAATACAGAAAAGCCGTAATCTCATCTGCTTTGAATTTTAAAGTAATCATTTTGACATACGGAGAATGAACAAAAGAGATGAGGTGAGGACAAAAGAAAGGTGAATGTTTTGGCTTTTATTACAATCAGTGAGAGAAACAGTAGTTTGAACAAGAATGCTGTTCAATATTTCATGAAAAGTGGTTGGAATCAGAAAATATGGAAAGATGGATCCACAAAAATTTTCTGATAATCTGAGTGTAGGGAATGAGACAAGGAGACCAGTATAGCAAGATATCTTAGAACTTTGTTCTTTAGCAACTGAAGAATTAAGGTGGTATTAACTGAGAATGATGCATAAAATTTGAGTAGGTAGACATTGAATCACAAGTATAATTAAATATAAGTATACTTTAGATTTATATATGTTATATATATATTTCTACGTTTTTGCCTTAATTCTGTACTTCAGAGAGTGAGAAAAAGAGAGGACAGTGGGGAGAAGAAAGTATGAGAAAAAATATTTCATAGAAGAATAAAAAGTGCATAAAGAAGCTACTATTAATATTTTTTACGGAGTACTAAATGAAGATGTGTACATTCACACTTAGTCATATCCAACTCTTTTTAACCCCATAGACTGTAGCCTGCCAGGCTCCTCTGTCCATGAAGTTTTCCAGGCAAGAATACTAGAGTATGTTGCCATTTTCTACTCTAGGGGATCTTCCTAATTCAAGGATCAAACCTGGGTCTCCAGCATCTCCTGCATTGGCAGACAGATTCTTTATCACTGAGCTACCTGGGAAGCTATGTCTCAGCAATGTGGCATTTGAACAGAGGCCTGAAGGAAGGAGATGCAAAAGCCTCAGGGAAGAGAAGAGATACCAACCAGAGAGAAGTGCAAGCACCTTGATGCCAGAGCATCCTTGGCGTGAGGTATGAGCAAGGAGCAGTAAGGTGGTGAATGACTAAGGTAGAGCAAGCAAAGAGACTGGTAGAGGATCAGATCAGAGGATCAGCAAGGAAGCAGAAATGTAGAGTCTTATAGGCCAGTTTGAGAGAGGGAATCTCACTGAAAAATACAGAAAAGCCGTAATCTCATCTGCTTTGAATTTTAAAGTAATCATTTTGACATACGGAGAATGAACAAAAGAGATGAGGTGAGGACAAAAGAAAGGTGAATGTTTTGGCTTTTATTACAATCAGTGAGAGAAACAGTAGTTTGAACAAGAATGCTGTTCAATATTTCATGAAAAGTGGTTGGAATCAGAAAATATGGAAAGATGGATCCACAAAAATTTTCTGATAATCTGAGTGTAGGGAATGAGACAAGGAGACCAGTATAGCAAGATATCTTAGAACTTTGTTCTTTAGCAACTGAAGAATTAAGGTGGTATTAACTGAGAATGATGCATAAAATTTGAGTAGGTAGACATTGAATCACAAGTATAATTAAATATAAGTATACTTTAGATTTATATATGTTATATATATATTTCTTACGTTTTTTGCCTTAATTCTGTACTTCAGAGAGTGAGAAAAAAAAGAGAGGACAGTGGGGGAGAAGAAAGTAGGAGAATCATTGCTAAAAATAAAACTTCATGAAATAAATAATTAAAATTAGAAGGATGATTTTGATCAGTAAAAATTATTTTCCAAAGTCAACATTTCTGGCTAATCATGGGAAATTAGTAGTTTTATATGGTTTAGGAAGAGACTTCTTTTTATTTGACTGAATATGTTTTTTACAATGTTTGGAGAGACAATATCTTAGCAGCCATTTGGCTGTTCTAATTTAATAGCACATTGTATGGATAGAAAGAAATATGAAAAGACCCATTTGATATTTACAATGGTAGCCTGGCTTTATCTCAGATTTCATTTTATAAGTTTATCTTTGTTTTGGATAAAACTCATTTTTGGAAGAGAAGTGGTGGAAAGGAAACCATAATACATAAATATTTCCCATAAACTTCTATGGATGTCTTTATTGTTACTGATGAAAATACAACTCTGATATTTGAAGTTATGAGTTTCTGAATTTATATACTGGGAAACCAATCTCCACTGAACTACATTTTTACTAACATCTTTTGCACAAAAAACACGCACATTCACATAAAAGATTCCAACTGCTTTGCTGAATTTTCAAACATCAGCTAAGTCAAGCACCCAACTAGTCACAGGTGAAAAATAATGCTCGAACATCTGCTTGCTAACAATATAATCTGGCTCATTTACTATCACCAGTTTCCTGGTATTGTGCCCACAGGAGATGTTCAATAAATACTGAATGAAATGCTTGTGAGAGAAACAGTAGTTTGAACAAGAATGCTGTTCAATATTTCATGAAAAGTGGTTGGAATCAGAAAATATGGAAAGATGGATCCACAAAATTTTCTGATAATCTGAGTGTAGGGAATGAGACAAGGAGACCAGTATAGCAAGATATCTTAGAACTTTGTTCTTTAGCAACTGAAGAATTAAGGTGGTATTAACTGAGAATGATGCATAAAATTTGAGTAGGTAGACATTGAATCACAAGTATAATTAAATATAAGTATACTTTAGATTTATATATGTTATATATATATTTCTTACGTTTTTTGCCTTAATTCTGTACTTCAGAGAGTGAGAAAAAAAAGAGAGGACAGTGGGGGAGAAGAAAGTAGGAGAATCATTGCTAAAAATAAAACTTCATGAAATAAATAATTAAAATTAGAAGGATGATTTTGATCAGTAAAAATTATTTTCCAAAGTCAACATTTCTGGCTAATCATGGGAAATTAGTAGTTTTATATGGTTTAGGAAGAGACTTCTTTTTATTTGACTGAATATGTTTTTTACAATGTTTGGAGAGACAATATCTTAGCAGCCATTTGGCTGTTCTAATTTAATAGCACATTGTATGGATAGAAAGAAATATGAAAAGACCCATTTGATATTTACAATGGTAGCCTGGCTTTATCTCAGATTTCATTTTATAAGTTTATCTTTGTTTTGGATAAAACTCATTTTTGGAAGAGAAGTGGTGGAAAGGAAACCATAATACATAAATATTTCCCATAAACTTCTATGGATGTCTTTATTGTTACTGATGAAAATACAACTCTGATATTTGAAGTTATGAGTTTCTGAATTTATATACTGGGAAACCAATCTCCACTGAACTACATTTTTACTAACATCTTTTGCACAAAAAACACGCACATTCACATAAAAGATTCCAACTGCTTTGCTGAATTTTCAAACATCAGCTAAGTCAAGCACCCAACTAGTCACAGGTGAAAAATAATGCTCGAACATCTGCTTGCTAACAATATAATCTGGCTCATTTACTATCACCAGTTTCCTGGTATTGTGCCCACAGGAGATGTTCAATAAATACTGAATGAAATGCTTCTACCTGTTGAGAAGAATAAATAAACCTATGGAGTAGGAGGAGTAATAATACGATGGCCTTTTTTTTTTTTTTTAATTTTAGAAGGAAAAATGCAGGCCTTTGAAACTTCTGAAATATGTGGACATAATTGTGTTTTGATAGCACTGTCTGAGTTTAGGGTGAAGTCTAGTGCAATTTACCCAGGAAATCTAAAATAGGCCAGTGCCTCTGAGAATGTTTCTTGGGTTTGGGAGGATGATAATTTCAATTTCTGCTCAGTTTGTTTCCAGAGTAAGCAGTGATCCAAATGATTAAACTTCTACCACTGGGGATATTTAGAATTCAGAGTTTCAGCTAGCTGTGAATGAGTCAACAATTTGCAAGCCATTTGGCATATTGCCAATAAGAAGAGTTTTAAGTATTCTCAGATAAGGCACTGAAAATGCAATAACATAAAACATATTAGTTTTTCAAAGATAAAACTAAACAGAATTTGCGTTCAAATGCAGATTCTTAAAGTATTGTGGGTTAAGTTTCAAAACCTTATTTTGCATTATCTAATATAAATATTTATTTGAAAAATAGCAAAATGTTTTAATTTTTTGTATTTTAATAAAAGTTAAAGATTACAGTTACATTCTTTTTTTTTTTTTAAACCTTTATTTTACTTTTACCTTTTACAGAGTTTTGTTGTTCACAGACATGCATGTTCTCAGATTAGTCACATGTATATCCCCCGCTTCCCTCCCCTCCCGACCATCACACAGCACCCCTGAAGGATCCCCTTTTCTCACAGAGCAATGACTAGAGCTATTTTCTTCACTTATGATAGTACAGGCCTTCATGCTACTTCCCTTACGCCTCTCACCCACTGTTCCTTCCCCAAAATGTCCATATGTCCACTGTCCATGTCTGTCTTTCTGTCGCTTCACTGCATGTGCCATCATCACCATCCTACTAGATTTAACACATATATATGGAATCTAGTACAGTTACATTCTATGCACTTTCTTTTCTACTCTTTTTTTGTAATGTACCTTCAATACATAACCCCTTTCCAGTAGTTAACATTCTTTTCTCTAATGTGCCACATGCAGATATATCCTGTCTTTCTCTCTCTCTCTGTTTCCCTCTCTCTTTGAGGATTACCTTGCTGATTATTTAACTGAGAAAATAAAAGGAGACAGAAGAGAGCTTTAATATTCTTCCATTATATTATTAACCTACCTACATCTGTACCCATAGTCACTCTTTTGAAGTTTTCTCAGAATCCCCAGTGACATATTAGGACATTCAAGAGTCAATTCTTAGTATTTATTTTACTCAATTTTTGCAACAGAAATTTTATATACTTGACTTTTTGTCTTCAAATACTATACAGTACTATAGTTTGTGGCACATAGCAATTTCTTGGTTTTATTTTTTCCTCATTTTTCTATTTTGATCTGCAAGTAGATATTGAAATAAAATCTGGAGAGACTTTATGTAGGTGACAACTTAAGCTTTTGAAAGGATGAGATTATTTAATGATTCTGAGTACATAAAAGAGGGACCTTTAAATAATGTCAATAATAAAATATAAACAATTTGATATATGGACTGAAAATTTTCCATAAATTTTAAAATTAATAATTAATTGAGAATATTTGGAATCCTGATATAGAACATGGTTACAGACTTTAGCATGCTAAGGAAGAAAGTTCAAAGAGTAGTCTGCCTAAAAGTTCCAAACATGAATATGTATATAAATTACCATGATGCATAGTTAAAATAAAGATTTAGATTTCAAGTGTCTGGGTATGTTTCTAGAATGCACATTTCTGAGAAGCTCCCAAATGATGGTGCTGTGTCTATGGACCAACTATGAGTAGCAAGAGTCTAGACCTCTTTTACAAAATTTTGTCACTGAAATAAAGTAGATAGGAAGCCGGAGGGTCCTTAGAGACATATGAACATGTATAACTACTTTTAAAGAGAAGTGAGTGGATTTTTTTTTAAATAGCAGGAGTGACTTTTGTGGAAAATGGAAAAGGTGAAAGTACAGGACAGGAAAAGGAATGAGGATGTATCATTCAAAGTTTGCTGAGAGAATCAATAGACTTTATATGTGTAAACAGAGAAGGTCTATGTTTATATGTAACAATAGTATCTTATAATTATATAAATTATACTTATAAATTATATATATTATATATTGCTAATGCATTTATACAATTTACAATAGGTGGTATATAGTATACATATAGATATATGCATATATGCCTATATATATATATATACACATTATAAAGGATTTTTTACCACAAATCAGCTTGCATGGTTGTGGGGACAGGTTAGGCAAGTTTACAATATATGTATTTTTCTCTTAGTCAGTTGTTTCCTACTCTGTGTGACTGCATGTACTATAGCCCACCAGACTCCTCTGTTCATGAGGAATCTCCAGGCATGAATACTCCTGTGAATTTCGATGCCACTCCCTTCTCCAGGGAATTTTCCCCCATCCAAAGATCAAACCCAGGTCTCTCACATTGCAAATGGATTCTTTACCATTTGAGTCACCAGGGGAGCCCAGAATACTGGCATTGGGTAGCCTGTCCCTTCTCCAGGGGATTTTCCCCACCCAGGAAACCAACCAGAGGCTCCTGCATTTCAGGCAGAATTTTTACCAGCTGAATTACCAGTCAAACCCTTGCAATCTTTAGAGCAACCTATGAGAATGTAGGAGGGGGACTCTTGGAAAAAGGTTATGCTATAGTCCAGATAGAATTTCCTCTTTAGAAAAACGTCAGTTGTACTATTACATTATTTCAAATGATTGGATTAGTTTCAGATTTTCCAGGATAACAACTTTACTTGAAATTGTCATATCTCAGTTGTCTCCAACTCTTTGCAACCTCATGGACTGTAACCTGTCAAGCTCTTCTGTCCATGGAATTCTCCAGGCAAGAATACTGGAATGGGTGGCCATTCCCTTCTCCAGGAGAACTTCCAGACCCAGGTATCAAACCCAGGTCTCCTGTATACCAGCACATTCTTTTCTTTCTTTCTTTCTTTTTTTTTTTTTTTTTTACAGAGTTTTGTTGTTTACTGCCCCACACCAACCTGTGCCTGCAGATTCTTTCCCATCTGAGCCACCAGCGAAGCCCTACTTTACTTAAAGTCAACTAATTATGAATGCTAATCACACCTACAAAATACCCACACTAAAGTACCTTGGTGTGTGTTTGAATGCACACCTATTGGTTCTTATGGTTTTTGTGTGTGTGTGTGACGTAAATGAAAGTTATCTGTTGAGCATGAAGTATGTGAAAATGGAGAAAGAAACTTAGTGGGAAATATGTGTTTTTTATGTATAGAATCTAATATTTGAGGTTAAAATCACAGTTGCCAGACAGTTCTCCTGTGACATAGGAAAACAGCATGCACTAATTACAATGTCACTGGCCAAATACTCTTCAGGTTTAAGTTTCCCAATCTCCTTTATCATGCCATAACAGAAAAATACACTTTGGGATTGGTATTATCTGTATGCTGCTTGATCTCACATAAAGATATTTTACTTTTTAAAAGTAGTTTGAACAAAATAAAATTCAGGTAGTTGGAACAGATAATGATATGGTAAACATTCTTATCAGGCTTTTTATTTTCCTCTTTCCTTTACAAGAGAGATGCTTAAAAATCAGTAGCATGATATTTCAAATTTAAAGAGTTATTAGTTTCTATGCTGAGCTGAAATTTTTCAAATGGTTAAAGATTGATTTATAATCCCTTTATGCAACAATATTGGTAATTCTTTTGAATGCATTTTTTATATGTCATTATCTGTAAGACAAAGCTTACACTGGAGAATATTTATTTTCTGTGTTATTTGTTCTTTGCTAATAGATGGAAATTCTCAAACACTTTTAAAAATCCATAATGCATTTTAAAAGACGAGTATGATCTATGGGGTGTCCAAATCTTTGCTTAAAATGTGAATATAATACTTAGTCAACTAGAAAGAAAAATATTCATTTGACTATTATAGTTCACTTTAAAGATTTCAGCATTCAAGTAGATGTACAAAATTCCTAACAAAAGACAAAGAAATGTGAAGGCTTTAAATCCAAGAGCAAAAAAATATGATATAACCAAATTTCCATTAAAAATATTTTCTGAGTTATAACTGCACAGGAGTCATGAAAATTGTATGTGACATTATGCAAAAATTTTGACTTGCAGAGAGTTATGAAGAATGGTTAGGAGGCCATTTAGGAGTAGAGGTAAGTAAGTCCTGAAACAAGGCAGAAAAATGAGTTATAATTTTAAGATAACTGTATAATCCCGGACCATCATTTTCTATCCAGTTGGTCTTCCTTCAGTTTTGTCAGAGGTTTAAGAAAGTTACTCAAAGGGAAGGACCTCTGAAGACAAAAGATTGTCAGAGAAGTTTAAAATATGCAAAGGCCATTGCTTTTAAGTGCATTGAAAAGCAACAGAAAGACTGAAGACAAAAAGTTGTCAGTCTAATATTTGAGGTTAAAATCACAGTTGCCAGACAGTTCTCCTGTGACATAGGAAAACAGCATGCACTAATTACAATGTCACTGGCCAAATACTCTTCAGGTTTAAGTTTCCCAATCTCCTTTATCATGCCATAACAGAAAAATACACTTTGGGATTGGTATTATCTGTATGCTGCTTGATCTCACATAAAGATATTTTACTTTTTAAAAGTAGTTTGAACAAAATAAAATTCAGGTAGTTGGAACAGATAATGATATGGTAAACATTCTTATCAGGCTTTTTATTTTCCTCTTTCCTTTACAAGAGAGATGCTTAAAAATCAGTAGCATGATATTTCAAATTTAAAGAGTTATTAGTTTCTATGCTGAGCTGAAATTTTTCAAATGGTTAAAGATTGATTTATAATCCCTTTATGCAACAATATTGGTAATTCTTTTGAATGCATTTTTGATATGTCATTATCTGTAAGACAAAGCTTACACTGGAGAATATTTATTTTCTGTGTTATTTGTTCTTTGCTAATAGATGGAAATTCTCAAACACTTTTAAAAATCCATAATGCATTTTAAAAGACGAGTATGATCTATGGGGTGTCCAAATCTTTGCTTAAAATGTGAATATAATACTTAGTCAACTAGAAAGAAAAATATTCATTTGACTATTATAGTTCACTTTAAAGATTTCAGCATTCAAGTAGATGTACAAAATTCCTAACAAAAGACAAAGAAATGTGAAGGCTTTAAATCCAAGAGCAAAAAAATATGATATAACCAAATTTCCATTAAAAATATTTTCTGAGTTATAACTGCACAGGAGTCATGAAAATTGTATGTGACATTATGCAAAAATTTTGACTTGCAGAGAGTTATGAAGAATGGTTAGGAGGCCATTTAGGAGTAGAGGTAAGTAAGTCCTGAAACAAGGCAGAAAAATGAGTTATAATTTTAAGATAACTGTATAATCCCGGACCATCATTTTCTATCCAGTTGGTCTTCCTTCAGTTTTGTCAGAGGTTTAAGAAAGTTACTCAAAGGGAAGGACCTCTGAAGACAAAAGATTGTCAGAGAAGTTTAAAATATGCAAAGGCCATTGCTTTTAAGTGCATTGAAAAGCAACAGAAAGACTGGAAGATTTGGGGTTCCAAAAATCTGATTCAGCCTTGTCCACTGCCTATCCTAAGGGACATTATATCCAGAAGTTCAGTTGTTGCATGTTAAAATAAAAATTTTATTGCCTCAATATTTGGAGAAATACTACCCACCCTACTCAGACCTTAAAACACACATTCAGAAGTGCTCATAGACTAAATATTCTATGATCCTCCAAGTAGAAAAACTTAACTATAAACATTTGTCATAACCATCTGTCCTTCTTGATTTTTTTCCCAAGTTGATACAGGCCTCATTCTTTCTGGACTTCAAGAGAAAAAGAATATAACTGTGAGAAACAAAAAAATATACCAAAAATAAAATGAAGCTGCGCTCTCACAAAAAAGTGCTTTGGTATGTCATAATGATTTGAAAAATGAATAATATGGGAGAAAATAAAGACCTAAACTACAGAGCTTGGTTTCTCCCTTAAGGAAGCTACTGTTGTTGCTTAGAAAGATCTGTAGGTATACAGGTGAAATGATTACAGAACAATATATTATCTTTCAAGTCTATACGGTACCTAAAAAATGTGGAACAACAGTTGTTGATCCACTACTGTCTATCAGAATATTTAAAATTGCTAAGTGCTTTCTCTCCAGTGAGAGACAAATACATGTGTGTGTACCCATTTAATATATTTAAATCTTGACTCAATGACTGAAGAGGCTGAAATTCTTCTTTAGCTAACTAGCATTGTCATTTATTTGTGCATCTCATACTTTCTAGATGTCCTTATTTTTAATGTATCCTTGATTAGAAGAGCATTTCAAATATATTATTGTGACTCTAAACATATTTCAAAAGATGTATTCAAATATATTCTCATTGTTTACTTATTTTTATTTAAATTTGTATTGATACCTTATAGCACCTATCAGTTCCTATAGTTCTAGTAACATGTAATAAGAAAGTGAACAGCTAGTGAATAAATATCAAATATTTTTGAACAATTCCCGAAGAATTTCTGTAGTCTTCTCCTCTGTAGTAAAATAATAAGTAGAGGATTATTATGTGGAACTGCTCAGTGAGATACACTTTGGGCGTACATATCTCCTGAAAATAATTTATGAAGTAGGTTCAAAATTTTAACCAGAATGAACCTACTTACCTCGCCTCTCTCCAAGCCCTCCTTCCCTGCCCCTGTACAGTATGTTTTCTTTTGCTTCCTAATAAATTAGTAATAGCACTAACAGAACATTCTGAAACACCCATTTATTATATTGTGGTTTTCATCTCTTAGAAGTCAGGGCACAACTGAACAGAGGTCTTTGCATCAAGTTTTCCAGACTTGAAATCACATTGTCAACTGAGCTCCATTTCTAGTTCCCAGGATCCTTTCTCAAGATCATGTAGTTGTTGACAGAATTCTTTCTTGGATGCAATGAAACCGAGTCCCTATTGTGTCTTAGACTCTCATCAAGAGACTGATCTTCTCCTGTTTGTTGCTTCCTACAGCAGCTTGCCAGGTGGCCCCCTCCTTAGGTTTCACACTTCCAATCTCTGACTTTTCTAACCTTTTTTAAAAGGCATACCTGATTAGATAATCTTCCCTTTGATTCACTCAAACTTGACTGATTAGAACCTGACCAAGCAAATGATAACCCATTTAATTTATTACATGTGCAGACCAGTTTTGGGACCTGTCTCAGACAGTGCTTTCCACAATAGAAGCGTCTTTGCTATTTTATTTGAACCTGCATTGATGGCATGTTTGTGCCATTATACACTACAGGTTTGAGGGAATATTAACTTCAGCAACAAATAGGGTTGCTGTAAAGAAGTGAAATAGTCATATTAAAATAATTGTTTTGATCATATTACATTATTGATTTTTTAAGTGTTGATTTATATAAACTCAAAAACATCATAAGATGAATGTAAAGCAGAGCCATTACCTGTGTTTCTTTAGAGTGTCTTAATTCTCAAAGGTGATTACTTTAAAAATCACCATTTTCATATTGTAAGAATAAAGATAATAGCAAAGAATGCTCTTAACCTTTACAACACTGAATGCTGGTATTTTCTTCCATAATATAGTCATATGCTCTTCTTGAAGAGCTACTAAAGACAAGTTGATATTATTTTCTAAATTTATAATATGGTAAGAAGCACTAATTGTTTTTCTTAAGACTAATATTCTTTTTATCTTAAAAGGTTCTGATGAATAATAGTTGGATTCCCTCATTATATCCTTCTCTGGGTTTCTAGATAATTTTATATGTCAAAACAAATGGCATTTGGTAAGTAAGTGCTTGAAACTTAGATGTGCTCACCAGAGGTTCTGTTGGGAATATTTCTGTGAGTGCACAAGGAAAGTCATTTGTTGTCAATAGCTTTTCTACCACAAGATCATGTTAGTCAGCAAATTATACATAACAGGCACTAATGATATTAAGAACAAGAATGTTTACAAAGTTCCCATTAAGGAATATGCTTGGAAAAAGAAAGGTACAGTGAACCTGAACTTTCAAAAGAATAAAAGGGGAATTTGTTATAGGTTTAAAATTGTAAGCCATTATTTGAAAGTAATCCATTTGTTTCTATTTCTGCTTTTTCTTTAAATCCATATACTTTTAGTTTTACCCTCTAGAATTATTACTTGCCCTCACTTAATTTTGCAAAATCTGTGTTGGCTCAATGTGACATTTAATGAAGAGAAAAATACTCTTAATAATTTTCTCTTGGCCCATATCTAAGTCAGTCCATTAATTTATTACATGTCCCTTTGGACCTGTCTCAGACAGTGCTTTCCACAATAGAAGCGTCTTTGCTATTTTATTTGAACCTGCATTGATGGCATGTTTGTGCCATTATACACTACAGGTTTGAGGGAATATTAACTTCAGCAACAAATAGGGTTGCTGTAAAGAAGTGAAATAGTCATATTAAAATAATTGTTTTGATCATATTACATTATTGATTTTTTAAGTGTTGATTTATATAAACTCAAAAACATCATAAGATGAATGTAAAGCAGAGCCATTACCTGTGTTTCTTTAGAGTGTCTTAATTCTCAAAGGTGATTACTTTAAAAATCACCATTTTCATATTGTAAGAATAAAGATAATAGCAAAGAATGCTCTTAACCTTTACAACACTGAATGCTGGTATTTTCTTCCATAATATAGTCATATGCTCTTCTTGAAGAGCTACTAAAGACAAGTTGATATTATTTTCTAAATTTATAATATGGTAAGAAGCACTAATTGTTTTTCTTAAGACTAATATTCTTTTTATCTTAAAAGGTTCTGATGAATAATAGTTGGATTCCCTCATTATATCCTTCTCTGGGTTTCTAGATAATTTTATATGTCAAAACAAATGGCATTTGGTAAGTAAGTGCTTGAAACTTAGATGTGCTCACCAGAGGTTCTGTTGGGAATATTTCTGTGAGTGCACAAGGAAAGTCATTTGTTGTCAATAGCTTTTCTACCACAAGATCATGTTAGTCAGCAAATTATACATAACAGGCACTAATGATATTAAGAACAAGAATGTTTACAAAGTTCCCATTAAGGAATATGCTTGGAAAAAGAAAGGTACAGTGAACCTGAACTTTCAAAAGAATAAAAGGGGAATTTGTTATAGGTTTAAAATTGTAAGCCATTATTTGAAAGTAATCCATTTGTTTCTATTTCTGCTTTTTCTTTAAATCCATATACTTTTAGTTTTACCCTCTAGAATTATTACTTGCCCTCACTTAATTTTGCAAAATCTGTGTTGGCTCAATGTGACATTTAATGAAGAGAAAAATACTCTTAATAATTTTCTCTTGGCCCATATCTAAGTCAGTCCATATAGGTCTGTTCTCTAAAATCAAAATATGTTGACAAGAAAAACAGTTCTGAAGAAGATATTAATTCTGACATTTGGTACTAGCACAAAAACGGTATGACAAACTGAAGAGTAATGATAACTTTAATATATGGACAGTATTTTATTTACAAAGGCTACTTTCAGGTATATTTTAAACAATTCTCTAGGTCCTTTTCAAATTCAGAGATTCAAATGATGGAAATTATAGCACAATTACAGTTATAAATATTTAGACACATTTTTTCATCTCCCTACAAAAGTGCATCTTTAAAAAAAAATAGAACATTTCTTTGATCAGGTACTCTAATATTACTGATGTTGAAAAAAGATAAATGAAATACAAAATTAATCAGAATAATATTTTAAGTCTAATCAATTAATATCCTCAATGATTTATTTATCCATAAGGTGAATGTTCTGTTTCTTTAAGAAAGATTCTAAAAGTAACATTAAAACAGTTCAAATCTGATATACCAAGAGTAGGTACATATATATGTGTCCTTCTTTATACATCTGTTATAATTGATTTTATATTAATTTTGTGTTTATAATGCTTTTGAACTGGATGAGATGGCAATTCAAAAATACAACAATGTTTAAGAGTCATGCTACTCTTTTTCAAAAGTTATTTATGTCATATGACATCAATATTGCTTGTAAAATTTCTAGCACCAGAGACATGATATCTTTAAGTCAAGCTTGTAGAATTTATTATTATTTTTGAAGGAAATCTTTTTGTTTCAGTTCTCAGCTTAACGATATGAACTTGATATCATAAAATTTCTACTTGGCAGGCCAGGAGAGATTGTTAAACAAATCTGAACACACGTCTGACATGGACTGCTAAGGACTAAATATTTCCTGAATGTAAATTGCTTTTAAATGTAGAAATACACTGTTTTTTTCTAGATGAACAACTTCTCCTATCCAGACTTTGGTTAAATGGGTTTCTGTTATCACATACTTTTTCAGATAGAGTATAAAGATCATAATTCAAATTTCTTAAAAATCTGGAAATTGGAATATTCAAAGTTAAGGACACAAACCTTAGCTTAGACCAACTCCCTTTTATTGGACATGTAAGTAAATACTAGAAAAATAATCTTATTTGAAGTAGAAAGTCTATAGAAAATTCTGCTATCATAGGAACAGAAATTTTTAAGCCCAAAAATGTTGACAAGAAAAACAGTTCTGAAGAAGATATTAATTCTGACATTTGGTACTAGCACAAAAACGGTATGACAAACTGAAGAGTAATGATAACTTTAATATATGGACAGTATTTTATTTACAAAGGCTACTTTCAGGTATATTTTAAACAATTCTCTAGGTCCTTTTCAAATTCAGAGATTCAAATGATGGAAATTATAGCACAATTACAGTTATAAATATTTAGACACATTTTTTCATCTCCCTACAAAAGTGCATCTTTAAAAAAAAATAGAACATTTCTTTGATCAGGTACTCTAATATTACTGATGTTGAAAAAAGATAAATGAAATACAAAATTAATCAGAATAATATTTTAAGTCTAATCAATTAATATCCTCAATGATTTATTTATCCATAAGGTGAATGTTCTGTTTCTTTAAGAAAGATTCTAAAAGTAACATTAAAACAGTTCAAATCTGATATACCAAGAGTAGGTACATATATATGTGTCCTTCTTTATACATCTGTTATAATTGATTTTATATTAATTTTGTGTTTATAATGCTTTTGAACTGGATGAGATGGCAATTCAAAAATACAACAATGTTTAAGAGTCATGCTACTCTTTTACAAAAGTTATTTATGTCATATGACATCAATATTGCTTGTAAAATTTCTAGCACCAGAGACATGATATCTTTAAGTCAAGCTTGTAGAATTTATTATTATTTTTGAAGGAAATCTTTTTGTTTCAGTTCTCAGCTTAACGATATGAACTTGATATCATAAAATTTCTACTTGGCAGGCCAGGAGAGATTGTTAAACAAATCTGAACACACGTCTGACATGGACTGCTAAGGACTAAATATTTCCTGAATGTAAATTGCTTTTAAATGTAGAAATACACTGTTTTTTTCTAGATGAACAACTTCTCCTATCCAGACTTTGGTTAAATGGGTTTCTGTTATCACATACTTTTTCAGATAGAGTATAAAGATCATAATTCAAATTTCTTAAAAATCTGGAAATTGGAATATTCAAAGTTAAGGACACAAACCTTAGCTTAGACCAACTCCCTTTTATTGGACATGTAAGTAAATACTAGAAAAATAATCTTATTTGAAGTAGAAAGTCTATAGAAAATTCTGCTATCATAGGAACAGATACAATTTGTGTAGCATTTACTCTCTGCCAGTCTTTGTTCACTACATATTAAGTCAAGAATTCCTCAAAAATCTATTAAATGAATACTGTGATATATTTGTCTTGTAGGTGAAGGGTTTGAGACACAGTTACAAAGTACCACTTGTTCAGATAAAAGCAAAAATCTAGATTTTTACTCACTTACTGTCATAAGAATTGTTGTTATTTTTTATTATTATCACCATCATTATTTTAGCTTAAGACAGCAAAAGAAAGATCTAAAGTCTCTATCACAAAAGGGTTTTGTTTTTCCAATGTAGGTTGCTTCCTGGTAAAGGTATCAAAAATAAAGGACAGTTTTGCAGATTTGTTGCTTTTACCATCAATCAGAGAAAAGTTTAGGCAGTGTAGTTTATTCTTATGTATTCTTAAAGTCCACCAATACATAAAGATAAACATTGTTTTCTTTTTCTTCTGGGGAATTGCATAGCTCTTGTACAACAGTTGCTGGAAGAACACATCAGTCTTCAAATCCCTTAGACTGTTACAAGACACTTCATTTGCTCTAGTCAGTTCTCAGCACATCTTCATATATGCGTTGCTTTCCAGGTCTGTTCACTACTTAATAACTTTCAAATGTTCAAACACACTCTTTTTCTTCTCCTCCATTTTATGTGAGATGGTACCTGTTCTTGGAATGGTTCTGCTAACATTTCTGCATTTTAGAACTTTTCTATAATATATTAGATCAAAGAGGTGTCCTTCTTTCTCTTAACTTGGTGGTGCCATTTTTTTCATATTGCATTACAGTTAAGTGATATTTATTGTATCATTAACCTAGTCTGGATCCTGCATATAAAGTTAAAAGAAATAAATTCATTTCATAAAGAAGCTGAAAATCTAACAGGGCAAATAAGGAAGAAGACCAATTCAGATTAAGTGAATATTCCAGTTAACTTGACATTTATAGGATTCACATGGAGGCAAACTTAAGGAAGAAGTAAACCCCAATATTCAAATTTCTTAAAATCTGGAAATTGGAATATTCAAGTAAATTACTCCTTTTTTGCCAGAAAAATAATCTTATTTGAAGTAGAAAGTCTATAGAAAATTCTGCTATCATAGGAACAGATACAATTTGTGTAGCATTTACTCTCTGCCAGTCTTTGTTCACTACATATTAAGTCAAGAATTCCTCAAAAATCTATTAAATGAATACTGTGATATATTTGTCTTGTAGGTGAAGGGTTTGAGACACAGTTACAAAGTACCACTTGTTCAGATAAAAGCAAAAATCTAGATTTTTACTCACTTACTGTCATAAGAATTGTTGTTATTTTTTATTATTATCACCATCATTATTTTAGCTTAAGACAGCAAAAGAAAGATCTAAAGTCTCTATCACAAAAGGGTTTTGTTTTTCCAATGTAGGTTGCTTCCTGGTAAAGGTATCAAAAATAAAGGACAGTTTTGCAGATTTGTTGCTTTTACCATCAATCAGAGAAAAGTTTAGGCAGTGTAGTTTATTCTTATGTATTCTTAAAGTCCACCAATACATAAAGATAAACATTGTTTTCTTTTTCTTCTGGGGAATTGCATAGCTCTTGTACAACAGTTGCTGGAAGAACACATCAGTCTTCAAATCCCTTAGACTGTTACAAGACACTTCATTTGCTCTAGTCAGTTCTCAGCACATCTTCATATATGCGTTGCTTTCCAGGTCTGTTCACTACTTAATAACTTTCAAATGTTCAAACACACTCTTTTTCTTCTCCTCCATTTTATGTGAGATGGTACCTGTTCTTGGAATGGTTCTGCTAACATTTCTGCATTTTAGAACTTTTCTATAATATATTAGATCAAAGAGGTGTCCTTCTTTCTCTTAACTTGGTGGTGCCATTTTTTTCATATTGCATTACAGTTAAGTGATATTTATTGTATCATTAACCTAGTCTGGATCCTGCATATAAAGTTAAAAGAAATAAATTCATTTCATAAAGAAGCTGAAAATCTAACAGGGCAAATAAGGAAGAAGACCAATTCAGATTAAGTGAATATTCCAGTTAACTTGACATTTATAGGATTCACATGGCAATGGATCCATTAAACTGTCAAAGATTGATTAGTAATTCAGTAAGGTCACCCAACTAACTCCTTCTGCTCAGAGTGCTACTCTCATGTCATGATACAGTTTTCTCTTACGTGCATCAATCAGTCCCCTAAGTTAAATCTGATCATTTTTTTAGTCTTTATAATATAAGGAGCTAATATATCAACTTCTTAACAACAGAGTTAGACCAATTTATTCAGCAGTCATGGACCAAATACAAAGGTAAAGTCAAGTCATTTAACTTGATATTTGTCAAAAATAAGATGATATTTTGTATTTCTCAGGATATTTAGGAGCTAAGCGGGAAGAGGGATGATGTATATTAGGTATCCTAAAAGGCCCTAACAATAAATCAAGAGAAATCAAAATAAGTTGATTGTTTTTGCTGATAAATTTTCAGAAGAGAAATAAATGTATGGATAGGCTTTTAATTAGGTTGCCTATTTGATTCTGAACCTTGGACTTCTATAGGCTAGTGAAGCATTTTCACCTTGTACAGTCTACTGTTTGATTGAGTCTTTATAATTGAATTAAGGCATAGGAAAGAAATTTTAAACCTTAGAGTACCTAGTCTATTGGCCTATCCATAACTGAGGGATTGTTTTTACAAAGCAGTGATTCCCTGGATTAGCAGCATCACTATCGCCTGGACGTTGTCAACGTGGGCTGCAATTAGACTCACCTGGGGGCAACCATACCCAATTGTTGAGGGTAGAAGCCAGGTATAACTGACGCCCTAAAACCCACAGGGTGATTCCAAGGTGCAGACAAGGTTGGAAACCTTTAAGCAAAGGTAAGGGCCTCTGGGAGTTTACAAATTTTGGCAGCCTCAGCAGAATCAGAGATGCCTGTATGTATGGGAAGCAGGGGGAGGAAGCATAAATAAAGACCAGAAGAGCATGTCAATTCTATGTTGTAGGGTTCTAAGTGTGATAGAATGGATGTTCGCGTCCTCTGTATGGTCATATGTTGAAAGCTTAATCCTCAGTGTGATGATCTGTGGAGGTGACGACCTTAGGAGGTAATTAGCTTACAGGGGTGGAGCCCTTGCTGATAGGATCAGTGCTCTTATAAGAATGGCCCAGTAAGCCCTCTTGCTCTATTTCCACTTGGAGGAATTTGTGGAGACATCAGTAATCTGCAGATTCGAATAGGACTCTCATCAGAACCTGACTGTGCTGACGTACTAATCTCAGCCTCCAGAATTGTAAGAGATTAATTCATGTTTTTTATAGCCTGTTTGTAGTATTTTGTTCTAGCCCAACTGATATAGTTAGATAGGGACTGCTGGGGCATATATTTACTACAGGTAGCATGGCCAGAGGGATGCTAGCTTAGTTTCAGCAGTCATGGACCAAATACAAAGGTAAAGTCAAGTCATTTAACTTGATATTTGTCAAAAATAAGATGATATTTTGTATTTCTCAGGATATTTAGGAGCTAAGCGGGAAGAGGGATGATGTATATTAGGTATCCTAAAAGGCCCTAACAATAAATCAAGAGAAATCAAAATAAGTTGATTGTTTTTGCTGATAAATTTTCAGAAGAGAAATAAATGTATGGATAGGCTTTTAATTAGGTTGCCTATTTGATTCTGAACCTTGGACTTCTATAGGCTAGTGAAGCATTTTCACCTTGTACAGTCTACTGTTTGATTGAGTCTTTATAATTGAATTAAGGCATAGGAAAGAAATTTTAAACCTTAGAGTACCTAGTCTATTGGCCTATCCATAACTGAGGGATTGTTTTTACAAAGCAGTGATTCCCTGGATTAGCAGCATCACTATCGCCTGGACGTTGTCAACGTGGGCTGCAATTAGACTCACCTGGGGGCAACCATACCCAATTGTTGAGGGTAGAAGCCAGGTATAACTGACGCCCTAAAACCCACAGGGTGATTCCAAGGTGCAGACAAGGTTGGAAACCTTTAAGCAAAGGTAAGGGCCTCTGGGAGTTTACAAATTTTGGCAGCCTCAGCAGAATCAGAGATGCCTGTATGTATGGGAAGCAGGGGGAGGAAGCATAAATAAAGACCAGAAGAGCATGTCAATTCTATGTTGTAGGGTTCTAAGTGTGATAGAATGGATGTTCGCGTCCTCTGTATGGTCATATGTTGAAAGCTTAATCCTCAGTGTGATGATCTGTGGAGGTGACGACCTTAGGAGGTAATTAGCTTACAGGGGTGGAGCCCTTGCTGATAGGATCAGTGCTCTTATAAGAATGGCCCAGTAAGCCCTCTTGCTCTATTTCCACTTGGAGGAATTTGTGGAGACATCAGTAATCTGCAGATTCGAATAGGACTCTCATCAGAACCTGACTGTGCTGACGTACTAATCTCAGCCTCCAGAATTGTAAGAGATTAATTCATGTTTTTTATAGCCTGTTTGTAGTATTTTGTTCTAGCCCAACTGATATAGTTAGATAGGGACTGCTGGGGCATATATTTACTACAGGTAGCATGGCCAGAGGGATGCTAGCTAGTTCAGGCTTTAAAGTGCAGGCTACCACAGTTTAGTATTCAGGTACAATGTTGCTTAAATGATAGATGTGACTTAGGCAGTAATTCAATGACAAAGTAAAGAGATCCTTTTGCTCTGGATTTGCTTTTGATTTAAAATGTCAGGGCAACTCCAGCATGTGTTCCATATTACCCCCTACCTGTGAAGTTACCAAGTTTAGCAAATAAACATAGTATACAATTTATATTTGAATGTTAATGGAAAATACATACTATTTTAGTATAGGTAAATATATGCAACTCAAATATTGCGTGGGACCTACTTATATTAACAACAACAAAACAAAACAAAAAGCAGTTGTTGTTTATCTGAATTTCAGTTTTAACTAGGCCTCCTGTTTTTCCTGATAACCCTATATTAGTGTGATTCAATACATGTGTGAGGCCTGTGTTGGTAAAACTATATCAGCTCTTCCAAATTCTCTTCTGCATTAAGGGGATTGAAAGAAATTGTTTAATACAGGTAGCTTATCTATGAAATTAGGTCCTTGAGAATATTCAAAGAGCTTCTCAGAGAGCTGAAGTCAGGTAGGTTTGTGGATACTGCTTGTTCTTGAGGAAAATACGTTTAAGAAATTTGTTGATTTCTAAAACAAAGTGTTTTGCCTAGGATATAAATCCACACTAGGCCTCTAGTGACAGACATAGTATTAGAGATTTTAATTGAAGTGGGTTCTAAGTGTGATAGAATGGATGTTCGCGTCCTCTGTATGGTCATATGTTGAAAGCTTAATCCTCAGTGTGATGATCTGTGGAGGTGACGACCTTAGGAGGTAATTAGCTTACAGGGGTGGAGCCCTTGCTGATAGGATCAGTGCTCTTATAAGAATGGCCCAGTAAGCCCTCTTGCTCTATTTCCACTTGGAGGAATTTGTGGAGACATCAGTAATCTGCAGATTCGAATAGGACTCTCATCAGAACCTGACTGTGCTGACGTACTAATCTCAGCCTCCAGAATTGTAAGAGATTAATTCATGTTTTTTATAGCCTGTTTGTAGTATTTTGTTCTAGCCCAACTGATATAGTTAGATAGGGACTGCTGGGGCATATATTTACTACAGGTAGCATGGCCAGAGGGATGCTAGCTAGTTCAGGCTTTAAAGTGCAGGCTACCACAGTTTAGTATTCAGGTACAATGTTGCTTAAATGATAGATGTGACTTAGGCAGTAATTCAATGACAAAGTAAAGAGATCCTTTTGCTCTGGATTTGCTTTTGATTTAAAATGTCAGGGCAACTCCAGCATGTGTTCCATATTACCCCCTACCTGTGAAGTTACCAAGTTTAGCAAATAAACATAGTATACAATTTATATTTGAATGTTAATGGAAAATACATACTATTTTAGTATAGGTAAATATATGCAACTCAAATATTGCGTGGGACCTACTTATATTAACAACAACAAAACAAAACAAAAAGCAGTTGTTGTTTATCTGAATTTCAGTTTTAACTAGGCCTCCTGTTTTTCCTGATAACCCTATATTAGTGTGATTCAATACATGTGTGAGGCCTGTGTTGGTAAAACTATATCAGCTCTTCCAAATTCTCTTCTGCATTAAGGGGATTGAAAGAAATTGTTTAATACAGGTAGCTTATCTATGAAATTAGGTCCTTGAGAATATTCAAAGAGCTTCTCAGAGAGCTGAAGTCAGGTAGGTTTGTGGATACTGCTTGTTCTTGAGGAAAATACGTTTAAGAAATTTGTTGATTTCTAAAACAAAGTGTTTTGCCTAGGATATGACTGAGATATAAATCCACACTAGGCCTCTAGTGACAGACATAGTATTAGAGATTTTAATTGAAGAATCTATAAAAAATAAAAATAATAAAAATATCTGAGTGATTTTTCAGATAAACATGGAATAGTAAGCATAACCTACAAAATGCAAAATCATGACATTATACAAGTGTAAAGTAAATGTGTTTCAATCATGTAAGTTAACTCATTAGTGAGGAAAATATTAAGATGTTAAAACTAACTCAGAATATGAAAAACATACTCAAATGCCAAGAGAATTTTGGCATAAAGTAGTAGCTGCACAGCTGGTTAATATCATATATATATATATATATATGTATAAATGGCAATAAAATGTAATATTTAGACACATATATTTTCTATAGGGGAAAACAATTTTATTCCTGCAAACAAAAATCATATGCACTTATGTTTGCATGTTTTCTACAACCTAACTTCTACACCTAAGAGTTATGAAAGAGTTATGAAATAGAATAATCAATAGGAAAACAACTAAAAATACAAAACCCTATGAAAAAGTGAGGGAGACTGTATCCCTCAATATTGTAATAATTCCTATTTCTTCCAAGCTTTCTTCTTGCATTATAAATTTTGTGTTTGCTTTGTTTTCCCCTATATGAACTATATTTTCAAGCTTTGTACTCAGATTTATAGTAGATGTAATTGCTTTTATTTTTTAATAAAAGCAATTATTTTTCAACCTTGTCTCTATTTTTATTTGGGAGTAGTGGTAAATAATCTACAAATTTTGAGGAAATTTCTTCAGTGATTGTTACATTTTTACTGTGTTTTCTGTCATTAGTAAGTACTTTCTATCTTTCAACCCCTACATCTATGTTATATTTAATGTTCTGTGGAAAGACATCTGAACATGTTTAACATGCATCTCCATTTAGATGTGCTTTCAACCTCATTGTACATGACCATTCCTGCACACTGGCATTTCTGAAACATGACCTTTTCCATATGATCCCCCAGTCAAGCAATCTATGACTTACTTACTGATGGTATCACTTTGTCAGACGTCAAGCTTTTCTTATGTTATCCTGGTCTTAGTATTGCCTTTATGTCAAATTTCACCCCATAAGTTTGGGAAACTTTTGGGAATTTAAGCAATTTAGAAGTCTGCATGTAGGGGATTTCCCAGGTGGTAAAGAATCCGCCTGCCAAAGCAGCAGTTATGGGTTTGATTCCTGGGTTGGGAAGATCTCCTTGAGAAGGAAATGTCAACCTACTCTAGTATTCTTGTCTGGAGAATCCCACGGACAGAGTATCCTGGAAAGCTACCGTCCATTGGGTCCCAAAGAGTCCGAGCAGACTGAGCATGCCAGCACACATGGATAAGCCTGCCTGTAACCCATCACTGTAGACATACCAAATGTCAAAATCGAGTCTCTTTCCCATGGAAGCAAAGAATTTTTAGGAGCCTGTGCCTGTCATAGACTTATAGTGGAAATAGTGTGTAGTTTCTCTGTCTTCTAGAATCTCAATCCATCAAGGGGATCTTTCTCCATCTTCATGCCACTGCACAGTACTCAGCTCACCAAGGAAATTGGATGTATATCAGCAGCAGTACCTGAGTCTTTTATCTGTTGATTTCTCTTTATACCATCTTTCTTACCCTAAGCCAATGGTTGTCACTTGAGTGGGCAACCAGTCCTTTCTCTAAGAGATTTTCCCAACCCAGGAATCAAGCTGAATCTGCCACATTATAGGCAAATTCTTTATCATTTCAGCCATTAGGGAAGCCCATCTTCTCCCCTCTGAGAAAATGGGAAAAATCTCCATTTTCTTTGTGATATACATTGGAGTCATTTAGGAGCCTTCTTTTACAAAAACAAAATCCTAGATTTTGGAAAGCAGGAAAACTTTATCTTGAGATTATATTTCTCATTGTCAATATGAAGTCAGTAAGTGAAATTTATTTTCCCTCGCCCATATCTCTGCAATAACCATTGTAGTACTTTGCCCATGTTATATTTAATGTTCTGTGGAAAGACATCTGAACATGTTTAACATGCATCTCCATTTAGATGTGCTTTCAACCTCATTGTACATGACCATTCCTGCACACTGGCATTTCTGAAACATGACCTTTTCCATATGATCCCCCAGTCAAGCAATCTATGACTTACTTACTGATGGTATCACTTTGTCAGACGTCAAGCTTTTCTTATGTTATCCTGGTCTTAGTATTGCCTTTATGTCAAATTTCACCCCATAAGTTTGGGAAACTTTTGGGAATTTAAGCAATTTAGAAGTCTGCATGTAGGGGATTTCCCAGGTGGTAAAGAATCCGCCTGCCAAAGCAGCAGTTATGGGTTTGATTCCTGGGTTGGGAAGATCTCCTTGAGAAGGAAATGTCAACCTACTCTAGTATTCTTGTCTGGAGAATCCCACGGACAGAGTATCCTGGAAAGCTACCGTCCATTGGGTCCCAAAGAGTCCGAGCAGACTGAGCATGCCAGCACACATGGATAAGCCTGCCTGTAACCCATCACTGTAGACATACCAAATGTCAAAATCGAGTCTCTTTCCCATGGAAGCAAAGAATTTTTAGGAGCCTGTGCCTGTCATAGACTTATAGTGGAAATAGTGTGTAGTTTCTCTGTCTTCTAGAATCTCAATCCATCAAGGGGATCTTTCTCCATCTTCATGCCACTGCACAGTACTCAGCTCACCAAGGAAATTGGATGTATATCAGCAGCAGTACCTGAGTCTTTTATCTGTTGATTTCTCTTTATACCATCTTTCTTACCCTAAGCCAATGGTTGTCACTTGAGTGGGCAACCAGTCCTTTCTCTAAGAGATTTTCCCAACCCAGGAATCAAGCTGAATCTGCCACATTATAGGCAAATTCTTTATCATTTCAGCCATTAGGGAAGCCCATCTTCTCCCCTCTGAGAAAATGGGAAAAATCTCCATTTTCTTTGTGATATACATTGGAGTCATTTAGGAGCCTTCTTTTACAAAAACAAAATCCTAGATTTTGGAAAGCAGGAAAACTTTATCTTGAGATTATATTTCTCATTGTCAATATGAAGTCAGTAAGTGAAATTTATTTTCCCTCGCCCATATCTCTGCAATAACCATTGTAGTACTTGGTTAATAAGCCTTGATAGTAAGCCTTTAGTTTCATAGTTCCCTCTCTGAGGCAGAAGTTCAGAGGAAAAATTGTCAGTTATGTGAAAATATGCAAGTATGGGGATGTAAAATAGCGAGGAGTCTACTCTATTTTCTGAACATAAAATCAAAAAAGTCTGAACCCCATACTGAATGTGGTGATGTGCTCTCCTCCTTCCCCAGATTCCAGCTTCAGGAGCAAGGCTTTCCTTCCCCTGGTCACCTGGTCACCAGAGCCTTCTCTTAGCTTGATGAGCCACAATAACTAAGGTCAGATCAGCTCTCCAGAGCAGTCTGGAAAACAGTGTTTGGCCCTTTGTTTTGATAAGGCACTTCTGAAGGATCATTCCAGCTTGAGAATTTCCTCAAGAATCTATGGAGATCTTTGTTTAAAATGCATTTGTAGCGCTTCCCTGGTGGTCCAGTGGGTAAGGACACCACCTTGCACTGCAGGGGGCTCCAGTTTGATCCCTGGCCTGGGAAGATCCCACGTGCCACGGAGCAACTGGACTGATGTGTCCAATTACCGAGCCGGAGCTCTGGAACGCATGCACCCAGAGCCAGTGCTCAGTGACAACAGAGGCCACCACGATGGGAGGCCCACACTGGGCAAAGAACAAAGATGGGTGAAAAATAGATAAATGAAAGACCAATAGAAGTGGCCCGCCTGCCCGCCCTCCCTCCCCTACCCGCCCTCCCTCCCCCAACCTGCCCTACCCCTCCCTCCCTCCCCAACCCGCCCCTCCCTCCCTCCCCAACCCACCCCTCCAAATCCCTCATGCTGCAACTAAGACTTGGTGCAGCCAAATAAATAAATTAAATAAATAAATAATACATTTGTATTTCATCCTTTCCCTCTTATTTTTGATTCCCTCACTTCTTCCATGTTGTTCTGAAGAGCATTCCCAATAAACAGTCTGCACGCATATCTCTATTTGAGGAAAATATGACTTTCCCAAACTCCATAAATTAGAATATATATATATTCTAATGTAGGTATATTTATAAAGTCTCCTAGCTGACCAATAGTCATGTATTTATTTTAAAAGAATAGATCAAGAGAAAATAATCTCCAATTTAACAACAACAAAAAAAATCCTTCTTTCTTCTTTTCTTCCACTTAGCTTTCTTTTCTTTATTAATTCTACCTTAACTCTTCCTAATTACTCTGGTGAATACATCTGATCTGACTAAGAGAAGAGTTTTGAATGGGCGCTAGAGCCCTACTTTACAGGATTCCCCTCTTTTACTCTCAAAGGACAACTTTAGAAAACTGCAAGGAATCCCAAGGCCTTGGGAAACACATTTACAGAATCACTGGATTGAGCTACATTAGGAAACTGAGGCCTTGCCATCCTACGAGAGCAGTGCTTCAGATAATATACTGTTATATTCATGTATGCATGATGCTTCAACACAGTTTTAAACACATGTTTTTACTTTAAGAAATGATTATTAGCTGAGTGAATTTCTAATCTGTTTTCCAATCACTTTAATTTTATTTAAGTACCTCTCTAATCTTATTAGTAATTATAAGATCAAAATAATTATAGAACATTGTTGTTAGAGCTGAGATATAATCCTGCACATTTGGCAAAATGTGTAAGTATTCTAATCAAACTCCTTTGAGAAAAAGAGAAAAAATGGGTTGATATTGGAATGAATACCTATTGTTTGTTGGCCATGTTTCTAGAATGAAGGGAAAAAAAATTGCTAACCACTTGGCATTCTTATTTATGCAAACATACCTTATATAGTATGCTTTTTTATTTTTCATTATTTTACAGAAAGGATTCTGAAGAGAGTCTCTGTTTTCCAGAAGTTATAAGTGTTGGTTAACTTTCTAGGAAGAGTTTGATTTTTATACTAAGAAATATGAAAAAAACTGAGATGTTATAATAATGTTATCAAAACGCTCATGTTTAACCACAACCTTATGGCTTCCACACTTTAAGCTCTGTGGTAGACACTGTTGTTTGCTCCTTAACAGGCATATGCAAAACCTTTCTTGGGTTTATGTTGCTGAACCCAAATTATTCACCACCATACAGCTGAAACTGACCTTTAGAAGAGAAGAGAATAGTGCCCTCCTACCTAACCCTATGGAGGAAATCTTGATGGGTTTAGGCCATACCTGGTAACCTCCTTCTCCTTGCCCACAATTAGTTAAGGCATATGATAAAATACTGGCTAAAATAATTGAATAAGAATTTGTTTGGGGTAGATAATGGAATAGTTCTCTTCAAACACACACACACAGAGGTACATATGCACAAACACAAGCACGGAATCTATCCAGGAGATATTTTAAATGAAGACATGATATTTAGAATCACTGTGGCCGTCATGTAACAGTGAAAGTAAAAACCAGTGAAATTCTATAGAATTTGAACAGGTTTGGTACCACTGAGTCACTAGAAAAACAACTGTCAGTAGTACGTCATACAGGAAAACATCTTATAGAAATGAATATGGCTTTCACTATTTTAGACCATTTTAGTTTGGTATTTTGTAACCAAATCCAAGACTATCGTAACATGTATTTCAAGACAAACATGACACTGGAGGCAATTTGAACCTTCTCTCTATAGGGATCTCTCCTACTAACTTGAGAAATCTGAACATATCCAGTCAACTTTTGCCTCTTGTGAGATTATTCCATGTTCAACAAACATTTATTGAGTACATATCATATGTATGTTAACTGTTTAGTGTTGTTGCTTGTACAACTGTAAGCTTCTGAAGCATTTTAAGCAAGGGGATATATTAATTTCCTAAGGTTGTTGTAATAACTTACCATAACCTAGGTGGCTGAAAATGACCAGAAGTATCCCTCACAGCTCTAGAGGCTAGAAGTCTGGTATCAAGTTGTCAGCAGAACCGTGGTATCAGGTTGTCAGCAGAACCATATTCCCTCTAAGGACTCTTAAGAACATATCTTTCTCTGCATCTTCCTAGCTTTTGGTGAGTGCTTGTAATCCCTGGCATTCCTAGGCTTGCAGCTGTATCATGCCAATTCATACCTTTATCTTCATAATGGCTATCTTTTCTCTTTGTGTCTAGGAGTCTTTATAAGCCTTCTTGTTATAAGGATACTGTCAGTGGTTTTAGGGCCCACTTAATTTAGTGTGTCCCTCTTTTCTCTTGTTTACATCTGTAAACACATTATTTCCAAATAAGACCACATTCACAATTTATAGATGGCCAAGAAGTTTGGGAGAACACAAACAACCTGGAATAGGGAGTAAAATGATGTAATAATATCTGAGTTTCAAAAGACCACACTCAGTGTAAGGTGTACCAGAATCCTATTCTTCTAATATTCAGCTTTTCTGACTTTATGCAGGGATGGAAATATGATAAAGTAAAATCATATGTTTTAAGTCCTTATGAGAAAGACAAAAATCTTCCTCAGTAATGCAAAAAAATTGGCATTAGGTAGTGTATCTATACATTTTTAGATTTCTTTGTGACTACCATGTCTTTACTTTCAGATTATACTTTGTGGTTAGGTGAAGTGATCCATTTGTTTCTCAAATAGCTGAGTTATTACTGATTATATGTAATCCATGTGTTAATTATACCAGAATTAATTTCAAAATGCCCAATTTCCAGGTAGTATTGCAACCTCTGGGAATGCAGCAGTGAATGATGATAACAACAGGAATAAGAAAATCGAGTCCTTGCTTATGTGAAGCTTATATTCTAAAGGGGGAGTGAGAAAGATGGACATTAATCAAATATATAAAATAGAGATAAATAATGCTAGTCAGTGGCATTGAAGAGGAAAATACAGTAAAAATTTAAAATATTTTTCATTTTGGGACCATGTGGTCAGGAATACATCTCTGAGGAAGTGACATTTGGAAGAGATGTTAATGATGTGAGAGTTGAAAGTCATTAATGACCCCACATTTTCTTCAGGATAAAATACAAACTTCACATTCTTGGAAAGGCCTTTTGAAATCTCTTCACTGATTAACTCCCCAGCTTCATCTTTCTCACTGGTTACCATAACTAAGAGATTTTTAGAAAAAAGTTTTCTTACTAGGATGAACATATTTTCCATCAGAATATGCCTTTGGTCACAGAGTTAGAGCAATTTAACTTTAAACTTTAGAACACAGACATGGACACAGATAATTTAATGTTTTCGTATAGTGAAAACATCAAATTTCAAATTGTGAGCAACTACCAAAGCCTGATATTTAAAACCTATATTTCATTTAAACATATAATTCTGTTTTAACTTTCTTACATGTGTAATGTATAAATTTATATGTTCAGTTATTCTTAATAACCTGATTCATTTAAGCTATTAACCTAGAATTAGTATTTTTGAAATTCTATATCTTTCAGTTCTTCCCCACGTCTCCTAACACATTTATAAACCATAGTTAGTATTTTAACTTTTTCAAATCCTGGAAGAATTCAAATTCTTTTTCATGCACTGGTAAGTGATGATACAGATAACAATGATAAAAAACATCTTATATGGAGGAACTGTGATGATCCATCAATATATTCCAACTGGAAACTGAATGTCTGTAATACCAATTAGACACAGGTTCGATCCCTGGGTCAGAAAGATCCCCTGGAGTAGGAAATGACAACCCATTCCAGTATTCTTGTCTGGAAAATTCCATGGGCAGAGGAGCCTGGTGGGCTACAATCTGTGGGGTCACAAAGATGCATCATAACCACAATAACAGTTTGAATAACTTATCATATCCTCTTAGACAAAGGTCTTAAAAATCAATTAAGTTAAACCATTTCTAAGGAAAATTAATTCTATTTACTTCTTAGGCACACATGCTTGCAATTAATTGAAAGAAAAGTTAACAAAGATAGAAGTAGTGTACTTCAGTCAAACTGCTGACTAGGCAAATCAAAGTAGAAACTATTAAGTATTTTCAATAGCAGCATTTTAAATTACAAAAATAAATGACTTTAATGGGGCAAACTACTATCAGAGGGGTGGAAATCATTAGTGCAAACCCAAATTTGGAAGAGATGTTAATGATGTGAGAGTTGAAAGTCATTAATGACCCCACATTTTCTTCAGGATAAAATACAAACTTCACATTCTTGGAAAGGCCTTTTGAAATCTCTTCACTGATTAACTCCCCAGCTTCATCTTTCTCACTGGTTACCATAACTAAGAGATTTTTAGAAAAAAGTTTTCTTACTAGGATGAACATATTTTCCATCAGAATATGCCTTTGGTCACAGAGTTAGAGCAATTTAACTTTAAACTTTAGAACACAGACATGGACACAGATAATTTAATGTTTTCGTATAGTGAAAACATCAAATTTCAAATTGTGAGCAACTACCAAAGCCTGATATTTAAAACCTATATTTCATTTAAACATATAATTCTGTTTTAACTTTCTTACATGTGTAATGTATAAATTTATATGTTCAGTTATTCTTAATAACCTGATTCATTTAAGCTATTAACCTAGAATTAGTATTTTTGAAATTCTATATCTTTCAGTTCTTCCCCACGTCTCCTAACACATTTATAAACCATAGTTAGTATTTTAACTTTTTCAAATCCTGGAAGAATTCAAATTCTTTTTCATGCACTGGTAAGTGATGATACAGATAACAATGATAAAAAACATCTTATATGGAGGAACTGTGATGATCCATCAATATATTCCAACTGGAAACTGAATGTCTGTAATACCAATTAGACACAGGTTCGATCCCTGGGTCAGAAAGATCCCCTGGAGTAGGAAATGACAACCCATTCCAGTATTCTTGTCTGGAAAATTCCATGGGCAGAGGAGCCTGGTGGGCTACAATCTGTGGGGTCACAAAGATGCATCATAACCACAATAACAGTTTGAATAACTTATCATATCCTCTTAGACAAAGGTCTTAAAAATCAATTAAGTTAAACCATTTCTAAGGAAAATTAATTCTATTTACTTCTTAGGCACACATGCTTGCAATTAATTGAAAGAAAAGTTAACAAAGATAGAAGTAGTGTACTTCAGTCAAACTGCTGACTAGGCAAATCAAAGTAGAAACTATTAAGTATTTTCAATAGCAGCATTTTAAATTACAAAAATAAATGACTTTAATGGGGCAAACTACTATCAGAGGGGTGGCTTTTAACAACTACTTTAGTATTAATTTAAGATTGAAAGCAAATAGGAGCACTGAACACATGCCAAGCAAAATTTAATTTATTTGTGACTTACATGAGAGCCAACTTGCACAAACACAGGTGCAGTGAGCATTCGAATACTGAACTACAATGTGGAGAATGGTTGATGGAATAGTATATGATAACTGCAGTGTGTTTAAAATGTACTATACTTCTAGTGCATATGAGTCATGTAGCATATGGAACCTGTTCTACAATTCTAGTTTGACAGTTGGAACACAGATTTTTGGAGTATATATGTGTTGTGAAGTGTGGGTACTGGGGTAAGGGTGCTGCACATATTTAAATGATTTAAGATATGCAGAGTTGTCCCTAGCTTGAAGAGCCCTTAGATGGAGAGGAAGGCTTATTCTGTGTCCACTCACAGACAGACACACAAAGAAACGACTAGTATTGTATAGGTTCAGATCCTGGCTGTGAAGGACCCAAGGATATTAAACATTTATTGTACACAGTGTATATGTGTGGAAACTTCATTCATTGGGTAAGTTTGAGGTTCTTTCCTTATTGGAAAATTGTCCTTTCATGGTTTTGGCAAGGGTAAGTTGGGGTCCTATGAGTTGTGTAAGGTCTGTGTGAGGGGAAACAGAACATTGTATTCATGTTAACAGGTACAGACCTTAACATATCTGGATGACCCTCCTCTCTTTCTCCACTCTTCCTGCAATATCAAGGAGCTTTCCTCTAGCTCACCAGCTCCCCTTTGCCGACTTGCTCCCTCCTGCAACTGTTCAGGCTTCAAGGAGAGCTCGTGAATGTGGACTCAGTCTATCAGTAGTGACTGCCTAAACTGTTTGCAATCTGCCTCTTCTCTCTTCTCCTTTGTTTTACTCTTGTTTAACAACATATCCCGAGTTAACAACTGACTCTTTGTATGGAAATGTTTACTGAATCAATGTGTGCAAGACATGCATCTGTCTCACTGCCTTGATAGAATCAGGTTAAACAGAGTCAGACTCCTGGGTCCATTAACTAGCTTAGTATAGTCTCACGTGCCTCTCATTCTCTTGTGCCTTCCTTCCCATCTAGTTTGGATGTCCTTTGCCCTCAGTGTAGGCGTGTAAGTAGTGTCCAGGTTAGAAGGTCCTGAGTAACAGTGGAGGAGAAAGGATTGTGACAGAAGAGTGAAAGTAAGGAAGGCAGAAGGAAGACGAAGATGAGACACAGTGGCTTCACTGTCCCTTGGCATCTACCAAACACTCAGAAACTAATGTCATTTAATGGGGTAATCTTTAAAGAGATGAATATGGCTCCTTAGTGTATTATGGCATATTGATAGCAGTATCACACAAAAGTCTCATATCATGACTTCTGTAAACCAGTAGATGATTGAAAGTTACTAAAATAAATTACAATAAAGTTGGTTTGTGCCACAACTTAAATCACATGTTAAATACTTCCTAAAATTACCATTTATTTCAATAGTAAAAGTTACAGTTGTTTGTGGTAATTCACATATTTATGTTATAGTATTGGTTATAAAGTATTATAACTATTATTCATGTACTTAAATGAATGTTTCCAAAAAGAAGTTTCTGAGTTGGACCTGGCTCTGTTAACAATTTCTAAAGGTATGGATAAAACTTAAATGGCTAGAAATGTCTCCATTACTGTATATAAATGTTAAATTCTTCCAATAATATTGAACTGGTCAGATTATGAGTATACTAACATTCCTTAAAGTATCTAATAAGTCTCTTTATAACTAGTTTCCAGTTTATAACAGACAATAATAACAGTAATATATTTTTCTTAATGAAATGGCAGATATGAGCATCAGCATATTTATTGATATCCATTGAATTTATAAAAATGTTTTTCTAAGGACAGAGCACATAATCAACAGATCATAATTTCCTTAGATGATGGGGAAGATTTTGTAAGCAAATAATGAAAGTAATTTGTCACTAGCTTTGTTTTACTCTTGTTTAACAACATATCCCGAGTTAACAACTGACTCTTTGTATGGAAATGTTTACTGAATCAATGTGTGCAAGACATGCATCTGTCTCACTGCCTTGATAGAATCAGGTTAAACAGAGTCAGACTCCTGGGTCCATTAACTAGCTTAGTATAGTCTCACGTGCCTCTCATTCTCTTGTGCCTTCCTTCCCATCTAGTTTGGATGTCCTTTGCCCTCAGTGTAGGCGTGTAAGTAGTGTCCAGGTTAGAAGGTCCTGAGTAACAGTGGAGGAGAAAGGATTGTGACAGAAGAGTGAAAGTAAGGAAGGCAGAAGGAAGACGAAGATGAGACACAGTGGCTTCACTGTCCCTTGGCATCTACCAAACACTCAGAAACTAATGTCATTTAATGGGGTAATCTTTAAAGAGATGAATATGGCTCCTTAGTGTATTATGGCATATTGATAGCAGTATCACACAAAAGTCTCATATCATGACTTCTGTAAACCAGTAGATGATTGAAAGTTACTAAAATAAATTACAATAAAGTTGGTTTGTGCCACAACTTAAATCACATGTTAAATACTTCCTAAAATTACCATTTATTTCAATAGTAAAAGTTACAGTTGTTTGTGGTAATTCACATATTTATGTTATAGTATTGGTTATAAAGTATTATAACTATTATTCATGTACTTAAATGAATTTTTCCCAAAAAAGAAGTTTCTGAGTTGGACCTGGCTCTGTTAACAATTTCTAAAGGTATGGATAAAACTTAAATGGCTAGAAATGTCTCCATTACTGTATATAAATGTTAAATTCTTCCAATAATATTGAACTGGTCAGATTATGAGTATACTAACATTCCTTAAAGTATCTAATAAGTCTCTTTATAACTAGTTTCCAGTTTATAACAGACAATAATAACAGTAATATATTTTTCTTAATGAAATGGCAGATATGAGCATCAGCATATTTATTGATATCCATTGAATTTATAAAAATGTTTTTCTAAGGACAGAGCACATAATCAACAGATCATAATTTCCTTAGATGATGGGGAAGATTTTGTAAGCAAATAATGAAAGTAATTTGTCACTAGCTTTGATTTTGTTTACTGTTTTTATATTGTATCATTTTGCTCTCATTTCTGGCTTATATGGTACAGTTTAAAACTGAAAGAGACGGGAAAATAAATTGATACAGCTGTAACCAGGTATGGAAAGTCTGTTATCAAGAAGAGTTTCAGGATGGAATGTTACTTGCATTTATCTGTATCTCCATTTTCCTTTTAACCTTGAGGTTTCATATTGGTGTACACTCAAGGGAGAGGTCAACTCTTGATTTTCTGAAATGGGTTGATCTAAGGTCATCCATTGTTCAAGGATTCCTAGAGAATTTATTTTTGTCTGATATGAAGTCTTATTCTCTTTTTATGGTCAAGGAACCACATTTCATCTCATATCAGATATAGGCTAGCTTTCTGGGACTCATTCCTCAACCCATAAATGTTGCTTCTTGCCACCTTTATCTCAAGACCCAGAAATCCCCTGATGGGCTTTCTTGTTATAGACCACTTCATGTCGCCCACTTCTCACTTAAAGAAACATTTCAGGTTCCCAAACCTTCCGTAAGATTCAAAATGTCTGGCTCAGGGGTTAACGAACAGAGGAATGAAAACATGCAGAGACAAAGAACAGCAGTCCAGCAGAATTGGAAACAATTTAAACAACAGATAAGCGAGATAGCAAGGTCACAGGATTTTATAGTCCTTCCCTGAAAAGCCTAAATAACATTGTCCAATGCACATACCTCAGTTGTTTTTACAAAAACAACAGTCCCACTAGATGAAAACTGCTGACTTCAGGGCCACAGACCCCAGTCTGGTTAGAACAAGAAAGTTGATAATCAAGATTCTTTAAATATCACCATCCATTACTCACCATCAACCAGTTTGAGAATTAAGCACAAGCTGATCTGATACCTTTTCCTCACATTGTCTTTAAAAACTCTTTCCTGAGTACAATTGGGGAGTTCATATCTTTTGGGCACGAGTTGTCTATTTTTCTTGCTTATAAACACAGTATTTTCCTTCATCACAACCTAGAAGTAAAAAACAGATGCACATAATCAACAGATAAAATAATTTCCTTAGATGATGGGGAAGATTTTGTAAGCAAATAATGAAAGTAATTTGTCACTAGCTTTGATTTTGTTTACTGTTTTTATATTGTATCATTTTGCTCTCATTTCTGGCTTATATGGTACAGTTTAAAACTGAAAGAGACGGGAAAATAAATTGATACAGCTGTAACCAGGTATGGAAAGTCTGTTATCAAGAAGAGTTTCAGGATGGAATGTTACTTGCATTTATCTGTATCTCCATTTTCCTTTTAACCTTGAGGTTTCATATTGGTGTACACTCAAGGGAGAGGTCAACTCTTGATTTTCTGAAATGGGTTGATCTAAGGTCATCCATTGTTCAAGGATTCCTAGAGAATTTATTTTTGTCTGATATGAAGTCTTATTCTCTTTTTATGGTCAAGGAACCACATTTCATCTCATATCAGATATAGGCTAGCTTTCTGGGACTCATTCCTCAACCCATAAATGTTGCTTCTTGCCACCTTTATCTCAAGACCCAGAAATCCCCTGATGGGCTTTCTTGTTATAGACCACTTCATGTCGCCCACTTCTCACTTAAAGAAACATTTCAGGTTCCCAAACCTTCCGTAAGATTCAAAATGTCTGGCTCAGGGGTTAACGAACAGAGGAATGAAAACATGCAGAGACAAAGAACAGCAGTCCAGCAGAATTGGAAACAATTTAAACAACAGATAAGCGAGATAGCAAGGTCACAGGATTTTATAGTCCTTCCCTGAAAAGCCTAAATAACATTGTCCAATGCACATACCTCAGTTGTTTTTACAAAAACAACAGTCCCACTAGATGAAAACTGCTGACTTCAGGGCCACAGACCCCAGTCTGGTTAGAACAAGAAAGTTGATAATCAAGATTCTTTAAATATCACCATCCATTACTCACCATCAACCAGTTTGAGAATTAAGCACAAGCTGATCTGATACCTTTTCCTCACATTGTCTTTAAAAACTCTTTCCTGAGTACAATTGGGGAGTTCATATCTTTTGGGCACGAGTTGTCTATTTTTCTTGCTTATAAACACAGTATTTTCCTTCATCACAACCTAGAGTAAATAGATTGATTTTGCTGCATTTCAAGTGAGTGGATCCGCGAGTGGTTTGGTAATACTACAATGGGTTATTTGGTCAGTGCTGACAGGAGACCTTGCTCCTTTTTTCTAGAGCACTTAAATTGTTCAGCATGATTGTATGTTTAGTGTTTGATCCACCCACCTAAGTGAAGTCAGTCTTTGTGATATGAAATTCTTTGTAATAAGCATTTTATATGTATAACAAACTCTTTTAATTCTGTGACATGGTATTTTAACTGATGAGGAGACTGAGCAAAGAAGTTCTTAACCCATCATGGAACTAAGTGGTGGGTGTGGGTTGGTTTTTCCAGAGTCAACAGTATTAGTCTCCAGTTGATACTGACTCTGATCCTGAATCGTCAGCTTCAAGGGTTAGGCCCCACCTATTCTTGCTTGCACTGTATCCCAGAGTATAACACAGGATGTATATTTAAAATGTAATCAAACAGTTGTTAAATGAATTAATGATGGTATTTTCACATTTTACTGAAATAAATACAATCATTATTAAACATTTTGAGTTCCTAGGAAAAAATGATGTGAGGCAATCTAGGAAAGTAGATAAAAGATTCAGAAGCATGCTGCTAGGGATGGTATTAATGCATACAATGTCTCATATGTATAACACTGACAGAAAGACATAAATAGAAAATTCTAGAGAGCATAATAATATATAGTCTGCTACAGAATTTGTTCTCAATTAAAGTTAGTTATTTGTTAACATCATAAAAGTTCATGATTTGTTGCAGTAAAATGCTTCAGCAAAATATTTAAATATACTAAGGCTTATAACTGTCTTTAAGTCTTAGAAAAAGGCAAAATCATCATTTGTTTATCATAGAAAAATGCAATTTCCTACCAAAATAAATTTGTGGGTATTGAATACAATCCTTTATCCATTTAATCTACAGATATGTATTAAGCACTTATTATAATTGTAGATATTTTGATAGTTATTGAGATACTAGAGACAGAAGAATATTCCTCATGATTCATACAGTCTAATGAGAATAAACATGAATCCTCATGACAAAATCAGACTTAGAACATAAGAAGGATAGAGCAGTATAAAACCAGTAGATGATATTAGATGACTAAAATATATCTGAAAACATACTGAAAAATAGTATACCTGCATTCTTTTCCAGAGTCTAACATAGAAAGAGAGAGAAATAATAATTCAAGATAAAGATCTAGAAGAAGACAGGGCCTAATTACTGGAATCTTGGAAATCTTATGGGGTTCTTAACATTATTTTAAATGTTCAGATGTTACTAAGGGATGCAAAGTCAAGGAGAGGACTGAATCACAGTGAAGATGTTATACTTGCCCTGGGTTCCATTGTGCTGTTAGGTACATTCCATTAATGGAACAAAAAAGCAAGTAAGTCCCATATTGATAAATTAACAGTGATGTGTAGCTATGTTTCTCTAAATTGTCCATTGTCATTTTTTAAAAGGTCTAATTTATATTAAATACATGCTTTGAGACAATTATATGAAGGTATCTATATACCTGTACTATTTTCTACACATTCCAAATGTGTCACAATGTTATCAGCACTAATAAATGGACCTCTGCCACTTCCTCTTTTTCCAGTGCTCAGTATTTCAACCTCCAGTACCCCAGGCAACATTGGCAACCCCAATTCTCATGGCTGCATGAGAATTTGCATGTTGAACCAAGTTTCCCTCTACACTTTGACCTCTTCGCAATTCAGTGTCCAGTCTTTCAGTGCCTCTATTATTCCTTGTGAATTCTCCCACTGCAAACCCAGTTTTCCTGGATTTGTTACACAGAGTGATTTCTCTCTGCCTCAGTATCTTTTAAAAAACTTCCATATCCGTGGTCATCGCTGAACTCAGCAAAGGTTGTTTCTAGTACTGGCCCTTAGAAAATAGTGTAAATTTTGTTTTGACTTATTATAAGCACACCCCCACACATACACTCACAATGGTATATATGTGATTCTATTGTTTAACAAAAATAGATGGATTTTATGTAGTTATAAAATAAGAACATTATTTTCTTGTTAATAGAATGACCTTCATTCATGTATTTATTTGGACTATTATATTTATATAAGCTTTATATTTTAATTTTAAAGCAGACAGATGATTTTTTTGTGTGTGTGAACACTTAGAACAATTTAGCTTAAGTATTTATGAGAAGAGATTTGTTTAAGCTATTATAACAGAAGTGCTCAAAAGTAACTGAGGAGATCCAGCACAGACAACTAGACAGATACCACTCTGGAATAGCCATTGGCTCCAATGGGCTAATTAGTCTGACTGATTACACTTTTCTTAATAGTTTGTTTTGGACCTAACTATGGATTGCAGATTCTTGTTAAGACATTTCAAAGAAGAATTGTTTTAAGTTTCAAGAAGTGTTTTGTTGAATTAATAACAACCTTGGAGTATTAAAAAAAAGTACAGGTTTCATCTAGGGAGTCCTGAGAAGAGATGCATAGAATTAAGTATAAAGCAGATGCCCCATTAATTCAAACAACCATCATTCCAGACATCCAGAGAGACAGAGACAATTATTTTAGAAACATCAAATTTTGAAATTTACTCAGTCTATAGTAAAAGAAAATATGAGACACTCATTTCCCAGAGGAAGCCCAGAGCTTGTGAACATTTTTATTTTTATCTCTTAACTATAACAGAGAGAGCATCCAAAACAATGTTAAAGGATTCTGAGTGATCTTTCTGTTTGGAAAATAAAAATGCTCATATTGCTCCCATCATTATGCAAATAAAACCCAGAAATCTTGAATAAGCCCTTTTCCAGTGCTCAGTATTTCAACCTCCAGTACCCCAGGCAACATTGGCAACCCCAATTCTCATGGCTGCATGAGAATTTGCATGTTGAACCAAGTTTCCCTCTACACTTTGACCTCTTCGCAATTCAGTGTCCAGTCTTTCAGTGCCTCTATTATTCCTTGTGAATTCTCCCACTGCAAACCCAGTTTTCCTGGATTTGTTACACAGAGTGATTTCTCTCTGCCTCAGTATCTTTTAAAAAACTTCCATATCCGTGGTCATCGCTGAACTCAGCAAAGGTTGTTTCTAGTACTGGCCCTTAGAAAATAGTGTAAATTTTGTTTTGACTTATTATAAGCACACCCCCACACATACACTCACAATGGTATATATGTGATTCTATTGTTTAACAAAAATAGATGGATTTTATGTAGTTATAAAATAAGAACATTATTTTCTTGTTAATAGAATGACCTTCATTCATGTATTTATTTGGACTATTATATTTATATAAGCTTTATATTTTAATTTTAAAGCAGACAGATGATTTTTGTGTGTGTGTGAACACTTAGAACACTTTAGCTTAAGTATTTATGAGAAGAGATTTGTTTAAGCTATTATAACAGAAGTGCTCAAAAGTAACTGAGGAGATCCAGCACAGACAACTAGACAGATACCACTCTGGAATAGCCATTGGCTCCAATGGGCTAATTAGTCTGACTGATTACACTTTTCTTAATAGTTTGTTTTGGACCTAACTATGGATTGCAGATTCTTGTTAAGACATTTCAAAGAAGAATTGTTTTAAGTTTCAAGAAGTGTTTTGTTGAATTAATAACAACCTTGGAGTATTAAAAAAAAGTACAGGTTTCATCTAGGGAGTCCTGAGAAGAGATGCATAGAATTAAGTATAAAGCAGATGCCCCATTAATTCAAACAACCATCATTCCAGACATCCAGAGAGACAGAGACAATTATTTTAGAAACATCAAATTTTGAAATTTACTCAGTCTATAGTAAAAGAAAATATGAGACACTCATTTCCCAGAGGAAGCCCAGAGCTTGTGAACATTTTTATTTTTATCTCTTAACTATAACAGAGAGAGCATCCAAAACAATGTTAAAGGATTCTGAGTGATCTTTCTGTTTGGAAAATAAAAATGCTCATATTGCTCCCATCATTATGCAAATAAAACCCAGAAATCTTGATTAAGCCCTTTTTGCCTCAGCTGAAGTCATATGATTTTCTTCACGTCTAAACTTTATAGTGGTGCAGCATATTCAAATTATTTTCTTAATCTTTCCATTCACTCCTAAGTTTATTACTACTGAAATATATTTTCTAAAAGTTCCAGTGATGAATTACTGTCAAATTCAGTAGATAATGTTGTTCTTTATGTAAATAATCTCTCTCTGAAAATTTTTGTATTTATCTGTTTATCCTTGAAACTCTCTTCCTGATGATATATCTTTCTTCTGGTCATTCTCTTCATATCTGTTACATCTCTTCTTCACTGTATTCCTCGTTTTACTTTGGTTTCCACAATTGTTAGTATTTCCGTAAAGCTCAGTCCTCTGTCAGTTGTTCTCATTTTCCACTCTCTGGGAGTCAATATCTCAGTTGCATCCATAGTAATCCCCAGATCCTCATTCTGTGCAGATATATAGAATTTGTACTTGATGCACCAGCATGCACACCCTAATTTAGGCAGGATCACCCATTTCTCAAATTATCAATGTGTTCCCATCGTTATGGTCACTCCAGTGCATTTTCCATCAAGTCATAAGAGAATTGTTTTACAAACTTCAAATCAGTTGCTCAAAATTCTTTAGGATTTCATACTTTACAAGGCAAGGGGCTAAACTTCTCATTTGCATAAATCAAGTCCAGTCCCTTTTCATCAGCTCTATACAGCTTTCTTTATAATAAATTGTGTAAGTAAAGCATGTGAAAATATTCCCTGATAATATAGCAGTATTCAGTCTTAAATTGAGAATTCTCTATGACCTGGACTTAGAAAGAAAAAGATCCTTGCTCCTATCTCATTTTTAACTTTTTTTTTAGCTAAATATTTCAAGTTCTTTAAGACATAAGTTATATGTTTTTTTCTCTTAGAATCCAGACCAATCTTAAATGTTTATTTTTTCTTCATAAAATTAAAACATTTTGGATTCTCCCAAATTTACCTTCTGTAGAAAATGTCTTGAAAACCATCTATTTTTTAAAGACACAAATAAATCTTATATAACATCAGGGAAAATGAAGACCAGTTTTATATAATGAAATCCTCTATATGTTATATGTGTCTTTGTTCATATGCATTAGAAACATCTGATTATAACAAGTCACATCCTCTCTGCTTTCTTTGTTAATATTATATAAGGATATACTGTTCATCTATTAAAAGATGTTTTCTAATAAATAAACTTTCTCTTTCATTCAGTTTTCCTAAGTAATTTGTACCAGTTCTGCTGCCACATCTTTTGTGAATGAAAAAATGCCTCTGGTCATGTTCAACCTCTAGTTTTTAGTTAAAAAAATTTTAATGGTTGAATTTTGAAGTTACTCTATAAAAATACTCGACATCTCTTTTTCACTTTGTCTTTGTACTTCACCTTCAAAAAGCACTTTGATAATCTCTGATGGTGAAGTCCACGTAGGTCTGTTTATTTCTAACTTTATTTCAAAGAGGTGAACTGGTAGTCTCCTCTGGCCCAGATTTAATTAAATACAGTTATAATTTCTAATTTTCCATCAAGTTGGTTTAGCAGTGTTATATTCCTCTAGGGCAGTTTGGCTTCTTTTTTGTTGTTTTTATTTGACAGTTTATGTCAGAATTGATTCTGATTCCAGACAGATGGGATTTTCTCCTTTATCCAGTGTCTTTAACTATCCAAAGACCTACAGTTGACAAGATGCAGCTAACTCTCCCTTCTGGTGATTCTTGTGTTAGACATTTCAGACATCAAATTTCCCTCCTGAGAAAATTATGTTCAGTCACTATAACCTCTGTATAAATGGATTTGCCTTCAAATGTGGTGGACGTTTTTTGTTTTTGTTTTTTTTTTTTTTTTCTTTTTTGTGAACAGCAGCTTATTCTCCTTTGTACTAAATTGATGTCTGAGGGAAATAAATGTCAGAAATTTGGCCCATACAATGTTCCATTTCCTTGTCAATGTCTACCAGGTCTTTTTGGCAGAAACAAAAAGGAAAACCAAGTCACTTTGAATAAAATGTGCTGTAATAATCAAAGGGGAACACCAACACATTAATTTTGCTTCTACACTGTTAAATTATAGTCATGACAAAATATGGACTGAAAATGCTGCTTTCTAATCATGACTTCAATGGAGCGAGTGCTTTACCAAAATATTATATGCCTCATGTTTGTAATTAAGCTGGCATACTTGCATTGAGTTACTCTAAGTTCTTCTTCATTTATAAGCAGTAGAGACTTTTATGTAAAACCTATTGAGTTTTCCCAAGAAAAAAATTAAAATGTGCAAGCAGATGGTGAAGTTTATTTTTGAAGCCAGAGTAACCAAATGTTGTAATTTTTTTTTTTTTTTTGGCAATAATTTGTATCAGCATCCAACACATACTTTTGTGGGAGGACAGGTTCATCATCTCCTTGTGGACTAGCTGCATTTTTCTGATGCGAAGACCAGTATTGAGAGAGGGAGAATTTTCTTTTCACTTCACTAGTTCTCACTGTTAGTTCATTTTAAGATATCTTTTGATGGTTTTAATCTATTGAAAAAGGGGTTGTGCTTTCAAGGTAGATAAGGACTGAGCAAACCTTGAGGCAATGAGGGCAGGAAGCTATCAGCAAAATGACCTCAACTCACAGTTTTCATGTAAATTCTGAACACAGGTGATGAATGATTGCACACTCAAATGGAAATAGATTTCCAGAATTGATTCATCTTTTATTAACTCTTGAGACATAAAACCACTGAAGATCTTAGTAGCTTAAAACAGTACATGTTCAGATTATAATTCTGACTGTTTTTAATTTGGGCTGGGCTTCGCTGGGTGATTCACCTATTCTCAATTTGGTTCATTCATTTTTGTGCAATCCCCAGTACTATTCATCTGAGCCTAATCTAGAATGATATCCCTCTTTGCCTTGAATATTCATCCTCCTGGGTTGTTTAGTTACCTAGCAATTGTGTTTTCAAGCAAAAAGAGTAAATACCAAGGAACAAACACTCTTCAGGCTTTGGGTTACGTCACATTGGCCAATGTTGCATTGGCCAACGAAAGCCCCGTGGCCAAATCATAGAAATATGAGTGTTTCTGTAACATATCACTGACTCCCACCTTTTGAAATGAACTGAAATCAGATAGGCTATAGATTAGTTGAAACCATGCTATTCTCCATGAGAAGTATCCCTCTAGTCCCCTCAATCCTGTCCGTTCACTTTTTTTGATATAACATATAGTTATCCTCACATGAATTCTCTCTTGCTATAATTAGTTAATAAAATTTAAGTGGTTTTACAAATGGCATATTCCTTGTGGTCTTTTATCAGAGGGCTTTATTAGCATATTTTGAACCTCTAGTAAAATTAGACCCTTGGACAGAGAAGCCTGATGGGCTACAGTCCATGGGGCCGCAGAGAGTCAGACACGACTTAGCGATTAAACAATAACAAATGTGTTAGATGATAGTGTACAGACATGCATAAGGAATGGTCTCCAATTTTGAGAATTTGATAGTCTATTCAGTACAACTCTCCTAAAATTTAAATTATGAATAACATGGATGAGATGCTTATGTAGCCCAGAAATATGTTTTATAGTAATTATGTTTTAATCCTTAACCTGATAATTTTTCATGAGTATCTGATCCCTTCCTTATGAAGAGTCCAAAAAACGTGACATGGAAACAAGGAGTATTTTTACTTAAAAATATTATGTACCCTTTCCTCTTGATGGTATAATTTTATTACTTAATAATTCATAATGGAGTTTTTCCAATTTTAGTGGGTCCTCTCCCAAAAGCGTTATTAGATTCATATAGTACAGTTTAAGTCTCTCAAAGCAGTTAAGAATATCTAGAGGAAGACAATATCATATTCCAAGACTGAAAGCTTCTACCATTTTATATGAAAATGGTAGAAATGACATTTTAAAACATAGTAGATAACTAATGGTTTAAGTACCATATTTATTTGCAGAATGTCTATGATTTTGAATATAGTCCCACTAAATTTAACATTTGGGAATATTAGAAAGCATCAAATGAACATGCCACACACATTACATTCTATTTTCCATTGGTAAATATTGCTTTATCCTATGTCTTTAAAAAGTATTTTATTTTCATTCATTTTAGCCTCCAAATGTGTCAATTTAGACACATTGCTATTTTATTCTAAAACAAAGTCTTCCTTCTCTATTCTTCCTCCCTTCTCTCTGAGTTGTCTTGGATCATAGTTCATCAATTAGCTCTTCTTTATTTCTTTGAATTTTTATCTTTGCCCTACTTGTGGGACCTTTCCCTTTTGTGATACCCCCAACCAAAAAAATCTAAGGAAAAACAAACAAACAGATACTTCTAGGTGTTCTTAGCTTTGAGAAATCTTCCCTTGACACCATTTCAAAGTATCCTCCTATATTTATTCTTCCTATGTTTGATAAGGGCAGTTCTAGTAAGAACAAGCTTCACAAATATTCTTCTGCTACTATATTTTACATCTTTAAATGTACTATTTAAACTTTTAATGTCCTTACTTCATTAAAAATGGCTGTGACACAAAGTTTTATCCATCCGGCCCCAGCCCTCAGAAATCACATACTGCTCTGCATTCTTAATTGTTCTCTTTGCTGAGAGGAGAAAGCAGGGATTATGGATGATTGTAAAAGTGAGAATTAGTTTATCTTAGTTTCTTTTGTTATAATCTCAGGTGATTCTAAGAGCATTCTCTTTCATATGAGCTTGTTTGCTTTTAAGGACATACCTAACTCATTTGATCTTTATTTTTTGGTGCTTTGAATCATTATCTTGTGTGAATTTTTCCTAAATTACTATTTATATTAAGCAAGGATTTATACATTATAGTACTTCATTTTTCTAGTTCCTCACAGAGGATACTTTAAGTTGGTCAGTAATTTTGGTAGATTCATAGTACGTTATCTCCAAAGCAGTTAAGAATATTAGAGGAAGCATTCAATTCCAAACTGAAAGCTATTCCAAGACTGACCATTTTATATGAAAATGGTAGAAATGACATTTTAAAACATAGTAGATAACTAATGGTTTAAGTACCATATTTATTTGCAGAATGTCTATGATTTTGAATATAGTCCCACTAAATTTAACATTTGGGAATATTAGAAAGCATCAAATGAACATGCCACACACATTACATTCTATTTTCCATTGGTAAATATTGCTTTATCCTATGTCTTTAAAAAGTATTTTATTTTCATTCATTTTAGCCTCCAAATGTGTCAATTTAGACACATTGCTATTTTATTCTAAAACAAAGTCTTCCTTCTCTATTCTTCCTCCCTTCTCTCTGAGTTGTCTTGGATCATAGTTCATCAATTAGCTCTTCTTTATTTCTTTGAATTTTTATCTTTGCCCTACTTGTGGGACCTTTCCCTTTTGTGATACCCCCAACCAAAAAAATCTAAGGAAAAACAAACAAACAGATACTTCTAGGTGTTCTTAGCTTTGAGAAATCTTCCCTTGACACCATTTCAAAGTATCCTCCTATATTTATTCTTCCTATGTTTGATAAGGGCAGTTCTAGTAAGAACAAGCTTCACAAATATTCTTCTGCTACTATATTTTACATCTTTAAATGTACTATTTAAACTTTTAATGTCCTTACTTCATTAAAAATGGCTGTGACACAAAGTTTTATCCATCCGGCCCCAGCCCTCAGAAATCACATACTGCTCTGCATTCTTAATTGTTCTCTTTGCTGAGAGGAGAAAGCAGGGATTATGGATGATTGTAAAAGTGAGAATTAGTTTATCTTAGTTTCTTTTGTTATAATCTCAGGTGATTCTAAGAGCATTCTCTTTCATATGAGCTTGTTTGCTTTTAAGGACATACCTAACTCATTTGATCTTTATTTTTTGGTGCTTTGAATCATTATCTTGTGTGAATTTTTCCTAAATTACTATTTATATTAAGCAAGGATTTATACATTATAGTACTTCATTTTTCTAGTTCCTCACAGAGGATACTTTAAGTTGGTCAGTAATTTTGGTGAATGCCGATGAGTCTGTCATACAGAATGTTGATAATACTATCAACATCCTTGTGTGTAGAAAGCTATTTAGAGCATATGAACTATGAATTGGGGAACAGATACGGGGATGGGAAAAGGAAGTTTGGTCATTTTAATCCATGAGCACTTCCTTATTGTATCTTTTTTAGGTTTGTTCTAGAGCGAGACAAACAGCAAATATATTTCAGCTGATTCCTTTCCCTTTCCCATTTTCTTCTAAATAACTGAGCTGTTTGGGAACTAGCAGTATGCTAAATTTGTAATATTCTTGAAGAATCAATTCAGAGACATAAGGGGAGAAAGATGAAGAATTTGAGGCAGGGATCCTTTTTCTTGAACTTTCCATTTCCATCCAAGCAACCAAGAGTTCTTAACTTTCCTATTGTTTTCAGTTCTGGCAAAGTCAAAGCCAATATAAGTTGAATAGAAATGGAAATCTCTGATGGAAAAATTAGGTTATGAGGAAAAGTAAGGTTGTATTCTAAACAAAGTATTTTAGTACACTTCGTTCCACACTCTATGACATGTTCTTAAAGCCCTTAGAAAGGTTGAGCTGACAAACCAATTTCTTTTTCAAAGCGGACGCAATGAAGCCCTAAAGGAAAAACTCTGTGATTTTCCTTGATTGTTTCTTTTAAAAAAAAATAAGAGTGAAAGAAGACAGATCAGTTCAGAAGAATAATAAAAATAATTTCTTATTGCAATAATAATAATATGCTATAGATTCAGCACAGAGGTAATATCTGATAATGTTTGTTGATATAAAGGCCTTATTTCATATTATAAAGCAATTTACATTAAGATACTATTTGAAATTATGTATATATTTTAAATTAATTGTGTATACTAATTTGTAAAATTACGAAGTAAATATAGATTAGTTTAATGTGTTAAATGTTGAAAATAAATGCTGTAATAAGAGTTAAAGTAATAGGGGCATTCAAAAACTATATGCCATTCAGCTAAATTTATACATTATAGTACTTATTTCTAGTTCCTCACAGAGGATACTTTAAGTTGGTCAGTAATTTTGGTGAATGCCGATGAGTCTGTCATACAGAATGTTGATAATACTATCAACATCCTTGTGTGTAGAAAGCTATTTAGAGCATATGAACTATGAATTGGGGAACAGATACGGGGATGGGAAAAGGAAGTTTGGTCATTTTAATCCATGAGCACTTCCTTATTGTATCTTTTTTAGGTTTGTTCTAGAGCGAGACAAACAGCAAATATATTTCAGCTGATTCCTTTCCCTTTCCCCATTTTCTTCTAAATAACTGAGCTGTTTGGGAACTAGCAGTATGCTAAATTTGTAATATTCTTGAAGAATCAATTCAGAGACATAAGGGGAGAAAGATGAAGAATTTGAGGCAGGGATCCTTTTTCTTGAACTTTCCATTTCCATCCAAGCAACCAAGAGTTCTTAACTTTCCTATTGTTTTCAGTTCTGGCAAAGTCAAAGCCAATATAAGTTGAATAGAAATGGAAATCTCTGATGGAAAAATTAGGTTATGAGGAAAAGTAAGGTTGTATTCTAAACAAAGTATTTTAGTACACTTCGTTCCACACTCTATGACATGTTCTTAAAGCCCTTAGAAAGGTTGAGCTGACAAACCAATTTCTTTTTCAAAGCGGACGCAATGAAGCCCTAAAGGAAAAACTCTGTGATTTTCCTTGATTGTTTCTTTTAAAAAAAAATAAGAGTGAAAGAAGACAGATCAGTTCAGAAGAATAATAAAAATAATTTCTTATTGCAATAATAATAATATGCTATAGATTCAGCACAGAGGTAATATCTGATAATGTTTGTTGATATAAAGGCCTTATTTCATATTATAAAGCAATTTACATTAAGATACTATTTGAAATTATGTATATATTTTAAATTAATTGTGTATACTAATTTGTAAAATTACGAAGTAAATATAGATTAGTTTAATGTGTTAAATGTTGAAAATAAATGCTGTAATAAGAGTTAAAGTAATAGGGGCATTCAAAAACTATATGCCATTCAGCATAAAGTGTGAATCTATGCATATGTGGCAGAATAGCTGGTGGGTAAATCTGACCTGTTACTAGAAATAGCTGGCTTGAAAGCTAATACCAGAGCTTGGTAATGCTCTTTCCTCAAAGCATAATGCAGATTTATCATGCTTTTCCTTTAGGGGTAGATGAAGTGCTGACATAACAATTCATTGCAAAAATCAGTATGTTTAAATCCAAAGGACAAACTACTTCAGAAACACTTTACCTCTTTAAAGGCAGTTTTCAGACCTGCTGTTACCCTAGAACTTTGTCTGAACTATTTCCTCTTCTAAGAGAGTTCTATAAATAAAACTATCCTGTGACTTTCAATCCTCATCCCCTCTAACATGTATATTTTTTTGTTAAGAGAAAACTATCAACTTTCTTAAAAATTATATAATATGTATGCTATACCTACCTTATTGTACTTTTTAATCAGCTGTCTAAAGCTGCTTTGCATATGACTTCTTTTAAAAAAGAGAAAACATTCAATTGTCTCTGTGTTCCTTGGAGAAAGTGAGATTATTTCAAAGGTTTACATACCTGGGCGTATGTCTGTGCAGGCACACTCATATGCTCACATGCATGCACGTATGCACACACACACACACACACACACACACACACAGTACTTTAAAAGTATTCCCCAGACATTGTCCCATGCTCAGCCAGCATCCCATTACCCTGTACTGAAGCTGCTGCCTTCAGTTTCTTGTATTGTCTTTGTTATCGTTTAGTTGCTAAGTCATATCTGACTCTTTTGCATCCCCATGAACTATATCCCGCCAGACTCCTCTGGCCACAGGATTTCCCAGGCAGGAATACTGGACTGGGTTATCATTTCCTTCTCCAGGGATTCTTGCTGACCCAGGTATGGAACTCACATCTCTTGCATTGGCAGATGGATTATTTACCACTAAGCCACCAGGAAGCCTTTGTCTTATTTTACCAGTACTTGAATTCTCACAACCAAGCATTATATATTCTCATCAAAATCTTTTCCAATAGTTTTTTTGTGTGTGTGAAAATATATCATCAGGTATATTTCTATTTGAAAACATTTGCTAAGGCAGATATGGTCTCTTACTTTTTAACTTGGCATTCATAAACCTCTGTTTTTCTCTCATGGATCTTCTGAAAGGCAACATGCCTGGTATTGGAAAGCTTAAAATCAGAAGCTTACCTTTCTGTATCATAGCACAATTCTGAGACTTAGATATTTGTGAGAATTTGGTCAAGTCTTTCTATAGTTCTGGGCCTCAAATTTTTCATCTCTAAAATCGGAGTACTAATTGCATTTTCCTTGTGGAGTTTTTCAAATAATTAATGAGTTATACAAGTGAAATACTTAAATTGTACCTATAACATAGGAAATGCTATTTGTGTGTATAATCCTATTTTATATACTGAACAAATTGACATCATTCTGGTTCATTTGTTATTTCATTATACTTTATTTTCTCCCCAAATTTGACATTTGTGTGTACCTGACTTTCCACCCTCCTATACTTTCTCTTTACATCTGAAAAAATATTCTGCATGTTTCTGAGTATGTTCTATTCCACATATAGCCAAATATGTTTTTTAAATTGATTTTTATTGAAATATATTTGATTTGAAATATTGTTCTGTAATTGTGTTTTCAATGTACGGGCCCCAACTGAAGAAAACCAGACAGGCATGTAGAGAATACAGTGAAAGCCACACCTTGATTGTTGATTATGTTTAGTTGCTAAGTTGTGTCCTACTCTTTGTGACTCCATGGGCTGCAGCACGCAACCTTCACTATCTCCCAGAGTTTGTTCAAACTCATGTCCATTGAGTCAGGGATGTCATTCAACCATCTCATCTTCTGTCATCCCTTTCTCCTCTTATGTTCAGTCTTTCTCATCATCAAGTTTTTTTATTTTTCTTTGTTCCAATAAGTCAGCTTTTCCCATCAGTATTGGAACTTCAGCTTCAGCGTCAGTCCTTGCAATGAATATTCAGGGTCTGTTTCCTTTAGAATTGATTTGATCTCCTTGTTGTCCAAGGAATTCTTTAGAGTCTTCTTCAACACAGTTTGAAAGCATCAGTTCTTCGGTACTCACCCTTTTTTATGGTCCAACTCTCTCATCCATACATGATTACTGGAAAAACCATATCTTTGACTATATAAACCTTTGTTGGCAAAGTGATATCTCTGCTTTTGAATATGCTGCCAAGTTTTGTCATAGCTTTCCTTCCAATAGCAAGGATATTTTAATTTCATAGCTGCAGTCACCATCCATTGTAATTTTGGAGTCCAAGAATATAAAATCTTCCAGTATTTCCATTCTTTCCCTTTTTGCCATGAAGTAATGAGGTAAAAGGCGAGATGATGTTAGTTTTTTGAATGTTGAGTTTTAAGCCTGCTTATTATCTCTCTCCTCTTTTGCCTTCATCAAGAAGCTCTTTAGTTTCTCTTCACTTTCTGCCATTAAGATGTTGTCATCTGCATATTTGTGGTTGTTGATATTTCTCCTGGAAGTCTAGATTCTAGTTTCTGATTCATACAACCTAGCCTTTCACATTAGGTACTCTGCATATAAGTTAAATAAGCAGGGTGACAGTACATAGCCTTGACTATGCCTAAATGTTAGAAAATGGATATATGGAAGAAAATGAATTTCTTTCAATGGGGAACTCTTTGTACTCAACAATTATTACGTATTTGACTTCTTTCTTTTTTTGGAAGGATGCCTAAGACTTACTTGTCTTTAGGATTTTCTATATTCTAGAATTTTGGGGCACTTCTGGCATTTGGTATTGAAGTAAACCTAAGTAGCCAAATCAATTCCTAACATAAATTTTAAGTTTTCCAGCAATTAGATAAAGATCATTTCTTAGATCTCTTTATATTGATAATAGCATAAATATGAATACATTTATTAGAATCTGAATGTAGGGCATTATTTTAATCTTATTTGAAGCAACAAGAGACCCAAATAATGTATATGCATTAAAATAATGTTTTTTTTTTTCCCTTGGAAGAAAAAGACATTTTTAATGAAATGTTTGATTAGACTATCTCCGTTTTTGTTAGAAATCAATTGTTATGTCTGAACTCAAAATCCTTCTCTTCTGCCCATACTGTAACATAGTATGCAATAGTTAGATCAAGTTCTCTTTGATTCCCACCTTAGTTGAAGCCTAAGGAGTGTTACATGCACAGACATTTTACTATATATTTAAATTTAACAGTTTGACAATAATGTTGAATGTTGGGATAAGTTTAACATGCATGATCTATTACATATACTTGACAGTTTCCCCTTTTTTTTAGCTGTATTTAAAGTCTATGCATAAACGCTATTAGCTAACCAATATTACTTTTTTGATTATTGAAACAAATACTCTTGATATTAATTATTTGAATCACAGTTTTGTCATTTAGCTTGTTAACTTCTAAAGAGGAAGTCAAATTATCCTATGCAGTGAGTTTTTTATTCACAGCTGGTATAATTTTTTCCATTTTTACAGATAGTTCTGTACTGTCTAACCCCAATGGATATGTGACAAAGTTGTAATTTTTGATGGATGTTGCACTGTGGGTACAAACCTTGTCATTATGTTAAATAATCTATGCACATTTTCTTTTCCATCATTTCTTCTTTGAAATTCAAAAAGTATTTTAGATATTATGATGTTTCCAAACCATCCTCAGGGATCCCTGTTCTTATTGTCAATTCTTTCTGAAAAGGGAAAAGAAAATTCATTATGGAAAAGCTTTGCCAGCAAGTGCTGTATTTTGTTTTCTATGTAACAGAACACTGAATCTATCATTTCTAAAACTGTTCTGAGAATTTTATAATTGTAGCATTTAGATTTAAGAGACATAATTTATTGTCATTTTGTTTGCAATTGCTGCAGTATTTTAGGATTTCTTATTTGAATTTTGGGCATTAAAAACCTAAGTAGCCAAATCAATTCCTAACATAAATTTTAAGTTTGCCAGCAATTAGATAAAGATCATTTCTCAGATCTCTGTATATTGATAATAGCATAAATATGAATACATTTATTAGAATCTGAATGTAGGGCAGTATTTTAATCTTATTTGAAGCAACAAGAGACCCAAATAATGTATATGCATTAAAATAATGTTTTTTCCTTGGAAGAAAAAGACATTTTTAATGAAATGTTTGATTAGACTATCTCCGTTTTTGTTAGAAATCAATTGTTATGTCTGAACTCAAAATCCTTCTCTTCTGCCCATACTGTAACATAGTATGCAATAGTTAGATCAAGTTCTCTTTGATTCCCACCTTAGTTGAAGCCTAAGGAGTGTTACATGCACAGACATTTTACTATATATTTAAATTTAACAGTTTGACAATAATGTTGAATGTTGGGATAAGTTTAACATGCATGATCTATTACATATACTTGACAGTTTCCCCTTTTTTTTAGCTGTATTTAAAGTCTATGCATAAACGCTATTAGCTAACCAATATTACTTTTTTGATTATTGAAACAAATACTCTTGATATTAATTATTTGAATCACAGTTTTGTCATTTAGCTTGTTAACTTCTAAAGAGGAAGTCAAATTATCCTATGCAGTGAGTTTTTATTCACAGCTGGTAAAATTTTTTTCCATTTTTACAGATAGTTCTGTACTGTGTAACCCCAATGGATATGTGACAAAGTTGTAATTTTTGATGGATGTTGCACTGTGGGTACAAACCTTGTCATTATGTTAAATAATCTATGCACATTTTCTTTTCCATCATTTCTTCTTTGAAATTCAAAAAGTATTTTAGATATTATGATGTTTCCAAACCATCCTCAGGGATCCCTGTTCTTATTGTCAATTCTTTCTGAAAAGGGAAAAGAAAATTCATTATGGAAAAGCTTTGCCAGCAAGTGCTGTATTTTGTTTTCTATGTAACAGAACACTGAATCTATCATTTCTAAAACTGTTCTGAGAATTTTATAATTGTAGCATTTAGATTTAAGAGACATAATTTATTGTCATTTTGTTTGCAATTGCTGCAGTATTTTAGTCAAATTCAAAACTACTTTTCTAATTTCATTTCTGAAGGTTATGTTGACCTTTCCTGTATGTTGAATAAATAACCGTAAGTTTCTCTTTCATTTGGTAAATCTAGTCTATGTTATAAATAAAATTGTTTGCATTTTTATTTCATTTTAGAAGTATGTTGAACTATTGTTGTTTGAGAAAATATATTCTATTTATTAGCCCTTTAAGCATGAGGTACAACCATGAAAGAACCATTTCCTATGAACGTTTTTTTCCTTAATATATTTTAGTAACTGTTGAAACAATTTCAAGTTTAACAGGGCTAGATTTTCATAAGCATATGTTGTCTGTACTTGTCTAGTTAAAGGTTTAGTTACACACATGGAAACTGTCTTTATGGCTTTGCACAAGTTAACCATTGAAACAGAGATTTATAGAGATATTTGTCTCCAGGTATATGTTGCTAGTACTGTGTTTTCATTGTTACGTAACATTATAGACTCAGCTGTGCTTGCAATTGTTGATGGACTAGTTCCTTTTCAAGCAAAAAAATAAGTGAGTCAGTTTTAATGAGGTGGACAAATCTAGACCCTATTATACAGAATGAGATATGTCAGAGACAGAAAGATACATATTGTATGCTGGCACATGTGTATGGAATCTAGAGAGGTGGTGCTGATAAATGAATATGCAGAGCAGCAGTGGAGAGGCAGACATGGAGAATAGTCTTAGGGACACTGGTGTGAGGGAGGGGAATATGCTGTGGGACTAGGGCATCTCCAACAGGGGCTCTGTGGCAACCTGGAGGGGTGGGATGAGGAGGGAGATGAGGGGGAGGTTCAGGAGTGGGTGTGCATACCCATGGCATATTCAGGTCGATGTGTGGCAGTAAGCAACAAAACCCTGTACAAAAATAATAATAATAAACTACATAAAGAAATAAAACAGTGACAGTGTATAAGTTTTATCATTTATTTCTTTTGTTTATGTACAGTCATGCATTGTGCTTTTTTAAGGACCCACCTGACAATGCATGAGACATAAGAGACACAGGTTCAATCACTGGGTCAGAAAAATTCCCTGGAGGAGGACATGACAACCTCCTCCAGTGTTCTTGCCTAGAGAATCTCATGGACAGAGGAGCCTGGTGGGCTAAAGTGCATAGGGTCACAAAGAGTTGGACACAACTGAAGCATCTGAGCATGCACATACCATACCTTATTAGCAAATTTGCATCCGGGACTTTAAATGAATTGATTTATCTTTCATTTGGTAAATCTAGTCTATGTTATAAATAAAATTGTTTGCATTTTTATTTCATTTTAGAAGTATGTTGAACTATTGTTGTTTGAGAAAATATATTCTATTTATTAGCCCTTTAAGCATGAGGTACAACCATGAAAGAACCATTTCCTATGAACGTTTTTTTCCTTAATATATTTTAGTAACTGTTGAAACAATTTCAAGTTTAACAGGGCTAGATTTTCATAAGCATATGTTGTCTGTACTTGTCTAGTTAAAGGTTTAGTTACACACATGGAAACTGTCTTTATGGCTTTGCACAAGTTAACCATTGAAACAGAGATTTATAGAGATATTTGTCTCCAGGTATATGTTGCTAGTACTGTGTTTTCATTGTTACGTAACATTATAGACTCAGCTGTGCTTGCAATTGTTGATGGACTAGTTCCTTTTCAAGCAAAAAAATAAGTGAGTCAGTTTTAATGAGGTGGACAAATCTAGACCCTATTATACAGAATGAGATATGTCAGAGACAGAAAGATACATATTGTATGCTGGCACATGTGTATGGAATCTAGAGAGGTGGTGCTGATAAATGAATATGCAGAGCAGCAGTGGAGAGGCAGACATGGAGAATAGTCTTAGGGACACTGGTGTGAGGGAGGGGAATATGCTGTGGGACTAGGGCATCTCCAACAGGGGCTCTGTGGCAACCTGGAGGGGTGGGATGAGGAGGGAGATGAGGGGGAGGTTCAGGAGTGGGTGTGCATACCCATGGCATATTCAGGTCGATGTGTGGCAGTAAGCAACAAAACCCTGTACAAAAATAATAATAATAAACTACATAAAGAAATAAAACAGTGACAGTGTATAAGTTTTATCATTTATTTCTTTTGTTTATGTACAGTCATGCATTGTGCTTTTTTAAGGACCCACCTGACAATGCATGAGACATAAGAGACACAGGTTCAATCACTGGGTCAGAAAAATTCCCTGGAGGAGGACATGACAACCTCCTCCAGTGTTCTTGCCTAGAGAATCTCATGGACAGAGGAGCCTGGTGGGCTAAAGTGCATAGGGTCACAAAGAGTTGGACACAACTGAAGCATCTGAGCATGCACATACCATACCTTATTAGCAAATTTGCATCCACTTTATGAATTAAATTGGATTTAAAAAAGCATCCAATGGATTAAAACACTTCCAGAGCTATTTGATTATCTACTTGTACTGTTTATCAAATTCTTTCTTTCATTTTCAGCTTTCAATCTCCTAAACAATATCCTTCATGGTTTTAGTCCAAGTGCATATCTCCTTTCTTGGCCACGTCTATAAGATTAGATCACACTATTCAGAACATTAATATTCATCAATGCCTATCATTTAAGGGATTCCATATTCTGGTATTGCCCAGCTTTACAAAATTATAATTCATTTATTTTCTCTATATATTCTGTGTACCAGTCCCAAAGTGATAGTACCAAAGGGTTTATTACATGTACTTGAGGAGATAAAAAGTTTGCACCCGAATGTAAATCAGAGTACTTTATACAGCATACTCTGGTTAAGCTTCAAATACATTTTTATAGCAAGATTGTCTTGATAAAGGAAGTCATGTATTGCTTTACATGCTAAACAAACTACTTATTTCTTCATGGCAGTTACAATTCTTAGATCAGTACTACTCCGTGGATGACACTTCTATAAATAGTTATTCTGCTGTACTCTAGATTTATATGTGTCTACTCAAAGCTTTTCTAATTTCCCTAGGAAAATTCTGCCTATGTAATTTGGTTTGATGCTACTTTCTTGTGTAAGAAGGATCTATGTTTTGTTTAGAATTTATGCCTGATGTAAAATGCCAGTGAGAATTACCTTATTCCCTCTTTGAATGATTTACTCATCCTATAATTTCATAATTTTCCAAGAACATTGCTAAATTCAGGAAGTGTGGAAGTAACTACTATATTTCTCTGGCTGAAAAATTTCACTTGCTTTTATCTCTGAGCATGAGTGAGCCTTAAATTTGTGGAACTTTATAATTACTGTTAGCCAAGAGAGAAATAGCTTTCATTACTTGTGTGCACATATCTGTATTTGTTGTTCTTGATGTCATGACTTAGACAATTGTAACATTTTTATATAATGTTCCACATAAGGGTCCCTTGAGGATGGAATATAAGTGCTTACTATTTTATAATAATATAAAGAAGGTATAGGAATGAATGAATGTCTAAAGCTTAGGGCATATCCAAAAGACAGGTATGGAACAGTGTTTTAAGAAATATTGAATGAACTACAATCATTATTTCACTGAAGATGATATTCTATAACAAAACATAGGCATACATAATTTTGAAAAGTGATTAAAAATAAATCTTTAAATGTAAAGAAATTGTAGAAAATCATAACCATTTGTTCCATGAATTTTTTTCTTTAAATGTATACAAATTAAAATAAACACTGTATTCCAGAAATAGTTTGAAGGCATTTTATATAACTTGGCTAAATCAATAGCTTGACCAAAGCCCTGCAAGTTTTATAGATAGGAATGATGTGAAAATGCATGGGTTATTAACTATGAGGCTCCTAGAACAATGTCTGACCCCTATCAACTATTATATTATTAGTTATTTCCAAGTCAGAGATAAGTCTAAAACAGTGAGGTTAGATAACTCTTCACGTGACAGATAACTCATGTAAACTTGGCATTTAGCCTGAATATTCCAATTTTTAATTTTTATCGTTTCAGCTTTAAGTTACACCAATAGTCAATACCTTCCTGTGTATGTGATGAATAATTCAACAACCATGTACAATAAAACCTGTAAACAACAGTGTCCTTGAATAGCTTCGATAGAAGTCTGTAGCACATGCTGTTAAAATTCTGAACAGCATTACCTTCACCAACCTTTGGTAAACAGCAGAGACGGCTTCTGGTAGGAAGGATTGTCTAGGGAAAATTTTTAAACAGAACTAAAATGTAGACAAAGGCTTGGAGTTGACAATAATGGAAGAAGTTTTCTCAGCAGTAGTCGTCCTATGATAGTGTCCCACTAGATGACCTCATTTTCATGACTCTGTCCACAACATGCTAGGCAAGCTCCCACCTCAAGACCTGTGTACTTGATGTTCTCTCTGCCTAAATGCCCAAAATAGCTACATGGGTTAACCGTTTATCCAAGAGAGAAATAGCTTTCATTACTTGTGTGCACATATCTGTATTTGTTGTTCTTGATGTCATGACTTAGACAATTGTAACATTTTTATATAATGTTCCACATAAGGGTCCCTTGAGGATGGAATATAAGTGCTTACTATTTTATAATAATATAAAGAAGGTATAGGAATGAATGAATGTCTAAAGCTTAGGGCATATCCAAAAGACAGGTATGGAACAGTGTTTTAAGAAATATTGAATGAACTACAATCATTATTTCACTGAAGATGATATTCTATAACAAAACATAGGCATACATAATTTTGAAAAGTGATTAAAAATAAATCTTTAAATGTAAAGAAATTGTAGAAAATCATAACCATTTGTTCCATGAATTTTTTTCTTTAAATGTATACAAATTAAAATAAACACTGTATTCCAGAAATAGTTTGAAGGCATTTTATATAACTTGGCTAAATCAATAGCTTGACCAAAGCCCTGCAAGTTTTATAGATAGGAATGATGTGAAAATGCATGGGTTATTAACTATGAGGCTCCTAGAACAATGTCTGACCCCTATCAACTATTATATTATTAGTTATTTCCAAGTCAGAGATAAGTCTAAAACAGTGAGGTTAGATAACTCTTCACGTGACAGATAACTCATGTAAACTTGGCATTTAGCCTGAATATTCCAATTTTTAATTTTTATCGTTTCAGCTTTAAGTTACACCAATAGTCAATACCTTCCTGTGTATGTGATGAATAATTCAACAACCATGTACAATAAAACCTGTAAACAACAGTGTCCTTGAATAGCTTCGATAGAAGTCTGTAGCACATGCTGTTAAAATTCTGAACAGCATTACCTTCACCAACCTTTGGTAAACAGCAGAGACGGCTTCTGGTAGGAAGGATTGTCTAGGGAAAATTTTTAAACAGAACTAAAATGTAGACAAAGGCTTGGAGTTGACAATAATGGAAGAAGTTTTCTCAGCAGTAGTCGTCCTATGATAGTGTCCCACTAGATGACCTCATTTTCATGACTCTGTCCACAACATGCTAGGCAAGCTCCCACCTCAAGACCTGTGTACTTGATGTTCTCTCTGCCTAGAAAGGACCTGCCCAAAATAGCTACATGGGTTAACCGTTTATCCATTCAAGATTTTTATTTAAAATGCTTATCTGTGAGGGCTTCTCTGGTTAACCTATTAAAAAATTGATGCTCGGGGCTTCCCTGGTGGTCCAGTGGGTAAGGACACTGCCTTGCAGTGCAAGGCACGACGGTTGGAGTACTGGCCTAGGAAGATCCCACGTGCCACGGAGTGGCTGGACCGATGTGTCCAACTACCGAGCTGGAGCTCTGGAATGCATGTGCCCAGAGCAAGTGCTCTATGGCAAGAGAGGCCACCGCAATGGGAGGCCCACATAGGCCAAAGAACAAAGATGGAAATAAATGAAAGACCAATAGAAGTGGTCCCCCCCAAAAAAACTGATGCTCACAAAAGTAATACTTTATCTTTACCCCCTCCTTATCTTTCTCTTTAGTATGTATCACTATATATTTTAATATATAAAAGGAGGTTTTGCTATCCTTCTGCACTAAAATGTAAAGGAATAAGGACGGTATTTCTGTGTCTTCTACAGCAGTATTCCAAGTGAATGATGGAACTGTGGGTGACTCATATTGCTTGATAATTGAAATCTTATCAAAGCCACTCTCTGTCTGTTTGGGTGTGGGTAGAAATATTTGGGAGTGGGTAGAAATAATTATAGACAGATATGCAGAGATCACGGTAAGGTTTGCTGTGCTTAAAGTGGACTCTTGTCTTGGTTATAGATCTTAATTAAGTGGTACAGTAGTCCATTCTTTAGATTAGAAATGTCTGTTGAAACCATTTCTGTAAATAAATTAGAAAAATATAAAGAAGGGCTTGAAATCCAGTTAGGTAATTATTGCTATAATCTAGGCCATTAAATTATAACCGTAAATGAGAACTATTGAACTGAGGCTCTAGATTTTCCCTACAATTCCAGCTGAAACTGATTTTTCATATTGCACAAAAAGGGTTATGTTATAGGAACAGATATAAATCCTGTACCATTATCTAACCATTACTCTGACAACTTTTCCTATCTCTTATTTAAGTGACTTGGTTGAACACTTAGTAACCAAATTGCATATAGTGATTTCAAAAGTATGCAATAGAGATTACAGTATTTAACTGTTCAGTATTAAGAATAGCTTTCCTGTTAAAATTGTCACATATATAGTAGTTACTTGCTTGGTTTTCTAACTGACATTTCCCCTGCTGGAAGTCCCACCTCACGGAGTGGCTGGACCGAAATGTGTCCAACTACCGAGTTTGGAAAAAGCTCTGGTTCCAGTGGGTAGGACACTGCCTTGCAGTGCAAGGCACGACGGTTGGAGTACTGGCCTAGGAAGATCCCACGTGCCACGGAGTGGCTGGACCGATGTGTCCAACTACCGAGCTGGAGCTCTGGAATGCATGTGCCCAGAGCAAGTGCTCTATGGCAAGAGAGGCCCCCAATGGGAGGCCCACATAGGCCAAAGAACAAAGATGGAAATAAATGAAAGACCAATAGAAGTGGTCCCCCCCAAAAAAACTGATGCTCACAAAAGTAATACTTTATCTTTACCCCCTCCTTATCTTTCTCTTTAGTATGTATCACTATATATTTTAATATATAAAAGGAGGTTTTGCTATCCTTCTGCACTAAAATGTAAAGGAATAAGGACGGGTATTTCTGTGTCTTCTACAGCAGTATTCCAAGTGAATGATGGAACTGTGGGTGACTCATATTGCTTGATAATTGAAATCTTATCAAAGCCACTCTCTGTCTGTTTGGGTGTGGGTAGAAATATTTGGGAGTGGGTAGAAATAATTATAGACAGATATGCAGAGATCACGGTAAGGTTTGCTGTGCTTAAAGTGGACTCTTGTCTTGGTTATAGATCTTAATTAAGTGGTACAGTAGTCCATTCTTTAGATTAGAAATGTCTGTTGAAACCATTTCTGTAAATAAATTAGAAAAATATAAAGAAGGGCTTGAAATCCAGTTAGGTAATTATTGCTATAATCTAGGCCATTAAATTATAACCGTAAATGAGAACTATTGAACTGAGGCTCTAGATTTTCCCTACAATTCCAGCTGAAACTGATTTTTCATATTGCACAAAAAGGGTTATGTTATAGGAACAGATATAAATCCTGTACCATTATCTAACCATTACTCTGACAACTTTTCCTATCTCTTATTTAAGTGACTTGGTTGAACACTTAGTAACCAAATTGCATATAGTGATTTCAAAAGTATGCAATAGAGATTACAGTATTTAACTGTTCAGTATTAAGAATAGCTTTCCTGTTAAAATTGTCACATATATAGTAGTTACTTGCTTGGTTTTCTAACTGACATTTCCCCCTCATACAAGCTTCCTCACAGCATATTTTTTCTTTTACCGTGTTTTAGTCCATTTCTAGAACCACAAATTTTATCAAATAGGACGAAGGTACTTTTTTTTTTTCTAAAGGAGAAAATACTCTGTTTTAAGACATTTGTAACTGTACTTTCCAGATTTGTTTTGCTTAATATGATTGACATAGAGAACATTTTTTTTATTTTCATAATAGTTGCCAGTATATTGCATGCATATATAACATTTAAATCATTTAAGAAGTTCTTTATAGGTTATTTTTTAAATTATTTTGGGGGGGTGGATTGGGGAGGGAGGGGGTGAGTGGCCCACTTCTATTGGTCTTTCATTTGTCTATTTTCATCCATCTTCATTCTTTGGCCCATGTGGGCCTCACATTGCAGTGACCTCTGTTGTCACAGAGCACCGGCTCTGGGCACATGGGCTCCAGAGCTCCGGCTCGATAATTGGACACATCCGTCCAGATGCTCTGGGGCACGTGGCATCTTCCCAGGCCAGGGATCCAATCATCGTGCCTTGCATCGCAAGGCGGTGTCTTTACCCACTGGACCACCAGGGAAGTCCTTAAGAAGTTCTTAAACACTTATTTAATTTTCTTTCATTTAATATGGCTAATTAAATGATCTATAGCCATAGTGTATATAGCATTGATACAGGGCTCATCCAGTGAACAAATGAAATAAAGTGAAGAAGTACCCTTTACATGTATAGAAACTTTTGAATTTTTCAATAGTTAGGTAATTATTGCTATAATCTAGGCCATTAAATTATAACCGTAAATGAGAACTATTGAACTGAGGCTCTAGATTTTCCCTACAATTCCAGCTGAAACTGATTTTTCATATTGCACAAAAAGGGTTATGTTATAGGAACAGATATAAATCCTGTACCATTATCTAACCATTACTCTGACAACTTTTCCTATCTCTTATTTAAGTGACTTGGTTGAACACTTAGTAACCAAATTGCATATAGTGATTTCAAAAGTATGCAATAGAGATTACAGTATTTAACTGTTCAGTATTAAGAATAGCTTTCCTGTTAAAATTGTCACATATATAGTAGTTACTTGCTTGGTTTTCTAACTGACATTTCCCCCTCATACAAGCTTCCTCACAGCATATTTTTTCTTTTACCGTGTTTTAGTCCATTTCTAGAACCACAAATTTTATCAAATAGGACGAAGGTACTTTTTTTTTTTCTAAAGGAGAAAATACTCTGTTTTAAGACATTTGTAACTGTACTTTCCAGATTTGTTTTGCTTAATATGATTGACATAGAGAACATTTTTTTTATTTTCATAATAGTTGCCAGTATATTGCATGCATATATAACATTTAAATCATTTAAGAAGTTCTTTATAGGTTATTTTTTAAATTATTTTGGGGGGGTGGATTGGGGAGGGAGGGGGTGAGTGGCCCACTTCTATTGGTCTTTCATTTGTCTATTTTCATCCATCTTCATTCTTTGGCCCATGTGGGCCTCACATTGCAGTGACCTCTGTTGTCACAGAGCACCGGCTCTGGGCACATGGGCTCCAGAGCTCCGGCTCGATAATTGGACACATCCGTCCAGATGCTCTGGGGCACGTGGCATCTTCCCAGGCCAGGGATCCAATCATCGTGCCTTGCATCGCAAGGCGGTGTCTTTACCCACTGGACCACCAGGGAAGTCCTTAAGAAGTTCTTAAACACTTATTTAATTTTCTTTCATTTAATATGGCTAATTAAATGATCTATAGCCATAGTGTATATAGCATTGATACAGGGCTCATCCAGTGAACAAATGAAATAAAGTGAAGAAGTACCCCTTTACATGTATAGAAACTTGGTGTTTGATAGAAGGGTAAATGCAAAATGAACAGACTGTTTATTCTGAATAGTCAATTTGATAGTTATAGGATAATTGGCAATTGAGAAAAAGATTGTCTTCCCTTCTTATTTTTTTAAATAATTTTACTGTATATGTATTATATGCAATGTAAATGAGGCTTCTCAGGTGGCTCTATTGGTAAAGAACCCACCTGCTAATCAGGACACAAGAGAGGTGGGTTGAATCCCTGGGTCAACAGGATTTTCTGGAAGAGGGCATGTCACCCCATTCCAATATTCTTGCCTGGGGAATTCCACGGACAGAGGAGCCTAGTGGGCTACAATCCATAGGGTTGCAATGAGTTGGACACAACTGAAGCTATGTAGTATGCACACATGTAATATAAATAGTGTGTGGTGTTTTGTAACTTAAATAGATAATGTCTTGCTCATTGGTAAGAAAACATTTCTCCAGATTCATCCTGGTTAGCTGGGCTCCTGGAAAAGGAATTGGCCTTATGCATAGAGTAATAGAAATCAGCAGTCCTGATTAACTACAAAGATTGGCCCACAGCCTTTCCTAGTCAAGCCATATCATGAGGGAAAGAGTGAGGGACAGAAGCTCTCCTAACCATAAGCAGGGATATAGCAAGTACCACCCCCATAAAACAAATATCAAACTAATATTTGATATTTGCAACATCAAATATTAGTCCCCAGCCTTTGGATTGTACCACAGTGGAGACTGATGTTGGATTGGCAGAATCAGGTTAGAGCCAAGATTCTTAATGTTTATATTTTAATACTGACCCCTGATGACACCAGAAATGTGTTCCTTGATCCCATAACTTCCAAGCCCCACAGTCAGAAGTTTGGATTCCTTTTTAAGCTCTCATTAAGTGTAGTGTTTTTCTATACATAGGTAATTAAGGATTCATCATTTACCCACTAGAAGACATGTGATAAGAGCAAAGAAGTTTTAGTAAAATTATAATTGAAAATAATATATTGTTTTGCACAAAAAGATAAAGGCAAATAGAGTTCTACACAATGAAGGGTTTAGCATCTAGTATTTTTTTAAGTAAACATCAATTTCTGAAAAATGGTTCCTCAGCTAAAGTAGAAATACATCAAACTAATATAAGCAAAAATTTTATAAATAGACATAGGTAGAATTGCTTTAAAATAAAGTTTGAATTTTGGGAAACTGATTGAGCCTTGTATACATCTAGTAAGATTTAATCAGGAATCCTGATAAAATACATATGAGAAAAAAAGTGGGTGAATAAGACGAAGAATGAGGGAGATAAATTGGCCAGACTTTCTCTCTGCTTGCGTTCAACAGCAAGCTGGGAAAGACATCATCTAGTACCAATAAGCTTAGTGTAACACAGGAATGTATCCACTTTGGAAACTTCTCATCTCTTTTCTGGAAGAGGCATGTCACCCCATTCCAATATTCTTGCCTGGGGAATTCCACGGACAGAGGAGCCTAGTGGGCTACAATCCATAGGGTTGCAATGAGTTGGACACAACTGAAGCTATGTAGTATGCACACATGTAATATAAATAGTGTGTGGTGTTTTGTAACTTAAATAGATAATGTCTTGCTCATTGGTAAGAAAACATTTCTCCAGATTCATCCTGGTTAGCTGGGCTCCTGGAAAAGGAATTGGCCTTATGCATAGAGTAATAGAAATCAGCAGTCCTGATTAACTACAAAGATTGGCCCACAGCCTTTCCTAGTCAAGCCATATCATGAGGGAAAGAGTGAGGGACAGAAGCTCTCCTAACCATAAGCAGGGATATAGCAAGTACCACCCCCATAAAACAAATATCAAACTAATATTTGATATTTGCAACATCAAATATTAGTCCCCAGCCTTTGGATTGTACCACAGTGGAGACTGATGTTGGATTGGCAGAATCAGGTTAGAGCCAAGATTCTTAATGTTTATATTTTAATACTGACCCCTGATGACACCAGAAATGTGTTCCTTGATCCCATAACTTCCAAGCCCCACAGTCAGAAGTTTGGATTCCTTTTTAAGCTCTCATTAAGTGTAGTGTTTTTCTATACATAGGTAATTAAGGATTCATCATTTACCCACTAGAAGACATGTGATAAGAGCAAAGAAGTTTTAGTAAAATTATAATTGAAAATAATATATTGTTTTGCACAAAAAGATAAAGGCAAATAGAGTTCTACACAATGAAGGGTTTAGCATCTAGTATTTTTTTAAGTAAACATCAATTTCTGAAAAATGGTTCCTCAGCTAAAGTAGAAATACATCAAACTAATATAAGCAAAAATTTTATAAATAGACATAGGTAGAATTGCTTTAAAATAAAGTTTGAATTTTGGGAAACTGATTGAGCCTTGTATACATCTAGTAAGATTTAATCAGGAATCCTGATAAAATACATATGAGAAAAAAAGTGGGTGAATAAGACGAAGAATGAGGGAGATAAATTGGCCAGACTTTCTCTCTGCTTGCGTTCAACAGCAAGCTGGGAAAGACATCATCTAGTACCAATAAGCTTAGTGTAACACAGGAATGTATCCACTTTGGAAACTTCTCATCTCTTCCTGTACTCATTTAGAAGGAATACTATGTGGAAATGCCAGTATTTTTAATACTTTCTTCTCAAATCTCACCGTGACTGTTATTTCCACCCAAATACTCCATATGTGTCTGCCAGTCAGGTACTATCAAGACCCAGTTGTTCACTTGTGGTCATTTTCACTTAGCAAATGGTAAAAAGCTAGTGTGGAATGGAAAACGCCATCTTTACAAATGGATTCTCACTTGTAAATTTCACAGGCTTTATGTGCCCTGTCCCAACAGTGCTTATATTAATCCCATAATGCAAAAATGTCTAATTAGAATCAATTTGATAAGCAGCCAGTTATCTGCATTAAACATATGTGTTACTATTCATTGTACAAGTAAACCTATTATTTCCAAGAGAAATCAGAGTCATTAGATCATAAAGGCTTACTGAAATAGAACTCTGCTAAGCAAAATTAAGGATTTCTATTTTAAAAGAGAACATACATATCATTTCAAAGTAAATGACACATTAATAGATGTAATTAGCACTATAAAGTGTTCAAGAGTCTTGAGAAAATTAGTATGAGTATTAAGTTTCAATATGGTAGATTGTTTCAGAGGCCATTTACATATTCTATTATGAACAGGTTTTAAGCATATTAATGCTTTAAATAGGGCTAGGAAGTAACAGATATTCTTTCATGCAAGAAACTAGAAAATGAATATAAGGAGAGAACTGAACTCTGCAATTTATCAAAGATTCCTTACCAACTAAATGTCTTTCTTTTTGATCTTAGTGACCAATTACAGTCTCATGACATCAGAAAATAATTCCTTAGCTGAAACTAAGATCCATAATCATACCTGGCTTCTTTTCATGGATTCACCGTTCATTCAGTATGGTGCAGGGATTTGCATTTCTCATAGTAAGATTTCAATGGAATGATTCAATTTCAATAATAGCTACAGTTCTTATAACATTATTCACATTTCCACTGATAGTTAATGGGTACTATTTTAACATCTTAATTGCTTCAAGAAATAACTGTGTTAAGCAACTTATCCTTATGAGGCTTAGAGTAAAATTTCAGTTTCAGACAATGCAACTGCTGTCCATGGGGCTTTCAGGATAAAGTTCAAACTTATCAGACAAGCTAATACCTAAGGTATTTCAGGATCACTGTCTTCATTGCTCCTGTAGTTTCTTCTGTCTTTCAAGTTCTCGAGGCCTACCCATTTCAGTTGTGCTGGAATTCTTACAGATTAAGCTACAGAGTTTGCTACTTCTCTGCTGTATCCTTTCATCTTCACTTGATTTCCTTTCATTCATCTTAAAAGATTCAACTCAGCCAAATTGTCTAATTTTATTTCATCAAATAAATTGAGTTCTTTAGATGTTTTTTCTTTGTTATGATTTTACTTTCTGCTTATACTGTTATGCCAGTGAACATACCAGTATAATTCCTGATATACATATTAGTCTCTACTTCTAGATTTCAATATCTTCCAGGACCAGGTGATTGTTTATCTAACTATATGTAACGTAGCTTTTGTCTCAATGTAGATGTGCTGAATTTTTAAAAATGAGACTAGGTCAATATTACTAAATCAATTATACAAAAATGGCAAATGGCATCAACATAGGAGTTGATGTTGTTTGTCTAGGAGTATGGATCTTAAGTCTCCCCTTCTCATTTGAGATAAAGGGATACAGTTCTTATCAATGCAAGGTTTATTGATTGATTTATTATTCATGCATGCAACAGTATTAATTGAAGACCTGCTGTGTTCCTGTTAATTTGTGTAAAGCGTCATTTAAACTTGTTAAGTAAGCATATCCAGGCTTAGCCAGCACACTACCTTAGACATGTAAATAATAATGAAAAACTAAATCACATGAAGTTAAAATATATTGAAATATCATATAAGTCAACTGTATGCTGTAAATATAAACTATGATGTGCCAGTGGTGTAAAATACTCAGAGAAGAATGATGGTATTGGTGCCGTATCTTTTCATGGATTCACCGTTCATTCAGTATGGTGCAGGGATTTGCATTTCTCATAGTAAGATTTCAATGGAATGATTCAATTTCAATAATAGCTACAGTTCTTATAACATTATTCACATTTCCACTGATAGTTAATGGGTACTATTTTAACATCTTAATTGCTTCAAGAAATAACTGTGTTAAGCAACTTATCCTTATGAGGCTTAGAGTAAAATTTCAGTTTCAGACAATGCAACTGCTGTCCATGGGGCTTTCAGGATAAAGTTCAAACTTATCAGACAAGCTAATACCTAAGGTATTTCAGGATCACTGTCTTCATTGCTCCTGTAGTTTCTTCTGTCTTTCAAGTTCTCGAGGCCTACCCATTTCAGTTGTGCTGGAATTCTTACAGATTAAGCTACAGAGTTTGCTACTTCTCTGCTGTATCCTTTCATCTTCACTTGATTTCCTTTCATTCATCTTAAAAGATTCAACTCAGCCAAATTGTCTAATTTTATTTCATCAAATAAATTGAGTTCTTTAGATGTTTTTTCTTTGTTATGATTTTACTTTCTGCTTATACTGTTATGCCAGTGAACATACCAGTATAATTCCTGATATACATATTAGTCTCTACTTCTAGATTTCAATATCTTCCAGGACCAGGTGATTGTTTATCTAACTATATGTAACGTAGCTTTTGTCTCAATGTAGATGTGCTGAATTTTTAAAAATGAGACTAGGTCAATATTACTAAATCAATTATACAAAAATGGCAAATGGCATCAACATAGGAGTTGATGTTGTTTGTCTAGGAGTATGGATCTTAAGTCTCCCCTTCTCATTTGAGATAAAGGGATACAGTTCTTATCAATGCAAGGTTTATTGATTGATTTATTATTCATGCATGCAACAGTATTAATTGAAGACCTGCTGTGTTCCTGTTAATTTGTGTAAAGCGTCATTTAAACTTGTTAAGTAAGCATATCCAGGCTTAGCCAGCACACTACCTTAGACATGTAAATAATAATGAAAAACTAAATCACATGAAGTTAAAATATATTGAAATATCATATAAGTCAACTGTATGCTGTAAATATAAACTATGATGTGCCAGTGGTGTAAAATACTCAGAGAAGAATGATGGTATTGGTGCCGTATCTCTGTCAGGAAATTCCATTGACATATTGCTTTGTGTGTTGTTTTACCATTTCTCTGTAGGCCTTGCTTTCCTGTTGGGCTGGAGAACAAATTTCTAGCAAGTCACCCTTAAACTTTGCTCCAGATAGTTTTGTTCATTTGTTTCATTCTTTTTCAGAACTAGTTTCTCATCCAGCCAAGAAAAATTTCTATGTCTTTTTTTTTTAAGGGATGAATTTTTAAAATATTTTATTAATTTACTTGTCTGTGTTAGGTCTTAGTTGCTTAGTTGCTGCATGTGGGGTATTTGTTTTGTCATGTGGAATCTTTGGTTGTGGTGCATGGACTCTCTAGTTAAGAGTGGGATCTTAGTTCCCTGTCAGGGACTCAACCCACATCCTCTGCACCATCAAGGGAGTTCCTTGTGTCCTTTTCTTTAAGAACCTGGTATCTTCTTAAGCACTTAAAAAGGTGTTTAATATTACATATGTTAAAAGAATAATCACCCCACTAAAGTGGAAAAAACATGAGTAGGTGGTTGGTAGTGAAGGAAAAGATAATCAAGAAAAGCATAAATATTCAGTTCAGTCACTCACTTGTGTCCAACTCTTTGCAACCTCATGAACTGCAACACACCAGTCTTCCCTGTCCGTCTCCATTTCCTGGAGCTTGCTCAAATTCATGTACACTAACTCAGTGATGCCATCCAGTCTTCTCTCCCTCTGTCATCCCCTTCTCATCTTGCCTTCTATTTTTCCCAGCATCAGGGTCTTTTCCAATGAGTCATCTCTTCACATCAAGTGGCCAAAGTGCCATTTTTATCTTGTCCTATTTCTCAAATTGCACATCAAGTGAAAAACAGTATTAATTGAAGACCTGCTGTGTTCCTGTTAATTTGTGTAAAGCGTCATTTAAACTTGTTAAGTAAGCATATCCAGGCTTAGCCAGCACACTACCTTAGACATGTAAATAATAATGAAAAACTAAATCACATGAAGTTAAAATATATTGAAATATCATATAAGTCAACTGTATGCTGTAAATATAAACTATGATGTGCCAGTGGTGTAAAATACTCAGAGAAGAATGATGGTATTGGTGCCGTATCTCTGTCAGGAAATTCCATTGACATATTGCTTTGTGTGTTGTTTTACCATTTCTCTGTAGGCCTTGCTTTCCTGTTGGGCTGGAGAACAAATTTCTAGCAAGTCACCCTTAAACTTTGCTCCAGATAGTTTTGTTCATTTGTTTCATTCTTTTTCAGAACTAGTTTCTCATCCAGCCAAGAAAAATTTCTATGTCTTTTTTTTTTAAGGGATGAATTTTTAAAATATTTTATTAATTTACTTGTCTGTGTTAGGTCTTAGTTGCTTAGTTGCTGCATGTGGGGTATTTGTTTTGTCATGTGGAATCTTTGGTTGTGGTGCATGGACTCTCTAGTTAAGAGTGGGATCTTAGTTCCCTGTCAGGGACTCAACCCACATCCTCTGCACCATCAAGGGAGTTCCTTGTGTCCTTTTCTTTAAGAACCTGGTATCTTCTTAAGCACTTAAAAAGGTGTTTAATATTACATATGTTAAAAGAATAATCACCCCACTAAAGTGGAAAAAACATGAGTAGGTGGTTGGTAGTGAAGGAAAAGATAATCAAGAAAAGCATAAATATTCAGTTCAGTCACTCACTTGTGTCCAACTCTTTGCAACCTCATGAACTGCAACACACCAGTCTTCCCTGTCCGTCTCCATTTCCTGGAGCTTGCTCAAATTCATGTACACTAACTCAGTGATGCCATCCAGTCTTCTCTCCCTCTGTCATCCCCTTCTCATCTTGCCTTCTATTTTTCCCAGCATCAGGGTCTTTTCCAATGAGTCATCTCTTCACATCAAGTGGCCAAAGTGCCATTTTTATCTTGTCCTATTTCTCATGTAATGTGGCTATTGTATTATCAAAATCCCTCAAGAAGGAAAAAAATGTAGCATTCCCAGAAGAAAAGTTGTAATTCTTTACTTATTTGGAAAAAGAAAGATAAAAGATTTTTAGTAGGCTAATTAATAAAGCTAGATAGTTAACACAGTATCTCATTAATCAAGAAAATCCCCTGGAGAAGGAAATGGCCAACCATTCAATATTCTTGCCTGGAGAATGCCATGAAAGGATGAGCCTAGTAGGGTATATTCCATGATGTCACAAAGAGTCAGACATGAATGAGCAACTAATGCTTTCTTTCTCTCACTTTCTCATTAATTATTCCTCCTTAGGTTCTTCCTAGGTTTGGTAATATATTTTTTTAATATGCAAAACTATATGCAAAGGTGATCTTCTTTAGCTAAATGCAAATTGCACTTTACTCACTTCCCCATTAGTATATAGTACTTAAACTTTTCTACCTAAATCAAGTCTGAATGACTTCCCATCTATATGCCATGAAGTGATGAGAGAGGTCCATATGGTCAAGTCTATGTTTTTTCTAGTAGTGATGTAAGGATGTGAGAGGTGTACCATAAAGAAAACTGAATAGCAAAGGATTGATACTTTCTAACTGTGGTGCTGGAGAGTCCCTTGGACTGCAAGGGGATCAAATTAGTCAATGCTAAAGGAAATCAACCCTGAATATTCATCAGAAGGACTGATGTTGAAGCTACAGTACTTTGGCCGCCTGATGCAAAGAGCTGACTCTTTGGAAAAGATCCTGATGATGGAAAAGATTGAAGGCAAGAGGAGAAGGGAATGACTGAGGATGAAATGGCTGGATAATATCCCCGACTCAATGGATGTGAGTTTGAGCAAACTCTGGGAGATGGTGATGGACCAGGAAGCCTGGCATACTGCAGGCATGGAGTTTAAAGATTCAGGCATGACAGAGCCACTAAACAACAACACAGTGCATAATGCCACTATACATGTCTGTGTCACACTTTTTATGTAATTGGGAAGAGAATAAGCATGTTGGTCATCAAATCAGCGTTGCTTCTAGTTTTGTGATTTGCTTGGTCTGGAGGAATCTAGTCTTCCATTGATGAAGACGTTAAGATGAAGCAGATGTTCCATTATAGTTTATCGCAATGTCAGAGAGTTTGTTGTTCACTTGCTGAGTAGTGTCTGACTCCTCTTTGCTACCTCAGGGACTGCAGCACACCAGACTCCTCTGTCCTCTAGTATCTCCCAGTGTTTGTTCAAATTCATTTCCATTGATTTGATGATGCTATCTAATCATCTAGTCCTCTTATCATCCCCTTCTCTTTTTATCTTCAATCTTTCCCAGCATCAGGATCAGAGAATAAAATACATACAAATAACCACTTTAATATTACTATTTTTAGATCCTGAAATATTTTAAACTTAATAGAGAAAGAGTCTAGTCAGACTATGAGAATTCAAAAACAGATTACAATGATCACTTAAGATCATTTTATGTAGCAAATGAAATTATTCTGACTGAGCCTACCACAGATGTTATGTCATCTTAACCCTTTGATAAAAATTATATAGTACTTAAACTTTTCTACCTAAATCAAGTCTGAATGACTTCCCATCTATATGCCATGAAGTGATGAGAGAGGTCCATATGGTCAAGTCTATGTTTTTTCTAGTAGTGATGTAAGGATGTGAGAGGTGTACCATAAAGAAAACTGAATAGCAAAGGATTGATACTTTCTAACTGTGGTGCTGGAGAGTCCCTTGGACTGCAAGGGGATCAAATTAGTCAATGCTAAAGGAAATCAACCCTGAATATTCATCAGAAGGACTGATGTTGAAGCTACAGTACTTTGGCCGCCTGATGCAAAGAGCTGACTCTTTGGAAAAGATCCTGATGATGGAAAAGATTGAAGGCAAGAGGAGAAGGGAATGACTGAGGATGAAATGGCTGGATAATATCCCCGACTCAATGGATGTGAGTTTGAGCAAACTCTGGGAGATGGTGATGGACCAGGAAGCCTGGCATACTGCAGGCATGGAGTTTAAAGATTCAGGCATGACAGAGCCACTAAACAACAACACAGTGCATAATGCCACTATACATGTCTGTGTCACACTTTTTATGTAATTGGGAAGAGAATAAGCATGTTGGTCATCAAATCAGCGTTGCTTCTAGTTTTGTGATTTGCTTGGTCTGGAGGAATCTAGTCTTCCATTGATGAAGACGTTAAGATGAAGCAGATGTTCCATTATAGTTTATCGCAATGTCAGAGAGTTTGTTGTTCACTTGCTGAGTAGTGTCTGACTCCTCTTTGCTACCTCAGGGACTGCAGCACACCAGACTCCTCTGTCCTCTAGTATCTCCCAGTGTTTGTTCAAATTCATTTCCATTGATTTGATGATGCTATCTAATCATCTAGTCCTCTTATCATCCCCTTCTCTTTTTATCTTCAATCTTTCCCAGCATCAGGATCAGAGAATAAAATACATACAAATAACCACTTTAATATTACTATTTTTAGATCCTGAAATATTTTAAACTTAATAGAGAAAGAGTCTAGTCAGACTATGAGAATTCAAAAACAGATTACAATGATCACTTAAGATCATTTTATGTAGCAAATGAAATTATTCTGACTGAGCCTACCACAGATGTTATGTCATCTACTTGTACAATCTGCTTCTCTCATTTATGAAAGACTAGAAATAATAATAAAACATGTATTTCAAAAATGAGATTATTTCTATATGTATGGTTTAAATAGGACGAGACATTAATCTCACTTAGGAGTAGATTAATTCACCAAAGAACATTTAGTAATTTTTATGAAAAATTTACTCACACAGCTTTTAAAGACATTCATGACACCCATTTGCCTCTCTTTTAATCTACAGATTGAATATATCTAAGTAATTTAAGCAAATATAACATTTTTATTAGTCAGAAATGGCATAAAATCATTGCTATCTACTTACATATGTGCAGGCTAATGAATTTTTTCAGTGAATAAGTAATCAATACTGCATACTCAATTCAGTTCAGCCTTTCTGGTGAAATTTGAGTAGTGCTGTTCAAATTATTTAGTCTTTTTACTCTTAGAATCTCATTTTCTGTAATAGAAAAACTGTCCATGAGCATGATTTTCACTTCTCCCTGTGAGATTATCATCATAAATGATGTGAGAGAAGCTTTAGATTGAGCCATAACTCAGAGATAATGTTTTCTCTTATTTTACAATTGATAACTTGTATCTTGACTTTTTTGGGCGGGAGGCAGCTTAATCAGTACATTAGTACTACACACATTTCACTGTTATGCCTTTCTACATTTTTAATGTCTGAAATTACTAATCATTTATATCTTTCATCCAAGTAATCAATACTAGTTAATGCAGTGTTAAATTGAAATTTATCACTTTTAAGAGATAGGATCTTTCTCTTCTTATAAGTTACATTATAATATAATTCCTATTTAATAAGATATTAATTACTGAGTCTGTATTTTACAGAATATTTATTTTACTTTTCTCCCAAATCATTTGAGGAATCAGTGTTTATAAAACCAACTCTCAAAGCCACATGAGTTGAAATTATAAGGTGTTAATAAAGGAAAGTTTGACTAGTTATGAAGACTCTTTTCCATGTAGAAGATATAACACACTGCATATCCACCTGCTAATAATTGTATAGCACTTGCTCAAAGTGCAGTTGTAATTCATGTGCATTTTCTTGTGCAATTCAAATAGCATTCTAGCTTACATTACTTTTATACTTTAACATTTACTATGTATGCAGCATATAGACCACTGTGGAAGTTTAGAATAGAAAAAATATACTTAGAATTTTAGAGAATGGTCTTCTTTTGCTAATAGTATCAGAATAGCCTATTTTGTTCTTTTCATTTACTGTCAAGAGACTTTTCTCCTGAGCTGCGAAACTAATGGTTCAGGGAAGCTTAGGTCTTCATTTCAAGGCCTGTAGCTGCGTTGCATAATAATCATTAAAATGATTGTTCTAGCTTATAAAAGTCATCTCTATTCACAGCATTTAGCAGAATCATTGTCTCAGAGAAGATACTAAAAATATTGTTTAAGTAAAATATATTTTGCAAATAGCCAAATTAGAAGAAAAGCTGTAGGCATTTATTTCTGAGAGAGATGTATTGGACTTGAGTAGATAAGTCTCCAAATATATAAAAAATAAATAAAATAGAAGATTGAGTAGTACACCTTTATGGACATAGAATACATATCTAGGATGAAAGGAAGCTACAGAGAGACAGATTTAGACCAGCCATATCAATAACGTGTGTGTGCCATGATGGCTGACTGTCGACCACCATGGATGGTATCTTGCCAGGCTCCTCTGTCCATTTAATTATCCAGGCAAGAATACTGGAGTGGGTTGCTATTTCCTTCTCCAGAGGATCAAACATATGTCACCTGTATTGGTGGCTTCTTTAAAATTAGTGCCATGTAGTTAATGCAGTGTTAAATTGAAATTTATCACTTTTAAGAGATAGGATCTTTCTCTTCTTATAAGTTACATTATAATATAATTCCTATTTAATAAGATATTAATTACTGAGTCTGTATTTTACAGAATATTTATTTTACTTTTCTCCCAAATCATTTGAGGAATCAGTGTTTATAAAACCAACTCTCAAAGCCACATGAGTTGAAATTATAAGGTGTTAATAAAGGAAAGTTTGACTAGTTATGAAGACTCTTTTCCATGTAGAAGATATAACACACTGCATATCCACCTGCTAATAATTGTATAGCACTTGCTCAAAGTGCAGTTGTAATTCATGTGCATTTTCTTGTGCAATTCAAATAGCATTCTAGCTTACATTACTTTTATACTTTAACATTTACTATGTATGCAGCATATAGACCACTGTGGAAGTTTAGAATAGAAAAAATATACTTAGAATTTTAGAGAATGGTCTTCTTTTGCTAATAGTATCAGAATAGCCTATTTTGTTCTTTTCATTTACTGTCAAGAGACTTTTCTCCTGAGCTGCGAAACTAATGGTTCAGGGAAGCTTAGGTCTTCATTTCAAGGCCTGTAGCTGCGTTGCATAATAATCATTAAAATGATTGTTCTAGCTTATAAAAGTCATCTCTATTCACAGCATTTAGCAGAATCATTGTCTCAGAGAAGATACTAAAAATATTGTTTAAGTAAAATATATTTTGCAAATAGCCAAATTAGAAGAAAAGCTGTAGGCATTTATTTCTGAGAGAGATGTATTGGACTTGAGTAGATAAGTCTCCAAATATATAAAAAATAAATAAAATAGAAGATTGAGTAGTACACCTTTATGGACATAGAATACATATCTAGGATGAAAGGAAGCTACAGAGAGACAGATTTAGACCAGCCATATCAATAACGTGTGTGTGCCATCATGGCTGACTGTGCGACCACCATGGATGGTATCTTGCCAGGCTCCTCTGTCCATTTAATTATCCAGGCAAGAATACTGGAGTGGGTTGCTATTTCCTTCTCCAGAGGATCAAACATATGTCACCTGTATTGGTGGCTTCTTTAAAATTAGTGCCATCAGGGAAGCCCCAGTATCAATGATAGTAACTATTTCTGTTCTTATAAACCAGATAAGTTGCTGTTTTCCCTCAATATCAGAAATGAAATCACATAAGTGACAAAGTAGCTATTAATTACAAATAGTATAAATATTATCCCTGTATTGTCAACAATTTGAAGAGATTAAAACAAAACTCTTTGTTTTTACGTTGTCTATACAGCAGACTCATGCATGCATGTGTGCTCAGTCATGTCCAGCACTTTGTGATCCATGGATTGTAGCCCACCATGTTCCTCTGGCCATGGGTTTTCTCAAGCAAGAATACTGGAGCAGGTTGCCATTTTCTTCTCCAGAGGATCTTCCCAACCCAGGGATAGAACATGTGTCCTTTGCATCTTCTGCATTGGCAGGCTGACTTTTTGTTTCTTGGTTTTATAGTTGTTGGGCTTTTTTTTTTTTTTTTTGTGGCCACTTTTATTGATATCTCATTTATTTATTTCCATCCATCTTTTGTTCTTTTTGGCCTGTGTGGGCCTCCCATTGCAGGGACCTCCCTCCCTGCAGAGCACCGGCTCCAGAGCTCTGGCTCGGTAGTTAGACACATCGGTCCAGCCACTTGGCGTGGCACATGGGATCTTCCCAGGCCAAGGATTGAACTGGTGCCCCTTGCACTGCAAAGCGGTGTCTTTACCCACTGGACCACCAGCGAAGCCCTGTTTGTTTTTTCGCCACTGAGCCACCTTGGAAGCCCTATAGCAAACTCAGTGTATCCTGAAGTAAAATGCTATCAAAAGACTACTGGCAGTTAGAGGCATAGCAGTGTGAGAAAGAACAACTTAGATGCAGGAGCCTCCACTCCCTGGATTCCCAAATGAGCTCTATTTCATACTAAGTCTCACATTGGACTAATAACCTGATACTTCTAGGTCTCAATTTTATGATGGAAGTTGAATAGCACATGTTTTTGTCAGAACCAAATGATGTGACATTCATAAAATACTTGGGCTTCCCAGGTGGTGCTAGTGTTAAATAATCCATCTGCCAAAGCAGGAAACACATACTAAATAAATAAAAAAAAAAAATCAATGGTAATAATTGACATTCAGCTTGAATAATATTTACCTCATGGTATCTTCAGATACGTTTTAGAGTCACAGTTTTCAATTGAGTTCTTTAGATATTTATTGGGATGTTAAATAAAATCTCGACTGGACTGATGTGTACAACTACTGAGCAGGAGCTCTGAAGCGCATGCACCCAGAGCTGGTGCTCTGTGGCAAGAGAGGCCACTGCAATGGGAGGCCCACAGAGACCAAAGAACAAAACAGATACGTCAATGAAAGATCAATAGGAGTGGCCAAAAAAAAAGAAAAAGAAAGCAGGATTCCCTGCGATGGACTTTTCCATAAGATATTTAAGCAATATGTCTCATAGATGATTGTACATTTTCTATCTATGCAACAAAGTTTTGATAAGCATAACATAAAATAATGTTTTTAAAAGCAGACATTTTACTTTAGTCACTCAGTGATGTGTGACTCTTTGCTACCCTGTGGTCTGTCCATGGAATTCTCCAGGCAAGAATACTGGAGTGGGTTGCTATCCCCTTCTCCAGAGGATCTTCCCAGCCCAGGGCTGAAACCAGGTCTCCTGCATTGCAGGCAAATTATTTAATGACTGAGATACCAGAGAATCCCTTTAGGAATATTAAGAAGTTTCAGCAAATATTTCTGGATCTAATATAGAATTCATATCCATAGTACCTCAAAATACTGTTCAGTGTATTACCGTAGTTCTCTAAATGTTGTCCCCCTTTGTGTCTTACCAACTCTTCCCCATATCTTCAGCCCCTCCATACATACTAACTTGATTTCCTTAGATACTCTTAGGTTAAACTTAAGGTTTAAATCCTGATACTCAAGTTTTATTTATTTTGGAGTTTTACAGAAATCATTGACATCAAAATCTTTTGAGTTGCCAAGTGATTCTGTGTTTGTATAGACCCAGCTTAATACACTCATATATGGCCTTTTCAAAATCAGAGGCAGCTCCCACCACTAACCCAGCCCCAGTCTCTTTCTCATCACCTACATGACTTGTGTTAATTTTTTATTGGCATCTGTCTGATGCTTAATCCTTCTGTTGATCAAAATAGCTATTTTTCGAGATAAAAGGAGTTAAACAAAATTTGGGCTTCCCACAGTGAAATAATCCATCTGCCAAAGCAGGAAACACATACTAAATAAAAAAAAAAAAATCAATGGTAATAATTGACATTCAGCTTGAATAATATTTACCTCATGGTATCTTCAGATACGTTTTAGAGTCACAGTTTTCAATTGAGTTCTTTAGATATTTATTGGGATGTTAAATAAAATCTCGACTGGACTGATGTGTACAACTACTGAGCAGGAGCTCTGAAGCGCATGCACCCAGAGCTGGTGCTCTGTGGCAAGAGAGGCCACTGCAATGGGAGGCCCACAGAGACCAAAGAACAAAACAGATACGTCAATGAAAGATCAATAGGAGTGGCCAAAAAAAAAGAAAAAGAAAGCAGGATTCCCTGCGATGGACTTTTCCATAAGATATTTAAGCAATATGTCTCATAGATGATTGTACATTTTCTATCTATGCAACAAAGTTTTGATAAGCATAACATAAAATAATGTTTTTAAAAGCAGACATTTTACTTTAGTCACTCAGTGATGTGTGACTCTTTGCTACCCTGTGGTCTGTCCATGGAATTCTCCAGGCAAGAATACTGGAGTGGGTTGCTATCCCCTTCTCCAGAGGATCTTCCCAGCCCAGGGCTGAAACCAGGTCTCCTGCATTGCAGGCAAATTATTTAATGACTGAGATACCAGAGAATCCCTTTAGGAATATTAAGAAGTTTCAGCAAATATTTCTGGATCTAATATAGAATTCATATCCATAGTACCTCAAAATACTGTTCAGTGTATTACCGTAGTTCTCTAAATGTTGTCCCCCTTTGTGTCTTACCAACTCTTCCCCATATCTTCAGCCCCTCCATACATACTAACTTGATTTCCTTAGATACTCTTAGGTTAAACTTAAGGTTTAAATCCTGATACTCAAGTTTTATTTATTTTGGAGTTTTACAGAAATCATTGACATCAAAATCTTTTGAGTTGCCAAGTGATTCTGTGTTTGTATAGACCCAGCTTAATACACTCATATATGGCCTTTTCAAAAATCAGAGGCAGCCCCTCCCCACCACACTAACCCAGCCCCAGTCTCTTTCCCTCATCACCTACATGACTTCGGTGTTAATTTTTTTATTGGCATCTGTCTGATGCTTAATCCTTCTGTTGATCAAAAAATAGCTATTTTTTCGAGATAAAAAGGAGTTAAACATAGCTAATAGAAAACTCTTTATTGTGACTGGGAAGATTAGCAATCTCTTCAGAAGTGGAAAAACTATTCCACTTTGAGAAAAAGCCATAAAAATACTACTTTTTTAATAAAGCAGAGTGGAATAATTCTTAAAAGGGAACAGTGTTTTTTGCTCTTGTACTGCTATCTGAAAATAAGAGAACTTTCAAGTCCATTGTCCACAGATGCAGGAAAAACTCATTGCCCTCAAAATATAAATAAAAGCAAGATTGGGAAGTTATTTAATTCATGAATTCAAACAATTGAAATTCGCTCTTATAATTATTGAACAAAATCTGATAATAAATATCAGTCTTATCTGCGTGACCTTTGTTATAGTGACTTTTTTTCTGGCATTTAACATCCTTGAAATTAAGATGGCATCAACTTCATTTTGTAAATTATGTTGTTGTGAAGCAGAGTGTACAATAATTGAATGAATTACAACATGCACTGTAGAATGGACTATATCGGGTGTCCATAGAACTCACTATAATTGAGAATTCTGTTACACATACAGTTTTTTGTATGCAAAGTCAGATTGTTAATTTGAATAAAATAATATTGTAAAGTTTATTAAAGAGTATAATAAATTTGTTCAGTTCTCATAAGATACTTATTGTATAGGTAGATTACATTTTTTCAGTTATTTTGAAAATGTGTCTCAATGATTCTAAATAACCTCTAAGATCAAAGAGGCCAGTGAATCTTTGAAGAAATGATGATGCTGCTTAGTGAAGTTGCTAGCTCCTCAGTGTAGGTACGCCATTCATCAGCAAACACAAAGGGCAGAGGTTAATTACCTCTGTAGAAAGATTAATCATTGACATCAAAATCTTTTGAGTTGCCAAGTGATTCTGTGTTTGTATAGACCCAGCTTAATACACTCATATATGGCCTTTTCAAAAATCAGAGGCAGCCCCTCCCCACCACACTAACCCAGCCCCAGTCTCTTTCCCTCATCACCTACATGACTTCGGTGTTAATTTTTTTATTGGCATCTGTCTGATGCTTAATCCTTCTGTTGATCAAAAAATAGCTATTTTTTCGAGATAAAAAGGAGTTAAACATAGCTAATAGAAAACTCTTTATTGTGACTGGGAAGATTAGCAATCTCTTCAGAAGTGGAAAAACTATTCCACTTTGAGAAAAAGCCATAAAAATACTACTTTTTTAATAAAGCAGAGTGGAATAATTCTTAAAAGGGAACAGTGTTTTTTGCTCTTGTACTGCTATCTGAAAATAAGAGAACTTTCAAGTCCATTGTCCACAGATGCAGGAAAAACTCATTGCCCTCAAAATATAAATAAAAGCAAGATTGGGAAGTTATTTAATTCATGAATTCAAACAATTGAAATTCGCTCTTATAATTATTGAACAAAATCTGATAATAAATATCAGTCTTATCTGCGTGACCTTTGTTATAGTGACTTTTTTTCTGGCATTTAACATCCTTGAAATTAAGATGGCATCAACTTCATTTTGTAAATTATGTTGTTGTGAAGCAGAGTGTACAATAATTGAATGAATTACAACATGCACTGTAGAATGGACTATATCGGGTGTCCATAGAACTCACTATAATTGAGAATTCTGTTACACATACAGTTTTTTGTATGCAAAGTCAGATTGTTAATTTGAATAAAATAATATTGTAAAGTTTATTAAAGAGTATAATAAATTTGTTCAGTTCTCATAAGATACTTATTGTATAGGTAGATTACATTTTTTCAGTTATTTTGAAAATGTGTCTCAATGATTCTAAATAACCTCTAAGATCAAAGAGGCCAGTGAAACTTTGAAGAAATGATGATGCTGCTTAGTGAAGTTGCTAGCTCCTCAGTGTAGGTAAGCCATTCATCAGCAAACACAAAGGGCAGAGGTTAATTAAACCTCTGGTAAGAAAAAAAAATAAATATAAGTTATTTACAGTGTTAATTTAGTCACCTAGGTTATCTCTTTCTGTATTGGTAGTAAATTCTCAGCTGCTCAAAGGAGTCAGAATTACAATGTCAGGGACAACATTTACTCATTTATTAAAATGGAGCTACAATAAAATACCCTCCCGTTGTAGAATTCTAGTTTGTAATTCAAAAAAATCTTCTGAAGAGTAAAAGAACTTCTTTCCCACTCAACTGTTTCCTATTCATAAGCAGAAAAATTGACCATCAAGGTAAAAATACAATAAAAACTAATTTCAGCTGCCCACATTTATTGTAATAACATCACAAACAACTAAAACTGAAGATTTTTTTCCTTTAGATTGAGGTTAATGCATTTCTATATATACTGGCATAAGCAGATTGGGATAGAACCAACAAATTAATTAAACGCTCTTATTTCAGGCTGCATTTCGTCTTTGTATTAAAACCAAATAAAAATCATGAAGTGTAGAATTAAAACCATCTAGCCCAGCCACCAACCCTGGCAAGTGTGAAGTGCCTGCTGGGACCTTTAAAATAGTCGAGATTACTGTGATTCTGAGGTCAGCTTCCATTCTTACAAAGCACACAGTCGGGGCTTCCCTGGTGATCCAGTGGGTAAGGACACAGCCTTGCAGTACAAGGGGTGCTGGTTCGATCCCTGGCCTGGGAAGATCCCATGTGTCACTGCACAGCTGGACTGATGTGTCCGACTACCAAGCCAGAGCTCTGGACAGTGCCAGAGTGTACAATAATTGAATGAATTACAACATGCACTGTAGAATGGACTATATGGGTCATAGAACTCACTATAATTGAGAATTCTGTTACACATACAGTTTTTGTATGCAAAGTCAGATTGTTAATTTGAATAAAATAATATTGTAAAGTTTATTAAAGAGTATAATAAATTTGTTCAGTTCTCATAAGATACTTATTGTATAGGTAGATTACATTTTTTCAGTTATTTTGAAAATGTGTCTCAATGATTCTAAATAACCTCTAAGATCAAAGAGGCCAGTGAAACTTTGAAGAAATGATGATGCTGCTTAGTGAAGTTGCTAGCTCCTCAGTGTAGGTAAGCCATTCATCAGCAAACACAAAGGGCAGAGGTTAATTAAACCTCTGGTAAGAAAAAAAAATAAATATAAGTTATTTACAGTGTTAATTTAGTCACCTAGGTTATCTCTTTCTGTATTGGTAGTAAATTCTCAGCTGCTCAAAGGAGTCAGAATTACAATGTCAGGGACAACATTTACTCATTTATTAAAATGGAGCTACAATAAAATACCCTCCCGTTGTAGAATTCTAGTTTGTAATTCAAAAAAATCTTCTGAAGAGTAAAAGAACTTCTTTCCCACTCAACTGTTTCCTATTCATAAGCAGAAAAATTGACCATCAAGGTAAAAATACAATAAAAACTAATTTCAGCTGCCCACATTTATTGTAATAACATCACAAACAACTAAAACTGAAGATTTTTTTCCTTTAGATTGAGGTTAATGCATTTCTATATATACTGGCATAAGCAGATTGGGATAGAACCAACAAATTAATTAAACGCTCTTATTTCAGGCTGCATTTCGTCTTTGTATTAAAACCAAATAAAAATCATGAAGTGTAGAATTAAAACCATCTAGCCCAGCCACCAACCCTGGCAAGTGTGAAGTGCCTGCTGGGACCTTTAAAATAGTCGAGATTACTGTGATTCTGAGGTCAGCTTCCATTCTTACAAAGCACACAGTCGGGGCTTCCCTGGTGATCCAGTGGGTAAGGACACAGCCTTGCAGTACAAGGGGTGCTGGTTCGATCCCTGGCCTGGGAAGATCCCATGTGTCACTGCACAGCTGGACTGATGTGTCCGACTACCAAGCCAGAGCTCTGGAGCTCATGTGCCCAGAGCCAGTGCTCTGCAGCGAGAGAGGCCCACACAGGCCAAAGAACAAAGATGGAAGTAAATCAATGACCAATAGAAGTGGCCTAAAAGAATAAAAAAAACAAAAGAGAACACAGTCTTATGTTTAGCAAGTTTTATCTAAAGTTGTGTGTGTTTTTTTTTTAATATTTAGAAAACAGAATAAAGTGAGCTTTATAACATAACAAAAATAATTATAATATGAAAGCAATTTCAGAAACATATATCAAGTATCAAAATTCCACTAGAAGTATTTTTTCAGGTACTTATGATCAGTCTCATATTTATGGAATTACATAAACTATATCTTTTTTGGCCTAATCTATCTGATTTTTTTGCATTTTTGGATTTTGGAAACTTGTTGTTCAGTAGCTCAGTCATATCTGAGTCTGTGACACCATAGACTGCTGCATGCCAGCCTTCCCTGTCCTTCACCATCTCACCATCTCCTGGAGTTTGCTCAAACGTATGTCCATTGAGTTGGTGATGCCATCCAATCATCTGATAATCTGTCATCCCCTCCTCTTCCTGCCTTCAGTCTTTCCCAGTATCAGGGTCTTTTCCAATGAGTTGGCTTTTTGTACCACGCGACCAAAATATTGGATATATGGCAGTACTTCATGAATATAGGATTTCATGAAATTGATGGAGATGATATTAGAGAACTACAAAGCCAGTTGTAAGGAATTGGGTAGCATTTACAAGCAAAAGATATTCGCTGCCATTTAGTATTGTTTTTGAAGTTGCTTCTATATATACTGGCATAAGCAGATTGGGATAGAACCAACAAATTAATTAAACGCTCTTATTTCAGGCTGCATTTCGTCTTTGTATTAAAACCAAATAAAAATCATGAAGTGTAGAATTAAAACCATCTAGCCCAGCCACCAACCCTGGCAAGTGTGAAGTGCCTGCTGGGACCTTTAAAATAGTCGAGATTACTGTGATTCTGAGGTCAGCTTCCATTCTTACAAAGCACACAGTCGGGGCTTCCCTGGTGATCCAGTGGGTAAGGACACAGCCTTGCAGTACAAGGGGTGCTGGTTCGATCCCTGGCCTGGGAAGATCCCATGTGTCACTGCACAGCTGGACTGATGTGTCCGACTACCAAGCCAGAGCTCTGGAGCTCATGTGCCCAGAGCCAGTGCTCTGCAGCGAGAGAGGCCCACACAGGCCAAAGAACAAAGATGGAAGTAAATCAATGACCAATAGAAGTGGCCTAAAAGAATAAAAAAAACAAAAGAGAACACAGTCTTATGTTTAGCAAGTTTTATCTAAAGTTGTGTGTGTTTTTTTTTTAATATTTAGAAAACAGAATAAAGTGAGCTTTATAACATAACAAAAATAATTATAATATGAAAGCAATTTCAGAAACATATATCAAGTATCAAAATTCCACTAGAAGTATTTTTCAGGTACTTATGATCAGTCTCATATTTATGGAATTACATAAACTATATCTTTTTTGGCCTAATCTATCTGATTTTTTTGCATTTTTGGATTTTGGAAACTTGTTGTTCAGTAGCTCAGTCATATCTGAGTCTGTGACACCATAGACTGCTGCATGCCAGCCTTCCCTGTCCTTCACCATCTCACCATCTCCTGGAGTTTGCTCAAACGTATGTCCATTGAGTTGGTGATGCCATCCAATCATCTGATAATCTGTCATCCCCTCCTCTTCCTGCCTTCAGTCTTTCCCAGTATCAGGGTCTTTTCCAATGAGTTGGCTTTTTGTACCACGCGACCAAAATATTGGATATATGGCAGTACTTCATGAATATAGGATTTCATGAAATTGATGGAGATGATATTAGAGAACTACAAAGCCAGTTGTAAGGAATTGGGTAGCATTTACAAGCAAAAGATATGACTGTATTTCAAAGGAAAACTATTTTAAAACCAAGAGTGAATGAAACTAAGGGAAATGAGTTAAGATCTTGAAAGTTTACAAAAATTAAATATATGATCATGCTGTAAAACTCAAATTATACTTTGATATACTCTTTATGGAAAGCTATAAAAATTCAACATGATTCATTCTAAATTTTTAAATTTTGCTTGACTCATAGCTAATGTTCTGTTCATGCTAAGGTTCAGTTTTATTTTCTAGACATATTCTGGAACTATTTTAAAAATCAAGCATAAAAACTGTCAGAAATATCATTTTATAGACATGTACATTTATTAATTATATAGTCACATATGTATAGAATATTTTGAATTTTTATAGCTGGAATTTTTTGAATAAAATTTCAAATTAAATTCTAATATAACATTTAAGAAGAACTCTTATTGAAAACTATCTAGCTAAACCTGAATTAAGTCCTAGATGCTCATGGCATCAGAAATGAAAAGAAAATAAATTAACAGTATTCAATTATGTGAATGTAGCATACTTTGTATAATATCAATTTTGTTTTTGAATATTTTAAAAATACACTATTCCCAAGGTTGCAAATGAACACTTTTGGCCATTCAGTAATTTACAGTTTTCTCATTATAGCCTATTAAAAAGTTATACAAAGAGAAAATGATTCTCATAAGGAAAATTTGGGGGGCCCTTTATGTAGACTACCAAATCTCTTTCTATTATTTATATTGTGAATATTGTCCTAGTGCTATTTTACTGCTGCCTGCATTGGATGTGTCTGTCTATTGTTTTGATCCCTAACAACAACTCTTTAATTGCAAAATTTCTTTTTTCAGGGGGCAGGTGGGGTAGGGGGCAGGTGGGGTAGGGAGGGGTGGGTGGGCCACTTCTATTGCTCTTTCATTTACCTATTTTCAGCCATCTTTGTTCTTCGGCCCGCGTGGGCCTCCCATCGCAGTGGACTCTTTTGTCACAGACAACCAGCTCTGGGCACGCGCGCTCCAGAGCTCCGGCTCAGTAATTGGACACATGAAATTGAGATGTTAAACTACAAAGCCAGTTGTAAGGAATTGGGTAGCATTTACAAGCAAAAGATATGACTGTATTTCAAAGGAAAACTATTTTAAAACCAAGAGTGAATGAAACTAAGGGAAATGAGTTAAGATCTTGAAAGTTTACAAAAATTAAATATATGATCATGCTGTAAAACTCAAATTATACTTTGATATACTCTTTATGGAAAGCTATAAAAATTCAACATGATTCATTCTAAATTTTTAAATTTTGCTTGACTCATAGCTAATGTTCTGTTCATGCTAAGGTTCAGTTTTATTTTCTAGACATATTCTGGAACTATTTTAAAAATCAAGCATAAAAACTGTCAGAAATATCATTTTATAGACATGTACATTTATTAATTATATAGTCACATATGTATAGAATATTTTGAATTTTTATAGCTGGAATTTTTTGAATAAAATTTCAAATTAAATTCTAATATAACATTTAAGAAGAACTCTTATTGAAAACTATCTAGCTAAACCTGAATTAAGTCCTAGATGCTCATGGCATCAGAAATGAAAAGAAAATAAATTAACAGTATTCAATTATGTGAATGTAGCATACTTTGTATAATATCAATTTTGTTTTTGAATATTTTAAAAATACACTATTCCCAAGGTTGCAAATGAACACTTTTGGCCATTCAGTAATTTACAGTTTTCTCATTATAGCCTATTAAAAAGTTATACAAAGAGAAAATGATTCTCATAAGGAAAATTTGGGGGCCTTGATGTAGACTACCAAATCTCTTTCTATTATTTATATTGTGAATATTGTCCTAGTGCTATTTTACTGCTGCCTGCATTGGATGTGTCTGTCTATTGTTTTGATCCCTAACAACAACTCTTTAATTGCAAAATTTCTTTTTTTTCAGGGGGGGCAGGTGGGGTAGGGGGGGCAGGTGGGGTAGGGAGGGGGTGGGTGGGCCACTTCTATTGATCTTTCATTTACCTATTTTCATCCATCTTTGTTCTTTGGCCCGTGTGGGCCTCCCATCGCAGTGGCCTCTTTTGTCACAGACAACCAGCTCTGGGCACGTGCGCTCCAGAGCTCCGGCTCAGTAATTGGACACATCGGTCCAGCCGCTCTGGGGCATGTGGGATCTTCCCAGGCCAGGGATCAAACTGGTGCCCCTTGTACTGCAAGGCGGTGTCCTTACCCACTGGACCACCAGGGAAGCCCCACAAAATTTCTTTTTTTGAAGCAGAAGAAATTACATTTTCAATTGTTTTTTCCTTCCATTCTTCTTAAACTGATGTATGTGACTTACACACACACACACACACATACCTCACATAATTACACTTACTACCCAAACATTAGAATATAAGCTTTAGGACATCAAAGAATTAGTCTCTCTTGTTTCTCCCTCTGTCTGCAAAAACATATAGCTGTGCCTCACGCTGAACATAAGTATTAAGAAATTTTAAATAATGAAGGATGAATACAAAGTTTGAGTAATGAACCTATTTGTTTAAAAAGTTACTATGGCCATTAAGAAATCAAAAATGCAGGAATGGACTTGGTATGTTTAGCAGTATTCTTGGGATTAGAAATATGCCTTAATCAAGTGAACTAGCTTTCTATACATGTGACTTGTCAAATTATGATAAAATTATAACAAGCCTGTGTATTCTAAAGGCATAAATTATAGCATAAACACTGCTATTTCAAGTAGTATTAATATGCATTTGGGAAAATGCCAGAGAAAAGAAGGTAAGGCTGGATTATTACTGCTACTCAATATGGTCCATTGCATGTTTGAAGAGGTGAACCAATTTGAACTAATCATAAGGTTGCAAATGAACACTTGTGGCCATTCAGTAATTTACAGTTTTCTCATTATAGCCTATTAAAAAGTTATACAAAGAGAAAATGATTCTCATAAAGAAGAATTGGGGGCCTTGATGTAGACTAGCAAATCTCTTTATATTATGTATATTGTGAATATTGTCCTAGTGCTATTTTACTGCTGCCTGCATTGGATGTGTCTGTCTATTGTTTTGATCCCTAACAACAACTCTTTAATTGCAAAATTTCTTTTTTTCAGGGGCAGGTGGGGTAGGGGGCAGGTGGGGTAGGGAGGGGTGGGTGGGCCACTTCTATTGATCTTTCATTTACCTATTTTCATCCATCTTTGTTCTTTGGCCCGTGTGGGCCTCCCATCGCAGTGGCCTCTTTTGTCACAGACAACCAGCTCTGGGCACGTGCGCTCCAGAGCTCCGGCTCAGTAATTGGACACATCGGTCCAGCCGCTCTGGGGCATGTGGGATCTTCCCAGGCCAGGGATCAAACTGGTGCCCCTTGTACTGCAAGGCGGTGTCCTTACCCACTGGACCACCAGGGAAGCCCCACAAAATTTCTTTTTTTGAAGCAGAAGAAATTACATTTTCAATTGTTTTTTCCTTCCATTCTTCTTAAACTGATGTATGTGACTTACACACACACACACACACATACCTCACATAATTACACTTACTACCCAAACATTAGAATATAAGCTTTAGGACATCAAAGAATTAGTCTCTCTTGTTTCTCCCTCTGTCTGCAAAAACATATAGCTGTGCCTCACGCTGAACATAAGTATTAAGAAATTTTAAATAATGAAGGATGAATACAAAGTTTGAGTAATGAACCTATTTGTTTAAAAAGTTACTATGGCCATTAAGAAATCAAAAATGCAGGAATGGACTTGGTATGTTTAGCAGTATTCTTGGGATTAGAAATATGCCTTAATCAAGTGAACTAGCTTTCTATACATGTGACTTGTCAAATTATGATAAAATTATAACAAGCCTGTGTATTCTAAAGGCATAAATTATAGCATAAACACTGCTATTTCAAGTAGTATTAATATGCATTTGGGAAAATGCCAGAGAAAAGAAGGTAAGGCTGGATTATTACTGCTACTCAATATGGTCCATTGCATGTTTGAAGAGGTGAACCAATTTGAACTAATCATAAGTAGTATGGCAACCTATTCCAGTAGTCTTGCCTGGAAAATTCCATGGACTGAGGCTGGCTGTACCGAAAGGGTCACAAGGAGCCGAACATGGCTGAGCAACTGCGCACCTGTGGGTATACATGTATGCACACACACACAGACACACATACACGCACGCACAGAGTATTTAATAAAATATTTTTCTTGCTACTTGTATCAAAAATAATGAGTTAAAAACAGAATCAGTTTCTAGACCACAAAACATACCTGCAAGATAATATGTTGGGCTAAAATGTGAGATTAATTATGCCCACCCCCACAGGTGACTGTTAAAAACTAAGTAGCTTTGTCACTAAGAAGCTTTTACAAATAAGAACAAAGTCAATTTGGGAAAACAAGTATACCATCTATAATATACCTCACATAAAAATAGCCCACTTTACCTAAGTAATGAAAGACTCTTGGTGCATGTAGTGGGCTACTATTTCCTGTCATGTCATATAGAGTAGCATAAGTAACTGGTGGTGGTTTAGTCACTAAGTTGTGTGCAACTCTTTGCAACCCCATGGCCTGTAGCCCATCAGGCTCCTCTGTCCGTCAGATTTCCTAGGCAGGAATACTGGAGTAGATTGCCATTGACTTCTCCAGAGGATCTTCCCAACCCAGGGATTGAGCCTGCATCTCCTGCATTGCAGGGAGATTCTTTACGAGCTGAGCCACCAGAAGTATCTGGGGTCCAGTATATAACAGAGCAGGAAAACGTGGATTCCCAAAGCTGGTGGATACCACTGTATTCAGAGACCAAGATATGTGAGATAGGCAAAGATAGAAGATGGATTAGACCTTTATCTCTGAAGTGACTAATGACAGTGTTAAACAGGAAGCAAATTATGATAAAATTATAACAAGCCTGTGTATTCTAAAGGCATAAATTATAGCATAAACACTGCTATTTCAAGTAGTATTAATATGCATTTGGGAAAATGCCAGAGAAAAGAAGGTAAGGCTGGATTATTACTGCTACTCAATATGGTCCATTGCATGTTTGAAGAGGTGAACCAATTTGAACTAATCATAAGTAGTATGGCAACCTATTCCAGTAGTCTTGCCTGGAAAATTCCATGGACTGAGGCTGGCTGTACCCGAAAGGGTCACAAGGAGCCGAACATGGCTGAGCAACTGCGCACCTGTGGGTATACATGTATGCACACACACACACAGACACACATACACGCACGCACAGAGTATTTAATAAAATATTTTTCTTGCTACTTGTATCAAAAATAATGAGTTAAAAACAGAATCAGTTTCTAGACCACAAAACATACCTGCAAGATAATATGTTGGGCTAAAATGTGAGATTAATTATGCCCACCCCCACAGGTGACTGTTAAAAACTAAGTAGCTTTGTCACTAAGAAGCTTTTACAAATAAGAACAAAGTCAATTTGGGAAAACAAGTATACCATCTATAATATACCTCACATAAAAATAGCCCACTTTACCTAAGTAATGAAAGACTCTTGGTGCATGTAGTGGGCTACTATTTCCTGTCATGTCATATAGAGTAGCATAAGTAACTGGTGGTGGTTTAGTCACTAAGTTGTGTGCAACTCTTTGCAACCCCATGGCCTGTAGCCCATCAGGCTCCTCTGTCCGTCAGATTTCCTAGGCAGGAATACTGGAGTAGATTGCCATTGACTTCTCCAGAGGATCTTCCCAACCCAGGGATTGAGCCTGCATCTCCTGCATTGCAGGGAGATTCTTTACGAGCTGAGCCACCAGAAGTATCTGGGGTCCAGTATATAACAGAGCAGGAAAACGTGGATTCCCAAAGCTGGTGGATACCACTGTATTCAGAGACCAAGATATGTGAGATAGGCAAAGATAGAAGATGGATTAGACCTTTATCTCTGAAGTGACTAATGACAGTGTTAAACAGGAAGCAAAAAAAATAAAAAAAATTCATGTTTCAGAAAATGCTCATGACCTTAGGAGTAGATCCCAGTTTTATATAAAAGGGCTGCACTTGCTGAATATCCAGCAGGTCACTAGGAGTAAAAAGATCAGCAGTTTAATCAGTTCATTTGGGAAACTTCTAAAAATATATGTACTTGTACAACATCTGAATCTCTGATTTTAGGGTTCAGTGATTTCCAACTTTGTGTGCGTAAGAATCATAGGAGGACCTATAAAATGCATAAATTCTAGAAATTTTCTTTTAGTATGTCCAGAGTGGACTTGAGAGTTTTAATCATATGAAATAAAATATTTTCCAGGCAACTGCTATAGGAGTTCTGAACCATCATAGAGCCTATATTTTAGTGGGACATAGGATAGAACTCTTAAAGAGTAAACAGAACGAATTGTAAAAGAGTAAACAGAACGAATTGTGTGTTGTTCAAAGTTAATAAATATTATGAAAAAGGTAACTATAATGTGGTAAAATGGTGCTGAAAAAATCAGAACAGTATAGGCTACAATAAGAAATGTGATGGGGGCTTCCCTGGTGGTCCAGTGGGTAAGAACACGGCCTTACAGTGCAAGGGGCACTGGTTCGATCCCTGGCCTGGGAAGATCCCATGTGCCGTGGAGCAGCTGGACAGATGTGTCCAATTACTGAGCTGGAGCTCTGGAGCGCATGTGCCCAGAGCTGGTTCTCTGTGACAGCAGAGGCCACTGCGATGGGAGACCCACATGGGCCAAAGAACAAAGATGGATGAAAATAGACAAATGAAAGACCAATAGAAGTGGCCCACCCGCCGCCCTCCTTCCCCAACCCACCCCCCTCCAAAAAGAAAGAAATGTGATGATTGTGTTAGATATTGAAAAGTGGCATTTGAGCAATTTGAATGGCATAGTCAAGTACTGCGAATGTTAAGTGGTCATGGAAGATATTCTCTGTGGTGTTGGGAGAGAAGACTCTTTTTTTAATCAGAAAATTCTCATAGGCCTCTCCTATCCTCTTCTCAAGATTTGCATGCAGACTTCAGAACTTTAAAGATTTATTTCATGAGACAATGGAACAATGGATATTTTTACTGAAAAAAAAGAATAAGAACTCCTTACAGAAATGTTTCATATAGAGATTAAAAAGAAAACTTCAGTAAGATTTTCAAATCCTTAGTAAAATATAATATATAAAAACTTGACATTTATAAATTTAATAAAAACTTAAGAGATTGAAAATAATTCCAGCAGGTCACTAGGAGTAAAAGATCAGCAGTTTAATCAGTTCATTTGGGAAACTTCTAAAAATATATGTACTTGTACAACATCTGAATCTCTGATTTTAGGGTTCAGTGATTTCCAACTTTGTGTGCGTAAGAATCATAGGAGGACCTATAAAATGCATAAATTCTAGAAATTTTCTTTTAGTATGTCCAGAGTGGACTTGAGAGTTTTAATCATATGAAATAAAATATTTTCCAGGCAACTGCTATAGGAGTTCTGAACCATCATAGAGCCTATATTTTAGTGGGACATAGGATAGAACTCTTAAAGAGTAAACAGAACGAATTGTAAAAGAGTAAACAGAACGAATTGTGTGTTGTTCAAAGTTAATAAATATTATGAAAAAGGTAACTATAATGTGGTAAAATGGTGCTGAAAAAATCAGAACAGTATAGGCTACAATAAGAAATGTGATGGGGGCTTCCCTGGTGGTCCAGTGGGTAAGAACACGGCCTTACAGTGCAAGGGGCACTGGTTCGATCCCTGGCCTGGGAAGATCCCATGTGCCGTGGAGCAGCTGGACAGATGTGTCCAATTACTGAGCTGGAGCTCTGGAGCGCATGTGCCCAGAGCTGGTTCTCTGTGACAGCAGAGGCCACTGCGATGGGAGACCCACATGGGCCAAAGAACAAAGATGGATGAAAATAGACAAATGAAAGACCAATAGAAGTGGCCCACCCGCCGCCCTCCTTCCCCAACCCACCCCCCTCCAAAAAGAAAGAAATGTGATGATTGTGTTAGATATTGAAAAGTGGCATTTGAGCAATTTGAATGGCATAGTCAAGTACTGCGAATGTTAAGTGGTCATGGAAGATATTCTCTGTGGTGTTGGGAGAGAAGACTCTTTTTTTAATCAGAAAATTCTCATAGGCCTCTCCTATCCTCTTCTCAAGATTTGCATGCAGACTTCAGAACTTTAAAGATTTATTTCATGAGACAATGGAACAATGGATATTTTTACTGAAAAAAAAGAATAAGAACTCCTTACAGAAATGTTTCATATAGAGATTAAAAAGAAAACTTCAGTAAGATTTTCAAATCCTTAGTAAAATATAATATATAAAAACTTGACATTTATAAATTTAATAAAAACTTAAGAGATTGAGAAAGATAATTGAAGAAAAGATAGTAAAAAGTTACTCAGTCATGTTAGACTCTTTGTAATCCCGTGGGCACCAGACTACTCTGTACATAGAATTCTTCAGGCAAGAATACAGAAGTGGGTTGCCATACCGTCTTCCAGGGGATCTTCCTGACATAGGATCAAGCCTGGATCTCCTGCATTGGAGGTACTTTCCTTAGAGTCTCAACATATAAATAATCAGTTGTAAGAAAATAAAATTTTATTAACAGATCTAAAAATATTTAGAAAGCAGAATTGAAGGGTAGCATAGAAACAAAAGTTGAGATACTTTCAAAGACATTGAAGAAAAGGAAAATGAAATAGAAGTCTGAAATAAATGATATGATGTGTGGTGCTATATAATATGCTATGTCTAATGTAATAGTGTGTAGTTTTAAAAGTTTTACAATAATTTATTATGCTTAAAGTGTAAATATATTCTAAAAACACTTATAAACTAGAAAATAATGAACGTGTGTATGATTATAAATCTCAAAAAATAATTACTTCATAATTTTCTGATGGGTTAAAAGAAAATTACTAGTACAACTAAAATAAAGTCCTATAAAGCAAATATAAGAATAAGATGCTTGGAAAATCTGAAACAACCAAGTGAAATACACTGAGGCCAATATAAAGTATGTGTTTTTGTTGTTCTTTAGTCACTAAGTTGTGTCTCTTTTGCAACCCCATGGACTGTGACCTGCTAGGCTTCTATGTCTATGAGATTTCCAGGAAAGAGTACTGGAGTGCATTGTCATTTTCTTCTCCAAGAGATCTTACCAACCCAGAGATCGAATCTATGTCTCTCCTTCATTGCAGATGGATTCTTTACCAATGAACCACCAGTATGACCTATATATTTGTTAATTTTTAAAAGCAATTTTATTAAATTCTACCAATGAACAGTTAAAATAATAATTACAAGCAATCTTAACAACAGTCACACAAAACAATAGATATATATAAAAAATCTTTTTTTCAAATCCTTAGTAAAATATAATATATAAAAACTTGACATTTATAAATTTAATAAAAACTTAAGAGATTGAGAAAGATAATTGAAGAAAAGATAGTAAAAAGTTACTCAGTCATGTTAGACTCTTTGTAATCCCGTGGGCACCAGACTACTCTGTACATAGAATTCTTCAGGCAAGAATACAGAAGTGGGTTGCCATACCGTCTTCCAGGGGATCTTCCTGACATAGGATCAAGCCTGGATCTCCTGCATTGGAGGTACTTTCCTTAGAGTCTCAACATATAAATAATCAGTTGTAAGAAAATAAAATTTTATTAACAGATCTAAAAATATTTAGAAAGCAGAATTGAAGGGTAGCATAGAAACAAAAGTTGAGATACTTTCAAAGACATTGAAGAAAAGGAAAATGAAATAGAAGTCTGAAATAAATGATATGATGTGTGGTGCTATATAATATGCTATGTCTAATGTAATAGTGTGTAGTTTTAAAAGTTTTACAATAATTTATTATGCTTAAAGTGTAAATATATTCTAAAAACACTTATAAACTAGAAAATAATGAACGTGTGTATGATTATAAATCTCAAAAAATAATTACTTCATAATTTTCTGATGGGTTAAAAGAAAATTACTAGTACAACTAAAATAAAGTCCTATAAAGCAAATATAAGAATAAGATGCTTGGAAAATCTGAAACAACCAAGTGAAATACACTGAGGCCAATATAAAGTATGTGTTTTTGTTGTTCTTTAGTCACTAAGTTGTGTCTCTTTTGCAACCCCATGGACTGTGACCTGCTAGGCTTCTATGTCTATGAGATTTCCAGGAAAGAGTACTGGAGTGCATTGTCATTTTCTTCTCCAAGAGATCTTACCAACCCAGAGATCGAATCTATGTCTCTCCTTCATTGCAGATGGATTCTTTACCAATGAACCACCAGTATGACCTATATATTTGTTAATTTTTAAAAGCAATTTTATTAAATTCTACCAATGAACAGTTAAAATAATAATTACAAGCAATCTTAACAACAGTCACACAAAACAATAGCTAGGAGTAAACTGACTAAAAATGTCTGTGATCTGGTTAGATATATACATACATACATACATATATATATATGTACATCTATATAGATAAATTAGGTGGAGTTCTATTTTTCTATTAAATTTATGCCTGTTCTTAAAATATATATTTATGTGTTTTTTCTAGATGTACATATAGGCATTGCTTGGTCATATTGTATATATATCTTTGAATTAATAAGCTGAATGTCTATTTTTTTGAGTAAGAAATTTCGAATAAGCCATATGTTCTCAGAAAAAGAAGGGAACTGACTATAAACATGAGGTATTAATGAACACCAGAAATAAACAACAAATAGTACTCAAACCACTCTTTCAGTATGATAGGTTTCACCACCAGAGTTTTCCAGTAGAAAGCCTACTCAACACAAATTCCAACTCATATTCTAGACATAAAGGCTTCTGAAAGGGCAGATATTATTACTTCTGTCATTAGATTAGTAGTGTTCTGGTAGAAAATAAATGGCAAATATAGACTGTTAGTTGAGATTTTAATGAAGACACTGTGAAGGTATAAGCAAGGAAATTAACAAAGGAGGGGTGATAATCCAACATTAATGGAAAAGCTTTGTGGGATAGAATTGTAATCAAATAATTCTGTTTGTAGTCAAGCTGTAAGTCATCTGTAAGGCAGCATAAAATATACCACATAAAATATAGAAAAAGAACCTTACACATATTATATGAAACTAAGATTTATTAAAAATATTCAAAGATGAAGAGTCCATGCCACAAACAATACAGCTCATTGCACCCAAATCTAAGAAATTCAAATGAAATTCAAATTGAAATTAAAACTGAATTGCTGTTAATTTAGCAAGAATCTCTTACTACAATTACATAAAATATATATTTCATATAAGGTTTTAAAAGCATTCATTTTAAAATTTGTATTATATGATTACATATAACTTTTCAGTATATTGTATAATCCTATTTTTTCTTTTTGATATAATTATTTGTCTCACTGTTCATTACATATTTTAGTCATCCCATGACCTCATAATATTGTTTATATTCTTGGATTTCTGAGTGTTTTATTCTGCTTCCTAAGTCTCATTCTTACTGAGATCCTAATTCATTAAAAGATAATGGCTACATGCATAGAATATTTTGTGAGGACCAATGTTTACAAGATTAAGCATTTAAAATATGATTCTCCGTGATTTTTGCATATTAAATTTTTTTCAGTGTGTGTGTATTTTATTCAAAACTCTTTTTAAAAGTATTTAGAAACTCTATTCATTGTACTACTTTAAAACTTATACCTAATGGGTGTTAGTGAAATAAGAGTGTCTATAAAAGAAAATTATTTAATAAGTGTTCAGGTATATCATTCCAATTTTTTTTCAAACCTTCTAAATGTGCTAGTATGGGAGCAAGATTTAAACTGTATCTTATGAAAGGTCAATTTAGTGAAATTCCAAAAAGTAAATGCAAGATTTTTGTCAAGTATTGATAATAAAGCTCTTCACCTCTGTTAGGGAACTCAGGCATTCATTTAGCCACATTTTCCAAATGAAAATACTTTTCAATCTTATGGATTTCAATAGTAAGTTCTCTCCCTTTTCACATTAATGTAACTGAATCAACTACAGATGCCAAATCTGTGTGCTAAATACATCAGTTTACTTTTGTTCATGAGTTTTATGTTTGGAAACTATCCATTTATCAATTCATATGACTTCAATGAATTAAATCCGTGATTATGCCCTTAAAACATAACTTGAAAATCTTCTCATCTCTAAACTGATAGTGATATTACTAATCAATTTTTACGATATGTTTTAGCATCAGAAATCCTAAGGTTCATAACAAGAAATCCCATAATATTGTCAAAAATAATAAAAACTTACAAATATAGTTCTGCAGAATTATGGTTCTAATTCAAATGATAAGAAATAAATTTATTTTCATTTTAATCCCCAAATGTAACTCCTATTTCTTTAGACATTAATAAAAACATATTACCCTCTGAAAACTGGAAACTTATGTACATTGTTGAAATGAGGTAGTTAGTAGTGGCCAGTTCTAACTGAACAGGGTTCTGTTGTTGAACATTTGCCACGATAGGATTTTTGTCAAAACTTAAACTGATTTTGCATGTACATATTTTAGTCATCCCATGACCTCATAATATTGTTTATATTCTTGGATTTCTGAGTGTTTTATTCTGCTTCCTAAGTCTCATTCTTACTGAGATCCTAATTCATTAAAAGATAATGGCTACATGCATAGAATATTTTGTGAGGACCAATGTTTACAAGATTAAGCATTTAAAATATGATTCTCCGTGATTTTTGCATATTAAATTTTTTTCAGTGTGTGTGTATTTTATTCAAAACTCTTTTTAAAAGTATTTAGAAACTCTATTCATTGTACTACTTTAAAACTTATACCTAATGGGTGTTAGTGAAATAAGAGTGTCTATAAAAGAAAATTATTTAATAAGTGTTCAGGTATATCATTCCAATTTTTTTTCAAACCTTCTAAATGTGCTAGTATGGGAGCAAGATTTAAACTGTATCTTATGAAAGGTCAATTTAGTGAAATTCCAAAAAGTAAATGCAAGTTTTTTGTCAAGTATTGATAATAAAGCTCTTCACCTCTGTTAGGGAACTCAGGCATTCATTTAGCCACATTTTCCAAATGAAAATACTTTTCAATCTTATGGATTTCAATAGTAAGTTCTCTCCCTTTTCACATTAATGTAACTGAATCAACTACAGATGCCAAATCTGTGTGCTAAATACATCAGTTTACTTTTGTTCATGAGTTTTATGTTTGGAAACTATCCATTTATCAATTCATATGACTTCAATGAATTAAATCCGTGATTATGCCCTTAAAACATAACTTGAAAATCTTCTCATCTCTAAACTGATAGTGATATTACTAATCAATTTTTACGATATGTTTTAGCATCAGAAATCCTAAGGTTCATAACAAGAAATCCCATAATATTGTCAAAAATAATAAAAACTTACAAATATAGTTCTGCAGAATTATGGTTCTAATTCAAATGATAAGAAATAAATTTATTTTCATTTTAATCCCCAAATGTAACTCCTATTTCTTTAGACATTAATAAAAACATATTACCCTCTGAAAACTGGAAACTTATGTACATTGTTGAAATGAGGTAGTTAGTAGTGGCCAGTTCTAACTGAACAGGGTTCTGTTGTTGAACATTTGCCACGATGATTGGCATTAATAAGTTCCTTGGTTGGCAGCACTGTCAGACAAAGGAAAAATTATGTGAGACAGATGCATGAACTTCCATTCCTCTTAGAACTGAGCATTTCTATCCAGGGCTTGAAAATGTAATCGGAGCACAGGAAATCATCACCTCTGTATTTAATACTGTGCAGGTCCTTTAACTAGAGAGTCAGTTTTCTCTTAGCTTTCTCACATGAGACCTTCAAGATTGTTTTTGAAAATTACAAAATATTAAGGCTGGTTTCCAATAATGAAAACAATATCCTCTCTAGTACAATGACAAATGTCACAATTAGGCAGTGATTAATATTGATGGATATGCTATTTCATTAAATAGAGGTTCAGGATTGTTATAGTATATATCATTTAAAAAAAACACAAGCATTTAGCCTAAGTAAAAGTCACAATTATAGGTAATAACTGTGCCCTGCATGTACGGAATATAAGCACTCTTTATCCTCTTGTTATCTTTTTCTAGAAAACGGAAATACAGTTGCAGTCATAAATGCAAGCTGTTTGCTCTTTTTGTCAGTGCTTTCCTCCATTTGTTTCTGGAAATTTATCTCTCTGGCCCCAGCATTTTCTCCTGATTTAAACTGAATCATGAAAGCTTCTAATAATGGAAAGTTAGAGCAGAAGGAAATGCTAATAATGATCTGGATGATACTGTTGTCCATATTATAACTATTGACCATGACGTTTAACCCCAAGGACATAAAGCCAGTGAGAAAATATAAAATGTGGAGGGCTTGATGGACTGGAGTTCCAAGGAGGTCAAAGAGATGATGGAATTATGTTGGGAACATATAATAATGAAGAGAAGTGCTCAAGGAACTGAGAGTGGCTAAAATGACAAGAAATGTCAAGAATACAAAAGTGGTCAAATCAATAATGAATGCCTAAAGATTTATTTGAGATGTTGTTAAGAGGAAGAAGATTCATAAATCATCACTGAAGGGAGAAGTGAGAAAACAATAAAGCTGTAAGGTGATATTCCCCACTTAACGTTTAAATATTTGATATATTTTGATCTAGATATGTTGTATTCTAGCTGTAAAACAAAATCACTTTTTTAAACTTCCCATAAAGTATAGAGCTTCTTACTTATCCTTCAAAGGCAGACTAAATTTCTGCCTCAGAGCTCTTACCACTTTCTTTTTCTTGCATCATTTTCCACCTCCTGTGTAATTTTGTATGTACTTAGTTGCTCAGGCATGCCCTTCTGTTTGCGTCCTCATGGACTGAAGCCCACTGGGCTCTTATGTCCATAAGATTTTCCAGGCAGGAATACTGAAGTGGGTTCCCATGTCCTACTCTAGAGGTGTCTAAAGGTGAATAAGGCCAAAAAGTGCTATGCCCTTAGAGCCCAAGTATTCCAGTAAAGCACAGCAAGACACAGTCTGGCTTAACTGGCAGGCAGCCTCAGTGTAACTCAAGGATGGAGACTTTGCAGTTTCTCTCAAACACTTTCATATTTTCCTCATAATCTCTACCGTGTTTTACTCACTCTTCAGTGTTTTGCCGTTTACCTGTGTGTGTGTTTTATTGCTTAAACTGCAGTTGTTAAGTTTTTTCAATGTTAATTCTATTCTCAAATTATAAGTCAGAACTATGTCCTTCTTTTCTCCAAGATAATTGGATTCTTTGTGTAAAGTGAATATTCAATAGATTATTATGCCTTCCAGCAATTTTTTTAACTCCTGATTTAAACTGAATCATGAAAGCTTCTAATAATGGAAAGTTAGAGCAGAAGGAAATGCTAATAATGATCTGGATGATACTGTTGTCCATATTATAACTATTGACCATGACGTTTAACCCCAAGGACATAAAGCCAGTGAGAAAATATAAAATGTGGAGGGCTTGATGGACTGGAGTTCCAAGGAGGTCAAAGAGATGATGGAATTATGTTGGGAACATATAATAATGAAGAGAAGTGCTCAAGGAACTGAGAGTGGCTAAAATGACAAGAAATGTCAAGAATACAAAAGTGGTCAAATCAATAATGAATGCCTAAAGATTTATTTGAGATGTTGTTAAGAGGAAGAAGATTCATAAATCATCACTGAAGGGAGAAGTGAGAAAACAATAAAGCTGTAAGGTGATATTCCCCACTTAACGTTTAAATATTTGATATATTTTGATCTAGATATGTTGTATTCTAGCTGTAAAACAAAATCACTTTTTTAAACTTCCCATAAAGTATAGAGCTTCTTACTTATCCTTCAAAGGCAGACTAAATTTCTGCCTCAGAGCTCTTACCACTTTCTTTTTCTTGCATCATTTTCCACCTCCTGTGTAATTTTGTATGTACTTAGTTGCTCAGGCATGCCCTTCTGTTTGCGTCCTCATGGACTGAAGCCCACTGGGCTCTTATGTCCATAAGATTTTCCAGGCAGGAATACTGAAGTGGGTTCCCATGTCCTACTCTAGAGGTGTCTAAAGGTGAATAAGGCCAAAAAGTGCTATGCCCTTAGAGCCCAAGTATTCCAGTAAAGCACAGCAAGACACAGTCTGGCTTAACTGGCAGGCAGCCTCAGTGTAACTCAAGGATGGAGACTTTGCAGTTTCTCTCAAACACTTTCATATTTTCCTCATAATCTCTACCGTGTTTTACTCACTCTTCAGTGTTTTGCCGTTTACCTGTGTGTGTGTTTTATTGCTTAAACTGCAGTTGTTAAGTTTTTTCAATGTTAATTCTATTCTCAAATTATAAGTCAGAACTATGTCCTTCTTTTCTCCAAGATAATTGGATTCTTTGTGTAAAGTGAATATTCAATAGATTATTATTGCCCAGATCTATAAAGCTTATTTTGTTTTAATAATTCGTATCTATTTGGGATTTTTTCAACTTCCTTTACTTACTGTGTTTTATAAAGGCTAATTCCACCCTGATATGCATTAAGAGAACTTTAGAATGGATTTTCACTCTGTGTGATACAAAGAACAATAGGAGGCCCTCTCAGAGGGTAGAGATCTTGGGAAGCCTGCCATGGATCTTAGGGCTTCCATGTATTTTCTTCTCTGGAAAAATGCTTTTTAAATGAGAAGAGTGACTTTTAAGAACTATTAATTATTTCGTTTACTATGTACAGCATAATGATTTGATATTGTATATATTGCAGAACAGTCACCTTGTTAAATATAGTTAACATCTATCAACATACATAGTCAGTTTTTTCTTATGATGAGGATGTTAAGATCTACTGTCTTAGCAACTTTCAGATACACAATATAACATTATTAATGATCATCACCATGTTGTACATTACATCCCATACTATTTTATGATTAGAAGTTTGTAGCTTTTGACTCCTTTCCAAAAACCATCCTTCCCCATATGACTTAGATTAAACTCAAAGGTGCTCCTATGATAAAGCCAGAGACAGAAGCTCCAAATTCCCATTCTTTGCCTCATAAAACGATTAGCTGAATTGTTTGTCCCTGCTGATCAACTGTCACCAAATTTTGATTAAGATTCTCTCCTTCTGTGGCTCTACTTCTGTGTATAAATAAGTTTATTTATCTTTTTTTTTTTTTTTTTAGATTCTACTGGAAAGTGATATTGTAGAAAACACACTTATTACCAAGGGATAAGGAAATCAGGTAATTGGGATTAACATGTACACACTCCTATATATAGAATAGACAACTAATAAGAACCCACTGTATATGGGAAAAGAATCTAAATAAAGTAGATGTATGTAAATGTATAACTGATTCACTTTTCTGTCACTTGAAACTAACACAGCATTGTATATCCACTATACTCCAATGATTTTTTTTTAAAGGTTAAAATAGATTTTCTCCTTCCCGAGGTTTCTGAACTTTGACCCAGCCTCAGCCTGAGCAAGCATACCACCTCTCCCCTCTTGAAGAACACACTGACCTCAGGGTAAAGCATTCTATTCAAATGTGCTGCACTTATCCTACTTCTCTATATCTAATCTGTATAGCATAGGTTGTGCTCAGTTGCTTCAGTAGTGTCCAACTCTCTGTAACCTCGTGGACCTTAGCCCACTGGGCTCCTCTGTCTATGAGATTTTACCAGCAAGATTATTGGGGTGAGTTTCCATGGCTTTTCTCAGAGGATCTTCCTGACCCAGGCATCAAAACCTTGTCTCCTACATTTCCTGCATTCCAGGCAGATTCTTTATCACTGAGCCACCAGGGAGGGAAGGCTAGGTTACTCTAATTCAAACAAACAAAGCTCTGTTGACCTCACCTTTGAGATGCTGGAAAGATCTTCCTATTGTCTTCCTATTGTAATCATCCCCTTCTCCTTCCACCTCTCCTGTTGCTATAGTCCCTTTCTTCCCTCTTGCAATAATGCATTCAAATAAAGTCTCTCTTTACTGAAGTCCAGAGTTGTTTTTCATTTGACAAGAGAAAAGTGAAAACTAAAGTAGAGAAGCCACATGGGGATGCAAAGCAATAGGGTTTTCCCAAATCCTTCCCATTGCTTTGTCTCCTATGATAAAGCCAGAGACAGAAGCTCCAAATTCCCATTCTTTGCCTCATAAAACGATTAGCTGAATTGTTTGTCCCTGCTGATCAACTGTCACCAAATTTTGATTAAGATTCTCTCCTTCTGTGGCTCTACTTCTGTGTATAAATAAGTTTATTTATCTTTTTTTTTTTTTTTTTAGATTCTACTGGAAAGTGATATTGTAGAAAACACACTTATTACCAAGGGATAAGGAAATCAGGTAATTGGGATTAACATGTACACACTCCTATATATAGAATAGACAACTAATAAGAACCCACTGTATATGGGAAAAGAATCTAAATAAAGTAGATGTATGTAAATGTATAACTGATTCACTTTTCTGTCACTTGAAACTAACACAGCATTGTATATCCACTATACTCCAATGATTTTTTTTTAAAGGTTAAAATAGATTTTCTCCTTCCCGAGGTTTCTGAACTTTGACCCAGCCTCAGCCTGAGCAAGCATACCACCTCTCCCCTCTTGAAGAACACACTGACCTCAGGGTAAAGCATTCTATTCAAATGTGCTGCACTTATCCTACTTCTCTATATCTAATCTGTATAGCATAGGTTGTGCTCAGTTGCTTCAGTAGTGTCCAACTCTCTGTAACCTCGTGGACCTTAGCCCACTGGGCTCCTCTGTCTATGAGATTTTACCAGCAAGATTATTGGGGTGAGTTTCCATGGCTTTTCTCAGAGGATCTTCCTGACCCAGGCATCAAAACCTTGTCTCCTACATTTCCTGCATTCCAGGCAGATTCTTTATCACTGAGCCACCAGGGAGGGAAGGCTAGGTTACTCTAATTCAAACAAACAAAGCTCTGTTGACCTCACCTTTGAGATGCTGGAAAGATCTTCCTATTGTCTTCCTATTGTAATCATCCCCTTCTCCTTCCACCTCTCCTGTTGCTATAGTCCCTTTCTTCCCTCTTGCAATAATGCATTCAAATAAAGTCTCTCTTTACTGAAGTCCAGAGTTGTTTTTCATTTGACAAGAGAAAAGTGAAAACTAAAATAGAGAAGCCACATGGGGATGCAAAGCAATTACGGACAATATTAAGGTAGGTTTTCATGATTGCTTTGCTTATAGAAACATAAACCAAGATCCAGAAAACCTGAAGTCATTTCCTAGCTCTGTTAACATTTGATGTGACCTTGGGCAAGTCATAAAATTTTTGAGACTTGAATTTCTTCCTGATAAAGCGAGAATCACAGTGCCTACCTGCAGGGATATTGGAAACGAAAAAAAAAAAAAAAGAATGTACTAATGTATATGAAAGAGATTAATACACAAAATTCCATCCTTGCATTTATTACCTATAAATGGCTTTTCTCCACTTCTTGTTGATCCCTCAAAATAGTTCCGATCTTATAATGGTTTGAAGGATGGTTTAAAATGCTTGCAGGATTATCAACTGTGTTCATTCCTGCAGGACAGAATAAAAAGTGAATAAAGGAAAATAAAAGTGTGGCAGTTGGCAGAAATGACTGCACATAAGCTCTGCTGATTTTTTAACTTGACCATAAATGTTTTCTAAAAAATGTATCAAGCAAGAGAGGCAGAATTATCCAAAGGGAAGTCAACACTAGAGAACACAATATAAAGAAAATGAGAACATGACATTTATATAACTCTAAAATATTATATAGCATGCTTTTTAAAATATATTTTTATTTATGTATATGGCTGCACCAGGTCTTAGTTGCAACACCTGGGATCTTCTTTAATCTTCCTGGGCGACCAGGAACATCGCTATATAGCATTACTTTGAAATTGTCAGGACTACCATGACCTATTGGGTTTTCTGAGTTCAAAACCTTGTTCACTTGCATTCCAGGCAGATTCTTTATCACTGAGCCACCGGAGGGAAGGCTAGGTTACTCTAATTCAAACAAACAAAGCTCTGTTGACCTCACCTTTGAGATGCTGGAAAGATCTTCCTATTGTCTTCCTATTGTAATCATCCCCTTCTCCTTCCACCTCTCCTGTTGCTATAGTCCCTTTCTTCCCTCTTGCAATAATGCATTCAAATAAAGTCTCTCTTTACTGAAGTCCAGAGTTGTTTTTCATTTGACAAGAGAAAAGTGAAAACTAAAATAGAGAAGCCACATGGGGATGCAAAGCAATTACGGACAATATTAAGGTAGGTTTTCATGATTGCTTTGCTTATAGAAACATAAACCAAGATCCAGAAAACCTGAAGTCATTTCCTAGCTCTGTTAACATTTGATGTGACCTTGGGCAAGTCATAAAATTTTTGAGACTTGAATTTCTTCCTGATAAAGCGAGAATCACAGTGCCTACCTGCAGGGATATTGGAAACGAAAAAAAAAAAAAAAGAATGTACTAATGTATATGAAAGAGATTAATACACAAAATTCCATCCTTGCATTTATTACCTATAAATGGCTTTTCTCCACTTCTTGTTGATCCCTCAAAATAGTTCCGATCTTATAATGGTTTGAAGGATGGTTTAAAATGCTTGCAGGATTATCAACTGTGTTCATTCCTGCAGGACAGAATAAAAAGTGAATAAAGGAAAATAAAAGTGTGGCAGTTGGCAGAAATGACTGCACATAAGCTCTGCTGATTTTTTAACTTGACCATAAATGTTTTCTAAAAAATGTATCAAGCAAGAGAGGCAGAATTATCCAAAGGGAAGTCAACACTAGAGAACACAATATAAAGAAAATGAGAACATGACATTTATATAACTCTAAAATATTATATAGCATGCTTTTTAAAATATATTTTTATTTATGTATATGGCTGCACCAGGTCTTAGTTGCAACACCTGGGATCTTCTTTAATCTTCCTGGGCGACCAGGAACATCGCTATATAGCATTACTTTGGAAATTGTCAGGACTACCATGACCTTTGTCTGAGTTACAAAGGACTCATTCCCCTTAAGAAGGTTCCATCCCCTCCTGCAAGATAACACACCTTTGCAAAAAGCCCATAAGGAGTAAGACAGTGTGTTTACTGAAAACAACCCCCTGTGGTGGTCAGATCAGTAGCACATGTCCCACTGACCCAGTGCTCCCAGTTCCTGGTTCTGGAAAAGACCCCTGCCTCCCCCATGGTTCCATCCAGTTCACCAAAGGTTTTTTCCTGCCCAAGCCTGGGGCGTATAACTTCTTAACTACATCTCCCAGGCGCTGCTCCGACTCTCCTCTGGAGACAGCCCGGCTGCTCTCCTGAATAAACTTCTGTTTATTCCCAGCCATCCTTCTCTTCCTCTTTACTGCCGCCTTGCTCCCCATAGACCTTACAGAAATAAATAAATTAAGAAAAGTTTTAAATAAGGAAGAAGCTTCTTGTCAGAAAATCACCATAAATCTAGGCTGTTTTTGCTTGAAGCTTGCCAAAGTATATTTTGGGGTTATAGAGTCATTCTTGCCATAAGAAGGTCTTTCTTTAATCCCTAATCTTTAAGATAAAAAATATTTCATTTTTTCTGGTACGGAGAGGTAACAGTTTCAGTCTTTTTTTTTTTCTTTTTCCCACTCAAAATACCTTTTGAGGAGGCTTCTCTGGTGGTCCAGTGGGTAAAGAGTTCACCTTGCAGTGCTAGGGACACTGGTTGGATCCCTGGCCTGGGGAGATCCCATATGCCACGGAGTGGCAGACTGGTGTGTCCAATTATGAGCCAGCACTCTGGAGTGCAAGTGCCCAGAGCTGGTGCTCTGCAGTGAGAGAGGCCACTACAATTGGAGGCCCAACAGGCCCAAGAATTTAAAGATGGATGAAAAAGAAGTCATAAAAATCAATAAAAAGAGGATAAAAAAAAATACCTTTTGAAATTTAACCCTTGAGGTTATGCTTTTTTTTTTAACCTTTTCTCACTTGGAAGATCTTCTCTTTACATGAGTTTACTTCTTTTCATATTTCTTAAAAATGGAAAAGCATTTTAATTTATATTGTTTTCCTACGTCATATGTTATAAGCAGTATAGAACTAATCATCTTGGAACTAAATCCACCTATTCTAATTAATTTTATTCAAGTATTTTTAAACTTGCACATATTTTTTCTTTAAGAAAAGGTATGATATTTACATTTTAAATTGTTGTATTTTATTAACCTCTTCAGGGGCTTAGTATACTAATTACTGTATCTAATATATTTATTTCTATACTGAATAATATAAATATGAGCTTCACAGGCAAAGTGCCCCAGAGCTTAAAAAAATTATAGAAACTAGATGGTGTATTTGAAATGAATCCTTCTCAATGAGTAGATGTTGTTTTTAAAGTATTCAGGAGGGAACAACAACAGAAGCAAGGAGATACCAAATGGAATGCAGCTTTTCTGGTAGCAGCATTGAAAGTGAGTAAGCAAAGGAGGGCTTCCCTAGTAGTGTTAGTGATAAAGACTCCACCTGCCAATCTAGGAGGTTTGGGTTTGTTCCCTGGGTCAGGAGGATCCTCTGGAGAAGGGAATGGCAACCCACTTCAGTATTTTTGCCTGGAGAATTCCATGAACAGAGGAGCCTAGAGGCCTACAGTTCACGGTGTCCCAAAGAGACAGACATAACTGAGCAACTGTCACACAGAATCAGTGGATACTGAATAATAAGAGCAAGGATTTTTATAAATTTAATTTTATGCCATGCATTTGTTTTTGGTCTTGAGCAGTAAGAAATTTCACTTCAGTTAGGAAAAACTTTAGAGATTACCGTTGATCTCAACTCAGCCATTGATATGCTAGCTTTTATTTCAGTTCAAGTCATTAGAAATATTATGTGCTTTTGTTTTGATTTTTGTGTATTTTCTCAAACTGGTCACTTTGTAGAATAAACACAAATAAGAAAATATTTTTACGCCAAAGCAGCAATATTACTCTAAGTTTTTTTTTCTCTCCAGAGAGTTGAACAACATGAGTAAGATAAGTTAAAATTGTGAAAATCCAGGAACATTGGTAATGAATCTTCATTCTGTAATTTTAACATAAAGATCCCTGAAAGCAAAAGTCAAATGAGGTTACTTCTTTTCATATTTCTTAAAAATGGAAAAGCATTTTAATTTATATTGTTTTCCTACGTCATATGTTATAAGCAGTATAGAACTAATCATCTTGGAACTAAATCCACCTATTCTAATTAATTTTATTCAAGTATTTTTAAACTTGCACATATTTTTTCTTTAAGAAAAGGTATGATATTTACATTTTAAATTGTTGTATTTTATTAACCTCTTCAGGGGCTTAGTATACTAATTACTGTATCTAATATATTTATTTCTATACTGAATAATATAAATATGAGCTTCACAGGCAAAGTGCCCCAGAGCTTAAAAAAATTATAGAAACTAGATGGTGTATTTGAAATGAATCCTTCTCAATGAGTAGATGTTGTTTTTAAAGTATTCAGGAGGGAACAACAACAGAAGCAAGGAGATACCAAATGGAATGCAGCTTTTCTGGTAGCAGCATTGAAAGTGAGTAAGCAAAGGAGGGCTTCCCTAGTAGTGTTAGTGATAAAGACTCCACCTGCCAATCTAGGAGGTTTGGGTTTGTTCCCTGGGTCAGGAGGATCCTCTGGAGAAGGGAATGGCAACCCACTTCAGTATTTTTGCCTGGAGAATTCCATGAACAGAGGAGCCTAGAGGCCTACAGTTCACGGTGTCCCAAAGAGACAGACATAACTGAGCAACTGTCACACAGAATCAGTGGATACTGAATAATAAGAGCAAGGATTTTTATAAATTTAATTTTATGCCATGCATTTGTTTTTGGTCTTGAGCAGTAAGAAATTTCACTTCAGTTAGGAAAAACTTTAGAGATTACCGTTGATCTCAACTCAGCCATTGATATGCTAGCTTTTATTTCAGTTCAAGTCATTAGAAATATTATGTGCTTTTGTTTTGATTTTTGTGTATTTTCTCAAACTGGTCACTTTGTAGAATAAACACAAATAAGAAAATATTTTTACGCCAAAGCAGCAATATTACTCTAAGTTTTTTTTTCTCTCCAGAGAGTTGAACAACATGAGTAAGATAAGTTAAAATTGTGAAAATCCAGGAACATTGGTAATGAATCTTCATTCTGTAATTTTAACATAAAGATCCCTGAATTTCAGTTTCTTTATTTATAAAGTGTAGTGTACAAATGAGGTATTATGTAAATTCTGTAAATTCTCTTAAAAATCTGGCTTCTGAAGATCTAGGTAAGGTGATCCTGAGATTATGTAGATTGCAATGAATTAGAGCCTTTCTCTGTTGATTTTTTTTTTTTTTTTTTTTTTTTTGCTGAATGAACTTAGTTTCTCAAATATGACACATTCAATGTTTACTAAATATTTCTAATATATGAACAAAAGTAAATATAACATGCAGAGCACACTTTTTGACATAGAGCATTGACTTTTGCAAATGAATGAATACAACCTTCACCTCTAGGAGCCTTCTTCAATCTGTTACCCACATGTCCTTGTGTATTTTCCTGAGTTTTTTCCAACATAAATGTAAGTGATATGCATGATTTTACAGCATATTGTTAACCCCTAAAAACCCTCATTCCCATGCTGGAAATGTTGGAGACAAAGATTCAGCCCTGGTTTGGGAAGACCCCCCGGAGAAGGAAATGGCAACACACTCGAGTATTCTTGCCTGGAAAATCTCATGGACAGAGGGAGCCTGGCAGGCTACAGTCCATAGGATCACAACAAGTCAGTCATGATTGAAGCAACTTAGCACACACGCATGAAAACCATAAAATGTGCTTAACTACTTGTGTAATTATGCTGAGCACCACATAGAATTTACTGCAGCCACATTTTTCTTTGGTTTGGTTTTACCATCATAAGAAAAATGCTTATTTCAAAAGAAAGATACTCCATTCAAATAATATTTTGAGCAGCAGACCTTTCTAATTGAACCATCTATGTCACAGATGGGACTGCAGGAGAGCCTCCACTTTGCCTTCCTTTGACACCAACAGAGCTTTACTTAGACTGTAATTCCTGAGTCTCTTTTTAATATAAAACACAGGTAACGAATTTTATGTTTTGTGAGTCATGGGATTACACTTAGTATCAAAAGAACAACTACTTATAAAAAGTACATTGTGAACTATAAAATACAAGATGTTTTATTCAGACTGAAATGTCACCTTTTTGGTTTCCTCTTCTTAAACAACTATCATATAGACATGACATACCTCTATTGTACAAGGCTCATAAAAATCCTTACAACTTCTGTTTTTAAAACTTCCAAGTGGAAACATTATTTTCTTCATAAAAACTTATTCTTTAGCAATCATGATTTTATTTTTCTGTCCTTTCTGTTTTTATTTGCTCTTACCCAAAACTATTACAAAGTTTGTTTAAATGTACTTTATCCATGACTATCTGAGAGTGACTTCAGTATGGCTGGGAAACTTTGAATCTTTTAAAATGTGTATTTTGACATAGAAAAGCAGTTTATTTATTTATTTTCATAGTTATGACGACTAAAAGTATGAAATCAAGGTGGTGGTCATGCTGATTCTTTCTGAGGATCATGAAAAGGTATCTATTCCATGCCTATCCCCTAGCTTCTGATGGTTTTTCTGGTGGTTTTTAGCATTCCTTGACATGTAGAACCATCACCACAATCTTTGGTTCATCTACACACAGTGTTCTTGTGTGTATCTGCCTCCAAATTTCTCCTTTTTGTAAAGACACTGGTCCTATTGGATTAGACATCTACCCTATATCAGAACAACCTCATTTTAACTGTATATGCAATGACTTTATTTCTAGGGATGTTCACATTCTGAAGTAATGCAAGTTAAGATTTCAGCATACAATTGGGGAATCTGGCCAAAATCCAAACTACAACCCTGGTATTTTTTTCAGGTACCTTCCTATAGCTGAATATATTTATTTTAGATTCTTATTTGCAAAACTGAAAAGTAACTCTGAATAATACTGGCAGAAAGAAAAATTTTAAAAGGATAATGAGTACTTGAAGGAATTGTCAGAAAGTTTCAGGAAAGCATGCACAGCATGAAAAAGGAAACCATAAGAAGGAGACAATAGAAACTCTAGGAAGACAGGACTAGAGACACTATCAGGTCAGATAATAATTAAGAAGGGGACACAACTGAGGCTCCCCTGAATGCTGAAACCCTGCACCTACCAGCACCCTCTTGGCACTTGGTTTTGTTTAAAAAATTTTCAGACTGAAATGTCACCTTTTGGTTTCCTCTTCTTAAACAACTATCATATAGACATGACATACCTCTATTGTACAAGGCTCATAAAAATCCTTACAACTTCTGTTTTTAAAACTTCCAAGTGGAAACATTATTTTCTTCATAAAAACTTATTCTTTAGCAATCATGATTTTATTTTTCTGTCCTTTCTGTTTTTATTTGCTCTTACCCAAAACTATTACAAAGTTTGTTTAAATGTACTTTATCCATGACTATCTGAGAGTGACTTCAGTATGGCTGGGAAACTTTGAATCTTTTAAAATGTGTATTTTGACATAGAAAAGCAGTTTATTTATTTATTTTCATAGTTATGACGACTAAAAGTATGAAATCAAGGTGGTGGTCATGCTGATTCTTTCTGAGGATCATGAAAAGGTATCTATTCCATGCCTATCCCCTAGCTTCTGATGGTTTTTCTGGTGGTTTTTAGCATTCCTTGACATGTAGAACCATCACCACAATCTTTGGTTCATCTACACACAGTGTTCTTGTGTGTATCTGCCTCCAAATTTCTCCTTTTTGTAAAGACACTGGTCCTATTGGATTAGACATCTACCCTATATCAGAACAACCTCATTTTAACTGTATATGCAATGACTTTATTTCTAGGGATGTTCACATTCTGAAGTAATGCAAGTTAAGATTTCAGCATACAATTGGGGAATCTGGCCAAAATCCAAACTACAACCCTGGTATTTTTTTCAGGTACCTTCCTATAGCTGAATATATTTATTTTAGATTCTTATTTGCAAAACTGAAAAGTAACTCTGAATAATACTGGCAGAAAGAAAAATTTTAAAAGGATAATGAGTACTTGAAGGAATTGTCAGAAAGTTTCAGGAAAGCATGCACAGCATGAAAAAGGAAACCATAAGAAGGAGACAATAGAAACTCTAGGAAGACAGGACTAGAGACACTATCAGGTCAGATAATAATTAAGAAGGGGACACAACTGAGGCTCCCCTGAATGCTGAAACCCTGCACCTACCAGCACCCTCTTGGCACTTGGTTTTGATACCTTACACTTCTGCCTTTTGAAACTGAAATTAATGCCTTTGCTGCTGCTTCTTTAAGTCCCTGGCTTCCAGTCCAAATTTTTGATTCAGTGAGTCAATGGCTAAGTCCAGATATTCTGTTCATACCTTGGCATTCTGAATAGCTGGGAAGAAAATTTCATTTCCTGTAGTGATAGGTGCGCTCTTCTCTCAACACAACATACATATTGGGGGAATTCTGGAAATATATAAATGGGCTTCATGTGATGGACAGCCTAGAACTGTAAATGTCCTCGGTAAGGTGCTGTTATTATATTTATTTGTGGTTTCCAGAGTATACTTAATATAAATAACTGTATGTTAAAACATTATCTGTGCAGAAAGGAGTTAGAGGAGTTTAAACTTGTTGGCATTGTGACAAATAATAGTGAAACAAACATCATTACACATTGAAAGGTAGGAGACTTTCCTATGACCCTAAGCCAGGTATTGAAATAAGGACTAGTACTTAAGCAAAGGAAGAGACAGAGTATCTAATAAAAGACAAGGCATTGAGGAGAGAACGGATGGGACATCTGTGGGGTACAAATGGTATATGATTTTTGTTGTAGGGATGCATTTGTATAAGTGAGCTATAGAATGGTATAAGAATCTTCATTTGCCCAGCTCAATTATGGCTTTTCATGTCAGAATAAAGAGTTTTGAATGCTATTCTACAGAGAATGAAATGTTGTTTAAGAGAAGGGAGAGTCCTTTTTAAGAAGAGAATTCTCACATATGATATTTTGCAGAGTGGATTTTTGTAGGCATGAAACAAAGCAGCATAAAATGCAATGGTTATGAAAAATGGCTGCAATCCATGTAACATTTTGAAAATACAGCAAAATGGTCAAACGTGAAATTTTATAAAAGAGAAAGTAATGGAACTTGGTAGAAAAAAGCACTGGAGAGATATATACCTCTTAAGGTTTTAAAGCTCGTGACTACATGAAATGTAGTTTCTTTGGCACATAAAAGAGATAAGACAGGAGGAAAGTCCTGTGGTCATATACTGATATCTTTTAAATGTTGTGTTTAAAAAAGTAGTAGAGTATTCCAAAGAAACAAAAGCCTAGAACTTAGAAGAGATAGAGATGAAGACTTAAGGTTTGAAAGACTTTTATAGAGACACACAAACAATCCAAACAGCTTTACTCTGAGGAAGAGAGGATGCAGAAATATAGCCTCTAAATCACTAGAGCTCACTTCTAAAGCCAAAGATGTGTTACTTTGATATTCCTGGATTCTTATTTTTTTGAGCATAGTTGATTTACAGTGTTGTTATAGCAAAGTGAATCAGCTCTATGTGTACATGTATCCCCTCTTTTTTGGACTTCCTTATCATTTAGTTCACTGCAGAGTGTTGAGCAGGGTTCCCTGTACTAATAGTAGGTATTTTTTACTGATCTATTTTCTACAGAGTATCAGTAGTGTAAATATGTCAACCCACATCTCCCAGTTTATCCCACTGCTCGCCTTCCCCGCTTGGTATACATACACTTGTTCTCTACGTCTGTGTATTCATGAATTCTTGTAATGTGAATTTTACAAAATGAATCATTACTCAAGATAACCATCAAATATTATATTATTTACCATTTATTCTGTTCATATGAGTTATTTTATGCATTCTATATGACACATTTATTAAGCAGTACATTCCATTCCCAAACAATTTAGGTTGACATTATCCAACTTTACTATCTACATATATATATTCTCAAAACCTTAATTATGAACTACAATTAAAATTGAGAATTTTAACATAGTTTAGACCTTCAATATCAATAGCCATGATATAAACTATATGAATAATTTCTCAGTAACTATCTTGAATCTAATTCATATCTGGGTAGTAAATGAAACATGAAATAAAAAACTGTATTTTCCATTATAAAAATAAGTGTTTTAATTATATAGCATGAATATCAAAGTAACATTAGAAAACTAAAAACATAGGAAATAAAGTTTTAAAATATATTTGTTTCTTTCCTTCCCCAGGACTTTTGCACATGCTGCCATTTCTGCCATGAAAGTAAGCCAGTCACACATTTCCTTACCTAGACTTTCTCTTACTCCAAATTTCTGCCTACATGAAATGTATTTCACATAAAAGAGATAAGACAGGAGGAAAGTCCTGTGGTCATATACTGATATCTTTTAAATGTTGTGTTTAAAAAAGTAGTAGAGTATTCCAAAGAAACAAAAGCCTAGAACTTAGAAGAGATAGAGATGAAGACTTAAGGTTTGAAAGACTTTTATAGAGACACACAAACAATCCAAACAGCTTTACTCTGAGGAAGAGAGGATGCAGAAATATAGCCTCTAAATCACTAGAGCTCACTTCTAAAGCCAAAGATGTGTTACTTTGATATTCCTGGATTCTTATTTTTTTGAGCATAGTTGATTTACAGTGTTGTTATAGCAAAGTGAATCAGCTCTATGTGTACATGTATCCCCTCTTTTTTGGACTTCCTTATCATTTAGTTCACTGCAGAGTGTTGAGCAGGGTTCCCTGTACTAATAGTAGGTATTTTTTACTGATCTATTTTCTACAGAGTATCAGTAGTGTAAATATGTCAACCCACATCTCCCAGTTTATCCCACTGCTCGCCTTCCCCGCTTGGTATACATACACTTGTTCTCTACGTCTGTGTATTCATGAATTCTTGTAATGTGAATTTTACAAAATGAATCATTACTCAAGATAACCATCAAATATTATATTATTTACCATTTATTCTGTTCATATGAGTTATTTTATGCATTCTATATGACACATTTATTAAGCAGTACATTCCATTCCCAAACAATTTAGGTTGACATTATCCAACTTTACTATCTACATATATATATTCTCAAAACCTTAATTATGAACTACAATTAAAATTGAGAATTTTAACATAGTTTAGACCTTCAATATCAATAGCCATGATATAAACTATATGAATAATTTCTCAGTAACTATCTTGAATCTAATTCATATCTGGGTAGTAAATGAAACATGAAATAAAAAACTGTATTTTCCATTATAAAAATAAGTGTTTTAATTATATAGCATGAATATCAAAGTAACATTAGAAAACTAAAAACATAGGAAATAAAGTTTTAAAATATATTTGTTTCTTTCCTTCCCCAGGACTTTTGCACATGCTGCCATTTCTGCCATGAAAGTAAGCCAGTCACACATTTCCTTACCTAGACTTTCTCTCTTACTCTTCCCTAGATAACTCCTGGAATTCAAGTGCCATCTTGTTGCTTTGTTTAAAAAACTTTTGCCAGTGATTTCAAATTGGCTCTTATAAACTTGTGTATTTCTTGTGAATTTGCTACAAATCACAAGTGTATGTCTACTTGTTTTTTTAATCATTTTGTGTCTTTTTTCCTCCGACTTGGCACCTGAAAAGAGCAAGGATCAGTATACATCTAACAGTTGCTTCAGTGCCGGGCACATAGTATCAACACATTCACTTGTCATATCTATGTAGAAAATAGAGTAATCAAGGATTTTAAATGACACAATGTAAAACTAGTTTTCCATTTTTGGCAATACAGAAAAGGAAATATATTGAATATATTTGATATACTGAAGCCCTTAGCTAAAGAAACTTAGACCTTCAATGTATTCACACACACACACACAAAAATAATTTTATTTTACTTTTTGCTCTAATATCTTAAACATAGTTTCTAGTTTGTTACTATTTTCATTATATATAAAAGCCTGTTGTCTGTATATAATTGTGTCTTGAATTTGTAGACAAATTAAATTGCATCTTTAATTTGTAGACAAATCTAAAATTTAGTATAGAAATCTGAATAATTGTCTTTTGTATAAGATGGGTTCATAAGGATCGTTTATGAGCTACTATTATATAAATCAAAATGAATGTAGTATATAAAATGTTAGTAAAATGATGAACAATAATATTGTCATGATTTTGGTGGGTTAACTGTTGAGCAGATGATGAGGAGGAGGAAAATGGGAGTAGATAGTTCCTGTAGCTTCAACAAAACATTTGGAAATGAATGCTTTTGTTAATTATTAGAAAAGTAATGGGAAAAGTGTGCTTCTTCTCCTTAAAGAAAATGGCATGAAATACTTTTTAGTGACAGGACCAAATAATTATTGAAATGTCTAGCATCTGTAAAATGCTATGATTATAACATATTTCATCTGAATCAGATTAGCTATCTAGGTGCTTTCTCTTATGTGCATTACATATTTCATTTGCACTGACATCAGAAAAGCCAAGATGAAAGGGCAAGTTATGATATGACTGTATGCCTTTTCTCTTTCTTAATGACCCACATTTTCCCACTTAGATTTTGTCTCTCTCTACCCCCAAATCATTTCTTAGATGTAAGATGTGATAATACTGCTATACTCTTAAATTCATCTTTGAATTATCCTCATCCTCATAGGTAACCAAGTGGTTTACAGTTAGTTATGTATTATAAAATCTCCTTCAATTTAATTCATAAATTAATTTAATAATTCATGTTATCAGCACATTGTTATATGTAGGGACCTAAAAATTTTAAGGAGTAGTTTTTATCCTCAAAGAATTGAAGGTACAGTGTTTCTACTGAAATAATAAAACATAAAGGAATAATGAAAGTGCTACAATAGACGCAAGGAGGGTTAGGAAAACTTCAGATCCAGAGACGTGATATAGGTGTATATGGAAGGATTCTTTTTCCAAGCAATAGAGGGAGCAGTTACAGTGGATAGAATGAAACATGTATAAACTTTAGAATTGTTAGAGTTTGATCATATACAGAAATTATAAAGGGTTAATTAATGAAGCAGATGAGAAGCATATATACATAAAAAAACCACCCCCAAGGGAGAGCATCCACAAAAACTGTACTTTTTCCTACTGTATGGATTATCATAAGATGATTCTAATTGATCTTTTTCACATTTTCTGCTTTCTACATTTACATTTATGTGGTTTATCATAAAATAAGATTATGTGACTTTCTCAGATTTTCCCTCTGCTATGACAGGGTATATCTTTTACATATATTCAAACAATTAGTATTTTACTAAATTGCCTTTCTGTTTCCAGTCACAGAATACATAACCTAAAATTTAATAGAAGATAAATACAAAAAGGCCACTTTATTTTTGATTATTCTATAAAGACATTGGAACAGAGCAAGAGCCCATCAGGGCTTCCTTGGTGGCTCAGACGGTAAAGAATCGGCCTGCAATGAGTGAGACCTGGGTTCGATCCCTGAGTTGGGAAGATATCTGGAGAAGGAAACAGCCACCTACTCCTGTATTCTTGCCTGGAGAGTTCCATGGACAGAGGAGACTGATGGGCTAAGTCCATGGGGTGGCAAAGGATTGGACACAATCTGAGTGACTAGCACACATATACAAACACATATTGGTGTTCTTGATGAAGCTAGATATCCTAAGTCTATGATGACCCTAATTGTATAAATGGTGTGTGTGTGTGTGTGTGTGTGTGTGTCTGTGTGTGTGTCTATGTGTGTAGGCTTCCCAAGTGGCTCAGTGGTAAAGAATCTGCCTGCCAATACAAGATACACAAGAGATGCAGATTCCATCGCTGAGTTCAGAAGATTCTCTGAAGGAGGAAATGGCAACCCATCTAGTATTCTTGCCTGGGAAATGCTACGGACTGGTGGGCTACAGTCCATAGGGTTGCAAAGAGTCGGATATGACTGAGTGACTGTGTGACATACACACATTTATTATAAGTGTTGGTTCACTAATTATGGAAGCTGAGAAATCCTATGATTTGACATATGAAAGGTAGAAAACAATGAAAGGCAGCGGTTTAATTAAGTATAAATCCAAAGATCTAAAAATGGGTGGGAGGGGTGGGGGAAAATGGTGTATGTGCTTGTCTTAAGTCTCAAGAGCTTAAGAACCAAGGGTAGGAGAAGATGAGTGTTCCAGATCAGAGAGAGAGAGTTTGTTGTTTTGCCAAATTTTTGTTCTCTTCAGACCCTTGATAGATTGGCTGATGCTCACCCTTCTTAATGAGTGTAATCTTCTTTACCCAGGTTGTTGACTCAAATGCTAATCTCTCCCAGAAACACCCTCAAATATTGAGAAATTATGTTTTACCAGTCATGTGAACATCCCTTAGCCCAGTCAAGTTAACTGTAAAATTAACCATGACAGGTATATAAGGGAAAAAAATAACTGAAGGTTAAAAGGAACTGCTAGTTTAGGAAAATAAAGGAGAACCAAGAAACTTGCTGTTGTACCTGTCTTTCTTGTTATTTCCAGTTTCTCTGTAATGAAGTAAATTAAAAAAAAAAAAAAGCAACACAGTTTTATATTTAAAGCTTATTCTATTCATTTTTTTCAAAGTAGTAGGCTTCATGGAATTTACTACTTTAAGAATGTAGAGTTTCAACATTTCCTATGTTTAATAAAATGAGTGATACTTTTTGTTTCATGACTGGCAAATACAAGGCTAAATAAAAGTGATTGTTAAGATTCTCTTAATCATTCCAGAGATGTGATCCCTGTAATAGTTTTCTACTGCTGCATTTATTAAGACAGTTATGTTTTCCTTTTAAAATCTATAATGTGTTCGGTTATATTGATAGATGGACTGTTTACACTGTTCATGCATTTTTAAGATGAGTCCAACTGATGACATCATAAATATATACATTATTGGATTCATTTTTTTCTAATATTTTATATAGATCATTACATATTTACAAGTCAATCTGTCCAAAATTTTTGATTCTCATATTTTCTTTATCTGTTTTTGTTCTTAAACTTATGCATAATGTGGGACTTCCCTGGTGGTCCAGTGGGTAAGGACACCACCTTGCAGTGCAAGGGGCGCCGGTTCGATCCCTGGCCTGGGAAGATCCCACGTGCCATGAAGCGGCTGGACCGATGTGTCCAATTACCAAGCCAGCACTCTGCCACAACGGAGGCCACAATGGAGGCCACTGCGATGGGAGGCCCACAAGGGCCAAAGAACAAAGATGGATGAAAATAGATAAATGAAAGACCAATAGAAAGTGGCCTGCCCATGCCCCTCCTTCACCAACCCGCCCTCCACAAAATAAAATGTTTTTAAAAAAAGTTATGCATAATATAATGAATAATATAGTGATTCTTAATTTTATCTTCTTTAAAGCATTTTGTGAATGATTGCATATCTCATCCTTGATTTTTCAAGTAAGCATATGTCTCTGTATGAGATTATAGGACATTTTCTCTTGTTTCCATACAATAAAAAGAATGCATAGTGTTTTCACTGTCAGGTATACATATATATATGTATTCATATATATAGTGTATGTAAAAGAAACTATCAGAAAACATTCAAAAGGTCACATTATTTAAACATCTCTTAAACAAATGAGAGAATTTTAAACTACACAGAAGAGAGTGAAACTTTACCCTGTGTAGCAATCTGATGAAATACCAGACTCTCTGCTCAAATAATGGATATATGTTTAAAGGCATAGAAAGTATAGGATGGGCCTCCTTGGTGACTCAGTGGTAGAGAATCTGCCTACTAATACAGGAGAGTTGATTTCAGTCCCTGGGCTGGGAAGATGCCCTGGAGAAGGAAATGACAATTAACTCCAGTATTCTTGCCTATAAAATTCCAGGAGAGAGGATTTTGATGGGCTACACTTAGTGACTAAACAGCAGCAGCAACAGTGTATAGAATAAGGAAAAAAAGAACACAGAAAAAAACTCAATTTTTTCTACTTTGCTTAGCACCATAAGTCCCTCCCCCTTTTTTGTCTTTATCTGCACTTTAGTTCAATTCTAAGCCAGAAAATATGTCTGTTCCAATGAATCGTTTTTCCTCAAGTATGTTTTTCATGGAGTTAAGAGTTAGCTTTATGAGAACTAAGTAACATTGAAAACTGTAAGTCTCTTTACCTGAAAACATCATAGAATATTCCTCACTAACCAAACAATCTTAACTTTCATTCTACATTTTGTTGTACTATTTTCTGTCACATCTCTGTTGTATTAAGTCAAATCTATTTTTAAAAAACTTAGTGTGTACTCTTCATACATATGTAGTTTTATTTACTAGAATAATTTAGGTTTAAAGGTGTTAATTTAAGAAACCAAAGTAAATTGAAAATTTGATTTCCTTGCCATTTCTTCTTCTTTTTTTTTTTAAAGATTTATTTATTTATTTATTTTGGGTGAGGGTGGGCCACTTCTATTGGTCTTTCATTTCTCTATTTTCATCCATCTTTGTTCTTTGGCCCTTGTGGGCCTCCCATCGCGGTGGCGTCTGTCGCCAGAGCAACGGCTCTGGGCGCATGCGCTCCAGAGCTCCAGCTCCGTGATTGGATACATAGTCCAGCCGCTCCGCGGCACGTGGGATCTTCCCAGGCCAGGGCTCGAACTGGCGCCCCTTGCACTGCAAGGCGGTGTCCTTACCCACTGGACCACCAGGGGAAGCCCCCTTGCCATTTCTTTTATCTACAAACGCTATCAAGAGACAGAGGCATTCTATTTTCAGCATTTATTCCTGAACTGACTTTGATAGTGTCTGCTCCACATGGAAAACACAATTATAGTTCTTAAAAACTACGTTAGCACTAATCTCACTAATTTCATTAAAATTATTTTTATGCTTTTGTTTAATTTGGAAATACAGAATTCAACAGTGTATTGTCTCCCTTGAGAAATAGCTAAAGTATGACTTGTCCTGTGGCTATACTTTTAATCACAAGGGATCACTTAAGAGATGGCTCAATAAAAAGTGCTTTTAGATAAGGACACCATAGTTCTCTATTCATCTAAAAATATAACATGTCCCATAGTTCTCTGAGAAACACTTTTTATTGTTATTTTTCATTCTGATAGTTAATTTTAGAGTATAAGAAAAATCATTTATTTTTTAGTAGAAAATGGAATATGCTATTGACATTCTGTTTTTAATTGTGTTTTATTAATAGTTTGGGGGGAAAAAAGCAGACTTCCCTCATAAATGGATGTGCCTAGTGCTCTTTCTTTATGACTTTAAAAGTAGACACAAATTAAGAACATATAGTATTTAAGCTATTTTTTACTGATATAACTTCACTATTCATTAAGTCAAATCTATTTTTAAAAACTTAGTGTGTAATATTCATACATATGTAGTTTTATTTAATAGAATAATTTAGGTTTAAAGGTGTTAATTTAAGAAACCAAAGTAAATTGAAAATTTGATTTCCTTGCCATTTCTTTTTTTTTTTTTGAAAATTTGATTTCCTTGCCATTTCTTCTTCTTTTTTTTTTTAAAGATTTATTTATTTATTTATTTTGGGTGAGGGTGGGCGGGCGGGCCACTTCTATTGGTCTTTCGTTTCTCTATGTTCATCCGTCTTTGTTCTTTGGCCCTTGTGGGCCTCCCATCGCGGTGGCGTCTGTCGTTGCAGAGCAACGGCTCTGGGCGCATGCGCTCCAGAGCTCCAGCTCCGTGATTGGATACATAGTCCAGCCGCTCCGCGGCACGTGGGATCTTCCCAGGCCAGGGCTCGAACTGGCGCCCCTTGCACTGCAAGGCGGTGTCCTTACCCACTGGACCACCAGGGGAAGCCCCCTTGCCATTTCTTTTATCTACAAACGCTATCAAGAGACAGAGGCATTCTATTTTCAGCATTTATTCCTGAACTGACTTTGATAGTGTCTGCTCCCACATGGAAAACACAATTATAGTTCTTAAAAACTACGTTAGCACTAATCTCACTAATTTCATTAAAATTATTTTTATGCTTTTGTTTAATTTGGAAATACAGAATTCAACAGTGTATTGTCTCCCTTGAGAAATAGCTAAAGTATGACTTGTCCTGTGGCTATACTTTTAATCACAAGGGATCACTTAAGAGATGGCTCAATAAAAAGTGCTTTTAGATAAGGACACCATAGTTCTCTATTCATCTAAAAATATAACATGTCCCATAGTTCTCTGAGAAACACTTTTTATTGTTATTTTTCATTCTGATAGTTAATTTTAGAGTATAAGAAAAATCATTTATTTTTTAGTAGAAAATGGAATATGCTATTGACATTCTGTTTTTAATTGTGTTTTATTAATAGTTTGGGGGGAAAAAAGCAGACTTCCCTCATAAATGGATGTGCCTAGTGCTCTTTCTTTATGACTTTAAAAGTAGACACAAATTAAGAACATATAGTATTTAAGCTATTTTTTACTGATATAACTTCACTATTCATTAAATAATTTTATTGGACCATGAGTTGTAAGATATACTCCATGATACACAAAAGACTAACTTCATCTCTGCAAATAAGTAAAATGTCCTTCTTGAGCCTTTCCTTTTTTTCCCCCCTTGAAATTATGAATTTGATGATTCTATAAGTTTTTAAACTATACAAATTTATTAATTGCTGACTATGCTTAGAGTACCAGAAACATCATATTTCATATTTCATTGTTGTAAATCTAGCTTGAGCTTCTTCATAAAATATTGCTTCCTGGTGATCCTGATTCAGTTAATTTCCAAGTTTATCTTTCTTTGCTTTAGTAAGAAAACTGCTTCCATAAAATTACAGGCAATGTCCTGGGTCATGCGTCTTTACAAATTTCAGAAATCTGAATGGGCTTCCATGTCTTCCTTTACCAGTCTGGGAGAAGTCCATCCAGACTCCCAGCCGCTGTGGCTCTTAGTGTTCTGCCACCCTCTGTGTCCTCAAGGCCATTGATGGGAACTTCCATTATATAGGTTCTTTTTTTGGCATATGCTGATGAGCTTGCTGGAAGCCAACATCACTAGTTATTTCAGAAACATGGATTGTTTTCTCCTTAATAGACCTCACAGCAGATGGTAGAAAAAATGTTATTTTTGTACCTTGCTTCAACTAAATTCAAACCATAATGAGATCTGGCATTTTTGTTTGAATCTTCTCTGCTTATTATCATGATAATATGATGATTCCCTGAGCATCCTGAGAATGAATATGATTCATACTAGTGGCAATAACCCCAGAACTGACTTGTGCAGAATCTGAAGACCATTGTTAAAATTATAAATTTTTCTTCAAACTGATAAACAATTGCTATATTATTGAATATTCTTTAAATAATGCCATTAAACTGCTCTATCTACTTTTTTAACACTGAATACATTAAAATACTGACTAAGCTCAATTATTCCAAATGTCACTATTTATAATATGTCTTTTTAATTTTTTTTTGCATTTTCATTATAGTACTAAATTTAGTTATTAACAATCTCATAATATGACATTTTTATTAATATTTGGTGATTATAATTGCCTCTTCTTTTTTTACTTTACTCAATATAATTCATCTTGAACTCTATAAATTATATTTGTAACACCCACTTTATAATATAGTACCCAGAAACATACAACTCTAATGTTTCCTATCCTCTGTCAACCCTAATTTACACACATGTTCCTGATGAACATGGCCCACAGTTATCTGACTGGTCTATAACTTTACTTATCTCACTTCTCCTTAGAGCGACATACTGATCATTACTCCCGTCCCCTTGCGTGTTGCTCCACTTCCAAAATTAAATCTTATTTTCCTACCGATTTTCAAGTCCCACTTCATATCCTCAAAATAACTGGGACAACTCTTTGCTTTAGTAAGAAAACTGCTTCCATAAAATTACAGGCAATGTCCTGGGTCATGCGTCTTTACAAATTTCAGAAATCTGAATGGGCTTCCATGTCTTCCTTTACCAGTCTGGGAGAAGTCCATCCAGACTCCCAGCCGCTGTGGCTCTTAGTGTTCTGCCACCCTCTGTGTCCTCAAGGCCATTGATGGGAACTTCCATTTTACATGTTCTTTTTTCGGCATATGCTGATGAGCTTGCTGGAAGCCAACATCACTAGTTATTTCAGAAACATGGATTGTTTTCTCCTTAATAGACCTCACAGCAGATGGTAGAAAAAATGTTATTTTTGTACCTTGCTTCAACTAAATTCAAACCATAATGAGATCTGGCATTTTTGTTTGAATCTTCTCTGCTTATTATCATGATAATATGATGATTCCCTGAGCATCCTGAGAATGAATATGATTCATACTAGTGGCAATAACCCCAGAACTGACTTGTGCAGAATCTGAAGACCATTGTTAAAATTATAAATTTTTCTTCAAACTGATAAACAATTGCTATATTATTGAATATTCTTTAAATAATGCCATTAAACTGCTCTATCTACTTTTTTAACACTGAATACATTAAAATACTGACTAAGCTCAATTATTCCAAATGTCACTATTTATAATATGTCTTTTTAATTTTTATTTGCATTTTCATTATAGTACTAAATTTAGTTATTAACAATCTCATAATATGACATTTTTATTAATATTTGGTGATTATAATTGCCTCTTCTTTTTTTACTTTACTCAATATAATTCATCTTGAACTCTATAAATTATATTTGTAACACCCACTTTATAATATAGTACCCAGAAACATACAACTCTAATGTTTCCTATCCTCTGTCAACCCTAATTTACACACATGTTCCTGATGAACATGGCCCACAGTTATCTGACTGGTCTATAACTTTACTTATCTCACTTCTCCTTAGAGCGACATACTGATCATTACTCCCGTCCCCTTGCATGTTGCTCCCCACTTCCAAAATTAAATCTTATTTTCCTACCGATTTTCAAGTCCCACTTCATATCCTCAAAATAACTGGGACAACTTCAATTTATCAAGTGTGCAATCAAGATATCCAAATCTTTTCAAAAGGAGTTTGAAACAACTACAAGTCATAATAATATACCTTGTATTTGTATAGGACAAATATAGTGTAAGTAAAAGTAAAGTATCAAAATCTCTATAAAAGAAAGTAGAAATCATTTTGTTGATACCTAAAATAGAGATCATTACAGTAAGCAGCCATTTACATATAATTATATGGTGATGTTTAAAATCTATTAACCTACCATTTGAGGTGATTTCATCTTTTCATTTCTTTGTAAATTCATGTAAGGCAGGGAATTAGAGCACTTCCTGTATTTGTTTTACTTATTTGATGAAGAGTCTATATGTTCAGTCAATATTAATTGAATGATTGATTATTTGATAGTTTCATTAAATCTGCTTTGTGATGTGTGCCTACAGCTTTTATTACAGCTCATTCACAGATCTGTTGATCTTTGACCCATTTCATTAAAAACGTATCAGCTGTGCTTTCAGCACACCATGCTCAGGATGATCTTCAACTTACCAGGGCGACTCTATGCAATATTTTAAGTTGTGTGAATCGGTACCTTACTGTTGTATCCAAGACCAAAAGCCATACCTCACATGGTCACTAAATGATTTGAAACATGCATACATCCAAGGGCCAGGAAATAACAGAAATTTGAAAACAGTGTAAAAGTGTGAGGCTCTGAATTGAAAGAGGACCCTTGCAAGCATAAGGAAGCTTAAGCACATTGTTTCAGTTTGGAGCTAAGATGGTACCTACAGGAAGGGATGTGGGCGTGAAAGGAAGCTTAAGCACATTGTTTAAGGAAGCTTAACCACATGTTTGTGGTTTGGAGCTAGGATGGCGCCTACAGGAAGAGACGAGGGCGTGATCTAAATTGTTAAGTGATTATCAAAATTTCTGATTGGTTCCCCTGGTTTCCACACTTGTGGATGATTGCTTGACCTGTAGCTTGATTGGTGTAATCTATAGGAAGTCCTGTGCAAACCCCCCTTCACTTGCCTATAAAAGCTGTGAGTCTGCCCTAATAAAACGGAACTGTTTTGACAGAACCCCTGCCATGTCTGATTGTCCCCTGCATTTGTCAGGGGGCTGGGGGGCCGGCAGCATATTCACACCTCTCCGATCTTCCCATGGCTTGGCCACGGGCAATCCTGCTGCCGTTTCTCCTTTGCGGGCGGCCCCACATAAAAGATTAAAGGAGGAAAATTTCCTTATGTTGGGCAGAAGGCTAGTTTCAATGAGTGATATTCATTTTATTTTTCCTATTTCTGTAGTATCAGAATATATTGGACACAGTATGTACCTTCATCTTTGCCCATTTTTATGTTAGTGAATACAGCAGAGCAGTCTGTGCCAAAGTGTCATAAACTTTAAATTCTTAAAATGAAAATTTAGAGTTACACTGTGAATTTTATTCCACATATGGCTCCTAAATAGTTCTTGCCTGTTACAGAATAGGTTTATTGATGATTTTGATTATTTGATATTTTTTTTCATTAAATCTGCTTTGTGATGTGTGCCTACAGCTTTTATTACAGCTCATTCACAGATCTGTTGATCTTTGACCCATTTCATTAAAAACGTATCAGCTGTGCTTTCAGCACACCATGCTCAGGATGATCTTCAACTTACCAGGGCGACTCTATGCAATATTTTAAGTTGTGTGAATCGGTACCTTACTGTTGTATCCAAGACCAAAAGCCATACCTCACATGGTCACTAAATGATTTGAAACATGCATACATCCAAGGGCCAGGAAATAACAGAAATTTGAAAACAGTGTAAAAGTGTGAGGCTCTGAATTGAAAGAGGACCCTTGCAAGCATAAGGAAGCTTAAGCACATTGTTTCAGTTTGGAGCTAAGATGGTACCTACAGGAAGGGATGTGGGCGTGAAAGGAAGCTTAAGCACATTGTTTAAGGAAGCTTAACCACATGTTTGTGGTTTGGAGCTAGGATGGCGCCTACAGGAAGAGACGAGGGCGTGATCTAAATTGTTAAGTGATTATCAAAATTTCTGATTGGTTCCCCTGGTTTCCACACTTGTGGATGATTGCTTGACCTGTAGCTTGATTGGTGTAATCTATAGGAAGTCCTGTGCAAACCCCCCTTCACTTGCCTATAAAAGCTGTGAGTCTGCCCTAATAAAACGGAACTGTTTTGACAGAACCCCTGCCATGTCTGATTGTCCCCTGCATTTGTCAGGGGGCTGGGGGGCCGGCAGCATATTCACACCTCTCCGATCTTCCCATGGCTTGGCCACGGGCAATCCTGCTGCCGTTTCTCCTTTGCGGGCGGCCCCACATAAAAGATTAAAGGAGGAAAATTTCCTTATGTTGGGCAGAAGGCTAGTTTCAATGAGTGATATTCATTTTATTTTTCCTATTTCTGTAGTATCAGAATATATTGGACACAGTATGTACCTTCATCTTTGCCCATTTTTATGTTAGTGAATACAGCAGAGCAGTCTGTGCCAAAGTGTCATAAACTTTAAATTCTTAAAATGAAAATTTAGAGTTACACTGTGAATTTTATTCCACATATGGCTCCTAAATAGTTCTTGCCTGTTACAGAATAGGCTCCATGGCCTCAAATGGTACAAAATTCAGAAGCTCTAGCAGATTGGCAAGCCTCTTCCAGTTTTGAACTCCAAAGTTTTTACTTGCCTATTAAATCAAATTTTTCTTAGTTATAACAGCTACAAATGCTAAAGAAATATATATTTTGAAAGTTCATAAAAAAGATTAACAATTTTATTTTCTTATAAAATCTAACAGTATCTTTAAAGTTTATATTACATTTTATATACCATAAACATAATGAAAATTAATATTTTATATAAAAGTTACTAATAAGAAAGATTATTTCCAAATAATTTCCAGTAAATTTGAAAGATTATACTAAAGCTTCTGAGGAAGGTATAATTATTTTTATGTTATATGATATTAACTGCAATACATTTGTGTTCTTAGAAACTTAAAGTACTATATCATAAAAGTAATATAACACCATTACCCTATAGTAAAGAAAACAAATAAGAATATAGGATTCTAAAATAGAGTTAATATATTTAAACACTAATCACAGAGCATAGTTTCATACAAAAAGAACAAACTATACTCTCAAAACATATAGACAATAAAATGAACACCATTAGAAAATTATGGTAGCTCTTTACCGACTATAAGCACAAAAGTATTACTCATGATTTCAAAATACCAGCTGTTATTCTTTTTATTGAAATATCTAACCTAATCTCTAGGTAAGTTTGTAAATACATTTTATTTTTAGAAAGCATGTTTTACAGTCATCTAATTACTATCATATCACATGTTTTTAATCTGATTTCTATCCCATGAGATTATATATATGTATATATCTGTGTATATATACATAATGTTCTGTATATATGTGTTCCGATTTGTATTCTCAAGTGTCTGATGGCCTCTTTATTTTATTGTAAAAATTTTAAATTCTTAATCATGAACTCATGTACTTTAATTTCAAGAAAAAAATCATAGTAGTTTCATATTTCTATATTTATTATCCACCTGTTTATTTCCAATTTTGTTGTTCCTGCTATTGTTTTTGTTGATGATGATAAGCATAATGTTGATTCCTATACCTTACTCCATGTTTTTGTTTTTACAATTTGCTGGAGAAAGTGTTTGAGTAATTGTACTGAGAAAGAATGCTGAGCTATAAATATTATACACATATATGCTTATAAAGTGTTTCATTGCTCTCAAACATGAGTATTAGAATCACTGAGTCTAAGAATCTAGGAACAGCCTAAATTTTATTCAAAATACGGTAAATCACTCTTACTCCAGACTAGAAATAATGTGTTTCTCTCCACAGAGGTCTCTGTTATGTTTTGCATTATGAGAAAGTTAGGGAAGTATTTGGAAACCTTAAAACACATATCAGGAGAGTTACACGAGATTGTGGAGACATTATCAGATGCCAAGGGTTCAAGGCACTTCACCAGAGCCCATACTTGGAACTCCTTGTGGAAAGAACTCCAGTCAAACTATTTCCTCCAAACGCAGCCACTGGTTGCTCTGATCCCCACTGTGATAGGGTGAACCTTTCCTTTCTTTCTTTCTCAAAAAGGCATCTTATATTGTGTTTCAGGGTTTTTCAATATCACACAAAAAATTACCCTTTTCCCTTCTCTTTTCTAACCTCCACATGTAGAACTGCAGGTTTATGTGAATCTTTTGCTTGACATGAATTATTTTTTTGTTATTATTATTATTTTTTATTTTGGGGGGAGGCGGAGGGGTAGAGAGGGAGGGAGGCGGGCAGGCCACTTCTATTGGTCTTTCATTTATCTGTTTTCATCCATCTTTGTTCTTTGGTCCGTGTGGCCCTCCCATTGCAGTGGCTTCTGTTGTCGCAGAGCACCTGCTCTGGGCGCATGCGCTCCAGAGCTCCGGCTTGGTAATTGGACACATCAGTCCAGCCACTCAGCGGCATGTGGGATCTTCCCAGGCCAGGGAACGAACCGGCGCCCCTTGCACTGCAAGGCGGTGTCCTTACGCACTGGACCACCAGGGAAGCCCGAATTATTTTTTTTTTTATTTCTTTCCAATGACTTTGCTTTCTTTGTAAGAAATTCTTTAAGATAGATGATTGGATTTTCTGAATATTTGTTATCTCTTAGCTTCCACTGTGAGTTCAAGTTCATTAATCCAATTTTCACTACTTCCTAGTCTGTAAGAATACAGAGAGGACATAAACAGTAAGAACTAGACAGAGAAGTGAAACACATTACTTCTGCTCACATCCTTAGCAGACATCATAGAAAAAGTCTATGAATGTGCTTTTAGCCACCAGCCATATACCCTGCTGAAACTCATTTACTATGAAGAACATTTGAACAGATAGCTTTGATAACCAGCTATCTTTTACATCTTGTAATTCTTGGAAATCATCCATATTGATATATTTTAATTCAGATATCAGCTGAAATTCACCTATGCCTTCGGGGACAGTTTAGTGCAGTGAAAATGCCTGTGTTTGAACTAGCTGTAGCTATTAATAGATGTCTAAAACAGGGCAGTTTTACTTATCTTCTCTTTACTTCTGTTTTCAAGATAGGCCAAGGTCACTTCACCAGAGCCCATATTTGGGTTGTGAAAGAACTCCAGTCAAACTGTTTCCTCCAAACGCAGCCACTGGTTGCTCTGATCCCCACTGTGATAGGGTGAACCTTTCCTTTCTTTCTTTCTCAAAAAGGCATCTTATATTGTGTTTCAGGGTTTTTCAATATCACACAAAAAATTACCCTTTTCCCTTCTCTTTTCTAACCTCCACATGTAGAACTGCAGGTTTATGTGAATCTTTTGCTTGACATGAATTATTTTTTTGTTATTATTATTATTTTTTATTTTGGGGGGAGGCGGAGGGGTTGGGGAGGGAGGGAGGCGGGCAGGCCACTTCTATTGGTCTTTCATTTATCTGTTTTCATCCATCTTTGTTCTTTGGTCCGTGTGGCCCTCCCATTGCAGTGGCTTCTGTTGTCGCAGAGCACCAGCTCTGGGCGCATGCGCTCCAGAGCTCCGGCTTGGTAATTGGACACATCAGTCCAGCCACTCAGCGGCATGTGGGATCTTCCCAGGCCAGGGAACGAACCGGCGCCCCTTGCACTGCAAGGCGGTGTCCTTACGCACTGGACCACCAGGGAAGCCCGAATTATTTTTTTTTTTATTTCTTTCCAATGACTTTGCTTTCTTTGTAAGAAATTCTTTAAGATAGATGATTGGATTTTCTGAATATTTGTTATCTCTTAGCTTCCACTGTGAGTTCAAGTTCATTAATCCAATTTTCACTACTTCCTAGTCTGTAAGAATACAGAGAGGACATAAACAGTAAGAACTAGACAGAGAAGTGAAACACATTACTTCTGCTCACATCCTTAGCAGACATCATAGAAAAAGTCTATGAATGTGCTTTTAGCCACCAGCCATATACCCTGCTGAAACTCATTTACTATGAAGAACATTTGAACAGATAGCTTTGATAACCAGCTATCTTTTACATCTTGTAATTCTTGGAAATCATCCATATTGATATATTTTAATTCAGATATCAGCTGAAATTCACCTATGCCTTCGGGGACAGTTTAGTGCAGTGAAAATGCCTGTGTTTGAACTAGCTGTAGCTATTAATAGATGTCTAAAACAGGGGCAGTTTTACTTATCTTCTCTTTACTTCTGTTTTATTGTCTCTAATAAAGAAGATAATATCGTGGATTTTATAATTGACCTAACAGGTTAATAATAGATTTATTATGAAGTATAAATGGTTAATACACATAGAAAGTCTTAAAACCTTTATCAGAATGTATGATTTATTTTTATAAACATATATTTGCCCATGTATATGTATGTATGTGTATGTATAGCCACATACATGATTGAACTGAACCTTATTAACACCCCTAGGATGTCCATGAGTTTTCATAGAGGCAGTTGAGTTCCCAGTATTCTTCATTTTTTGCAATTGTGTACTCCACCTAGAGCACTGCCTTTTAATCTGCATTAAAATTGACAAAAATTTTATACTTAGAGCGTTATTGTTTGGATCCCTCACCTTTCAATTTCAGAGATATGTATTGAATGCCTAACAATGTCCACACTTAGTGATAGCTACTGTTGTTACTATGGCTTAAGACAGAGAAGATCCTTGCCTTGGTTTGCATTATAGTTGATAAGAGAACAATTAACACATGAAACAATTAGTTAATTGTGGGTTATGATAAATGTTTTAAATAAAATAATAAATTCCTATAATAAAGAATATTGAGAGGGACTTCCTTGATGATCCAGAGGTTAAGAATTTCCCTTGCCATGCAAGGGACGAGGGTTCAATCCCTGGTTGGGGAATATTTGTTATCTCTTAGCTTCCACTGTGAGTTCAAGTTCATTAATCCAATTTTCACTACTTCCTAGTCTGTAAGAATACAGAGAGGACATAAACAGTAAGAACTAGACAGAGAAGTGAAACACATTACTTCTGCTCACATCCTTAGCAGACATCATAGAAAAAGTCTATGAATGTGCTTTTAGCCACCAGCCATATACCCTGCTGAAACTCATTTACTATGAAGAACATTTGAACAGATAGCTTTGATAACCAGCTATCTTTTACATCTTGTAATTCTTGGAAATCATCCATATTGATATATTTTAATTCAGATATCAGCTGAAATTCACCTATGCCTTCGGGGACAGTTTAGTGCAGTGAAAATGCCTGTGTTTGAACTAGCTGTAGCTATTAATAGATGTCTAAAACAGGGGCAGTTTTACTTATCTTCTCTTTACTTCTGTTTTATTGTCTCTAATAAAGAAGATAATATCGTGGATTTTATAATTGACCTAACAGGTTAATAATAGATTTATTATGAAGTATAAATGGTTAATACACATAGAAAGTCTTAAAACCTTTATCAGAATGTATGATTTATTTTTATAAACATATATTTGCCCATGTATATGTATGTATGTGTATGTATAGCCACATACATGATTGAACTGAACCTTATTAACACCCCTAGGATGTCCATGAGTTTTCATAGAGGCAGTTGAGTTCCCAGTATTCTTCATTTTTTGCAATTGTGTACTCCACCTAGAGCACTGCCTTTTAATCTGCATTAAAATTGACAAAAATTTTATACTTAGAGCGTTATTGTTTGGATCCCTCACCTTTCAATTTCAGAGATATGTATTGAATGCCTAACAATGTCCACACTTAGTGATAGCTACTGTTGTTACTATGGCTTAAGACAGAGAAGATCCTTGCCTTGGTTTGCATTATAGTTGATAAGAGAACAATTAACACATGAAACAATTAGTTAATTGTGGGTTATGATAAATGTTTTAAATAAAAATAATAAATTCCTATAATAAAGAATATTGAGAGGGACTTCCTTGATGATCCAGAGGTTAAGAATTTCCCTTGCCATGCAAGGGACGAGGGTTCAATCCCTGGTTGGGGAACTAAGATCTCACATGCTGTCAGGCACACATGCCACAATTAGAGAGTCCCTGCACTGCTACAAAAGATCCTGCATGATGTAACTAAGACCCAGCACACCCAAATGCATATACGCACACATGTATGTATGCATATGCATAAACACACACACAATTATGGATACCCTGAACAAGTCAACTTAAACTGAGATTTCAATTTTCGGGAAGAGTTAACCATGCATAAAGCCTAGAGAAGAGTTGATTAAAACCTTTAAAATTGCTATTAATGTTATTTTTTTGACCTTCACACCATGTCCTTCAGTGAGAAGCAAACTTTCGGAGAAATTTTATTCTTTTTAAGATAAAGGGTATTACAGAACAGCAAAGCAAATTAAAACAATAAACAGAATATACCTTTCTCTTGTTAAAATATTATTTTTCCTTTAACCCTGGTGTTTGATAGTTTTTCCTTTTTACCTCTCTCCTCTCTTTTCCCTGTAATTTCTGATTCCTGATTAAACAACTACAATTTGCACATGAGTCTTGCCTTGGTGTCAAATAAAAGTTTCTCCTCTCAAGTTACTTACCTTGGTTCAGGTTATTCTTAGCATATAAGTTAAGAATTTAACAGTTAAAATATGTCAACAGAAGAATTTATTCACAGTAAGCCATCTTTTCCACCATAGAAGCTTTGATGTTGCAATGAAAACATCACACATTAAAATGTTTTCTTAACTTCATGGATGTCTGTTAATAAAAACATCTTGTTAACTGTAAAGGTGAATGATAATAAAATTGAGAGGTTTTCAGAGATGTCTTTAACAGCTTCAGTACCTCAAAGAATAAAGCCATTTATTCATTTTCTTAGCAGAGTGGACTTCTGAAATGTCTCTCTGGTCTTGATTTTAATGCAGCCTGTGTTGTGAATAAGGAACTGAAGCTGTCTTATCTTCCTAAAGAATGAAGATTCTAAAAGGTGAAATTAACAAAAATTCCAATATGCAAACAGAGAAAAAAAAAAGTAGCAGAACAATACAAGCAGTTACATTTAAAATGACAGTATCGATAAATCAAAATTCAGTTAGAAACAAATCCAAATGCAGTTTCCTTTCTAATACTGTCTCATGTACATGTTATCATTAAAGAAGTGTATTAAGAAGGAAAGACAAATTCACATATGCTTTTAACTTGTGCTTTATCTGAGGCACTGTGATAAGTGTTTGTGTAAATGCATTTAGAGCAAGAAAGCTCTAAGCTAGCTTCTGGTTATATGTGATGTTTGAGTCATTAAATCGAGTCTGACACTTGGACTGTAGCCCACCAAACTCCTCTGTCCATGCGATTTCCCAGGCAAGAATACTGGTGTGAGTCACCACTTCCTTCTCCGGGGATCCTTCTCCAGGGATCTCCCAATCCAGGAATAGAACCTGGGTCTCCTCCATTGCAGGCTGATTCTTTACCAATCGAGCTACCAATAATAATAAAACTGAGTCTTAGAAGCATAGCTTTTTTTGCACTAATTAAAAAATATTTAATAAGAACCCTTTATTTGCTAGGCATTGTTCTCCTTTCATACTTTATGGAAGTAGTAAGACATTAATAATGATATTATTTATTTATAAACATTGGTGTATAGTATAAACTTTCAAGGTAGCTCGATAGTAAAGAACTGACCTGCCAATGTAGGAGATGCAAGAGATGTGGGTTCAGTCCTTGGGTTGGGAAGATCCCCTGGAGTAGGAAATAGTAAACCCTTCATTATTCTTGCCTGAAAAATCTCTTAGAGATAGGAGACTAGTGGGCAAATAGTCCATGGGGTCACAAAGAGTTGAACATGACTGACTGAACACACACAAACACACACAATATAATATAAAACTGAGAATGGTGGCAACTCAGCCTGACAAAGTCTATGGGCTACAAACGCTCCTTCAAAAATTTAAAAGTTGAATTGAGAAATAAGAGGCTTATGGGAACTATTGGAGGATAATGGATGTAACTGTAGGCACGGAGAGTAGTGTGTGACAAGTGCCAGTAATAGATAGAAATGTAGCTTAATTAAAGTTCTGAAAGAGATACTGTGGTATTAGAGTCTAAAGAATGAGTAAAGTTTAAAAATTAAGACTGCCTAAGTAAAACATGCAGGCTTCTTAGGAAGTTTTTAATTGTGTTTTTATTTTTCCCTATTAAAAGGAAAATTAATGACAGAACTTTAAGCATAAAAAAGTCAGATTAACATGGTGAATATTATTTCTGCAGTTTGCAGAGGGGTTCTGGAGGAGAGTGAAATTGAAATTGGAATGCCAATTTTGAATGGGGTCCAAGCATAAATTCATAGTATCCTGGAATATGAAAGTAGCCAGGAAAGTAAATGCACACAAGAAATGTGCAAAAGGAAATAAAAGAGTTTAGGAATAAACAGGTGAAACATCTGAGAAGTCATTCTTTAGATATGGCGTGTCATGAATTTTGGTTTATGGCATATTTGGCATCAAAGCCTGTAATGAATGCCGTGCCTAAAGGTCTTGTAGAAAGTAGCATTGAACAAATAAAGAGGGAAGTGTAGTTGAATAATTTAAGTTTCAAGTTATTAGAGATTGAAAAAAAAAGCAGGAGGCATTTATTGGTTTACAGACCATACTGGGAAGTAAAAAGAATATCAGTGTGACCTAGGTTTTTGCAGATTAAATGCCCAATTAATTCATTATGTATTGAAGATCTCTCATTCTCCACCACTGAGAGGGTCATACCAACTTTTGACCTATTCTAAGCGATTGGTACTTCTTTTCCCATGAACCACAGGCTACAATCATTTGTACACTCATTGAGGAAATGTGCACTGATAAGCATACTATGTGCCCACAATGCTGTGAATCACTGGAATGAAATAATGCAAACACAGTATAGATTCAAGGATTTTATAATTATTTTTATTAGATCTTAAAATGAAAAGTGCATAAAAATTTTCCTCAATAACTTACTTAAAATGTAGAATGTTGAGGCCTTTGTTCACTGATTAAACGTGCCAGGCAGAGTAAAAATTTTTGCCACAAGTGCTTGAGTTGATTTTGATGCCAGTTGTTCAAAGAAGCCCTGAATTAGTGGATGATTCCCTCCAATAGGAGAAGGAAAAAAACATTTTTTAGCAGAAAATGTATTTTTCTTGTTCTTTTCTGACCGCAATGTTTGTATGTGTTTTCCATCTTTTTAAAAAAACTATTAAGTCCCACAGTGTCCAAGAGTGCAACAAATGTTAATAGTCTCTGCACTGAAGGCCTCCCAAATTCTGTGCAAGTGATATGACCAATGCTCATGTCTTCTATGGTATTATTGGGGATAGCTCAAACAAATCAGTGTGATTGGATCAATTATGAGAAAGTGACTTGGTGGTACCAATAAGAAAGAATTGAGCACATTTTATTATTATTTTTTAAATGCTTCAGTAAAGGAGATACCCCCCTAGATGGAGGATGAAGTGATGTTCATTTCTGAGTCTTGGAGTATGTAGATGTTGGGTATCTATGTTAACAAGGATGAGTGTGAAAATTGTACAGGGAGAAAGGAAAAACCAAGAGAATTTTTTTTTTTTTAATATTTATTTATTTATTTACTTTGGGTGGGGGTCAGGTTGGGAGGGAGGGGAGTGGGCGGGCCACTTCTATTGGTCTTTCATTTCTCTATGTTCATCCGTCTTTGTTCTCTGGCTCCTGTGGGCCTCCCATCGCGGTGGCGTCTGTCGTTGCAGAGCACCGGCTCCGGGCGCATGCGCTCCAGAGCTCCGGCTCGGTGATTGGACACATCAGTCCAGCCGCAGGTGGGATCTTCCCAGGCCAGGGCTCGAACCGGCGCCCCTTGCACTGCAAGGCGGTGTCCTTACCCACTGGACCACCAGGGGAAGCCCAAAACCAAGAGAATTTTATGTGACACCCTTAATTCTGCTTTCTGCTGTGTGATCATATAAATCCCCTACTTTTTTTTTCAGCTAACTGGCTATTATAATTGATATAGATACGAGTGATTTAGAGTTTTAAACTCTCTGTGGTAGACTTTTATTATCTTGTGATTCTTTGCAACTTATAAGAAGAAGAAATTCTTCCTAACTGATAAAATGCACCAAAGAACTGCTTAAATTATTTTTACCATTTCTTATTCTGCTTTCATTCTAACATAGCAAGCCCTTCTTTTATGATATTAGCCTACATTAGAATAATAACAAAAATTAGCTCATTCTTTTTATCAAATATGCTCCATAAGAGGAGATTGTGAATTTTTAAACAATTAGTGCAACTCCATTGTACTATATAAACATTTTTCTTATCAATAGGAGACATTTCCACAAAACTATAGTGTCCAAGAGTGCAACAAATGTTAATAGTCTCTGCACTGAAGGCCTCCCAAATTCTGTGCAAGTGATATGACCAATGCTCATGTCTTCTATGGTATTATTGGGGATAGCTCAAACAAATCAGTGTGATTGGATCAATTATGAGAAAGTGACTTGGTGGTACCAATAAGAAAGAATTGAGCACATTTTATTATTATTTTTTAAATGCTTCAGTAAAGGAGATACCCCCCTAGATGGAGGATGAAGTGATGTTCATTTCTGAGTCTTGGAGTATGTAGATGTTGGGTATCTATGTTAACAAGGATGAGTGTGAAAATTGTACAGGGAGAAAGGAAAAACCAAGAGAATTTTTTTTTTTTTAATATTTATTTATTTATTTACTTTGGGTGGGGGTCAGGTTGGGGAGGGAGGGGAGTGGGCGGGCCACTTCTATTGGTCTTTCATTTCTCTATGTTCATCCGTCTTTGTTCTCTGGCTCCTGTGGGCCTCCCATCGCGGTGGCGTCTGTCGTTGCAGAGCACCGGCTCCGGGCGCATGCGCTCCAGAGCTCCGGCTCGGTGATTGGACACATCAGTCCAGCCGCAGGTGGGATCTTCCCAGGCCAGGGCTCGAACCGGCGCCCCTTGCACTGCAAGGCGGTGTCCTTACCCACTGGACCACCAGGGGAAGCCCAAAACCAAGAGAATTTTATGTGACACCCTTAATTCTGCTTTCTGCTGTGTGATCATATAAATCCCCTACTTTTTTTTTCAGCTAACTGGCTATTATAATTGATATAGATACGAGTGATTTAGAGTTTTAAACTCTCTGTGGTAGACTTTTATTATCTTGTGATTCTTTGCAACTTATAAGAAGAAGAAATTCTTCCTAACTGATAAAATGCACCAAAGAACTGCTTAAATTATTTTTACCATTTCTTATTCTGCTTTCATTCTAACATAGCAAGCCCTTCTTTTATGATATTAGCCTACATTAGAATAATAACAAAAATTAGCTCATTCTTTTTATCAAATATGCTCCATAAGAGGAGATTGTGAATTTTTAAACAATTAGTGCAACTCCATTGTACTATATAAATATTTTTTCTTATCAATAGGAGACATATAATTTCTGTGGGTGAAATGGTCTTTCTGAAGTTAGATTTTATTTCTCCCTAAATAGCTGCCTTATATTTTCATTTTTTTGTATTAAAAGTCATTTTCAAATGTAGCTTGACTCTTCTACTGAAAATTAATTGTCAATAAATTATGACAATTTTCTAATTTATTGACAGTATTAATATTATGGTCTTCTCAAATGACATTATTATTAAATATGAGAGGACAAAATATTTCAATAAAAGCATTTTTGCAGAAAGAATAAATGTATATATCTTTAATACTGACAGTAGATATGAATATCATGTTATTATAATATTTATAAAGAAATTTCTCTCAATTCTTGGTATTGATCAAACTGAGAGGACAATTCTAAGTTTTAAAGTAAGAAAAATGTACATTTTCAAACATCATCAAGACCATAAGTTATTAAATTTTAAACTTTCATCTTTATATCCACACCTATAGGTCTCATTTTTTTTTTATAGGTCTCATTTTTGTTCTTTTATTTCCCTATAATTTAATCATTCTTTTACTATTCTAAGTATGGACTTAATAAGAATTCTATTATTGTCTATGAAGACCTATACATAATCTTTATCTTGTCATTCTCAAGTGAATCATTTGCATAATCAACACGGATTCTTCTTGGTCATAAATTTGAACAGGCTTTCATATTTAATAAATGATAGGATATCTTTCATAATTGGACACCTTCATTTTTGATATTTCCTTAAACTATATGCATCAGCAATATCAAATCATGAATGGTTCAAAAAATAACTCACCACTGTTTCTTCTCTCTTGACTTTATTACACTATCTTCAGTGTCCCTGTTGAATTTTCTCCAAAACATAAATTTTGCCTAGTACTTACTAATGAATTAAAGTCAAATTAGTTACTTGTTCTTTTATGATATTAGCCTACATTAGAATAATAACAAAAATTAGCTCATTCTTTTTATCAAATATGCTCCATAAGAGGAGATTGTGAATTTTTAAACAATTAGTGCAACTCCATTGTACTATATAAATATTTTTTCTTATCAATAGGAGACATATAATTTCTGTGGGTGAAATGGTCTTTCTGAAGTTAGATTTTATTTCTCCCTAAATAGCTGCCTTATATTTTCATTTTTTTGTATTAAAAGTCATTTTCAAATGTAGCTTGACTCTTCTACTGAAAATTAATTGTCAATAAATTATGACAATTTTCTAATTTATTGACAGTATTAATATTATGGTCTTCTCAAATGACATTATTATTAAATATGAGAGGACAAAATATTTCAATAAAAGCATTTTTGCAGAAAGAATAAATGTATATATCTTTAATACTGACAGTAGATATGAATATCATGTTATTATAATATTTATAAAGAAATTTCTCTCAATTCTTGGTATTGATCAAACTGAGAGGACAATTCTAAGTTTTAAAGTAAGAAAAATGTACATTTTCAAACATCATCAAGACCATAAGTTATTAAATTTTAAACTTTCATCTTTATATCCACACCTATAGGTCTCATTTTTTTTTTATAGGTCTCATTTTTGTTCTTTTATTTCCCTATAATTTAATCATTCTTTTACTATTCTAAGTATGGACTTAATAAGAATTCTATTATTGTCTATGAAGACCTATACATAATCTTTATCTTGTCATTCTCAAGTGAATCATTTGCATAATCAACACGGATTCTTCTTGGTCATAAATTTGAACAGGCTTTCATATTTAATAAATGATAGGATATCTTTCATAATTGGACACCTTCATTTTTGATATTTCCTTAAACTATATGCATCAGCAATATCAAATCATGAATGGTTCAAAAAATAACTCACCACTGTTTCTTCTCTCTTGACTTTATTACACTATCTTCAGTGTCCCTGTTGAATTTTCTCCAAAACATAAATTTTGCCTAGTACTTACTAATGAATTAAAGTCAAATTAGTTACTTGTTCTTTTAAGATGTATTACTCCATTGTCTCTCAACAACAACAAAAAATGGCTTGAAGTTTCACTTAATTTTTTTTTTTTCGTTGGCCACTTCTATTGATCTTTCATATATTTATCTTTGTTCTTTGGCCTATGTGGGCCTCCCATTGCAGTGGCCTCTGTTGTCACAGAGCACCGGCTCTGGGCGCCTGCGCTTCAGAGCTCCGGCTCTGTAATTGGACACATCGGTCCAGCCGCTCCATGGCACGTGGGATCTTCCCAGGCCAGGGATCAAACCAGTGCCCCTTGCATTGCAAGGCAGTGTCCTTACCCACTGGACCACCAGGGAAGCCCTCTTTAAATTTTTAAAAACTTTTTTTGACACTGGAAACGTTTTGGAGCACAGCCAATTACTAATGTTGTGGTGGTTCCATAGAAACAGCAAAGGGACTCCAGGCATACATATACATGTATCCATTCTCTCACACACCCCCTTCCAAGCCAGGCTGACACATAACATGGAGTAGAGTTCTATGTGCTTTACAATAGGTCTTTGTTGGTTATCTGTTTTAAATATGGCAGATTGTACATGACTTACCCCAAGTCCCTAACTATCTCTTTTATATCTGAAAAATTCTGTGGAACAAAGCATAGTATTTCACTTATATTATATTTTGATAGACCAAATTATATCTCTGTTAAGTAAATTGAAAGCATGGTGAACTTTCCTATCATTTTCTATCCATTCCTGACTCCTTACTGTTATAGAAGGTATTCCTGTTTGGTAACAGTTGAGGAATACCTCTGAGATCCTGCTTAGTTCAAAGATAAAGTTGTGAGCCTCAACAAAGTCTCTAGGATAACTGATTAATTTGAGGAAAATATGCGTCTTCAGGAAGATTTTCAGCATGTGCACAGTGTAATGGGTTTAATGGTCCCCAAAGCCCTGTCCATGTTCAACCCTGGGAGACAGTGAATGTGATTGTATTTGGTGAGAGGGTTTTTGCCTTTGTAATTAAAGTTATAAAAAATGAGATCATCCTGACTTATACAGGCTAAATTCAGTGACAAGTACCTTTATAAATGACACACAGAGAGGAAACAGAGAGAGAGAGCAGAGAAAATCACATGAAAATGGAGACCCATATGGGAATTATGAAGCCACCAGAAGAATTGGAAGGAACAAGGAAAGATTCTCCGTGAAAGCCTACTTTGGGAGCAGGACCTTGCTAACATCTGAATTTCATATTTCTGGCCTCCAGAACTGGGATAGAGAATTTCTGCTATTTTAGGCCGCTAAATTTGTCATTGTTTGAAACAGCAGACCTAGAAAACCAATAGAAGCAATCTGATTAGACTGTGTTTACTAAAAATCTTAATAGCAGATTCTAAATGAGCATCAGTATAACCAGTGGTCTTAAAATTTCTCTCAGTTTAACTAATATTTAGATAGGATTCCTCTTGACTCTAAACTCCTGAACTTCCTTTTCTCATAACTTATTTAGAAACAGCAAAGGGACTCCAGGCATACATATACATGTATCCATTCTCTCACACACCCTTCCAAGCCAGGCTGACACATAACATGGAGTAGAGTTCTATGTGCTTTACAATAGGTCTTTGTTGGTTATCTGTTTTAAATATGGCAGATTGTACATGACTTACCCCAAGTCCCTAACTATCTCTTTTATATCTGAAAAATTCTGTGGAACAAAGCATAGTATTTCACTTATATTATATTTTGATAGACCAAATTATATCTCTGTTAAGTAAATTGAAAGCATGGTGAACTTTCCTATCATTTTCTATCCATTCCTGACTCCTTACTGTTATAGAAGGTATTCCTGTTTGGTAACAGTTGAGGAATACCTCTGAGATCCTGCTTAGTTCAAAGATAAAGTTGTGAGCCTCAACAAAGTCTCTAGGATAACTGATTAATTTGAGGAAAATATGCGTCTTCAGGAAGATTTTCAGCATGTGCACAGTGTAATGGGTTTAATGGTCCCCAAAGCCCTGTCCATGTTCAACCCTGGGAGACAGTGAATGTGATTGTATTTGGTGAGAGGGTTTTTGCCTTTGTAATTAAAGTTATAAAAAATGAGATCATCCTGACTTATACAGGCTAAATTCAGTGACAAGTACCTTTATAAATGACACACAGAGAGGAAACAGAGAGAGAGAGCAGAGAAAATCACATGAAAATGGAGACCCATATGGGAATTATGAAGCCACCAGAAGAATTGGAAGGAACAAGGAAAGATTCTCCGTGAAAGCCTACTTTGGGAGCAGGACCTTGCTAACATCTGAATTTCATATTTCTGGCCTCCAGAACTGGGATAGAGAATTTCTGCTATTTTAGGCCGCTAAATTTGTCATTGTTTGAAACAGCAGACCTAGAAAACCAATAGAAGCAATCTGATTAGACTGTGTTTACTAAAAATCTTAATAGCAGATTCTAAATGAGCATCAGTATAACCAGTGGTCTTAAAATTTCTCTCAGTTTAACTAATATTTAGATAGGATTCCTCTTGACTCTAAACTCCTGAACTTCCTTTTCTCATAACTTATTTAGAAAACTTACAATTATGGATTCTTTCTTTGTCCCTTGGATATATGTCTTTTTTTTTTTTTTTAAACCTTTATTTTACTTTTAACTTTTACAGAGTTTTGTTGTTCACAGACATGCATGTTCTCAGATTAGTCACATGTATATCCCCCCCTTCCCTCCCCTCCCGACCATCACACAGCACCCCTGAAGGATCCCCTTTTCTCATAGAGCAATGACTAGAGCTATTTTCTTCACTTATGATAGTACAGGCCTTCATGCTACTTCCTTTACGCCTCTCACCCACTGTTCCTTCCCCACAATGTCCATATGTCCACTGTCCATGTCTGTCTTTCTTTCGCTTCATTGCATGTGCCATCATCACCATCCTACTAGATTCCATATATATGTGTTAATATACTGTATTTGTCCTTCTCTTTCTGACTGACTTCACTTTTTAGGATACGTTCTAGATCCAGCCACTTCATTAGGGTTGATTCTTCTGCATTTCTCTTTACAGCTGTGTAGTATTCCATTGTATGTATGTACCAGAGCTTTTGGATCCATTCGTTCGTCGATGGGCATCTAGGTTCCTTCCATGTTCTAGCTATTGTATAGAGAGCTGCAATGAACATTGGGGTACAGGTGCTTCTTTCAGTTTTGAATTCGTCAGGGTATAAGCCTAAGAGTGGGATTGCTGGGTGATATGGTGCTTCTATTTTTAGTTTTTTAAGAAATCTCCAGACTGTCTTCCATAGAGGCTGTATCAATTTACACTCCCACCAGCAATGCAGGAGTGTTCCCTTTTCTCCGCAGCCTCTCCAGCATTTATTGTCTGTCGATTTGTGGATGATGGCCATTCTGACGGGTGTGAGGTGATATCTCATTGCAGTTTTGATTTGCATTTCTCTAATTATTAGTGAAGTTGAGCATCGTTTCATGTGTTTTTGGGCCATCTGTATGTCATCGTTGGAGAGGTGTCTGTTTAGTTCCTTTTCCCATTTTTTGATTGGGTTGTTCGTTTTTCCAGTGCTGAGTTGTCTGAGTTGCTTGTAGATTTTGGAGATTAATTCTTTGTCTGTTGTTTCATTTGCTATGATTTTCTCCCACTCTGTGGGGTGTCTGTTCAGCTTTTTTGTAATTTCCTTAGCTGTACAAAAGCTTTTAAGTTTCATTAGGTCCCACATGTTCATTTGTCTTTTTAGTTCCACTATTCTAGTAGGTGGGTCAGAAAGATCTTGCTTTGATTGATGTCCTTGAGGGTTTTGCCTATATTCTCCTCTAAGAGTTTGATGGTTTCTGGCCTTACATTTAAGTCTTTAATCCATTTTGAGTTGATCTTTGTGTATGGTGTCAGGGTATGTTCCAACTTCATTTTCTTGCATGTAGCTGTCCAATTTTCCCAGCACCATTTGTTGAAGAGGCTGTCTTTGTCCCATTTTATATGTTTGCCTCCTTTGTCAAAAATAAGGTACCCATAGGTGTGTGGCTTTACCTCTGGGTTCTCGATCTTGTTCCATTGGTCGATATTTCTGTTTTTGTGCCAGTACCATACTGTCTTGATGACTGTTGCTTTGTAGTAGAGTCTGAAGTTGGGGAGGCTGATCCCCCCAGCTCCATTCTTCTTCCTGAGGATTGCTTTGGCTATTCGAGGTCTTTTGTGTTTCCATATGAACTGTGTTATTCGTTGGTCTAGTTCTGTGAAGAATGTTATTGGAAGTTTGATAGGGATCGCATTGAATCTATAGATGACATTTGGTAGTATGGTCATTTTCACAATATTGATTCTCCCGACCCAGGAACACGGAATATTTCTCCATTTGTTTAACTCTTCTTTAATGTCTCTCATGAGTGTCTTGTAATTTTCTGTGTACAGTTCTTTTGTTTCTTTGGGTAGGTTTATTCCTAGATATTTGATTCTTTTGGTTGCGATGGTGAAGGGGATTGCCTCTTTGATTTCATTTTCTGATTTTTCATTGTTTGTGTATAGGAATGCCAGTGATTTCTGTATATTGATTTTGTATCCTGCGACTTTGCTGAATTCGCTGATTAACTCTAGTAGTTTTGTAATAGTGTCTTTGGGATTTTCTATGTATAATATCATGTCATCTGCAAATAGAGAGAGTTTGACTTCTTCTTTTCCAATCTGGATTCCTTTGATTTCTTTCTCTTCTCTTATTGCTATTGCTAGAACTTCCAGGACTATGTTGAATAAGAGTGGTGAAAGTGGACACCCTTGTCTTGTTCCTGATCTTAGAGGGAATGCTTTGAGTTTTTCACCATTGAGGATAATGTTCGCTGTGGGCTTCTCATATATGGCTTTCACTATGTTAAGATAAGTTCCTTCTATGCCCATTTTTTGAAGAGTTTTTATCATAAATGGATGCTGTACTTTGTCAAAGGCTTTTTCTGCATCTATTGAGATGATCGTGTGATTTTTTTCTCTCAGTTTATTGATATGGTGTATCACATTGATTAATTTGCGGATGTTGAAGAATCCTTGCATGCCTGGGATGAACCCAACTTGATCGTGATGAATGAGCTTTTTGATGTGCTGCTGAATTCTGTTTGCTAGGATTTTGTTGAGGATTTTGGCATCTAGATTCATCACTGAAATTGGCCTATAATTTTCTTTTTTTGTGATGTCTTTGCCTGGCTTTGGTATCAGGGTGATGGTGGCCTCGTAGAATGTGTTTGGAAGTGTTCCTTCCTGGGCAATTTTTTGGAAGAGTTTTAGAAGGACAGGCATTAGCTCTTCTTTAAATGTTTGGTAGAATTCACTTGTGAAACCATCTGGCCCTGGGCTTTTATTTTTGGGTAGATTTTTGACCACAAGGTCGATTTCTGAGCTTGTGATTGGCTTGTTCATAGTTTCTATTTCTTCCTGGTTGAGTCTTGGCAGATAAATCTTCTCTAAGAAACTGTCCATTTCTTCCAGGTTGTCCAGTTTGTTGCCATAGAGTTGTTCATAATAGTCTCTTATAATCCTTTGGATTTCTGCATTGTCCGTTGTAATCTCTCCTTTTTCATTTTTGATTTTGGTGATCTGGTTCTTCTCTCTCTTTTTCTTGATGAGTCTGGCCAGTGATTTCTGTATATTGATTTTGTATCCTGCGACTTTGCTGAATTCGCTGATTAACTCTAGTAGTTTTGTAATAGTGTCTTTGGGATTTTCTATGTATAATATCATGTCATCTGCAAATAGAGAGAGTTTGACTTCTTCTTTTCCAATCTGGATTCCTTTGATTTCTTTCTCTTCTCTTATTGCTGTTGCCAGGACTATGTTGAATAAGAGTGGTGAAAGTAGACACCCCTGTCTTGTTCCTGATCTTAGACAGAATGCTTTGAGTTTTTCACCATTGAGGATAATGTTCGCTGTGGGCTTCTCATATATGGCTTTCACTATGTTAAGATAAGTTCCTTCTATGCCCATTTTTTGAAGAGTTTTTATCATAAATGGATGCTGTACTTTGTCAAAGGCTTTTTCTGCATCTATTGAGATGATCGTGTGATTTTTTTCTCTCAGTTTATTGATATGGTGTATCACATTGATTAATTTGCGGATGTTGAAGAATCCTTGCATGCCTGGGATGAACCCAACTTGATCGTGATGAATGAGCTTTTTGATGTGCTGCTGAATTCTGTTTGCTAGGATTTTGTTGAGGATTTTGGCATCTAGATTCATCACTGAAATTGGCCTATAATTTTCTTTTTTTGTGATGTCTTTGCCTGGCTTTGGTATCAGGGTGATGGTGGCCTCGTAGAATGTGTTTGGAAGTGTTCCTTCCTGGGCAATTTTTTGGAAGAGTTTTAGAAGGACAGGCATTAGCTCTTCTTTAAATGTTTGGTAGAATTCACTTGTGAAACCATCTGGCCCTGGGCTTTTATTTTTGGGTAGATTTTTGACCACAAGGTCGATTTCTGAGCTTGTGATTGGCTTGTTCATAGTTTCTATTTCTTCCTGGTTGAGTCTTGGCAGATAAATCTTCTCTAAGAAACTGTCCATTTCTTCCAGGTTGTCCAGTTTGTTGCCATAGAGTTGTTCATAATAGTCTCTTATAATCCTTTGGATTTCTGCATTGTCCGTTGTAATCTCTCCTTTTTCATTTTTGATTTTGGTGATCTGGTTCTTCTCTCTCTTTTTCTTGATGAGTCTGGCCAGTGGTGTGTCGATTTTATTGACTTTTTCGAAGAACCAGCTTTTTGTTTTATTTATCTTTACTATTGTTTCTTTTGTTTCTTTTTCATTTATTTCTGCTCTGATCTTTATGATTTCCCTTCTTCTGCTGGCTTTGGGGTGTTTTTGTTCTTCTTTCTCCAGTTGTTTTAAGCGTAAGGTAAGGTCGTCTGTTTGAGATTTTCCTAGTTTCTTGAGGTGGGATTGTATTGCTATAAACTTCCCTCTTAGAACTGCTTTTGCAGTATCCCATAGGTTTTGTACTGTCGTGTGTTCATTGTCATTTTCTTCTAGGAATTTTTTAATTTCTTCTTTGATTTCCTCAGTGATCAGTTGGTTTTTTAGGTATGTGTTGTTTAATCTCCATGTGTTTGTGTTTTTAGCGGTTTTTTTCCTGTAGTTGATCTCTAGTCTCACTGCATTGTGGTCCGAGAAGATGGTTGATAGAATTTCAGTTTTCTTGAATTGACTGAGGATTGATTTGTGGCCCAAGATGTGGTCTATCCTGGAGAATGTTCCGTGAGCACTTGAGAAGAAAGTGTATTCTTCTGCTTTTGGATGGAAAGTCCTAAAGGTATCAATGAGGTCCATTTCTTCTAGTGTGGCATTTAAGGCTTGTGTTTCTTTATTAATTTTCTGTTTGGATGATCTGTCCATTGGTGTGAGAGGAGTGTTAAAGTCTCCTACTATGATTGTGTTGCTGTCAATGTCTTCTTTTATGTCTGAAAGTGTTTGTCTTATGTATTGGGGTGCTCCTGCATTGGGAGCGTAGATATTTATGATTATTATGTCTTCTTCTTGGATGGATCCCTTAATCATGATGTAGTGACCTGCCTTGTCTCTTAGAATCTTCTTTACTTTAAAATCTATTTTATCTGATATGAGGATTGCTACTCCAGCTTTCTTTTGATTTCCATTTGCATGGAATATCCTTTTCCAGCCTCTCGCTTTCTGAGCTTGTGATTGGCTTGTTCATAGTTTCTATTTCTTCCTGGTTGAGTCTTGGCAGATAAATCTTCTCTAAGAAACTGTCCATTTCTTCCAGGTTGTCCAGTTTGTTGCCATAGAGTTGTTCATAATAGTCTCTTATAATCCTTTGGATTTCTGCATTGTCCGTTGTAATCTCTCCTTTTTCATTTTTGATTTTGGTGATCTGGTTCTTCTCTCTCTTTTTCTTGATGAGTCTGGCCAGTGGTGTGTCGATTTTATTGACTTTTTCGAAGACCCAGCTTTTTGTTTTATTTATCTTTACTATTGTTTCTTTTGTTTCTTTTTCATTTATTTCTGCTCTGATCTTTATGATTTCCCTTCTTCTGCTGGCTTTGGGGTGTTTTTGTTCTTCTTTCTCCAGTTGTTTTAAGCGTAAGGTAAGGTCGTCTGTTTGAGATTTTCCTAGTTTCTTGAGGTGGGATTGTATTGCTATAAACTTCCCTCTTAGAACTGCTTTTGCAGTATCCCATAGGTTTTGTACTGTCGTGTGTTCATTGTCATTTTCTTCTAGGAATTTTTTAATTTCTTCTTTGATTTCCTCAGTGATCAGTTGGTTTTTTAGGTATGTGTTGTTTAATCTCCATGTGTTTGTGTTTTTAGCGGTTTTTTTCCTGTAGTTGATCTCTAGTCTCACTGCATTGTGGTCCGAGAAGATGGTTGATAGAATTTCAGTTTTCTTGAATTGACTGAGGATTGATTTGTGGCCCAAGATGTGGTCTATCCTGGAGAATGTTCCGTGAGCACTTGAGAAGAAAGTGTATTCTTCTGCTTTTGGATGGAAAGTCCTAAAGGTATCAATGAGGTCCATTTCTTCTAGTGTGGCATTTAAGGCTTGTGTTTCTTTATTAATTTTCTGTTTGGATGATCTGTCCATTGGTGTGAGAGGAGTGTTAAAGTCTCCTACTATGATTGTGTTGCTGTCAATGTCTTCTTTTATGTCTGAAAGTGTTTGTCTTATGTATTGGGGTGCTCCTGCATTGGGAGCGTAGATATTTATGATTATTATGTCTTCTTCTTGGATGGATCCCTTAATCATGATGTAGTGACCTGCCTTGTCTCTTAGAATCTTCTTTACTTTAAAATCTATTTTATCTGATATGAGGATTGCTACTCCAGCTTTCTTTTGATTTCCATTTGCATGGAATATCTTTTTCCAGCCTCTCACTTTCAGTCTATGAGTGTCTCTAGGTCTAAAATGAGTTTCCTGGAGGCAGCATATGTATGGGTCGTGTTTTTGGATCCATTCAGCCACTCTGTGTCTTTTGGTTGGGGCGTTTAGTCCATTGACATTCAAAGTGATTATTGATACAAATGATCCTATTGTCATCTTCTTAGATGTTATGATGGGTTTGTTTCGTGGATCTTCTCCTTTTATACTTGTTTTCTATATAAGTCCCTTTAACATTTGTTGTAAGGCTGGTTTGGTGTGACTAAATTCTTTTAATTTTTGCTTGTCTGTAAAGCTTTTGATTTCTCCCTCAATTTTGAAGGAGATCCTTGCAGGGTAGAGGATTCTTGGTTGCAGATTATTCTCTTTCAGCCGTTTAAATGTGTCCTGCCATTCCCTTCTGGCCTGCAGAGTTTCTGTTGAAAGATCAGCTGTTAAACGGATGGGCTTTCCCTTGTATGTCACTAGTTGCTTTTCCCTTGCTGCTTTGAGAATTCTATCTTTGTGTTTAATTTGTGTTAACTTCATTAATATGTGTCTTGGTGTGTTTCTTCTCAGATTGATTCTGTTAGGTACCCTTTGTGCTTCTTGGACTTGATTGACTATTTCTTTTCCCATGTTGGGGACATTTTCAACTATAATCTCTTCAAAAATTTTCTCATAGCCTTTCTTTTTTTCTTCTTCTTCTGGAACCCCTATAATTTGAATATTGGTGCGTTTGATATTATCCCAGAGGTCTCTGAGGCTGTCCTCTGCTCTTTTCATTCTTTGAGCTAGAGTCTGTTTTTCAGCAGTTACTTCCACCATTTTATCTTCCAGCTCACTTATCTGGTCTTCTGTCTCAGATACTCTGCTCTTGATTCCTCCTACAGTGTTTTTCAGTTCAGCAATTGAGTTGTTTGTCTCTGTTACTTTTTTGGTAAGTTCTTGTATTTCTTTATTCAGTGTGTTAGTTGTATTTTGCAATTTCTCTGAAATTCTGTTTTCAGTGTCTTTGATCATCTTTACTATCATTCTTCTGAAATCACTTTCAGAAAGTTTGTCCAAATTCTCTTCATTAATTTGATCTTGTGTGTTTGTGGATTGTTCCTTCGCTTGTGTGGTATTTCTCTGCCGTTTCATTGTTATTATTAATTTTTTAAAACTGATTCTGTTTGGGATTTCCTTTTCCCAGACTTTGCGTTACGTCTGTTGGTGTTTGTTGTTTGGATGGGGCTTCTATTCTGGGTGATGCTGGTGATTGGGTGATGTCAGGACTTGTATACAAGTGATTACCTTTGCTGGCGTTCTCACTTGTATACTGCTCTTTAGTGTTATGCGTTCTCTAGTATTGTAGTTTTGGAGTCAGTGCACCCTCAAAACCCCGGGGCTTGTTGCCTGACCAGGGAATGAAGATTTCACGGCTGGTTTGTTATGGCATTAAATGATATTAAAACATATATATGCAAATGAGAAACAGAAGGTATACCTTTGACAAATGACAATTTAAAAATTATGCAAGTGCTATCTAGAGTATTGAATTATACACATAAACATATACAGCTATAACATAACCCAAGCATTCCAATCAAAAATACAGTACAATACGTTAGCACGGCGAATAGAGAAATCCAAGAATGATATCCACAAGTTAATAAGCAAACTAAGTAGAGTACCAATTGGAGAATAATGCTAGAGCAGGATCCCCGTTGGGGATAAGGCGATGAGGACAGAACAGACTAAGAAATATAGTGGGGAAAGGGAAAAAGAGAAAGGGAGGATAGAAGAGAAATATAGAATAATATTGCAAAGTTAAATATAGGGAGATAAAGATTTGTATGTATTAGAATTTAGTGCTATAGGAAAGGAGCTTCAGAGAAAGCAAAGAATTATAGAGGAGGTAGTAGTACAAATGAAAAAATTATTAAAAATTAAAAGATCTAAATTTTATAGAAAAATATAGAAAAACAAAGCAAAAATAAATAAAAACAAACAAAACCCCCACAGAACCTTAAAAGGCCAATGGGGAACCAGAAGTTTATACCAAAATAAAATGTGTGGTTTAAAAGGAAAAAGAAAAAAAAAAATTTATGTAAACTTGAATATATTCAGTCTTACTGATAAGATTAGTAGCTTCAATAGAATTCAGTGAAGGAAATGAACACACCCACTCTCTCTCACACACCCCCAAGAAAAGAAAAAAAAAAAAAAAAAGCGGTGTGAGCACTGAGTGGGTTTGGAAAAAAGAGAAAAAAAAAAAAAAATCGAAACAAAGTAATACAATACAAAAAATGAAATTTTAAAGTCCAGCAGTAACTCCAGCTTCAGACAAAACGTGAAAATAGTGTTTATGTTCTTCTGTCTCTTGCTGACTATTCAGGAATTATCAGTCTTTTTCTTGCCTCTGGCAGTGGTTGAATCTGAAGACCTCTTTGACTGCTTGTTTGTTTAGGCCTATTCCAGAATTAAAAGGCCCGCCCAGGCTGGCCCTGGGAGTTTCTTAATCCAAATCCCTTTTCTTGCTGGGTGGAGCTAAATTCCCTCCCTGTAGCTTGACCAGCAGCCCTGTAGTTTGACCAGCAGCCAAACTACAGTAGGGAAAATGGCGTCTGTCTCACAAAGGATTTATTCCAACACGCTCTATGAGAAGCACTTCCGCAGTGACCCCGACCCTGCTGCAGGCCACCGTTGACCCCCGCCATCGCGGGAGACGTCAGGTTACTCAGAGGTGAGTCTGGCTCAGTCTCATGCAGGATCGCTATTCCTCTCTCCCTGATTACAGTGCACAGAGACTTTCCAGTCCTCCTCGGCGGCTCTCTGATTGGGTTAATGGTAACCTCCTCCAAAGGGAACTGAGTGCCGCCCTTCCGAGGCCTGCTCAAGGGCACTTCTAGCTCAAGGGGGCACCTGGACCCTCCAAAGCAGGTCTGGCTCAGTCCCTTGTGGGTGTTAGTGCTCCTCTCCCGGGTTTTGATCTGAAACAGGCTTTGTGGCTTTGGCCCGCCCAGCCTCTCCAGCGGGTATGAGGTTTGACTTTTAAAAGTGCGATTGCGCCCCTCCTACCGTCTTGATGCGGCTTCTCCTTTGTTCTTCGATGTGGGGTGTCCTCTCTGTGATCAGATCCAACCTCCTTTCGTCGATGGTTTCCCAGGAACTCGTCGCAATTCAGGCGATCTTGCAGGAGAGATGAGTGCACGTCCTTCTACGCCGCCGTCTTAGCTCCACCCAGGATATATGTCTTTTAAAAAGTGGTTTGCCAGTTTTACAATCCATGGATATCATTCCTAAGGCTCTGGAAGCTATCACTTTGAAATGTAATTGTCAGAGAAGATAGACCCCTGAACCTCATGTTCAATGCGAAGACAGGAGAGTAACTTGGGACAATGTTGAGTGTGGTATTCCAAGTTATGAAATTTCCTCCTATGATAAAGATAGGGTAAGTCTCTTGCTCCTTTGGCAAATACAGATAGCCTGACCTCCTTGGGTACTTTCCACCTAGCTTATACCAGCCTTTAAAATACCTACTTCTCTTTGTTTCCACAGAGTTGATTTCAAGTTCTGACATCTCTCTCGTACTGATTGCCACAACTAAAGTGGTCCTTGCCTGTTTCACTTTGGTACGATTTTTGCTTTAATATGAGGAAACTTATACTTGTCCTGTTGCCATATCTAATAGCAGACATTTAATAATATTAACTCTGGGAATTCTGACTAGAAATCCTGTCACTTGGAGATAAAAATTCCAAATCAAACTCTAGAACTTTAGTGAAGAATTGATTCTGCTATCATTCTGCCTGTAGCAGAACTTGTGATTCAATAATAGATCAGATCAGAGGAAAACTGAGTAATTCAGAGCAAACCGTGGGTATCTGTAGATCACATTAGGAACCAATAAATATAATTGCTTGACCCTAGGCTCTATTTTCTGTCTTGTGTGTGTGCTTAGTCATATCTGACTCTTTGCAACCCCATAGACTGTAGTCCGCTAGGGCCCTGTGTCCAAGGGATTGTCCAGGCATGAATACTGGAATGTGTTGCCATTTCCTACTCCAAGGGATCTTCCCAACCAAGTGATTGAACCCGAGTCTTGTATCTTGTATCTCCTCCACTGGCAAGCAAATTTGTTTTGTGGTAGAAGGCAAAAGCTCAGAGACTGAGGAAGAAGAGGATGTGACTTGAAATTTGAATTGTGTTCACAGGCACTTGCATACATCTCCTTTAAAAGGGGTCCACTGTAAGTTGATCTCAGCTCAAATGAAGCTGTATCTTCATTTATGGCCAGGAGAGATGAGTGCACGTCCTTCTACGCGTCTTAGCTCCACCCAGGATATATGTCTTTTAAAAGTGGTTTGCCAGTTTTACAATCCATGGATATCATTCCTAAGGCTCTGGAAGCTATCACTTTGAAATGTAATTGTCAGAGAAGATAGACCCCTGAACCTCATGTTCAATGCGAAGACAGGAGAGTAACTTGGGACAATGTTGAGTGTGGTATTCCAAGTTATGAAATTTCCTCCTATGATAAAGATAGGGTAAGTCTCTTGCTCCTTTGGCAAATACAGATAGCCTGACCTCCTTGGGTACTTTCCACCTAGCTTATACCAGCCTTTAAAATACCTACTTCTCTTTGTTTCCACAGAGTTGATTTCAAGTTCTGACATCTCTCTCGTACTGATTGCCACAACTAAAGTGGTCCTTGCCTGTTTCACTTTGGTACGATTTTTGCTTTAATATGAGGAAACTTATACTTGTCCTGTTGCCATATCTAATAGCAGACATTTAATAATATTAACTCTGGGAATTCTGACTAGAAATCCTGTCACTTGGAGAGATAAAAATTCCAAATCAAACTCTAGAACTTTAGTGAAGAATTGATTCTGCTATCATTCTGCCTGTAGCAGAACTTGTGATTCAATAATAGATCAGATCAGAGGAAAACTGAGTAATTCAGAGCAAACCGTGGGTATCTGTAGATCACATTAGGAACCAATAAATATAATTGCTTGACCCTAGGCTCTATTTTCTGTCTTGTGTGTGTGCTTAGTCATATCTGACTCTTTGCAACCCCATAGACTGTAGTCCGCTAGGGCCCTGTGTCCAAGGGATTGTCCAGGCATGAATACTGGAATGTGTTGCCATTTCCTACTCCAAGGGATCTTCCCAACCAAGTGATTGAACCCGAGTCTTGTATCTTGTATCTCCTCCACTGGCAAGCAAATTTGTTTTGTGGTAGAAGGCAAAAGCTCAGAGACTGAGGAAGAAGAGGATGTGACTTGAAATTTGAATTGTGTTCACAGGCACTTGCATACATCTCCTTTATCTTACATGGGGTCCACTGTAAGTTGATCTCAGCTCAAATGAAGCTGTATCTTCATTTATGGCCAAGAAGATAGCTGAGCATTTTTTATGTCAGGTGGGCTTTAAAACCTTGTTTATCTTAAAAACCTGGGAAGGCATCATTCTTAGATATTTATTCTGCTTGTGTGTGTGTATGTGATTTACTCTACTGTAAAACTGATTCAGGTCAGTGTTCAAACAATGAAGATCATGGCTTCTGGTCCCATCACTTCATGGCAAATAGATGGGCAAACAATGGAAATAGTGACAGACTTTCTTTTCTTGGGACTCCAAAATCACTGTGGATGGTGACTGCAGCTGTGAAATTGAAAAGTGCTTACTACTTGAAAATAAAGCTATGACAAACGTAATGTATTAAAAAGTGGAGACATCACTCTCCTGACAAATTCCATATAGGCAAAACTATGGTTTTCCCAGTAGTCATGTATGGATATGAGATCTGGACCAGAAAGAAGGCTGAGTGCCTAAAAATTGATGCCTTTGAACTGTGCTGTTGAAGGAGACTTTTGAGAGTCCCTTGGACTGCAAAGAGATCAAACTGGTCAATCTTTAAGGAAATCATCTCTGAATATTCATTGGAAGGAATGATGCTAAAGCTGAAGCTCCATGTTTTGGCCACCTGATGAGAAGAGATGATTCACTGGAAAAGACCCTGATGTTGGGAAAAACAGAAGGCAAAAGGAGAAGGGGGCAACAGAGGATGAGATGGTTAGATGACATCACTGAGGCAAAGGACATGAGTTTGAGCAGACTCCGTGAGATGGTGATGAACAGGGAAGCCTGGCATGCTGGAGTCCATGGGGTCATAAAGAATTAGATACAACTGAGCAACAGAACTGAACTGAAAACTGATTCTGAACAGACAATTTGTTTTGCTTTATTATGAAATTTTGGATAAGGGTTTTGAGACAAAACAAAATGCAAAATTAGTTTTCATGAGCAAAGATGTAATAGGAAGGCAGACTCAACAGGATCATAGTTGTAAGAGTATCAACCTGATGTGTGTTTTTTTCATTTGTTTACTTTTAGAAAAGAAGAAATACATTAATTCATAGGAATTAAGTTAGCTGACTATTATTATTATTATTATAGACTCAGGCAATAGATAAGAGAATTCTGTAAGGAAACTAAGCTGATAATTATGGAAACAGAATCAGTGAAGGGACCACAGTTTGGTGAGATCATCTAATAGCTATATATTTTAAGGTCAAATAAAGACTCCCCAGGGGCTTCCCCTGGTGGTCCAGTGGGTAAGGACACTGCCTTGCAGTGCAAGGGGCGCCGGCTCGAGCCCTGGCCTGGGAAGATCCCACGTGCAACGGAGCGGCTGGACTGATGTGTCCAATCACCGAGCCGGAGCTCTGGAGCGCATGCGCCCAGAGCCGGCTCTCTGCAACGACTGACGCCACCACGGTGGGAGGCCCACAGGAGCCAAAGAACGAAGACGCATGAAAATAGAGAAATGAAAGACCAATAGAAGTGGTCTGCCCACTCACCTCCCTCCCCAACCCGACCCCCACCCAAAGTAAATAAATAAATAAATCTTTAAAAAAAAAAAAAAAAGGACTCCCCAGATTGGTTGAAGGGGAGTACTGAGAGAATCATCTTAAAAAATATGTTCACTTTCCTGTTGCTTAGCATGTTATATATTTGTTTCTAAAAATACCCACATACATTACTTATTATTCCCAGTTTTGAAAACAGGCAAGGTCTCTGAAAGGAAGGAATGATGCTAAAGCTGAAGCTCCATGTTTTGGCCACCTGATGAGAAGAGATGATTCACTGGAAAAGACCCTGATGTTGGGAAAAACAGAAGGCAAAAGGAGAAGGGGGCAACAGAGGATGAGATGGTTAGATGACATCACTGAGGCAAAGGACATGAGTTTGAGCAGACTCCGTGAGATGGTGATGAACAGGGAAGCCTGGCATGCTGGAGTCCATGGGGTCATAAAGAATTAGATACAACTGAGCAACAGAACTGAACTGAAAACTGATTCTGAACAGACAATTTGTTTTGCTTTATTATGAAATTTTGGATAAGGGTTTTGAGACAAAACAAAATGCAAAATTAGTTTTCATGAGCAAAGATGTAATAGGAAGGCAGACTCAACAGGATCATAGTTGTAAGAGTATCAACCTGATGTGTGTTTTTTTCATTTGTTTACTTTTAGAAAAGAAGAAATACATTAATTCATAGGAATTAAGTTAGCTGACTATTATTATTATTATTATAGACTCAGGCAATAGATAAGAGAATTCTGTAAGGAAACTAAGCTGATAATTATGGAAACAGAATCAGTGAAGGGACCACAGTTTGGTGAGATCATCTAATAGCTATATATTTTAAGGTCAAATAAAGACTCCCCAGGGGCTTCCCCTGGTGGTCCAGTGGGTAAGGACACTGCCTTGCAGTGCAAGGGGCGCCGGCTCGAGCCCTGGCCTGGGAAGATCCCATGTGCAACGGAGCGGCTGGACTGATGTGTCCAATTACCGAGCTGGAGCTCTGGAGCGCATGCGCCCAGAGCCGGTACTCTGCAACAACAGAAGCCACCGTGATGGGAGGCCCACACGGGCCAAAGAACGAAGACGCATGAAAATAGAGAAATGAAAGACCAATAGAAGTGGTCTGCCCACTCACCTCCCTCCCCAACCCGACCCCCACCCAAAGTAAATAAATAAATAAATCTTTAAAAAAAAAAAAAAAAAGGACTCCCCAGATTGGTTGAAGGGGAGTACTGAGAGAATCATCTTAAAAAATATGTTCACTTTCCTGTTGCTTAGCATGTTATATATTTGTTTCTAAAAATACCCACATACATTACTTATTATTCCCAGTTTTAGTTTTTTAATGTCAAAAAATAATTCATAGAAACTTTCTGTATCAACTCAGGATAGAATTGTACAGATTTTATGGAATTTTCTTGTGTTTTATTTAGTTGTCTAGAGCCTTGATAGTATCACCACATCTGGAAGCTTAATCGAATAAAATAATCTTGGGTCTTTCCCCAAACCCCCAGGTTAAAATTTGCATATTGACATAAACCCCAGAGTGATTCATATGGACATTAAATGTTAAGAAGCACTATGCTAGAAGTCCTTCCCAGAATTTAGTCCTTAAATTCTCTAATTCAAAACTTGGAAGCTTTTTTTGCTGGGGGAAATTAAAATATAAAATGTTCTTTAATTCTGCCTATGTACTAAGTAACATGGTCTTCCCTGGTGGCCTAACGGTAAAGAATCTGTCTTCCAATGTGGGAGACATGGGTTCTATCCCTGGGTTGGGAAGATCCACTGGTGAAGGAAATGGCAACCCACTACAGTATTCTTGCCTAGGCAATCTCATGAGGAGATTGCCTAGAGGAGCCTACTGGGCTACAGTTCATGCAGTCTCGAAGAGTCAGACATGACTTAGTGACTAAACAACAACAAATACATAACATACAAACATTTTTAAAATGTACTGCATCATATGTGTATATTCCTAATAACCCAAAATAATCAGTTTATTGCTTGGAGCATAATAGCTCACCAGATAATGACTTAAATATTTAAGTTGTACATCCTAATTTTCACATCCTTCCAAAACAGGCTTTCATATTTCTAATAGTTAAGTTGAAGAAAACCAGGAAAACCTTGAAGGAAATAACTAACCCTGGAAATTGAGCATATGTGTGTCACCTGATAGATTCTAGCCTGTGATAGATGGGTTGGACTAGATTACTATTCAGAGGCTGAACCATAAATGTGTGAATGCTTTTATTTCAATCTCGCTTGTCAACCACAGATTTGTTTTTTTTTTTTTTAACCAACTTATTATCAGTCTTACATAATATGTTGCTGAATTACTAACTGTACCATTACTGATTAAAATTTGCCACTTTGATCTGCATAGATTATATATCATTAGCCTTGATGGGCAGATTTAAAGATGGTCTCATATGGTTCTGAGAAATTTCTAATTGCATAATTATTAATATGCACATCATACAATGAGAATACCAAAATTAAGAGCTCAAGCACAGCCTCGTATCATCAAAACTACAAACACATTCACACCCCACACACCCCCTGCATACATTATAATTCAATATAAAAAACAAATTATATGTGTATCTGATATACATTATACACATTATGTAAGCATGTTCTAAAAAGCTAGGATTAAATTTATAACATTTCTACATTTAAACAGCAAGATATTGCCCTTTTAAGTGCATAGAGGAAAGAACAAAGGAATAACTGAGAAATATTTCAAACATTTGACATTAATTTTTTGCTGGGGGAAATTAAAATATAAAATGTTCTTTAATTCTGCCTATGTACTAAGTAACATGGTCTTCCCTGGTGGCCTAACGGTAAAGAATCTGTCTTCCAATGTGGGAGACATGGGTTCTATCCCTGGGTTGGGAAGATCCACTGGTGAAGGAAATGGCAACCCACTACAGTATTCTTGCCTAGGCAATCTCATGAGGAGATTGCCTAGAGGAGCCTACTGGGCTACAGTTCATGCAGTCTCGAAGAGTCAGACATGACTTAGTGACTAAACAACAACAAATACATAACATACAAACATTTTTAAAAATGTACTGCATCATATGTGTATATTCCTAATAACCCAAAATAATCAGTTTATTGCTTGGAGCATAATAGCTCACCAGATAATGACTTAAATATTTAAGTTGTACATCCTAATTTTCACATCCTTCCAAAACAGGCTTTCATATTTCTAATAGTTAAGTTGAAGAAAACCAGGAAAACCTTGAAGGAAATAACTAACCCTGGAAATTGAGCATATGTGTGTCACCTGATAGATTCTAGCCTGTGATAGATGGGTTGGACTAGATTACTATTCAGAGGCTGAACCATAAATGTGTGAATGCTTTTATTTCAATCTCGCTTGTCAACCACAGATTTGTTTTTTTTTTTAACCAACTTATTATCAGTCTTACATAATATGTTGCTGAATTACTAACTGTACCATTACTGATTAAAATTTGCCACTTTGATCTGCATAGATTATATATCATTAGCCTTGATGGGCAGATTTAAAGATGGTCTCATATGGTTCTGAGAAATTTCTAATTGCATAATTATTAATATGCACATCATACAATGAGAATACCAAAATTAAGAGCTCAAGCACAGCCTCGTATCATCAAAACTACAAACACATTCACACCCCACACACCCCCTGCATACATTATAATTCAATATAAAAAACAAATTATATGTGTATCTGATATACATTATACACATTATGTAAGCATGTTCTAAAAAGCTAGGATTAAATTTATAACATTTCTACATTTAAACAGCAAGATATTGCCCTTTTAAGTGCATAGAGGAAAGAACAAAGGAATAACTGAGAAATATTTCAAACATTTGACATTTAATTTTATTAATAGAAGATTGACAATAAAAGTTATTGAGCAGGGCTTCCCTTGGTGGCGCAGTGGGTAAGGACACCGCCCTGCAGTGCAAGGGGCGCTGGTTCGATCCCTGGCCTGGGAAGATCCCACGTGCCGCGGAGTGGCTGGATCGATGTGTCCAATTACCGAGCCGGAGCTCTGGAGCACATACGCCCAGAGCCGGCGCTCTGAAACGACAGACGCCACCGCAATGGGAGGCCCACAGGAGCCAAAGAACAAAGATGGATGAAAATAGAGAAATGAAAGACCAATAGAAGTGGCCCGCCCACTCCCCTCCCTCCCCAACATGACCCCCGCCCAAAACAAATAAATAAATAAATCTTAAAAAAAAAAAAAAAGTTATTGAGCAGTATGTCTAATTTTAAGTAGAAATGTAATCACTTTAACATTATAATACAATTCTTTTATTTGTATGATTTGTAAGTCTTCTGAAAGCTTTTTAACCATCTTGGTACTCAAACTATGATACATATTTTACATTCATTATCTAACAATGTATATAAGAATATACTTATGGCTTATCAGGGTATCTTCAAAATATATTCAGAACTCAGTTATTTCTCTACATTTTCTATTATGACCCTGATCCAAGCACTTGTAACTTCTCAACTAAAAACACCTTCATATACCTATGCCCCACCCTTTAGAATCCAGAATCTCCTTAACGACTTGAGGTGGTCTCATCAGTTTGCCATGTAAAGGCAAAGGCTTCTTATTGCATTTAAGATAATACTCAAATTATGTACCGTAGCTTGGTTTTCATAAAATATAATAAGGGATATTTCACAATTTTCAGCATATTTTCATTTGCTCACTTCAGATCCTCCATATTTCTTTCCTTGAATAGTCCAAGTTTAGTCTGAACTTTGAGTATTAAGAGTCTCTGATTTGGGCTTCCCTGGTGATCCAGTGGGTAACTGACTTGCAGTGCAAGGGGCACCAGTTTGATCCCTGGCCTGGGAAGGTCCCATGTGCCGCGGAGCAGCTGGACCAATGTGTCCAACTACTGGGCCGGAGCTCTGGAGTGCATGTGCCCAGAGCCGGTGCTCTGTGATGAGAGAGGCCACTGAGATAAAAATAAATGAAAGACCAATAGCAGTGGCCAAAAAGAAAAAAAAAAAAAAAGAGTCTCTGATTTTGCTGGCTTAAGTTTGCTTCCAGACCTTTCACCTACGTTTCCTTTTAGTTTCTATTCTGCTGTTATAGTTTCAAAAAGTCCTTATCCGACTGCAATATAATGCCTCCCATCCATCTTAATCCTTCTACATTGCTTTATTTTTTTTTGAGTGCACCATGGGGTAACTAAGATGGGAACATTTTTGCTTAAATATATCATAATTTTCTATCTCTCTAGAATGTAACTCCACAAGGACAGGAGTTTGCCTTCTTTGTTTATTGTGATATCTTCCATTTACTAAAAATACTGCTATATATGCATGCATGTATTTATTTAACACTGTACGTGTGTCCTACCACATACCAACTGTATGATTCTGGACAAGATTTATTAAATGCCCAAGTCATTTTATATGAGCCATTCAGATGAAATTGTTTATCTTCAAAAGAGGGATTAAAATAGGCTCTTCCTAAACCTGATTAAATTAGGATTACTATATGCTTCTGCCAAACTTGGTTATAAGAATTAAATGAGATGTAATAGTGGTTTTCCTATTTCTTAGAGAACAGTTGGAGCCCCATTAATGACTTTCCAGTCTTTTTCCTTCCTGGTTGCCTAGAAATCTGGTTAGCATTAGAGATCCCATTTATCTTTTTATTTCTTCTCCCACAACACTTATCTCAGGCAATGAGTTGATATTTAATGATCTTGAGTTACTGGAAACAGTTTCAAACTTTACTGGGATTGAGACACAGAGTAAATGGCATTGCTGCTAATTACAAGTCATAAATTAGCACTTTGAAAGTCTGTTTTCTTATCTCAAGGCACATGTTTTGATGCTTCCTTGCAAGTGACTGCCTCTTAGGTATTCAATGAAAAAAGAAATGAGTGCAGATTCCCTTGAAACCAAATCAGCAGGATACATTTATCAGAGAATTCTCTTTGTGTGTATTTCAGGTTTATTCACACATAAACCTCAATCATTTGGTAAGCCTGCAACTTTAATGAGATCCTAAAATAATTATAGCACAAAATCAAGTCTCAGATAATGAACAAGGTGTCAAGTTTACTTTAGGGCTATGATTATTTCATTTTCCAATGAAAATGTCTATAATAGCTCCATTAATGATCACATTGTATCTCTGACTGATGCTCTGAAAAGTTTTAAGTTAAAAGGCAGATCGTATGACAGTTTTGTGTATATCATGTATACAAAGAGACTGTGGTCTACAGATGTGAATATAATCCTCAGAATAAATTCTATCACTAAAATTTATATTAATACTTTTAATATTCTGTTTGTTTAGTGATTAAGAATTTTCCGTAAATTGCTGTCACCTCATATTTACCTTACAGAAACCCATTGAGCAGAAAGAGATGGTTATCTTCATTTTGCAATGAGAAGGAAAGTCCAAACAGAGACTCAAGTGGTCACATGTAAGCTGTAAAACCAAACTTATAACATAGGTTCACCGTTCTTACTTTAGTCTCTTTTCTTCACTGTTAAACTGTAATCTACTGACTGGGTGGCTGATGTAAGACAGATTTTAAGCAAATATTTAAAGAGTTTTGTTTTTTTGGGGTTAAAATAGGCTCTTCCTAAACCTGATTAAATTAGGATTACTATATGCTTCTGCCAAACTTGGTTATAAGAATTAAATGAGATGTAATAGTGGTTTTCCTATTTCTTAGAGAACAGTTGGAGCCCCATTAATGACTTTCCAGTCTTTTTCCTTCCTGGTTGCCTAGAAATCTGGTTAGCATTAGAGATCCCATTTATCTTTTTATTTCTTCTCCCACAACACTTATCTCAGGCAATGAGTTGATATTTAATGATCTTGAGTTACTGGAAACAGTTTCAAACTTTACTGGGATTGAGACACAGAGTAAATGGCATTGCTGCTAATTACAAGTCATAAATTAGCACTTTGAAAGTCTGTTTTCTTATCTCAAGGCACATGTTTTGATGCTTCCTTGCAAGTGACTGCCTCTTAGGTATTCAATGAAAAAAGAAATGAGTGCAGATTCCCTTGAAACCAAATCAGCAGGATACATTTATCAGAGAATTCTCTTTGTGTGTATTTCAGGTTTATTCACACATAAACCTCAATCATTTGGTAAGCCTGCAACTTTAATGAGATCCTAAAATAATTATAGCACAAAATCAAGTCTCAGATAATGAACAAGGTGTCAAGTTTACTTTAGGGCTATGATTATTTCATTTTCCAATGAAAATGTCTATAATAGCTCCATTAATGATCACATTGTATCTCTGACTGATGCTCTGAAAAGTTTTAAGTTAAAAGGCAGATCGTATGACAGTTTTGTGTATATCATGTATACAAAGAGACTGTGGTCTACAGATGTGAATATAATCCTCAGAATAAATTCTATCACTAAAATTTATATTAATACTTTTAATATTCTGTTTGTTTAGTGATTAAGAATTTTCCGTAAATTGCTGTCACCTCATATTTACCTTACAGAAACCCATTGAGCAGAAAGAGATGGTTATCTTCATTTTGCAATGAGAAGGAAAGTCCAAACAGAGACTCAAGTGGTCACATGTAAGCTGTAAAACCAAACTTATAACATAGGTTCACCGTTCTTACTTTAGTCTCTTTTCTTCACTGTTAAACTGTAATCTACTGACTGGGTGGCTGATGTAAGACAGATTTTTTTTTTTTAAGCAAATGAAGATAGTAGTTCTAGGAATAATATGGATTTTTTTTTTTTATATATATAGAGACTACTGTAAATAGGAGGCAAAAATCATAGGGAGATTACGAGAGTGTAGGTACCACACTAAATATTGAATATTTTATAGGGAGGAGGATGGGGAAAAAAGACTATTTCAAGGAGTGAAAGGATTACCTAGGGCACACCCTTCATTCCTATGAACAGAGGAGTAGGTATTGCAGACTGAGTTCTTATTTAGAGATTTGGGAGCCCTGGGTGCTTAGTCATTCATTTGTGTCTGACTCTTGCAACCCCATGGACTGTAACCTTCCAGGCTTGAAGAAGCATGGGATTATCCGAGAAAGAATACTGGAAAGCTTTGCCATTTCCTCCTTGAGAGGATTCTTCACCCAGTGATGGAACCCACATCTCCTACAGCTCCTTCATTGGCAGGCAGATTCGTTACCACAGAGCCACCTGGGAAGCCCCACCTATAGGAGCCCTAGGTTCTCCTTTCTCATAAAGAATCTGCTGTATGTTTTTCAGCAGGCAAGGTCAATCCATTGAGCTTACATCTGATATTTTAAGAAGGATATGTTTTTAATCCATGTAGAAAAAAAATCAGTGTATGTCTTTGTCCACTAGACTATGAGCAATTTGAAGAGTCCTATAAATATGTATTTCCACAGGACCTAATGCATAGCAGGCATTCCATAAATGCTGGGTGAATGAATGTGATATCAAATACAAATAAAAAGAGAAAGATGTCAAAGAGACTGGTAATACAACAGAGGAACCTCTGACTTCCCAGTTCCCCCTCATGTTGAAATATAAAAGAGGAATAATTTGCTTGGGAAAGCTGTTATCACTGTATTTTTCCACCAGTTGTATTCATAAGATGAGATTCTCTGATTCTCATACGTAATAATAATTATAGTCCCATTTGGTAGAGTTCTTTCATGTTTTTCATATTTCTGACCCATAATTTTGTACAATTTTGTGAAGAAGAACCCATCATATCCCTCTAAGTTACCCACAGCCTGGACTATTCTGCATCACAGACCCATAGTCAGCCTTTACTCTGTATGTTGTTGTTCAGTTGCTCAGTTGTGTCCAATTCTTTGTGACTCCATGGAGTACAGCATGCCAGTCTTCCTTTTCTTTCGTTATCTCCGAGAGTTTTCTATAATTATGTCCATCTGAGCAAGTGATACTATCTAACCATCTCTGTATAGCAGCAACTTTTAAAATGGATGAGATCTAAACAATTCTGCAGTGTTGCTCTAATTAAGCCTTCATTTTATTGTAAGACTCTGTAGTAGAAAAGGTTCCAATTAAATTTCATTTATGGGCAAGTCAATTCATTTAAACAAATGTGGTTTCTTTGTTCTTATTTTGAGATTTCAGCAAAATATATTCCCAATACTCATTCTAAATTGGCAACCTCAGAATGAAAAATGCCTTGCCCATGTTTCTAATGTAATATGCTACTACATTTTACATTTTCTCTTTGTATATAACCTGGAAAATATAATAAAGGGTGAATAAAATAAAGGTAGTAATTACCAATGTAGAGAAATACTGTAAGTGTACTTTCAGTTAAATCTTGGCAAGGCATTATACCATTTATGTACATTTAAAAGTGTATTATGTATTATTTATAATCATTTATGTAAGTAGTAAAATTATAAATACTTGGGAGGTTAGATGCTCAAATACATTAGTATATAAGTCACTTCAATGGACTAAGGGAGGGGAATAAGATGTATGTATTTGCCAGGAGGCATAGATCTCCAGCAATCTATGATGCTTTATAGATTAAAAGTAAATTAACCATTTTAACATATATGCAAAAGGTTATATTTGTTTTATGTAGCACAAATGAGTTTCCCTGAGTCTGCTACTTTCTACTTTCTTCTTATTGGACATGGTTTATAATTATTAAAATAACTGTTAACTAATTTAAAAATAATTTGGCAAGATGGAGGGGAGGAGCGGAACCAAGATGGTGGAGGAATGAGGGGAAGATTTCACCAGCTCCCCAACAGAATCACCAGAACTAATCAAGAAATGAAACACCACCAACAAACCAGCCGCTAGATGACAGAAGAACTCCATAGGTCCATGAGAGTAGAGAAGTGAACAGCCAGAACTTTCCCGGAGTTACCGTTTTGAGAACCTTCTATCCTAACCCCCACGCCGGACCGCACCTACGGAGAGCACACCAACAAGTGTCCTAAAAAGGGGCCTGAGCAGAGCATCGGGGGAGAGAAGGCAGCGCTCAGCGTAAAAATTCCAAGAATCCGCCCTGATCGCCAGCAGAAATTAAGACAATGTGAAGATAAGATACTGGAACAGGACAGGGGGGAACGCAATTGGGAAGTTCCCCGCAGGGAGCTGCCTAGAGACCTGGAGCCAGAAGGGAGTGCCCACCGTGAAAATCACGGCTTTCCGCCTGGCACCGGGTAAGTTCAAACACTCCTAGTGGGGGACTTGCTGAACGGAGGAGGAAAGTTGCCCACAGATTGCTGATCAGGGACCAGGCTCGAGCCTAATGAGGAAGCTTGTGCCTGCCTTTGGGACTTTGCGTGCGTGCCAGTGGCGGCGGAGCCAGTGCACCCCCATAGCTGCACTTGCAGCGGAGGAAGCTGGGAGTAGGGCAGGTACTGGAGGCTACCAGCGGGTGTGTGGCAGAGCCGACGCCTTTCCAACACGGTGCGGAGGCCGGGCACCCCCTGCACCGCATAGTACTGCAAGCTAGGTATTTAAGTGTATAGAATTATAACATTTATGTAAGTAGTAAAATTATAAATACTTGGGAGGTTAGATGCTCAAATACATTAGTATATAAGTCACTTCAATGGACTAAGGGAGGGGAATAAGATGTATGTATTTGCCAGGAGGCATAGATCTCCAGCAATCTATGATGCTTTATAGATTAAAAGTAAATTAACCATTTTAACATATATGCAAAAGGTTATATTTGTTTTATGTAGCACAAATGATTTTCCCCTGAGTCTGCTACTTTCTACTTTCTTCTTATTGGACATGGTTTATAATTATTAAAATAACTGTTAACTAATTTAAAAATAATTTGGCAAGATGGAGGGGAGGAGCGGAACCAAGATGGTGGAGGAATGAGGGGAAGATTTCACCAGCTCCCCAACAGAATCACCAGAACTAATCAAGAAATGAAACACCACCAACAAACCAGCCGCTAGATGACAGAAGAACTCCATAGGTCCATGAGAGTAGAAGAGTGAACAGCCAGAACTTTCCCGGAGTTACCGTTTGAGAACCTTCTATCCTAACCCCCACGCCGGACCGCACCTACGGAGAGCACACCAACAAGTGTCCTAAAAAGGGGCCTGAGCAGAGCATCGGGGGAGAGAAGGCAGCGCTCAGCGTAAAAATTCCAAGAATCCGCCCTGATCGCCAGCAGAAATTAAGACAATGTGAAGATAAGATACTGGAACAGGACAGGGGGGAACGCAATTGGGAAGTTCCCCGCAGGGAGCTGCCTAGAGACCTGGAGCCAGAAGGGAGTGCCCACCGTGAAAATCACGGCTTTCCGCCTGGCACCGGGTAAGTTCAAACACTCCTAGTGGGGGACTTGCTGAACGGAGGAGGAAAGTTGCCCACAGATTGCTGATCAGGGACCAGGCTCGAGCCTAATGAGGAAGCTTGTGCCTGCCTTTGGGACTTTGCGTGCGTGCCAGTGGCGGCGGAGCCAGTGCACCCCCATAGCTGCACTTGCAGCGGAGGAAGCTGGGAGTAGGGCAGGTACTGGAGGCTACCAGCGGGTGTGTGGCAGAGCCGGGACGCCCCTTTCCAACACGGGACTGCGCGCACCGCGGCCCCCCGCCCAATGGAATGGGATCAGCCCGCCGCCCCTGCCAGCACCTGAGCTTGCAGCAAAGCCAATAACTGGCTGATAACAAACCATAGCAACCGGCGCCTTAAGGGAAAGGCTACATCATCAAGACAACACCATAGAGAGCAGATTGGCTTCCACCAGACAGATGAGAGGATAAATCAGGGGCAGTATTTAGCTTTAGCTTTTTTGGTTGTTTATTTGTTGTGGACGGTTCTGTTTATTTGTTTGATCAGTCAGGTTTATTATTATTATTATTATTTTTGGCCTATTCTTTTTAAGTTTTTCTTCCCTTTTTAATTTCCTTTTTATTTAATTTTTAATTTTTAATTTTTTAAAAATTTTAATTCTTGGAAGCTTCTAATTTTCTTTCCTCTTTGCCACTGCTTCCTCCCTCTATGTTCTAAATGTAAAACTTTCTCCTATCTACTAGTATCCTCTAGATAAATATATCCTACCTTCCTGTCTCCACTATTCTCTTCCAGATGCACTAAACAATACAACACACTAATCTTGGCTACGTAACCCTAAAAAATCCTTCCAAGACAAATCTATTCCTTCTCATTACCCATACACTCTCCTCCTCCTCACCCCCAACATATATCTTAGCAACAAATTGCTTTCAATGAAATAGTCCAAGCCAGGACTTTGGCCCGGATCTATTTATCCAGGCATTAGTTTAATTAATTCAGAGCTTAATGGGCAAGTATCATCTTTGATTGCGTCGTTTGCCAGAAAAATTTCCTATGCTTTATCACTGTAAGACTGGTTAGATGTGGTTATTGCTGTGTATGTATGTATATCTTATGACTATATTAGAAAACATCTGCATGCATTTATGACTGTCACCCATCAGGGATACACCTCTTGTTCTTCAGATGCTAGTATTTGAGCTAATATCATGGAACACCATAGCAAACCAGACATAGAGCCTACACCCCCTGAACAATCATCAAACCAAGGATGCTCGGAGCAGAAGCCTGATTCCAAGACCCCACACTATCAAAGAACATACAACACTAGAGATTATTCACCTGTAAACAAGACCTAACATCACCCAAGACAGAAGCAATTGAACCCTTCTAGAAGGACAGAAATCCAAAGGAAAGGAGAATTCAACCAAGAAACCTGATAGGGAAAAGAACTCTGTACATACAGACACACACAAAGAAACAAAAACTAACCTAATAATGAAATGACAGAGAAACACTGTACAAATGAAGGACCAAGCTAGAGAAACACAGCTTCAAATGACAGAGGAGGAGATAGAGAAATTTTCTGAAAGAGGTTTCAGAAAAACTATACTAATAAGGATGCAACACTGAAAACAATATTAGAGAAAATTAGTACATTGAGAAAAGACATGCAGGAAATGAAAAATAAGCAAATAGAGACCACCAACTCAATTGCTGAACTCAAAAATACTATTGAGGGTCTCAACAGTAGAGTATCAGAGGCAGGGGAACGGATAGGTGAGCTGGAAGATAGAATGGTTGAGATAAATGCTGAAGAATAGAATAAAGCCAAAAGAATTAAAAGAACTGAGGACAGAAATAGAGACCTATGGGACAATATCAAATGCACCAACATTAGAATTATAGGAGTTCCAGAGGAAGAAGAGGGGAAGAGAGGCTATGAAAAAGTTCTTGAAGAGGTTATAGTTGAAAACTTCCCCAGCATGGGAAAGGAAATAGTCAACCAAGTCCAAGAAGCACAGAGTTCCATACCGGATAAACCCCCAAAGAAACACCAAGGCACATTTCAATCAAACTAATGCAAACTAAATATAAAGACAGATTACTAAAAACAGCTAGGAGCAAACAACAAATAACATATGCAGGAAACCCCATATGTCTAACTGTGGATCTTTCAACAGAAACCTTGCAGGCCAGAAGAGAATGGCAAGACACATTTAAATGGCTAAAAGAGAATAACCTCCAACCAAGAATTCTCTACCCAGCAAGACTCTCATTCAGAATCGATGGAGAAGTCAAAAGCTTCTCAGACAGACAAAAACTAAAAGAACTCTACCACAAAACCAGCCCTACAATAAATACAAGAGTAGGAGAAGTCCCACAAATCAAACCCCAAACTTCTAAGAAGATGACAATAGGAACATTTGTATCAATAATTACTTTGAATGTAAATGGATTAAATGCTCCAACCAAACGACACAGGCTGACTGAATGGATTCAGAAACATGACCCATATATATGCTGTTTACAAGAGACCCACTTCAGACCTAGAGACACTCATAGACTGAAAGTGAGAGACTGGAAAAAGATATTCCATGCAAATGAAAATCAAAAGAAAGCTGGGGTAGCAATCCTCATATCAGACAAAATAGATTTGAAAGTAAAGAAGATTCTAAGAGACAAGGCAGGTCACTACATCATGATTAAGGGATCTATCCAAGAGGAAGACATAACAGTCATGAATATCTACGCACCCAACACAGGGGCACCTCAATACATAAGACAGATACTTTGAGACTTAAAAGAAGAAATCAGTAATTACACAATAATAGTAGGAGACTTTAACACTCTTCTCACACCAATGGATAGATCATCAAACAGAAAATTAATAAAGAAACACAAGCCTTAAATGCCACACTAGAAAAGATGGACCTAATCAATATCAAATGCACCAACATTAGAATTATAGGGGTACAAGAAGAAGAAGAGGGAAAGCAAGGCTATGGAAAGTTCTTGAAGAGGTTATAGTTGAAAACTTCCCCAGCATGGGAAAGGAAATAGTCAACCAAGTCCAAGAAGCACAGAGTTCCATACCGGATAAACCCCCAAAGAAACACCAAGGCACATTTCAATCAAACTAATGCAAACTAAATATAAAGACAGATTACTAAAAACAGCTAGGAGCAAACAACAAATAACATATGCAGGAAACCCCATATGTCTAACTGTGGATCTTTCAACAGAAACCTTGCAGGCCAGAAGAGAATGGCAAGACACATTTAAATGGCTAAAAGAGAATAACCTCCAACCAAGAATTCTCTACCCAGCAAGACTCTCATTCAGAATCGATGGAGAAGTCAAAAGCTTCTCAGACAGACAAAAACTAAAAGAACTCTACCACAAAACCAGCCCTACAATAAATACAAGAGTAGGAGAAGTCCCACAAATCAAACCCCAAACTTCTAAGAAGATGACAATAGGAACATTTGTATCAATAATTACTTTGAATGTAAATGGATTAAATGCTCCAACCAAACGACACAGGCTGACTGAATGGATTCAGAAACATGACCCATATATATGCTGTTTACAAGAGACCCACTTCAGACCTAGAGACACTCATAGACTGAAAGTGAGAGGCTGGAAAAAGATATTCCATGCAAATGAAAATCAAAAGAAAGCTGGGGTAGCAATCCTCATATCAGACAAAATAGATTTGAAAGTAAAGAAGATTCTAAGAGACAAGGCAGGTCACTACATCATGATTAAGGGATCTATCCAAGAGGAAGACATAACAGTCATGAATATCTACGCACCCAACACAGGGGCACCTCAATACATAAGACAGATACTTTGAGACTTAAAAGAAGAAATCAGTAATTACACAATAATAGTAGGAGACTTTAACACTCTTCTCACACCAATGGATAGATCATCAAACAGAAAATTAATAAAGAAACACAAGCCTTAAATGCCACACTAGAAAAGATGGACCTAATCGATATCTTTAGGATGTTCCATCCAAAAACAGAAGAATACACTTTCTTCTCAAGTGCTCATGGAACATTTTCCAGGATAGACCACATCTTGAGCCAGAAATCAAACCTCAGTCAATTCAAGAAAACTGAAATTATATCAGCCATCTTCTCGGACCACAATGCAATGAGACTAGAGATCAACTACAGGGAAAAAACCGCTAAAAACACAAACACATGGAGATTAAACAACACATACCTAAAAAACCAACTGATTACTGAGGAAATCAAAGGAGAAATTAAACAATTCTTGGAAGAAAATGATAATGAACATACGACTGTGCAAAACCCGTGGGATACTACAAGAGCAGTTCTAAGAGGGAAATTTATAGCAATAAATCCCACCTCAAGAGACTAGGAAATATGAAGCAGATGACCTAACCCTCCGCTTAAAACAATTGGGAAAAGAAAAGCAAAAACATTCCAAAGCCAGCAGAAGATGACAAATTATAAAGACTAGAGCAGAAATAAATGAGAAAGAAATGAAAGAGACTATAGTACAGATAAATAAAACAAAAAGCTGGTTCTTTGAAAAGGTAAATAAAATTGACAAGCCACTGGCCAGACTCATCAAGACAAAGAGAGAGAAGAACCAGATCAACAAAATCAAAAGAAAGCTGGGGTAGCAATCCTCATATCAGACAAAATAGATTTGAAAGTAAAGAAGATTCTAAGAGACAAGGCAGGTCACTACATCATGATTAAGGGATCTATCCAAGAGGAAGACATAACAGTCATGAATATCTACGCACCCAACACAGGGGCACCTCAATACATAAGACAGATACTTTGAGACTTAAAAGAAGAAATCAGTAATTACACAATAATAGTAGGAGACTTTAACACTCTTCTCACACCAATGGATAGATCATCAAACAGAAAATTAATAAAGAAACACAAGCCTTAAATGCCACACTAGAAAAGATGGACCTAATCGATATCTTTAGGATGTTCCATCCAAAAACAGAAGAATACACTTTCTTCTCAAGTGCTCATGGAACATTTTCCAGGATAGACCACATCTTGAGCCAGAAATCAAACCTCAGTCAATTCAAGAAAACTGAAATTATATCAGCCATCTTCTCGGACCACAATGCAATGAGACTAGAGATCAACTACAGGGAAAAAACCGCTAAAAACACAAACACATGGAGATTAAACAACACATACCTAAAAAACCAACTGATTACTGAGGAAATCAAAGGAGAAATTAAACAATTCTTGGAAGAAAATGATAATGAACATACGACTGTGCAAAACCCGTGGGATACTACAAGAGCAGTTCTAAGAGGGAAATTTATAGCAATAAATCCCACCTCAAGAGACTAGGAAATATGAAGCAGATGACCTAACCCTCCGCTTAAAACAATTGGGAAAAGAAAAGCAAAAACATTCCAAAGCCAGCAGAAGATGACAAATTATAAAGACTAGAGCAGAAATAAATGAGAAAGAAATGAAAGAGACTATAGTACAGATAAATAAAACAAAAAGCTGGTTCTTTGAAAAGGTAAATAAAATTGACAAGCCACTGGCCAGACTCATCAAGACAAAGAGAGAGAAGAACCAGATCAACAAAATCAAAAACGAAAAAGGAGAGATTACAACATTTCATGCAGAAATCCAAAGGATTTTAAAAGACTATTATGAGCAACTCTATGGCAACAAACTGGACAACCTGGAAGAAATGGACAGTTTCTTAGAGAAGATTAATCTCCCAAGACTGAGCCAGGAAGAAACAGAAACCTTGAACAACGCAATCACAAGCTCAGAAATCGAATTTGTCATTAAAAATCTACCCAGAAATAAAAACCAAGGACCAGATGACTTCACAGCCGAATTCTACCAAACGTTTAAAAAGGGCTAATGCCTGTCCTTCTAAAACTCTTTCAAAAAATTGCACAGGAAGGAAAGCTTCCAAGCCCATACTACGAGGCCACCATCACCCTGATACCCAAACCAGGCAAAGACAACACAAAAAAGGAAATTTACAGACGAATTTCTCTGATGAACTTAGATGCCAAGATCCTCAACAAAATCCTAGAAAACAGAATTCAATGACACATCAAAAAACTCATACATCATGATCAAGTCGGGTTCATCCCAGGCATGCAAGGATTCTTCAACATCCAAATCAATCAATGTGATACACCATATCAACAAACTGAGAGACAAAAATCACACGATCATCTCAATAGATGCAGCAAAGGCCTTCGACAAAGTACAACGCCCATTCATGATAAAAACTCTTCAGAAAATGGGTATAGAAGGAACCTATGTCAACATAGTGAAAGCCATGTATGAGAAGCCCACAGCAAACATTATTCTTAATGGTAAAAAACTGAAAGCATTCCCTCTAAGATCAGGAACAAGACAGGGGTGTCCACTTTCACCACTACTACTCAACATAGTCCTGGAAGTGCTAGCAACAGCACTAAGAGAAGAGAAAGAAATCAAAGGAATCCCAATTGGAAAGGAAGAAGTCAAGTTATCTCTTTTTGCAGATGACATAATATGATACATAGAAAATCCCAAAGACTCTATTACAAAGCTACTAGAGCTAAACAATGAATTCAGCAAAGTCGCAGGATACAAAGTCAACACACAGAAACCACTGGCATTCCTATACACAAACAATGAAAAATCAGAAAACGAAATCAAAGAGGCAATCCCCTTCACCACTGCAACCAAAAGAAACAAATATCTAGGAATAAACCTGCTCAAAGAAACAAAAGAACTGTACACAGAAAATTACAAGACACTCATGAGAGACATTAAAGAAGACTTAAACAGATGGAGAGATATTCCATGTTCCTGGGTCGGAAGAATCAATATTGTGAAAATGACGATACTACCAAATATCATCTACAGATTCAATGCAGTACCTATCCAACTACCATTGACATTCTTCACAGAACTAGACCAAAGAATAACACAGTTCATATGGAAACACAAAAGACCTCGAATAGCCAAAGCAATCCTGAGAAAGAAAAACGGAGCTGGAGGGATCAGCCTCCCTAACTTCAGACTCTACTACAAAGCAACAGTCCTCAAGACAGTATGGTACTGGCACAAAAACAGAACTATAGACCAATAGAACAAGATCGAGAACCCAGAGATAAACCCACGCACCTATGAGTACCTTATATTTGACAAAAGAGGCGAAACTAAAAAATGGGACAAAGACAGCCTCTTCAACAAGTGGTGCTGGGAGAATTGGACAGCTACATGCAAAGAAATGAAGTTGGAACATTCCCTGACCCCATACACTAAGATCAAGTCGGGTTCATCCCAGGCATGCAAGGATTCTTCAACATCCAAATCAATCAATGTGATACACCATATCAACAAACTGAGAGACAAAAATCACACGATCATCTCAATAGATGCAGCAAAGGCCTTCGACAAAGTACAACGCCCATTCATGATAAAAACTCTTCAGAAAATGGGTATAGAAGGAACCTATGTCAACATAGTGAAAGCCATGTATGAGAAGCCCACAGCAAACATTATTCTTAATGGTAAAAAACTGAAAGCATTCCCTCTAAGATCAGGAACAAGACAGGGGTGTCCACTTTCACCACTACTACTCAACATAGTCCTGGAAGTGCTAGCAACAGCACTAAGAGAAGAGAAAGAAATCAAAGGAATCCCAATTGGAAAGGAAGAAGTCAAGTTATCTCTTTTTGCAGATGACATAATATGATACATAGAAAATCCCAAAGACTCTATTACAAAGCTACTAGAGCTAAACAATGAATTCAGCAAAGTCGCAGGATACAAAGTCAACACACAGAAACCACTGGCATTCCTATACACAAACAATGAAAAATCAGAAAACGAAATCAAAGAGGCAATCCCCTTCACCACTGCAACCAAAAGAAACAAATATCTAGGAATAAACCTGCTCAAAGAAACAAAAGAACTGTACACAGAAAATTACAAGACACTCATGAGAGACATTAAAGAAGACTTAAACAGATGGAGAGATATTCCATGTTCCTGGGTCGGAAGAATCAATATTGTGAAAATGACGATACTACCAAATATCATCTACAGATTCAATGCAGTACCTATCCAACTACCATTGACATTCTTCACAGAACTAGACCAAAGAATAACACAGTTCATATGGAAACACAAAAGACCTCGAATAGCCAAAGCAATCCTGAGAAAGAAAAACGGAGCTGGAGGGATCAGCCTCCCTAACTTCAGACTCTACTACAAAGCAACAGTCCTCAAGACAGTATGGTACTGGCACAAAAACAGAACTATAGACCAATAGAACAAGATCGAGAACCCAGAGATAAACCCACGCACCTATGAGTACCTTATATTTGACAAAAGAGGCGAAACTAAAAAATGGGACAAAGACAGCCTCTTCAACAAGTGGTGCTGGGAGAATTGGACAGCTACATGCAAAGAAATGAAGTTGGAACATTCCCTGACCCCATACACTAAGATCAACTCAAAATGGATTAAAGACCTAAATGTAAGACCAGAAACCATCCAACTCTTAGAGGAGAATATAGGCAAAACTCTCAAGGACATCAATCAAAGCAAGATCTTATCTGACCCACCTACTAGAATAGTGGAACTGAAAAGAAAAATGGACACATGGGACCTCATGAAACTTAAAAGCTTTTGTACAGCCAAAGAAATTACAAAAAAGATCAACAGACACCCCACAGAGTGGGAGAAAATCATAGAAATTGAAACAACAGACAAAGAATGAATCTCCAAAATCTACAACAACTCAGACAACTCAGCACAGGGAAAACGAATAACCCAATCCAAAAATGGGAAAAAGATCTAAAGAGACGCCTCTCCAAAGAGGACATACAGATGGCCCTAAAGCACATGAAACGATGCTCAACCTTGCTTATTATTAGAGAAATGCAAATTAAAACTACAATAAGATATCACCTCATACCCGTCAGAATGGCCATCTTCAACAAATCTGCAGAAGACAAATGCTGGAGAGGGTGCGGAAAAAAGGGAGCCCTCTTGCATTGCTGGTGGGAATGTCAATTGATACAGCCTCTATAGAAGAGAGTATGGACATTTCTTAAAAAACGAAAAATAGAAGCATCTTATGACCCAGCAATCCCACTATTAGGCTTATACCCTGATGAAATCCTAACTGAAAGAAGCACTTGTACCCCAATGTTCATTGCAGCAATCCATACAATAGGTCAGAACATGGAAGCAACCTAGATGTCCATCCACGAATGAATGGATACAGAAGCTCTGGTACGTGTATACAATGGAATACTACTCAGGTGTTAAAAGAAATGCAGAAGACTCAGTCCTCATGAAGTGGCTGGCTCTAGGACCTATCATAAAAAGTGAAGTAAGTCAAAAAGAGAAAGACAAATACAGTATACTAACACACATATATGGAATCTAGTAGGACGGTCTTGATAACACAGGCTGGGAACTCATGGAAAAACAGACAGAGCATAGACATAGGGACATCGTGGGGAAGAAATAGGGAGGGGGAGGCATGGAGGGAGTGACATGGAAACCTATACTGTCATGTGTGGAAAAGATAGCTGTTGTCATTGTGCCAAGGGAATAGGAGTGCTTACAATGGCATGGGGCTCCGGAGGAGTGGGATGGGGGGAACTAGAGGGGTGGGGACCATGGATATGCATATGATTGATCTGGGAACATGCATGTCTGTGAACAACAAAACTCTGTAAAACCTTTAAAATAAAGAATAAAAAAAAATTGGCAAGATGATACAAATGCTAGCATATCTCTGCCGTATTATATTAAACTCTCCATAGGAAAAGAATCAATAACCTGTATATAGCTATACAGAAAGAGACTTATTAAGAGAGATTGGTTTGTGATTTTATGAAAGTTGAGAAGTCCCATGAACTGCCTGTCATCTGCAAACTGAAGAACCCAGAGAGTTGATGCATATTCCAATTCAAATCCAAAGGCCAGAAAACCAGTAGCCCCAATGTCTGATAGGAGAACATAGATCTCAGCTCAAACCGACAGCAAATTCACCCTTCTCCCACCTTTATGTTCTATTTAAGCTCTCAGCAGATTGGATGATGACCACTTGCTTGATGAGGGTGATCTTCTTTAGTCAATCTACAAATTTAAATGCTAATTTCTTCCTTAAACACCCTCACAGATACACCTAGGAATAATGTTTTAACAGCTCTCTGAGAATCCCTTTGCCCTGTGAAGTTGATATGTAAAATAAACCATCGTATTTATTAAGCAGTGTTATTTTTGATAGGTAATAATATATTCAAATAATAACAAAACAAATACTGTCACTACAATGTAAGAAGATATAAATATAAATATATTCCATAGAGTAAATTGGATATCTGGAAGAAGGTCTACTAAATAAATGCCCAAGGTATCATTTTAATAAGAAAAGAAACAAGCCATTTGAAGATTTGTAGACTTCAGAAGAGGAAAAAAAGATTTTTAATATTAAAATTTTGGAAGACACCAATTTTTTAAATATTCAAGCAGCTATGTAGGAAAAAGATTTACTTCTGGCAACATTAAAAAGATACAGATTACTTTCATTTGTTAAAAATACTCAGAAAGCATTGCAACAGTGAAAATATAGGAACCTTGGATAAGTAACCGAGATTGCAGAATAGAAGAGCCTGAGCTCACCGCCACCTAAAGGAACACCAAAATTACAACTATTTATAGAGCAACTATCAATGAGAACAACAGAGAAGCTAGCAGAGCAGATAATCTATAACTACAGATATATAAGAGCAGCCACAAAACTGGTGGGTGGAGAGGAGACATGGTAGAGTCAAAACTCACACCCCTGGGTAGGCAAGACAAATGAGAAGACAGTCACAATTACCAAGCTTCTCCCCAAGGACTAAGGGCTCTGAACTCCATTTGTGCTCCCCAAGGGTCCTACACTGGGAAGGTGAACCCCTAGAATATTGCTTTCAAGGTTAGAAGGACTTGATTTCAGGAGGACACAGCAGGAAATGAAAACTCTAACCTAAAGGGAGCACACAGAATCTCATGTGTTCTGAGACCCAGGGCAGAAGAAGTAAATGAAAACAGCCTTGGAGAGACACACTTGCTGATCTTGAAGAGCCTCCCAGAGAGGTATGAGACAATTGGGACTATCCTGAGGGCATAGACATTGGTAGTAGCCATTTTGGGTAGCTCTTTCTACCATGAGGACTCTGGTGTTGGAAATGTCATTTTGGACTCCTTTAAGCATGTTGGCATCATGCTGGGACATCTTAGGCCAAGTAGCCAGCTGCACAGGGACAGCTCATGAGCAGGTCAGTGGCAGTGTCCTTCTGAATCCCCCAGCTTCACTGGGGACCTGGTGTTGCCCATCAGAGGGCCCAGGATCTGGTTCCACCCACCAGAGGGCAAACACCTGCTCTAGGACAACTCAGGCCCCTTGAAGCAATCCAATGCAGGACTGGAACTAGCAAATGGACCCAGCCTCATTCACCAGCATACAGACATCAGCCCCAGGATCACCTGGCCCCAACCATTGCTGACCAGGAGTCTGAAACCAGCTGTAGGGCCTCCTGGAACTTGATGAGTCATGCCTGTAGTTCAGGCATTCAAAATGGAGCTGCATGACCGTTGTGGATGCATTTTCAGACATTTTCTTTAGACAGAGGAGCCAGGTGAACTACAGTACATGGGGTTGCAAATGTCATACACGATTGAGTGACTAACACCCAGGGCTTGCCTTATGGCTCAGACAGTAAAGAATCTGCCTGCAATGAAGGTTACCTGGGATCAAACCCTGGGTCAGGAAGATCCCCTGGTTAAGGAATTGACAACATACTCTAGTATTCTTGCCTGGAGAATCTCATGGAGAGAGGAACTTGGCAGACTACAATCCATAGGATCTCAAAGAATCAGACATGACTGAGTGACTAACACTAACACTTATTACTAGGCACTTGAATTTTCTGAATTGTATCAGGCTCAGGACTACCACCAGCCAGTCTCAAAATAGTATCTGCTAGAACCTGCTAGCTGCAATCAGGTAGCCTCAAGGTCTCCTTGTACAACTGTGCAGTCATCTCAGGCCCCAGTAATTCCTGCTTAACAAGTATCCTTAAATCTTGCTGTGTTTAATTATAATTCTTGAAAACTAATGTATTTTTCATTTTTTACCTATACAAACTTCCCCATTTGGTAGTCCAAATGGAAAAACAGCTCAAGTATTTCTCAGATCTGTGTCTCCCAGCCTATAGTCCTTACTCTGAGTCAAATAAAACTTTTCTATTCCTATTATATGTTATTTAGTGATTATATTTGTCAATAGTGATATTTCAAGTGATTAAAAATCTTCCTAGTTACTTGTATTTCCATGATATTTTGTAATGAAATGATACTTCTACATTCAAAAAAACTGTTTTGTCTTGGAAGTAAATATTTCCCTCACAAAATTACTCTAAATATTAAATGAGCTTGTGTTCATAAAATATACCTACCAGATAAGATATATGTATTTAAAAAATTGGAAATAGCAGTAAAATATTTAGACCAGCTGCTTACAGAGACTTCTGTTCCAACCCAAACTCTACATCTGTCTACTGTGCTACCTTGGGTTAGTGGTTTACCCCTTAGGATCAGGCCCCTGAAGCAATCCAATGCAGGACTGGAACTAGCAAATGGACCCAGCCTCATTCGCCAGCATACAGACATCAGCCCCAGGATCACCTGGCCCCAACCATTGCTGACCAGGAGTCTGAAACCAGCTGTAGGGCCTCCTGGAACTTGATGAGTCATGCCTGTAGTTCAGGCATTCAAAATGGAGCTGCATGACCGTTGTGGATGCATTTTCAGACATTTTCTTTAGACAGAGGAGCCAGGTGAACTACAGTACATGGGGTTGCAAATGTCATACACGATTGAGTGACTAACACCCAGGGCTTGCCTTATGGCTCAGACAGTAAAGAATCTGCCTGCAATGAAGGTTACCTGGGATCAAACCCTGGGTCAGGAAGATCCCCTGGTTAAGGAATTGACAACATACTCTAGTATTCTTGCCTGGAGAATCTCATGGAGAGAGGAACTTGGCAGACTACAATCCATAGGATCTCAAAGAATCAGACATGACTGAGTGACTAACACTAACACTTATTACTAGGCACTTGAATTTTCTGAATTGTATCAGGCTCAGGACTACCACCAGCCAGTCTCAAAATAGTATCTGCTAGAACCTGCTAGCTGCAATCAGGTAGCCTCAAGGTCTCCTTGTACAACTGTGCAGTCATCTCAGGCCCCAGTAATTCCTGCTTAACAAGTATCCTTAAATCTTGCTGTGTTTAATTATAATTCTTGAAAACTAATGTATTTTCATTTTTACCTATACAAACTTCCCCATTTGGTAGTCCAAATGGAAAAACAGCTCAAGTATTTCTCAGATCTGTGTCTCCCAGCCTATAGTCCTTACTCTGAGTCAAATAAAACTTTTCTATTCCTATTATATGTTATTTAGTGATTATATTTGTCAATAGTGATATTTCAAGTGATTAAAAATCTTCCTAGTTACTTGTATTTCCATGATATTTTGTAATGAAATGATACTTCTACATTCAAAAAAACTGTTTTGTCTTGGAAGTAAATATTTCCCTCACAAAATTACTCTAAATATTAAATGAGCTTGTGTTCATAAAATATACCTACCAGATAAGATATATGTATTTAAAAAATTGGAAATAGCAGTAAAATATTTAGACCAGCTGCTTACAGAGACTTCTGTTCCAACCCAAACTCTACATCTGTCTACTGTGCTACCTTGGGTTAGTGGTTTAATCCCTCTCAAATTTATTGTCCCATTGGTGAAGTGAGTATAACAACATCTTACAGGGTTTGTTGTTGTGGTCGTGGTTGTTGTTAGTTGTTGTGGTTCAGTCACTAAGTTGAGTCTGACTCTTTTGGACTTCATGAACTGTAGCCCTCCATGTTTCTCTGTCCATGGGATTTCCCAGGCAAGAATACTAGAGGGGGGTGTTATTTCCTTCTCTAGAGGCTCTTCCTGAGCCAGAGATAGACCCATGTTTCCTGTTGAAAGGTGGGTTCTTTACCACTGAGCAGTCTGGGAAGCCCCTTATAGGATTTTATTGGAGTTTAAATAAAATTATTCTCATACAACAGTGCTTGACTTGTCTCAGGTACTTAATAAACAGTAACTATGAGTTTCTTTCAACAGATACAGATAAGATTTTACAGATCTCCTTTTCCCCTTGAGACATTATGACCCAGGAAAGACATCAACTATATATAACAAACATTTTTATAAGAAACAAATGAACATTAGATCTCAGCATTCTGTTATTTATTTACTCAGTGCTACTCTAATTTTTAAAATGCAACCTGCAACCCAGTGAATGGATTTCATAAACCAGCAATATAACATGTCATGTTTTAATAATCCTGAAGTCTAGAGATGTCCAATTAAATGGTGTGTCTACAGCATAGAATCTCTTTTGAAATCTGGATATCACTTATTTATACATTCCTCATAGATATTTACTGAATACCACTAAGTGCTTACATCCAGAAATCATGGACAGAGCATCAACTAAAATGTAGAATTTTTCCCCTTATGTAGCAATAGTATCTCTCCTACTTTCTTCACCACGAACCCCATATCTGTATTATAAATGATACTTCTACATTCAAAAACTGTTTTGTCTTGGAAGTAAATATTTCCTCACAAAATTACTCTAAATATTAAATGAGCTTGTGTTCATAAAATATACCTACCAGATAAGATATATGTATTTAAAAAATTGGAAATAGCAGTAAAATATTTAGACCAGCTGCTTACAGAGACTTCTGTTCCAACCCAAACTCTACATCTGTCTACTGTGCTACCTTGGGTTAGTGGTTTAATCCCTCTCAAATTTATTGTCCCATTGGTGAAGTGAGTATAACAACATCTTACAGGGTTTGTTGTTGTGGTCGTGGTTGTTGTTAGTTGTTGTGGTTCAGTCACTAAGTTGAGTCTGACTCTTTTGGACTTCATGAACTGTAGCCCTCCATGTTTCTCTGTCCATGGGATTTCCCAGGCAAGAATACTAGAGGGGGGTGTTATTTCCTTCTCTAGAGGCTCTTCCTGAGCCAGAGATAGACCCATGTTTCCTGTTGAAAGGTGGGTTCTTTACCACTGAGCAGTCTGGGAAGCCCCTTATAGGATTTTATTGGAGTTTAAATAAAATTATTCTCATACAACAGTGCTTGACTTGTCTCAGGTACTTAATAAACAGTAACTATGAGTTTCTTTCAACAGATACAGATAAGATTTTACAGATCTCCTTTTCCCCTTGAGACATTATGACCCAGGAAAGACATCAACTATATATAACAAACATTTTTATAAGAAACAAATGAACATTAGATCTCAGCATTCTGTTATTTATTTACTCAGTGCTACTCTAATTTTTAAAATGCAACCTGCAACCCAGTGAATGGATTTCATAAACCAGCAATATAACATGTCATGTTTTAATAATCCTGAAGTCTAGAGATGTCCAATTAAATGGTGTGTCTACAGCATAGAATCTCTTTTGAAATCTGGATATCACTTATTTATACATTCCTCATAGATATTTACTGAATACCACTAAGTGCTTACATCCAGAAATCATGGACAGAGCATCAACTAAAATGTAGAATTTTTCCCCTTATGTAGCAATAGTATCTCTCCTACTTTCTTCACCACGAACCCCATATCAGTATTATAAATACATCAGTTATACCTCAGTAAACCTGCAGGAAGAAAGAAAATAAAGTTACAATATTTTAATGTAAGACTAAGATAACCCAAGTTGCTTTTCTAATTAAAGGGAAATGGGCAAGAGTGTAAAACCACCTCTAATGTATTTTACTTGTGGAGAAAGAGACACAAAAGCTTGAATTTTCTCTTTTGGAGGAAAACTGAATATAACCTATGTTGGGAAAGAAGAAAATGTAGGGCACTTAATTTTTCTTGGGTCAAAGAATCAGAATCACTAGTAGGATCTACAGGAAGATGAAGGGTCCAGTTAGTGACCTCTTTTGTTTCCTTAGCTGAACCCTGAGATAAGTTAGGTTTGCTGTTGATGAGATCGTTTGCCTAAACTATCGGTTTGCTTAGTTAGAATTTAGTACAATATTGCTTTGTATAATAATACATAGAATTCTCATTATAAAATTTTATGTATTATAAACTATATAGCTCTGAAGAATGTGTCTTAATCTATTATTCATACTGTGTATTTGTTATTTTACAACTTTAACAATTTGAAGGGAATAGTGGCAAGCACTGGTATATATGTTCTAGTGTATAACCTCAGTGGTTAATATATGGCATATTATAAAAATGATGATAAATATCCAAAGTATTCCTGTTACTACCACCTACTACTACTACCACTCTTTTGATGATTATTATTAAAATATATTGATCTCTGACTGTATGCCAGCTACTGATTTTTGCAAATGACAGAAAGTACAATCTCATTTTTAGACAAATCATAAAATTTAACAACTAAGTTGTAGAATAACTAATCCATAAGTAAAGTGACAGTGATGAGAATAAAGTGTAAGTGTATATGTATATATATTTAAAATAATAATTCATTTCGTTAAAAATAAACCATTGTTTTAGCTTATATGATGCCATCATTATACTTCAAGTTATAAAGATTAATAGTCACTATCAATATGACAGAATCACTGTAGAAGCCACAAAGGACTAACGTTAATCAGTGAATGTTCTTCGCTAACAGTATAAAACCTATATTGTGCATTTGTTTTCCTTTATTAAAGGCAAATAAACCTGTCATTAATTTAATATTCTAGTGTAAAATACAGAAATACCCTTGTTTCCTCATTGAAGACATCAGAGAAGCAGGCTATAATTTTGTAGTACTACTCAGTTTTATTGTGCTCATTTTAAAACAATATGGGCAAAAAGTAAAGTTACAATATTTTAATGTAAGACTAAGATAACCCAAGTTGCTTTTCTAATTAAAGGGAAATGGGCAAGAGTGTAAAACCACCTCTAATGTATTTTACTTGTGGAGAAAGAGACACAAAAGCTTGAATTTTCTCTTTTGGAGGAAAACTGAATATAACCTATGTTGGGAAAGAAGAAAATGTAGGGCACTTAATTTTTCTTGGGTCAAAGAATCAGAATCACTAGTAGGATCTACAGGAAGATGAAGGGTCCAGTTAGTGACCTCTTTTGTTTCCTTAGCTGAACCCTGAGATAAGTTAGGTTTGCTGTTGATGAGATCGTTTGCCTAAACTATCGGTTTGCTTAGTTAGAATTTAGTACAATATTGCTTTGTATAATAATACATAGAATTCTCATTATAAAATTTTATGTATTATAAACTATATAGCTCTGAAGAATGTGTCTTAATCTATTATTCATACTGTGTATTTGTTATTTTACAACTTTAACAATTTGAAGGGAATAGTGGCAAGCACTGGTATATATGTTCTAGTGTATAACCTCAGTGGTTAATATATGGCATATTATAAAAATGATGATAAATATCCAAAGTATTCCTGTTACTACCACCTACTACTACTACCACTCTTTTGATGATTATTATTAAAATATATTGATCTCTGACTGTATGCCAGCTACTGATTTTTGCAAATGACAGAAAGTACAATCTCATTTTTAGACAAATCATAAAATTTAACAACTAAGTTGTAGAATAACTAATCCATAAGTAAAGTGACAGTGATGAGAATAAAGTGTAAGTGTATATGTATATATATTTAAAATAATAATTCATTTCGTTAAAAATAAACCATTGTTTTAGCTTATATGATGCCATCATTATACTTCAAGTTATAAAGATTAATAGTCACTATCAATATGACAGAATCACTGTAGAAGCCACAAAGGACTAACGTTAATCAGTGAATGTTCTTCGCTAACAGTATAAAACCTATATTGTGCATTTGTTTTCCTTTATTAAAGGCAAATAAACCTGTCATTAATTTAATATTCTAGTGTAAAATACAGAAATACCCTTGTTTCCTCATTGAAGACATCAGAGAAGCAGGCTATAATTTTGTAGTACTACTCAGTTTTATTGTGCTCATTTTAAAACTGCTTTTATTCAATTTTATCTGTTGCAGAAGTGGAATTGCTTTACATATTGCATAGTTTGAAATAAAATTAGAGGCGATGTCTTTATTTTTTCCTTATCTCAAAATATTCGTGTTCCTATCTTTTAGTAAGAAACATTTTATAAAATCATTTTCTTTCTTAGGTACAGATAATAGTCTAAAAAGAAAATAGAAAAGGGAGAAATGCAAAAATTCATTTTGTTATTATTTTTCCCATCACTTCAATTGCTGAATTCCATTATCAAAATGAATCCATTTAGGTTTGTAAAATATTAAGCATGGTTTTCTCTCAGTATCACAATTGTCTATTAGAAAACTATTAAATAGAATAATATATAAATAGCCCTATATATGCTTGTTACTAGTTGTTCTATGAAAATAGATGAACACGCTTCTAAATTAAGACTTGAAAAGTATACCCATTGTTATACATTACTTTTTCTTGTAAATATATAGCCATGTCTATCTTTACATTCTACATTGCTTTGATACTCAGTATTTTTCCTCTTTCTACATTCCCAGAGAACACAGATGGTACACTGTCTCTTCTTTTTTTGTAGGAGCTTCTAGAGCGCAAAGGTAATTCGCCAAAGAGATAAGACTAGAGGCAGTGAAGGATTCTAACAATTCATGAGTTTCTCAATGTGGGTCCATCTACCAGAGTCTTTACTGTTATAGGCATGCTGGCATGTTTTATTTCATGAAAGTGAAAGTGCTAGTCACTCAGTCAGGTCCAACTCTATGCGATTCCATAGACTGTCTCCTCTCTCCATGGAATTCTCTAGGCAAGAATACTGGAGTGTGTTGTCTTTCCCTTCTCCAGGGGCTCTTCCCAGCTCAGAGATCAAAGCCTGGTCCCCTGCATTGCAGGCAGACTCCATATTGTCTGAGTCACCAGGGAAATTCCTTTTTTATTTCAAATATGTACCTAAAATAAATTAAATATTTATTGAATTTAGTAAAATAAATATATTTAATTTCAATATATTTTGAAAATATAAACAAATTTAGAAAAGTAATGTATTTATTTAAATGATTGAGTATGAAGTTTTAGTAAATTATAGAAACTACACAGTACACATGTGTTCAAAGAATAATTGAAGGAATAAATGCATACTTAAAGGAAAATTACTCTGCTTGTGAATTTTGATTTGACTAATTTTTGTAGATTTTCCCAGCTTCGTGTTCCTATCTTTTAGTAAGAAACATTTTATAAAATCATTTTCTTTCTTAGGTACAGATAATAGTCTAAAAAGAAAATAGAAAAGGGAGAAATGCAAAAATTCATTTTGTTATTATTTTTCCCATCACTTCAATTGCTGAATTCCATTATCAAAATGAATCCATTTAGGTTTGTAAAATATTAAGCATGGTTTTCTCTCAGTATCACAATTGTCTATTAGAAAACTATTAAATAGAATAATATATAAATAGCCCTATATATGCTTGTTACTAGTTGTTCTATGAAAATAGATGAACACGCTTCTAAATTAAGACTTGAAAAGTATACCCATTGTTATACATTACTTTTTCTTGTAAATATATAGCCATGTCTATCTTTACATTCTACATTGCTTTGATACTCAGTATTTTTCCTCTTTCTACATTCCCAGAGAACACAGATGGTACACTGTCTCTTCTTTTTTTTTGTAGGAGCTTCTAGAGCGCAAAAGGTAATTCGCCAAAGAGATAAGACTAGAGGCAGTGAAGGATTCTAACAATTCATGAGTTTCTCAATGTGGGTCCATCTACCAGAGTCTTTACTGTTATAGGCATGCTGGCATGTTTTATTTCATGAAAGTGAAAGTGCTAGTCACTCAGTCAGGTCCAACTCTATGCGATTCCATAGACTGTCTCCTCTCTCCATGGAATTCTCTAGGCAAGAATACTGGAGTGTGTTGTCTTTCCCTTCTCCAGGGGCTCTTCCCAGCTCAGAGATCAAAGCCTGGTCCCCTGCATTGCAGGCAGACTCCATATTGTCTGAGTCACCAGGGAAATTCCTTTTTTATTTCAAATATGTACCTAAAATAAATTAAATATTTATTGAATTTAGTAAAATAAATATATTTAATTTCAATATATTTTGAAAATATAAACAAATTTAGAAAAGTAATGTATTTATTTAAATGATTGAGTATGAAGTTTTTAGTAAATTATAGAAACTACACAGTACACATGTGTTCAAAGAATAATTGAAGGAATAAATGCATACTTAAAGGAAAATTACTCTGCGTTTGTTGGGGGGGGGGGGCAGGGCTCAGTTGTGTTAGACTCTTTGTGACCCTATGTACTGTAGCCCGCTGGACTCCTCTGTCCATGGGATTTTCCCAGCAAAAATACTGGAGTGAGTTGCCATTTCCTTCTCCAGCAGATCTTCCCAAGCCATTGGCAGGAGCCAAACCTACATCATTGGTGTCTCCTGCATTGGCAGGCACATCCTTTCACACCGAGCCACATTTCTTACTGTTGTTGTAACAAATGACCACAAGCTGAATGACTTAAAACAATACATATTTTATTATCTTGCATTTATGAATGTCAGAATTCGTAAGTGAGCTACAATCAAGATACTGACACATCTACATTCTTTATAGAGTTTCTGTGGGAGAGTTTGTGTCATTGTGTTTTCCTGCATCTTTTTTTTTTTTTTTTCCTTAGGGTGAGCTCTATTATGAGTAACTTCAGTTTTTAATTGAAACATGATAGAAATGTACACAAATAATAAATGTCAGTTACAATTGGGCAACGTAATGATTTTCAGTGAAGTGAAGGTAGCCATACACTCAGCCCTCAGATCCAGAAACAGACCATCAAGGGATTCCAGTGGTTAGGACTTAGTACTTTCAGTACTGAGGTAAAACAACTATCTACCCCATGCTCTTGCCTTCTGACATCAATTTGACCTTTATGTAAATAGAATCATACAGAATATACCAGTATGTCTGACTTCTTAAGCTTATTGGTATGATTCATTCCTATTGAGTGAATCAGTTAATCCTTTATTCTTATCACGTTTAGTATTTCATTGTATGAATATACCACCATCCACTTGTTCTATTCCTTTTTTTAAATTTTGGCCTCTTTTTATTGTTTTCTTTTTATTTATTTATTTTCAGCCATCTTTGTTCTTTGGCCTGCGTGGGCCTCCCATTGCAGTGGCCTCTCTTGTTGCAGAGCACTGACTCCGGGCGCATGTGCTCCAGAGCACCAGCTGGTAATTGGACACACCGGTTCAGCTGCTCTGCGACACTTGGGATCTTTTGGGTCAGGGATCGAACCAGTGCCCCTTGCACTGCAAGGTGGACTCTTTACCTACTGGATTGCCAGAGAAGCCCCCACCTGTTCTATTCTTTTTTTGTTTTTTTTTGTTTTTCTTTTTTTTGACAAAGAAGGAGAAACTATAAAATGGGACAAAGACAGCCCCTTCAACAAGTGGTGCTGGGAGAATTGGACAGCTACATGCAAAGAAATGAAGTTGGAACATTCCCTGACCCCATACACTAAGATCAACTCAAAATGGATTAAAGACCTAAATGTAAGACCAGAAACCATCCAACTCTTAGAGGAGAATATTGGCAAAACCCTCAAGGACATCAATCAAAGCAAGATCTTCTCTAACCCACCAACTTAAATAGTGGAACTGAAAAGAAAAATGAACACATGGGACCTCATGAAGCTTAAAAGCTTTTGTACAGCCAAAGAAATTACAAAAAAGCTGAACAGACACCCCACAGAGTGGGAGAAAATCATAGCAAATGAAACAACAGACAAAGAATGAATCTCCAAAATCCACAAGCAACTCAGACAACTCAGCACGGGGAAAACGAATAACCCATCAAAAAATGGGAAAAAGATCTAAAGAGATGTTTTCCTGCATCTTGAGGCTGCCCACATTCCTTGAGGCATGGGTCCATTTCCTTATCCTCAGTCCTATCTTCCTCACTCCCATTTCTCTGGCTCTCTTTCTCTTTGCTGTAATCACTGTTGTGGTTACATTAGCCTTACTGGGAAAATACTGATAATTTCTTTGTTTTAGGATAGAAAATTACTGCAACTTTAATTTCACCCTTTGCCATTTTAATCACTGTAATTCCTATTGGTATGATTCATTCCTATTGAGTGAATCAGTTAATCCTTTATTCTTATCACGTTTAGTATTTCATTGTATGAATATACCACCATCCACTTGTTCTATTCCTTTTTAAATTTTGGCCTCTTTTATTGTTTTCTTTTTATTTATTTATTTTCAGCCATCTTTGTTCTTTGGCCTGCGTGGGCCTCCCATTGCAGTGGCCTCTCTTGTTGCAGAGCACTGACTCCGGGCGCATGTGCTCCAGAGCACCAGCTGGTAATTGGACACACCGGTTCAGCTGCTCTGCGACACTTGGGATCTTTTGGGTCAGGGATCGAACCAGTGCCCCTTGCACTGCAAGGTGGACTCTTTACCTACTGGATTGCCAGAGAAGCCCCCACCTGTTCTATTCTTTTTTTGTTTTTTTTTGTTTTTCTTTTTTTTGACAAAGAAGGAGAAACTATAAAATGGGACAAAGACAGCCCCTTCAACAAGTGGTGCTGGGAGAATTGGACAGCTACATGCAAAGAAATGAAGTTGGAACATTCCCTGACCCCATACACTAAGATCAACTCAAAATGGATTAAAGACCTAAATGTAAGACCAGAAACCATCCAACTCTTAGAGGAGAATATTGGCAAAACCCTCAAGGACATCAATCAAAGCAAGATCTTCTCTAACCCACCAACTTAAATAGTGGAACTGAAAAGAAAAATGAACACATGGGACCTCATGAAGCTTAAAAGCTTTTGTACAGCCAAAGAAATTACAAAAAAGCTGAACAGACACCCCACAGAGTGGGAGAAAATCATAGCAAATGAAACAACAGACAAAGAATGAATCTCCAAAATCCACAAGCAACTCAGACAACTCAGCACGGGGAAAACGAATAACCCATCAAAAAATGGGAAAAAGATCTAAAGAGATGTTTTCCTGCATCTTGAGGCTGCCCACATTCCTTGAGGCATGGGTCCATTTCCTTATCCTCAGTCCTATCTTCCTCACTCCCATTTCTCTGGCTCTCTTTTCTCTTTTGCTGTAATCACTGTTGTGGTTACATTAGCCTTACTGGGAAAATACTGATAATTTCTTTGTTTTAAAGTCAGTTGATTAGCAACCTTAATTTCATCTGCAACTTTAATTTCACCCTTTGCCATGTAATCTAACACATTTGTAAATTCCAGGAATTAGGACATGGACATCTTTGAGGAGATCATTGCTTTGTATATCATACTATTATATGATACTGTATATGAAAAATTAACTTAACAAAGAGACAGACCTAGTAAGGAAGAGTTTTGGAGATTAGGATAAAAATTTTGGACTATATTTTAAATGAAAACAAGCTAAAGAATTTAAGCAAGAGAAACATTAGCAATTCAAGTTATCCTTTTAAAAGATTGCTGGTAAGCAATGTATACAATAGAAGGCATTAAGATTAGATTTTCTAATGAGTTTCATGAAAAAATGTGAGAAAAAGAAAAATTAACGAAATTTTAAAAATTAACGAAATTTAAAAAATTAACTTACCACCAGGGAAGCCCTGGAATGTGCATTCTTGCATTTACAAATACTAAAGTAGTAGAACCTCAAGTGTGAGGCTTCAATAGTATTGATCCCTGCCCTGAAGAGTTAATTGTATCCACATTCTAGGAGAAAGAAAAGATACTGGAAGCTAAAGAAACAGACTAGGAGAAAGGAAAAGGTGAATTATAGGGGGCATAATAAATGAAACAATCTTCTGTAGAATGCAGGTTATAGGACAGAAGAGGATGGGTTTGAGGATGAATGTAAGGAAGTTTTTCCCTGATTGATACAGGCAATTCTGCCACTGTAAGGGGAAGGGATGTTAGAGTCCCTGCAGAAATGCTGGAGAGAATCGTGGCAGGATCTGGTCAGTTCCATTGTATGACCCAAAATCAGTCAACAAAAAATGGGGAAAGATCATCCCCTGAGAGTAGTGGGGAAGAGATAAGGTTTAGGGACCAACGAGAAAAAGTGTGTGAAAATCACTGTAGCAAAGAATGAATGAATGAATTCAATTAGAGAAATGTACTAACATGGTCAACGGAACAGGAACATTTGTTGAATACAGTGATAATAGTCATTTACCTCATTGAGTTTTTGTGAAGATTAAATAGCCTGTCATAGAGTATATGCAACAATTATTAATATTATCATTTAATAAATTCCACATTATAAAATATTCTTGAATCTCATTAACTTTAATGCAAAAGAATAGCTGTGTTTATTTTGGAAAAAAAAATCAGCGATCTTAACTTCACATCATGGTTATTACTTTAAGCCACAAACATGTGTAACTAGTACTCTGATTGATGAAGTCATCGTAGGAATGATGTGAAGAACAGAAATGGCAAGTCTCAGTCCTCAGTCATTCACCATGCTAGTGAGAAAAACAACCTAGAAAAAATGGCCATATCGGCCACAATGGAGGCACACCATATCATTTTGACACCACAAAAAGGAAAGTCCTGAGTCTCTTTGAGACTTAAGAGCACAGTGGATATAAACCAAGCATAGACCTCAGAAATAATGTCTTAGGGAGAGAGAACACAATATGCAATGGTTGTAAACAGAAGAGAATGCAGCACATTCATAAAACGGAAAGACATTTTGACCAGAGTGTTGAGAGGAAGAAGAATATGTGTCGAAAGAAGAGACTGGTGATTTAAGCAGGGGTGAAAACACATAAAGCACTGCAGGTTCGTTAAAAACTTTGACCTTAAAATCAATAAGAAATATCCTATATGGGAAATCTCTTTCTGTCTTTCTGTGTCTGTCTCTTCTGTTTTTCTCTCACACACATACAATATAAGCAATAAGACAGGATGAATTGAAGGTGGGAGAATAGGTAAAAATTAAAACAAATTAGATTTGCAAACATTAGCATAACTGGAAGTGCAGAATATTTATATTTTTCCATAAATAAATGGAAGAAAGTTTATATCAAGAATCAATTGAAGAGTGTTTATCGTTTTACTTTATTTTATTAATAAACATTTTAAATTATTTTATTTGTTTATTTATTTTTGGCTATTCTGGATTTTCACTGCTGCCACAGGCTCTTCTCTAGTTGCAGGAAGTGGGGGCTACTCTCTAGTTGAGGTGATCAGGCTTCTTGTTGCAGTGACCTCTCTTGATGTGGAACTTGGGCTCTAGGGCTCATAGACTTAAGTAGTTGTGGCACATGGGCTCCATAGTTGTGGTTCTGGCAACAATTATTAATATTATCATTTAATAAATTCCACATTATAAAATATTCTTGAATCTCATTAACTTTAATGCAAAAGAATAGCTGTGTTTATTTTGGAAAAAAAAATCAGCGATCTTAACTTCACATCATGGTTATTACTTTAAGCCACAAACATGTGTAACTAGTACTCTGATTGATGAAGTCATCGTAGGAATGATGTGAAGAACAGAAATGGCAAGTCTCAGTCCTCAGTCATTCACCATGCTAGTGAGAAAAACAACCTAGAAAAAATGGCCATATCGGCCACAATGGAGGCACACCATATCATTTTGACACCACAAAAAGGAAAGTCCTGAGTCTCTTTGAGACTTAAGAGCACAGTGGATATAAACCAAGCATAGACCTCAGAAATAATGTCTTAGGGAGAGAGAACACAATATGCAATGGTTGTAAACAGAAGAGAATGCAGCACATTCATAAAACGGAAAGACATTTTGACCAGAGTGTTGAGAGGAAGAAGAATATGTGTCGAAAGAAGAGACTGGTGATTTAAGCAGGGGTGAAAACACATAAAGCACTGCAGGTTCGTTAAAAACTTTGACCTTAAAATCAATAAGAAATATCCTATATGGGAAATCTCTTTCTGTCTTTCTGTGTCTGTCTCTTCTGTTTTTCTCTCACACACATACAATATAAGCAATAAGACAGGATGAATTGAAGGTGGGAGAATAGGTAAAAATTAAAACAAATTAGATTTGCAAACATTAGCATAACTGGAAGTGCAGAATATTTATATTTTTCCATAAATAAATGGAAGAAAGTTTATATCAAGAATCAATTGAAGAGTGTTTATCGTTTTACTTTATTTTATTAATAAACATTTTAAATTATTTTATTTGTTTATTTATTTTTGGCTATTCTGGATTTTCACTGCTGCCACAGGCTCTTCTCTAGTTGCAGGAAGTGGGGGCTACTCTCTAGTTGAGGTGATCAGGCTTCTTGTTGCAGTGACCTCTCTTGATGTGGAACTTGGGCTCTAGGGCTCATAGACTTAAGTAGTTGTGGCACATGGGCTCCATAGTTGTGGTTCTGAGGCTCTAGAGCACAGGCTCCATAGTTGTGGCTCATGGGCTTAGTTGCTTCACAGCGTGTAGGATCTTCCCGGATCAAGGATCGAACCCATGTCTCCTGCATTGTCAGGAGAATTCTTTATCACTGTTTTACCTTCCAGGGAAGCCCAAGAATGTTTATTTTTAAAAATATAAAGGATGGCTCTGCACGATTTGATATTAAAATTTAAGGAAAATTGGACCACAATTATGTGAAAAATCTGGTAGTTTATTGGAAAGAGTTAAAAATAAAGAAATCGTAAGGTATCATTTCTAAAGATACTCTTCAGCCTCCATTAAAAAAGCAGACAATCTAACTTAATCAAGCATGGCCTTTAAAGAGCATAGCTTTAGTTCTTTTGCATCTCTCTCTGTAGGAAGGTTTTAATACATTTCTCTGTACTTTTTTTACGTTACTGAAATGTTTAGTGACTAAAATGCCCACAGAGCTAGCTTTCTTCTTCTCACTTCAGTCCAGCATCCCTCATGAGGTCCTTCACTTCCAAAATGTATTATGACACTTGTGTCATATCCCCTCATCCACATTTCTCACACTTGACAGTCTTTCTCTATCCTTTCTGTGATAATAGCCCTTTAAATCTCATAGGTATGAGTTGTAACCATTTTCTTTACAGGTAGATCTTATTTTCTGCATGTCAGATTTTATTCTGGACCTTTCGTCCAAATATGTAAAACAGTGATTTTCACTGGATTGCTAGGCAAATATGATTAAAACTCTTTAACAAGAGTGCCCAAACCATATCCTTCATTATTTATGTCTTGCATTCAGATTATAAACTAATGCTGAGAATCAGTGATTTAGCTGATACAAATATTTTCATAAAATGTCAGCAATGTAAGACTCAAGTCCTCACCTACTTCAGTGTTTTTCTATAAATTGGTCAGTTAAACTTCAAGTAAAAGTAATGTGTTTTCAAAGTTTGAGACTGTATTCATCATACTTTATCTTTTTTGTCACATTTCTTGCCAACATTCGCAAATATTTCAGGCCGTGAGCAGTAACTTTGTATAAAAGTATAAAAATCAATAATGCCCATCTTTAAACTACACCACTTCTACGAATACTGACAATAAGAGGGGAAAAGAGTGGCAGATTACCCTGCTATCAATAATGCTAGTTTAGAACTTTTTGTAAGTAAAAAAAAAAAAAAAAGTCCAATAGTCAATGATCAATCTTCTCTGCTCCCAGGATGGAGTTTTGAAAGTGCAGAAATGATCTTTGTGATGCATGTTGATAAGTTTGATCACTCTGACATTGCAATAGAGGTTCTTTAAATAAATATATAAGATAGATCTGTGTGTGAAAGACCTAATCCATTTATAGACTGGAAGAGTCCATTTACATTTTGTTTAAAAGGGATGAAGCAGCCGTTGAAACAAGTTACAACTGACAAGTGAATGGATTTATGTGGTAGTTCACATGGCTGTAGGAATAGGTTTATCATGGTTGACCTAGTATGAACCACTTTCTTTTTAGAAGCATTCTTATTTGAATTCTCATTAAGCTCTGTAAAACACCAGACTTTCAACATAGTATGTATAGAAATAAGGGCTATTAAGTTTTCAGCAGCCATGGAAAGCCTATAATTTATATCTTAGATGATGAGTCTTCAGATGGCTTTCAAACTGATTACATTTACATTTTTGATTTAATCATTTCTGTTAGCATTGCAAAATGATAGCACATTGTTATATGCAAGTAAAGTTAATCCTTCTGACTACGGAAAATAAGAAAATACTACTAGAACGTTTCTCTGGATTATGCCCCCTCTCTGTTTCTGCAAACACCTGATAGTTTATGCTATTTATTTTGAATCTAGCATAATATTTTTATTCTTAAATTCAGTGCAATGACCATGAGCTTCAGAGTTCGTCCCTACTCTCATTATAAAATGTTACCTTAATCTAGAATTCAAAACTAGATGGAATTGAAGGCTGGGAAAATAATTTATCATTTTATGAGTATGGTAAGAAGCTAGTGGGCTCTGACTGTGAGACATTGATTGTGCAGTGCATACTAATTTTCCACTAAAAGTATAGCTTGTATGCATAATTTGTGTATTTTCAAGAAAATGAAATTAGCTTTCTTTTTTTGAACTTTTTGGTAAGTAACAAAAAAAAAAACAAAGTCCACATTCTACGAATACTGACAATAAGAGGGGAAAAGAGTGGCAGATTACCCTGCTATCAATAATGCTAGTTTAGAACTTTTGTAAGTAGAAAAAAAAAAGTCCAATAGTCAATGATCAATCTTCTCTGCTCCCAGGATGGAGTTTTGAAAGTGCAGAAATGATCTTTGTGATGCATGTTGATAAGTTTGATCACTCTGACATTGCAATAGAGGTTCTTTAAATAAATATATAAGATAGATCTGTGTGTGAAAGACCTAATCCATTTATAGACTGGAAGAGTCCATTTACATTTTGTTTAAAAGGGATGAAGCAGCCGTTGAAACAAGTTACAACTGACAAGTGAATGGATTTATGTGGTAGTTCACATGGCTGTAGGAATAGGTTTATCATGGTTGACCTAGTATGAACCACTTTCTTTTTAGAAGCATTCTTATTTGAATTCTCATTAAGCTCTGTAAAACACCAGACTTTCAACATAGTATGTATAGAAATAAGGGCTATTAAGTTTTCAGCAGCCATGGAAAGCCTATAATTTATATCTTAGATGATGAGTCTTCAGATGGCTTTCAAACTGATTACATTTACATTTTTGATTTAATCATTTCTGTTAGCATTGCAAAATGATAGCACATTGTTATATGCAAGTAAAGTTAATCCTTCTGACTACGGAAAATAAGAAAATACTACTAGAACGTTTCTCTGGATTATGCCCCCTCTCTGTTTCTGCAAACACCTGATAGTTTATGCTATTTATTTTGAATCTAGCATAATATTTTTATTCTTAAATTCAGTGCAATGACCATGAGCTTCAGAGTTCGTCCCTACTCTCATTATAAAATGTTACCTTAATCTAGAATTCAAAACTAGATGGAATTGAAGGCTGGGAAAATAATTTATCATTTTATGAGTATGGTAAGAAGCTAGTGGGCTCTGACTGTGAGACATTGATTGTGCAGTGCATACTAATTTTCCACTAAAAGTATAGCTTGTATGCATAATTTGTGTATTTTCTAGAAAAGAAAATTCTACATATAAACCTTTTTATTGTTTTTTGCTGCTTGAGATGAGGGCATAATATGATGTTGTGATGTTTAGCTGCTAAGTTGTGTCCAACTCTTTTATGACCCCAGGCTCCTCTTGTCCGTGGAACTTTCCAGGGAAGAATTCTAGAGTAGATTGCCATGTCCTTCTTCAGGACAGCTTCCCAACCCAGGGATCAAACCAGAATACCCCGCACTTGCAGGCAAATTCTTTACCACTGAGCCACCAGGGAAGCCCAAGTTGCTTATTACCACACAGTTAATAAATGATGTACTGTGGTTTCTATGTTTTATTAACTAAATCCACCACATTTCACATACCCAACACTGCCTCTCCAAGTCATTTGGAGATTAAAATTTACTGGATTATTGTCATGAAGAATTTTTCATAATGAATTATAGATTAACCTATCACTAAGTGCAGATTTATCCATTTCAAACCAGATATCCTCACTTGAGGAGATATGAAGTAGGTAAGAGATCAGTTAGTGCCTCTGTTTCTCTTCCTTAAAGCACACATTTGCACTGGGAGCAAGATGCTTGCCCAGACAAAGGAACCATGTCATGGATTTCTCCTGGATAATTTCTTATAAACATAGTAGTTCATGTTTATAAACATTTTAAAACTTACTTATAAACCAAAACCGTTTGGGAAAAGTGTCAGTCTCAGCAATATCGTTTTTTTAAAGTAACCTGAAATTTTTTTTGTTATCTGCATCTTGCTAATTTGTAAGTATAATAGAAGGAGTAACCTCATTTTTTAAAAAAAGAGATACAGGAACTATAATTTTACACTCTCTGCTAAGCATAAATATAGTAAACTGAATGCCATATGGCTCATCATTATAAAATCTAGTTTTTTTTACTTGCTTTGTAAATCTCTTCAATTTTATGGAGCATAGGAAGAAAACTAATTGCTAAGTGAGGTCATAGCATCCTATTACTGAAGCACTAAACATTCATAAGCTCAGTATAAAATTTTTTTCAGGCGAAAACTAAACTGCATTTGTAAATGAAGACTATTATGATGTTTTTTAATTCCCCGTTTTTGATGAAATAATTTATCATTTTATGAGTATGGTAAGAAGCTAGTGGGCTCTGACTGTGAGACATTGATTGTGCAGTGCATACTAATTTTCCACTAAAAGTATAGCTTGTATGCATAATTTGTGTATTTTCTAGAAAAGAAAATTCTACATATAAACCTTTTTATTGTTTTTTGCTGCTTGAGATGAGGGCATAATATGATGTTGTGATGTTTAGCTGCTAAGTTGTGTCCAACTCTTTTATGACCCCAGGCTCCTCTTGTCCGTGGAACTTTCCAGGGAAGAATTCTAGAGTAGATTGCCATGTCCTTCTTCAGGACAGCTTCCCAACCCAGGGATCAAACCAGAATACCCCGCACTTGCAGGCAAATTCTTTACCACTGAGCCACCAGGGAAGCCCAAGTTGCTTATTACCACACAGTTAATAAATGATGTACTGTGGTTTCTATGTTTTATTAACTAAATCCACCACATTTCACATACCCAACACTGCCTCTCCAAGTCATTTGGAGATTAAAATTTACTGGATTATTGTCATGAAGAATTTTTCATAATGAATTATAGATTAACCTATCACTAAGTGCAGATTTATCCATTTCAAACCAGATATCCTCACTTGAGGAGATATGAAGTAGGTAAGAGATCAGTTAGTGCCTCTGTTTCTCTTCCTTAAAGCACACATTTGCACTGGGAGCAAGATGCTTGCCCAGACAAAGGAACCATGTCATGGATTTCTCCTGGATAATTTCTTATAAACATAGTAGTTCATGTTTATAAACATTTTAAAACTTACTTATAAACCAAAACCGTTTGGGAAAAGTGTCAGTCTCAGCAATATCGTTTTTTTAAAGTAACCTGAAATTTTTTTTGTTATCTGCATCTTGCTAATTTGTAAGTATAATAGAAGGAGTAACCTCATTTTTTAAAAAAAGAGATACAGGAACTATAATTTTACACTCTCTGCTAAGCATAAATATAGTAAACTGAATGCCATATGGCTCATCATTATAAAATCTAGTTTTTTTTACTTGCTTTGTAAATCTCTTCAATTTTATGGAGCATAGGAAGAAAACTAATTGCTAAGTGAGGTCATAGCATCCTATTACTGAAGCACTAAACATTCATAAGCTCAGTATAAAATTTTTTTCAGGCGAAAACTAAACTGCATTTGTAAATGAAGACTATTATGATGTAATTATTATTTATTTCCCCAGCTTTTTATGAGATGTATGTTCACTGGGCAACTATCAAACAAATTTCATTACTGTCCTGTTTAGTCAAATAAGATGAATTTATTAAAAATACAATCATTAGCTGGTTTAGTAATTTAGTGTAAATTAGGTTTCACATGAATGGAGACTTTTACATGGCCAGAATTCAAGTCTTTTTAAAACTGATATAATTTAGTTTGTCTTAACTTTTTATCAAATCAGCAATTAGTTTGAGTATTATAAATTGTATTTCTTGTTTATGGTTATTTTTTTTTTTTACTAATTTTACCAGTATGACAGATGTACTTTATAATGAAGGAAATAACACCACAGACAGTTTTGGACTTCAGGCAGTAAAAATTGTTTTCATTGCTTATAACCTACTGTTCATGCAATTCTGGCTCTAGGCATGTTCATAATAAATATTAAGTCAATATATTTGGGGTAAGTTGCAATGTAACATTTAAATATCAGGCAAAGATACTATTGTGAACTTCAGGCTTTGGTAGTGGTGTTGGCTTTGTGGGTGTGTGTGTGTGTGTGTGTGTGTGTGTGTGTGGACCAAAATCGGCAATATATTTTTTCTTTATAATTTAATGAATGAGTATGTTAAAAGAATTTTAAATTATTGTGTGTTTTTTAGAAAATGTGACATACCACTTATGTAGAATAAAAATATAGCCATTGAACTTTCATCATTTTGTTTTTTATTTTGTATATTTCAAATGATTTTTATGTTCTTTGTATTATTTTTTGAAGATAAATATGTACATTGGTTTACATGTATAGCATACATTATTAACATAAAAGGAAACAAAAGCCACTTAACAGTAATGTTAGGGTAACACTAGATTTTAGATAAACTAAACTAACTAGTAGCATACATGGGAAATTAAATTTTTCTATGTTCTTTTCTTAAAAACCCTCAGGTATTATAGTAATTCTCTTTTTGTTTTCCAGTCAATTCAATTGGTAGGAATGTCAGGAAATAGTAACAGCACTAAAAGAAGCTAATATGAAATTTTGTGATTAGGACATTCCATATGGTTTTAATAAGCCTGATTCAGAAGCCTGATTCAGATGCTCACCATTATATCTTCTCACTGTTTTGAATAATCTATGCTATGTTGCTTCCCTTCTTGATTGTAGCAGTAACTGATAAATTTAATCCAATTTAGTGGATTAATCTCTAATTTAGATTAAAATGACAAAATATTTATATATTCATGGTCACAAATTTTGTCTTTAGTAATAAGAATTTTTGCATCATCACCCAAGAGCAATGAGAAAAATGTATGAGTAGAAGGACTATATCTATACCACTTATAATCACATTATATCCCTTTAGATTCATCCCTTTAATAACAAAGCCACTGAAAATTGGTTTTTGATATTAAAATTACATTTCAGTTCAGTTTATAAACCTAATGTATATCACTTCATGGTAAATAAATGGGGGTAGAATGGAAACAATGGCAGATTTTATTATCTTGGACTTCAAAATCACTGCAGATGGTGATAGAACCCATGTAATTAAAAGATGCTTGTTCCTTGGAAGAAAAATATATGACAAACTGAGACAGCATGTTAAAAAGCAGAGACATCACTTTTCTGACAAAAGTCCATACTCTCAAAGCTGTGGTTTCTCCAGGTATCATGCATGGATGTGAGAGTTGAACCATAAAGAAGGCTGAGCACTGAAGAACTGATGCATTCAAACTGTGGTGCTGGAGAAAACTCTTGAGAGTACCTCTGGACTATAAAGAGATCAAACAAGTCATTCCTAAAGGAAATCCACCTTGAATATTCATTGGAAGAACTGATGCTGAAGCTGAAGCTCTAATATTTTGGTTACCTAACTAAATAGGTGACTCATTGGAAAAGACCCTGATGCTGGGAAAGATTGAAGGCAGGAGGAGAAGGGAGGTGATAAAGGATGGTATGTTTGACTGGCATTACTGATTTGATGGGCATGAGTTTGACCAAACTCCTGGAGATAGTAAAGGATAGGGAAGCCTGGCATGCTGCAGCTCATGGAGTCACAGAAAGTTGGACATGACTTAGAAACTGTGCAACGTGTATACATATGATGAATAATACTTTTGACAATTTTGAATTAGCTAATGGAAAAAATGGAGCACTCCTGGAATGCAATACGATCATGTCATTTAAATCAATCTATGTAGAAGAAAATGTCAAATGGTTGGATGGCATCACAGACTCAATGGAAATGAGTTTGATCAAACACTGGGAGAGTCTGAGGACAGGGGAGCCTGGTGTGCTGCAGTACCTGAGATCATAAAGAGTCGACCACAGCTTAGGGACTGAAAAACATTTAGAATGGTGTTTGTTCAGTTGTGTCTGACTCTTTGAGACCTCATGGAGTGCAGCAGGTCAGGCTACTCTGTCTTTCTCTGTCTCCTGAAGTTTGCTCAAATTTGAGTCAATGATGCTGTCTAACCATTTCATCCTTTGCTGTCCACTTCTTTTGCCTTCCATCTTTCCTAGCATCAAGATCTTTTCCAGTCAGTTGGATCTTCACATCAGATGGCCAAATATTGGAGCTTTAGCTTTAACATCAGTCATTCCAATGACTATCTCAGAGTATTATTTAGTGAGGTAGAAATAATAAATTATTTACACCCTAGTTATACCTGAGAACCCTGAACCCTTGGGTAATTCATACAATCCTAAAAATGTGCCTTTCTGCCAAATAATGTAAATTGAAATTAATCCATCACTTTGCTTACATTACATGTTTTGAGTATTTATAAGTTATCAGTTGATGAGAAAACTTTAAAAATCATTCTTATATCTGATAAATCATGGTTCTGATTTTGTGATTAAAAATGGAATTGAATAAGTACTTCATTATTTGATAATCATGAGGTATTTTAACTTTTCTTTAAAACATGGATAAATGATATGCTTAGAAAATTATAAAAAATTATAATGAGAATGTAGTGAATGACAAAAGCTCAGTGCATACCAGAAAAAAAAATCACATAGCTTTAAATGTACTTTCCAAGTACCTAAAAAGTAATTTAAACTTAATACTTTTGCCTATATAAACTCCTGATGATGGGCAATGATTTGAGGAACCAAACTCCTGGAGATAGTAAAGGATAGGGAAGCCTGGCATGCTGCAGCTCATGGAGTCACAGAAAGTTGGACATGACTTAGAAACTGTGCAACGTGTATACATATGATGAATAATACTTTTGACAATTTTGAATTAGCTAATGGAAAAAATGGAGCACTCCTGGAATGCAATACGATCATGTCATTTAAATCAATCTATGTAGAAGAAAATGTCAAATGGTTGGATGGCATCACAGACTCAATGGAAATGAGTTTGATCAAACACTGGGAGAGTCTGAGGACAGGGGAGCCTGGTGTGCTGCAGTACCTGAGATCATAAAGAGTCGACCACAGCTTAGGGACTGAAAAACATTTAGAATGGTGTTTGTTCAGTTGTGTCTGACTCTTTGAGACCTCATGGAGTGCAGCAGGTCAGGCTACTCTGTCTTTCTCTGTCTCCTGAAGTTTGCTCAAATTTGAGTCAATGATGCTGTCTAACCATTTCATCCTTTGCTGTCCACTTCTTTTGCCTTCCATCTTTCCTAGCATCAAGATCTTTTCCAGTCAGTTGGATCTTCACATCAGATGGCCAAATATTGGAGCTTTAGCTTTAACATCAGTCATTCCAATGACTATCTCAGAGTATTATTTAGTGAGGTAGAAATAATAAATTATTTACACCCTAGTTATACCTGAGAACCCTGAACCCTTGGGTAATTCATACAATCCTAAAAATGTGCCTTTCTGCCAAATAATGTAAATTGAAATTAATCCATCACTTTGCTTACATTACATGTTTTGAGTATTTATAAGTTATCAGTTGATGAGAAAACTTTAAAAATCATTCTTATATCTGATAAATCATGGTTCTGATTTTGTGATTAAAAAATGGAATTGAATAAGTACTTCATTATTTGATAATCATGAGGTATTTTAACTTTTCTTTAAAACATGGATAAATGATATGCTTAGAAAATTATAAAAAATTATAATGAGAATGTAGTGAATGACAAAAGCTCAGTGCATACCAGAAAAAAAAATCACATAGCTTTAAATGTACTTTCCAAGTACCTAAAAAAGTAATTTAAAAACTTAATACATAATTTAAGCCCTAAAATTTAAAAGGCCACTCAAGGATATGGAATCAGATCTTAATATTGTTTTACTCAGTTCCTATCCACATGACAGGATTTATATATTTGCTACTTTTGTTCATCTGTTACATATAAAGCAAGTGTATTTTCTAGAAGTGCATGTTACATGTCTTTGTTGTAGAACAGAGTCTTGAATATGTGTGCTTAGTCATGTCCAGCAATTTGTGAGCCATGGATTATAGCCTGCCAGGCTCTTCTGTCCATGGAATTCTTAAGACAAAAATATTGGAGTGGGTTGCCATGACCTTTTCCAGATCTTCCTGACCCAGGGTAGAACCTGCATCTCTTAAGAATATTCCAATTTGTTGTGGACCACCCAGTCAAAGGCTTTAGTGTGTTCAATGACACAGAAGTAGATACTTTTCTGGAATTCTCTTGCTTTGTCTATGATCCAACGGATGCTGGCAATTTGATAACTGGTTCCTCCGCCTTTTCTAAATCCAGCTTGTGTACATCTGAAATTTCTCAGTTCACATACTGTTGAAGCATAGCTTGAAGAATTTTGAGTGTTACTTTGCTAGCATATGAACTAAGGATAATTGTGTGATAATTTGAATATTCTTTGGCATTGCCCTTCTTTGGATTGGAATGAAAACTGACCTAGGTGAGTGACCACACCATTGTGTGTATCCAGGTCATTAAGATTTTTTACACCCTAGTTATACCTGAGAACCCTGAACCCTTGGGTAATTCATACAATCCTAAAAATGTGCCTTTCTGCCAAATAATGTAAATTGAAATTAATCCATCACTTTGCTTACATTACATGTTTTGAGTATTTATAAGTTATCAGTTGATGAGAAAACTTTAAAAATCATTCTTATATCTGATAAATCATGGTTCTGATTTTGTGATTAAAAAATGGAATTGAATAAGTACTTCATTATTTGATAATCATGAGGTATTTTAACTTTTCTTTAAAACATGGATAAATGATATGCTTAGAAAATTATAAAAAATTATAATGAGAATGTAGTGAATGACAAAAGCTCAGTGCATACCAGAAAAAAAAATCACATAGCTTTAAATGTACTTTCCAAGTACCTAAAAAAGTAATTTAAAAACTTAATACATAATTTAAGCCCTAAAATTTAAAAGGCCACTCAAGGATATGGAATCAGATCTTAATATTGTTTTACTCAGTTCCTATCCACATGACAGGATTTATATATTTGCTACTTTTGTTCATCTGTTACATATAAAGCAAGTGTATTTTCTAGAAGTGCATGTTACATGTCTTTGTTGTAGAACAGAGTCTTGAATATGTGTGCTTAGTCATGTCCAGCAATTTGTGAGCCATGGATTATAGCCTGCCAGGCTCTTCTGTCCATGGAATTCTTAAGACAAAAATATTGGAGTGGGTTGCCATGACCTTTTCCAGATCTTCCTGACCCAGGGTAGAACCTGCATCTCTTAAGAATATTCCAATTTGTTGTGGACCACCCAGTCAAAGGCTTTAGTGTGTTCAATGACACAGAAGTAGATACTTTTCTGGAATTCTCTTGCTTTGTCTATGATCCAACGGATGCTGGCAATTTGATAACTGGTTCCTCCGCCTTTTCTAAATCCAGCTTGTGTACATCTGAAATTTCTCAGTTCACATACTGTTGAAGCATAGCTTGAAGAATTTTGAGTGTTACTTTGCTAGCATATGAACTAAGGATAATTGTGTGATAATTTGAATATTCTTTGGCATTGCCCTTCTTTGGATTGGAATGAAAACTGACCTAGGTGAGTGACCACACCATTGTGTGTATCCAGGTCATTAAGATTTTTTTTTACAGTTCTGTGTATCCTTACTACCTCTTCCTAATCTCTTCTGCTTCTCTTAGATTCTTGCCATTTCTGTCCTTTATTGTGCCCATTTATGCATGCATTGGTCCCTTGGCATCTGTAATTTTCCTGAAGAGCTCTCTAGTCTTTTATGTTCTATTGTTTTCCTCTATTTCCTTGCATTGTTCACTTAAGAAGATTTTCTTTTCTCTTCTTGGTTTTCTTTCTAACTCTTCATTCAGAAGAGTATATCTTTCCCTTTTTCCTTTGCCCTTTGCTTCTCTTTTTTTCTCAGTTACTCATTAGGCCTCTGCAGACAGTTTTGCCTTGTTGCATTTCTTTATCTTGGGGATGGTTCTGGTCATGGTCTCCTGTCCCTCGATCCATTTTAGCACTTAAGTCACTCTATAAAATCTAATTGCTTGAATCTGTCACTTCTCCTGTGTAACCATAAGGAATTTGATTTAGGTCATACCTGGATGACCTAGTGGTTTTCCTTGGTTTCTTAAATTTAAGTCTGAATTCAGTGATCTGAGCCACTGTCAGCTCCAGGTCTTATTTCTCATGACCATATAGTGCTTTTACATCTTCAGCTGCAAATATTTAGTCAGTCTGATTTCAGTATCGACCATCTGGTGATCTCCGTGTGTAGAGTCATCTCTTGTGTTGTTGGAAGAAGGTGCTTGCTATGATCAGCTTGTTCTCTTGCCAAAACTCTCCTAGCCTTGGCCGTACTTCCTTTTGTACTGTAAAGCCAAATACGCCTGTTACTCCAGGTATCTTTTACCCGCCCCGCTGTCTCACTAGGTACCACGTCAAAGGCTTTAGTGTGTTCAATGACACAGAAGTTTTCTGGAATTCTCTTGCTTTGTCTATGATCCAACGGATGCTGGCAATTTGATAACTGGTTCCTCCGCCTTTTCTAAATCCAGCTTGTGTACATCTGAAATTTCTCAGTTCACATACTGTTGAAGCATAGCTTGAAGAATTTTGAGTGTTACTTTGCTAGCATATGAACTAAGGATAATTGTGTGATAATTTGAATATTCTTTGGCATTGCCCTTCTTTGGATTGGAATGAAAACTGACCTAGGTGAGTGACCACACCATTGTGTGTATCCAGGTCATTAAGATTTTTTTTTACAGTTCTGTGTATCCTTACTACCTCTTCCTAATCTCTTCTGCTTCTCTTAGATTCTTGCCATTTCTGTCCTTTATTGTGCCCATTTATGCATGCATTGGTCCCTTGGCATCTGTAATTTTCCTGAAGAGCTCTCTAGTCTTTTATGTTCTATTGTTTTCCTCTATTTCCTTGCATTGTTCACTTAAGAAGATTTTCTTTTCTCTTCTTGGTTTTCTTTCTAACTCTTCATTCAGAAGAGTATATCTTTCCCTTTTTCCTTTGCCCTTTGCTTCTCTTTTTTTCTCAGTTACTCATTAGGCCTCTGCAGACAGTTTTGCCTTGTTGCATTTCTTTATCTTGGGGATGGTTCTGGTCATGGTCTCCTGTCCCTCGATCCATTTTAGCACTTAAGTCACTCTATAAAATCTAATTGCTTGAATCTGTCACTTCTCCTGTGTAACCATAAGGAATTTGATTTAGGTCATACCTGGATGACCTAGTGGTTTTCCTTGGTTTCTTAAATTTAAGTCTGAATTCAGTGATCTGAGCCACTGTCAGCTCCAGGTCTTATTTCTCATGACCATATAGTGCTTTTACATCTTCAGCTGCAAATATTTAGTCAGTCTGATTTCAGTATCGACCATCTGGTGATCTCCGTGTGTAGAGTCATCTCTTGTGTTGTTGGAAGAAGGTGCTTGCTATGATCAGCTTGTTCTCTTGCCAAAACTCTCCTAGCCTTGGCCGTACTTCCTTTTGTACTGTAAAGCCAAATACGCCTGTTACTCCAGGTATCTTTTGACTTCCTGCTTTTGCATTCTAATCCCCTATGGTGATAAGGACAGTGTCTCAAACTTGAGGAATACCTAGACACACACAACCCCTGGGTGGAACAAAGCTTTGGCTTTCTGTTAGGACAACAGTATAGCAGGACTGCTTATAACATCTACAGTAAATGTAAACAATTTTTTATTGTAGTGTCTTTAATTAAATATTGTATTAAATATATGTCTAGTCCAAAGCTTCATATACTTTTTAAAAGGCATTCTACTGTCCATTTTTTCCCCATTAAGTCTTATTCTATAAGTGCATTGAATATGCAGCAACTAAAGTAAATGTAATGCTCTGAAAATAGAAATTTAATAAAATTTCAACATGCAAGTCTTTATTAGGCTAGTTTTTATGTTGAGGATAATCGTTTATTTCAGTTTATGATTCTCTCTCTCTTCCTCTCATCTGTTCAGCTTCTGAAAAAGATCCTAATAATCTGTGAGAATATATTACATATTACATAAATATATGTAATCTATTTACATATGTTATTATGAAATTGTATTATTCTTTTAAACAAATACATATTGCAAGTAATAAAAATGGCAAAATATTCAAGCAAAAAAGAATCTGAGTCTAACTAAATAGCTTTATTTGTGTACATATGTATGCTTTGGAATATTTAGTTGAAATAAAATGTATATACTGGAGGCTTCCCCTGGTGGTCCAGTGTGTAAGGACACCGCCTTGCAGTGCAGGGGGCGCTGGTTCGATCCCTGGCCTGGGAAGATCCCACGTGCCGCCGAGGGCTGGACTGATGTGTCCAATTACCGAGACAGAGCTCTGGCACGCGTGCGCCCAGAGCCGGCACTCTGCAACAACAGAGGCCACCGCGATGGGAGGCCCACAGGGGCCAAAGAACAAACACGGATGAAAAATAGAGAAAATGAAAGACCAAAAGAAGTGGCCTGCCCATCCCCCTCCCTCCCCACCCCACCCCCCAAAAGATAAATAAATAAATAAAATAAAATAAAATAAATGTATATACTCTGTGATTTTGAAATCAACCTTTTTCTTTTTTATATAGATTTTTAATTTTATTTATTTATTTATTTATTTTGGTGGGGGTAGGGTGGGGAGAGAGGGGAGCAGGCAGGCCACTTCTATTGGTCTTTCATTTGTCTATTTTCATCCATCTTTGTTCTTTGGCCCATGTGGGCCTCCCATCGCTGTGGCCTCTGTTGTCGCAGAGCACCGGCTCTGGGCGCATGTGCTCCAGAGCTCCGGCTCTGTAGTTAGACACATCGGTCCAGCACCTCCGTGGAACGTGGGATCTTCCCAGGCCAGGAATCGAACCGGCGCCCCTTGCACTGCAAGGCGGTGTCCTTACCCACTGGACCACCAGGGAAGCCCGAAATCAACCTTTTTAAAGCTGTCTAAAATAACTGGTACGTTGACTGTATATTTTAATTTTAGGATGTAAATATCACACTTCAAACTTGTGGGGACCAATAGATGCATTCAGTTACAATTCTGAGTGAAAAGAAATATTCATGATACTCTGAGGTAAAAAGTAAATGTACAGAAATTTGAGGATATTAGGCATATATTTTTAACTTTATGAAGGACAGTCTTAGCAACTAACATTATATTTAACATTTAAAGGATTTTGTATATTAAAGAGCATTTATTTCAAAATATTTATTTAGTTTTTTAACTCTATTGTTTGTCATTTTCCCTATTTTTCTCTCTTAACTGTAGCATTAAGAGAAATGCTACAAACCATCCTTATCAATTCATTTTCATATTTTTTCTTTATCCGTATATTTACTTATGACTATGGTATGAGCTAGGACAAAAAAAACATTAAAACACAGTCATCTTGTAATTAGTTTAGACCACTGATCATGCATTCAAAAAGACTTCACATACAAAAATGCCTCTTATACTTTTCTCCATTGAAAAAATATGAATATAATTGTTGAATGGCTTAAAACTAATATAGGATACTACTATTTTGTATGCATATAATAATCTTTTGACATCTAAAATTACTATGAGAAAAATTTTATTGATTAAAATGATATTAATAAGGACTGATAAAGTACCACTCATTTATTGAAGATTAATAATATAAATGTGAAGTTTCTGATGAAATAGTTATATATATATACTGTGTTTTTAAACTAAAATTGATCTCAGTTCTAAGCAAAGAATTTTCCAGAGAACATTCTCTCTTCTTATATAAATAATGTTTATGTAAATGTCTTTGGACTTGGGTGTTCTTGAATGGTAAACAGCTACAGAAAGTGACTTGACAGAAATTTAGCCATGTATTTCCCCAAAGGAAAAGAAATATTCATTTATTCATCATTCAACAAATGAATTGAATTTTTTACGTATTTGGCAAGCTCTATTCTAGAAATAGACTCTTTAACATTGGTTAAATTGGCCTCAGAAAGACTAGTCCATTTAACAGTTCATTACTTATGACGTCTCCATATGCATATATTTTAAATACTATTGTAATATTACCAAAACATTAAATATTTCATAAGATATTAATCTTCCCTAGATGAAATCTTAAAAATATTATTTTTTATATACATGCAGCCTACTTTGTTTTAAATAAATAAATAAGAACACCAAGCTGTTGGCCATTGAAAACATATTATATCATATATAATTAATAACCAGATAATATATATATTTCATACTAATTTATATGTTTACATATTATTTAATTCCTTAAAATCCCTGAGAAATTAAAGATAATATTATTCTCATTCTTAAAACAATACAGACCTGTGGTGTTAAGTGCTATGTTGTGGCCTGTAACTAAGGAGCCAAACCTTCCTAATTTCTTCAGGGTGTAGGCCTGTGTAGGCAACTGACCTTCCCAGAGACTCAATTCTCTGCAGAAGTATATGTTCCTTGAACTTAACATTTCAATTTTTTCAGAATGTTTAGACTCTGCACAAAGGAGTATGAATAAATCATCTTAGGTAACTTATTCAACTACTACAAACAGCTCTAAAACATTATAGTTTTTTAATATCAGAATACTTTATATCAATTTTAATATAAACATATTAAATATTTTCTATAAATTACTATTAATATTTATTTTTCCTACGTTGCATGTTGGCTTTGTTTTATTTCATGTTTTCTTTATCATGGAACCCAGTCTAAAAAAGAAGCTTCCTTTATTTGGGATATTTTGATCTGGGAAAGAAAAGGCAATGATAGAACCAAGGACTGACTTTTATATTTCTTGAGAGTGACAGATTGTTTCCAGGTACATTTCCTCGGCCAAAGCAAATCATGTGGAAAATCAAGGTTTCACTGGGGCAGGCAGCATCATTTTACTCCAGGAATAGTAAGGAAACTGGAGAAGAAACAACAATCAACCAGTATCTGTCCTGTTAGTCACAGATATCCAATTCTGTTCCTTATGTTTGGGTTACCCCCATTCTTTGGATTTCAAAACAGCTTGACTGACAGAAATTTAGCCATGTATTTCCCCAAAGGAAAAGAAATATTCATTTATTCATCATTCAACAAATGAATTGAATTTTTACGATTTGGCAAGCTCTATTCTAGAAATAGACTCTTTAACATTGGTTAAATTGGCCTCAGAAAGACTAGTCCATTTAACAGTTCATTACTTATGACGTCTCCATATGCATATATTTTAAATACTATTGTAATATTACCAAAACATTAAATATTTCATAAGATATTAATCTTCCCTAGATGAAATCTTAAAAATATTATTTTTTATATACATGCAGCCTACTTTGTTTTAAATAAATAAATAAGAACACCAAGCTGTTGGCCATTGAAAACATATTATATCATATATAATTAATAACCAGATAATATATATATTTCATACTAATTTATATGTTTACATATTATTTAATTCCTTAAAATCCCTGAGAAATTAAAGATAATATTATTCTCATTCTTAAAACAATACAGACCTGTGGTGTTAAGTGCTATGTTGTGGCCTGTAACTAAGGAGCCAAACCTTCCTAATTTCTTCAGGGTGTAGGCCTGTGTAGGCAACTGACCTTCCCAGAGACTCAATTCTCTGCAGAAGTATATGTTCCTTGAACTTAACATTTCAATTTTTTCAGAATGTTTAGACTCTGCACAAAGGAGTATGAATAAATCATCTTAGGTAACTTATTCAACTACTACAAACAGCTCTAAAACATTATAGTTTTTTAATATCAGAATACTTTATATCAATTTTAATATAAACATATTAAATATTTTCTATAAATTACTATTAATATTTATTTTTCCTACGTTGCATGTTGGCTTTGTTTTATTTCATGTTTTCTTTATCATGGAACCCAGTCTAAAAAAGAAGCTTCCTTTATTTGGGATATTTTGATCTGGGAAAGAAAAGGCAATGATAGAACCAAGGACTGACTTTTATATTTCTTGAGAGTGACAGATTGTTTCCAGGTACATTTCCTCGGCCAAAGCAAATCATGTGGAAAATCAAGGTTTCACTGGGGCAGGCAGCATCATTTTACTCCAGGGAATAGTAAGGAAACTGGAGAAGAAACAACAATCAACCAGTATCTGTCCTGTTAGTCACAGATATCCAATTCTGTTCCTTATGTTTGAAAAGATACTTACCCTCTACCAAGGGTGAAGACTCATCAGTCCAATCCAATAACAACATCATACTCAAAAGTCCCAAATTGTATGATAGTATCTATTTAGTGTGCCTGACTGCTTTTGATATTGGGACCTATATATAATTGCAAGAAGCAGTCCAAAGAACCAACACACGACAAAAAAAAAACCACAAAAATTGAAAACAAATTATCTGCTCTCTACTCCTTGAAAAAAATATGAAATATACAATATTGGGACAGGGACAAGACAAATGCAATAAATACTCCCGTTAAAAGGGGAAAGAATGGAATGCCCAGAGAAGTAATCAGTCATATTGCAATTTGAAGTTTCTCTGGGCAAATATGAGTCTCAACTGCAGTGCTTGAGAGGCTTTCTTTGCCATATTCCAGTTTTGCCTCCTGAGAAAAGTCACTCAGCGCATTCTTTGCCGTGATTTTTGGCTGTGCTCTCCAATAAGTCTTTTATTTCCTATTATCTTCCTTGGCTATGTGTAAATAATTAAATGGAAAGTATCTCAATATTTCAGAGGACTTTCTACTTGAGGGAGATCAGTTCAATTATATTGAATTTTAGACAGTCACAATCTGTTTTAATCCAGGTTGGTAGTCCTTTTAGCCATAGACTTCTCTTAAAACCTTACTGACCTTAAAAAAAAAAATCTATTTGCATTCAAAAGATCTTATGTACCTATAACAGTTACCATACTGGGTATTAAAATTAGCATAATTAGAGCTATAGTGAGTTTAATCAGGCTTTGTGGTTGAATCAGCATTTAGTATATTTTCTTGGAGTCATTTAATCCAATGGAAAGTGTTTAAATCCAACCTTAATCAGAATTTTTTCTGAGGTTCTAGTATCTAATCCTTGAATTTTTTCTTTCTTTCTTTTCTTTTCTTCTTCTTATTCTTTTTTAAAATTTTTTGCCAGGATGCAGCATTTGAATTAGCCTTGCCACTCAAAGGTTTTTGGTTTTTGTCTAACGACTGTCATAAGTGTGTCTTCAAGTTCTACAAGCCTGAAATTTTTGGACTTTATTCTTTAACATTTCTTCTTGCATTTGGCCTCTTATTTTCTAAGCTCATTGATTTCTTTAAGTATTTTTTCAAGGAGAACCATGAGCAACAATGTCAACTACCAGCATTCTGTTTTCCCTTACTTCAGCTAAAACCACATCTTTATTAGATATATGGTTTATTTTTCTGTATATGTCATCAAAGGGACCATTTGCCAAGTGTGTTGCCTCTGCACAGAATGGAGTCAATCCATCCAACGATTTTGATATTGGGACCTATATATAATTGCAAGAAGCAGTCCAAAGAACCAACACACGACAAAAAAAAAACCACAAAAATTGAAAACAAATTATCTGCTCTCTACTCCTTGAAAAAAATATGAAATATACAATATTGGGACAGGGACAAGACAAATGCAATAAATACTCCCGTTAAAAGGGGAAAGAATGGAATGCCCAGAGAAGTAATCAGTCATATTGCAATTTGAAGTTTCTCTGGGCAAATATGAGTCTCAACTGCAGTGCTTGAGAGGCTTTCTTTGCCATATTCCAGTTTTGCCTCCTGAGAAAAGTCACTCAGCGCATTCTTTGCCGTGTTTTTTGGCTGTGCTCTCCAATAAGTCTTTTATTTCCTATTATCTTCCTTGGCTATGTGTAAATAATTAAATGGAAAGTATCTCAATATTTCAGAGGACTTTCTACTTGAGGGAGATCAGTTCAATTATATTGAATTTTAGACAGTCACAATCTGTTTTAATCCAGGTTGGTAGTCCTTTTAGCCATAGACTTCTCTTAAAACCTTACTGACCTTAAAAAAAAAAATCTATTTGCATTCAAAAGATCTTATGTACCTATAACAGTTACCATACTGGGTATTAAAATTAGCATAATTAGAGCTATAGTGAGTTTAATCAGGCTTTGTGGTTGAATCAGCATTTAGTATATTTTCTTGGAGTCATTTAATCCAATGGAAAGTGTTTAAATCCAACCTTAATCAGAATTTTTTCTGAGGTTCTAGTATCTAATCCTTGAATTTTTTCTTTCTTTCTTTTCTTTTCTTCTTCTTATTCTTTTTTAAAATTTTTTGCCAGGATGCAGCATTTGAATTAGCCTTGCCACTCAAAGGTTTTTGGTTTTTGTCTAACGACTGTCATAAGTGTGTCTTCAAGTTCTACAAGCCTGAAATTTTTGGACTTTATTCTTTAACATTTCTTCTTGCATTTGGCCTCTTATTTTCTAAGCTCATTGATTTCTTTAAGTATTTTTTCAAGGAGAACCATGAGCAACAATGTCAACTACCAGCATTCTGTTTTCCCTTACTTCAGCTAAAACCACATCTTTATTAGATATATGGTTTATTTTTCTGTATATGTCATCAAAGGGACCATTTGCCAAGTGTGTTGCCTCTGCACAGAACCATGGAGTACAATCCATCCAACGACCATGCCTCCAACACTTACTGCCTTTTCTCAGGTCAGTGGCACATATCAGATGTTCTCACATAGGAAGCACCCTATTTGTAATTGCTCATTTCTCTACCAGTCAACATTGGATAAAGTTATGCAATAATATTTTAAAAATAATCTTGTAGCTTAACCCAGAAATGCTTATTTCTGTCTTAATTTACATGTCCATTAATGATTATTTTAGACTTGCTCTAGATGAAGAATACCTGAGACATGTCTAACCATTCTGCAAAGGGAAACTGGACCTATGGTAGAACCAAAGGAGGGATCTCTTAAAATGTTTGCCGAAAGGTGATAAATATCCGTGGCTCAAAGTTTATAAAAGCAGGTCGTGGGGCTTCCCCTGGTGGTCCAGTGGGTAAAGACACCGCCTTGCAGTGCAAGGGGTGCCAGTTCGATCCCTGGCCTGGGAAGATCCCACGTGCCGCGGACAGGCTGGACCGATGTGTCCAATTACCGAGCTAGAGCTCTGGCGCGCGTGCGCCCAGAGTCGGTGCTCTGCAACGACAGTGGCCACTGCGATGAGGGACCCATAGGAGCCAAGGAATGGAGACGGATGAAAATGGAGAGATGAAAGACCAATAGAAGTGGCCCGCCAATCCCCTTCCCTCCCCACCCCACCCTCCAAAAGATAAATAAATTAAAAAAATAAATTAAAAAAAAAAAAAAAAAGCAGGTCATATCACCAGGCATGACAACAATGGAATGTAAAGTTTAATCCTTCTGGGTGAGATGTCACAAGTCACATAGGAAAGTCAGATGACAGTAAAACAGGTGAATATGAAGCTCCTAAAATAGGAAAATAAAGATGTGGAACCATAGTACAATTTACCACAGTCCCAAGACTAAATTCTAGTGAAAGAAAATCTCAAGTCAGAGCAAGAGAAAAATATGAGAAAAAAACTACCAAGTCTTTCCTAAATTTGGAAAATATTTAGAGAAAATAAAGAAATTCATATAGAAAAAATATTAATATAGTTGAAATAAAGTTCTGTCTCAAAATTTTTTCTGATTTTTATGTGTCTTTATTAAGCAGACTCACCCTTAAAATTTTAAAGTAAATATCCTATAAAACCTAAAATAAATGCCAAATCAAGCCACCTGCCAGTCCACGAGACATAAGAGATGTGGATTCAATCCTTGATTTTGGAAGACCCCCTGGAGAAAGAAATAGCAACCCACTCCAGTATTCTTGCCTGGAGAATCCCATGGACAGAGGAGCCTGGCAGTACATAGTGTCACAAAGAGTTGGATATGACTGAGTGACTAACACACACTTTGTTAAACAACAGAAGCTATTCTTATAACTATATATACATACAAATTAATGCATTTTGCACATTAAAGTGCAATATTCATAATCTGGGCCACAATTTGAATTATATTTTAAATTATTTTTTAATTTATAACAATTGGTTTTCCATTTTAAAATAGCATACTTTTTCAAATATAGTATCCTATTTTGGTAGAATATAGAAATGACCATAAATTCTTACATTTTACATATTATCACCCTTGCAATGAGATTTTACTATATATCTCATGAAAATGTGGAGACTTTCCTTCCGCTTGAATAAAGAAGGTTTTTTCATTGCGTTAGCAAATAGGAAGTTAGTTTTTTTGACTCAGGCTAAACCTTTAGAAGTTTGAGGGCTTTGAAGTCTGCCCTCATATTGACTCCTTAAATCCATCTGCAGTGTGAACGAGTCTAAGCTAGCCTATAAATGATGAGCACTGAGCTTTCATTGTCCCAGCCAAAAGTTCAGCAAATACAAAGCATGTGAATGAGTCCATCCAGTGCAAGTCAATCTGTAGTTAACATACCTACTCTAGGAAGCCCATGCGTGAATCTAGCTGAAATTAGCTAGCTTAACCAAGAGGTGAAACATCACATCTCCAAGAGAAGAAACATAGATCATAAACTAAAATATTAATGACAGTTAAGCCAATAAATTTGGGGATCCCTTGTCATACAGCAAAGCTTACCTGGCATTATATTATAAGATATTTTACTAGAAATCACTCCGTTAATAGTTTTCAGGTAATTCTCAAAAAATATGTAAGATTCTTCTTGCTGCCTTGCTGTGGACTAACATAGAAAATACATGGATTAATTGTCTTTATCTTTCTTAGAGACAAAGAAAAATAGAGCATATTATACTGAATCCATAAGTATACAATTCTTAAGTAGTTTTTTTTTTTGATGGTGCATCTAGGATATGAATAATTTTCCCTCTAATGATTAAAGAGGGCTTAAATAAATATATAAAACTATCATTTACAAATATTTTGGTATAAAATGGGGACTAAAGTTACCCCTCTATCATTTTAGGAAATGAAAAGGGAAAATATGGCATAATATGAAATTATTGAAACTTATAATACACTGAGAAATAGAGAGAGAGAAGGGAAAGCAGGAGGAGTCATATTGATATCACATAAGAAGGAAATGATGCTTTATATATCCATATGCCTTTCAAAGCCTTGTCCATTTAACATTAACCTAGTTCTTTTGTTTTACTTCTGATTATCTTAACATTCTCTGCCTTATGTGAAACATACAGAAATTAAAGCCTAGGTGACCAGTTGAAAAGAAGCATATGATCAGCAAGAAATGACTATGTTTTTGCAAGACTGCATTTTCAAATATATTCTAATAAGCTTCAGACCTATAGTAGACAAGAAGGATTGAAGTTAGCTTGTGCTTTGAATTACCTTAAGGTTATCTAGGACATTCTTTGAAGGCAACCTAATAGGACACCGAGTGTTTTGTTAGATCTGCAATAAGCAGTTTTATTTTACATCAAACAGAGGTGAGTTTAATAGTTTGACCTAATTTCTTATTAACAGAGCTCTTTGTGTAAAAGACTTGAGAAGATTTTGTTCCAGTACACTCAAGGACATTAGGAACATAGCTCTCTGTTATGGTTTTGCTTTCAGGTTTAAGAGTTGAACTAGCCTAAATGACCTGTTCTTCATAAAATGCCCTTTTAATTTGCTGATTTTGCTCCCAAGACATACAAGTCTGCTGATGTACTGATCACTAAGTTCTGTTGGGATAATTATTTCAGAATAATTTCCCTGAGTTGCAAGGCAGGTCAAAAGGGAAAAATAGTTTAATGCCAAAAGGAAGGACACTAATAAAGGTTTTCAAATTAATGATGCAGGCAGAATTTAAAAGGCAGGCTGATTCCAAATAGTTTGTATGTTAAAATCATTGCTTACTTCTAAATAAATATGTTGTCCTGAAACCCTGAAGGAAATTATCTCAAAAGCAATTAATAAATAAAATGTAATATTTTATAAACCAGCTTAAGTGTAAAAGTTGGTGCCAGAGAAATGCACTTTATCAGTGTGACAAATCAGAGTTTAGGAGGGTCATGTTCAGTCTTAACGTATCTTAGTAATACTTCCCCTTCTCAGTCAATTATAATGTAGTTCATAGACCTAAGTATTTCCAAAAAAAAAGGGAATCACTTTTCGTAGGGACTAGAAAATTTAGAAAAAAGAAAATATGGCATAATATGAAATTATTGAAACTTATAATACACTGAGAAATAGAGAGAGAAGGAAAGCAGGAGGAGTCATATTGATATCACATAAGAAGGAAATGATGCTTTATATATCCATATGCCTTTCAAAGCCTTGTCCATTTAACATTAACCTAGTTCTTTTGTTTTACTTCTGATTATCTTAACATTCTCTGCCTTATGTGAAACATACAGAAATTAAAGCCTAGGTGACCAGTTGAAAAGAAGCATATGATCAGCAAGAAATGACTATGTTTTTGCAAGACTGCATTTTCAAATATATTCTAATAAGCTTCAGACCTATAGTAGACAAGAAGGATTGAAGTTAGCTTGTGCTTTGAATTACCTTAAGGTTATCTAGGACATTCTTTGAAGGCAACCTAATAGGACACCGAGTGTTTTGTTAGATCTGCAATAAGCAGTTTTATTTTACATCAAACAGAGGTGAGTTTAATAGTTTGACCTAATTTCTTATTAACAGAGCTCTTTGTGTAAAAGACTTGAGAAGATTTTGTTCCAGTACACTCAAGGACATTAGGAACATAGCTCTCTGTTATGGTTTTGCTTTCAGGTTTAAGAGTTGAACTAGCCTAAATGACCTGTTCTTCATAAAATGCCCTTTTAATTTGCTGATTTTGCTCCCAAGACATACAAGTCTGCTGATGTACTGATCACTAAGTTCTGTTGGGATAATTATTTCAGAATAATTTCCCTGAGTTGCAAGGCAGGTCAAAAGGGAAAAATAGTTTAATGCCAAAAGGAAGGACACTAATAAAGGTTTTCAAATTAATGATGCAGGCAGAATTTAAAAGGCAGGCTGATTCCAAATAGTTTGTATGTTAAAATCATTGCTTACTTCTAAATAAATATGTTGTCCTGAAACCCTGAAGGAAATTATCTCAAAAGCAATTAATAAATAAAATGTAATATTTTATAAACCAGCTTAAGTGTAAAAGTTGGTGCCAGAGAAATGCACTTTATCAGTGTGACAAATCAGAGTTTAGGAGGGTCATGTTCAGTCTTAACGTATCTTAGTAATACTTCCCCTTCTCAGTCAATTATAATGTAGTTCATAGACCTAAGTATTTAACCAAAATAATGAGTAATATTTAAAAGAGGCTGAATATCACTGTTCTGTCTGTAGTTTTGTTTGTGGATAGATTGAGTGATTTGGTTATTAAAATCCACCACACTTAGAACATCTGTATGTCTTAGAAAAAGACAAGAGTTAGCTGTCAAATCTTTCCCATTTTAATAGCATAAGATACAAGATTTAAATTGTTTCCAAAAATAAATGAATATACCTTTGCACACATATGTCATATAAACATATGCAAATAATCCAGCAATTTTCAGATCCACTAAATTCAAGTTAAAGGAAAAAGTCTGGACTAATCCATTTCTCTTATTTTAATACATTTAGTCTTAACAATATGAAAAAGATAACATCTCCCATATTACCATGTAGAAAAATGACCTATATTTAATGAACAATAGTTTTCAGATACCTCTCCGGCTTTACAAAATCACATATGCTAAGTTTTATTCAGCTTAAGTAATTCATTCAATAGTTTGAACTCCTTTTCAAAAGTTCACATATGCTTTCCCCAGATTGTTCATATTAGTAGGGTTTAGCAATTTGCTTTTTCTGCAAATGACTAGATGGTAAATATGTCCTGTTTCATGGGGCCTATAGTGTCCATACCAAGTTAGCTGTTTAACTGCAACGTAGGCACAGATAATACATTAAAACAACAACAACAACAAAAGGAAATGTGTGTAATTGTGTTCCAGTAATGCTTTATTTACAAAAACAAGCAGCTTGTCCCAGTTTTGCCAGTTCCTGTTAATGAACATAAGTATCCTGAGTGACGACAGTCAGATAGTGAAACATTTCTATGGTCAAGGAAGCCTAGAAAGTTCAGCAAACTATACTCATTCTTTGAGTTCTGTCTCATATTAGCATATCAAAAGTTCTCAGGTCAGTTTTAAAAATATCTTGAAATTCATTTAGCACAGAATTTAGTCATGTTATCAATTGCTTAACCTTTTTAAAAATGGACTTTTCAGCTATTACTGAAATATATAAATGATGTCAATAATCATGTTATCAACTCAGCAATTATTGATTATACAATTTTAATGGTAAACTTAAAAACATATATTAGCTAGAATACTTATAGAAATCCATAACAAAGCACCTGAGACAAAAGAATGGAGAGATTTCTTGAGTTGAATCATTAAAAGTTTTTCTTCCTGATGGTATGTTTATGCCAAAGTGAAGGAAGATGTTGGATTAGCAGAACCTAAGACATACATCTTTTCCTGGTGTGGATCAGGTCTGGTGACATCACTGTGCCCACAATTACTGAGGTTGCCCACAGAAAAGACCTACTTCCCCAAGAGTAAGTATGTTAACTAAAGTCATAATTGCTTTATTCCATCCCATATTTCTTTCATATCATCTCATCAGTTTTCAATAATAATTAACACTCATCATGTGCTATGATAACTAAGATTAAACTTTCCAAAAGAGCTACATAAAGATCAAAACACCTTTTCAATTTATTTAAGTCCTAAAGGTAATTGAATTATTTGGTCTGTTCCTAATATGCTTGATCATTCTGATAACAGATGCCAATTTGTATTAATAGGCACCTTGTTTGCTCCTTCTTTTAGTGGAAAATGTAGTTTTTCATTGTAGAAGTAAAATGATTACTGTACTCTATGGACTGAACATGTATAATGTATAGACTGAGTCATAGGTAGCAGTATCAGCAGAACTAAATGGCCAGGAAAAAAATATTTAAAAGGGGAGTTGAGGGGAATTAATTTTAAAAAATGACTTTCAAATATTATAATATAATTTGGTTTTGTTTGCACTGATAATTGAAAACATTCCTAATACTTTCATAATTGTCTTCATATCATTAGTTAAGTGATAATTCACCATTAATAGTAATGCAAAGTGAATCTGAAAACGTGGGAAATGTTACCTTTAAACAAATCTTGATGTGCTTGTAAAGTTTAATCCATTTACTCATACCAATCAGTACATATTTTTATAGCTTCTTCCATGTAATTTTTGGAACCCATATCACACCTTTGAAAACTTTCAATTTTACTGTTAGTTTTTAATAGACCAAAAGATAAAGATAGTTGTTACACAGAAAAATGATTAAGACTTGTGATTTAAATAGACTAAAAGCAACTTCTCAGAGCAAGATGATGTTATATATAATTATATAAACTAAATTAAATAACATGTAGCCCCTGAAATTGGAGCAGACACAAATTATTACAAAGAGAAAGTATGAATTTCAATCTGTGAAACACTTCAGAATCTCCTAGGTAAAATTTACAGGCTAAAAAAGTAGTTAACGTGATTAAATGTGCCAGAATGCTCAGTAATGAGGCCAGAGATCAAAACTAATCATATGAGTTATGAACAGGAAAGAACCTGGAGGGCTATGATGATATTAGATATAAAAAATTAAAACTAAAATTAACATGAACTGCAGTTTCAAGAATCAAGGAAAACAAGATAAGGAAAAGAAAAAAAATATAGTCTATCTTCATCCATTGATACATTTCATTATTTCTTATTTATTTTATTCACTCAACTAATTCATTTTATTAGACACTACTACATATACCTAAAGTAACTAAAACAATGAGTCAGATCCTGTAGATAGAAGCATAGATCAGAAGTTCAAGAAACTCAAGTATTTTGTAAGTCAACCCAATTTTTTCCTAGAACAAGTGTGTAAACGTTGTATGCAATTTCTTACTATATCTTTCCCAAGCTAATGTTTTTACAAACTTACCCAAGCCTATCTTAGGTCTTCAAGTACTTTGTCAGCAGATGTCACATTTTCCCTCATTCATCAGGGAAATTTTTCCTGTGTTATCTTTTTTCTCTTACCTGCTTTTGTGAGTATCTTTTATATTTATTACTTGTAACAGATTATTTTATTTGAATAACTTTTATAAATTGGAACATGATAAAGGATATGGCATTTGTTGGAGCTCTCTGAATGCTGATAAGTTTATAATATACTTGACTGTGTGATTTTCATCTGAGTGTATCATTGGAAAGATGAACTTACTGCATAGACAGTGTTTGCCGACCCAAAGCACCTGATTTAATATGGAATGTCTTCTCTGAATAATTTTAATAGAGACAAATATAGGCCACTGCTAGGAATTATAATATTAATATTTACCAAGAAAAATATTGTCCTATTTTTCATACTCACAGCTATATTTAAGGCCCCAAATAACTAAGCAAACATTTCATTATGTTAATTTTCTACATGAGGAATGTGAGGCCAAGAAGAGTTGAGGCATTTGACTTACAGAAAGGTGGAGAGATGACGTTTGGAGGCTTCTTCATACATTTAACTATTACAAACATAAAAACAGTGGTGACAAATTTAACTCTTCTATTTACTGCAATATTTACCTCCTAATTATATATATTACATAAATTAATATCACAGATTTCTTCTGATGGTTGTTTCTATCCTTCTGATGTTGTGTCTGAATTGGATTAATCCTATCTTTCTCTATATAAGCCTCTGTTATTTTAAAGAGTGAAGAGATTCCTTAACTTTTAATTTATTGTCATATGACTCACATTCAGGATCCATACTTCTCAAATAGCCATTGAATTACTTTTTTCTTATACTTACCCATGTTCTGTTTCCTATCCCTTGAATCTAACACCTCTCCAGATGTTTCTCTGTTAGTTGGTATTATAATTTCCTTATTTAAATTCTTTCATGTTTTACTAAGCATATATGAATGTCCAAATGATATGTTATTTAGTTTTGATTAAACAGTATGTATTACATTATTTCTTCCTTACCTCCTTTTAGCTCAGTATTAGGTTACTAAAATTCCCTAACTTTATGCTGTTATATGAATAGAATACAAATTATGTGTACATTTTGCCTATCAATGGGTATTTTATTTCCAAGTTATTATCTCTTAATTATTAGCGACAGAACAGTGGTGTTAACATCCTTCTTGTTGTCTTTTGGTTCAATTATGCTAAAATTTATCATGCTTATACCAAAAAATGCAATTGTTGAATAACAGGGAATGTTTTTCATTTTGTTGATTGTTAGTAGTTCATAATTCTTGGTATATATAACTGACATATTTTCTCAATTTGAATTCATAAAATGTCAATATCAAATCTGATATAAAGTAAATAAGAATAATTTGTAGTGTGTGTAGGTATGTGATAGTTGGGAGACAGGCTAAATTGAGCATGCTCTTTTTATCACTGCACACAATCTCTCTATCCAACTGGTAGTATTCATCTAAAATATCTGAAATCATTTAGGTAAACCTAAGTGTTCTTATGTTGACCTCAATTTAAATTTTATCCTCAATCTAAAACCCTCAGCTAGTGGTAAAATAAAAATACTTGCTCACTACTGTTTTGAGTGGCCTTATACTTCAGAATTAGAGGAACTTTAATACCATATTGCAGGCCACTGCTCGCCTATGTTTTTATCAACTTCACTTTGCAAACAGTGTTGCCTTCATTTCTATTAGAGATCAAATAGGTTTATTGGGTAATTCTCTAGCCATGCACATCACTTCAATTTTGCATGGGTTAGCAAAGTGCATTTTCATAAACTTTAGAAAATAACTGCAGACATATTCATATTTTTTCTTGTGTGGTTAGTATAGTATGAATTGCTCACCTTTCAAAATGTTTTATGAGTCTCTAAACCTTTGACTTTTTTGTTACATTTTTAGTATTACCCCATCTAGCACAATTATAGCTCCATTGCCCTGCTGTCGATGACCTTCCTTATTCCGGTCATAAATCTTGCCCTGTTGAATTTTTCCTGTTACTGCTAACCTAGCACTGGAACTGATTCATAGATATCCATTTTCTCCTGAGCACTTATCAATACTTTTCAAATTCTCAGTCCTTTAATGAATTAAGATTTCCTTAGCATTCTATTTCCTGTTGTATCAAAATGATGATCAATTATCTGGTTCATTTTTCCCCTTCAATTTCTGAGCTTAAGGATTTTAATATTTCTCTTTCTGATATTTCAATCAAAGACTGAAATCATTCCATTTTAGTATAATGCATTTTAGAGATTGAAAAAGTGTAACTTGCCCAATTTTCTATGAAGAAGGATTATTTTTACATTTGAGCAATTTCCTCTCTTGCTTTACCTCATCTACTTAATACTTTGCCCTGCTTCAATTGCTAGTCACTCCTTTCCGGCCCCACATATACTGCCTTTAGGAATACTGGAATTGTGTTTTTGTTTTTCTTTTCTCAAGTTTCTTAGTTTTACCACAATTGTTATTGTTTCATTAGTGAAAAAGTATTTTGGAATATTTAATTTAGATGTTATATGTTCTATTTTCTTTAGTTTTACAGAAACAGGGTATATATTATATCTGGGAGAGAGGGACATTATTTTGCTTAGTTACAACAATCTGTAATTTTCACTGGACATATTGCTTTTTATGGCTCAGTGATTCTAATTAAAATTGGTATAAACTGTTTAATGAATCTGTATTTCATAATTCTTGAAACTCTGGGCTCAACCCACTTTTCCAATATTCCCACTCCAAACATTTTCTTACACACTCTAGAATCTTCTCCTTCATGATCCAGGTTAGAGTTATTTGTGCATCCGTAGAATTACCTGAGCTATTAAGGTCAGTAGGTATTTGTCATGAAACTTAGTGTATCTATTTTTATTATTAACTCAGCTGAATCTTTTCTGCCTGTATGAAAATCTTGTGAATTATGCCATGGAGTCTTGCAATTGTGTCTTCTCTCTTTCTGATGGTATAGAATTAGAAGTGTGAAATACACACATATGTCATAGCGTTAATTGTAATCCCTTTAAAAAAAAAAAAAAAAACAACCTTCATTAAAAGGAGGTGAACCTAGTTATTTGAGGAGCAAACAGTGTTACCTCCACTATTAATACTTTTCTTAATACTTTTTTCACTCTGAGAGTTGGCTGTTGAGAGGAAGAGGGCTGACTGAGTAAATATAAAATGTAAATCTATCATTCATTCCTGTTTATCAAATGTCAATTTCTAAGAGCTTAAGGATTTTAATATTTCTCTTTCTGATATTTCAATCAAAGACTGAAATCATTCCATTTTAGTATAATGCATTTTAGAGATTGAAAAAGTGTAACTTGCCCAATTTTCTATGAAGAAGGATTATTTTTACATTTGAGCAATTTCCTCTCTTGCTTTACCTCATCTACTTAATACTTTGCCCTGCTTCAATTGCTAGTCACTCCTTTCCGGCCCCACATATACTGCCTTTAGGAATACTGGAATTGTGTTTTTGTTTTTCTTTTCTCAAGTTTCTTAGTTTTACCACAATTGTTATTGTTTCATTAGTGAAAAAGTATTTTGGAATATTTAATTTAGATGTTATATGTTCTATTTTCTTTAGTTTTACAGAAACAGGGTATATATTATATCTGGGAGAGAGGGACATTATTTTGCTTAGTTACAACAATCTGTAATTTTCACTGGACATATTGCTTTTTATGGCTCAGTGATTCTAATTAAAATTGGTATAAACTGTTTAATGAATCTGTATTTCATAATTCTTGAAACTCTGGGCTCAACCCACTTTTCCAATATTCCCACTCCAAACATTTTCTTACACACTCTAGAATCTTCTCCTTCATGATCCAGGTTAGAGTTATTTGTGCATCCGTAGAATTACCTGAGCTATTAAGGTCAGTAGGTATTTGTCATGAAACTTAGTGTATCTATTTTTATTATTAACTCAGCTGAATCTTTTCTGCCTGTATGAAAATCTTGTGAATTATGCCATGGAGTCTTGCAATTGTGTCTTCTCTCTTTCTGATGGTATAGAATTAGAAGTGTGAAATACACACATATGTCATAGCGTTAATTGTAATCCCTTTAAAAAAAAAAAAAAAAAACAACCTTCATTAAAAGGAGGTGAACCTAGTTATTTGAGGAGCAAACAGTGTTACCTCCACTATTAATACTTTTCTTAATACTTTTTTCACTCTGAGAGTTGGCTGTTGAGAGGAAGAGGGCTGACTGAGTAAATATAAAATGTAAATCTATCATTCATTTCCTCCAGTTGTATTTCCTCAAAGTATACAATAAAATTGAGAAATACATTTGACTTAGGAGGGCTTTTTAAAAGAAGTATGAGGAAGATTGAGTGAGGTAAAATTTTGTGAAGGTCAAATTCTACATGATGTTGTGCAAATTTTATCCCAATTTGTTTTGATGGATTGCACTTGACAATTAATTAGAAACTTATGAATAAACATTGAAAGGTAGATTTCATTAAAGAAAACATGGTTCAGCCCTAAAAGCTCTATGCTTTTAGAATAATAACATTGATTATGAGAGTTTCCAGACATTTAACTCACAATATCTCACAAAAATTCAATGTAAATAAATTTTACTTTAACTTCTGTATGATAGTGTCTAGATTGTTTTAACTGTATGTGTAAGTGGTAAGTCACTTCAGTCGTTTCCAACTCTGCCACCCTTTAGAATGTAGTCCACCAAGCCCCTCTGTTCATGGGATTTCTGAGGCAAGAGTACTAGAATGGGTTGCCATGCCCTCCTACAGGTGATCTTCCCGACCCAGGGATCGAGCCTGTCTCTTATGTCTCCTCGGTTGGCAGGCAGGTTTACCACTAGTGTCACCTGGGAAGCCCATGTATCTGTATATATATATATCCATATATCTAAATATATGAGTGGATATATATATTCATATGTGTGTATGTATATGTATATACATACACACATATGTATATATTCTCAAATATGTATATATTCTCAAATATGTATATTCTCAGTTCTTTGATTTCCTTACTTTTGTAATATTCTCCTTCATTTTACTTTCTCATTCCACTCCCGTAGTTATCTTAACTTTATTATGACCAATAACTATATCATCTCTAAGGGTTTAACTTTAAAAAGTTTAATCTCTGTACCATTAGACCACTGTTCTTAAGTACTCTAGCTTTAGAATCCCTCACATTTCAATATTTTAAAAATCTTTTCAGGACTTCCAATCCATTAAACTTACTACTTTTATAAACAACAACAAAAATAATAGCATATTTACTTTCTTAAACTTTTCACTCTGAGAGTTGGCTGTTGAGAGGAAACTGACTGATTAAATATAAAATGTAACTCTATCATTCATTTCCTCGCGTTGTATTTCCTCAAAGTATACAATAAAATTGAGAAATACATTTGACTTAGGAGGGCTTTTTAAAAGAAGTATGAGGAAGATTGAGTGAGGTAAAATTTTGTGAAGGTCAAATTCTACATGATGTTGTGCAAATTTTATCCCAATTTGTTTTGATGGATTGCACTTGACAATTAATTAGAAACTTATGAATAAACATTGAAAGGTAGATTTCATTAAAGAAAACATGGTTCAGCCCTAAAAGCTCTATGCTTTTAGAATAATAACATTGATTATGAGAGTTTCCAGACATTTAACTCACAATATCTCACAAAAATTCAATGTAAATAAATTTTACTTTAACTTCTGTATGATAGTGTCTAGATTGTTTTAACTGTATGTGTAAGTGGTAAGTCACTTCAGTCGTTTCCAACTCTGCCACCCTTTAGAATGTAGTCCACCAAGCCCCTCTGTTCATGGGATTTCTGAGGCAAGAGTACTAGAATGGGTTGCCATGCCCTCCTACAGGTGATCTTCCCGACCCAGGGATCGAGCCTGTCTCTTATGTCTCCTCGGTTGGCAGGCAGGTTTACCACTAGTGTCACCTGGGAAGCCCATGTATCTGTATATATATATATCCATATATCTAAATATATGAGTGGATATATATATTCATATGTGTGTATGTATATGTATATACATACACACATATGTATATATTCTCAAATATGTATATATTCTCAAATATGTATATTCTCAGTTCTTTGATTTCCTTACTTTTGTAATATTCTCCTTCATTTTACTTTCTCATTCCACTCCCGTAGTTATCTTAACTTTATTATGACCAATAACTATATCATCTCTAAGGGTTTAACTTTAAAAAGTTTAATCTCTGTACCATTAGACCACTGTTCTTAAGTACTCTAGCTTTAGAATCCCTCACATTTCAATATTTTAAAAATCTTTTCAGGACTTCCAATCCATTAAACTTACTACTTTTATAAACAACAACAAAAAAATAATAGCATCAAAAAGCATGGTGACTTACTTCTCTCATTTAATCTGCAAATGTACAAATCTGTAAATGCAAATAAACTTTGAGGAGCACAGAATTAAAGCTGTTGGCCTGTGATTGTGTTGCTTCCTTGGAAAGATAGTGAAACTCCTTTGAGGCAAGAGAAGAAAAGAGCGCATGGATCTAGTCTAATATCCTTGTCAACTGCACTTCCAGGAAAGTAACCTAAGGATATTTATTAGAAGAAAAGACCATATCTATAGGATGTTTCCTGCCTAAAGTTTATCTTGTCCTAAATAGACCTCTGAATCTCTGATAGATGGCTCACAGGATAAAGTCACAGAAGCTATGCAATTGTCCATGCTATAAAACAAGAATACTCCATTACATAAAATTCTGCCTGCTGTGTGAAGTGACCTGCAGACCTCATTTGAGACTTCAGTAATTATTCCAGGCAATAGAGTGCCTGTCTGGTACAGAAATCTAGAACCAGCATAGCTGTCCTCAGGATATCAGATGCTTCACTAATTCTTCATCCCCTTTTAAGTGACTAATAGCTTGAAATTATTAACAAATCTTGGTGTCTGATGTGTGTCATTCTGGTTATGTGATCCCCTGATTTGGCTCATACACTGAGTGCTTTACAGAAAGCATCCTTCACTTTAGTGTGTTTACTTTCTTACTTTCCAAAACAAACATTTGCACCCTCTTTTCCCTCTTGAAACATCTAATCCACCAAAGGAAGCTAAATTTAAGAAAAGGAATGTAATCAAGTGAGTATCCCCTAATTCTCCATTCAAATTTACCCAAATCAACTGCAGTGAAACTTCAACCCTCTCCTTTTCCTCTTCCTAACACCTAAACCACCCCTCCTCAACCCTACACTGGCAGGAACTCCACCTCATCATTAATTTCTTAATTTATGTTAACTCTGTTGAGTGTTTTCCCTGGTATCTCTATCTACCATAAGCCTTCATTCTCACATTATATCTCTTAAGTGATCTCATTTTGTCTTCTAGGGTTTACTTTAAAAAGTTTAATCTCTGTACCATTAGACCACTGTTCTTAAGTACTCTAGCTTTAGAATCCCTCACATTTCAATATTTTAAAAATCTTTTCAGGACTTCCAATCCATTAAACTTACTACTTTTATAAACAACAACAAAAAAATAATAGCATCAAAAAGCATGGTGACTTACTTCTCTCATTTAATCTGCAAATGTACAAATCTGTAAATGCAAATAAACTTTGAGGAGCACAGAATTAAAGCTGTTGGCCTGTGATTGTGTTGCTTCCTTGGAAAGATAGTGAAACTCCTTTGAGGCAAGAGAAGAAAAGAGCGCATGGATCTAGTCTAATATCCTTGTCAACTGCACTTCCAGGAAAGTAACCTAAGGATATTTATTAGAAGAAAAGACCATATCTATAGGATGTTTCCTGCCTAAAGTTTATCTTGTCCTAAATAGACCTCTGAATCTCTGATAGATGGCTCACAGGATAAAGTCACAGAAGCTATGCAATTGTCCATGCTATAAAACAAGAATACTCCATTACATAAAATTCTGCCTGCTGTGTGAAGTGACCTGCAGACCTCATTTGAGACTTCAGTAATTATTCCAGGCAATAGAGTGCCTGTCTGGTACAGAAATCTAGAACCAGCATAGCTGTCCTCAGGATATCAGATGCTTCACTAATTCTTCATCCCCTTTTAAGTGACTAATAGCTTGAAATTATTAACAAATCTTGGTGTCTGATGTGTGTCATTCTGGTTATGTGATCCCCTGATTTGGCTCATACACTGAGTGCTTTACAGAAAGCATCCTTCACTTTAGTGTGTTTACTTTCTTACTTTCCAAAACAAACATTTGCACCCTCTTTTCCCTCTTGAAACATCTAATCCACCAAAGGAAGCTAAATTTAAGAAAAGGAATGTAATCAAGTGAGTATCCCCTAATTCTCCATTCAAATTTACCCAAATCAACTGCAGTGAAACTTCAACCCTCTCCTTTTCCTCTTCCTAACACCTAAACCACCCCTCCTCAACCCTACACTGGCAGGAACTCCACCTCATCATTAATTTCTTAATTTATGTTAACTCTGTTGAGTGTTTTCCCTGGTATCTCTATCTACCATAAGCCTTCATTCTCACATTATATCTCTTAAGTGATCTCATTTTGTCTTCTTTAGAAGACATTATTATCATGTTTATTTTCTCTCATCAGATAAGCCTCCTTGTCTGTTTTGTTCAGGGATATTTTATAGTACATACCTAGCATATGAAAATCAGTTTGGAATGAGTTGATAAATGTTTAGAAAATGTAAGTTTGTCTCACAGATTCACCAATCAGTTGGTTCATGACCTATTAAAGTTACTTTGGTACTGTAAACTTGTTTCTTTATCTGTCAAAGTTATTAATACATCTTTGCAGCATACACAAAATACACAATGTAGTGCCAAGCATAATTTCTTTATACCTAGGATTGACACACATATTTCATTTCCTTCCCATTTCCCTTAGGAAAAGGATGCAGAATGTAAATCACCCAGTTGAAATATGGATATAAATCATTTAGAATATTAGCTTACATTTAGAGATCTTATAATGTATAAGGGACTGTTGTAAATGGTTTATATATATTATCACATATATTCTTCAAAATAACCTTATGATATAGATTCTATTGTTATCCACATTTTATAGATTAGGAACATTGTGAGGTTTGATATTAAAGTCGATTTAGTATTAAGTCATAGGAGTAGGTTTCCACGGAGCAGTCTAGCTTCACAGAAGGTGCACTTGCTTTCAAGATATACTATTTCTACTTAGACATGAAAAATGTTCATGCATCTTCAGGGTCAGTATGTATTTATGTATGTGTGTGTTTGTGTGTGTGTGTTCTTGTTTGGGAATGCAGGTATGTTTGCAAAGAGAAAAGGATAGACAAGACTGAAAATTACCGAGTTTATGATTCATAAGTTTTAAATACATGGTTTAGTTTTCCTCTTTTTATTCTTTAAATTTTGACCCCAAAATAGTCATTGTTTATCAGTCTTACAAAGAAATAATAAAATTTCTCCAAATAAAACCTAACTGCAGTGAAACTTCAACCCTCTCCTTTTCCTCTTCCTAACACCTAAACCACCCCTCCTCAACCCTACACTGGCAGGAACTCCACCTCATCATTAATTTCTTAATTTATGTTAACTCTGTTGAGTGTTTTCCCTGGTATCTCTATCTACCATAAGCCTTCATTCTCACATTATATCTCTTAAGTGATCTCATTTTGTCTTCTTTAGAAGACATTATTATCATGTTTATTTTCTCTCATCAGATAAGCCTCCTTGTCTGTTTTGTTCAGGGATATTTTATAGTACATACCTAGCATATGAAAATCAGTTTGGAATGAGTTGATAAATGTTTAGAAAATGTAAGTTTGTCTCACAGATTCACCAATCAGTTGGTTCATGACCTATTAAAGTTACTTTGGTACTGTAAACTTGTTTCTTTATCTGTCAAAGTTATTAATACATCTTTGCAGCATACACAAAATACACAATGTAGTGCCAAGCATAATTTCTTTATACCTAGGATTGACACACATATTTCATTTCCTTCCCATTTCCCTTAGGAAAAGGATGCAGAATGTAAATCACCCAGTTGAAATATGGATATAAATCATTTAGAATATTAGCTTACATTTAGAGATCTTATAATGTATAAGGGACTGTTGTAAATGGTTTATATATATTATCACATATATTCTTCAAAATAACCTTATGATATAGATTCTATTGTTATCCACATTTTATAGATTAGGAACATTGTGAGGTTTGATATTAAAGTCGATTTAGTATTAAGTCATAGGAGTAGGTTTCCACGGAGCAGTCTAGCTTCACAGAAGGTGCACTTGCTTTCAAGATATACTATTTCTACTTAGACATGAAAAATGTTCATGCATCTTCAGGGTCAGTATGTATTTATGTATGTGTGTGTTTGTGTGTGTGTGTTCTTGTTTGGGAATGCAGGTATGTTTGCAAAGAGAAAAGGATAGACAAGACTGAAAATTACCGAGTTTATGATTCATAAGTTTTAAATACATGGTTTAGTTTTCCTCTTTTTATTCTTTAAATTTTGACCCCAAAATAGTCATTGTTTATCAGTCTTACAAAGAAATAATAAAATTTCTAGTCCTCCCAATAAGGAATCCCTTGACCAGATCTGAGATTAGGTACTATACTCTCATGTAAATGTTCATGTCATTAAGCTACTCGTCTTTATTTTATGAAAGGAAATTCAGTGGCATCAAAACGTACTCATAACATCCAATTATGTGGGGCATGCTTTCATTAAAACTTTTACTGAACTGTTATAATCTGTGCTTTTCTGGTGAAAACTAAAGGCTTTTTAAAACACCAAATTATTTTTTTCTTATTGAAACAAAATAGCACCTAAGTTGCCTGGGCAGTTTTATAGACATAAATAAACGTGCAAAGGGATTCCTGGGGGTAGAACTATGTGATTCCCATTACAGTCAGTGAGGATCATTGAATTTAATGGGAATCATGTGGTGAGAGGCTCATGCAACACTTCACAAAATTTGAACTAGGGCATTTCGATTAAGAAAGAGCCACATTGTACTTTCAAAAATATATTGGCATTCTTTGTATTTTTATGAATTCATTTCCTCAGTTTACATTTTTTAGTCAATTCTTAGATGAAGGAAAATTTATACCTTTTTACATGTGTATACCATTATAATCCATAAAGATAACAGTGTAGTAAAATCAATTCTTAGTGCAACTGCTTAGATATCTTTAGCACAAGAGTTTACTCTCCTCCCTAAAAGAAGTCATCCAGGGCTTCCCTGGTGGTCCAGTGGGTAAAGAGTTCATCTTGCAGTGCAAGGATCACCAGTTCAATCCCTGGCCTGGGAAGATCCCACATGCCTCAGAGCAGCTGGACTGGTATGTCCAATTATGAGCCAGTGCTCTGGAGCTCATATGCCCAGAGCTGGTGCTCTGCAAAGAGAGAGGCCAATGCAATGGGAGGTCCACACAGGCCAAAGAATAAAGAGATGGATGAAAATAAATAAATAAAAAAACAATGAAAGAGGCCAAAATTAAAAAAAAAGAAGTCATCAAATACAATAAAATAAAGAAAAAAGTTATCATAACTATCTAATGAAATAGAAAAGGTACAACATATGTTGCATTAGATAAAGCTAAATCAGAATAAATACACACACACACACACACACACACGCATGTATATATGTATTCACAGGTGGCTCAGTGGTAAAGAATATGCCTGCCAATGCTGGAGACATGAGTAAGATCCCTGGGCTGTAGAGATTCCCTGAAGGAGGAAATGGCAACCCACTCCAGTAGTCTTGCCTGGAAAATCCCACAGATAGAGGAACCTGGTGGGCTACATTGCATAGGGTCTGAAAGAGTTGGGCATGACTGAGCAACTGAGCACACATGTACACACACACACACACACACGTCCCCAGTCTTGAATAATGTTTTGGAACTGATTGATGTATTACTGAATGGTTCAACTAATAACATAACAAACATTTATGATATACACACATCCCAATCTAGGCTAATTGTTTTATTTCCCACGTGTTTTAAAATGTATTTTGGCAGTGGGCAAAACTGACGAATTTAACACTAGTTGCATGTTACACCCAGTCTTCAGTTGTGTTACCCAGAAATATGTTTCAAGATGAAAATTCCTGTGCGAGGGTTTCACAAGGAGAGTCGATCAGACAATGTACCGAAGCAACAGGACAGGCAAGGGAGAACACGTAGGAAGCATGCTATATCAGCCAAGTCCCACAGAAAGACATTTCACCCCAGTTCTTCCTTTCTTTCAGTGAGTCCTGTGGGGCTATGGAGACTACAAATTCCCAGTAAGGCCTCAGTCTCTCTGGATAAGGGAAAGCAGGCTCAAGTTGATTAAGAGCTATAATCTTAAGAGTACATCGAAGCTGGAGTGGTAAAAGCAGAAAATCGTAGTAGGAATCTAGGAAGGTCTGACCAGAGTACCAATATTGCCAGGAAGGCTTAGCCACTAAGCAGCAGAGACAAGTTCTTAACCCAGACATCCCATTCTCAGAGCCTCAAATCTAATTAAAACTGTTAAACTAGTTTTACTTTGAACAGTATGGACAGAGGTCATGTCTAGGCAACAGAAAAAATATGTGTGACTTCCAAATACAATAAAATAAAGAAAAAAGTTATCATAACTATCTAATGAAATAGAAAAGGTACAACATATGTTGCATTAGATAAAGCTAAATCAGAATAAATACACACACACACACACACACACGCATGTATATATGTATTCACAGGTGGCTCAGTGGTAAAGAATATGCCTGCCAATGCTGGAGACATGAGTAAGATCCCTGGGCTGTAGAGATTCCCTGAAGGAGGAAATGGCAACCCACTCCAGTAGTCTTGCCTGGAAAATCCCACAGATAGAGGAACCTGGTGGGCTACATTGCATAGGGTCTGAAAGAGTTGGGCATGACTGAGCAACTGAGCACACATGTACACACACACACACACACACGTCCCCAGTCTTGAATAATGTTTTGGAACTGATTGATGTATTACTGAATGGTTCAACTAATAACATAACAAACATTTATGATATACACACATCCCAATCTAGGCTAATTGTTTTATTTCCCACGTGTTTTAAAATGTATTTTGGCAGTGGGCAAAACTGACGAATTTAACACTAGTTGCATGTTACACCCAGTCTTCAGTTGTGTTACCCAGAAATATGTTTCAAGATGAAAATTCCTGTGCGAGGGTTTCACAAGGAGAGTCGATCAGACAATGTACCGAAGCAACAGGACAGGCAAGGGAGAACACGTAGGAAGCATGCTATATCAGCCAAGTCCCACAGAAAGACATTTCACCCCAGTTCTTCCTTTCTTTCAGTGAGTCCTGTGGGGCTATGGAGACTACAAATTCCCAGTAAGGCCTCAGTCTCTCTGGATAAGGGAAAGCAGGCTCAAGTTGATTAAGAGCTATAATCTTAAGAGTACATCGAAGCTGGAGTGGTAAAAGCAGAAAATCGTAGTAGGAATCTAGGAAGGTCTGACCAGAGTACCAATATTGCCAGGAAGGCTTAGCCACTAAGCAGCAGAGACAAGTTCTTAACCCAGACATCCCATTCTCAGAGCCTCAAATCTAATTAAAACTGTTAAACTAGTTTTACTTTGAACAGTATGGACAGAGGTCATGTCTAGGCAACAGAAAAAATATGTGTGACTTCCACACTTCAGAATGACTGAGGAAATAGTTGTAATTAACATGTATACCAGTGTTCAACCTTTGCAACGGCTGTGATACTGTATGTAAATTATATATTTGGATGGTGGTTAAAGGGGTACAAACTTTGAGTTACAAGATAGATTCAGGGATCTAACATACAGTATTGTGATTAGAGTTAATATTGTACCCTTGAAATTTTCTAAGAAAGTATATCTCAAATGTTCTCACCTCAAATAAAAAGGTAAGCATCTGAGATAATAGATATATTAATTTATTGAATTATTATGATAATCACTTTATAATGCATTCATATATTAAATCATCACATGGTCTGTGGGGCTCTGAATTGAAAGAGGGCCGTTGCAAGCATAAGGAAGCTTAAGTACATTGTTTCAGTTGGGAGCTAAGATGGTGCCTACAGGAAGGGACGTGGGCATGAAAGGAAACTTAAGCATATGTTTGCAGTTTAGAGCTAAGATGGCGCCTACAGGAAGAGACGAGGGCGTGATCTAAATTGTTAAGTGATGGTCAAAATTTCTGATTGGTTTCCCTGGTTTCCGTGCTCGTGGATGATTGCTTGACCTTTAGCTTGATTGGTGTAATCTATAGGAAGTCCCGTGCAAAACCCCCTTCACTTGCCTATAAAAGCTGTGAGTCTAAAAAAAAAAGAAAAAAAAGCTGTGAGTCTGCACTGATAAAACGGAACTGCTTCGATGGAACCCCTGCCGTGTCTGATTGTCTCCTGCATTTGCCAGGGGGCTTGGGGGCAGGCAGAAGACTCTCCTCTCTCCAAGATCACCCGGTTCAGCCGGGGGCAATCCTGCTGCCTTCCTTTCTGCGGAAGGCCCCCGCAATGATATACCTTAAAAATCCCATCTATAACGTGATTTTTAAAGTATACCATATGATTATGTATATATTCCTCTGGACTTTTATTTATCTATTTAATATATGAACATATTTTATATGTTTTATTGTATTATAAATTATAGATATGCATATTATATATAATATATATTATATGTTAGGAATATTTATATGTATATGACATATAATATGATATATGTCATACATTGTATATTCGCATATGATATACAATATAATCTAATATATATAGAATATATAATATAAATTTCTAATATATTGTAGAATATGTAATATTTATAAATATATATATGTGGTATATATAATGTATGTATTCAGTATATATATATATACACAATATATATGATCATATAATATAATCTATATAACAGATTATATTATGTATTATATATTTTATATTATACATGTATGATTTATGTTATATCGATTATATAATGTTATATAATTTACATATAAATACATAGTTTATATATTTATATATAATATACAATTTTATTTATTTATTATATACAAATTATTACATATATATAGTTTTGTAAACCATAACTTAATAAAGCTGGAAAAATAAACAGTAAGAATAAATATATTTTTAGAATATTTATGATGTTTCCTTTGTTGAAAGGATTATGCTTGTGTAATGATACATTTTTAAAATTACTAAAGTCATACATTTTTATATCAGTTTGCACTACTTATTCCCATTTGTTCTCAGGAACACTGGCTATTCTTGGTGTTTTGAAATTGCGTACAAAGCTTTGTATTGAACATTTCACTTCCATAGCCATAATTCCCTACATTTTTTCTATTTATTATTCATTCTTTTTTTTTTTTCTGTTTTTTTTTTTAAAGTTTGTTCCTTTTTTTGGTGGGGGTCGGGTTGGGGAGGGAGGGGGGCAGGTGGGCCACTTCTATTGGTCTTTCATTTATCCATTTTCATCCATCTTTGTTCTTTGGCCCGTGTGGGCCTCCCATCGCAGTGGCCCCTGTTGTCACAGAGCACCGACTCTGGGCGCATGCTCTACAGAGCTCTGACTGGGTCATTGGACACATCGGTCCAGCCACTCCGTGGCACGCGGGATCTTCCCAGGCCACGGATGGAACCGACACCCCTTGCACTGCAAGGCAGTGTCCTTACCCACTGGACCACCAGGGAAGCCCTATTATTCAGTCTTTATATTTCTCTCTGGACTATATTCCCAGTAGTTAATGATTTGTGTATCTGTATAGCATATGCTGTTACAATCATTCTTCAAGTTCTTAATTTTGATTATTACATATTTCAACATTGAAATTTTCATTTGGTTCTTTTCTGTAGCATCATTTCTCTTCAGATGTTTTCCATCTTGACTTTTATTTCTTTGAACATAGCAAGCAGATATAACAAGTTTGAAGAATGCCAATGTCTAGACCACAATTTTTCTCTTTCTGTGGTCTGTTTTTTCCCATGGGCTTCTTTCTTGCTTTTTTATCTTTGTACATCTTTGGAATATTTTACTTTGTGCCAGATACTGGCTTTGCAGAATTCCATGTAGTAAGTAATTTGATGACTAGGGTAAGTTTGTGTCCTTACAGAGAAAATTCTATGTGTGTTCATGGATATTCCTTATCTGAAGGATGTAATATTTCAGAATGCAAATCAAGGTGTCAGATTCCACTGTTCTTCCTCTGCTTTGAACATTAGTAAGAGAAAAACCTTTGAAAGACTATCAGGAAAGTACATTTACTATATCTATGGTATCATCAGTCAAATTTTTTTTTTTATTGAACATTTTATTTTGCATTGGGGTATAGCACAATAACAAAAAATGTTGTGATATAATAGTTTCCAATGAACAGTGAAGAGTCTCGGCCATACCTATACATGTGTCCATTCTCCCCCAAGCTCCCTTCCCATCCAAACTTCCATACAGCACTGAGAATAATATTTCTACAAATAAAAAAAAATTAGTCATACTGTCAGAAAGTTATTGATTTCATTTCTTGCACATAAAGATTGAAAACAGACCATAATATGAACAACACTATCTTATAAAATATCAAATTTGAGCCTAAAACAATGGTAGTGGAAAAGTTTAAACATTATTTGTTGTTACTTAAATAAAATCCAAGAAAAAGATGAGATAAAATTGCTGTAGCCCCTTGGAATCAGACTATGTTGAGGCCATAAGGAAATGGTTAAAGGAGACAACAAAGATGTTTATGCATAGTTTTGAGTGCATTGATCTGTGACCAGAAACATGGAGTCGCCTTACCAGAAAACGTGTTGATCTGGAGCACGTCAGTATTAACTTTGGAAGGCTGGGTCATGTGCTGGTCAGAAGGCTGCCTGCACACATGCTGATTGTTTCCAAGACTTCCCTGATGGTTAAAGGTGTCTTACAAAGAACAGGGATGCTACCATGTAAATTTTTAATTACCAAGATGGCTTTGCTGGTGTTCACCCCAAAGCACTCTCCCATAGTTATTTTTCAATATCTAGCGTCCTGCTATTCTATAATAAATATGCTGAAGGATTTGGTTGGTGACTTCAGCCCTCAAGACTTTGGTCCCCTGTTCAATGCTTTGCAGAAGCTGATATGTATATATCTTCATTTTGATCATCCTTACCATCATCCATGGCAATAAAATGGTATTCATGAGAACAGCAAATGCTTTTACTGCTTTAACTGATGAGTCCTGATAGAGGCAGCAAGACATTGACAATGTAGAGTAGCTTCAAGCCATTACCTTTGGAGTGCATTGATAGTTGAGATAGTCTATGAGAGAAACTCAATTTTGGTTCTCCTGAATGTAGTTTGAAATTTATGGTAACCCTTTCATGTTTTCTATATTCTTGTTTCTATCAATGTGTGAGAGAAGAGATCAGATCCTAATACACATAAATAGATTTATATAATATTCATGAAAATCAAACTACAGAAAATTAATGTCTCATTATAATTTTAGCTGAATTTGAATGTCAGTATAATAAAGGTTCTGAGTTTGAGCCTCAATATAATAAAAATCCACAAGCTGGTAAACCGATAACATAATACTACAGCTAATAAGAAATGGTTAATTTCCATAATGATGTTCCATGCAGTGACACAAACAACTTGCAGTCCACAGTTCTACTCCTGACTCATATGGCTGTGATGTAACTTCCTTAGATTCTTGAAAAATATCAGCAATTTTAGAAATGCTATGTAGTATTTCAAGAAAGGAATTAAATAATCTGGCAAAAATAAAAATAGCCCAGATTACAAAAGAAAGGGAGTCTTTTAAAATATATATATTACTTTTGGGCTTCCCTGGTGGTCCAGTGGGTAAGGACACTGCCTTGCAGTGCAAGGGGAACCGGTTCTATCCCTGGCCTGGGAAGATCCCACATGCCGCAGAGCGGCTGGACCAATGTGTCCAATTACAATTACGGAGCCGGAGCTCTGGAGTGCATGCGCCCGGAGCTGGTGCTCTGCTACAAAAGAGGCCACCGTGATGGGAGGCCCACACAGGCCAAAGAACAAAGATGGATGAAAATAGATAAATGAGAGACCAATAGAAGTGGCCTGCCCACCCCCCTCCCTCCCCAACCTGCTCCTCAAAAATAAAAATAAATAAAAAATAAATAAAAATTACTTTTTACTTTTACAGAGTTTTGTTTTTTACAGATATGTATGATCCCAGATTAGACATATGTATTTCCCCCCATCCCACCCCTCCAGGCCATTGCATAGCATCCCTGCAGGATCCCCTTTTCTTACGGCGCAATGACAATAAATATTTTTTTCACATATGATAGTATAGGTTTTCATGCTACTTCCTTTATGCCTCCCACCCACTGTTCATTCCCCACTATGTCCATATGTCTATTCTCCATGTCTGTTTTTTCATCGCTTTACTGCATGTGTTGTCATTACCATCCTACTAGATTTCATATATATGTGTTTTAGTATATTGTACTTGTGTTTCTCTTTTTGACTCACTTCACTTTTTATGATAGGTTCTAGATCCAGCCACGTCATTAGGACTGATTCTTCTGCATTTCTTTTTACAGCTGTGTAGTATTCCATTGTATATAAGTACCAGCACTTTTTTATCCATTCATTTGTCAACAGATATCTAGGTTGCTTCCATGTTCTAGCTATTGTATAGAGTGCTGCAATGAGCATTGGGGTACAGATGCCTCTTTTCATTTTGGTTTCATCAGGATATAAGCCTAATAGTGGGATTTCTGGGTTGTATGGTGCTTCATTTTTAGTTTTTTTTTAAGAAATCTCCATACTGTCTTCCTTAGTGGCTGTATCAGTTTACACTCCCACCAGCAATGCAAGAGAATTCCCTTTCTCCACACCCTATCTATTTATTGTCTGTAGATTTGTTGATGATGGCCATTCTGACTGGTGTGAGGTGATATCTCACTGTAGCTTTGATTTGCATTTCTCTAGTAATAAGTGAGGTTAAGCATCCTTTCATGTGTTTTTTGGTTATGTGTATGTCCTCTTTGGAGAGGCCTGCAGAGTTACTGTTGAAAGATCAGCAGTTAAACGTATGGGGTTTCCCTTGTATGTCACTAGTTGCTTTTCCCTTGTTGCTTTTAGAATTCTGTCTTTGTGCTTAATTTGTGTTAGCTTCATTAATATGTGTCTTGGTGTGCTTTTTCTCAAATTTATTCTCTGTGGTACACTTTACACTTCTTGGACTTGATTGACTATTTCTTTTCCAATGTTGGGGAAATTTTCAACTATAATCTCTTCAAAAATTTTCTCATATCCTTTTTCTTTTCTTCTTCTGGAACCCCCTATAATTTAAATATTGGTGCATTTGATATTATCCCAGAGGTCTTTGAGGCTATCCTGTGCACTTTTCTTTCTTTGGGCTTGATTCTGTTCTTTAGCAGTTATCTCCACCATTCTGTCTTCCAGCTCACTTATCTGGTCTTCTGCCTCAGATACTCTGCTCTTGATTCCTTCTATAGTATTTTTAAGTTCAGCAATTGAGTTGTTTGTCTCTGTTTGTTGTTTTTGAAGTTCTTGTATTTCTTTGTTCATTGTGTTAGTTGCTTATTGCAATTTCTCTAAAATTCTGTTTTTGGAGTTTTTGAGCATTATTGCTATCTTTCTTCTGAACTCGCTTTCAGAAAGTTTGTCTAATTCCTCCTCACTTATTTGGATTTGTGTGTAGATTGTTCCTTCATTTGTGTGGTATTTCTCTGCCATTTCATTGTTATTATTAATTTTTTAACTAACAATGTTTGTGGTTTCCTTTTCCCAGAGTTTGGGTTACGTTCGTGGGTGTTTGTTGTTTGGATGAGGTGTCTTATTCTGGATGATGCTGGTGGTTGGGTCATGTCAGGACTTGCATACAAGTGCTTGCCTTTGTTGAGGTTCTCTCTGTTTAATGCTCTCTAGTGTTCGGTGTTCTCTGGTATCGTAGGGGTTTTGGAGTCAGTGCTCCCTCCCTAAAGCCCTGGGCTTGTTGCCTTACCAGGGAATGAAGATTTCACGGCTGGTTTGTTATGGCATTAAATGGTATTAAAACATATATACACGAATGAGAAACAGAAGGTATACCTTTTACAAATTACAATAAAAATATCATGCAAATACTATCCAGCATACTGAATTATACACACAAACATATACAGCCGTAACATAACCCAAACATTCCAACCAAAAATACAGTACAATATGTTAGCATGGCGAATAGAGAAAACCAAGAATGATATCCACCAGTTAATAAACAAACTAACTAGAGCACAAATTGGAGATTAATACTAGAGCAGGGTCCCAGTTAGGGGTAGGGCAATGAGGACAAAACAGACTAAGAAATATGGCGGGGAAAGGGAAAAAGAGAAAGGGAGGATAGAAGAGAAATATAGAATAATATTGCAAAGTTAAATATAGAGAGATAAAGATTTGTATGTATTAGAGTTTAGTGCTGTAGGAAAAGAGCATCAGAGAAAGCAAAGAAATAGTTGTAGAGGAAGTAGTAATACATATAAAAATTTTTAAAATTATAGCAGAGATAAGTATATAGAAAAATACAAAAAAACAAAGCAGAAACAGTCAAATCAAACAAAACCCACACAGAAACATAAAAGGCCAATGTGGAACCAGAAGTATATACCAAAATAAAATGTGTGGTTTAAAAATAAAATTATGTAAACTTGAATATATTCAGTCTTATTGGTAAGATTAGTAGCGTCAATAGAGCTCAATTGAGGAAACAAACAAACAAAAAAAATGGGGGAAGTGGGGAGCTGAGGGGGTTTGGAAAAAAGGGGAAAAAAACTAGTGGAAAAAAAAGAGAAACAAAAGCAATAAAAAGTATAAAAGATAAAATGAAATTTAAAATATCCAGCAGTAACTTTAGCTCCAGTGAAAACAGTGCATGTTTATGTTCTTCTGTCTCTTGCTGACTATTCAGGAATTATCAGTCTTTTTCTTGCCTCTGACAGCGGCTGGATCAGAAAGTCTCTTTTACTGCTTGTTTATTTCGGCCTATTCCAGAACTAAAAGACCTGCCCAGGCTGGCCCTGGTAGTTTCTTAATCCTTAATCCAGATTCCCTTGTTGCTGGGTGGAGCTTAATTCCCTCCCTGCAGTTTGACCAGCAACCAAACTACAGTAGGGAAAATGGCATCTCTCTCACAAAGGATTTATTCCCACACGCTCTATGAGAAGCATTTCTGCACCTTTACAAAAAAATTTCCCAAGCATACTGAATTATACACACAAACATATACAGCCGTAACATAACCCAAACATTCCAACCAAAAATACAGTACAATATGTTAGCATGGCGAATAGAAAACCAAGAATGATATCCACCAGTTAATAAACAAACTAACTAGAGCACAAATTGGAGATTAATACTAGAGCAGGGTCCCAGTTAGGGGTAGGGCAATGAGGACAAAACAGACTAAGAAATATGGCGGGGAAAGGGAAAAAGAGAAAGGGAGGATAGAAGAGAAATATAGAATAATATTGCAAAGTTAAATATAGAGAGATAAAGATTTGTATGTATTAGAGTTTAGTGCTGTAGGAAAAGAGCATCAGAGAAAGCAAAGAAATAGTTGTAGAGGAAGTAGTAATACATATAAAAATTTTTAAAATTATAGCAGAGATAAGTATATAGAAAAATACAAAAAAACAAAGCAGAAACAGTCAAATCAAACAAAACCCACACAGAAACATAAAAGGCCAATGTGGAACCAGAAGTATATACCAAAATAAAATGTGTGGTTTAAAAATAAAATTATGTAAACTTGAATATATTCAGTCTTATTGGTAAGATTAGTAGCGTCAATAGAGCTCAATTGAGGAAACAAACAAACAAAAAAAATGGGGGAAGTGGGGAGCTGAGGGGGTTTGGAAAAAAGGGGAAAAAAACTAGTGGAAAAAAAAGAGAAACAAAAGCAATAAAAAGTATAAAAGATAAAATGAAATTTAAAATATCCAGCAGTAACTTTAGCTCCAGTGAAAACAGTGCATGTTTATGTTCTTCTGTCTCTTGCTGACTATTCAGGAATTATCAGTCTTTTTCTTGCCTCTGACAGCGGCTGGATCAGAAAGTCTCTTTTACTGCTTGTTTATTTCGGCCTATTCCAGAACTAAAAGACCTGCCCAGGCTGGCCCTGGTAGTTTCTTAATCCTTAATCCAGATTCCCTTGTTGCTGGGTGGAGCTTAATTCCCTCCCTGCAGTTTGACCAGCAACCAAACTACAGTAGGGAAAATGGCATCTCTCTCACAAAGGATTTATTCCCACACGCTCTATGAGAAGCATTTCTGCAGTGTCTCCTGCCCTGCTGCAGGCCACCTACGACACCTGCCACCGCTGGAGACATAAGACTACTCAGAGGTGAGTCTGGCTCCATCTCTTGCGGGATCGCCACTCCCCTCTCGTGGATCTCCATGCGCACAGAGTCTCCAGTCCTACTCGGTGGCTCTATGATTGGGTTAATGATAACCTCCTTCAAAGGGAATTGAGTGCCATCTTTCCGAGGGCTGTTCAAGGGCACTTCTATCTTAAGGGGGCACTTAAGCCCTCTAAAGCTGGTCTGGCTCAGTCCCTTGTGGTGATCACTACTCCATTTCCAGGTCTTGATTGCAACAGGCTTTGCGTATTTGTCCACCCAGCCTCTCTGGCGGGTATGAGGTTTGACTTTTAAAAGTAGGATTGTGCCTCTCCTACCTTCTTGCGACTTCTCCTTTGCTTTTGGATGTGGGGTATCTTTTCTTGTGATCGGATCCAACCTCCTCCTGTCGATGGTTTTTACAGAACTTGTTGCATTTCAGGCGATTTTGCAGGATAAATGAGTGCAAGTCCTTCTATGCCGCCATCTTAGCTCCACCCCTAGAAAGGGATTCTTCTGTTCTAAATTTCATTACACTAGAAACTTCTGAATCTTTCTTGACAGTCTGATCATGGCCTTCAGCACTGAAGGTCGCCTTTTAGCAGTCCCCACGTATTGAAGAGAATGGTTAGAATACATTTTGGATATACAGGATATACAGGATTGAGTGCATTTTAAGAATCATTTGATTGAAAATGTATTAACTTCAGCTGTATAACATAATGTTTCAGTATTTTTAAGATTATAATCCATTTAAAGTTATTTTAAAATATTGGCTATATTCCCTGTGCTGTACAGTACATCCATGTAGTTTATTTTATACAAAGAAACAGGTACCTCTTAATCCTTAACCATGTGTTGCCTTTCCCGACTTCTTTCTTTCCACTGTAATCATTAGTTTGTTCTCCAAATCTGTGAATCTGTTTGTCTTTTATTATATCATTTTTGTTTTATTTTTTAGATTATACATATAAAGTGTCAACATATGTAGTGCTCGTTTTTCTCTGTTTAACTTAATTCACTAAGAATAATCTCCTTCAAGTCCATCTATACGGTCTTAAATTACAAAATGTCCTGCCGCCTTTAGAACTCTCCATCTTTATATTTTATCATTTTAGCTATGATATGTTTTTTGCTGTGGGTCTCTTTAGGTTCACCATCATTGAGGCTGTCTGTGCTCTTGTACTTGGATAATCTGTTTCCTTTTTTAGTGTTGGAATATTTTCAACTACAATTTCATTGAATGCATTTTTGGCCACCGTCTTCATCTTCTGGAACTTCTGTAATGTTAATATACTTGATATTGTCAAAGAGGTCCCTTGAACTGTTGTTTTTAAAATTTGTTTTTCTTTCTGTTCTTCTGATTGAAGGATCATTATTTTATCTTTCAGATCAGGTATGTGTTCTTTTGTATCACCTAGTCATTTTTAGTTCTTTCTAGTGTGCTTTTCATTTTATTTAATGTGTTCTTCAGCTTTGACTGGCTGAGCAATTCTTTTTATATTTTACAGTTTTTTGCTAAAATTCTCACTGTGCTGGCAGCATCAAATTGGTGGGAAGTGGGGCTGGAAATGGAGCAGCGGAACTTGAGCAAGATGTGAGCCAAGACTTCTCCTCTCAGTAGTCTTCACTTTCCTATCAGAGGCAAGGGGCTGCTCTCTGCCTTCCTAATGAGTGCACCTTCACCCCAGAGGGGGCCAGTGCTGTAGCAAGAGGGCCCAGAGTGGGCTCACAGACAGACTGAGATGTGCACTGGGATGGTCCTGGCATGCTCCCAGAGCTTGAACACTCCCCTTCCAATAATGCTTCCCTGGGTTCCATTAATGTCTGCTTTCATCCCATTCAGCTACGGTGCTGAGTTCAAGCCATCCTTCTCTGCAAAGTGCACACTCTCCTTACCAGCAGCAACTTTTGCCCTCGTGGAGTGCTATGCTCGCTCTGGAGAGGTCAGAGCAGATGCTTAGGATGGATTAGGGCGTGTACTCTGTCAGTTATGTGAAACTGACCAGGGCCCCTGCCGTTCTAAATCTGTTCCCTCAGTCTTATTCCTGGCTGTAAACAGGCATGTGTGACTCTTAACATGTAGAGTCTTAGATTTTTATAGCTCTCTTGTAAGTCTCAGTGGTTTTTACAAGGACCCAGCTAAGAGACCTTGTTTTCCTGGTGTCTTACCCCAGGGATGGGGTCCACAAGATACGGTTTGGACTGCTCACTCCCCAGGGAAGATTTCTGAGCCCATGATAGCCCCTCCTCTTCTGTGGCCCCTCTTAGGGGCATGGGTCCTGACCTGATTGCTTCTCTTCTCTTCCTACTCAACTCCACGTGGATCTTTCTTTACAGCCTTGGTTGTAGAAGAGTCTTTCTGCTAGACTCCAGTTTGTTTTCAGTAAGAATCGATCCACATATTTTTGATGTGTATCTGGAAGGATAGGAACTCAGTTGTTCTCCTGTTCTGACATCTTCATCTCCTCCCAATAACATTTTTTAAAAACAATTATGAAAACTGAAAAATATTATTAGTTGTAATATATGCTGTTTTTAGAAACCCTTGCAAGGAGAAAATATAAAAAATGTAAATGCAAAAGACACGTTTTTATATTTGCCATTCATGTTGAACTACTCTAAAAAATAGAAATTTGCTTTGGATTGTGTTTATAATGGCACTTTTTACTCCCAAAGAAATAATGTAAATCATAAAATCAGTTATACTGCTATCCAGTTGAAATATTTGTAACATTATATTAATAAGGATTCTCCAATGAAACAGTACCAATAGTTTGTGTGTGTGAGTTTGTGTGTGTAAACATATATACAGATGTATATTATATGAATTTAATATCCATGATTATGGAGATTGAGTTGGCAATCTAGAGACCCAAAAATGTCAGTAATTTGGTCCAGGAAAGATTTAAAAGCCAGAGAGACTTCCCTGGGTTCCATTAATGTCTGCTTTCATCCCATTCAGCTACGGTGCTGAGTTCAAGCCATCCTTCTCTGCAAAGTGCACTCTCCTTACCAGCAGCAACTTTTGCCCTCGTGGAGTGCTATGCTCGCTCTGGAGAGGTCAGAGCAGATGCTTAGGATGGATTAGGGCGTGTACTCTGTCAGTTATGTGAAACTGACCAGGGCCCCTGCCGTTCTAAATCTGTTCCCTCAGTCTTATTCCTGGCTGTAAACAGGCATGTGTGACTCTTAACATGTAGAGTCTTAGATTTTTATAGCTCTCTTGTAAGTCTCAGTGGTTTTTACAAGGACCCAGCTAAGAGACCTTGTTTTCCTGGTGTCTTACCCCAGGGATGGGGTCCACAAGATACGGTTTGGACTGCTCACTCCCCAGGGAAGATTTCTGAGCCCATGATAGCCCCTCCTCTTCTGTGGCCCCTCTTAGGGGCATGGGTCCTGACCTGATTGCTTCTCTTCTCTTCCTACTCAACTCCACGTGGATCTTTCTTTACAGCCTTGGTTGTAGAAGAGTCTTTCTGCTAGACTCCAGTTTGTTTTCAGTAAGAATCGATCCACATATTTTTGATGTGTATCTGGAAGGATAGGAACTCAGTTGTTCTCCTGTTCTGACATCTTCATCTCCTCCCAATAACATTTTTTAAAAACAATTATGAAAACTGAAAAATATTATTAGTTGTAATATATGCTGTTTTTAGAAACCCTTGCAAGGAGAAAATATAAAAAATGTAAATGCAAAAGACACGTTTTTATATTTGCCATTCATGTTGAACTACTCTAAAAAATAGAAATTTGCTTTGGATTGTGTTTATAATGGCACTTTTTACTCCCAAAGAAATAATGTAAATCATAAAATCAGTTATACTGCTATCCAGTTGAAATATTTGTAACATTATATTAATAAGGATTCTCCAATGAAACAGTACCAATAGTTTGTGTGTGTGAGTTTGTGTGTGT